>CM075729.1:94642327-96094625 GCA_037974335.1 Prionace glauca | reverse complement strand
TCATGCCCTTGCTCCTAATGTACCCCCTCCCAATGTGAGAATAACATGCAGCTTCCTGGTGGAGGATCTCCCCACTACGGTTAACATTCTTCATAACTCCTGGTCTGTGGACCAAATTCCCCACACCACTGCACTCTCTTTTGTTCCTAGCCTCTTGCTCATTAATTCCTGCAACCTCTTCCCTGGAGCCTTGATTGCCAGCAGCTTCTTGGTAGATTTTGCTTGCTTGCGTGCTCTGGGTTTCCTCCAGGTGCTCTGACTTCCTCCCACAATTATCCAAAGATGTGCAGGATAAGTGGATTGACCATGTCAAATTGACCCTAGTGTCAGGGAGATTGGCCGGGTGAATGTGTGGAGTTCAGGAATATGGTTTGGGGGGAACTGTGGCCTGTGCAGACTTGAAGACCCGAATGGCCTCCTTCTGCACTGCAGTGATTCTATGACAGCAGGATATAGATAGATTGGAGACTTGGGCACAGACATGGCAAATGGAGTTTAATCTGGGCAAGTGGGAGGTGATGCATTTGGAGGATCAAATTTAAATGCAAGTTATGTTGTAAATGCCAGAACCATTACGAACATTAACATACAATGGGATCTGGGCGTGCAAGTTTCATTGTTCCCTAAAAGTGGCAACACAGTTGGCCAAGGTGATTAATAAGGCACATGGCATGCTTGTCTTCATCAGCTGGCACATTGAGTACAAGAACTAGAAATCATTTTGCAGCAATATAAAACCTCAATTAGGCTACATTTGCAAAATTACATGCAGTTCTGGCCACCACGTTACGAGAAGGACATAAAAGTTTTAGCAACGTTTAAGAAGCATCTGGGTGGGTACATAAATAGAGTGGGAATGGAGGGATACATACAGTGCAGTATAGGCCCTTCGGCCCTCAATGGTTTCACAAGTCAGTGCAACAATCTAAAGTCCATCTAACCATCACTATTCCAAGATCATCCATATGTTTACCCAACGACCATTTAAATGCCCTTAATGTTGGCAAGTCCACTACTGTTGCAGGCAGGGCATTCCATGCCCTTGCAAATCTCTGAGTTAAGGACCTACCTCTGACATCTGTCCTATATCTATCACTCCTCAATTTAAAGCTATGTCCTCTCGTGCTAGCCATCTCCATCTGAGAGAAAGGTTCACACTGTCCACCATATCTAATCCTAAGAACATAAGAACATAAGAACATAAGAACAAGGAGCAGGAGTAGGCCATCTAGCCCTTCGAGCCTGCCCCGCCATTCAATAAGATCACGGTTGATCTGTCGTGGCTCAGTTCCACATTCCTGCCCTCTCACCATAACCATAAATCCCCTCGCTTATCAAAAACCCATCAACCCGCGTCTTAAAAATATTTAGTGAGGCAGCCTCCACCACTTCAACGGGCAGAGAATTCCAGAGATTCACCACCCTTTGAGTGAAGAAGTTCCTCCTCAACTCCGTTCTAAACCGTTATCTTGAGGCTGTGCCCCCTAGTCCTGCTGTCCTTTCTGAGTGGGAAGAGTCTCTCCACCTCTATCCTATCCATCCCATTTATCATTTTATATGTCTCAATGAGATCTCCCCTCATTCTTCTAAACTCTAACGAGTACAAGCCTAGTTTATTCAGCTTCTCCTCATAACTCAACCCCCTCAACTCTGGTATCAGCCTAGTAAACCTCCTCTGCACTCCCTCCAAGGCCAAAATATCCTTGCGTAAGTGCAGTGCCCAAAACTGCACACAGCACTTCAGCTGCGGCCTCACCAATGCCCTATACAGCTGCAGCAAGACCTCCCTACTTTTATATTCAATCCCCCTCGCTATGAAGGCCAGCATCCCATTAGCCTTCCTGACCATCTGCTGCACCTGCAGACTGGGTTTTTGCAACTCATGCACAAGGACCCCGAGGTCCCTCTGCACCGTCACCTGCTGCAGTTTTTCGCCACGTAAGTAATAGTCCTTCCTACCATTATTCCTACCAAAGTGGACCATCTCGCACTTGCCAACATTAAATTCCTTTTGCCAGTTCCTGGCCCATTCGCCCAGCCTATCGAGATCCTTCTGCAGACTCTCCACACCCTCCGTGCAATTTGCCGTTCCACCAATCTTGGTGTCATCAGCAAATTTCGACACCATACACTCGGTTCCCTCCTCTAGATCATCTATATAAATGGTAAATAGCTGAGGCCCCAGCACCGACCCCTGGGGCACTCCACTAGTCACCAACCGCCAATCCGAATAGCACCCATTAACCCCCACTCTCTGCCTCCTATTTGACAACCAATCCTCTATCCACGCTAACACTCCATGCCCTCTAATTGTCAAACGCCTTCTGAAAATCAAGAAAGACCACATCCACCGGCTCTCCTCTATCCACCACCCTAGACACATCCTCATAGAACTCCAATAAATTTGTCAGACACGACTTCCCCTTAACGAAACCGTGATGCGTCTGCTCTATCAAGCAATTCCCTTCAAGATGCCTCGCTATTTCCTCCTTAATGACGGATTCTAACATTTTACCTACCACAGACGTTAAACTAACCGGCCTATAATTCCCCGCCTTTTGCCTGGCACCCTTCTTAAACAATGGCGTAACATTAGCCGTTTTCCAATCTTCCGGCACTTCCCCGGAATCCAGCGACATTTGGAAAATAACTACCAAGGCATCCACTATCATCTCCGCCATTTCTTTCAGAACCCTCGGATGCATTCCATCCGGTCCTGGGGACGACTTGTGCCTCTAAGTCGCATCTTAACCAGCTTCTCTCTAATGAAAACAGCCTCAAGTCCCTCAGCCTTACCTCATAAGACCTTCCCACCATACCAGGCAACATCCTGGTAAATCTCTTCTGCACCCTTTCCTATGCTTCCACATCCTTCCTATAACTGTACGTAATACTCCAAGTGCGGCCGCACCAGAGTTTTATACAGCTGCAACATGGCCTCATGGCTCCAAAACTCTATCCCTCTACTAATAAAAGCTAACACACCGTACGCCTTCTTAACAGCCCTATCAACCTAGGTGTCAACTTTCAAGGATCTATGCACATGTACACCGAGATCTCTCTGCTCATCCACATTACCAAGTAACTTACCATTAGCCCAGTACTCTGTATTCCTGTCACTCCACCTCAAGTGAATCACCTCACACATTTCAGCCCAGCTCTGCAGCTTATCTATGTCCCTCTGTAACCTGCAACATCCTTCCACACTGTCCACAACTCCACTGACTTTAGTGTCATCCGCAAATTTACTAACCCAGCCTTCTCTGCCCTCATCCAAGTCATTTATAAAAATGACAAACGACAGTGGCCCCAAAACAGATCCTTGCTGTACACCACTAGTAACTGAACTCCAGGATGAACATGTCCCATCAACCACGACCCTCTATCTTCTTATGGCTAGCCAATTTCTGATCCAAACCACTAAATCATCCTCAATCCCATACCTCCGTATCTTCTGCAATAACTTACCGTGGGAACCTTATCAAATGCTTCACTGAATCCATATACACCACATCAACTGCTTTACCCTCATCCACCTCTTTGGTCACCTTCTCAAAGAACTCAATAAGGTTTGTGAGGCACGACCTACCCTTCACAAAACCGTGTTGACTATCCCTAATCAAATTATTTCTCTCTAGATGATTATAAATCCTATCTCTTATAATCCTTTCCAAAACTTTGCCCACAACAGAAGTAAGGCTCACTGGTCTATAATTCCTAGGGTTGTCGTTACTCCCATTCTTGAACAAGGATAGGGGCCGAGTGAGGGCAGAAGGTTCTTTTTTATTTTAATTAGAGCATCATGGTCAATACAAGCTTGGAGGGCCAAAGGGCAAAGGGCCTGTTTCTGTGCTGTACTTTTCTTTGCTCTCTTTGTTCTGCGTCATTGAGTGCAGACCCGAACTTGGACTGTTTAGCCATTTGTTTTAGGCAAACCATGAATGCTGTTATTGACTCCCCTGGAGCGCTTGTCATTGAATTAAATTTTATCACTGCATTATCACCGAGGGTCACTTCAGGTGGTAATGTTCCTGGTCTAATTCCAGCAAATCCGTGTGTTCCCCAACCGGAAACCATGGATGAACAGGGATATCCACTGCTTGCTGAAGTCCAGGTCTGAGGGGCTCAAGTATTGTCAGTATTGCCCTACAAGAAAGCCAGATATGATCTAAGGAGATACATCAATGGTGTCAAAAGACAGTACCGGACCAAGTTAGAGACACAGACTAGCCACACTGACTCCCGCTGACTATGGCAAGGTCTGCAAGACATAACAAGCTACAAGATGAAAGCTTGTAAAATCACAGGCTCAAATGCACCTCTCCCTGATGAGCTCGATGTATTCTACGCCCGTTTTGAGCAAGAGGTCAACGAGACCATGCCCTCTACCCTGAATGAACCTGTATCTGGGGTCACCATTCCAGATGTCAGAGCAGCTTTCTTGAAGGTCAACCTACGGAAAGCAACTTTGCCCGGATGGGGTACCTGGATGTGCACTCAGATCTGTGCCAATCAGCTGGTGGAGGTATTCAAAGACATCTTCAATTTCTCTTTACAACAATCTGAGGTCCCTATCTGCTTCAGGAAGATAACCATCATCCCAGTACCTAAGAAAAACCAAGCAATGTACCTTAATGACTGTTGGCTGGGGTTCTTCCCAGCAGCAACACCCGCCAGCAGAGCAGACATACCGCATCTGTTGTGGCGGAGGGGGGAAACAGGGAGAAAAGAAGGAACCCTTTCAGCAAACTGAACATAATGATCCATCATTATGAAGTGCTTTGAAAGGTTAGCCATGGTACAAATCAATTCCAATCCCCTGGATTACCTGGATCCACTACAGTTTGCCTACTGCTGCAACAGGTCCACAGCACATGCCATTTCCCTGGCCCTGCACTCAACCCTGGAACACCTAGATGACAAGGACACCTATGTCAGACTCCTATTTATTGACTACAGCTCAACTCTAACACTATTATTCCCTTGAAACCCATCTCCAAACGCTGTGGCCTGGGCTTCGGCACCTCACTCTGCGACTGGATCCTGAACTTTCTAACTCACAGACCGCAATCAGTAAGGATAGGCAACAACACTTCCACGATCATCCTCAGCACTAGTGCCCCACAAGGCTGTGTTCTCAATCCCCTACTATACTCCTTGTACACCTATGACTGTGTGGCCAAATTCCCCTCCAATTCGATTTTCAAGTTTGCTGATGACACCACCGTAGTGGGTCTGATCTCCTTCAGTGACAGAGTACAGGCATGTGATAAAGAATCTGGTGAATTTGTGCAGCAACAATAATCTCTCCCTTAATGTCAGCAAAATGAAGGAGATTGTTATCGACTTCAGGAAGCGTACAGAAGAACATGCCCCTGTCTATATCAATAGGACGAAGTAGAAAGGGTTGAGAACCTCAAGGTTTTAGGTGTCCACATCACCAAAAATCTGTCCTGATCCCTCCATGCTGACACTATAGTTAAGCCCACCAATCCTCAACATTCTCAGAAGACTAAGGAAATTTGGCATGTCGGCTACGACTCTCTCCAATTTTTTTCAGATGCACCATAAAAAGGCATTCTTTCTGGTTGTATCACAGCTTGGTATAGTTCCTGCTCTGCCCAAGTCTGCAAGGAACTAAAAAAGGTCATGAATGTAGCCTAATTCATCACACACACCAGCCTCCCATCCATAGACTCTGTCTATACTTCCCGCTGCCTCGGCAAAGCAGCCGGCATAATTAAGGACCCCATGCACTCCGGACATTCTTTCTTCCACCTTCTTCCGACAGTAAAAAGGGACAAAAGTCTGAGGTCACGTACCAACTGACTGAAGAACAGCTTCTTCCCTGCTGCTGTCAGATGTTTGAAGGGACTTAACTTGCATTAAGTTGATCTTTCTCTACACCCCAACTATCACTGTAACACTACATTCTGCACTCTCTCATTTTCTTCTCTATGAATGGTATGTTTTGTCTGTATAGCATGCAATACTTTTCATTGTATGGAGAGTCTGCAGAAGGATCTAGATAGGCTGGGTGAATGGGCCAGGAAATGGCAAATGGAATTTAATGTTGGCAAGTGCGAGGTGGTCCACTTTGGTAGAAATAATGGTAGGAAGGACTATTTCTTACGGGGCGAAAAACTGCAGCAGGCGATGGTGCAGAGGGACCTCGGGGTCCTTGTGCATGAGTCGCAAAAACCCAGCCTGCAGGTGCAGCAGGTGGTCAGGAAGGCGAATGGGATGCTGGCCTTCATAGCGAGGGGGATTGAATATAAAAGTAGGGAGGTCTTGCTGCGGCTGTATAGGGCATTGGTGAGGCCACAGCTGAAGCTGCAGTTTTGGTCGCCGCACTTACGCAAGGATATTTTGGCCTTGGAGGAAGTGCAGAGGAGGTTTACTAGGCTGATGCCGGAGTTGAGGGGGTTGAGCTATGAGGAGAGGCTGAATAAACTAGGCTTGTATTCGTTAGAGTTTAGAAGAATGAGGGGAGATCTCATTGAGACGTATAAGATGATAAATGGCATGGATAGGATAGAGGTGGAGAGACTCTTCCCGCTCAGAAAGGACAGCAGGACTAGGGGGCACAGCCTCAAGATAAAGGGGGGGCAGTTTAGAACGGAGTTGAGGAGGAACTTCTTCACTCAAAGGGTGGTGAATCTCTGGAATTCCCTGCCCGTCTGACAGCAGCAGGGAAGAAACTGTTCTTGAGTTGGTTGGCATGTGACTTCAGACTTTTACATCTTTTTCCTGACAGAGGAAGGTGAAAGAGGGAATGCCCGGGGTGGCTGAGATCCTTAATTATGCTGGCTGCTTTGTGGAGGCAGTGGGAAGTGTAAACAGAGTCAATGCATGGAAGGCAAATTTGCGTGATGGATTGGGCTGTGAGGGAGTGCTGCGTTGTCAGAGGATCAGTAAGATATGACCATAAGATACAAGAGTGGAATTCGGCCTATCAAGGCTGCTCTGTTAATCGATCATGGCTGAAAAGTTCAACTCCTTTCTCCCCCATTTTCCCCATAACTACTGATCCTCTTCCCAATCAAGAACCTATCTATTTCTGTCTTAAATACACTCAATGATCTGGCCTACGCAGCCTTCTGTGGCAACGAATTCCACAGATTCAATACCCTCTGGCTGAAGAAATTTCTCCTACCAATGGAAAAATCTTTATCTACATCCATCCTATCCAGGCCTTTCAATATTCTGTAAGTTTCAAATGAGATGGGCGGGGTGGCACAAGTGGTTAGCACTACTGCCTCACAGCACCGAGGAACTAGGTTCAATTCCTGGCTTGGGTCACTGTCTCTGTGGAGTTTTCACATTCTCCCTGTGTCTTTGTGGGTTTCCATCGGGTGCTCAGGTTTTCTCCCATTGTCCAAAGATGTGCAGATTAGGTGGATTGGCCATGCTAAATTGCCCGTCAGTGTTAGGGAGACTAGTGAGGGTAAATGTATGGGGATGGGGTTGTCAAACATGACAGGCTGAATGGTCTCCCTCTGCACTGTAGGAGATCAAGCCAGCAGATTAAAACTTTAAAGAACTTGTGGATGTCTTGTTGAAGTTGTGCAAGACATTAGTAAGTACACACTTGGAATACTGTGTACAGATCTGGTCACCTTGTTATAGAAATGATATTATTAAACTAGAAAGAATGGAGAAAAGATGTACTAGGATGCTACCAATACACGATTTGAGCTACAAGGAGAGGCTGGATAGACTGGGACTTTTTTTCTGCAGCGTAGGAGGCTGAGGGGTGACCTTGTATAAGGTTTATAATATAATAAGAACATAAGAAATAGGAGCAGGAGTAGGCCATCTAGCCCTTCGAGCCTGCCCCGCCATTCAATAAGATCATGGCTGATCTGTTGTGGCTCAGTTCCACATTCCTGCCCCCTCCCCATAACCCTTAATCCCCTCGCTTATCAAAAACCATTAACCCGCGTCTTAAAAATATTTAGCGAGGTAGCCTCCACCACCTCAACGAGCAGAGAATTCCAGAGATTCACCACCCTTTGAGGGAAGAAGTTCCTCCTCAACTCCGTTCTAAACCACCCCCCCTTTATCTTGAGGCTGTGCCCCCTAGTCCAGCTGTCCTTTCTGAGCGGGAAGAGTCTCTCCACCTCTATCCTATCCATCCCATACATCATCTTATACGTCTCAATGACATCTCCCCTCGTTCTTCTAAACTCTAACGAGTACAAGCCTAGTTTATTCAGCCTCTCCTCATAGCTCAACCCCGTCAACTCTGGTATCAGCCTAGTAAACCTCCTCTGCACTCCCTCCAGGGCCAAAACATCCTTGCGCAGGTGCGGCGCCCAAAACTGCACACAGTACTCCAGCTGCGGCCTCACCAATGCCCTATACAGCTGCAGCAAGACCTCCCTACTTTTATATTCAATCCCCCTCGCTATGAAGACCAGCATCCCATTAGCCTTCCTGACCACCTGCTGCACCTGCAGGCTGGGTTTTGTGACTCATGCACAAGGACCCGAGGTCCCTCTGCACCATTGCCTGCTGCAGTTTTTTGCCACGTAAGAAATAGTCCTTCCTACCATTATTCCTCCCAAAGTGGACCACCTCGCACTTGCCAACATTAAATTCCATTTGCCATTTCCTGGCCCATTCGCCCAGCCTATCTAGATCCTTCTGCAGACTCTCCAGGGGCACAGATCAACTAGATAGTCAATATCTTTTCCCAAAGGTAGGGGAGTCTAAAACTGGAGGCCATAGTTTTAAGGTGAAAGGGGAGAGATATAAAGGGGTCCGTAGGGACAAATTTTTCACACAAGGTGGAGAGTGTCTGGAACAAGCTGCCAGAGCATCCTAGTAAATCTTTTCTACATACTTTCTAGTTTAATAATGTCCTTTCTATAATAGGGTGACCAGAATTGTACACAATATTCCAAGTGTGGCTTTACTAATGTCTTGTACAACTTCAACAAGACATTCCCAACTTCTATATTCAATGTTCTGACCAATGAAATCAAACATGCTGAATGTCGTCTTCTGCACATCTGTGACTCCACTTTCAAGGAACTATGAACCTGTACCCCTAGATCTTTGTTCTGTAACTCTTCCCAATATCTATCATTGAACCAGGGCAGGATTTCCTCATTTAATCTACCAAAATTCATCATCTTGCATTTAACTAAATTAAACTCAATCTACCATTCGTTAACCCACTGGCCCAATTAGAACCATAGAACATTACAGACAGATACTGGCCTCTTGGCCTTTCTTGGCTGTGCCAAACCATTTTCCCGCCTCGTTCCACTGACCTGCACCTGGACCATATCCCTCCATGACCCTCATCCATGTACCTGTCCAAGTTTTTCTTAAATGTTAAAAGTGACCCCGCATTCACCCCTTCATCTGGCAGCTCATTCCACACTCCCACCACTCCGTGTGAAGAAGCTCCTCCCCCCACCGCAACTATTCCCTTTAAACTTTTCCCCCTTCACCCTTAACCCATGTCCACTAGTTTTTTTCCTCCCCTAGCCTCAATGGAAAAAGCCTGCTTGCATTCACTCTATCTATAGCCATCATAATTTTATACACCTCTATCAAATTGCCCCTCATTCTTCTACGCTTCAGGGAATAAAGCCCTAACCTATTCAACCTTTCTCTGTAATCCAGTTTCTCAAGTCCTGGCAACATCCTTGTAAACCTTCTCTGCACTCTTTCAACCTTATTAATATCCTTCCTGTAATTAGGTGACCAAAACTGCACACACTACTCTAAATTCGGCCTTACCAATGTCTTATACAACCTCACCATAAATTCCAACTCTTATACTCAACACTTTTCTTTACTCAAAGGGTAGTAAGGGTGTGGAATGCCCTCCCTGCAGCAGCTGTGGAACTTTAAGGGTGTTCAAATGGTCAGTGGATAGGCATATGGATAATATTGGGATAGTTTAGGTTAGAGGGTCATTAAATTGGTCAGTGCAACATCAAGGGCTGAAGGGCCTGTACTGTGCTGTAATGTTCTATATTTTATGTTCCTTAAAGGCCAATGTACCAAAAGCACACTTTACGACCCTATCTACCTGTGACACCACTTTTAGGGAATTATGTATCTGTATTCCCAGATCCCCCTGTTCTACTGCACTCTTCAGTGTCTTACCATTTAGCCTGTATGCTCTACCTTGGTTTGTCCTTCCAAAGTGCAATACCTCACACTTGTCTGCATTAAACTCCATTTGCCATTTTTCAGCCCATTTTTCTAGTTGGTCCAAATCCCTCTGCAAGCTTTGAAAACCTTTCTCACTGTCCACTACACCTCCAGTCTTTGTATAATCAGCAAATTTGCTGATCCAATTTATCACATTATCATCCAGATCATTGATGTAGATGACAAACAACAATGGACTCAGCACTGATCCCTGTGGCACACTACTAGTCACAGGCCTCCACTCAGAGAAGCAATTCTCCACTACCGCTCTCTGGCTTCTTCCATTGATGTGGGTATGCCGGCGTTGGACTGGCGTAAACACAGTAAAAAGTCTGACAACACCAGGTTTTAGTCCAACCTATTTATTTGATAATATACTCACAAGCTTTCGAGGGGACTGCCTCTTCGTCAGGTGAATGGAGAGTTCTGGCCTCAGACAGAGCATATAAAGCACAGACAGTTTAGAGATTACTGATTAGAATGCGAATCCTTACACCTAACCTGCTGTTCAAGACCTTGAACAGCAGGTTAGGTGTTCAAGGTCTTGAACAGCAGGTTAGGTGTTCAAGGTCTTCAACAGCAGGTTAGGTGTAAGGATTCGCATTCTAATCAGTAATCTCTAAACTGTCTGTGCTTTATATGCTCTGTCTGAGGCCAGAACTCTCCATTCACCTGACGAAGAGGGAGTCCCCTCGAAAGCTTGTGAGTATATTATCAAATAAATAGGTTGGACTAAAACCTGGTGTTGTCAGACTTTTTACTGTGTTCTTCCATTGAGCCAATGTCTAATCCAATTTACTATCTCTCCATGTATACCTAGCGACTGAACTTTCCTACCGAACCTCCCGTGCTGGACCTTGCCAAAGGCCTTACTGAAGTCCACATAGACAACATCCACTGCCTTCCCTTCATCCACTTTCCTGGTAACCTCCTTGAAAAACTCTAGGTTGTTTAAACATGACCTACCACGCACAAAGCCATGTTGACTCTCCCTAATAAGTCCCTGTCTATTCAAATATTTGTAGATCCAATCTCTTAGTACTCCTTCCAGTAATTTACCTACTACTGATGTCAAACTTACCGGCCTATAATTTCCTGGATTACTTTTGGAACCTTTTTTTAAGCAACAGAACAATGTGAGCTATCCTCACCCGTGGATACCGACATTTTAAATATATCTGCCAGGGCCCCTGCAATTTCAATATGAGTCTCCTTCAAGGTCCGAGGGAATACCCTGTCTGATCCTGGGGATTTATCTATTCTGATTTGCCTCAAGACAGCCAGCACCTCCTCCCCTTTAATCTGTATAGGTTCCATGACCTCCCCACTGTCTGCCTTATTTCCATAGACACCATGCCAATTTCCTTAGTAAATATGAATGCAAAAATCCCATTCAATATCTCCCCCATTTCTTTTGGTTCCATACATAGCCGACCACTCTGATCTTCAAGAGGACCAATTTTATCCCTTACTATCCTTTTGCTCTTAATATAGCCGTAGTAGCTCTTAGGATTATCCTTCACCTTGACTGCCAAAGCAACCTCGTTGTATTTTAGCCCTCCTGATTTCCTTCTTATGTAGTTCTGACACTGCGTTCACTATTTAATGTGCTGTCTTTAACTTCTGTGTTGTCCTCAACATTCTCTTCTGTCTCCCTACTGTTTTGGGTCCGACCCCCTGCCAAACTATTTTAAACCCTCCTAAGTGGCTCTAGCAAATCTCTCCGCCAGGATGTTAGTCTCCCTCCAGTTCAGGTGTAACCCATTCCTCTTGATCTCTTGCTCAGAAGAGATTTCAATCCTTGCTCCCCCCGCACCAGCTCTCAAGCCACACATTCATCCACCTAATCTTCCTAGTCCTACTATCACTAGCATTTGGTACTGGTAGTAGTCCAGAAGTTGTTACCTTTTGAGGCCCTGATCTTTAGCCTTCTGCCTAACTCTCTGCATTCACACATCACGACCTCATCCCTTTTTCTACCTGTGTCGTTGTTACCAATATGTGCAATGACATTTGGCTGCTCACCTTCCCCCTTAAGAATGTCCTGCAATCGTTCAGAGACGTCCTTGTCCCTGGCACCAAAGATGCAATACAACATCCTGAAATCTCAATTGCGGCCACAGAAATGCCTGTCTGTGTCTCTAACCAGTGAGTCCCCTATTACTGCTACTCACTTGCTCTTTACCTGACACTGTTCGACAACAGAACCAGCTGTGGTGCCACAGGCCTGGTTGGTATCTCCCCCTTTATGCTATCCCCCTTAACAGTATTTAAAATGGTATACCAGTTTGAAAGGGGGATAGCCACAGGATCTCCTGCAATACCTGTGTGCCTCTCCTGGTGGCCACCCATTTACCTGACTGAACCTGTGGTGTGACAACCTCCCTCTAACTGGTGTCTATCACACTCTGCTTCCTGTACGCTCCACAGTGCATCCACCTGCTGCTCCAACTGAACAATATGGTCTGTGAGGAGATTGGGACATTGTCCAGTGATGTCTCTTTGGGATGTGAACAAAGAAAATTACAGCACAGGTACAGGCCCTCCAAGCCTGCACCAACCATGCTACCTGACTGAACTGAAACACCCTACTCTTCCGGAGACCATATCCCTCTATTCCCATGCTATTCATGTATTTGTCAAGATGCCCCTCAAAACTCTCTCCTGTATCCGCTTCCAGTAACTCCCCCAGCAAAGAGTTCCAAGTACCCACTACTTTGTGTAAAAAAAAACTTGCTTTGTACATCTCCTTTAAACCTTGCCCGTTGCACCTTTAAACGTTTGCTCCCTAGTAATTGACTCTTTTTTCTTCCCCCACCTTGGACAAATGGATGATCAGAAGATTTTTCCATGCCCCTCATAATCTTGTAGAAGGTCAGCCTTCAATCTCTGTTGTTCCAGTGAGAACAAACCAAGTTTCTCCCACCTTTCCTCATAGCTAATGACTTCCATATCAGATAATATCCTGGTACATCTTTTTTGTACCTTCTCCAAAGTTTCCACATCCTTCTGGTAGTATGACGACCAGAATTGAACACTACATTCCAAGTGCAGCCTAACTAAGGTTCTATAAAGCTGCAATATTACTTGCCAATTCTTAAACTCAATGCCCCAGCTGATGGAAGGCAAGCATGCCGTATGGCTTCTTGACTATCTTCTCCACCTGCATTGCCACTTTCAGTGACCTGTGTATCTGTCCATCCTTATCCCTTTGCCTATCAATATTCTTAACGGTTCTGCCATTTACTGTATATTTCCTATCTGTATGAGACCTTCCAAAATACATTACCTCACATTGGTCCAGATTAAACTCCATCTGCCATCTCTCCACCCAAGGCTCCAGTCAATCTATATCCTCTGATGGTCCTCATCACTATCTGCAAATCCTTTGTGTCATACACAAACTTATGAATCAAACCAATTATATTTTAATCCAAATCATTTTTGTACATAATACAAACAGCAAAGGTCCCAGCACTGACCCCTGAGGAACACCACTTGTCACAGCCCTCCATTCTGAAACACACTCTTCCTCTGCTACTCTCTGTCTTCTATGAACATGCCAGTTCTGTATCCACCTTGCCAGCTCATCTCTGATCCCATGTAACTTCATCTTCTGTACCGGTCTGCCATGAGGGACCTAGCCAAAGGCCTTACTGAAATCCATGTAGATAACATCCACATGTAGGCAACATTTGGATTTACCATGTAGACAACATCCAACATCCTACCCTCATTAAGCATCTTCGTCACTTCCTTGGAAAAACTCAATCAAGTTCATGAGACATGACCTCCCCTTCACAAAACAATGTTGCCTCTCACTAATAAATCCACTGATTTCCAAGTGGGAATAAATTCTGTCTGAAGAATCCTCTCTAACAATTTGCTATCATTGATGTAAGGCTCACTGACCTGTAATTACCTGGATTACTCTTGCTATCCTTCTTAAACAAAGGAAAAACATTGGCCGTGGGGGAGGCCCGAGAGGATTGAAGAATAAGGTTGTTAAGAAGGCATATGGTGTCTTGGCATTTATTGGTAGGGGGATCGAATTTAGGAGTCGCAGCGTCATGTTGCAACTGTACACAACTCTGGTGCGGCCGCACTTGGAGTATTGTGTGAAGTTCTGGTCCCCACATTATAGGAAGGATGTGGAGGCTTTGGAGAGGGTGCAGAGGAGGTTTACCAGGATGTTGCCTGGTCTGGAGAGGAGGTCCTATGAGGAGAGACTGAGGGATTTGGGGTTGTTTTCGCTGGAAAGAAGGCGGCTAAGAGGGGATCTTATTGAAACATATAAGATGATTAGAGGTTTAGAGAGGGTGGACAGTGATAGCCTTTTTCCTCGGATGGAGAAATCTAGCACGAGGGGTCTTGGCTTTAAATTAAGGGGGGGTAGCTACAGGACGGATGTCAGGGGTAGGTTCTTTACCCAGAGGATGGTGAGGGATTGGAATGCCCTGCCTGCTGCAGTTGTAAATGCGCCCAGTTTGGGGGCGTGTAAGAGATCCGTGGATAGGTTTATGGACGAAAAGGGTTTGGTTTAGATTAGTGGGTTATTGTTTTTTAACTGGTCGCGCAACATCGTGGGCCGAAGGGCCTGTTCTGCATTGTAATGTTCTATGTTGTTCTATGTTAATAGTTAATGAGGATACAAAAATTTCTCTCAACGCCCCAGCAATTTCCTCCCTTGCCTTGCTCAATATTCTGGGGTATATTCCATCTGACCCTGGGTTCTTGTCGACCTTCTCAAGAACTCCAATTCCACCTCCTTTTTGATCTCAACATGATTCAAATTATCTAAACCCCCTTTCCCAGACTCATCATCCACCAAATCCTTCTCTTTTTGGTGAATACTGAGGCAAAGTACTCATTCAATACCTTGTTCATTTCCTCTGGCTGCATGCATAGATTGCCTCCCTTGCCCTTGAATGGGCCAACCCACTCCCTGGCTACCTTGTTCTTATTTTTATATATATTAATCCTGCTGGCCAATGCTTTTTTGTGACCCCTTTTTAGCCGTCCTTACTCCTTGCTTGAGTTTCTTTCTCCTTTCCTTGTATTCCACACTTGCCTCATGTGTTCCTAGCGTCTGAGCCTTGACAATGCTTCCTTTTTCTCTTTGACTAGTCTTAAAATATCTCTCGTTATCCAAGGTTCCCAAAACGTGCTATACTTGTTATTCATCCTTACAGGAATGTGCTGGTCCTGAATCCCTATCAGTTTATACTTGAAAGCATCCTGCATGCCAGATGTTAATTTGCCCTCAAGCATCTAGCCTGATCTACATTCTTCTGTTCCTGCCTAATAATTAGCTTTCCTCCAGTTTGGGAGGAAACTTGGGACTACATATTTCTTTATCCATCAGTAGCTTAAAGCTTACTGAATTGTGGTCACTGTTCCTGAACTGCTCCTCTACTGTAACATCAACCACTTAGCTGGGTTCATTCCCCAGTACCAGGTCCAGTATGGCCCCTTCCCTTGTTGGGTTATCTACAAACTGTTTCGGGAAGCCCTCCTGGATGCTCCTTACAAAACCCTGCCCCATCTATGCCACTAGCATTGAATGAGTTCCAGGCAATATAGAGGAAGTTAAAATCTCCCAGCACAACAATCCTGTTAGTTTTACACCTTACCAAGATCTGCCTATAAACCTGTATCTCTATCTCCTGCTGACAAGGGGCGGCATACAGTTAAACCCCCGATATTGTGACTGCACCCTACCTATTCCTGAGCTCTACCCAGATTGCCTCACTGTATAAGCCCTGCAGTAGAACTAAGATATTCTCCTGGATCAGATATTGTCCCACAATGTCCCCCTTGTTTGCGGTATTAGAACATAGAACATTACAGCGCAGAACAGGCCCTTCGGCCCATGATGTTGCGCCGACCAGTTTTTAAAAAAAAACACTGACCCACTAATCTAAACCAATCCCTTTTCGTCCATAAACCTATCCACCTATTGTCCGGCGATGCCTCTGTGATTGGGATATTGTCCGGCGATGCCTCTCAATACCAGACAGGTTTATTTTATAGAAGCCCAATAGTGTAGAAAGAGGCCATTTTGCCCATTGAGTCTACACCGACCACGATCCCACCCAGGCCCTACCCCCATATCCCTACATATTTATCTGCCAATCCCTCTAACCTATGCATCTCAGGACACCTAAGAGGCAATTCTTTTGACTATGGGAGGAAACTGGAGCACCAGAGGAATCCCACGCAGACACGAGGAGAATGTGTAAACTCCACACAGTCACTCAAGCTGGGAATTGAACCCAGGTCCCTGTGAAGCAGCAGTGCTAACCAGTGTGCTACTGTGTTGGTAGCACAAGCTTTTGGAGTCTTGCTCCTTCAGGTGAGTGAAGAGTTGTGTTCACAAACGGGGCATACATTGACACTAACTCAATTTACAAGATAATGGTTGGAATGTGAGTCCTTACAGGGACAGACAATGTGAGTGGAGGGAAGACAAAACACAGATTAAAGAGGTGTGAATTGTCTCCAGCCTGGACAGTAAGTGAGATTTTGCAAGTCATGAGGGTGACAGATAGTGTGACATGAACCCAAGATCCTGGTTGAGGCCATCCTCATGCATGCAGAACTTGGTATCAGTTTTTGTTAAGTGATTCTGCATTGTTGTGCATCATGAAGGCAGCCTTGGAAAATGCTTACCCGAAGATCAGAGACTGCTGAAGTGTTCCCCAAATGGGAGGGAACAATCCTGCCTGGTGATTGTCGAGCAGTGTTTGTTCATCTGTTGTAACGTCTGCATTGTCTCACCAATATACCATGCCTCGGGATAGCCTTTCCTGCAAAATATCAGTTAGACAACTTCGGCTTAGTCACAAGACTATGTACTCTTTGGTATTCTCACATGAGATGATGGTATCCATGTCGATAATCCAGGTGTCTTGCAGAGGTTGCTGTGGCAGGGCTGTGTGGTGTTGTGGACACAGTTTTCCTGAAGGCTGGGTAGATGCTGCAGACAATGGTCTGTTTGGGGTTGTTTGGTTGCTTGAAGGCAAGAAGTATTGTCTCCGTGGTGCAATTGGTTAGTGCATTTGGCAGTTAACCAAAAGAATGGTGGTTCGATCCCAGGGATGCCAAACATTCACATTTTATGGGCAACACGATGGTACAGTGGTTAGCTGTACCATCAGCTCTCAGCTCCAGGCACATGGGTTCAATTCCTGACTTGGGTCACTGTGTGGAGTTTGCACGTTCTCCCCATGTCTGTGTGGGTTTCCACCAGGTGCTCCAGTTTCCTCCCACAGTCTGAAGATGTGTGGGTTATGTTGATTGGTCATGCTAAATTTCCCCTTATGTCCTGGGATGCCTAGGTTAAAGGGATTAGCTGGGCAAATATGTGGGTTTATGGGGATAGGGCCTGGGTGGGATTGTTGTCGGTGCAGACCCAATGGGCCAAATGGCCTACTTCTGCACTGTAGGGTTTCTATGATTTCTATGAAGTGGGGATGGCCTTGGTGAGATGTTTGTCTTCATTGATGAGCCTTCAACATGCCAGAGAAGATGTCATAGCTTCTCTGCTCCAGGGAAGTGCTAGACAACAAAGGGTATTCTGTCCACTGTGTCCCATGTTTGTCTTCTGAGGAGGTTCGTGCGTTTTTCACTGTGGAGCATTGGAACTGTTGATCGATGAGTCAAAGCCATATTCTGTTCTTATGAGACTGTCTTTGGGCATCTGTTGGTGGCTGTTGTGACCTCCTCAGGTGTATACTGAGGGGCTTCTCTGTAAGGGATGGCTTTTTTAATGTAATTAGGGTGGAAGCTGGAGAAATGGAGGTTATTCATGGGCTTGCGGTACAGTGAAGTGCTAAAGTGACCATCCTTGATGGAGATGCGTGTCCAAGAATGCAACCAATTCCAGAGAGTAGTCTGGTGGGATGGAACTTGTTGATATCATCATATAACTGTTTCAGTGATTGTTCGCCATGAGTCCAAAGGAAGAAAATGTCATCAATGCATCTAGTGTTGAAGGTCCTGTGTGACGACGAAGTTGTATTCGAACCTGTACATAAAGATGTTGGCATATTGAGGTGCAAATTTGGTCCCCATGGCTGTTCCATGTGTCTGGATGATGAACAGGTTGTTGAAAGTGAGGACATTATGATCCAGGATGAGAGAGGTAAGTTTATAGAATTACGTATGGAGATTGGCAGTTGACGGCGTTGCGTACTGAGGCTGTTGCAGCAATGCTACCACTGTGGGGGATGCTGGTGTAGAGTGCCTAGACATCCATTGTAACGAGGAGTGCTCCTCGTTCAACTGCTCTGTGTGCATAGTTTCTAAAGGAAGTCCGTACTGTCGCTGGGGATTCTTTGTACAATGGGTTTCAGGATGCCCTCGATGTAGCTGGAGAGGCTCTCGCATGGTCCCATTGCCTAATTCAATAGGATGGGTGGATGTGTTGGCCTTGTGTATCTTCAGGACACGGTAGAGATCTGGGATGAGAGCACGAAAGGTGCTCTGAAGGTCCAGGTCAAAGGTTTTGATCAGTCTGAGTTGACAGGTGTGTTCTTTGGTTGGTTTTGTGGCTAACTGTCTGTAGTGTTCTTCGTTGTTCTGTTCAATTGAAATTGTCCAGTGACGTCTCTGTCATTGGGATATTATCCAGTGATGTGTCTGTGACTGTAATATTTTCCAGTCAACATGTCTGCGATTGTCACATTGTCCAGCGATGTCTGTCTATTGATGTGTCTGTGATTCGGACATAGTCCAGTGAAGTGTCTACCACACGGTATGTTTTAACTGAGTGGACAAAGAACAGTCTTGTTAGTACAACCAATATTTATTTAAGACACACAATTAATAATCACCCATCCAATCAACAATAAGTTACCTTACAGAAAATACTAAAGTTCAAGTCCAATACAAGACCTTGACTTTGCATGACTGGCAAGTACCCAAGCAGATATTGCCTTTATCTGTGGTCTTGGTCATCATCTGCATAGTCTGGTCCTTTGGTCTGGTCTAGCACTCTGGCTCTGGTCTTCCTTCCTTTTCAGGTGTGCTGGCTCTCCTTGTGCTGATCATCACTGGCGATGGTCACTATTGTTGTAGCTCGTTCGTGGGGTCAGAGAAAGAGACCGATTCTTGGTCGTGTAGCACCCTTAACACCCCATTGGCAATGGCCAAAACCCATCAATCGATCAGGACTTGATCACCCTGATCGATTTTAAAGTCCAATCAGGTGCTGCCACACCAGTCTCTGGGTATGTCCTTAACGGCCATGTCTGTAGGCGCTGGGCGCACGTAGAATGCACACCTTGTTACCGACAGTAGAGGGAAGTTGTGTGTGGAACGTTACCGACAGTAGAGGGAAGTTGTGTGTGGAACCGGAGGAGATTGGAGAGGCGTTGAACCAATATTTCTCTTCGGTGTTCACGCAAGGGGACAGGAATGTAGCTGAGGAGGACACTGGGGTGCAGGGGTGTGAAATAGATAGTATTGCAGTTGATACGGGGGATGTGCTGGATATTTTAGAGGGTTTGAAAATAGATAAGTCCCCTGGTCCAGATGGGATTTACCCTAGGATTCTTTGGGAGGCAAGAGGGGTGATTGCGGAGCCTCTGGCTCTGATCTTCAGGTCGTCGTTAGTCTCTGGTATAGTACCAGAAGATTGGAGGACAGCAAATGTTGTCCCATTGTTTAAGAAGGGGAGAAGGGACTTCCCTGGGAATTATAGACCGGTGAGTCTTACTTCTGTGGTGGGTAAGGTTTTGGAAAGGATTATTAGAGACAGGATTTATAGTTATTTGGAAAGTAATGAGTTGATTAGAGATAGTCAGCATGGTTTTGTAGCGGGTAGGTCATGCCTTACTAACCTTATCGAGTTCTTTGAGAAAGTGACCAAAGAGGTGGATAGGGGTAAGGCAGTTGATGTGGTGTATATGGATTTTAGCAAGGCGTTTGATAAGGTTCACCATGGTAGGCTTCTGCAGAAAATGCAGATGTATGGGATTGGGGGTGATCTAGGTAATTGGATTAGGAATTGGCTAGCAGATAGGAGACAGAGAGTGGTGGTTGATGGGAAATATTCGTCATGGAGTTCGGTTACAAGTGGTGTGCCTCAGGGATCTGTTTTGGGGCCACTGCTGTTTGTAATTTTTATTAATGATCTGGATGAGGGTATAGTTGGGTGGATTAGTAAATTTGCTGATGACACCAAAGTCGGAGGTGTGGTAGATTGTGAGGAAGGGTGTCATAGTTTGCAGGATGACTTAGAAAGGTTGCAGAGCTGGGCTGAGAGGTGGCGAATGGAGTTTAATGTGGAGAAGTGTGAGGTAATTCATTTCGGTAGGAATAACAGATGTGTTGAGTATAAGGCTAACGGGAGGACTTTGAATAGTGTGGAGGAGGAGAGGGATCTAGGTGTATGTGTACATAGATCCCTGAAAGTTGGGAATCAAGTAGATAAAGTTGTTAAGAAGGCATACGGAGTTTTGGCGTTTATTGGTAGGGGGATTGAATTTAGGAGTCGTAGCGTCATGATGCAACTGTACACATCTCTGGTGCGGCCGCACTTGGAGTTTTGTGTGCAGTTCTGGTCCCCACATTACAAGAAGGATGTAGAGGCTTTGGAGAGGGTGCAGAGGAGGTTTACCAGGATGTTGCCTGGTATGGAGGGGAGATCCTATGAGGAGAGATTGAGAGATTTGGGGTTGTTTTCGCTGGAAAGAAGGCGGCTAAGAGGGGATCTCATTGAAACATATAAGATGATTAGAGGTTTAGACAGGGTAGATAGTGATAGCCTTTTTCCTAGGATGGAGAAAGCTAACACGAGGGGGCACGATTTTAAATTAAGGGGGGGTAGTTATAGGACAGATGTCAGGGGTAGGTTCTTTACCCAGAGGGTGGTGAGGGACTGGAATGCCCTGCCAGCTGCAGTTGTAAATGCACCTAGTTTGGGGGCGTTTAAAAGATCTGTGGATAGGTTTATGGATGAAAAGGGATTGGTTTAGGCTAGTGGGTCATTGTTTTGTAACTGGTCGGCGCAACATCGTGGGCCGAAGGGCCTGTTCTGCGCTGTAATGTTCTATGTTCTATGTTCTATGTTCCCTCCCAAATAAGAGGTTACGGCACCCCTCTGTCTAGTAAACAACCCAGTTTGACCAGAAAGTCTGTTTTGTCCTGGAGATTATCCACATACCTGTGTATTCATTTGTCTGGGTTGCAGCCTGTTTATCTCTGTCTTTTTAGGCTGCAGCCTGTTGTTTTAGTTCTCGCCTAATGGTCCCAGAGTGCTTTACAAATCACCATTTTAGATGGTCCGCTTGGCCACAGGACATTGTCCGGTGATGTGTATGTTATTGGGAAATTGTCCAGTGATGTCACTGCATTTGGGACATTTGTCCATCGATCTGTTTGTGATTGGGATGTTGATACAGTAAGACATCTTACAATACCAGGTTAAAGTCCAACCAGTTTATTTGGTAGCAAATGCCACTAGCTTTCGGAGCACTTTTGTCAGGTGAGGAAGGAACAGCAAGGTCTCCGAAAGCTAGTGGCTTTTGCTACCAAATAAACCTGTTGGACTTTAACCTGATGATGTAAGACGTCTTACTGTGTTTACCCCAGTCCAAAGCCGGCATCTTCACATTGGGATGTTATCCTGTAATTTGTCTGTCAATGCTATATTTTCCAGTGATACCTCCTGTGATTACAGTGTTGTCCAGCACCATGTCTGAGATTGGAACATTGTCCAGTAATGTACAAAGAACAAAGATGACAGTACTGGAACAGCCCTTCGGCCTTCCAAGCCTGCATTGACTATGCTGCCTGACTTAACTAAAACCCCCTACCTTTTCCAGTGTCCATATCCCTCTATTCTCATCCTATTCATGTATTTGTCAAGATGCCCCTTAAAAGTCACTACCGTATCTGCTTCCACTACCTCCCCTGGCAACGAGTTCCAGGCACCCGCTACTCTATTTAAAAAAAAAACTGCCTCGTACATCTCCTTTAAACCTTGCCCCTCGCACCTTTAAACCTGTGCCTCCTAGTATTTGGCTCTTCCACCCTGGGGAAAATCTTCTGACTATCCACTCTATCCATGCCTCTCATAATCTTTGAAACTTCTATCAGGTTAAACAAAGAACAAAAACAGCTCAGGAAAACAGGTCCTTCGGCCCAACGAGCCCGCGCCGCCATCTCAACACCACCAGTCCACCTCTCTACCCATGACCCTCGTCTAATGTTTTATGGCCATCCAGATTGAGGGAAACTGATTTAGGGACAATTTATTCCTGCCAATCAGCCTAACAGCACATCTTTGGGGTGTGGGAGGAAACCGGAGCACCCGGAGAAAACCCATGCAAGCACGGGGAGAATGCGCAAACTCCCACAGACACCGGCCCAAATCCATGTGTCTGCACAGCAATCAGCGATAGTCACTGAGCTGTCGACTTGCCCAGTGACTTGTCCAGTTTAGACTCACACTAACGACATGAAGCACTAGGCCAATCTTGAACAACCAAGTTCGACCCATCGTATGTATGCCCCTCGTTGGACACAAGGTGGACCGACTTAAAACCTGTGAATGAAAAGAAAAAAACCCCATTATTGTTGTACCATATCCATTTACCTTACCAGGGACTCCCCAATGCTAATGACCCTTATTTAAAACAATCTCCTATATCCACCCATCTCCAACCCACTCATGTGCCTGTCTAAGTTACTATTAAATGACTCTAGCGTGTTTGCCTCCACCACCTTACTTGGCAGAGCATTCCACACCCCCACTACCCTCAGTGTGAAAAACCTCCCTCTAATATCTGTGTTGTGTCTCTCCCCCCTCACCTTAAGTCCATGGCCTCTTGTCTTATGTGTCTCTATCATAGGAAATAGAGTAAACAGAGGTAAGCTATCTATACCCTTCATAATCTTTTATACCTCTATTAGATCCCCCTCTGTCACCGTCTTTCAAGGGAAAAGAGCCCCAATTTCTTCAATCTTTCCTCATACCCCAGTCCTTCCATACCAGGCAACATCCTGGTAAACCTCCTCTGTTCTCTCTCCAGAGTCTCCACGTCCTTCCGGTAGTAAGGCGACCAGAACTGGAAGCAGTACTCCAAATGCGGCCTAACCAACGTTCTGTACAACTGCAACATTAGACTCCAGCTCTTATATTCTATACCCCTTCCTATAAAGGCTAACATACCATAGGCTTTCTTCACCACACTCTCCACTTGCACTGCCACCTTCAAAGACTTGTGCACTTGCACCCCCAGGTCTCACTGCGATTCTATACTTCTTATGGGCTTACCCTTTATCATATAACTTCCCCCTACATTATTCCGGCCAAAATGTATCACCTCACATTTATCCGGATTAAACTCCATTTGCCACGTATCTGCCCAATCAACCAGCCTATCAAGATCCCGTTGTATTGCCAGACACTGCTCCTCACTGCCCGCCAATCCAGCCATCTTGGTGTCATCAGCAAATTTGCTGATTACACCACCTACTCCCTCTTCCAAATCATTTATATAACTACAAAGAGAAGAGGTCCCAGTACCGAACCCTGCGGCACACCACAAGTGACAGACCTCCAGCTAGAAAAGGACCCCTCCACAACTACTCTCTGACTCCTCTTTGCAACACCAGGTTTTAGTCCAACCGATTTATTTGATAATATTCTCACAAGCTTTCGAGGGGACTGCCTCTTCGTCAGGTGAACCTTATTTAAAACAATTCACCTGACGAAGAGGCAGTCCCCTCGAAAGCTTGTGAGAATATTATCAAATAAATCGGTTGGACTAAAACCTGGTGTTGTCAGACTTTTTACTGTGTTTACGCCAGTCCAACACTGGCATACCCACATCATGTCCTCTTTGCAAGCCAGTTCTCTACCCATCTAGATACCTGGCCACGTATCCCATGAGCTTTAATCTTCTCTACTAACCTACCATGAGGGACTTTGTCAAACGCCTTACTGAAATCCATATAGACGACATCAACGGCTCGTCCTTCATCGACCGTTATTGTCACCTCCTCAAAGAATTCTACCAGATTCGTAAGGCAAGACTTCCCCGTTACAAAGCCATGCTGCGTTTCCTTAGTTAGATCGCAACACTCTAAGTGCTCATACATCCTATCCCTAAGAATCCTCTCCATCAACTTGCCTACCACTGACGTTAAATTCACCGGCCTATAGTTACCCGGGCTATCCCTCCTACCCTTTTTAAACAACGGTACCACGTTCACTATCCTCCAGTCCTCTGAGACCTCACCTGTGTCCAAAGAAGAGACAAAAATTTGCGTCAGAGGCCCAGCAATCTCATCCCTTGCCTCCCTAAGCAGCCTAGGATAAATGCCATCGGGCCCTGGAGATTTATTGGTTTTAATGCTACATAACCTCCGTTGTTCCAGTGAAAACAAACCAAGTTTCTCCAACCTCTTCTCCACAGTCAATGCCCTCCATACCAGGCAACATTCTGTTAAATCTTTTCTGTACCTTCTTCGAAGCCTCCACATCCTTCTGGTAGTGTAGCGACCAGAATTGAACAGTATATTCCAAGTGCGGCCTAACTAAGGTTTTAAACTCTGCCTGGGCGATGATGGCAAGCATGCTATATGTCTTCTTGACTACCTTCTCCAACTGCATTGTGACTTTCAGTGACTTGTGTAGCTGTACATCGAGATCCCTTTGCCTATCAATATTCTTAAGGGTTCTGCCATTTACTGTATATTTCCTTTCTATATTCGACCTTTCAAAATTCATTATCTCACATTAGTCCGGACTAAACCCATCTACCATCTCTCCGCCCAAGTCTCCAACCAATCTATATCCTGCTTTATCCTCTGATTGTCCTCATTGCTACCGGCAAATCCACTAACTTTTCAAACCAGTTACTTTTTTCTCCAAATCATTTGTACATTACAAACAGCAAAGGTCCCAGCACTGATCTCTGAGGAACATCATTTGTCACAGCCCTCCATTCATAAATGCACCCTTCCACTGCTACCCTCTGTCTTCTTTGACTGAGCCAGTTTTGTATCCACCTTGCCAGCTCACCTCTGATCCCATGTGGCTTCATCTTCTACAAGAGTCTGCCATGAGGGACCTTGTCAAAGGCCTTACTGAAGTCCATGTAGATAACATCCACTGCCCTATCCTGATCAATCATCTTAGTCACTTTCTCGAAAAACTCAATCAAGTTTGGGAGACACAACTTCCCTTTTCACAAAACTGCCTGTGATTGTGACATTTTCCACTGTCTCTATGATTGGGATGTTGTCCAGTGGTGTGTCTGTGATTGTGATATTTTCCGATGTGTCTGTGGTTGGGATATTGTCTAGTGATGATGCTCTGTTTGTGACCAGAACTCTCCACTCACCTGGCAAACGGGCAAACCCCGAAAGCTAGTGGGTTTACTATCAAATAAACTTGTTGGACCTGGTGTTGTGAGACGACTTATTGGGACGTTGTTCAGTGATATGTCTGTAGTTGGGATGTTGTCCAGTGATTGGCCCATGATTGGGAAATTGTCTAGTGATATGTCAGTGATTGGAATGCTGTCCAGTAACGTGTGTAATTTGGGATACTGTGATTGCCTCTGAAATGTCCATTGATTTGCCTTTGATTTGAAATATTGTCCATTGTGTATCTGATCAGACATTGTCCAGCGATGCCTCTGCGATTGGGATGTTGTCCAGTGATGTCCATCCTGTTTGGGATATTGTCTGTGATTGGTACGTTGCCCAGTGATGTTTCTGTGATTGGAGAATTGTCCAGTGATGTCTATTTGGATGGAACAGTTTCCTGCGATATCTGTCTGATTTGGGATACTGTTCGGTGATGTCTCTGTGATTGGGACATTATCCAGTGATGTGTCTGCAAATTTGGAATATTGTCCAGTGATACCATCAATTTTAAGTTGATTGCTGACCATATATTCATGCAATAAGTGCAGGGTTTGCTGGCAATGCTGCAGGTAGTTAATTTGAGGCAGTGTGAGACTGCAGTTCCAGAGCTCTGTGTTAACACAATGAGTGGAATGTCACAGACGGCCTGGAAACAAGGATGTTTAATTTCTTGATGTAACCAGCTGTCTCTAGTTTTCCTGTCGATTAGGAACAGACTGATTTGTAGTGGACTAAAAAAAGAGAGGTGGAAACCAAGGAGGTCTCTGAGTAGCCAGAACCCTCGATCTTTGCTGTTTCAGCTTCTGAATAAGGTAAGCTTTCAGATATCCGTTTACTCAGCCTCCTGAGCTCCTGCCTGTTAGCTGTGACTGCCTGATATCACCAGGCCATTTCTTTCTATCCTGCTGCATTCTGCACAAGCTTCGGATGCCTAGCAGTGTTATTCTGTATAGATGCCTCGGTTATAATCAATTTTTATCTAATCTGTCACAAGGCAGCTTGCTGTGTTTGTTTTAGCTTTATTACCACTCATTCCATGTTCTTCTGTATCCCTTGAATTTTCTCTCCTCTAATCTTCTGTCTCTCTCCCTTCCTCAGTCTCTCTCCCTCTGCAATCCTCCTCTATTCATCTCCCTTTCCCTCCTACTCCCTCCCTCTCTCCTCCATATCTCCCCATCTCTTCTTCCTTGTTATACCTCTGCCATTGCCCTGGACTCTGTTGTAAATGCAGAGGGTAAGGTGATAAACTAATCAGAACTGAAGTCGCAGTGATTATGAGGAAGATTAATGATCAGTGATGCTGCTCTGGATCAGAATAAAGAGAGATGGACTGAAAAGACAGGGGAGCTCAAAGTTGAAGGTTAACTCAATCTATGTTCTCAGTTACTAAGAGAGATCTTATTTGAGTTCACAGCACCGTGACCTCAGCCTGGGCACAGGAAGGAGGCAGGATCCCAATCCAGCCCACAACCTTGACATGTTGTGGCTAATCATCTGATCCACACCAGCTGTCCAACCATCTCAACCATTCAGCCAGCCAACCACTGCATCCTTATCCCCCTCAAGTTGCGGCGTAAACTTGCAATTTTACAGGCATAGTTTGAGGCTTCACACAGTGATGGTAGAGGAGTTTAGGGTGCATCAGATCAGCTAGGATCTTGCTGAATAGCAGAACAGGCTTGATGGGCTGAATGGTCTCCTTCTGTTTCAATTTCCTGCATTTGGGGACCTCCTTTTTTTAAATTTTATTTTTGTGGGATGTGGACATTGCTGGTTGGGTCAGCATTTATTGCCTATCATTAACTGCCCTCCAATTCAAAGGGCATTTGCGAATCAACCACATTGCTGTGGCTCTGGAATAACATGCTGACCAGACTGGGTCAGGATGGCAGATTTCCTTTCCTAAAGGAAATGAATGAACCAGACAGGTTTTTACAACAATCCACAACGGTTTCATTGTCATCTTTAGACTTTTAATTCCAGATATTTTATTCAATTCAAATTTCATCATTTTGTTTTTACCTGTGTGGCTACAACGAACACATCTTTGGCCATCAAGTGCTGGAGTGGGAATTGAGCATGGACAGGAGGGATACTGGCCAGTATGTCACTAGACCTGGTCACTGAGGGTGGGAATAGTAGAAACCCTCCTGCATTAAGGGAGTGAAGACAGAGGTCTGCTCCAGCCCTGATTCAAACTGAGGGAGAAATCACTCCATCCAGTCTGCTTCATATTGGTACTGGAGCCAAAAGTCATCGACACAGATTTGTTAAAAGGGAAATGTGTTCTGGAAAATGTGATTTGCGTTCTTTGAAATAACAGAGATGGTTGATGAGATGAATATTGCGGACTTTTGCATGGCTTTTGACATTTTAAGCTTGCTAACTGAATTAAATTGCATCGGCATACAGGCTGGATTCTGTTGTGTGGATTTGGAGCAGAGAATGAAGAGTTGAGAATGTAACAGAGAGAATAGATAGAGGGGAATAAAGAACAAAGAACAACACAGCAGAGGAAACAGGCCCTTTGGCCCAATAAGCCCGCGCCGCCATTTTAACATTGAGTTTCCCCCCTCCACCCATGACCCTTATCTATTGTTTTATGGCCATCCACATTGAGGGAAGACTAATTTAGGGACAATTTGTTACACCAATCAGCCCAAGAGCACATCTTTGGGGTGTGGGAGGCACCCGGAGAAAACCCATGCAAGCACGGGGAGAATGCGCAAACTCCCGCAGACACCGGCCCAAATCCATGTATCTGCACAGCAAACAGTAATAGTCACTGAGCTGTCGTGTTGCCCAGCATCTGGTCCAGTTTAAGCACACACTAATGACATGAAGTACTAGGCTATTCTCAAAACAACCAAGAGCAGCCCTCGAACGACCCATCGCATGTATGCCTCTTGTTGGACAACAAGGCGGACCAAAGCACCTGTGGATTAAAAGAGAAAAACATCAGTATCATCCACATCCTTATACTCACATTCAAGGGAATCCCCAAGTGAGCCAGAAAATATGTTGGAAGGTCCATAGGAATCAATTGATTCCCAAGGACGTCCCAAAGCTCCTGAATCTTATTTAAAACAGTCTCTATGTTCCTCCATCTCCATCCCGCTCATGTGCCTGTCTAAGTAACTCTTAAACAACTCCAGTGTGCCTGCCTCCACCATCCTGCTTGGCAGAGCATTCCATACCCCCACTATCCTCTGTGTGGAAAAACCTCCCTCTAACATCCAAATTATACCTCGCCCCCCTCACCCTAAGCCTGTGGCCCCTCGTAATGTGCGTTTCCAATCTAGGAAATGTTGCAGTTGTACAGAACATTGGTTAGGCCGCATTTAGAGTACTGTGTCCAGTTCTGGTCGCCTTACTACCGGAAGGACGTGGAGACTCTGGAGAGAGTACAGAGGAGGTTTGCCAGGATGTTGCCTGGTATGGAAGGACTGGGTTATGAGGAAAGATTGAAGAAATTGGGGCTTTTTTCCCTTGAAAGGCGGCGACTGAGGGGGGATCTAATAGAGGTATATAAGATTATGAAGGGTATAGATAGAGTAAACAGAGGTAAACTACTTCCTATGATAGAGACACATAGGACAAGGGGCCATGGGTTTAAGGTGAGGGGGGAGAGGCACAACACAGATATTAGAGGGAGGTTTTTCACACAGAGGGTAGTGGGGGTGTGGAATGCTCTGCCAAGTAAGGTGGTGGAGGCAAACACGCTAGAGTCGTTTAAGAGTGACTTAGACAGGCATATGAGTGGGTTGGAGATGGGGGATAGGAGATTGTTTTAAATAAGGGTCATTAGCATTGGGGAGTCCCTGGTAAGGTAAATGGATATGGTACAATAATAATTTTTTTTTCTCTTTTCATTCACAGGTCGGTCTGCCTCGTGTCCAACGAGGGGCATACACGCGATGAGTTGTACTTGGGTTGCTCTTGGTTGTTCAAGATTGGCCTAGTGCTTCATATCATTAGTGTGTGCTTAAACTGGACCAGATACTGGGCAAGACGGCAGCTCAGTGACTATCGCTGATTGCTGTGCAGACACATGGATTGGGGCCGGTGTCTGTGGGAGTTTGCGCATTCTCCCCGTGCTTATGTGGGTTTTCTGTGGGTGCTCCGGTTTCCTCCCACACCCCAAAGATGTGCTGTTAGGCTGATTGGCAGTAATAAATTGTCCCTTAATTAGTTTCCCTCAATATGGATGGCCATAAAACATTAGATAAGGGTTGTGGGCGGAGGGGGGTGACTGGCGTTAAGATGGTGGCGCGGGCTCGTTGGGCCGAAGGGCTGTTTTGTCCTTTGTAGGAAAAAGCTTACCACTGTTTACTCTATCTGTACCCTTCATAATCTTACATACCTCTATTAGATCTCCCCAAGTAGCCTTTCCCAGTCTGTACCCTAAGCTCCTGCCTAATCCGGCTGTATCTAGCCTTCCCCGAATTCAGCACCCTCCCCTTAGGACAGCTCTCATCTTTTTCCATTAATATCCTAAAGTAGACAGAGTTGTGGTCGCTATTAGCCACATGTTCACCTACTGCAACCTCAACCACCTGACCCGGCTCATTTCCCAGAACTAAATCCAGTATCGCCCCCTCTCTAGTCGGGCTATCTACATACTGCTCCAAGAACCCTTCCAATACACATCTTACGAATTCCTCCCCATCCGAACCCCCAGCTCTAGGCACCTTCCAATCCACCCCAGGGAGATTAAAATCTCCCACTACAACAACCATATTCTTCCTACACTTATCCAAAATGTCTCTACATATACCCTCTTCCACTGCCCTTGGGCTGTTGGGTGGTCTGTAGTACAGTCCTAGCATAGTAATGGCCCCCTTCCTATTCCTCAACACCACCCACAGAGACTCAATTCCTAACTCCTCTATATTATCCTCCCTCTGCACCGCTGTGATGTGCTCCCTAACTTACAATGCCACTCCCCCTCCTCTTTTCGACCCTCCCCTGTCACGCCTAAAACACTTATACCCAGGAATATTTAGCTGCCAGTGCTGCCCTTCCTTTTAACCACATCTGTGTCACTGCCACCACATCTAAGTTCCTCGTGAACATTAAGGCCATCCATTTTACCTGTCACACTCCTCGCATTAAAACAGATGCACTCCAGGCTCACTCGGATCCTCCCCCTCCTGGGGGATTTTCGTATCATCCAAACTTACCCTGTCACCCAACTTGTTCCCAATCCCAGTGCCTACTGAGCTATCGGCCTCCTACCCCCCCATATTAATTTAAACCCTGCCGAAACACTCCAGCTAAGATATTCGTGCTCTTCCCATTTAAATGTTCCCCATCCCTCCTGTACAGGTGCCTTTCCCTCACAAAGACTTCCTAATGGTCTATAAATGTAAAACCCTCTGTCCTGCACCAATCCTTCAGCCATGCATTCAGCTGCAGGATCTCATTATTCCTAGCCCCCTATTACTGGGCACAAACAGCAGCCCAGAGATTGCCACCCTGGAGGCCCTGCACTTCAGGCTGGCCCCCAACTCCCTGAACTGCCTACATATATACCACCCCCCCCGCTCTTCCTTCCTACGTCCTTCCCTCCTATGTGTACAATTACATCAGCCTGGGTCCCTTCGCCCTTCAAAATTCCCTCTACCGTCTCTGAAACGTCCTGTACCCCCGCTCCAGGGAGGCAGACTACCATCCTGGAGTCCTGCTTTTGCCCACAGAACCGCCTATCAATTCCTCTAACCCTCCTATCCCCACCACTATCTCACATCTGGAGATGTGTTTAGTTTTCTATGATCACACCCATGATTCTCTGAAATCCTTGATCTATTAAATATTTATCCACCTTCACTTTGAATATTTGTTATGATCCAATCTCCACCACTCTTTGGGGCAGGGAATTCTGGAGATTCACCACGTTTTGCGAGAAGAAATTTCGACGAACCTCTGTTTTAAATGAATGGCCCTTTACCTTGAAGCGATTTCCTTTTGTTCAAGACTCTCCCACTGGAGAAATTCTTTCACCAGCTACTCTGTCAAGCCCCCTCAGAAAATTATATAATTGAATAAGGTCACCCTTCACTCTTCTCACAGGTGGCATGGTGGCACCTGCCTCAGCACCAGGTTCAATTCCCAGCTTGGGTTATTATCTGTGTGGAGTTTGCACATTCTCCCCATGTCTGTGTGGGTTTTCTCTGGGTGCTCCAGTTTCCTCCCACACTCCAAAGATGCGTGAGTCAGGTTGATTGGCCATGCTAAATTGCCAATTAGTGTTAGGGGGCATAGCAGTGTAAATATGTGAGGTTACTGGGATAGGGGCTGGGTGAGATTGTGGTCAGTGCACACTCGATGGGTCGAATGGCCTCCTTCTGCACTGTAGGGATTAAATGATTCCAAACTGCAAGAATACAGACTGAGACTACTTAGTCTCTCTTAATTGGGCAACACTCTCAATCCAAGAATTAGCCTGATGAATTTCTTTTGAACTTTCTCCAATATCTTTTGTAAGGTAAGACCATTTGACAGGGTGCTACATAAGAGAGTTGTGCATCAAGTAAAGGCCGATGGAATTGGAAGAAGTGTGTTAGCATGGATTGAAAACTGGCTGTCAGATAGAAAACAGAGTTGGAATAAATGGGTCCTTTTCAGAATACAAGGATTTAATGAGTGGAGTGCTAATGGGATCAGTTCTTTGCCCACAATTGTACATGATTTTCATTAATGACCGAGAGGAAAGAACAGAATGTGATGTTTCCAATTTGCCAATGATACAAAGATAGAAGGGAAGAATGTGATGAGAATATTGTGATTCCGTAACAGGATAAAGATAAATTGGATGACTGGGCGAAAACCTGGCAAATGGAGTTTAATGTGAGGAAGTGTGAGGTCATGCAGTTTGGTAGATTATTAGTGAAATGAGTGAATTATGGAGGCATTTTTGTGTTCTAGTGCATGGATCTAGATTCACCATCCTTTGCAGGAAGAAAACTAGCAAACAGCTCCAAAAAGTAGTTAAGAATGCAAACTGCATTTTGGCCTTTACTGCAAAGAGTTTGGAGTTTAAAAATGGGGAGGTTTTGTTGCAATTGTACAGGATTTAGTGAGCCCTCATGTGGAATACTGCATACAGTTTTGGTCATCTTACCTTAGAAAGGGTATTGGAGGAAGTCCAAGAAATTCACCAGGCTAATTTCTGGGATAAGAGTGTTGCCCCATCAAGAGAGACTAAGTAGTCTTAGTCTCTTTTCCTTGGAGTTTAGAAGACTAATTTTCTTTGCTCTTTGAGGAATAGAGGGCAAAGAGCAAAGAAAATTACAGCAGAGGAACAGGCTCTGCAGCCGTCCAATCCTGCACCGAACATGCTGCCAGACTGAACTAAAACCCCCTACCCTTTCGGGGACATTTCCCTCTGTTCCCATGCTATTCATGAATTTGTCAAGATGTCCCTTTAAAGTCACTATCATGTCTGCTTCCACTACCTTCTCAGGCAACGGGTTCCAGGCACCCACCATCCACTGCATAAAAAATCTGCCTTGGCGTATGGAGAAATGGCACAGAAAAGGAGTTGAGGCCGGCAGAGAGTCGCCATGATTGTATTGAATGACAGACTCAAAAGTCTGGTGGCCTGCTTCTATTTCTTGTGTGTTCTTGTGTTTTAGTTGGAGAGGTTGTGCGTGAAGTTCTGTATGAACATCCACAGCCTTCCACCAGTCATGTTGCAGGTACTGGGATAAACATGTGTCAGGGCATGAAGACAGATGGACAAGGTGAACTTTTCATTCCAGTTTGTCTCAGTGAATGTTATGGATAAAGATGTTATTGTGAGGTTAGTTGCAGGATCTTGTTCAATGGGAAAATCTTCCAGTGGCTGTGTAAAGTGGGGAATGATGCAGAGGTCTCTTCTGGGAGGCACAGTGGCACAATAGTTAGCATTGCTGCCTCACAGCACCAGGATCCTGGTTCAATTCTGGTCTTGGGTCACTGTCTGTGTAGCGTTTGCACGGTCTTCCCGTGTCTGCATATGTTTCCTATAGTCCAAAGATGTGCGGGTTAGGAGAATTGATCATGCTAAGTTACACCTTTAGTCTCAGGGGATTAGCAGGGTAAATACGTGGAGTTCGGGGGATAGGGCCTGGGTGGGATTATTGTTGGTGCAGGCTTGATGGAACGAATGCTCTCCTTCTGTAGTGTAGGGATTCGATGTGGCCAAACCGCAGAGGAATATGTCTTTTGTCTCCAAGCACATGTTGATTTATTCAGAGTTGAGGGTTTTGGAATCAGACTATCACATCTCATCATGGCTGCTGTTAGGATTGTAGGAATTTAGCACTATGTTAGTCACACTATGATGGGATGCTCATATCTGTGCTTCCTGGGTTTGTCTCACTCCCTGGGAAAGAGAGAGGGCTAAATGCATTGACAAACTCCCTGAAAGGGTTAGCAGTGGGATGTGATTGGACTGGAAGGGGCGCAGAGGAGATTGTCAGAGGGGAGGTCCTATGAGGGGAGGCTGAGGGATTTGGGGTTGTTTTCGTTGGAAAGAAGGAGGCTAAGAGGGGATCTTATTGAAACATGTAAGATGATTAGAGGGTTAGATAGGGTGGATAGTAATAGCCTTTTTCCTCTGATGGAGAAATCTAGCACGAGGGGGCATGGCTTTAAATTAAGGGGGGGTAGTTATAGGACGGATGTCAGGGGTAGGTTCTTTACCCAGAGGGTGGTGAGGGATTGGAATGCCCTGCCTGCTGCGGTTGTAAATGCGCCTAGTTTGGGGGCATTTAAGAGATCCGTGGATAGGTTTATGGACAAAAAGAGATTGGTTTAGGTTAGTGGGTCATTGTTTTTGTAACTGGTTGGCGCAACATTGTGGGCCGAAGGGCCTGTTCTGCGCTGTAATGTTCTATGTTCTATGCTGTAAACCATGCTGGACTCTACCCAGAGGGTGGTGACAGTCTGGAATGCACTGCCTGGGAGGGTGGTGGAGTGAAGTTGCCTTACATCCTTTAGCAAGTACCTGGATGAGCACTTGGCATGTCATTACATTCAAGCCTATGGACCAAGTGCTGTAAATGGAGTTAGGTGGGAGGCCACCTGTTTCTCATGTATTGGTGGAGACTCAATGGATCAAAGGACCTCTTTTTACATAGAACATAGTACAGCACAGTACAGGCACTTCGGCCCTCAATGTTGTACTGAGCTAGTTCCGAACTCAAGATCAATATATCCCACTCCCTATCATTCTGGTGTGTTCCATGTGCCTATCCAATAACTACTTGAAAGACAGTAGTTCTTTAGGCAGTGCATTCCACACCCCAACTGCTCTCTGAGTGAAGAATCTACCTCACACATCCCTCCTATATCTCCCACCATGAACCTTATAGTTATGCCCCTTTAGTAACAGCTACATCCACCTGAGAAAATAGTCTCTGCACATCCACTCTATCTATCCCCCTCATCATCTCATAAGCCTCTAAGTCGCCTCTCATCCTCCTCTGCTCTAAAGAGAAAAGCCCCAGCTCCCTCAACCTCTCATCATAAGACCTACCTTCCAAATCAGGCAGCATCCTGGTAAATCTCCTCTGCACTCTCTCCAATGCTTCCACATCATTCTTATAGTGAGGTGACCAGAATTGAACATAATATTCCAATTGTGGTCTCATCAAGATCCTGTAGAATTGCAGCATAACCCCATGACTCTTAAACACAAACCCCCATTAATAAATGTTAATACATTGTAAGCCTTCTTCACGGTTCTATCCACTTCAGTGGCAACGTTCAGAGATCTGTGGAATATGAACCCCAAGATCTCTGTTCTTCCACATTCCTCAGAACCCTGCCACTGACCCTATAATCTGCATTCAAGTTTGTCCTACCGAAATGAATCACCTCGCATTTTTAGGGTTAAATTCCATCTGCCACTTTTCTGCCCAGCTCTGCAGCCTATCGATGTCTCTTTGCAGCCTATAAGGGCCCTCCACCTCATCCACTACTCCACCAATCTTGGTGTCATCAAATTTACTAACCCACCCTTCAGCCCCCTCTTCCAAGTCATTGATAAAAGTCACAAATAGCAGAGGACCCAGCACTGACCCCTGTGGTACACCACTGGTAACCGGCCTCCAGTCTGAAAATTTTCCCTTCACCACCACCCTCTGTCTTCTATGAGACAGCCAGTTACTTATCCAATTGGCCAAATTTCTTTCTATCCCACACCTCCTTACCTTCTTCATGAGCCTACCATGGGGAACCTTATCAAACACCTTACTAAAATCCATGTATACGACATCAAATGCTCTACTTTCGTCTACGCACTTAGTTACCCCCTCAAAGAATTCAGTCAAATTTGTGAGGCAGAACTTACCCTTCACAAAACTGTTCTAACTATCCCGAATTAAACTGAATCTTTCCAAATGGTCATAAATCCTAACTCTCAGGACCCTTCCATTAACTTACCGACCACTGAACTAAGACTAACTGGCCTGTAATTACCAGGGTCATTCCTATTTCCTTTCTTGAAGAGCGAAACAACATTTGCCACTCTCCAGTTCCCTGGCACAATCCCGTAAGAAGTCTCTCAACACCAGGTTAAAGTCCAACTGGTTTATTGACAGTAAACCCACAAGCTTTCGGAAATGCTGTTCCTTCGTCAGGTGTGTGGAAGGTTCTGATCAGAGAAGGGCATATAAAGGCACACACAGTTTACAGAATACTGATTAGAATGTGAGTCTTTACAGCTAACCTGCTATTCAAGTCTTAAAGGTGCAGACAATGTGAGTGGAGATAGCATTAAGCATAGGTTAAAGAGATGTGTATTGTCTCCAGTCAGGACAGGGAGTGAGATATTGCAAGTTCAGTCAAGTCATGGGGGTTACAAATAGTGTGACATGAACCCAATTGTCTGAAGTTGTGCAGATTTGATAATAGGAACAAGAGTGAATTGCTTGTAGAGATTTGATGCTAATGAGTGACTTGCTGGATCAGTTCTGAGTGCAGTTCAGAGTTACCACATTTGTTATAGGCCCAAATTGGGTACAGGAGTACAGAGCCCATCCCAAAAAAGATATAGCTGAATGAAGTAGAAACATGGAAAATAGCCGCAGGATTAGCCCATTCAGCTCTTCGAGCCTTTTCTACCATTCGTAATGATTATGGTTGATCATCCAACTCAATAGCCTGGTCTGCCTTCAACCCAATATCCTTTGATCCCCCTCGCTCCAAAAGCTATGTCTAACTGCTTCTTGAAAACAGACAATGTTTTGGCCTCAAATCCAGGTAATTACAGGCCAGTGAGCCTTATGTCAGTGGTAGGAAAATTATTGGAGAGGATTCTTCGAGGCAGGAGATATTCCCACTTATTTCCAAGTGGGACCTTTCAGTGAGAGGCAATGTGGTTTTGTGAAAGGGAGGTTGTGTCTCACGAACTTGATCGAGTTTTTCGAGAAAGTGACGAAGATGATTGATCAGGATAGGGCAGTGGATGTTGTCTACATGGACTTCAGTCAGGCCTTTGATAAAGTCCCTCATCGCAGATTGATGCAGAAGGTGAAGTCGCATGGGATCAGAGATGAGCTGGCAAGGTGGGCACAAAACTGGCTTGGTCAAAGAAGACAAAGGGTAGCAGTGTTTCTGAATGGAGGGCGGTGACGAGTGGTGTTCCTCACGGACCAGCGCTGGGACCTTTGCTGTTTGTAAGATATATATAAATGATTTGGAGGAAAATGTAACTGGTTTGATTTAGTAAGTTTGCAGACGACATGAAGGTTGGTGGATTTGCAGATAGCGATGAGGATCATCAGAGGATATAGCAGGATATTGATCAGTTGGAGAATTGGGCAGAGAGATGGCACATGGAGTTTAATCTGAACAAAGTTAGGAGTCACAGCGTCATGATGCAACTGTACACAACTCTGGTGTGGCCACACTTGGAGTTTTGTGTGCAGTTCTGGTTCCCGCATTACAGGAAGGATGTAGAGGCTTTGGAGAGGGTGCAGAGGAGGTTTACCAGGATGTTGCCTGGTATGGAGGGGAGATCCTATGAGGAGAGACTGAGAGATTTGGGGTTGTTTTCGCTGGAAAGAAGGTGGCTAAGAGGGGATCTCATTGAAACATATAAGATGATTAGAGGTTTAGACAGGGTAGATAGTGATAGCCTTTTTCCTAGGATGGAGAAAGCTAGCATGAGGGGGCATGATTTTAAATTAAGGGGGGGTAGTTACAGGACAGATGTCAGGGGTAGGTTCTTTACCTAGAGGGTGGTGAGGGACTGGAATGCCCTGCCAGCTGCAGTTGTAAATGCACCTAGTTTGGGGGCGTTTAAGCGATCTGTGGATAGGTTTATGGATGAAAAGGGATTGGTTTAGGCTAGTGGGTCATTGTTTTGTAACTGGTCGGCGCAACATCGTGGGCCGAAGGGCCTGTTCTGCGCTGTAATGTTCTATGTTCTATGTTCTAAAGGTGAGCTAATGCATTTTGGAAGGTCTAATACAGATAGGAAATATATAGTAAATGGCAGAACCCTTAGTAGTATTGATAGGCAAAGGGATCTAGGATACACAGGTCACTGCAAGTGGCAACGCAGGTGGAGAAGGTAATCAAAAAGGCATACAGCATACTTGCCTTTGGCTGGGGCATTGAATTTAAAAATTGGCAAGTCACGTTGCAGCTTTATAGAACCTTAGTTAGGCCGCACTTGGAACGTAGTGTTCAATTCTAGTTCCCATGCTACCAGAAGGATGTGGAGGCTTTGGAGAGGGTATAGAAAAGATTTACGAGGATGTTGCCTGGTATGGAGGGCATTAGCTGTGAGGAGAGATTGGAGAAACTTGGTTTGTTCCACACTGGAATGACGGAGGTTGAGGAGCAACCTGATTGTCCATGCCTCACTCAATCTTGTAGACTGAGTGAATAATCAGCATTTTCCCAGGGTGGAAGAGTCAATTATTAGGGGGCACAGGATTAAGGTGTGAGGGGCAAGATTTAAAGGGGATGTACAAGGCAGATCTTTTATACCAAGAATAGTGGGTGCCTGGGACTCATTGTTGGGGGAGGGAGTGGCAGCAGGAACAATAGTGGCTTTTAAGGGACATGTTGACAAATATATGAATAAGATGGGAATAGAGGGACATGGTCCCTGGAAGGATGGGGAGTTTTAGATCAGTCGGGCATCATGGTTGATGCAGGCTTGGATGGCCAAAAGGCCTGTTCATGTGCTGTAATTTTCTTTGTTCTTTGTTCAAATGCTTTCTGTAGTAGACAAATTGTCTACTGGGTGAAGAAATCTATTCTAATCTCTGTCCTAAAAAGTTTACCCTGGATCCTCAGACTGTGACCCTGGTTCTGGCCAACCTCACCATCAGGAACATCCTTCCTGCATCTGTCCAGTCTAGTCTGTTAAAATTTTATATAATAGTCCAAAGATGTGCGGGTTAGGTTGACTGGCCATGCTAAGAAATTGCCCCTTAGTGTCCAGGGATACATAGGTTAGAGGGATTAGTGGGTATAATATGTAGGGATATGAGGGTAGGGCCTGGGTGGGATCGTGTTTGGTGCAGACTTGATGGGCCGAAGGGCCTCTTTCTGCACTGTAGGGTTCTAGAACATAAAACATTACAGCGCAGAACAGGCCCTTCGGCCCATGATGTTGCGCCGACCAGTTAAAAAACAATGACCCTCTAACCTAAACCAAACCCTTTCCATCCATAAACCTATCCACGGATCTCTTAAACGCCTCCAAACTAGGTGCATTTACAACTGCAGCAGGCAGGGCATTCCAATCCCTCACCACCCTCTGGGTAAAGAACCTACCCCTGACATCTGTCCTATAACTACCACCCCTTAATTTAAAGCTATGCCCCCTCGTGCTAGCTTTCTCCATCCGAGGAAAAAGGCTATCACTGTCCACCCTATTTAAACCTCTAATCATCTTATATGTTTCAATAAGGTCCCCTCGTAGCCACCTTCTTTCTAATGAAAACAACCTCAAATCCCTCAGACTCTCCTCATAGGACCTCCCCACCATACCAGGCAACATCCTGGTAAACCTCCTCTGAACCTTCTCCAAAGCCTCTACATCCTTCCTGTAATGTGGGGACCAGAACTGCACACAAAACTCCAAGTGCGGCCGCATCAGAGTTTTGTACAGTTTTGCAACATGATGCTGCGACTCCTAAATTCATTCCCCTACCAATAAACGCCAAGACACCGTATGCCTTCCTAACAACCCTATCTACTTGATTCCCAACTTTCAGGGATCTATGTACACATACACCTAGATCCCTCTGTTCTTCCACACTATTCAAAGTCCTCCCGTTAGCCCTATACTCGACACATCTGTTATTCCTACCAAAGTGAATTACCTCACACTTCTCCGCATTAAACTCCATCCTCCACCTCTCGGCCCAGCTCTGCAACTTGTCCAAGTCTCCCTGAAGACTAAGACACCCTTCCTCACTATCAACCACACCTCCGACTTTGGTGTCATCAGCAAATTTACTAATCCACCCAGCTATACCCTCATCCAGATCATTTATAAAAATTACAAACAGCAGTGGCCCCAAAACAGATCCTTGAGGCACACCACTCGTAACTGAACTCCATGTCGAATACTTACCTTCAACCACCACCCTCTGTCTCCTATCTGCTAGCCAATTCCTAATCCAATTTCCTAAATCACCCTCAATCCCATACATCTGCATTTTCTGCAGAAGCCTACCATGGTGAACCTTATCAAACGCCTTACTAAAATCCATATATACCACGTCAACTGCCTTTCCCCCATCCACCTCTTTGGTCACTTTCTCAAAAAACTCAATAAGGTTAGTAAGGCACGACCTACGCTCCATAAAACCATGCTGACTATCTCTAATCATTTCATTACTCTCCAAGTAACTATAAATCCTATCCCTAATAATTTTTTCTAAAACCTTGCCCACAACAGAAGTGAGACTCACCGGTCTATAATTCCCGGGGAAGTCTCTGTTCCCCTTTTTAACCATGGGACAACATTCGCTATCCTCCAATCCTCCGGGACTACACCAGAGACCAATGATGACCTGAAGATCAGAGCCAGAGGCTCTGCAATCTCCTCCCTTGCCTCCCAGAGAATCCTAGGGTAAATCCTGTCCGGCCCAGGGGACTTATCTATTTTCAAACCCTCAATAATAACTAGCACATCCTCCTTATCAACTGCAATACTGTCCAGTTTACAACTCTGTAACCCAGTGTTCTCCACAGCTACATTTATGTCCCTCTGCGTGAACACCGAAGAGAAATATTGGTTCAATGCCTCTCCAATCTCTTCCGGTTCCACACATAAATTCCCACTGCTGTCTCTAATTGGCCCTAATCTTGCCCTAACCAACCTTTTGTTCTTAACATATCTATAGAACGCCTTAGGATTTTCCTTAATCCTATCAGCCAAAGTCTTCTCATGTCCTCTTTTAGCCCTTCTTAACTCTCTCTTTAACTCCCTCCTAGCCAATCTAAAGCATTCTAGTGCACTACCTGAGCCCTCAAGTCTCATCCGGACATAAGCCTCCTTTTTCTTTCTAACCAGCGAATCAACTTTCCTTGTGCACCACGGTTCCCTAGCTCGACCAGTTCCTCCTTGCCTGACAGGGACATACATATCAAGGATTAGCAGTAGCTGCTCCTTGAAAAAACTCCACATTTCAGACGTTCCCAGACCCTGTAGTCTCCTAGTCCAACCTATGCTTCCTAATTCTCTCCTAATAGCCTCATAATTACCCTTCCCCCAGCTAAAACTACTGTCCCAAGGTTCATGCCTATCCCTTTCCATCACTAAGGTGAACGTAACCGAATTGTGGTCACTATCACCAAAATGCACACCAACTTCCAAGTCTAGCACCTGGTCTGGCTCATTTCCCAGCACCAAATCCAATATAGCCTCACCTCTAGTTGGCCTGTCAACATACTGAGTCAAGAAACCCTCCTGCATGCTTTGTACAAACACTGACCCCTCTAATGAGCTAGAGATTCTGAGATTCCCCTCATTCTTCTGAATTCCAGCAAATATTCCACCTTCTGGAAGCAGGCATCTCTGGAGCTGTGAGGAGCTCTCAGCACAGAGAGGATAAAAGAAAACATGAGAATGAGGAGAGCATAAGACACCATGTTTCTCTTCAAACAGTGCACTTTGAAAAGTTTGAAAAGTTGAAGAGTGATATCACATGAAAGCAGTAAACTGGTTGGTGAAGAACTGATATTAGGATCTGTTTAAATAGCCGAAGCTAAAAGAAGCGTAGTATTTACTGAAGAAAATATTATGATTAGTTGTACCTAGATTTTCTTTAAGACATTAATTGTAAATTTAAGACATGTCATGTGAGGACAGCCAAGTGGAATGTTTTGCTGGTCACACGTGGGGACTCCTGAAATCTGCCAATGTCCTAGATGAGCATTTGTGCAGGAAGTGCTGGAAGGAATTTAAACCAGCCTGGCAGGAGGAGGAGATACAGAATATTGGTAGTAAAAACTGGAGCTCCAAGCTTCGGAACGTAAGCAGCGGCTGGAGACACTGGTGCATCTGCAAGGCTGAGAGTTATATGGAAAACACATTTAGAGAGGAAGTCACACCACAGATGAAGGGAATAGAGGAAAGAGAATGGGTGACCACCAAACAATTCAGAAAGACCAGACAGGTAGCACAGGAGACTCCTGGAGTCCCACTTACTAACTGATATTCCATTTTGGAAACGAATGAAGGCGAATGTACCTTTGAAGGCATGCAGTCAGAGTCAAGCTTCTGGCATCACAAGCAACTTGACTATGCAGGGTGAGAGGAAGAAGAGCAATAGTGATCGAGGATTCTTTAGTCAGGGAAACGGACAGACATTTCTGTGGCTGAAGCTGTGACTCCAGGATGGTGTGTTGCTTCCCTGGTGCCGGGATGCTATTGAACATGGGTATTCTGAAAGGAGAGGGTGATGAGTTAGAGGCCCGTTGGTACCAACAGTATGGGCAAAGTGAGCAATGATGTCTTGCATTAAGAATTCAGGGAGCTCAGCAGCAGATTAGGTAACAAGATCTTAATGGTTGTAATTTCTGGATTCCCAGTGCCATGTGTGAGTATAGAAATCGGAAAATAAGACAGATGAATGCTCAAGAGTTGGTGCAGGAGGGAGGGTTTTAGATTCTTGGATCACTGGGACCAATTCTGGGCAAGATCTGCACCTAAACCACCTTGGGGCCAACTATTTTGCGGGTAGTTGATGCCAGTACTGTTGGGAGGAATTTAAACCTGCCTGGCAGGGGGAGGGGACACAGAATATTGGTAAAATAGAGACACATCATGCTGCAGTAAAAGAAGCAAGTCAGAATGAGTTCAGCTATGTTGTGTGGCAAGAGAGTAAGGTCTTGATGGTCTTCCTTAGAATCCCTACAGTACATAATCTTTACTGACCACGATCCCACTGAGACCTTATTCCCATAACCCTCATTTACCCTGCTAATCCCCCTGACACTAGAGTCAATTTAGCATGGCCAATCAACCTAACCCAGACATTTTTGGACTGTTGGAGGAAATTGTAGCACCCGGAGGAAACCCATGCAGACACGAGGAATGAGCAGTCATCCGAGACTGGAATTGAACCTGGGGCTCTGAGCCAACAATGCTAACCACTATGCCACCTTGCCATGCCATGTTGTCTTTAATGCTAGGATGTAATAAGTAAGACTGATGAGTTGAAGGCATGGATTGACACATGGAAGTCTGATATTTTTGCCATCACAAAAGCATGGTTGATGGAAGGGCAGGACTGGTATCTAGATGGATTGATAACTGGCTTGGTAATAAGAGACAGTAGTAGTGGAAGGGTCTTTTTCTAGCTCGAGGTCTGTCACTAGTGGTGTGCCTCATATAGGTACAAAGGTATACAGCACAGAGGAAGGTCCTTCAGCCCATCTTGTCTCGGCCAGTCAAAGACAAACCAGCTAACTATTCTAACCCCATTTTACAGCACTTGCCCAAGTTCTTGTATGCTTTGACACCGCAAGTGCACGTCTATATACTTAAAATCATAAAATCCTATAATGCAGAAGGGAGCTGTTTGGCCCATCGTGTATACACTGACCACAATTCCACCTGACCCTGTCCCTGTAAGCCTATGCATTTACCTAGCTAGTCCCCCTGACATTAAGGGACAATTTAGTATAGCCAATCCACCTAACCTGCACATCTTTAGACTGTGGGAGGAAACTGGAACACCCAGAGGAAACCCACGCAGACATGGAGAGAATGTGCAAATTCCACACACACTGACCCAAGCTGAGAATCGAACCTGGGTCCCTGGTGCTATGAGGCAGCAGGGACATGGTGGCAAAACTTTGTGCCACCATGCCGCCTGTCTTAAATGTTATGAGAGTCTCTGCCTCCACCGTTCTTTCAGACTTAGAGTTCCAGATTCCAACCATACTTTGGGTGAAAAGGTTTTTGCTCATGTCCCCTCTCAATCTCCTTCTCCTTACGTTAAATCTCTGCCCTGGATCATTGATTCCTCCACCAAGGGAAAAGATTTATTCCAGACTACTTTATCTATGCCCCTAATAATTTTATACATCTCAATCATGTTCCCCCCTCGGCCTCCTCTGCTCCAAGATAAACAATCCCATGAGGCAGACAAAGGACTATGGTTCAAACTTAGTATTATTAAAAACACAGGTTAAAGAAACAATTCTTAGTCAATTAAGTTAACTTTCCCCACACTAGGTACATTGCCTCAGAAATAAATATTACCTGGTCTGGTGAAATTGATTGGGTTGTTCATTGAGCTCACAGCAACAGATGAACTCAGAGTTCTCTTAGCATGAAGGTTGATATTGCAAGCCCACTTGCTTTGCCACTTTCAGTGACCTTTGTACTAGTACACCCAGATTCCTTTGCCTATCAATCCTCTTAAGGGTTCTGCTATTTACTGTAAATATCCTATCTGTATTAGACCTTCCAAAATGCATTACCTCACATTTGTCTGGATTAAACTCCATCTGCCACCTCTCCGCCCAAGTCTCCAGCTGATCTATATCCTGCTGTATCCTCTGATGGTCCTCATCACTATCTGCAAATCCACCAACTTTCGTGTCATCCGCAAACTTACTAATCAATCTAGTTACATTTTCCTCCAATTCATTTATATATTACAAACAGCAAAGGTCCTAGCACTGATCTCTGAGGAACACTGGTTGTCACTGCCCTCCATTGAGAAACGTACCCTTCCACTGCTACTCTCTGTTTTTTTTGACCAAGCTGGTTTTGTATCTACCTTGCCAGCTGACCTCTGATCCCATGCGATTTCACCTTCTGCACCAGTCTGTCACGAGGGACCCAGTCAAAGTCCTTACTGAAGTCCATGTAGACAATGTCAACTGCCCTACGCTTATCAATCATCTTTGTCACTTCCTCGAAAAACTTGATTAAGTTCGTGAGACATGATCTCCCCTTCACAAAACCATGCTGCCTCTCCCTAATACCTTCATCAGTGATCTTCCCTCTGTCCTAAGGTCAGAAGTGGAGATGCTTGATCTGTTTCCCATCTGTTCCTCAGATGGATCTTCAGATCTCAGGTAGCTGGAGTTTCATTTAGATAAATGTGAGATGGTTGATCGAACCAGGCAGGACTTACTCAATTAATGGTAGGATGTTGGGGAGAGTTTTAGAACAAAAAAATCTAGGGATACAGGTTCATAGCTCCTTGAAAGTGCTCAGAATGGTGAAGAAGGCATTCAGCATACTTGGTTTCATTGGTCAGAACATTGAATACAGGAATTGGGATGTTTTGTTGAAGTTGTACAGGACATTGGTAAACCAACACTTGGAATACTGTGGAGAGCTCTGGTCACCCTATTATAGAAAGGACATTACTAAACTAGGAAGAGTGCAGAAAAGATTTACGAGGATGCTACAGGAACAGTGCTAGGACCTTTGCTGTTTGTAATATATAAATGAATTGGAGGAAAATGTAACTAGATTGATTAGTAAGTTTGCGGATGACACGAAAGTTGGTGGATTTGCAGATAGTGATGAGGACCATCAGAGGATACAGCAGGATATAGATCAGTTGGAGACTTGGGCGGAGAGATGGCAGATGGAGTTTAATCCAGACAAATGTGAGGTAATGCATTTTGGAAGGTCTAATACAGATATAAGGAGAGGCTGGATTGACTGGGACTTTTTTTCTGAAGCGTAGGAGGTTTAGGGGTGATCTCATAGAGGTCTATAAAATAATGAGGGGCACAGATCAGCGAGATAGTCAATATCTTTTCCCAAAGGTAGGGGAGTCTAAAACTAGGGGGCATAGGTTTAAGGTGAGAGGGGAGAGATACAAAGGGTCCAGAGGGGCAATTTTTTCACACAGAGGGTGGTGAGTATCTGGAACAAGCTGCCAGGGGTCGTAGTGGATGCAGGTATAATTTTATCTTTTATCTTTTCTCAGATACATGCATAGAATGGGTACAGAAAGATATGGGCCAAATGTGGACAATTGGGACTAGTTTAGGGGTTTAGGAAAGGGGTGGCATGGACATGTTGGGCCAAAGGGCCTGTTTCCATGCTGTGAAACTCTATGACTCTCTGACTATGATTCTAATTAAGTGGCCTTGTGATTCCAACAATTAGATACTACAAAGGAATGTATTTAACTTGTTTGGTATCAAAGGGCACTTGGTAACTGTGCATCAAGTTAAACAAGGTTTCTTTGTTTAACTTATAAAAATGTATAAAGGATATATTAAATGTATGGACTAATAAAAGTATTACATGTATCTTTTGAACTGCAAAGTATTTAAAACACCTAATTATAATTACTAACAAACTTGCTCCTCATTGATTTAAAGTGAATTCTACATCTAGGTTGTTTATGTAAAAAGCCTGGCAGAGCCTGGCAATCTTATAATTGCTCTTCCTTTTCTATCTTCTATACTTTCCACAATATCCTTTGATGTGCTACTTTATCAATGTTTCCTGACAATCTAAATACAGTCCATCCACTGGTTCCCCTTTATCCACGGCACAATTATTTCATCAAAAAACTCTAGCAAGTTGGTTAAACATGATTCCTCTTTCATAAACCCGCATTGACTCTGCTGGATTACCTTGAACTTATCCAAGCTCCTTGCCATAACTTCTTTAATAATTGCTTCTGAGATTTTTGTTATGACATTAAGTGAACTAGTTTCCCACTTTCTATCTTCCCATCTAATGGAACATTCCCCAAGCCTTGAGAGTTTTGGAAAATTAAAACCAATGTATCAACTAACTCACTAGACACATATTTTAATGCCGTTGGATGAAGTCTATCAGGACTCATTAGTCCGCTGCTCCAGCTATTTACTCAGTAACAAATCTCTAATAACTGCAATTTTCTACAAGTTTCACTCTTCTTTCCTTTTCTTTGTTTACAGCTGCTTCTGGGATTCTACTTGTATCCTCTATAGTGAAGACTGACATGAAATACCTGTTCAATTCATCTGCCAATCTTCTTGTTTTTCGATAATAAGCAAGGGGGTAGTAGGATATTGGGGATAGGTGAGAAGCAGGTTTGAGGTTACTATTAGATCGGCCATGGTTTTATTAAATCATGAAGCAGACTAGAGGGATTAGTGGCCTACTCATCCTTGTTTGTACATTTGTTTAAATAGAATTTATCAAATACACTAATTCACCATATCTCACACCCTCAATTAGAATCACTACGGTGCAGAAAGAGGCCATTTGGTTCATTGAGTCTGTACTGATAACAATCCTATCCAGGCCCCATCTCTATAACCCCATATATTTACCCTGCTAATCCCCCTAACCTATTCATTTTGGGGTACTAAGGGGAAATTTAGCATGGCTACCAAATCTCACCTGTACATCTTTGGACTGTGGGAGGAAAGCGGAGTATCTGGAGGAAACCCACAGAGACATGGGGAGAATGTACAAACTCAGACACTCACCCAAGGCCTGAATTGAACCTGAGTCCCTGATGCTACCACTGTCCCACCCCTTTACTCAGAGTTTTTGAGCATTTTAAGTGCTAAGGCCCTGTGCAGTCGTGCATGTGCAGTAACTCAAAAGGGGCTGGGTTGTGCAAGAGTTGTACGATAATACAGTGCCTTGAAGAAATGTATTTTTATTATGTTTCTTGTGAGGAGTATGTTTAGAATTCAGCTTTTTTTAGATGGTGTCGATTTATCTGCTGCTGTTTGGGGCTGTCGGAAGATAGAGCTCCCTCTCTCTAAGAAGGAAATTGCTTGAATTGGACTCTCTCAAAAGAAAATTGCTTGAATTGGAACTGAATTGATTAGAAGTTAAGAACTGTATCTTATCATGTTTAAGTATTTAAATTTATAAAAGTTAAACTAATTCTTCATTATAGTTAAACTGTATTCTTAAATAATGTTCATAGAGTCATAGAGGTTTACAGCATGGAAACAGGCCTCTTCTTTTTCACTAATGCCAGAGGTAGTAATAGAGGCAGGTAAAAATTTGTCTTTTAAAAAGCATTTAAATATTTACATGGGTATGATGGGTATCGAGGGATATGGACCAAATGCGGGCAATTGGGATTAGCTTAAAGGTTTGAAAAAAAGGACGGCATGGACAAGTTGGGTCGAAGGATCTGTTTCATGCTGTAAACCTTTATAACTCAATGACTCAATAAACTAGTTCCAATTGCCTACAATTGCTTTACATCCCTCTATACCCATCTTACCTATGTAACTGTCTAAATGCTTTTTAAAAGACAAAATTGTACCCACCTCTAATACTACCTGTTGTAGCTCATTCAGACACTCACCATCCTCTGTGTGAAATATTTGACCCTCTGGACCCTTTTATATCTCTCACCACTCATCTTAAATCTATGCCCTCCTAGCTTTGGGAGAAGATGTTGACTATCTAGCTGAATTATGCCCTTCATTATTTTATAGACCTCCTGTAAGATCTCCCATGTCTCATACGCTCCAGGGGAAAAACGTCCCAGTCTATCCAGCCTCTCCTTATAACTCAAACCATCATGTCCCTGCAGTATCCTAATAAATCCTTTCTGCACTCTTTCTGGCTTAATGATATCCTTTCTATAATAGGGTGACCAGAGCTCTCCACAGTATTCCAAATGTTGGCTTACCAACGTCCTGTACAACTTCAACAAAGTGTCCCAACTCCTGCATTCGATGTTCTGACCAATGAAACCAAGCATGCTGAATGCCTTCTTCACCACTCTGTCCACCTGTGACTCCACTTTCAAGGAGCTATGAACCTGTGCCCCTAGATTTCTTTGTTCTATAACTCTCCCCAAAACCCTACTGTTAACTGAGTAAATCCTGTCCTGGCTCAATCTACCAAAATGCATCACCTCACATTTATCTAAATTAAACTCCATCTGCCATTCATCAGCCCACTGGACTAATTGATCAAGATCCCGTTGCAAAGCTAAATATCCTTCTTCTCTATCCAGTATGCCACCAGTCTTGGTGTCATCTGCAAACTTACTAACCATGCTTTCTAAAATCTCATCCAAATCATTAGTATAAATGACAAATAACAATGGACCCAGCACCAATTCATAAGGCACACATTGGTCACAGGCCTCCAAGGCTGTAGAGGATTGAAAAACATTCCTCTATTACCACTCCCTATTTTTTCTCATCAAGCCAATTTTATATCCAATTGGCTACCTCACCCTGGATCCCATGAGATTTAACCTTATACAACAACCTATCATGCAGTACCTTGTCAAAGGCCTTGCCCGGGAGGGTCCATGTCGACAACATCAACTGTATTGCCCTCATCTACCTTCTTAGTTACCCCTTCAAAAAAACTCATTTCGAGAAACTCTTAGTATGTCAATAGAATTAAACCTGGAGTGAAATGACATATCCTCATGGTCATGTCAACACAGAAAACTATTCAGGTCTGGTCAGGCTTCGCAACTTAAAATATCTTAGGATTTTCCCTACTTTTACCAGCCAGAGCTTTCTCATATCCCCTCTTTGCTCTCCTAATTGATTTCTGAAGCTCCATCCTGCACTTTCTGTACTCCACTATTGCCCCCTCACCCACCCCCCCCCCCCCCCACCCCCCTGCCTCCCCACCCCCCCACCATATACTTGTTAAAAGTCTCTCTTTTCCTTCTCATTATATCCTGAATGTCTCTGGTTATCCATGCTTCTCATAATATTCCTATTATGATTATAATTTACATAGATGATTTGGAGTTGGGGACCAAATGTAATGTGTTAAAATTCGTAGAGGACACTAAGATGGGTGAAAGAGCAAAGTGTGCAGAGGACACTGAAAGTTTGCAAAGGGATATAGGTAGTCTAAGTGAGTGGGTGAGGGTCTGGCAAATGGACTGCAATGTTGGTAAATGTGAGGTCATCCATTTTGGTAGGAATAACAGCAAAATGGACTCTTATTTAAATGATAAAAAATGCAGAATGCTGCTGTGCAGAGGGACCTGGGTGTCCTTGTGCAGGAATCTCAAGGAGTTGATTTGCAGGTGCAGCAGGTAATGAAGAAGGCAAATGGAATTTTGTCCTTCATTGCTAAAGGGATAGTGTTTAAAAACAGTGAGGTTATGTTGCAGCTGTATACGGTGCTGGTGAGGCCACACCTGGAGTGGAAAATAGAAAAACTACAGCACAAACAGGCCCTTTGGCCCACAAGTTGTGCCGATCATATCTCTACCTACGAGGCTTACCTATAACCCTCAATCCTATTAGGTCCCATGTACTCATCCAGAGGTCTCTTAAAAGACCTTATCGAATTTGCCTCCACCACCACCGATGGCAGCCGATTCCACCCTCTGAGTGAAAAACTTATCCCTGACATCTCCTCTGTACTGTGTACAGAACTGTGTACAGTTCTGGTCTCCTTACTTGAGAAAGGATATACTGGCACTGGAGGGGGTGCAGAGGAGATTCACTAGGTTGATTCTGGAGTTGAGAGGATTTGCTTATGAGGACAGACTGAGTAGACTGGGGCTATACTCATTGGAATTCAGATGAATGAGGGGAGATCTTGTGGAAACATAAAAGATTATGAAGGGAATAGATAAGATAGAAGCAGGGAAGTTGTTTCCACTGGCGGGTAAAACTAGAATTAGGGGGCATAGCCTCAAAATAAGGAGAAGCGGATTTAGGACTGAGTTAAGGAGGAACTCCTTTACACAAGGGGTTGTGAACCTGTGGAATTCCCTGCCCAGTGAATGAGTTGAGGCTACCTCATTGAATGTTTTTAAGGCAAGGAGAGATACATTTTTGAACAGTAAAGGAATTAAGGATTATGGTGAGCGGGTGGGTAAGTGGAGCTGAGTCCGCGAAAGATCAGCCATGATCTTATTGAATGGCTGAGCAAGCTCGAGGGTAGTCATGATGTGGGAATTGTCAGGCTCGAGGGGCCCGATGACTTCCTCCTGCTCTTATTTCTTATGCTCTTATTTCTCTAAAGGAACATGTTGGGTCTGTACCCTTCCCATTTCATCTTTGAGCATCCCCCACTGCTCTTCTGTAGGTTTCCCCACAAGTAATTCTGATCAGTCTATCTTGGCCAGACGCTGCCTAATTTTGTTAAAATCTACTCCGCCCCCAACCCTTTTCTGTAATTTGTCAATTTCTTTGTCCATAATAAATTCGAATGGCACCAGAGTTTCTGGTCAAGTTCCCTAACAGTTGCATGGGAGTTTTTTGTTGCTAAGCAGCCGTGTATCTTGTAGGAACATGGACTCAATGGTTTTATGAAAGGAAAAGCATTTTTGACAAATGTATTCATTTTTTGATGTTACTGGTGGGGAAGATAAAGAATCTGTAGATATGTTTATGATTCCCAAAAGGGATTCAATAAGGTGCCACACAAAAGATGCCACACCAGATAAAGGCTCATGAAGTTGGAGGTAATTTGGTAGCATGATAGAGGATTGGTGAATGGACAGGAAATAGAGAGTCGGGATAAATGTGGCATTTTCACAATAAGTGGGGAAGTGAGAAGTTATACATTTTTGTAGAAATTTTAACATTTTAAATGTTAAGACACTTTTAAGTGTTGATGTTCAATGGGGTTTGTATGTGCTTGTACAAGAAACACAGATAGTAAACAACAAGCAATTAGGAAGGCAGATGGCATAACTGTAAAAAGGTTCAAATGACAAAAACAAAATCTTTATATGATTGTGCAATGTTTACGGAGTCCACATCTGGAATAGGTGCACAGTCTTTTTAAATTGGGTCTATGCTCTCTGGAGTTTAGAAAAATGAGGGGAGACCTCATTCCCTTGGTGCTGCAGGAGAAGAATGTCATTACAGTACAGTCTAAGTGTGTGTCAATCTTAGTACAGTTAGGTAATCTTCTGGTTAGTACAGGGTATTTAGTGAATAAGTAGGGAGTTTGTTCGAAAGTAATCACTAACTTTTAGGTAGCTCATTAAAATTTGTAATCTAACAGTTAATTAACAGTTAGTCTTTAAAGTTTTAAAGTTTAGTTCCCTTAGTTGCCACAGTCCGGTTCCGGTTCGGGTACACCTGAGAGAGAGAATTTAGCATGGTCAGTTCACCTAACCAGCATGTCTTTCGGACTGTGGGAGGAAACCAGAGCACCTGGATTGGGGGATAGTAGATTTTAACAAAATTAGGCAGGATCTGGCCAAGATAGACTGGAAAGAGTTACTTGTGGGGAAATCTACAGAACAGCAGTGGGGGAATGTTCAAAGGTGAAGTGGAGAGAGTATCGGCGCAACATGTTCCCTCTAGGATAATAAAAAGGTGTAACAGCCCCAGAGAAGCATGGATGACCAGAGACTTCCAGATACAATGAGAAGGAAAAGAGAGACTTTTAACAATTTTAGGGGAGTAAGTCTGCAGAGGCATTAATGGAGTACAAAAAGTACAGGATGGAGCTTAAGAAATCAATTAGGAGAGCAAAGAGGGGATATGAGAAAGCTCTAGCTGGTAAAAGTAGGAAAAATCCTATGATATTCTAGAAGTATATAAAGATGGGGAAGAGGATAACCAGGGAAAGAGTAGGGCCCATTAGGTACCAAGAGTGGAGGCAGAGGTCATTGGTAGGGTGTTAAATGAATACTTCATCCATGAGAATGAGGAGGTAGTTATGGAACTTGGGGAGAAAGACAGTGAGGCTTTAGAGAAAATTATCATTGAGTGACAAGGTATTAGAGATATTGGTAGACTTAAAAGTGGACATATCTCCAGGTCCAGATGAATGGTGTCCTAGGCTATTGTGGGAATCAAGGGAGAACATTGCAGGGGCTCTAACCCAAATGTTAATTCCTACCTGGCAACCAGAGAAGTGCCAGAGGACTGGAGAACAGCTAATGTGGTCCCATATTTAAGGATGGTTGTAGAGACAAGCCAGGGAACCATCATGGTGTTAAGAATAAGATCCTGGCATGAATAGAGGATTGGTTAACTGACAGAAAGCAGAGAATGGGGATAAAGGAGTCTTTTTCAAGATGGCAGCTGGTGACTAGTGGCATGCCTCAGGGGTCGGTTCTGGGACCACAAATTTTCATGATATATATTAATGATTTGGAAGAATGAACTGAAGGCACTGTTGCTAAGATGGCAGATGATACAAAGACACGTAGAGGGACAGGTAATATTGAGGAAGTGGGGGACTGCAGAAGGACTTGGACAGGCTAGGAGAGTGGGCAAAGAAGTGGCAAATGGAATACAATGTGGAAAAGTGCAAGGTTATGCATTTGGGAAGGAGTAATGGAGGCATGGACTATTTTCTAAATGGGAAATGCTTAGGAAATCAGAAATACAAAAGGTCTTGGAAGTCAAACAACAAAGAAAATTACAGCACAGGAACAGGCCCTTCGCCCTCCAAGGCTGCATCGACCATACTGTCCAACTGAACTAAAACCTTCCGGGGACCATATCCCCCTATTCCTATCCTATTCATGTATTTGTCCAGATGCCCCTTAAAACTCACTATTGTATCTGCTTCTGCTATCTCCCTTGGCAGCGAGTTCCAGGAACCTACCACTCTCTGTGTAAAAACACTTGCCTCGTACATCCCCTTTAAACATTGCCCCTCGCACCTTAAACCTGTGCCCCCTAGTAATTGACTCTTCCACCCTGGGAAAAAGCTTCTGATGATCCATAACTTTTCACCTTGGGCAAAAGCTTCTGACTATCCAGTCAGTCCTTGTTCAAGATTCTCTTGAGGTTCAGTTGGCAGTTAGGAAGGCAAATGCAATATTACCATTCATGTTATGAGTGCTAGAATAGAAGAGCAAGGATGTACTTCTGAGGCTGTATAAGGTGCTGGTCAGACTCTACTTGGACTATTGTGAACAGTTTTAGGTCGTGTATCTATGATAGGATGTGCTGGCCTTGGAAAGGGTCCAGAGGAGGTTCACAAAAATGATCCCTGGAATGAAGAGCTTGTCGTATGAATAATGATTGAGGACTCTGGGTCTGTACTCATTGGAGTTGAGAAGGATGGGGGGTGGGATTCTATTGAAACTTACAGGATATTACAAGGCCTGGATAGAGTGGACATGGAGAGGATGTTTCTACTAGTAGGAAAAACTGGAACCAGAGGGCACAACCTCAGGCTAAAGGGATGATCCTTTAAAGCAGAGATGAGGAGGAATTTCTCCAGCCAGAGCGTGGTGAATGTGTGGAATTCTTTGCTGCAGAAGGCTGTGGAGGCCGGTTATTGAATTTCTTTAAGACAGAGATAGATATATGATTAATAAGGGGATCAGGAGTTACGGTGAAAAGGCAGGAGAATGAGAATGAGAAAAATATCAAACATGATTGAATGGTGGAACAGACTCCATGGGCAGAGTGGCCTAATTCTACTCCTATGTCTTATGGTCTTACTGACCAGTAAGTCTCATATCTGTGGTTAGGAAATACTGGAGAAGATTCTGAAGGAAAGAAGCTATCTCCATTTGGAGAAGCAAGGATAGTCAGCCTGATAGAGGGAGGTCATGCCTAACAAATTTGATAGAATTTTTTTGAGCATGTAACCAGTTGTGTGGATAAGGACAGGGCAGTTGATGTAGTTTACATGGATTTCACGAAGCCATTGACAAAGTCCCACTTGGGACAGTTATTAAGAAGGCTAATGCACATGGGATACAGGGTGATCTGATAAGGTGGATTCATAATTGGCTTAGCTGTAGGAAGCAGAGGGTGGTGACAGAAGGCTGTTTAATGACTGGAGGCCAGTGACTAGTGGCATAGCCAGGGGTCCATTCACCATCCCCTATTGTTCATCATTTATATAAATGACATAGATAATTATGTGGGAGGGTGGGATCAGTAAGTTTGCCAAAGACACAAAGATTGGCTGGGTGGTTAACAGTGAGGTTGAGTGTCTTGGGTTACAGGAATATATAGATGGGATGGTCAAATGGGCAGATAAGTGACAGATGGAATTTAATCCCGACAAGTGTGAGGTGAGACACTTTAAAAGAAGTAATTTGACAAGGAAGGTCTGACACTGGGAAGTTCCGAAGAACAAGGGACCTTGGCATGTTTGTCCATGGATCTCTGAAGGCAGAAACTCAGGGTAATTGGGTGTGAAGAAGGCATATGGCATACTTGCCTTTATTAATCAATTATAATAGCAGAGAGGGATGATGGAGTTGTATAGAAATTTGGTGAGGACACAGCTGAAGTACAGTGTGTAGTTCTGGTTGCCACATTATGTGAACGCATTGGAGGGAGTGCAGAGGAGATTCACCAGGTTGTTGCTTGGTATGGAACATTTATAAAGAGAGGTTGGATCGGCTTGGGTTGTTTCCTCTGGAGCAAAGAAGACTGAGGGGTGACCTGATTGAGGTGGTCAAGATTATGAGGGGCATGGACAGAGTAGATAGGGAGCAGCTGTTCCCCTTAGTTGATGGGTCAGTTACGAGGGACACAAGTTAAAAGTGAGGGGTGGGAGGTTTACAGGGATTTGAGGAAAACCTTTTTTATCCAGAGGGTGGTGATTGTCTGGAATGTACTGCCTGGGAGCGTGGTGAAGACAGAATGCCTTACATCCTTTAAAAAGTACTTGGATGAGTTTTTGGCCTGCCATAACATTCAAGGCTTTGGGCAAAGTGCTGGCAAGTGGGGTTAGGTGGGCAGGTCAGTGCCTTTCATGCATCAGTGCAGACTTGATGGGCCAAAGAGCTTTTTCTGTGCTGTAGGATTCTGTGCGATGTGGTCGATCATGGACGCTGAGAGCGTGCGCGATAATTACATCGGCAGGAAATGTAGCCAGCTTTAGCTGTTCATTGAATAAATTAGATCAGTTTAAGCAGCAGTTGGAGGCAGTAAGGAGCTCACAAATCACAGAGTGTGTCATAGATAGAAATTATAGAGATGTGGACGCACTCAAGGTATAGGAAGATAGATGGGTGACTGCTCGACAGGGCAAGCAGTCAGTGCAGGAGTCTCTGTGGCTGTCCACTTGTCAAACAAGTATTCCATTTGGACGCTGATGGCCCATCAGGTGACAGATGCAGCAACAACAACAGCCAGAGCAGTGACATCTCAGCTAGCCCTGCTGTACAGAGAGGAGGGACAAAGCATAGTATAGCTATAGTAATTGGGGATTTGATAGTCAGAGGCACAGATAGGTGCTTCTGTGGCCAAGAGAAAGATCCCAGGATGGTATGTTGCCACCCTGATGCCAGGGTCATGGATGTCTCTCAGTGGTTACAGGACATCCTAAAATAGAATCATAGAACACTACAGTGCAGAAAGAGGCCCTTCGGTCCATCAAGTCTGCACCGAACACAATCCCACCCAAGCCCTACCCCAATATGCCTACATATTATGCCCACTAATCCCTCTAACCTACGCATCCTGGACTCTAAGGAGCAATTTACCATGGCTAATCAACCTAACCCGCACATCTTTGGACGGTAACAGGAGGGTAAGCAGACAGATGTCATTGTCCACATTGGCACAAATGACATAGGCAGGAAGAGTTGCAAGGTCCTACAGCAACAAGTCAAGGAGATAAGCAATAAGCTAAAAAGCAGGACCTCTGGGGCAGTAATCTCAGGATTATTTACCATGCCACGTGCTACTGAGGTGAGGAAATAGAGATGGTAGCGTTAAACGCATGGTAGAAGAGCTGGTATAGTGGGAGGGCTTCAAGTATGTTGATCATTGGGATGTCTTCCAGGGAAGGTGGAACCTTCCGGGGATTTATCAAGGTAGATAAATCCCTGGGACCTGATGAAATGTATCACAGGATGTTATGGGAGATGAGGGAGGAAACTGTGGGTTTCTTAGCAGAGATATTTGAGTTAGTCACAGGTGAGGCGCCTGATTGGAGGGTGGCAAATGTTGTGCCTTTGTTTAAAAAGCACTGCAGGTAAAAGCTTGGGAACTATAAGGTGGTGAGCTTCATATCTTGTAGTGGGTAAGTTGTGAGAGGATATTTTGGGAGATAGGATCTACAGGCATTTAGAGATGCAAGGACTGATTAGAACAGTCAGCATGGCTTTGTGAGTAGAAAATCATGTCTCACAAATTTGATTGAGTTTTTTGAAGGGGTAACCAAGAAGGTCAACTAGGGCAGTGCAGTTGCTGTTGTCTACATGGACTTTAGCAAGGCCTTTGACAAGGTACCTCATTTATCTACCTTGATAAATTCCTGGAAGGTTCCACCTTCCCTGGAAGACATCCCAAAGATCAACATATCTGAAGCCCTCCCAATTACTGCACATGTTTGAAAATAGATAAGTCCCCTGGTCCGGATGGGATTTACCCTAGGATTCCCTGGGAGGCAAGAGAAGTGATTGCAGAGCCTCTGGCTCTGATCTTCAGGTCATCGTTGGCCTCTGGTATAGTACCGGAAGATTGGAGGATAGCGAATGTTGTCCCATTGTTTAAGAAGGGGAACAGAGACTTCCCCGGGAATTATAGACCGGTGAGTCTCACTTCTGTTGTGGACAAAATTTTAGAAAAAATTATTAGGGATAGGATTTATAGTTATTTGGAGAGGAATGAATTGATTGGAGATGGTCAGCATGGTTTTGTAGCGGGTAGGTCGTGCCTTACTAACCTCATTGAGTTTTTTGAGAAAGTGACCAAAGAGGTGATGGGGGTAAGGCAGTTGACGTGGTATATATGGATTTTAGTAAGACGTTTGATAAGGTTCACCACAGTAGGATTCTGCAGAAAATGCAGATATATGGGATTGAGGGTAATCTAGGAAATTGGATCAAGAATTGGCTAGCAGATAGGAGAGAGAGGGTGGTGGTTGATGGTAAATATTCGTCATGGAGTTCGGTTACGAGTGGTGTGCCTCAGGGATCTGTTTTGGGGCCACTGCTGTTTGTAATTTTTATTAATGATCTGGATGAGGGTATAGTTGGGTGGATTAGTAAATTTGCTGATGACACCAAAGTCGGAGGTGTGGTAGATTGTGAGGAAGGGTGTCATAGTTTGCAGGAAGACTTGGACAGGTTGCAGAGCTGGGCCGAGAGGTGGCGGATGGAGTTTAATGCGGAGAAGTGTGAGGTAATTCACTTTGGTAGGAATAACAGATGTGTTGAGTATAGGGCTAATGGGAGAACTTTGAAGAGTGTGGATGAACCGAGGGATCTAGGTGTATGTGTACATAGATCCCTGAAAGCTGGGAATCAAGTAGATAAGGTTGTTAAGAAGGCATACGGTGTCTTGGCGTTTATTGGTAGGGGGACTGAATTTAAGAGTCGCAGCGTCATGTTACAACTGTACACAACTCTGGTGCGGCCGCACTTGGAGTACTGTGTGCAGTTCTGGTCCCTACATTACAGGAAGAATGTGGAGGCTTTGGAGAAGGTGCAGAGGAGGTTTACCAGGATGTTGCCTGGTATGGTGGGGAGGTCCTATGAGGAGTGGCTGAGGGATTTGGGGTTGTTTTCGCTAGAAAGAAGGCGGCTAAGAGGGGATCTTATTGAAACATATAAGATGATTAGAGGTTTAGATAGGGTGGACAGTGATAGCCTTTTTCCTTGGATGGAGAAAGCTAGCACGAGGGGCATGGCTTTAAATTAAGGGGGGGTAGTTATAGGACGGATGTCAGGGGTAGGTTCTTTACCCAGAGGGTGGTGAGGGATTGGAAAGCCCTGCCTGCTGCGGTTGTAAATACGCCTAGTTTGGGGGCATTTAAGAGATCCGTGGATAGGTTTATGGACGAAAAGGGATTGGTTTAAGTTAGTGGGTCATTGTTTTAACTGGTTGGCGCAACATCGTGGGCCGAAGGGCCTGTTCTGCGCTGTAATGTTCTATGTTCTATACCAGCTCTTCTGCCATGTGTTGCATAATAAGGTTACATGTCACGGAATCCAAGGTGAGGTAGCCAAATGGATACAAAATTGGCGTGATGACAGGAGCCAGAGGGTGATTTTAGAGGGTTGTTTTTCAAACTGGAGGCCTGTGATCAGCAGTGTGCCTCAGAGAACAGTGCTGGACCCACTGTTAATTGTCATTTATGTTAATGATATGAATGAGAATTTAGGCAGCATTGTTAGTCAGTTTACAGATGACACGAAGATTGGTGGCATAGTGAAGAAGGTATTCTAAGATTGCAACAGGATCTTGATCAATTGGGTTGGTGGGCTGATGAATGGCAGATGGAGTTTAATTTAGATAAATGTGAGGTGATGCATTTTGATAGATTGAATCAGGGCAGGGCAGATCTTACTCAGTTAATGGTAGGGCACTAGGGAAAATTATAGAACAAAGAGATCTAGGGATACATGTTCATAGCTCCTTGAAAGTGGAGTTACAGGTGGACAGAGTGGTGAAGAAGGCATTTATCATGCTTGGTTTCACTGGTCAGAACATTGAATACAGGAATTGAAATGTCTTGTTGAAGCTGTACAAAGAACAAGGAGCAACACAGCACAGGAAACAGGCCCTTCGGCCCTCCAAGCCCACACCACCCATTTTTAACATTCAGTGAGTGCCTCATTCCAATCCTCCTCCTACCTATGACTTTTGTCTTCACCGCTTGGACTCCACAATATAGGGGTGCAAATTTAGAGAATTGTATGTGCGCCAGATTAAGGGAGGTCTAATTTAGGGACAATTTGTTAACACCAGTCAGCCTAAAAGCATGTTTTTGGGGTGTGGGAGGGAACTGCAGCACCTGGAGAAAACCCACACAAGCACGGGGAGAATGTGCAAACTCCCACAGACCCAACCCAATTTGGAGATCCGACCCAGGTCCATGTATCTGCATAACAAACAGTGATAGTCACTCAGCTGTCGTGTTGTCCGTCGTTGATCCAGTTTAAGCGTACACTAACAATGTGAAGCACTAGTCAACTCTCGAAGCGACGTCCAAGAACAGCCCTCGCACGACCCACCGCGTGTAAGCCTCTTGTTGGCCAACAAGACGGACCGAATCACCTGTGGATGTAAAAAAAAACATCAATAAACATACACAGCTTATACAGACATTCAAGGAAGATCCCCCCAAACTCAAACGTAAGACAGGTGAGCCATAAAATATGTTGGACGGCCCATAGGAATCTATTGATTCCCAGGAACGTCCTGAGGCTCTTGATCCTTAACTAGAACAATCTTTTGTATTCCTCCATCTGCTCATTTGCCTATCTAGGTCAGCCTTAAACAACTCTAGTGTGCCTGCCTCCACCACCCAACTTGGCAGTGCATTCCAGGCCCCCACACCCTCTGTGTGAAAAACCTCCCTCTAACATCTGATTTATACCTCTAACCCTAAGCCCGTGGCCCCTTGTGATTTTCATATCCAACCTGGGAAAAAGCTTCCCACTGTTCACTCTGTCTATGCCCTTCATAATCTTATACGCCTCTATTAGGTCTCCCCTCATTCTCCGTCTTTCCAAGGAGAACAGCCCCAATTTGCCCAATCTCTCATCATAGCTAAGACCTTCCATACCAGGCAGCATCCTGGTAAACCTCCTCTGCACTCTCTCCAAGGCCTCCATGTCCTTCCGGTAGTGCAGCGACCAAAACCGGACGCAGTACTCCAAATGTGGTCTAACCAATGTTCTATACAACTGCAACATTAGACCCCAGCGTTTATACTCTATACTCCTTCCTGTAAAGGCAAGCATACCATATGCCTTTTTCGCCATCTTCTCCACTTGTACTGCCACCTTCAAGGACTTGTAAACTTGCATACCTAGGTCCCTATGTATTTCTACACTCTTAATAGTCCTACCATTTATTGTATAACTTCCCTCTGCATTATTTCTTCCAAGACAAGAATTGGTAAGGCCACACTTGGAATACTGTGTCACCCTATTATAGAAAGGATATTATTAAACTAGAAAAAGTACAGAAAAGATTTACTAGGATGCTAGACTTGATAGTTTGTGTGGCTGGATAGACTGGGACTTTTTTCTCTGGAGCATAGGAGGCTGAGGGGTGATTTTAAAGAGGTCTATAAAATAATGAGGGGCACAGATCAGCTAGATAGTCAATATCTTTTCCCAAAGGTAGGACAGTCTAAAACTAGAGGGCATAAGTTTAAGGTGAGAGGGAAGAGATACAAAAGTGTCCAGAGGAGACTTTTTTTCACACAGAGGGTGGTGAGTGTCTGGAACTAGCTGCCAGAGGTGGTAGTAGAGGTGGATACAATTTTGTCTTTTAAAAAGCGTTTAGACAATTACAAGAATAAGATGGGTATAGAGGGATATGGACCAAGTGCAGGAAATTCGGATCATCTGAGTGGTTAAAAAAAGAGTGGCATGAACAAAGTTGGTCGAAGGGCCTGTTTCCATGCTATAAACCTTTATGACTCTATGACCTGTACAAGAAGGATGGGTTGCACTGAATTGGGAGGCACCAATATCCTGGCTAGGAGATTTGTTCATATTGCGTGGGTGGGTTCAGACTATTGTGGCAAAGAGATAGGTACTGGAGCAGCATGTCATTAAGTACAGAGACTAAGGAAGAGCTTGAGACAAAGGCAAATATAGTTAGTAGGAAGAGCAGTCAGGGAGAGTCTGCTGAGCTCAGCAAGACTTGGACTATATTTGCTTCAGTACAAGAGGTATAATAAGTCAGATAAATGAATGTAGAGTCAGGATTAATGTGTAGAATTGTGCGGTTGTTGCGATTGTAGAGACATGGTTGAGGGAGGGACAGGACTGGCAGCTTAATGCTCCAGGATATCGACGTTTTAGATTAGACAGAAGAGGAAGCAAAAGAGGTGAGGGAGCTGCATTACTGTTAGGGAGCATATCACCAATTGTGTTGAGGGAGGAAACATTGTGGCGATCAGAAGTGACTCTTTGACAGTGCAGCACTCCCTCAGTGCTGACACACTGATGCTGCAAGCACTCAGTCAGTACTGACCCTCTGACAGTGCTGCACTCCCTCAGTACTGACCCTCTGACAGTGCTGCACTCCCTCAGTACTGACCCTCTGACAGTGCTGCACTCCCTCAGTACTGACCCTCTGACAGTGCAGCACTCCCTCAGTACTGACCCTCTGACAGTGCAGCACTCCCTCAGTACTGACCCTCTGACAGTGCAGCACTCTGAACACTGCATCAGTGTTTCAGCATCAGTCATTAACTTTATTGTCTGGGATGCGATTTGATCCTTTGAATTTGTGATTTGTAGGCAAGATTCTCCCTCATGTCAGCACTCTCAGTGAACCCTTAGTGGTTTAATCTCGATCAGGTTTAAATACTTCCTCAACTGGTTAATTCACTTCCACGTGGATTTGTTAGTCCTAGATTTGATTTACTGAGCTTTTTTGCTATCGTTCATCCAATTTATGACAATCTTCAGCCTTTAGTCCCCTAAAGTGAGTGAAATGAACTTAAAGTTGTCCTGAATGAACTGTGTTGTTCAGTGGGGAATGTGTGCACACTCACTGATGTGATCTCAGGCTGATGACATCTACTCCATACACAAAACCCTGACTGATTCTCATAATAGAAGCAGTGTTGTGCAGGTCAATGTCTTTAGTGAGGCACACATCATTCAGTAATTGGTGTCATCAGTCAGTAATTGGAGCATGTTGTATGAAACTAAATCTCACTAGATTGCTCTGAAACATAACATTGTCAGTGACAAGGCCACAAACATAACACTGTCGGTGATGGAGCCTCAAACATAACATTGTCGGTGATGGAGCCTCAAACATAACACTGTCAGTGACGGAGCCTCAAACATTTTGATATACGACTCCAATCCCATGTGTTTCAATTTCAATTTCAATTGAGATTTATGTGAGACTTTGTTGAAAGCTTTTTGAAATTCTAAATATTCACTGGCTCCCCTTCATCAACTCTATTAGTTACCTCCTTGAAGAATTTCATTAGATTAGTTGAGCATGATTTCCCTTTCATAAATCCACGCTGATTCTGTCTAATCCTGATACTGTTTTCCACATGCTCTGCTATACAATCTTTGGTAATGGATTCTAGAATTTTCCCCTTTACTGAATTCAGGCTCACTATTCTACAATTTTGTTTTCTCTCTAACTTCCTTTTCACATAGTGGGGTTACATTAGCTACCCTATAATCTGTAGGAACTGTCCCAGCGTCTATAGAATCTTGGAAGATGACTGCCAATGCATCCATTATTTCTCAGGCCACTTCCTTAAGCACTCTGGGATATAGATAATCAGGCCCTGAGGATCTATCAGCCTTCAATCCCATCAATTACCTCAACACTGATCTTCTTCAGTTCTTCTCTCTCACTAAACCCTACATTCTCCAACATTTGTGATATCTTATTTGTTTCCTCCTTTGTAAAGCCAGAATTAAAGAATGTGTTTTGTTGGTCAGCCAATTCTTTGTTGTCCATTATAAATTCCCGTTTCTGACAATGAGACCTTCACTTGTCTTCACCAATCCTTTTCACCTCACATGCCTTTTGAAACTTTTACAGTCAATTTTTATGTTTCCCACAAACTTACTCTCACACTCTACTTTCCTCTTCTTTGCTGATTTCTAAACTGCTTCCAGTCCTCTTGTCTGTTGTTTCTTTCTCTAAGTCCCAACACCTTTCATATCAAGTGGAGGAATGGATCATTTGTAAACACATGGACTACCTGAGGAATAGAAAGACATAGAAAGGAATAGTTGTCAATGTTGCCATGAAGAATTAGTTTCAAAGCACCAAAATACCTGATCAACCTGTTATAAATGTAACTATTGTTTCTATGGAAACAAATACTAATAAATTGCCTGTAAACCGCCCGTAATTACAGTTCTTTCTCATGTTGATTCTGTGGAAGCATCCCACTCTACCAGAGGCAGAAACTGTTTGCAGAGACTCAATTTGTATTATTGAACCTGTTTATACAGTGTGTAACTATAGTTCAGAACTCAGTGCAAATATTCAGATTTTGATCATTTTCCATTCAGCTGTATAAAATAATTTGGTAAATAAGGGTTTAAAGGAGGAAGGGTGTGGTGATTGTCACTTTAAGAACAGCCTCACTGATGTAATTTAGTCATTTGGATGTTGAATTAAAACAACAAGGTTTCATAGTCCAGGAACTTTCAACACACCTTGAGTGAGTTAGAGTTAGAGTGAGCTTGTCTGTAGCTTCCAGCTAGCAAACAACTGACGACAGATCTCCCAACACCAGGGAGAGAAAGAGAGAGAGAGAGAGACAAGAACATTGCTTCAGCCTGCAGTCCAAATAGCTTCTGATAAAAATGAAACCAAAACCTTGGATTTTTCCTGTGAGGAAAACACTATCTAAACACAGCACCTAACCAGTCAATTATGCTCCACCCAACAATTCCAAAAAGGTCATAAAACTCTAGGACACTGCATCAGCTCAGCTCCAGTAAATATTGTAGGATACTGGCCTGGCCATTACAACAAGAATAAACACCAGCACCTGTTTTAAAAAAAAAACTGCTGAAAAACATGATTAAAATACTTTTGTTTAAGGCACCCAATTGTCACAATTGACACTGAGACACACACTCAGAATTAGACAGGAGTGAATCAATCCCTTTTATTCATTGTGTGTAGGATATATACAGGAGCTGACACTGAAACACATATACACTCATACTGTATTAGACAGGAGTGAATCAACCTGGATGAGCACTTTATACATCATAACATTCAGGGCTATGGGCCAAGTGCTGGTAAATGGGATTAGGTAGGTAGGTAGGTGAAGTTGTTCCCATGTGTCAGTGCAGACTCGATAGGCTGAAAGATCTCTTCTGAATCTGTGATTCTGCAAATCCCTTTTATTCACTTTGCATAGGATATATACAGGAGCTGACAGGGAAACACATGCACACACAGGCAGCTATCACAGAGATACTTCTTGGAAAAGGGTGACTTTCTGACATTACTCAGGCTCTGACACTGATCTGAGCTATGAGGCTGGCTTGTTGGTGAGTTAAGTGCCAGGCCTTGATAGAACAGGATAAATTAAGCCTAGAATTGGATGCAGTGCGACTGAGTTCAATCTTGCAGTGGAGCAGATTCTGGAGGCTGGAGCAGGCATCCAAGTTCTGTTTTCTCCTGGCTGGTGCCTCCAACTCGCACACCCCCAGTGATTTTCTGCTCATTCTTTCTCTTGTTCCTCCACCTTAGGGAACATGTGTGTGCCAGTTACTCTTCCTTGTCGAGGAAACGGCTGGCAACTTCGTCAAACTAGTAATACAGAGGCACGGGGAAAGGAGAAGCAGACAAATTGCAAGTTCGACTAAAATGGGTCATGCTTTGAATTTGTTCCTCGAAGGGATCTATTCATCAGATTGCTAATAAGCTCGGTGCTGATGTTACTGAGCTTTACACCAACTGTCTGAATGGGCTGTCTCAGTGACATCACACTGTGATATAAACTCTCACTGCTGTCATTCTCAGAAAGAAGACTCTCATTCTGAACTCGAGTATCAGCTTTCTCTCCCTTCAATAACTTTTATTTTATTCAAGAACTTTTATTTTTAGAATGGAATAGACATCACCAGGAACAATTACCAAACAGAATTTAGCACCAAGCCTCATAAAGGGAAACCAGGAAAGATTGTTCATAGAGGTAGGTTTTAAGGGCTGTCTTCAAGGAGGAAAGAGAAGCAGAAAAATTTGGGGGGGGAGTTTCAGAGTTTTGGGCCAAATGTGACGGAAGAGCTGGTCACCAATAGTGGAGCTGAAAATAACGGATTGTTATGAGGATGGAATTCAAAGAGCGCAGATCATGGAGGAGATCACAGAGATAAGCAAGGGTGAGGGCATGGAGGGATTTGAAAATGATGAGAAGTTGAAACTTGAGGTGCAGTCAGACTGGAAGATGGTAAAGGATTGCAAGCACAATGGGGATTGGGAGAGCAGAGTTCCTGCAAGATGGGAGATCAGCTAGGAGAGAGTGGGATTGGGGATTCAGCAGCAGATCGATTTTTAAATCCATGTTTTTTTTTTTGGCAGTTCCTTGAACTGGATACCCTCTCGCCAAAGAAGCTGTAACGTGTGAGATGCTGATGATGCTGCTCACAGTCCTGGCAGTTTGCCTCAGTACCCTGCTGGATCCAGGCGAGTGCCGGCTGATGGTCAGCACTCTTCGGCGAAAGCGTGATGAAGCAGCAGCTCGAAGCCACCAAATTAACCACACGGTGCCAGTCAAACAGTCTATTGTCTTTAACCATGTCTATAACATCAACGTGCCTCTCGAATCCTTGTGTTCAGTGACCATGGAGAGTTCCTCCGAACAAACTGGGTCTCCAGAGGATGAATACATCAGTCGAGACTACCAAGAAAACCTGGACACTCAGGTAGCTTTCACTCATAACATCAATATACCTAAACAGTTGTATGACTGCCCACACACCGTCCTGCTGGAGAACATCATCAACCGGCTCAAAATACTTGAGAGAGAGGTGTCCATCCTCAGACAACAATGCAGCACCGGCTGCATGGGAGAGAACTCAGCCTCAGGTAGGAGACCTACCCCCGGATCCATCCCAGACCCACTCCCCAGAAACCTCTGGATCCCGACCCTATGATTCCTCTCCATTCACAGGAAGGTAGACAGCCCAGCGACACCTGACATAAAGTCCTTTTTAAATTTAATCATGACCCTTTCAAATAGTTGGGTGGAGCATGATTAATAGGCTAGGTGCTGCGTTTGGACAGTTTTTCTCCCCCACAAGTATCAAATACCAAGGTTTTGGTTTCATTTTTGTCAGAAGCTGTTTGGACTGCAGACTGAAAGTAATATTTTGTCTCTCTCTCTCTCTCTCTCTCCCTGGTGCTGGAAATCCTGCTCTTGGTGGTTTGCTAGCTAGATGCCAATGGCAAACAGTGTCTCTCTCTTTCACTCAAGGTCCTGGGCTAGGAAACCTTAGCATTTTAATTCACGGTGATATAGTGGCACTGCTGCTCACAGCGCCAGGGACCTGGGTTCATTTACAGCCCTATGCATGTTCTTCTCTGGCACGAGCTTATGAAGTCAGAAAACAGGTGTGGTTCATGCCTGTTTTTTGGACGAGTTTGGCAATGCGATTTGCACCGGATGCAGGGCGAGTGCAGCCTAAGCTCACTGGTGAAGTTGGCTTTAGAGCAGCCAGGCACCATTGAGCAGGGCTTTCCAATCTCAGAGTGAACTGGGAGATGCCCCCCAGATACCCCCTCCATGTAAATTGGCTTTGGACCCTTTTTCGGTGTGATGCCGAACTACTCACAAGATAGTGCCAGTAGCATTTGATGTGAAACCGGGCACATCCTGATTTCTGACTCACACATAATCTTACCAGCTCACCAGACTAATTGATTGACATGTTTTTGTGAGTTTCCTTCAGGTCCTCTGATTTCCCTCTGCAGTCCAAAGATGTGCAGGTCAGGTGGATTAGCCACGCTAAATTGTCACTAAATGTGTGCCGTTACCGGGATAGCACAGAGTGGAGGTTGAATAAGATGCTCTTTCGGAAAGTTGGTGCAAACCTGATGGGCTGAATGACCTTATTCTGCATTGTAAGGATTCTATGGATCTCGGGAGTGAATACAGACTGGGTGAGTGAGAGACCTACGGGGTTTCTGAGTGGTATAGTTTTACAGCATGTGAGGCCATTCTTCCCATTGTAACCTATGCCAGCTCTTTGAAAGAGCTGCCCAATCTAGTTCCAGACCTTGGCTTTTCCCCAATAATACTGTAAATAAGTCCACTTCAAGTCCATTAAGTTTGCGTGTGTTCTGATTTCAAGCCCTATCATGTAGTGCTAGGGGAATCAGTTTCTCCCTGTTTGCTGTGTCAAAACTCCTCATCGTTATAAATAGCCTTTGAGCTCCTTTTAAACATCTCTGCTGTAGGAGAACAAACACAGCTGCAAATTTTTCATTCTAATTTCCTCATCCTTTAAATACTCCTCTGAATCCTCTTCCAGACCTAATTGTTCTTCAGAAGGTGAGCTGTCTTCTGAAAGAACTGCAGTTCACATGGTGTAAGTACATCCACAATACTGTCAGTACATCCTCAATATTATTAGTGAGGGAGTTCCATGATTTTGACCCAGCAACAATAAAGGAACAGCAATATATTTTGAAGTCAGGATGGTGAGTGACTTGGAAGGGAACTTGGTGGTGGTGTTCCCATGTCCATCTAAGTGTTAGTGGTCTTGGGTTTGGAAAGTGCTGCCATGGTGAGTTTCTGCAGTACATATTTTGGATGATATACATGTTGCCAATTTTTGTCAGTGGTGGATGGAATGGATGTTGAAAGTGGTAGAAGGGTTGCCAATCAAGTAGATGCTTTGTCACAATTGTTACAGCATAGGGAGAAATTATTCATCCTGTTATAACTGTGCTAGCTCTTTGAAGGAGTACTTATCTTGAGCCACTTCCCCATCTTCTCTCTGTAACCTTGCACATTCTTCCTTTTTAGATAATAATCCAATTCCCTTTTGAATACTTCAATTGAACCTGCCTCCAACACATCGTCAGTCAGTGCGTTCCAGATTCTAACCACTCATTGTATGAAAATCTTTCTCCTCACACCTCCATTGCTTCCTTTTCCAATTGACTGTGTAGTTCTCGATCTTTCCAGCAATGGGGACAGTTTCTCCCTCTCTACTCTGTCCAAATTCCTCCTGACTTTGATTACCTCTCAACACACTCATCTCCAATGGGAACAGTCCTGACTCTCCAATCTATCCATTCAGCTGAAGTTCCTTGGGATATGAATCTTTTTTGCTCTTTTTCCAGTGCCATCACATCCTTCCTAAAGTGTGTTGCCCAGGATGGACACAATGTTCTAGCTGAGGGCAAAACAGTGTTTTATATATGATACACATATCCTCCTTGCCAATTACTAATTGATTATTAAACTCTCAGATATTGTATGTTTTGTTGACCGTGCTCTTGCCTGTCCTGCCACCTCCATGACTTATACACCTAGGTCCCTTTGCTCCTGCACCCATTTTAGAATTGTATCCTTTGTTTTATATTGTCTTTCATGTTCTTCCTACCAAATAAATCACTTTTCTCTGCATTGAATTTCAGTTGCCACTTCTCTATATCTTTTTGAAGTTCTGCACTATCCTCCTTGCAGTTTTACATCATCCACACATTTTGAAATTATACCAAGTACACTAAATATTCTGGCACTGCTCCGTGGCGCGCTGCCTAGGTCACTTCTACTGAGGAAGCAAAACAATGGTCTTAGTACTGACCCCTGAGGGATCATCTATCCCTTGCAGTCAGAAATGGAAGAATTCAAATTGGGGAATAAAGAAATGGCTGAGGAATTAAAATCATACTGTGACATTTTTCATTTTTCATGTCTTTACAAAAGAAGACATGAAAAATGTACCAGACGTTCTGAGAGAAACCAGTTTTAATGAGGAGCTGAAGGAAATCAGCATTGGTAGAGAAATGGATTGAAGATGAATAAATTTCCAGGTCCTGATAATCTTCATTCAGGAGTAGTTAAGCGACTGTCCCTGGAAATGTTAGATCCATTGGAGATTATAATTAGAAGACAGATTATTACTTGAATGGGTGTGAATTGAGGGAGGTGGATACTCATCAAGACCTTGGTATCCTCATACATCAGTTGCTGAAAGTAAGTGCGCAAATACAGTAGGCATTAAAGAAGGCAAATGGTATGTTGGCCTTGATAGCAAGAGGATTTGCATATAGGGATAGAAATGTTTTACTGCAGTTGTTTAGGGCATTGGTGAGGCCACACCTGGGATATTGTGTGCAGTTTTAGTGTCTCTTATCTGAGGAAGGATGTCCTTGCTATAGAGAGAATGCATTGAAGGTTTACCAGACTGGTTACTAAGATGGTTAGGATTATATTCACTGGAGTTTAGAAAGTGAGAGGGGATTCCCTAGAAACTTATAAAATTCCAACCGGGTTAGACAAGGTAGATTCAGAAAGAATGTTCCCAATGGTAAGGGAATTCAGAACTAGGAGTCATAATTTGAAGATAAGGGGTAAACCTTTTAAAACTGAGGTGAGGAGAAATTTCTTCACTGATTTACAGGAAGGATGTAAATAAGGTTGAAAGAGTGCAGAGAAGGTTCACTAGAATGTTGCGGGACTTGAGAGGCTGAGTTACAGAGAGAGATTAAATAGATTAGGACTTTATTCCCTGGAGCGTAGAAGAATGAAGATAGAGATTTGATAGAGGTGTATAAGATTTTGATGGATTATAGATAGAATGAATGCAAGCAGGCTTTTTCCACTGAGGCTAGAGGAGAAAAAAATCCAGAGGGCATGGGTTAAGGGCGAAAGGAGAAAAGTTTAAAGGGAATATTAGGGGGGCTTCTTCACGCAGAGAGTGGTGGGAGTATGGAATGAGCTGCCGGATAAAGTGGTAAATGCGGGGTCACTTTTAACATTTAAGAAAAACTTGAACGGGTTCATGGATGAGGGAGGTGTGGAGGGATAGGGTCCAAGTGCAGGTCAGTGTGGGACTAGGCAAAAAATGCACAGACAAGAAGGGCCAAAAGGCCTGTTTCTAAGCTGTAATTTTCTATGGTTCTATGACAGGGTGGTGAATGTGTGAAATTCAGTACCAAAGAATGTAGTTGAGGACATAACATAGAACATAGAACATAGAACATAGAACATTACAGCACAGAACAGGCCCTTCGGCCCATGATGTTGCGCCGACCAGTTACAAAACAATGACCCACTAGCCTAAACCAATCCCTTTTCGTCCATAAACCTATCCACAGAATAACATTGTCTTTTTCAAGAAGAAATTAGGTACAGCTCTTAGGGGTAAAAGGATCAAGGGATATGGAGGGAAGGTGGGATCAGGATATTGAATTTAATGATCAAAGTGAATGACAGAGCAGGCTCGAAGGGCTGCTTCGAGATCCTTTGTTTAATAGTCCAGTCAGAAGAATTATTATTAAGTTCTTTATTATTATATTTTTCCTCTGATCCCTTAACTAATGACACACCTGGGTTCCCAGTGTCCCTTTAACATCACACGCTGATTTTAACCTGCTCTATGGTTCATCAGCACTGTGTCATTTCATCAAACAACTCAATCTTATTCATGAGGTACAATTCCTGCTGATTGCCCCTTAATAATGCACTAAATACTTCTCCGAGTAAGGATTAATTTTCTCCATGTGTTTGTCATTTGAGGAGCACTGATGTTAGGCTGACTGTCTTGTGGCCAGGTTTATTCCCCAAAACAGAACTATTACATTTGTAATCCAACTGTCTTCTGACACCACCCCCATATCAAAAAATAACTGAAAGCTTGTGCTGACTCCAGCTAGTTTCCTCAGCAACTGAGGAGGCATCTCATCTGGACCAGGTGACTTGCTAACTTTGGAGTGATTCTGACCTATATAACAGCTCCTTTGATTTTATTTTTGTCCCATCCAATATCTCTGCTTCCTTGATCTCTGCTGCTGTTCACACTTCCACAGTTCTAAATCTGTCCAATTGGATCCACCTGCAATGTTTCCTAGCAGGCATTACAGAATCAATCAGGCAGCAGGCATGTTGCAGCGCAGGACAGAGTGTTATTTGGATGTCTCCCTAGCTGCCTGGCAGTGTCTGTAAGTTTAAAGAGATGGTTTCAAAGTTATTGCATGAGCATCCACTGTGAAATTCTCATTGTGAACAGTAGCATTTTCACACAATGCAGCCCATTGTCCTTGAGCCAGGACTCCCTGTGTAGGCTGACGTAGTTTGTGACTCTAACCCTCGTCCCTGTCCCCATTGTCTCCACAGCTGGCTCCGATAACAGACAGTAACATGAGGGTCAGTATTCCCAGAACGTCACACTTCTGGAGCAATGGGAACAGGGCAGTGTGCACACAATGAGGACCTACTTGGACTTTGGCAATTCCCCTGCAATTTAAATGAGCAATGTGGGAATGTTGGGAATCACCTCTCCCTTATTCATTCCATTATACTAATGATGAGGTAGCACTCATTCCACTTACTATCCAAACTGAAGCTATCACTACAGTACATCTCAATGGCATATTACCTCCAGTATCGAATGCCCATTATCACAAGATATCACTGATCAGTAAGTTCCTTATCAGTACTATAAATCTTTCTTAAAGGTTTGAATCAGTGCAATAGTTCCTCTACAAAGTCCTCAACTGTACCATGCATATTTCCACATCCCCTGAACATATTCAAAAGAAATCCCATTGTAATATCCCCATCTGTGCCTCTTCACATGTTTGATTTATTCAGGTCATGTAGGCATTGTTGGCAAGGCCAGAGATTATTCCTTGTCCTTAGTTTCCCTTGAGAAGTTGGTGATGAGTTGACTTTGTGAATTGCTGCAGTCAGTATGATGTAGGTACACCCGCAGCGCTTTTAGGGAAGGGAGTTCCACTGACCCAGCAACAGTAAAAGAATAGTGATATGTTTCAAAGTTAGGATGGTGAGTAACTTGGAGGGGAACTTCCAGGTGTGATGTTCCCAGTATCTCCTGTTCTTGTCCTTCTGGATGATAGTGGTTGTGGGTTTGGAAGATGCTGCCTAAGAAACCTTAGTGAGTTCCTGCAGCGCATCTTGCAGATGGTACACTGTATGTTGGTGATGGAGGGAGTGGATGTTAGTGTAATAGCTGCCAATCAAGCGGGGCTGCTTTGTCCTGGATTTAATTTGAATTGATTTATTATTGTCACGTGTATTAGCATACAGTGTTACTTGTGCACTATACAGATAGAGCATACCATTTATAGAAAAGGAAATGAGAGAATGCAGAATGTAGTGTTACAGTCATAGCTAGGGTGCAAAGAAAGATCAACTTAATGCAAGGTGGGTCCATTCAAAAATCTGACGGCAGCAGGGAAGAAGCTGTTCTTGAGTCGGTTGTTATGTGTTCTCAGAGTTTTGTATCTTTATTCTGGCGGAAGAAGGTAGAAGAGAGAATGTCCGGGGTGCTTGATTATGCTGGCTGCTTTTTCAAGGCAGCGGGAAGTATAGAAGGAGTCAATGGTTAGGAGTCTGGTTTGCATGATGGACTGATGAAGGTAGGGAGGGGACAGTGAGTGGGGAGTGAGCTGGAGATGGGGGACAGCAGAAAGAGAGGGGGGAGAGAGAGGGAGGCGGAGGGAGGGGGGGGAGACCTGTTGCAAAGCCTACTTTTTAAATGAGCATAAAGGTAAGGAAAGGTTTAATTTAAGCACTTCATTACACTTTACATAGAACATAGAACATAGAACATTACAGCGCAGAACAGGCCCTTCGGCCCACGATGTTGCGCCGACCAGTTACAAAAACAATGACCCACTAGCCTATACCAATCCCTTTTCATCCATAAACCTATCCACAGATCTCTTAAACGCCCCCAAACTAGGAGCATTTACAACTGCAGCAGTCAGGGCATTCCAATCCCTCACCACCCTCTGGGTAAAGAACCTACCCCTGACATCCGTCTTGTAGCTACCCCCCCCTTAATTTAAAGCCATGCCCCCTCGTGCTAGCTTTCTCTATCCGAGGAAAAAGGCTATCACTGTCCACCCTATCTAAACCTCTAATCATCTTGTATGTTTCAATAAGATCCCCTCTTAGCCGCCTTCTTTCCAACGAAAACAACCCCAAATCCCAGGGACATGAGAATAAGATCCTAACAGGATCCAGTGTTCTCCTATGAGGTCACCTCAGTCCCATATATCCTTTAGTAAGGTCTCCTGTGAATGTATCACCTCAGTGCTGTAGCTCTGTTTTGTAGGGAGTTTAACTATGATTAGGCAAATTCTTCAAGTGGAAACCAGATCAAATGTGGCTATATGAGCAGGTTAAAGGCTAGGGATCCTACGGCAAGTAACTCACTTCCTGACTCCCCAAAGCCTGTCCACAATCTACAATGCACAAGTCAGGAGTGTGATGGAACACTCTCCACTTGCCTGGAACAATGTAGCTCCAGCAACACTCAAGGAGCTCACACCCAAATTCCCCTCCAACTCAATTTTCAAGTTTGCTGATGACACCACTGTAGTGGGTTGGATCAAAACAATGATGAGACAGAGTACAGGAATGAGATAGAGAATCTGGTGAACTGGTGTGGTGAAAATAATCTCTCCCTCAATGTTAACAAAATGAAGGAGATTGTCATCGACTTCAAGAAGTGTAAAGGAGAACATGACCCTGTCTACATTAATGGGGACGAAGTGGAAAGGCTCAAGAGCTTCAAGTTTTTCAATGTCCAGATCACCAACAACCTGTCCTGGTCCCCCCATGTCGACATATAGTTAAGAAAGCCCACCAACATTTTTAGAAGACTAACGAAATTTGGCATGTCCCTGAAAGTTGGCACCCAGGTTGATAAGGTTGTTAAGAAGGCGTACGGTGTGTTAGCTTTTATTGGTAGAGGGATTGAATTTTGGAGCCGTGAGGTCTTGTTGCAACTGTACAAAACTCTGGTGCGGCCGCACTTGGAGTATTGTGTACAGTTCTGGTCGCGACATTATAAGAAAGATGTGGAGGCATTGGAAAGGGTGCAGAGGAGGTTTACCAGGATGTTGCCTGGTATGGTGGGAAGGTCTTATGAGGAAAGGCTGAGGGACTTGAGGTTGTTTTTGTTAGAACAAAGAACAAAAACAGCCCGGGAAACAGGCCCTTCGGCCCAGCGAGCCCGCGCCGCCATTTTAGCACTACCAGTTCCCCCCTCCACCCATGACCCTTATCTATTGTTTTATGGCCATCCACATTGAGGGAAACTAATTTAGGGACAATTTATTACAGCCAATCAGCCTAATAGCACACCTTTGGGGTATGAGAGGAAATCGGAGCACCCGGAGAAAACCCATGCAAGCACGGGGAGAATGCGCAAACTCCCACAGACACCGGTCCAAATCCATGTGTCTGCACAGCAAACAGTGATAGTCACTGAGCTGTCGTGTCGCCCAGCATCTGGTCCAGTTTAAGCACACACTAATGATATGAAGTACTAGGCCAATCTCGAACAACCAAGAGCAGCCCCAGTACGACCCATCGCGTGTATGCCCCTCGTTGGACAACAAGGCGGACTGACTTAAAACCTGTGAATGAAAAGAGAAAAGACATTATTATCATACCATATCCATTTATCTTACCAGGGATGCCCCAATGCTAATGAACCTTATTTAAAACAATCTCCTTTATCCACCCATCTCCAACCCACTCATGTGCCTGTCTAAGTTACTCTTAAATGACTCTAGTGTGTTTGCCTCCACCACCTTACTTGGCAGAGCATTCCATACCCCCACTACCCTCTGTGTGAAAAACCTCCCTCTAATATCTGTGTTATACCTCCCCCCCCTCACCTTAAGCCCATGGCCCCTCGTACTGTGTGTCTCTAACATAGGAAATAGCTTACCTCTGTTTACTCTATCTATACCCTTCATAATCTTATACACCTCTATTAGATCCCCCCTCAGTCGCCGTCTTTCAAGGGAAAAGAGCCCCAATTTGTTCAATCTTTCCTCATACCCCAGTCCTTTCATTCCAGGCAACATCCTGGCAAACCTCCTCTGCGCTCTCTCCAGAGTCTCCATATCCTTCTGGTAGTAAGGTGACCAGAACTGGACGCAGTACTCTAAATGCAGCCTAACCAACGAAAGAAGGTTGAGAGGTGACCTAATTGAGGCATACAAGATGGTCAGAGGGTGGATAGTGAGAGCCTTTTACCTCGGATGGTGATGGCTAACACAAGGGGACATAGCTTTAAATTAAGCGGTGATAATTATAGGACGGATGTCAGAGGTAGGTTCTTTACTCAGAGGGTAGTAAGGTCATGGAATGCCCTGCCTGCTGTGGATGTGGACTCGCCAACTTTAAGGACATTCAAATGGTCAGTGGATAGGCATATGGATGACATTGGAATAGTTTAGGTTAGAGGGTCATTAGATTGGTCCCACTGGTCGGCGCAACATCGAGGGCCGAAGGGTCTGTACTGCGCTGTAATGTTCTATACTCTATGTGGGCTACAACTCGCATCAATTTTTACAGATGCACCATAGAAAGCATTCTTCCTGGCTGTGTCACAGCTTGGTTGGCTCTGCTAAAGAAAATACAAAAGATCATGTGAAATGTAACCCAATCCACCACACAAACCAGCTTCCCATCCATTGACTCTGTCTACACTTCCTGCTCATACTAAGTTGATATGTCTCTACACTCTGGCTCTGACTATAGCACCACTGCACCCTCTCCTTTGTATAGTGCGCATGAAACAATACTTTTCACTATACTGATGCATGTGACAATAAATCAAATCAAAAATCCTTTCCCTCACTTCCCTGCATCTTCTCCCCCTTCCTTTCTCACCCGTCACTCTCTCCCTACACTGTATCCATGTCTCCCTCTCTCCCCCTCCCTCTTCACCGCACTCTTCCTCTCTCCCTCCTCCTACATCCTCTACCTGCATTTCCCTGTATCCCTCCCTGCCTCTACGTGCTCCCCCTCGCTACTCCCTCTTTTCCTCCTCGCTACTCCCTCTCTTCCTCCTCGCTACTCCCTCTCTCCCTCCTCGCTACTCCCTCTCCCTCCTCGCTACCCCCTCTCTCCCCCCTCGCAAACCCTGCTCTCCCCCTCGTTACTCCCTCCCCCCTCGCTACTTCCTCTTTCCCCCTCGCAAGTCCTTCTCTCCTCTTCGCTACTCCCTCTCTCCCCCTCTCCCCCTTGCAAGCCCCTCTCTCCCCTCGCTACTCCCTACCTTCCCCATTTGCCACTCCCTCTCTCTCTCCTTGCTGCCCCCCTCACTGCTCCCCCTCGTTGCCCCCCTCACTCCGCCCCCCGTGTTCAACCCTCCTGCACCCCCTACGACCTCCCCATCCCCCTGGCTTCCCCCAACACCTTGGTCTCACCTCCCTTGGCTCTCCCCTGGCTCCCTCCCCCCTGGCTGGCTCTCACCCTCAGTCTCCCCCCACAACCCCGTCTCCTCCACCCCCATGAGCTCTCTCACTCCCCCACAGCTCCCCAATCCTGGGTACCTCCCCATGGCTCCCTCCTCCGTGCTGCCCCCCCACCAGGCTCCCTCCCCCCGGCTCTCTCCTCACCGCCCCCCTTACCACAGCTCTCAACCTCCCCTCGTCCCCTCCTCCCTCCACCACCCCCTCGCCCCCTCATCACCCTTGTTCCCCCCTTGTCTCCCCTTGTGCCCTCTCGTCCCCCCCTCATCTTCCCATGTCCCCCGCTCAACACCTCCTTGTCCCCTGCTTGACCTCCCTGTCATCCCCTGATTGTTCCCCCATCATCTCCCCTTGTTCCCCCATCATCCCCCCCTTGTTCCCCCATCATCCCCCCCTTGTTCCCCCATCATCCCCCCCTTGTTCCCCCATCATCCCTCCCTTGTTCCCCCATCATCCCCCCCTTGTTCCCCCATCATCCCCCCCTTCACCCCACTCCCTGTTTGCCCCACTTGCTCATCCCTTGCTCCGTTGCTCCCATCTCATTCCCCCTCATCCCTCCCCTCTTGTCCCCCCTTGTCCTCCTTTGTCCCCTCTGCATCCCCCCTCGTCTCCCCCCTCGTCACTCCCTTGCTCTCCCCTTGTCCCTCCCTCACTCCATCCACATCCCCCCCTTGCTCTCCCTCATCCCCCCATCCCCCCTCATCCATCCCTCGTCCCCCTCTTGTCCTCCCTTCATCCCCCCCCTTGTCCTCCCACCTTCCCCCCCTTGTCCCCCTCATCTCCCCTCTTCCCCGCTCTTCCCCCTTGCTCTCGCCTTCGCTTCCTCCCTTGCCTCCCCATCGCTCCCCCCTCATTTCCCTCCTCCCTTCCCTCCTTGCTTCTACTCACTTCCTCACTCCTACTCTCCCCTCACTACCCCTGTTACTCCCTTTCGATATTCTCCCCCGACACTCTCCCCCTCTACTCTCCCTGCCATTCTACACCGCTACTCTCTAATGCCCCCCCTTCTTGCTCCCCCCTCACTTCCCCTCCTTGTTCCCTCTCCCCCTCCCCCTCCCCTCTCCTTCCCATTTCTCCTCCCCACACTCCCCCTTTCTCTCCCTTGTCTCCTCCTCCCTGACACTTTCCCTCCCTCTGCCCCCCACTCTTTCCCTCCCTCTCCCCTACTCTGCTCCTCCCTCTCCCCCACCCTTTCCCCCCACTCTCCCCTCCCTCTCCCCCTCCTCTTCCTCTCCCCCTCCCCCTCCCCTCCCTCTCCCCTCCTCTCCATCTCCCTCTCCCCCACTCTCCATCACCCTCTCCCCCATTCCCCATCTCCCTCTCCTCCCCCTCCCCATCTCCCTCTCCCCCCATCTTCCTCTCTCCCCTCCCCTCCCCCTCTCTCCCCTCCCCTCCACCTCTCTCCCCTCCCTTCCCTCTCTCTCCCCCTCCCTCCTCCTCCCTTCCCGCTCTCTCCCCCTCCCTCCCCACTCTCTCCCCCTCCCTCCCCACTCCCTCCCCCTCCCTCCCCACTCTCTCCCCCTCCCTCCCCACTCTCTCCCCCTCCCTCCCCTCTCTCTCCCCCTCCCTCCCCTCTCTCTCCCCCTCCCTTCCCCCTTTCTCCCCCTCTCTCCCCATCCCTTCCCCTCCCTTCCCCCTGTCTCCCCCTCCCTTCCCTCTCTCTCCCCTTCCCTTCCCCCTCTCTCCCCTTCCCTTCCCCCTCTCTTCCCCTCCCTTCCCCCTCTCACCCCCTCCCTTCCCCCCCTCTCATCCCTTCCCCCTCTCCCCTCCCTTCCCCTTCTCCCCTCCCATTCCCCCCTCACCCTCCCCCTCACCCCGTCCCTCCCCCTCCCCCCTCCCTCCCCCCTCACCCCCCTTTCCTTACCCCTCACCCCCTCTCCCTACCCCTCACCCCCTCTCCCTCACCAGCTCTCCCTCTCCGTCCCCCCTCCCCCTTCACCCCTCTCCCTCCCTCGTCACCCCTTTCCCTCCCCCCTCACCCCCTGTCCCTCCCCCTCACCGCCTCTCCCTCCCTTCCCCCTCTCCCTCTCCCTCACCCCTCTCCCTCACCCCTCTCCCTCCCCCTCTCCCTCCCCCCTCCCCCCCTCACCCCTCCCCCTCCCCCTCACCCCCCCTCACCCTCTCTCCCTCTCCCCTCACCCCCTCAACCCTTCTCCCCTCCCCTCCTCTCCCCTCCTTCCCTCCCCTCCCCTCCCCTCCTCTCCTTCCCTCCTCCCCTCCTCCCCTACTCCCCTCCTCCCTTCCTCTCCCCCTCCACCTTTCCCCTCTTCCTCTTCACCCTCTTCCTCGGTTACGAGTGGTGTGCCTCAGGGATCTGTTTTGGGGCCACTGCTGTTTGTAATTTTTATTAATGATCTGGATGAGGGTATAGTTGGGTGGATTAGTAAATTTGCTGATGACACCAAAGTCGGAGGTGTGGTAGATTGTGAGGAAGGGTGTCATAGTCTGCAGGGAGACTTAGATAGGTTGCAGAGCTGGGCTGTGAGGTAGCGGATGGAATTTAATGCGGAGAAGTGTGAGGTAATTCACTTCGGTAGGAGCAACAGATGTGTCGAGTATAGGGATAACGGGAGGACTTTGAATAGTGTGGATGAACAGAGGGATCTAGGTGTATGTGTACATAGATCCCTGAAAGTTGGGAATCAAGTAGATAAGATTGTTAAGAAGGCATACGGTGTCTTGGCGTTTATTGGTAGGGGGATTGAATTTAGGAGTCGCAGCGTCATGCTGCAACTGTACACTACTCTGGTGCAGCCGCACTTGGAGTACTGTGTGCAGTTCTGGTCCCCACATTACAGGAAGGATGTGGAGGCTTTGGAGAGGGTGCAGAGGAGGTTTACTAGGATGTTGCCTGGTATGGTGGGGAGGTCCTATGAGGAGAGACTGAGGGATTTGGGGTTGTTTTCGTTGGAAAGAAGGCGGCTAAGAGGGGACCTTATTGAAACATATAAGATGATTAGAGGTTTAGATAGGGTGGACAGTGATAGCCTTTTTCCTCGGATGGAGAAAGCTAGCACGAGAGGGCATGGCTTTAAATTAAGGGGGGGTAGCTACAGGACGGATTTCAGGGGTAGGTTCTTTACCCAGAGGGTGGTGAGGAATTTGAATGCCCTGCCAGCTGCAGTTGTAAATGCGCCTAGTTTGGGGGCGTTTAAGGGATCTGTAGATAGGTTTATGGACGAAAAGGGATTGGTTTAGGTTAGTGGGTCATTGTTTTTGTAACTGGTCGGTGCAACATCGTGGGCCGAAGGGCCTGTTCTGCGCTGTAATGTTCTATGTTCCTCTTCGCCCTCCCCCCTTCCCCCTCACCCTCTTCCCCCTCACCCTCTTCCCCCACCCTCTTCCCCCTCACCCCCCTTGCCCCCTCCCCCCCTCAACCCCCTCTCTGTCTTCACGCTTCCCCCTCTTCCACGTCTTTCCCCTCTTCCCCTTATCCCACACTCCCACCCCCTCTCACCCCCACCCCCCTTCACCCCCAACCCCACTCACCCCACTCACCCGCACCCCCACTCACCCCCACCTCCACCCCCCTCCCCTTCCTCTTTTCCCCCTCCCCCTTTTCCCCCTCCCCCTTTTCCCCCTCCCCCTTTTCCCCCTCTCCCTTTCCCCCTCCCCCTTTCCCCCTCCCCCTTTTCCCCCTCCCCCTTTTCCCCCTCCCCCTTTTCCCCCTCCCCCTTTTCCCCCTCCCCCTTTTCCCCCTCCCCCTTTTCCCCCTCCCCCTTTTCCCCCTCCCCCTTTTCCCCCTCCCCCTTTTCCCCCTCCCCCTTTTCCCCTTCCCCTCCACCTTTAGCCCCTACCCCCCTCCACCCCTACCCTCCTCCACCCCTACCCCCATCTCACCCTCACCCTCACCCCCACCCCCCTCTCATCCTCGCCCCACCCCCCTCTTGTCCCACCCGCTCTTGTCCCTTCCCCTCTCGCCCTTCCCCCTCCACTCTCCCACTCCCTGCTTCCCCTCTCTTCTTTCCTCCTCTCCTCTCCTCCCTCCCACCCTCTTCCCCTCTCCCCCTCCTGTTCCCTTCTCTTCCCTCCCCTCTTCTCTCCCCCCTCCCCTCTCCAATCTCCCCCCTCCCCTCTCCACCCCCTTTCCCCCCACCCCCCTTTCCCCCTGCCCCCTTTTGCCCTGCACCCTTTCCCCCTCCACCCCTCCTCCACCTCTCTCTCCCCCTCAAAAAATTACTAATGGACACAGGTGTGATCTCTCTCACTCTGTCTCTCTTTCTCTGCAGGTCGGATTGACTACGCCCCCATGTGCAATGGGCACGGAAATTTCAGCCTGGAGACCTGTGGTTGTAGCTGTGAGTTTGGCTGGACAGGGAAAGGTTGCTCGGTGCAGTGCTGCCCATCCAACTGCAGCGGGCACGGCAGCTGTGTGGATGGGCAGTGCCTTTGTGAACTCGGCTACACAGGGCAGGAGTGCAGTGAGCGGACATGTCCTGGGGATTGCAGTGGCCATGGCTTGTGTGTGGATGCACAGTGTGTTTGTGAGGAACCTTATAAAGGTGAAGACTGCGGGCAACTGAAGTGTCCCAGAGAGTGCTCAGGACATGGGCAATGTGTTAACGATAGCTGCCTGTGCCACCAGGCTTACAGCGGAGAGGACTGTAACCAGCTCCGCTGTGCGAATGATTGCAGCAACAAGGGCCACTGTCAGCATGGAGTTTGCATCTGTCAGGAAGGCTATACAGGAGAGGATTGTAGCCAAGGTAAGGCTTCTTTCATTTAATGTCAGCATTGTGATGGCAAATTGATATCCTGCTGAGTGGGTTTGTAGAGGAGGAGTGAGGGATTTGGGGATACTGAGAGGATCTGGGGGGGTAGTGAAAGGTTTGGGCAGGTTCATAGTACTAGGGTAGAGTAAAGAGAAATAGCAAATGCGCCAGTGGTAATTTACCAAAATTCGCTGGACTCTGGGGTGCTTGCAAAACAGCAAATGTGACGCCACTGTTTAAAAAAGTGAGGTGCAGGGGTGTGTAATAGATAGTATTGCAGTTGATATGGGGGATGTGCTGGATATTTTAGAGGGATTGAAAATAGATAAGTCCCCTGGTCCAGATGGGATTTACCCTAGGATTCTTTGGGAGGCAAGAGGGGTGATTGCGGAGCCTCTGGCTCTGATCTTCAGGTCGTCGTTAGTCTCTGGTATAGTACCAGAAGATTGGAGGACAGCAAATGTTGTCCCATTGTTTAAGAAGGGGAGAAGGGACTTCCCTGGGAATTATAGACCGGTGAGTCTTACTTCTGTGGTGGGTAAGGTTTTGGAAAGGATTATTAGAGACAGGATTTATAGTTATTTGGAAAGTAATGAGTTGATTAGAGACAGTCAGCATGGTTTTGTAACGGGTAGGTCATGCCTTACTAACCTTATCAAGTTCTTTGAGAAAGTGACCAAAGAGGTGGATAGGGGTAAGGCAGTTGATGTGGTGTATATGGATTTTAGCAAGGCGTTTGATAAGGTTCACCATGGTAGGCTTCTGCAGAAAATGCAGATGTATGGGATTGGGGGTGATCTAGGTAATTGGATCAGGAATTGGCTAGCAGATAGGAGACAGAGAGTGGTGGTTGATGGGAAATATTCGTCATGGAGTTCGGTTACAAGTGGTGTGCCTCAGGGATCTGTTTTGGGGCCACTGCTGTTTGTAATTTTTATTAATGATCTGGATGAGGGTATAGTTGGGTGGATTAGTAAGTTTGCTGATGACACCAAAGTCGGAGGTGTGGTAGATTGTGAGGAAGGGTGTCATAGTTTGCAGGATGACTTAGAAAGGTTGCAGAGCTGGGCTGAGAGGTGGCGGATGGAGTTTAATGTGGAGAAGTGTGAGGTAATTCATTTCGGTAGGAATAACAGATGTGTTGAGTATAGGGCTAACGGGAGGACTTTGAATAGTGTGGAGGAGCAGAGGGATGTAGGTGTATGTGTACATAGATCCCTGAAAGTTGGGAATCAAGTAGATAAGGTTGTTAAGAAGGCATACGGAGTTTTGGCGTTTATTGGTAGGGGGATTGAATTTAGGAGTCGCAGCGTCATGATGCAACTGTACACATCTCTGGTGCGGCCGCACTTGGAGTTTTGTGTGCAGTTCTGGTCCCCACATTACAGGAAGGATGTAGAGGCTTTGGAGAGGGTGCAGAGGAGGTTTACCAGGATGTTGCCTGGTATGGAGGGGAGATCCTATGAGGAGAGATTGAGAGATTTGGGGTTGTTTTCGCTGGAAAGAAGGCGGCTAAGAGGGGATCTCATTGAAACATATAAGATGATTAGAGGTTTAGACAGGGTAGATAGTGATAGCCTTTTTCCTAGGATGGAGAAAGCTAGCACGAGGGGGCACGATTTTAAATTAAGGGGGGGTAGTTATAGGACAGATGTCAGGGGTAGGTTCTTTACCCAGAGGGTGGTGAGGGACTGGAATGCCCTGCCAGCTGCAGTTGTAAATGCACCTAGTTTGGGGGCGTTTAAAAGATCTGTGGATAGGTTTATGGATGAGAAGGGATTGGTTTAGGCTAGTGGGTCATTGTTTTGTAACTGGTCGGCGCAACATCGTGGGCCGAAGCGCCTGTTCTGCGCTGTAATGTTCTATGAGTAGACAGAAGGCAGGTAACTATAAGCCGGTTACATTAACTTCTGTAGTAGGAAAATGTTCAAATCGATCAAGGAAGAAATAGCAAGACAGTTGGACATGAATTGTCCCATTGGTAAGACGTAGCATGGGTTCACGAAGGGCAGGTCATGTTTGACTAATGTGTTGGAATTCTTTGAGAATATTACATGTGCAGTGGACAATGGGGAACCTGTGGATGTGGTGTATCTGGATTTCCAGAAGGCATTTGACAAGGTGCCGCACCAAAGACTGTCACATAAAATAAAGGTGCACGGTGTTACGGGTAATAGAACATAGAACATAGAACACTACAGCACAAACAGGACCTTCGGCCCACGAGTTGCGCCGATCACATCAACACCTACCAATCCATAGACCTATCTATAACCCCCAATCCCACTAAATCCCATATACTCATCCAGAAGTCTTTTAAAAGACCGAGTTCGCCTCCACCACCGATGACGGCAGCCGATTCCATTCACTCACCACCCTCTGAGTGAAAAACTTACCCCTAACATCACTTCTGTACTTGCCTCCCCACACCTTAAATCTGTGTCCTCTCGTAGCAACCATTTCAACCCGGGGAAATAGCCTCTGAGAGTCCACCCTATCTATTCCTCTCAACATTTTATAAACCTCTATCAGGTCGCCTCTCAACCTTTGTCTCTCCAGGGAGAAGAGTCCCAGCTCCCTCAACCTAACTTCATAAGGCATGCCTCCCAGTCCAGGCAACATCCTTGTAAATCTCCTCTGCATCCTTTCAATAGCTTCTACGTCCTTCCTATAGTGAGGCGACCAGAACTGCGCACAGTACTCCACGTGGGGTCTGACAAGAGTCTTATAAAGTTGCAGCATTAACTCCCGACTCCTCAACTCAATCCCTCGATTAATGAAGGCCAGTACACCATACGCCTTCTTCACCACCTCCTCCACCTGCGAGGCCGATTTAAGAGTCCTGTGGACCCGGACCCCAAGATCCTTCTGCTCTTCAACACTACTAAGACTCCTGCCCTTGATAGTGTACTCGTTCATCCCATTGGTTCTGCCAAAATGGACCACTACACATTTATCCGCGTTGAAGTCCATCTGCCACTTCTCCGCCCAGTCCTGCATCCTATTTATGTCCTGCTGCAACTTCTGACATCCTTCCAGACCATCCACAACATCACCGACCTTCGTGTCATCGGCGAACTTACCTCCACTTCCTCATCTAGGTCATTTATGAAAATGACAAACAGCAAGGGTCCTAGAGCAGATCCCTGGGGCACTCCACTGGTGACTGACCTCCATGCAATATACTAGCAAGAATAGAGGATTGGTTAACTAACAGAAAGCAAAGAGTGGGAGTAAATGTGTGTTTTTTTCTGGTTGGCGATCAGTGACTAGTAGTGTTCCTCAAGGATCAGTGTTGGGACTGCAATTGTTTACAATTTACATAGATTTGGAGTTGGGGATCAAGTGTAGTGTGTCAAAATTCGCAGATGACACTAAGACCAAAGTGTGCAGAGGATGCTGAAAGTCTGCAAAGGGATATAGATAATAAGTGAGTGGGTGAGGGTCTGGCAAATGGAGTACAATGTTGGTAAATTGAGGTCAGCCAATTTGGTAGGAACAACGGCAAAATGGGCTATTATTTAAATGGTAAGAAATTGCAGCATGCTGCAATTTCTTACAGAGGGACCTGGGTGTCCTTGTGTAGGAATCTCAAGGAGTTGGTTTACAGGTGCAGCAGGTAATTAAGAAGGCAAATGGAATTTTGTTCTTCATTGCTAGAAGGATGGAGTTTAAAAACAGTGAGATTATGTTGCAGCTGTATAAGAACATAAGAACATAAGAAATAGGAGCAGGAGTAGGCCATCTGGCCCTTCGAGCCTGCCCCGCCATTCAATAAGATCATGGCTGATCTGTCGTGACTCAGCTCCACCTTCCCGCCCTCTCCCCATAACCCTTAATCCCTGCTCTTATCAAAAACCCATCAACCCGTTTCTTAAAAATATTTAGCGAGGCAGCCTCCACCACTTCAACGGGCAGAGAATTCCAGAGATTCACCACCCTTTGAGTGAAGAAGTTCCTCCTCAACTCTGTTCTAAACCACCCCCCCTTTATCTTGAGGCTGTGCCCCCTAGTCCTACTGTCTTTTTTGAGCGGGAACAGTCTCTCCACCTCGATCCTATCCATCCCATTCATCATCTTATACGTCTCAATGAGATCTCCTCTCATTCTTCTAAACTCTAACGAGTACAAGCCTAGTTTATTCAGCCTCTCCTCATAGCTCAATCCCCTCAACTCCGGTATCAGCCGAGTAAACCTCCTCTGCACTCCCTCCAGGGCCAAAACATCCTTGCGCAGGTGCGGCGCCCAAAACTGCACACAGTACTCCAGCTGCGGCCTCACCAATGCCCTATACAGCTGCAGCAAGACCTCCCTACTTTTATATTCAATCCCCTTCGCTATGAAGGCCAGCATCCCATTCGCCTTCCTGACCACCTGCTGCACCTGCAAGCTGGGTTTTTGCGACTCATGGTGCTGGTGAGGCCACACATGGAGTACTATGTACAGTTTTGGTCTCTTTACTTGAGAAAGGATATACTGGCCCTGGAGGGGGTGCAGAGGAGATTCACTAGGTTGATTCCGGAGATGAGAAGGTTGGCTTATGAGGAGAGATTGAGTAGACCGAGGCTATACTCATTGGAATTCAGAAGAATGAGGTGAGATCTTATGGAAATATATAAGATTATGAAGGGAATAGATAAGATAGAAGCAGGGAAGTTGTTTCCACTGACGGGTGAAACTAGAACTAGGGGGCACAGCCTCAAAATAAGGGGAAGCGGATTTAGGACTGAGTTGAAGAGGAACTACTTCACACAAAGAGTTGTGAATCTGTAGAATTCCCTGCCCAGTGAAACAATTGAGGCTACCTTGCTGAATGTTTTTAAGGCAAAGATACATAAATTTTTGAACAGTAAAAGAATTAAGGATTATGGTGAACAGGCGGGTAGTGGAGCTGAGTCCACAAAAAGATCAGCCATGATCTTATTGAATGGTGGGGCAGGCTGAGGGACCAGATGGCCTACTCCTGCTCCTAGTTCTTATGTTCTTATAGAGGTTTACAACGTAGAAATAGGCCCTTTGGCCCAACTTGTCCATGCTGTCTTTTTTTAAACGCTGAAGCTGGTCCCAATTACTCGCATTTGAGCCACATCCCTCTACACCCATCTTACCTAGGTAACTGTCGAAATGAATTTTGAAAAACCAAATTGTACCTGCCCCTACTACTATCTCTGGCAGCTTGTGCCAGACATGCACCACCCTGTGTGAAAAAATTGCCCCTCTGGACACTTTTGTATCTCTCCCTCTCACCTTAAACCTGTGCCCTCCAATTTTAGACTCCCCTACCTTTGAGAAAGGATATTGACTATCTCTACAGACCTCTCTAAGATCACCCTTCAGCCTTCTACTCTCCAGAGGAAAAATCTCGGCCTATTCAACCTCTCTTTATAAGTCCTGGTAGTATCCGAGTAAATCTTTTCTGCACTCTTTCTAGTTTAAAAATATTGTTTCTATAATAGGGTGACCAGAAATATACATAGTATTCTAAGTGTGGCCTTAACAATGTTTTGTACAACGAGATATCCCAACTCCTCTTATAGGCAGGGGTATAGAGTACAAGAGCTGGCGTCTAATGTTGCAGTTGTATAGAACGTTGGTTAGGCTGCATTTAGAGTACTGCGTCCAGTTCTGGTCGCCTTACTACCGGAAAGACGTGGAGACCCAGGAGAGAGTGCAGAGGAGGTTTACCAGGATGCTGCCTGGTATGGAAGGACTGAGTTATTAGAAAAGATTGGGTAAATTGGGGCTGTTTTCCTTAGAAAGATGGAGATTGAGGGGGGATCTAATAGAGGTGTATAAGATTATGAAGGATATAGATAGGGTAAACAGTGGTAAGCTTTTTCCTAGATTGGAAACAAATATCACGAAGGGCCATGGGCTTAGGGTGAGGGTGGGGTGCGAGGTATAATTTAGATGCTAGAGGGAGGTTTTTCACACAGAGGGTTGTGGGGGTATGGAATGTGCTGCCAAGTAAGGTGGTGGAGGCAGGCATGCTGGGACTTGTTTAAGGGATACTTAGATACTTGAGCGAAATAGAGATGGAGGGATATAGGAGACTTTTAAATAAGGATCAGAGCCTTGGCACGTTCCTGGGATCAATTGTTCTTTGTTGTTGATGTTTTTCTCTTTTAATCCACAGGTGCATTGGTCCACCTTGTTGTCTAACGAGGGGCATACACATGGTGGGTCGTGCGAGGGCTGCTCTTGGATGTTTCGAGAGTAGCCTAGTACTTCGCGTCGTTGTGTGTGCTTAAAACTGGACCAGCAGATAGGCACCACAACAGCTCAGTGACTATCACTGCTAGCTGTGCAGATACATGGATTTGGGCCAGTATCTGTGGGAGTTTGCGCATTCTCCCCATGTTTGCGTGGGTTTTCTCCGGGTGCTCAGGTTTCCTCCCACACCCCAAAGATGTGCTATTAGGCTGATTGGTGTAACAAATTGTCCCTAAATTATTCACCCCTCAATCTGGTTTCCAATGTGGAATGCCATAAGCGTAGACAAGGGTCATGGGTGGAAGAGGGAAATCACAATGTTAAAGTGGCGGCGCAGGCTCGTTGGGCCGAAGGGCCTTTTTCCCACACTGTGTTGTTCTTTGTTTTGTTCTTTGTTCCTGTATTCAATCTTCACCACTCTATCCACCTGTGACTTCACTTTCAAGGAGCCATGAACATGTAACCTTAGATCTCTTTGCTCTGTGATTCTCCCCAATGCCCTACCGTTAACCGAGTAAGCATTGGTTCAGTCTACCAAAATGCATCGCCTGGCATTTATCTAAATTAAGCTCCTTCTGCCACTCGTTAGCCCTCTGGCCCAATTGATCAAGATAGAAACATAGAAACTCTATAGCTCAGAAAGAGGCCATTCAGCCCATCGACTCTGCACTGACCACAATCCCACCCAGGCCCTATCCTCATAAGCCTAAATGTTTACCCACTAATCCCTCTAACCAATGCATCTCAGGACACTAAGGGCAATTTTAGCATGGCCAATCAACCTAACCCGCACATCTTTGGACTGTGGGAGGAAACCGGAGCACCCGGAGAAAACCCACACAGACATGAGGAGAATGTGCAAACTCCACACAAACAGTGACCCATTGCAATCTGAGATAACCATCTTCACTGTCCGCTATGCCACCAACCTTGGTGACATCTGCAAACTTACTAACCATGCCTCCTATGTTCTCATCCAAATCATTAATATAAATGACGAATAACAGTGGACCCAGCACTTATCCCTGAGGCACACCGCTGGTCTCAGGTCTCCAGTTGGAAAAACAATCCTCTATAACCACCCTCTGGCTTCTGTCATCAAGCCAATTTTGTACCTATTTAGATACCTCACCCTGGATCCCGTAAGATTTAAACTTTTGCAACAACTTATCATGTGGTGCCTTGTCAAAGGCCTTGCTAAAATCCATGTAGACGACATCACCTGCACTGCCCTCATCTACCTTCTTGGTTACCCCTTCAAAAAACTCAATCCTATTTGTGATGCATGATTTTCCACTCACAAAGCCATGTCGACTGTCCCTAATCAGTCCTTGCGTCTCTAAATACCTGTTGATCCTGTCTTTCAAAATACCTTCCAACAACTTGCCCACTGACATTGTGAGGCTCACTGGCCTATATTTTCCCTGCAGCCCTTTTTAAACAAAGGCACAACATTTGCCACCTTCCAATCTTCACTACTTGGCACATCATAGATGTGTGAAGTACTCATCCAGATACTTTTTAAAGGACGTGAGGCAACCCACCTCTACCACCATCCCAGGCAGCACATTCCAGACCATCACCACCCTCTGGGTAGAAAGGTTTCTTTTCACATCCCCCTCAAATCTGCTGCCCCTCATCTTGAAGATATGTCCCCTTGTGACTGACCGTTCAACTAAAGTGAACAGGTGCTCCTTATCCAGTCTGTCCATATCCCTCTTGCACACCTTGATCAGGTTGCCCCTCAGTCTTCTCTGCTCCAAGGAAAACAACCCAAGCCTATCTAACCTCTCTTCATAACTTAAATGTTACATCCCAGGCAGCATCCTGGTGAATCTCCTCTACACCCCTTCACATCATTTCGATAATGTGGCATCCAGAACTGAACATAGTATTCTAGTTCTGGCCTCACCAAAGCTCTACACAACTCTGATAGGACTCCCCTGCTTTTGTAATGTATGCTTCGATTGATAAAGGCAAGTGCCACTTATTTGTCCATTTTACCATTCCATCTATATCTTGTAATCCAAGACACGCCACCTCACTGTTAACCACCTGTCCAATCTTTGTGTCATCCGCAAACTTACTCATCTTACCTCCCACATAGTCATCAATGTCATTTATATAAATGATGAATAATAGGGGACCCAACATAGATCCCTGTGGTATGCCACTGGAAACTGGCTTCCAGTCATGAAAGCAGTCTTCTGTCATCATCCTACAACTATTTTTCACTCAGAGGGTAGTGAGTGATTGGAATCGGCTGCCGTCGTCGGTGGTGGAGGCGAACTCGCTGGGGTCTTTTAAAAGACTTCTGGATGAGTATATGGGGTTTAATGGGATTGGGGGTTATAGATAGGTCTATAGATTGGTGGGGTTGATGCGATCGGCGCAACTCGAGGGCCGAAGGGCCTGTTTGTGCTGTAATGTTCTATGTTCTATGTTCTAACTGACCAAATTTTGAATCCACTTTATCAAATTACCCTGTATCCTATGTGAATTTAGTTTCCTTACAAGTCTCCCATGTGGGACCCTGTCAAAGACTTTGCTGAAATCAATATAAACTATATTGACTGTGCTACCCTTGTCTACACACTTGGTGATCTCCTCAAAAAATTCAATCATATTTGTTAGCCCTCTGATGAAGCCATGCTGACTATCCCTGATCAAGTTTTGCCTCTCCAAGTGGAGAATAGATCTCTCCTTCAGAGGTTTCATCTGTAGTTTCCCTACCATTGACATGAGATTCACTGGTTTGTAGTTCCCTGATTTATCTCTACAACTCTTCTGAGATAGTGGAACCACTTTATCTGTTCTCCAGTCACCTGGCCCCTCCCCGCGTGGCCAGAGAGGAATTGAAAATTTGGGTCAGAGCCCCTGCAGTCTTCTCCCTTTCTTCCCATGTCTCTCTGTGACACAATTCATTGGACTTGGAGATCTATCCACTTTTAAGGCTACCAACACCTCCAATACCTTGTCCTTCCTGATGTCAGTTTGCTCAAGAACCTCACAGTTTCTCTCCCTGAATTCCAAACCATACTATCGTATGGAGACTAGTATCTATCTAACAGAGTGACACATCTGTAATACACAGAGACAACTATATAACAGAGATATGCATTTATATTACATAGAACGCAGAACATTACAGCGCAGTACAGGCCCTTCGGCCCTTGATGATGCGCCGACCAGTGGAACCAATCTAATGACCCTCCAACCTAAACTGTTCCAATATTACCCATATGCCTATCCAATGACACTCCTAGCATTAAAGTATACACACTTCAAACCACCATCCTGCCTGCCAATACACTGCTGCAACCTTGAAACCTTATCCATGATCTCCCTATTCTTAACCTCCTGTACACTGGAGCTACAATTCAGGTTCCCATCCCCCTTCTGAATCAGTTTAAACCCTCCTGAAGAGCATTGGCAAATTTTCCTCCCAAGATATTGATACCCCTCTGGTTCAGGTGTAGACCATCCCTTTTGTAGAGGTCCCACCTACCCCAGAATGAGCCCCAATTTTCCAGGTATCTGAAACCCTCCCTCCTGCACCATCCCTTTACAGAGACAGGAGCCATGTAACAGAAATATGAATCCATTTTACATATAGACAAGAAGCTGTACAACAGATATATAAATCTGTATTAAATAGAAGCAGGTACCCATATATCAGAGACATTATATTAAAAAGAGATATGTACGTAAATAACAAAGATGTACATATATAGTATATATGGACAAGTACCTAGCTAACAGAGAAATACATCTGTATTTGACCAAGGGACATGTCTATCTTGCTGATTTTTTTTACAAACCCCTCAACCTTCCCCAAACCTCCTCAACCGGAGTAACCAAGAAGGTAAATGAGGACAGTCTGGTTGATATTGTCTACATGAACTTCAGCAAGGCCTTTCACAAGATACCGCATGGTACGTTGTTGCATACAGTTAAATCTTATGGAATCTACGGTGAGGTAGCTAGATGGGTGTAAAATTGGCTTGATGACAGAAGCCAGAGGGTGGTTGTAGAGGATTATTTTTCAAACAGGAGGCCTGTGACCAGTGGTGTGCCTCAGGGATCTGTGCTGGGTTTACTGTTTTTTGTCATTTCTGTTAATAATTTGAGTGAGAATATAGGAGGCGTGGTTAGTAAGTTTGCAAATGACATGAAGATTGGTGGCACAGTGGACAGTGAAGAAGATTATCTCAGATTGCAACGGGATCTTGATCAATTGAACCAGTAGGCTGATGAGTGGCAGATGGAGTTGAATTTAGATAAATATGAGATAATGCATTTTGGTAGATTGAATCAGGGCAGGACTTACTCAGTTAATGGGAGGGCATTGGGAAGATTAAAGAACAAAGAGATCTAGGGGTACATGTTCATAGCTCCTTGAAAGTGGAGTCATAGGTGACAGAGTGGTGAAGAAGGCATTCAGCATGCTTGGTTTCATTGGTCAGGACATTGAATGCAGGAGTTGGGACGTCTTGTTGTACAAGACATTGTTAAGGCCACGCTTGGAATACTGTGCACAGTTCTGGTCACTCTATTAAACTAGCAAGAGTGCAGAAAAGGTTTACTAAGATATCGGGACTTGATGGTTTGAGTTATAAGGAGAGGCTGGATAGACTGGGACCTTTTTCTCTAGCGCATAGGAGGCTGAAGGGCGATCTTATGGAAGTCTATAAAATAATGAGGGGCATAGATCAGCTTGATTGTCAATATCTTTTCCCAAAGGTAGGGGAGTCTAAAACTAGAGGGTGTTGGTTTAAGATGAGAGGAGAGAGATACAGGAGTGTCCAGAGGGGCGATTTTTTTTCGCACAGAGGGTGGTGAGTGTCTGGAACAAGCTGCTAGAGGTAGTAGTAGAAGTGGATACAATTTTGTCTTTTAAAAAGCATTTAGACAGTTACATTGGTAAGATGGGTATAGAGGGATATGGGCCAAATGCGGGCAATTGGGAACAGCTTTGGATTTAAAATAAATGGCAGCATGGACAATTTGGGCTGAAGGGCCTTTTTCCATAATGTGAATCTCTATGACTCTATGACTATAACATTCAGGGATATGGGTCAAATGCTGTCAGAGGGATTAGGTGGGAGTTTGGGTGTTTCTAATGTGCCAGCGAAGACCTGACAGGGAAAGGCTGGCTCAGTGATTAGCATTACTGCTTCACAGTGCCAGGGACCCGGGTTCAATTCCGGCCTTGATTCCTGTATGGAATTTCCTTCGGGTGCTCCGGTTTCTTCCCACAGTCCAAAGATGTGTGGGTTAGGTTGATTGGCCATGCTAAATTAACCCTAGTGTTAATTTGCAGAGTAAATATAAGGGTTTATCGGAATAAGGTGTATGTGGAATTGTAGTTATTGTAGACTCGATAGGCAGAATGACTTTCTTCTGCATTGTAGGGATTCTATAATTCTACGCTATATGATTCTACGATTATATAGACGCATATCTCTGTTATCTAGCTCAGAGTCATAGAGCAATACAGCACGGAAACTGGCCCTTCAGCCTAACCGACCATGGTGCCTTCTCAGTTCGTCCCAATTGCCTGTGTTTGGACCATATTTGGATTTCTTCTCTAAATGGAGGCCTGTGACTAGTGGTGTGCCACAGGGATCAGTGCTAGGTCCATTGTTGTTTGTCATCTATATCAGTGATCTGGATGATAATGTGGTAAATTGGATCAGTAAATTTGCTGATGATACAAAGATTGGAGGTGTAGTGGACAGTGAGGAAGGTTTTCAAAGCTTGCAGAGGGATTTGGACCAGCTAGAAAAATGGGCTGAAAAATGGCAGCTGGAGATTAATGCAGACAAGTGTGAGGTATTGCACTTGGGAAGGACAAACCAAGGTAGAACATACAAGGTAAATGGTAGGACACTGAAGAGTGCAGTAGAATAGAGGGATCTGGGAATACAGATACATAATTCCCTAAAAGTGGCATCACAGGTAGATAGGGTTGTAAAGAGTGCTTTTGGAACATTGGCCTTAATAAATCAAAGTATTGAGTATAAGAGTTGGAATTTATGGTGAGGTTGTGTAAGACATTGGTGAGGCCAAATTTAGAGTATTGTGTGCAGTTTTGGTCACCTAATTACAGGAAGGATATTAATAAGGTTGAAAGTGTGCAGAGAAGGTTTACAAAAATGTTACTGGGACTTGAGAAACTGAGTTACAGAGAAAGGTTGGATAGGTTAGGACTTTATTCCCTGGAGTGTAGAAGAATGAGGGGAGATTTGATAGAGGTGTATAAAATTACGATGGGCATAGATAGAACATAGAACATAGAACATAGAACATTACAGCACAAACAGGCCCTTCGGCCCTCGAGTTGCGCCGATCGCATCAACTCCACCAATCTATAGACCTATCTATAACCCCCAATCCCATTAAACCCCATATACTCATCCAGAAGTTTTTTAAAAGACCCCAGCGAGTTCGCCTCCACCACCGATGACGGCAGCCGATTCCAATCTCTCACTACCCTCTGAGTGAAAAACTTACCCCTAACATCACCTCTGTACTTCCCTCCCCGCACCTTAAATCTGTGTCCTCTCGTAGCGACCATTTCAACCTGGGGAAATAGCCTCTGAGAGTCCACCCTATCTATTCCTCTCAACATTTTATAAATGATAGATAGAATGAATGCAAGCAGGCTTTTTCCACTGAAGCTAGGGGAGAAAAAAATTAGAGGACATGAGTTAAGGGTGAAGGGGGAAAAGTTTAAAGAGAATATTGGAGGGGGTGGTTCTTCACACAGAGAGTGTTGGGAGTGTGGAATGAGCTGCCAGGTGAAGTGGTAAATGTGGGCTCACTTTTATCATTTAAGAAAAACTTGGACAAGTACATGGATGAAAGGAGTGTGGAGGGATATTGTCCAGGTGCAGGTCAGTGGGACTAGGCAGAAAAATGGTTTGGCACAGTCAAGAAGGGCCAAAAGGCCTGTTTCTGTGCTGTAATGTTCTATGGTTCTATGTCCCTCTAATTCTATTCCATCCACATATTTATCCAAATGCTTTTTAAATGTTGCTTTTGAACCTGCATCAACCATTTCTGTGGCAGCTCATTCCATATATGCCCCACCCTCTGTGTCAAAAAGTTGTTCTCAGATCCCTCTTAAACCTTTCCCCTCTCACCTTAAACCTATACCCTCTAGTGTTCAATTCCCCTGCCCTGGGAAAAAGGCTACATGTGTTCATCCTATCTATGATATGGAGATGCCATCATTGGACTAGGTTGGGCACAATAAAAAGCATCTTAACCTGGTGTTGAGACTTCTTACTGTATCCATCCTATCTGTGCCCCTCATGACTTTGTACATCTCAATAAGATCACCCCTCATTCTCCTGTGTTCTAAAGGAGATGTTGAGAGACAGGATATGTGCACATTTAGAAGAAAATGGACTAGTTAGTGACAGGCAGCATGGTTTTGCCTGGGAAGGTCAACGAGATTGAGTCTTTGGGAGAGGAGATAAAAATAATTGATGAGGGAAGGCTGTGGATGTAATTTATATGGACTTTAATAAGATGTTTGACAAGGTCCCACATGGCAGACTGGTATTGAAACTAAAATCACATGGGATTTGGGGTGGTCTGGCTAGACGGATACAGAACTTGCTTGGTCATAGAAGACAAAGAGTACGGTGGAAGGCTGTTTCTCAGAATGGAGATCTATAGCTAGTGGTGTTTGGCAGGGATCAGTGCTGGGACCTTGGTTGTTTGTTGTATATAAAGATGATCTGGAGGAAAATGTGGGTGGTCTGATTAGTACATTTGCAGATGACATAAAGATTGGTGGAGCTGCTGATAGAGCTGGGGATTGTCGGAGGATTCAACAAAACATAGATAAATTGGAGACTTGGGCACAAAAATGGCAGATAGCGTTTAATCTGGACAAATGTTAGTAAGTTTGCTGGCGACACAAAGGTTGGAGGTGTTGTGGATAGTCTGGAGGGATGTCAGAAGTTGCAGTGTGACATAGATAGGATGCAAGACTGGGCGGAGAAGTGGCAGATGGATTTCAACATGGATGAAAGTGTAGTGGTCCATTTTGGCAGGACTACAATATCAAGGGTAGGAGTCTTAGCAGTGTTGAGGAGCAGAAGGATCTTGGGGTCCGGGTCGATAGGACGCTCAAATTGGCCTCGCAGGTGGAGGATGTGGTCAAGAAGGCATATGGTGTATTGGCCTTCATTAATCGAGGGATTGAGGAGTTGGGGGGTAATGCTGCAACTTTATAAGACCCTTGTCAGACCCCACTTGGAGTACTGTGCGCAATTCTGGTCGCCTCACTACAGGAAGGATGTAGAGGCTATTAAGAGGATGCAGAGGAGATTTACAAGGATGTTGCCTGGATTGGGAGGCATGCCTTATGAAGATAGATTGAGGGAACTAGGTCTCTTCTCCCTGGAGAGATGAAGGTTGAAAGGTGACCTGATAGAGGTTTATAAAATGTTGAGAGGAATAGATAGAGTAGATTCTCGGAGGCTATTTCCCAGGGCTGAAATGGTCGCTACGAGAGGACACAGGTTTAAGGTGCTGGGAAGCAAGTACAGAGGAGAGGTTAGGGGTAAGTTTTTCACTCAGAGGGTGGTAAGTGAGTGGAATCAGCTGCCTTCAGTGGTGGTAGAGGTGAACTCACTGGGGCCTTTTAAAAGACTTCTGGATGAGTATATGGGATTTAATGGGATTGGGAGTTACAGATAGTTCTATGGCCTGGTAGGTGTGGATGTGATCAGCGCAACTTGTGGGCCGAAGGGCCTGTTTGTGCTGTTATGTTCTATGTTCTAAATGTGTGGTGATGCATTTTGGAGGATGAAATTTAGGTAAGAATTATGCTGTAAATGGCAAAATTCTTAGGAAAATTAACATACAGAGGAATCTGGGTATGGAGGTCCACAGTTCCCCAAAGTGATTAAGAACACATATGGCATGCTTACCTTCATCAGCCGGGGCATTGAGTGGAAAAGTTGGGAAATCATGTTGTAGCTATGTAAAATCCTGTTCAGGCTGCATTTGGAGTACTGCGTGCAATTCTGGTCACCACACTATCAGAAGAATGTGGAAGAATCATAGAATCCCTACAATGCATTTGGTCTATTGAGCCTGCGTTGACAACAATCCCATCCAGTCCCTATCCCCATAACCCCACATATTTATCCTGCCAATTCCCCTAACCTACACATCTTGGAATGCTAAGGGACAATTCAGCATGGTCAGTCACCCTAACTTGCATATCTTTGGCCTATGGGAGGAAACAGGAGCATCTGTAGGAAACCCACACAGACACAGAGAGAACATAGAACAAAGAAAAGCTGCAGCACAAATTCTGCCCACAAGTTGCGCTGATCACATCCCTACCTACTAGGCCTACCTATAACCCTCAATCCCATTAATTCCCATGTACACATCCAGAAGTCTCTTAAAAGACACCAACGAATTCGCCTCTACCACCTCCGACAGCAACCAATTCCATTCACCCACCACCCTCTGAGTGTAAAACTTATCCCTGACATCTCCTCTGTACCTACTCCCCTGCACCTTAAACCTGTGTCCTCTCGTAGCGACCATTTCAGCCCTGGGAAATAGCCTCCGGGAATTCACATAGACGTGCAAACTCCACATTGGCACCCGAAGCTGGAATTGAACCTGGGTCCCTGATGCTATGAAACAGCCATGCTAACCATTGTATCATTGTGCCTCCCTTTGAAGCTTTGGAGAGAGTGCAAGGTAGGTTCATCAGGATGTTGCCTGGTCTCAAGGGTGTTGGCTATGAGGAGAGGTTGAATAAACTGGGATTGTTTTCACTGGAAAGAGGAAAGCTGAGGGGGTACCTGAGGGGATACAAAATGATGAGAGGCGTAGACAGGGTGGATAGTCAGAGGGTTTTCCCAATGGTGGAAGTGCCAATTACAATGGGACACAGATTCCATGTGAGTGGAGGAAATTTTAAGGGAGATGTGCAGAGGAAATATTTTATGTAGAGAGTGATGGATGCCTAAATATGCTGCCAGAGGAGGTGGTGGAAGCAGGCACATTAGCAACATTTAAGAGGTCTGGATGGGTATATAAGTAGGGAGGAAATAGAGGGACATGGATCGAGTAAGGACATCTCCCCTTTCCAATACTGTAATCTTTTCTTAGTTTAGTTTTGATAGACATGCAGGGGGACATGAATGTAGCTGAGGAGAACACTGGGTTGCAGGGGTGAAAACTAGATAGTATTGCAGTTGATAAGGTGGATGTGCTGGATATTCTTGAGGGTTTAAAAATAGATAAGTCCCCTGGTCCGGACGGGATTTACCCTAGGATTCTCTGGGAGGCAAGAGAGGTGATTGCAGAGCCTCTGGCTCTGATCTTCAGGTCGTCGTTGGCCTCTGGTATAGTACCGGAAGATTGGAAGATAGCGAATGTTGTCCCATTGTTTAAGAAGGGGAACAGAGACTTGCCCGGGAATTATAGACCGGTGAGTCTTACTTCTGTTGCGGGCAAGATTTTAGAAAAAATTATTAGGGATAGGATTTATAGTTATTTGGAGTGTAATGAATTGATTAGAAATAGTCAGCATGGTTTTGTAGCGGGTAGGTCGTGCCTTATTAACCTTATTGAGTTTTTTGAGAAAGTGACCAAAGAGGTTGATGGGCAGTTGACGTGGTATATATGGATTTTAGTAAGGCGTTTGATAAGGTTCACCATGGTAGGCTTCTGCAGAAAATGCAGATGTATGGGATTGAGGGTAATCTAGGAAATTGGATCAGGAATTGGCTAGCAGATAGGAAAAAGTCTGACAACACCAGGTTTTAGTCCAACCTATTTATTTAATAATATACTCACAAGCTTTCAGGGTTAGTCCCTTCATCAGATGAATGGAGAGTTCTGGCCTCAGACAGAGCATATAAAGCAAAGACAGTTTAGAGATTACTGATTAGAATGCGAATCCTTACACCTAACCCAAGACCTGAAGTGGCTGATAATGTGAGTGGAAGGAGCACTGATCACAGTTTAAAGAGATGTGTATTGTCTCCAGACAGTACGGTAAGTGAGGTTTTGCAAACCCAGGCAAGTCACGGGGGTTACAGATAGTGCGACATGAACCCAAGATCCCTGTTGAGACCATCCTCATGTGTGCGGAACTTGGTTATCAGTCTCTGTTCAGTGACTCTGCGCTGTCGTGTGTCATGAAGGCCGCCTTGGAGAATGCTTACCCGAAGGTCAGAGGCTGAATGTCCGTGACCACTGAAGTGTTCGCCAACAGGAAGGGAATAGTCTTGCCTGGTGACTGTCGAGCGATGTTCATTCATCCGTTGTCGTAGCGTCTGCATGGTCTCCCCAATGTACCATGCTTCGGGACATCCTTTTTTGCAACGTATCAGGTAGACAATGTTGGCCGAGTTGCAAGAGTATTTACCATGTACCAGTATGGTATTCTCACGTGTGATGATGGTATCCATGTCGATGATCCGGCATGTCTTGCAGAGGTTGCTGTGGCAGGGTTGTGTGGTATTGTGGTCACTGTTCTCCTGAAGGCTGGGTAGTTTGCTGCGAACAACGGTCTGTTTGAGGTTGTCTGAAAGCAAGAAGTGGGGGTGTGGGGATAGCCCTGGCGAGATGTTCGTCTTCATCAATGATATGTTGAAGACTCTGGAGAAGATGTCGTAGCTTCTCTGCTCCGGGGAAGTACTGGACGACGAAGGGTACTCTGTCCACTGTGTCCCGTGTTTGCCTTCTGAGGAGATCGGTGCGGTTTTTCGCTGTGGCGCATCGGAACTGCCGATCTATGAGTCGAGCACCATATCCTGTTCTTATGAGGGCATCTTTCAGGGTCTGGAGGTGTCTGTCACGATCCTCCTCATCTGAGCAAATCCTGTGTATACGGAGGACTTGTCCATAGGGAATGGCTTCTTTAACATGTTTAGGGTGGAAACTGGAGAAGTGGAGCATTGTGAGATTGTCTGTGGGCTTGCGGTACAGTGAGGTGCTGAGGTGACCGTCCTTAATGGAGATGCGTGTGTCCAAGAATGCAACTGATTCTGGGGAATAGTCCATGGTGAGTCTGATGGTGGGGTGGAATTTGTTGATATCATCATATAGTTGTTTCAGTGATTGTTCTCCATGAGGCCAAAGGAAGAAAATGTCATCGATGTATCTAGTGTATAGCATCGGTTGAAGATTCTGTGCAGTGAAGAAGTCTTGTTTGAACCTGTGCATGAAGATGTTGGCATATTGAGGTGCAAATTTGGTCCCCATGGCTGTTCCATGTGTCTGGATGAAAAACTGGTTGTTGAAGGTGAAGACATTGTGGCCCAGAATAAAGCGGATGAGTTGTAAAATTGCATCTGGAAACTGGCAGTTGTCAGCATTGAGTACTGAACACTTGGCGAACACTTCAGTGGTCACGGACATTCAGCCTCTGACCTTCGGGTAAGCATTCTCCAAGGCGGCCTTCACGACACACGACAGCGCAGAGTCGCTGAACAGAGACTGATAGCCAAGTTCCACACACATGAGGATGGTCTCAACAGGGATCTTGGGTTCATGTCGCACTATCTGTAACCCCCGTGACTTGCCTGGGTTTGCAAAACCTCACTTACTGTACTGTCTGGAGACAATACACATCTCTTTAAACTGTGATCAGTGCTCCTTCCACTCACATTATCAGCCACTTCAGGTCTTGGGTTAGGTGTAAGGATTCGCATTCTAATCAGTAATCTCTAAACTGTCTTTGCTTTATATGCTCTGTCTGAGGCCAGAACTCTCCATTCACCTGACGAAGGGACTAACCCCGAAAGCTTGTGAGTATATTATCAAATAAATAGGTTGGACTAAAACCTGGTGTTGTCAGACTTTTTACTGTGTTTACGCCAGTCCAACACCGGCACACCCTCATCATAGCAGATAGGAGACAGAGGGTGGTGGTTGATGGTAAATATTCGTCATGCAGTTCAGTTACGAGTGGTGTGCCTCAGGGATCTGTTTTGGGGCCACTGCTGTTTGTAATTTTTATTAATGTTCTGGATGAGGGTATAGTTGGATGGATTAGTAAATTTGCTGATGACACCAAAGTCGGAGGTGTGGTAGATTATGAGGAAGGGTGTCATAGTTTGCAGGGAGACTTAGACAGGTTGCAGAGCTGGGCCGAGAGGTGGCGGATGGAGTTTAATGTGGAGAAGTGTGAGGTAATTCACTTTGCTAGGAATAACAGATGTGTCGAGTATAGGGCTAACGGGAGGACTTTGAATAGTGTGGATGAACAGTGGGATCTAGGTGTATGTGTACATAGATCCCTGAAAGTTGGGAATCAAGTAGATAAGGTTGTTAAGAAGGCATACGGTGTCTTGGCGTTTATTGGTAGGGGGATTGAATTTAGGAGTCACAGCGTCATGTTGCAACTGTACACAACTCTGGTACGGCCGCACTTGGAGTACTGTGTGCAGTTCTGGTCCCCACATTACAGGAAGGATGTGGAGGCTTTGGAGAGGGTGCAGAGGAGGTTTACCAGGATGTTGCCTGGTATGGAGGGGAGGTCCTATGAGGAGAGACTGAGGGATTTGGGGTTGATTTAGAAGGCGGCTAAGAGGGGATCTTATTGAAACATATAAGATGATTAGAGGTTTAGATAGGGTGGACAGTGATAGCCTTTTTCCTCGGATGGAGAAAGCTAGCACGAGGGGGCATGGCTTTAAATTAAGGGGGGGTAGTTATAGGACGGATGTCAGGGGTAGGTTCTTTACCCAGAGGGTGGTGAGGGATTGGAATGCCCTGCCAGCTGCAGTTGTAAATGTGCCTAGTTTGGGGGCGTTTAAGAGATCTGTGGATAGGTTTATGGACAAAAAGGGATTGGTTTAGGTTAGTGGGTCATTGTTTTTTAACTGGCCGGCGCAATATCGTGGGCCGAAGGGCCTGTTCTGCGCTGTAATGTTCTATGTTCTATGATTAGCACAGGCTTAGAGGGCCAAAGGGTCTGTTCCTGTGCTATATTTTTCTTTGTTCTTTTTGAATAAAGACCTAGCCTGGCCAACCGCTCCCTAAACTCAGGTCCACTGGTCCTGACAACATCCTTGTAAATCCTCTTTGCATTCTTTCCAGTTGATCAATATCTTTCCTATGATAAGGCGATCAAAACTGTACACACTAATCCAGGTGCAGCCCCACCAACTGTAACATAATGTCCCAATTCTTATACTCAATGCCCTGACTGATTGATGGCCAGTGTGCGTAACACCTTCTTCACCACTCTACCTGTGATGCCACTTTCAATGTACTTTTATTTCTAGGTCCCTCTGTTCCTCAACACTCCCCAGGGCCCTACCATTCACTGTATACGTTCTACCCTGGTTTGACTTTCCAAAATGCAAGATCTCACACTTACCTGTATTGAAATCTATTTGCCAATTCTCGGCCCACTTCCCTAAGTAATCAATACTCCTCATGTAATTTTTGATAACCTTTCTCGTTGTCAACATTACCTCCTAATTTAGTATCATCCGCAAGCTTACGAAGCAAGCCTTGGACATTCACATCCAAATCATTTATATAAATTTATAAAGCTTCCTCTTTCTATGTAATATAGATATATACCTGTTTTATAAAGGGACCTATGTCAATGTAATATGGATATATGTCGCTGTTGTATAGCTCCCTGTCTCTATGTGGTACAGATGTATATTTCTTATTATATAGTGCCCGTCTCTCTGTAATATAGATTACAGAGCTTCTTATATGTAGCTATATAGTATGTTACGTAGCTTCTTTCCCAATGTAATATGGATGTCCATCTTTACAGCTCCTGCCTCTGCAATACAGATCATAGAATCCCTACAGTACAGGAGGAGGTCATTTGGTCCTTCGAGTCTGCACTGACCACAATCACACCCAGGCCCTTTTGCCGTAACCCATGTATTTACCCTGCTAATCCCCTGACACTAGGGTCAATTTAGTATAGCCAATTACCTTAACCCACACATATTTGGACTGTGGAAGGAAACCAGAGCACCTGGAGGAAACTGTTGCAGACTTGAGGATAATGTGTAAACTCCACACAAATAGTGACCCGAGGCTTGGATTGAACCTGGGTCCCTGGCACTGTGAGGCAGCAGTGCTAACCACTCTGCCACCATGCTGCCCTTGTATATCTTTGTTATATAGCGTCCTGTCTCTATGTAATATAAACATTTATTTCTATTACATAGGGCTCTGTCTCTATGTAATATAGATATGTATCTCTGTTAGATAGTATTCTGTCTCTATATGTATAGATGTATATCTTTTATATAGTATATCCTGTCTCTATGTAATATTGACGCATATCTCTGTTATATAGTTCCTTATCTCTATGTAATACAGACGTATGATTCTTTTTATGTAGCTTCTGTTTTTATGTAATGTAGATGTTTATCTCTGTATGGCCACATCTCTGGAGTTTGTACATTCTTCCTGTGTCTGTGTGGGTTTCCTCTGGGTGCTTTGGTTTCCCCCCACACTCAAAAGTTGTGCGGGTTAGGTGGATTGACCATGGTAAGTTGTCAATTAGTGTCCATGGTAAATGCGGAAAGTTATGGGGGCCTGAATATCTTTCGGAGAGTCAATGCACTCAATGGGCCAAATGGCCTCCTTCTGCACTGTAGGAATCCTGTGATTCTATAAATGGCAGCATGATAGCATAGTGGTTAGTATTGCTATTTAGCAGCGCCAGGAACCTGGGTTCAATTCCGGCCTCCACTATGTGTGGAGTTGGCACTTTCTTGTCTGTATGGGTTTCCTCCGGGTGCTCCAGTTTCCAGCCCAGTCCAAAGATGCGCAGGTTAGATTAATTGGCTGTGTGAAATTGCCCCTTAGTGTCAGGGAGATTAGCAAGGTAAATATGTGGGGTTATGTGGATAGGAACTGGGTGGATTGTTGTCGGTGCAGGCTTTGATGGGTCAAATTATCTCTTTCTGCACTGCAGGGTTTCTATGATTATATAACTTCCTGTCTCAATGTAATATTGATAAAGATCTTTCTTAGATAAGTACCTGTTTCTATGTAATAAAGATCTCTGTGTCTATTATTTAGGTATCGTCTCGATCTAATATATATCTGTCGGATAGGTACTGGTCTCTCTGTAATGTAGGTGTATATCACAGTTATATAGGAAGCTTTCTTGATGCATTATATAGATGTATATCACTATTATATATGTACCTGTCTCTATAAAACATAAAAATGTAAATCTCCGTTATATCGGTACCAGTCTCTACAAAACATAAATTTATATCACTTATTATGTACCTGCCTCTATGTATTCTTGATGTATATCTCTTTAACTTCCTTTTTCTACATAATGTAGATGTATGTATCTGTTATATTGATAGTTAACTCTTCGTAATACTCAGTTTGCGAGATTGGACTTCATAGAGTCATAGAATCATAGAACATTACAGCACAAACAGGCCCTTCGGCCCTCGAGTTGCGCCGATCGCATCAACCCCACCAATCTATAGACCTATCTATAACCCCCAATCCCATTAAACCCCATATACTCATCCAGAAGTCTTTTAAAAGACCCCAGCGAGTTCGCCTCCACCACCGACGACGGCAGCCGATTCCAATCACTCACTACCCTCTGAGTGAAAAACTTACCCCTAACATCACCTCTGTACCTCCCTCCCCGCACCTTAAATCTGTGTCCCCTCGTAGCGACCATTTCAACCCGGGGAAATAGCCTCTGACTTCATCTTGACTCAGTGTAGAGAATATACTGGGAAAAGTGGATTGCCTCCAACAGTTTATTTTGAGTTTGGTGCAAGCTAGTGAGCTTTATTAGGGTAAGGAGTAAATCAGATTGGGATTGGAGGACAGAGAGGTGTTCATGTGTATTCGTTTCTATGTTTGTTTTCACTGGTGAATGTTTTGGTGTTTGTCTCGCTTAGTGTTTCCACCTCAGAGTCTTCGAGTGACCGGTGTCACAGATCACACCATTGCCCTGGAGTGGGAGGGCTCTGTGATAGTCACTGAGTATCTCATCACCTACACTTCCAGCATTGCTGACAGCTTACTCTCAGAGCTCCGTGTCCCGGGGAATTGGACTGCAGCTAGCATCACCGGATTGGAGCCTGGGATTGAATATATCATTAACATTTCTGCCATGCTGAATAACAAACTGAGTGTACCCATCAATCTACAGATTACCACTCGTGAGTATCTGATATATGCTTGTCTGCAGTCTGACACTTTTGTAGGACTGCTCTCTCTTTCAGGTGTCTACATTTACACTCTCCCACATGATTGCACATTTGTTGGAAGACAGATTTTGCAACTTGCACACTGGCGAGATAGAGATGATAAAATTCTGCCCCTTACTTTTAAAACCCTGCCATAATCTAACCCCTCCCTATCCCTGTAATCACCTTCAGCATCACATCCCCCATTTTTAAAGAACAAAGAATAAAGAAAATTACAGCACAGGAACAGGCTCTTTGGCCCTTCAAGCCTGCACTGACCATGCTGCCTGACTGAAATAAAACCCCCTACCCTTCCAGGGACTATATCCCTCTGTTCCCATCCTATTCATGCATTTTTCAAGACTACCCTTAAAAGTCAGTATCATAACTGCTTCCACTACCTCCCCTGGCAGCGAGTTCCAGGCACTCACCATCCTCTGTGTATAAAAAACTTGCCTCGTACATCTCCTTTAAGCCTTGCCGCTCGCACCTTAAACCTGTGTCCCCTAGTAATTGACTCTTCCACCTTGGGAAAAAACTTCTGACTATCCACTCTGTCCATGCCTCTCATAATTCTGTAGGCTTCTATCAGATCGCCCCTTGATGGTAAATATTCGTCATGGAGTTCGGTTACAAGTGGTGTGCCTCAGGGATCTGTTTTGGGGCCACTGCTGTTTGTAATTTTTATTAATGATCTGGATGAGGGTATAGTTGGGTGGATTAGTAAGTTTGCTGATGACACCAAAGTCGGAGGTGTGGTAGATTGTGAGGAAGGGTGTCATAGTTTGCAGGATGACTTAGACAGGTTGCAGAGCTGGGCTGAGAGGTGGCGGATGGAGTTTAATGTGGAGAAGTGTGAGGTAATTCATTTCGGTAGGAATAACAGATGTGTTGAGTATAGGGCTAACGGGAGGACTTTGAATAGTGTGGAGGAGCAGAGGGATCTAGGTGTATGTGTACATAGATCCCTGAAAGTTGGGAATCAAGTAGATAAGGTTGTTAAGAAGGCATACGGAGTTTTGGCGTTTATTGGTAGGGGGATTGAATTTAGGAGTCGCAGCGTCATGATGCAACTGTACACATCTCTGGTGCAGCCGCACTTGGAGTTTTGTGTGCAGTTCTGGTCCCCACATTACAGGAAGGATGTAGAGGCTTTGGAGAGGGTGCAGAGGAGGTTTACCAGGATGTTGCCTGGTATGGAGGGGAGATCCTATGAGGAGAGATTGAGAGATTTGGGGTTGTTTTTGCTGGAAAGAAGGCGGCTAAGAGGGGATCTCATTGAAACATATAAGATGATTAGAGGTTTAGACAGGGTAGATAGTGATAGCCTTTTTCCTAGGATGGAGGAAGCTAGCACGAGGGGGCACGATTTTAAATTAAGGGGGGGTAGTTATAGGACAGATGTCAGGGGTAGGTTCTTTACCCAGAGGGTGGTGAGGGACTGGAATGCCCTGCCAGCTGCAGTTGTAAATGCACCTAGTTTGGGGGCGTTTAAAAGATCTGTGGATAGGTTTATGGATGAAAAGGGATTGGTTTAGGCTAGTGGGTCATTGTTTTGTAACTGGTCGGCGCAACATCGTGGGCCGAAGGGCCTGTTCTGCGCTGTAATGTTCTATGTTCTATGTTCAACCTCTGTCGTTCCAGTGAGAACAAATCAAGTTTCTCCAACCTCTCCTCATGGCTAATGTTCTCCATACCAGGCAACATCCTGGTAAATCTTTTCTGCACTCTTTCTAGAGCCTCCACATCCTCCTGGTAGTGTGGCGACCAGAACTGAACACTATATTCCAAGTGCGGCCTAACTAAGGTCCTATAAATCTGCAAAATGACTTGCCAATTTTTAAACTCAACACCCCGGCCAATGAAGGCAAGCATGCCATATGCCTTCTTGACTATCTTCACCACCTGCATTACCACTTTCAGTGACTTGTGTATCTGTACACCCAGATCCGTCAGCCTATCAATACTCTTAACTTACTGTATATTTCCTGTCTGTGTTAGACCTTCCAAAATGCACCATCTCACATTTCATTGTTTCAACACAAATGGCCAACCCTTCAATTCTCTTCATTAACATTTCTGCCTCATTCCACCAATTTTATCCTTTCCAACAATCCTTAAACCTTAACCTTTTTGCCAAGCTTTTTGTCACCTGTTCCAATACCTCCTCATATGGATTCACAAGGATATAAACTAAAACTAGGGTATCTGTTTAAAATAGGAACTGGGCAGTTAAAATTATTCACTTGGGGTAAATGTATCAGTAAATTAATTAATAAATGAATGAAGATGGAGTCTATCTAGAGATATTCATTAAAACCTTAAATGGGATACTGTCTGGAACATAGCATAACATCACAGATGGGTGTCTGAGACCTGTGGCTTGCTATTCCTGCATCATGAGTGAATTTCAGATCACTAATTATATCTCACTAAATATATCCTGGAAGGCTATGGAGTTTTGGTTCAGTTGGGCAGCATGGTTTATGCAGACTTGGAAGGCCACAATGCCTGTTCCTGTGCTGTAATTTTCTTTATTCTTTGTCTTTTGAAAATGACAAAAGGCGATTACAGAGATAGGGAGGGGCTAGGTTATGGCAGGGTTTTAAAAGTAAGGAGGAGAATTTTATAATCTCGATCCCTCCAGTGTGCAAGTTGCAAAATCCGTCATCCAACAAACATACAATCGTGTGGGAGAGTGTAAATGCAGACACCTGAAAGAGAGGGCAGTCCTACATGTCTGGAAGTATCTGCAGCTGCTGCAGCTCGAGACCCAGATTACTGAGCATAAGAGGCAGCTGGTGACACTGCAGAGGGAGGATGAGAGTTTCCTGTATTGTATGTTCCAGAAAGTGGTCACACCACAGGCAGTGAGATGTCAGGATTGTGGCTGGCTGGTCATTTGGAAGGGAAGCAAGAGACAAGAGGTACAGGAGTCTTCAGGCTGTGTGTTACTTTCAATCAGGTACTCAGCATGTGAGACTGCTAGGAGTGGAGTAAGCCTGCAGGGGTTCAGTCCAGACTGTGCCACTGATGGTCATGTTGAGATACAGTCACTGTCAGATATTCCAGAATCAGGGGACGGATAGTCAATTCTGTATCTGGCATTGTGGGTTCCATGTTGTTTGTTGTTTCACTGGTAAAGAGCATCATGGAGAGGGTGCAGAACAGACTGCAAAGGAGACAGAACAAACTAGATAGACATTATGATACACATTGATACCAATGGCAGTGAGAGGCCAGGTATTGATATCCTGTGATCAGAATTTTATGAATGGGGAGGGAGTTGAAAAGGAAGATCTGGAGGGCAGTAATTACAGGATGACACTCAGTGCCTCATGACAGTGAGCACAAAAATAGAAAGATAGAGGGGATTGATGTGTGGCATGGTACAGGAAGCAGGTCTTCAGATTCTTAGATTAATATGTACGTAGGTAAACTCACACACAGTATGAAGAATAAAGTTAGTGAGCGTGAAGTACAAATACTTTTGTGGGAATATAATGTCGTGACAATAATGGGAATGTGACATAAAAATGGTAAGGGCTGGAGGCTTCATATTCAAGGATATAAAGTGTTGAGAAAAGATAGAGAAGCAAAAAAAGAGGCGTTGGGTGACAGCACTGATCAGGGAAGAGATTATAGTGTTGGAAAGGGGAGGTGTCTTGAGGGGCCATGGACAGAATCCATTTGGTTCGAGTTGAGAAGCAAAAAAGCGATCATATTACTGGGTGTGTTGTACAGACTCCAGGGATGAGAGAGAGATAGACGAACAAATCTGCAAGGAAATGTTAATGATGTGCAAGAACTATAGAGAGGTGATTTTGGAGATGGATTTGTAGCCAAATATTGATTGAAATAATGTTAGCGTAAAAGGAAAGAGAAAGGAATGTTTGAATTTCCTTGGAATGTTCTCAGTCTAACTGGGAAAGAGCATTGTTAGATCTGGTGTTGGGAATGAGGTGGGATAAGTGAACCAAAAGCCAGTGGGGGAACATTTGGGTGAAGTGATCATCATGTCATAAAGGGAGAGGAGATGTAAATTAAAGTGAAATGGCAAGGTGGATAGAGGAGGGTGCAATTTAGGCAATGATAGCCAGAGTATGGTTAGCAAAAGTAGTAAAAAGACAGTAATGGCTCTGTACTCGTAACACAATGAATTGCTAGCACAGTTAGAAATAAATAGGTGTGACTTAATAGCCATTACAGAGACATGACTGCAGGATGACTAAGGCTAGGACCTGAACATTGAAGGTATTTGAGGTTACTGAATGACAGGAAATGAGGAAAAGTTGGTGGGATAACTCAGTTTCTTAAGGGTGACAATACAATAGCAAGAGAGGACCTTAGCTTGAAAGAGCATGATGTAGAAACAGTTTGTGACAATCTGTCCCCTGATTATGGAATATTTGTTAGTGACTGCATCTCAGCATGTCCATCTGTGCCTGTGGCCTGAACTGACCCCCTCTCCCAACAGTCAGGCTGAGTACCTGTTTGAAAGTAAACACAGATAAGAAATTGAAAAGATTAGATGCCATCTGCGAGACTGGTTTATAGGCTGCCGACTTTGTTACACTGTAAGACAGAGTATGAAGAAAAAGGAAATCGGGTATGTCAGAAAGGTACCTCAGTAATCATAAGTGTCTTTCTACATGTAGATTAGATTATGTCAGATTGACAAAGGTAGGCTAGAAAATAAATTCATAAAACGTATGTGGATTAATTTCTTAGAGCAGGCTCTTCTAGATCCTGGCAACGAGACAGGATTAATCAACAGCCCCATAGTTAGGTGGCCTCGAGGTGACAGTGGTCATAACATGAAGGGATCTCAAATTCAGTTTGAAGATGGGAAGTGTGGGTCTAAGAATAATTATGAATAGAAGCAATTATATAGGTTTGAAAGCAGAACTATCTATTATGAAATAAATACAGAAAATTCTGGATAAACTCACAAGTCTGATAGCATTTATGGCTTGGGTCACTGTCTGTGTGGAGTTTGCACACTCTCCCTGTGTCAGTGTGGGTTTCCTCCGGGTGATTTGGTTTCCTCCCACAAAGATGTGCAGATCAGGTGGATTGGCCATGTTAAGTTGTTCCTTAGTGTTAGTGGGACTAGCTAGGGTTGTGGGAGTGGGGCCTGTGTGGGATTGTGGTCAGTGTAGTCTCAATGGGCTGAATGGCCTCCTTCTGCACTATAGGATTCTATGAGAGAGAAGCACGGTTAATGTTTTAAGTCCATAAGACAGGAGTGAAGAGGTATAGAAATGTGAGAAAAATTATATACGTGAAGATGGTGTAGGATAGAGTAGAAGGTGAGTGATGAGAGCTAAGGAGAGATTATCAAAGTTGTCGATGGACATAGAACCAGCATAGAACCCTACCAGCATAGAACCCTACAGTGCAGAAACAGGCCCTTCGGCCCATCGAGTCTGCACCGAACACAATCCCACCCAGACCCTATCCCCATATCCCTACACATTTTACCTGCTAATCCCTCTAACCTACACATCCCAGGACACTAAGGGGCAATTTTAGCATAGCCAATGAACTTAACCCGCACATCTTTGGATTGTGGGAGGAAACCAGAGCACCCGGAGAAAACCCACGCAGACACGAGGAGAATGTGCAAACTCCACACAGGCAGTGACCCGAGCCGGGAATCGAACCCAGGACCCTGGAGCTGTGAAGCAGCAGTGCTAACCACTGTGCTACCGTGCCGCCCTTGACATGAAGCAAATGGGCTGTTAATGGCACAATTAAGGACAGAAGAGTGTTTGTTAATAGTGGCAAAGATAGGAGAGTAGAATGTGTTAATGGGAGAGCAGAAGTCTTTGCTCACTGAGAAAAAAAATTGAACAACAAGGGACAGTGACCATGTGGGGGATGGATGGGATTGTGTTGGGACAAACCAGAGGAACAGATCCAGGGTCAGGTAGCTAAATGGATACAAAATTGGCTTGATGATAGAAGGTTGTAGAGGATTGTTTTCCAATTGGAGACCTGTGACTAGCGGTGTGCCTCAGGGATCGGTGCTGACTCCACTTTTATTTGTCATTTATACTATTGATTTGGATGAGAATATGGGAGGCATGGTTAGTAGGTTTGCAGATGATACCAACACTGGTGGCATAATGGACAATGAAGAAGGTTATTTTGGATGGCATGGTGGACAGTGAGGAAGGTTATCTCCAATTGCAGCAGGATCTTGATCAATTGTACTGACGAATGGCAGATGGAGTTTAATTTAGATAAATGTGAGGTGATGCATTTTGGTAAATTAAACCAGGGCAGGACTTACTCAGTTAATGGTAGGGCACTGGGGAGAGTTATAGGGCAAAGAGATTAGGGGTACAGGTTCATAGTTCCTTGAAAATGGAGTCACAGGTGGACAGAGTGGTGAAGAAGGCATTCAGCATGCTTGGTTTCACAGGTCAGAACATTGAAAAGTCTGACAACACCAGGTTTTAGTCCAACCGATTTATTTGATAATACTCACAAGCTTTCGAGGTTTCCCTCACCTGACAAAGAGGGAAACCTCGAAAGCTTGTGAGTATTATCAAATAAATCGGTTGGACTAAAACCTGGCATTGTCAGACTTTTTAGTGTGTTTACGCCAGTCCAACGCCGGCATTCCCACATCAGAACATTGAATACAGGAGTTGGGATGTCCTGTTGAAGTTGTACAAGACATTGGTAAGGCCACGCTTGGAATACTGTGTACAGTTCTGGTCACCCTACTATAGAAAGGATATTGTTAAACTAGAAAGATTGCACAAAATATTTATTAGGATGCTACCCGGACTTGATTGTTTGAGTTAAAAGGAGAGGTTGGATAGACTGGGACTTTTTCTCTGGAACGTAGAAGGCTGAGGGGTGATCTTATAGGCATCTATAAAATAATGAGGAGCATAGATCAGCTAGATGATCAATATCTTTTCCCAAAGGTAGGGGAGTCTAAAACTAGAGGGCATAGGTTTAAGGTGAGAGGAGAGAGATACAAAAATGTCCAGAGGGGCAATTTTTTCACACATAGGTCTGGACAAGCTGCCAAAGGCAGTAGTAGAGGCGGTTACAATTTTGTCTTTTAATAAGTATTTAGACAGTTACGTGGATAAGATGGGTATCGAGAGATATGGACCAAATGATGGCAACTGGGACTGGCTTAGAGGTTTAAAAAAAGGGCATCATGGACAAATTAGGCCAAAGGGCCTGTTTCCATGCTATAAATATCTATGACTTTATGACTCTATGACTGTACCCATAAGGCAGTTGGCCCCAATGTGGTTCAGATACTGACCTTTCCCAGAAATGGCCCCAGTGATCCAGGAATCTGAAACTCTCCATCCTATACCAACTTTTGAGCCACACATTCATTGTCATATTTTCCTATTTCTACACTCGCTAGCCTGACAAAGGAACACCGTTTCCGAAAGCTTATGGGATTACTATCAAATAAACTGGTTGGACTTAAACCTGGTGTTGTGAGACTTCGCACGGGGAGTAACTTAGAGATTACAACCATTGGGGTCCTATTTTCAAATCTTAGCTCCCTGAATTTGTGATGCAAGACCTCATTACTCACTTTGCCCATATCTTTGGTACCAACTGTACCATGATCTCTAACTCATCACCTTCCCCTTTTAGGATGCCCATGTTCAGTTTCATCCCTGACCCGGGCACCAGAGAGGCAACATAACATCCTGGGGTCACATCTTTGGCTGCAGATGCCTCCCTGACTAAAGAACCACAAATGTTACTGTGCAGGTACAGACAAATGGAATGTTAATATTTATTACAAGGACAATTGAATATAAAAATAGTTTTTTTACTGCAGTTTTACTGCAGCTGTACAGGGCTTTGGTGAGACCACATCTGGAATACATCTGTACAGTTCTGGTCTCCCTATCTGAAGCAGTTCAGAGAATGTCTGACTGATGAACTGAGATGAGGGGATTATATTATGAAGAGAGGTTGGATCAGCTGACTCTGTGTCCACTGGAGTTTGGTAGAATGTGAGGTGATCTCAGTGAAACATAATCCTGAGGGGATATGACTGGGAGGTGACCTAGTAGGATTTCCCACTAGGGACAGACTCGAACTAGGGGACACATTTCAAAAATAAGAGCTCAACCATTTAACACAGAGTTTAGGAGCGATTAGTTCTGTCAGAGGATGGAAAGTTTGTGCAATTCTCTTCCCCAGATGCAGTCTTTGAATTCATTCAAGGCTAGACAAACTTGCAAGACATAAGTGAGTCAAGTGGGGGCAGAAAAGAAAATGGAACAAAGGCCGCAATCAGATCAGCCATGAAATTATCAACTTGCAGTGGAGATTTGAAGGACTGAATGGCCTATTCCAGCTCATAAATCCTATATTGCAATGGAAAATAAATGACAGTCTGCGATTAAAATGGAAGTCAAAATAAAGGAAATCCCAAAATCTTTGGGCGTGTAAATAATAAACAGGGAGTAACGGGTGGAGCTGCACAATATTGATCTTCCAACAGTGCAGCACTCCCTCAGTACTGACCCCCTGACAATGTTGCACTCCCTCAGTACTGACCCTCTGACAATGTCGCACTCCCTCAGTACTGGCCCCCTGACAGTGCAGCACTCCCTCAGTACTGACCCTCTGACAATGCAGCACTCCCTCAGTACTGACCCTCTGACAGTGCAGCACTCCCTCAGTACTGACCCTCTGACAGTGCAGCACTCCCTCAGCACTGACCCTCTGACAGTGCAGCACTCCCTCAGTACTGACCATCTGACAGTGCAGCACTCCCTCAGTACTGACCCTCTGACAGTGCGGCACTCCCTCAGTACTGACCCTCTGACAGTGCAGCACTCCCTCAGTACTGACCATCTGACAGTGTGGGGTTCCGACTGTACAGACCCACTGACAGTATAGGGCTGTCTTTGTACGGACCCACTGACTGTGCAAGCCTCCTACAGTACTGACCCTCTGACAGTGCTGCACTTCCTCAGTATTGATTCTCTGGCAGTGTAGCACTCCCTCAATGTTGACCCTCTGACAGTGCTGCACTTCCTCAGTATTGATTCTCTGGCAGTGTAGCACTCCCTCAATATTGACCCTCTGACAGTGCAGCACTCACTCTGTGCTCATTGTCTGGCAGTGCAGCAGTCCTCAGTAATGACTCTCTGATAATGCAGCGCTAGTTCTGTACTGACCCTCTAAGAGTGCCGATCTCCCTTCATACTGACCCCATAACAGCACAGCACTCCCTCATTACTGACCTTCTGACAGTGCAGCACACTGACAATGGAGCACAACCTCAGTGTTGACCCTCTGATAGTGCAGCACTCCCTCAGTACTGACCCTCTGACAGTGCAGCACTCCCTCAGTACTGACCCTCTGACAGTGCAGCACTCCCTCAGTACTGACCCTCTGACAGTGCAGCACTCCCTCAGTACTGACCCTCTGACAGTGCAGCACTCCCTCAGTACTGACCCTCTGACAGTGCAGCACTCCCTCAGTACTGACCCTCTGACAGTGCAGCACTCCCTCAGTACTGACCCTCTGACAGTGCAGCACTCCCTCAGTACTGACCCTCTGACAGTGCAGCACACTGACAATGGAGCACTCCCTCAGTGTTGACCCTCTGATAGTGCAGCACTCCCTCAGTACTGACCCTCTGACAGTACAGCACTCCCTCAGTACTGACCCTCTGACAGTGCAGCACTCCCTCAGTACTGACCCTCTGACAGTGCAGCACTCCCTCAGTACTGACCCTCTGACAGTGCAGCACTCCCTCAGTACTGACCCTCTGACAGTGCAGCACTCCTTCAGTACTGACCCTCTGACAGTACAGCACTCCCTAAGTACTGACCCTCTGACAGTGCAGCACTCCCTCAGTACTGACCCTCTGACGGTGCAGCGCTACCTCGGTACTGACCCTCTGACAGTGCAGCGCTCCCTCAGTACTGACCCTCTGACAGTGCAGCACTCCCTCAGTACTGACCCTCTGACAGTGCAGCACTCCCTCAGTACTGACCCTCTGACAGTACAGCACTCCCTCAGTACTGATCCTCTGACAGTACAGCACTCCCTCAGTACTGACCCCCTGACAGTGCAGCACTCCCTCAGTACTGACCCTCTGACAGTGCAGCACTCCCTCAGTACTGACCCCCTGGCAGTGCAGCACTCCCTCAGTACTGACCCTCTGGCAGTGCAGCACTCCCTCAGTACTGACCCCCTGACAGTGCAGCACCCCCTCAGTACTGACCCTCTGACCTTCTGACAGTGCAACACACTGACAATGGAGCACTCCCTCAGTGTTGACCCTCTGATAGTGCAGCAGTGCCTCAAAGTTGACTCTCTGGCAGTGCAGCACTCCCTCAGTACTGACCTTCTGACAGTGCAGCACTCCCTCAGTAGTGACCCTCTCTCAGTGCAGCACTCCTTTACTACTAACCCTCTGACAGCGCAGGTGTCCTTCAGTATTGACCCACTAACAGTTCAACACTCCCTCTGTACTGATCTCTTGACAGTGCAGCATTCCCTCAATATAAAATCTCTAACAGTGCAGCACAACCCCCAGGACTGTCCCCCTCTGACTGTACAGCACACTTTCTGTACTGACCCTCTGACAGTGCAGCACTCCCTCAGTACTGACCCTCTGACAGTGCAGCACTCCCTCAGTACTGACCCTCTGACAGTGCAGCACTCCCTCAGTATTGAGCAGTACTGACCTCTTGACAATGCAGGTCTCCCTCTGTACTAACCCTCTGATAATGCAGCATTCCATCAGTACCAACCCACTGACTGTGTAGCATTCCCTCAGAATGGACACTCTGAAAGTGCAGGACTCCCTCAGTACTAACCCTCTGGCAGTGCAGCACTCCCTCAGTGCTGACCCTCTGACAGTGCAGCACTCCCTCAGTACTGACCCTCTGACAGTGCAGCACTCCCTCAGTACTGACCCTCTGACAGTGCAGCACTCCCTCAGTACTGACCCTCTGACAGTGCAGCACTCCCTCAGTACTGACCCTCTGACAGTGCAGCACTCCCTCAGTACTGACCCTCTGACAGTGCAGCACTCCCTCAGTACTGACCCTCTGACAGTGCAGCACTCCCTCAGTACTGACCCTCTGACAGTGCAGCACTCCCTCAGTACTGACCCTCTGACAGTGCAGCACTCCTTCAGTACTGACCCTCTGACAGTACAGCACTCCCTAAGTACTGACCCTCTGACAGTGCAGCACTCCCTCAGTACTGACCCTCTGACGGTGCAGCGCTACCTCGGTACTGACCCTCTGACAGTGCAGCGCTCCCTCAGTACTGACCCTCTGACAGTGCAGCACTCCCTCAGTACTGACCCTCTGACAGTGCAGCACTCCCTCAGTACTGACCCTCTGACAGTACAGCACTCCCTCAGTACTGATCCTCTGACAGTACAGCACTCCCTCAGTACTGACCCCCTGACAGTGCAGCACTCCCTCAGTACTGACCCTCTGACAGTGCAGCACTCCCTCAGTACTGACCCCCTGGCAGTGCAGCACTCCCTCAGTACTGACCCTCTGGCAGTGCAGCACTCCCTCAGTACTGACCCCCTGACAGTGCAGCACCCCCTCAGTACTGACCCTCTGACCTTCTGACAGTGCAACACACTGACAATGGAGCACTCCCTCAGTGTTGACCCTCTGATAGTGCAGCAGTGCCTCAAAGTTGACTCTCTGGCAGTGCAGCACTCCCTCAGTACTGACCTTCTGACAGTGCAGCACTCCCTCAGTAGTGACCCTCTCTCAGTGCAGCACTCCTTTACTACTAACCCTCTGACAGCGCAGGTGTCCTTCAGTATTGACCCACTAACAGTTCAACACTCCCTCTGTACTGATCTCTTGACAGTGCAGCATTCCCTCAATATAAAATCTCTAACAGTGCAGCACAACCCCCAGGACTGTCCCCCTCTGACTGTACAGCACACTTTCTGTACTGACCCTCTGACAGTGCAGCACTCCCTCAGTACTGACCCTCTGACAGTGCAGCACTCCCTCAGTACTGACCCTCTGACAGTGCAGCACTCCCTCAGTATTGAGCAGTACTGACCTCTTGACAATGCAGGTCTCCCTCTGTACTAACCCTCTGATAATGCAGCATTCCATCAGTACCAACCCACTGACTGTGTAGCATTCCCTCAGAATGGACACTCTGAAAGTGCAGGACTCCCTCAGTACTAACCCTCTGGCAGTGCAGCACTCCCTCAGTGCTGACCCTCTGACAGTGCAGCACTCCCTCAGTACTGACCCTCTGACAGTGCAGCACTCCCTCAGTACTGACCCTCTGACAGTGCAGCACTCCCTCAGTACTGACCCTCTGACAGTGCAGCACTCCCTCAGTACTGACCCTCTGACAGTGCAGCACTCCCTCAGTACTGACCCTCTGACAGTGCAGCACTCCCTCAGTACTGACCCTCTGACAGTGCAGCACTCCCTCAGTACTGACCCTCTGACAGTGCAGCACTCCCTCAGTACTGACCCTCTGACAGTGCAGCACACTGACAATGGAGCACTCCCTCAGTGTTGACCCTCTGATAGTGCAGCACTCCCTCAGTACTGACCCTCTGACAGTGCAGCACTCCCTCAGTACTGACCCTCTGACAGTGCAGCGCTCCCTCAGTACTGACCCTCTGACAGTGCAGCACTCCCTCAGTACTGACCCTCTGACAGTGCAGCACTCCCTCAGTACTGACCCTCTGACAGTACAGCACTCCCTCAGTTCTGATCCTCTGACAGTACAGCACTCCCTCAGTACTGACCCCCTGACAGTGCAGCACTCCCTCAGTACTGACCCTCTGACAGTGCAGCACTCCCTCAGTACTGACCCTCTGGCAGTGCAGCACTCCCTCAGTACTGACCCCCTGGCAGTGCAGCACTCCCTCAGTACTGACCCTCTGGCAGTGCAGCACTCCCTCAGTACTGACCCCCTGACAGTGCAGCACTCCCTCAGTACTGACCCTCTGACCTTCTGACAGTGCAACACACTGACAATGGAGCACTCCCTCAGTGTTGACCCTCTGATAGTGCAGCAGTGCCTCAAAGTTGACTCTCTGGCAGTGCAGCACTCCCTCAGTACTGACCTTCTGACAGTGCAGCACTCCCTCAGTAGTGACCCTCTCTCAGTGCAGCACTCCTTTACTACTAACCCTCTGACAGCGCAGGTGTCCTTCAGTATTGACCCACTAACAGTTCAACACTCCCTCTGTACTGATCTCTTGACAGTGCAGCATTCCCTCAATATAAAATCTCTAACAGTGCAGCACAACCCCCAGGACTGTCCCCCTCTGACTGTACAGCACACTTTCTGTACTGACCCTCTGACAGTGCAGCACTCCCTCAGTACTGACCCTCTGACAATGCAGCACTCCCTCAGTACTGACCCTCTGACAGTGCAGCACTCCCTCAGTACTGACCCTCTGACAGTGCAGCACTCCCTCAGTATTGAGCAGTACTGACCTCTTGACAATGCAGGTCTCCCTCTGTACTAACCCTCTGATAATGCAGCATTCCATCAGTACCAACCCACTGACTGTGTAGCATTCCCTCAGAATGGACACTCTGAAAGTGCAGGACTCCCTCAGTACTAACCCTCTGGCAGTGCAGCACTCCCTCAGTGCTGACCCTCTGACAGTGCAGCACTCCCTCAGTACTGACCCTCTGACAGTGCAGCACTCCCTCAGTACTGACCCTCTGACAGTGCAGCACTCCCTCAGTACTGACCCTCTGACAGTGCAGCACTCCCTCAGCACTGACCCTCTGACAGTACAGCACTCCCTCAGTACTGACCCTCTGACAGTGCAGCACTCCCTCAGTACTGACCCCCTGACAGTGCAGCACTCCCTCAGTACTGACCCTCTGACAGTGCAGCACTCCCTCAGTACTGACCCTCTGAAAGTGCAGGACTCCCTCAGTACTGACCCTCTGACAGTGCAGCACCCCTCAGTACTGACCCTCTGATAGTGCAGCACTCCATTACGGACCCTCTGACAGCACAGGTGACCCTCAGTATTGACCCACTAACAGTTCAATACTCCCTCAGAGCTGACTTTCTGACAGTGCAGCATTTCCTCAGTACTGACCCTCTGATAGTATAAGGCTCCCACTCTGCTGACTCTCTGATAGTGCAGGGCTCCCTCTGTGCTGTCCCTATGACCTGTGAGGGTCAGTATTGAGAGTGCAACACACTCTCAATACTGACCCTCTCACATGCAGCATTCTCTCAGTACTGTCTCTTTGACAAGTGCAGGTCTCCCTCAGTGCTGACCCTCTGATAGTGCAGCACTCCCTCAGTATTGACTTTCTAACAATCCAGCACTCCTTCAGCACTGACCCTCTGACAGGATGTGGAGATGCTGGTGTTGGACTGGGGTAAACACTAAGAAGTCTCACAACACCAGGTTAAAGTTCAACAAGTTTATTTGGTAGCAAAAGCCACTAGCTTTTGGAGCGCTGCTCCTTCGTCAGATAAGTGGGAGATCTGTTCACAAACAGGGCCTATAAAGACACAAACTCAATTTACAAAATAATGGTTGGAATGTCAGTCTTTATAGATAATCAAGTCTAAAAGGTACAAACAGTGTGAATGGAGAGAGGGTTAAGCACAGGTTAAAGAGGTGTATTGTCTTCAGCCAGATCAGTTAGTGAGATTTTGCAAGCTCAGGCAAGTCACGGGGGTTACAGATAGTGTGACATGAACCCAAGATCCCGGTTGAGGCCGTCCTCATGTGTGTGGAACTTGGCTATCAGTCTCTGCTCAGCGACTCTGCATTGTCGTGTGTCGTGAAGGCTGCCTTGGAGAACACTTACCCGGAGATCAGCAGTTGAATGCCCGTGACGGCTGACGTTTTCCCCAACAGGAAGAGAATAGTCTTGCCTGGTGATTGTCGAGCGGTGTTCATTCATCCGTTGTAGCATCTCATGGTCTCCCCAGTGTACCAGGCCTCAGGAAATGCTTTCCTGCAGCGTATCAGATAGACACCTTTGACCGAGTTGCAAGAGTATTTACCATGTACCTGGTGGATGGTATTCTCACGTGTGATGATGGTATCCATGTCGATGATCCGGCACGTCTTGCAGAGGTTGCTGTGGCAGGGTTGTGTGGTATTGTGGTCACGTTCTCCTGAAGACTGGGTAGTTTGCTGCGAACAATGGTCTGTTTGAGGTTGTGTGGTTGTTTGAAGGCAAGAAGTGGAGGTGTGGGGATGGCTTTGGTGAGATGTTTGTCTTCATCAATGATATGTTGAAAACTCTGGAGAAGATGTCGTAGCTTCTCTGCTCCAGGGAAGTACTGGACGACGAAGGGTACTCTGTCCGTCGTATCCCGAATTTGTCTTCTGAGGAGGTCGGTGAGGTTTTGCAGGAAACTGCAGGACAGGATGTCCTGAGGCATGGTATATTGGGGAGACCATGCAGATTCTACAACGGATGAATGAACACTGCTCAACAATCACCAGGCAAGAGTGTTCTCTCCCTGTTGGGGACACTTCAGCGCTCACGGGCACTCAGTCTCTTGTCTTTGGGTAAGCGTTCTCTAAAGTGGCCTTTACGATAACACAGAGTCGCTGAGCAGAGACTGATAGCCAAGTTCCGCACATGTGAGGATGGCCTCCACCGGGATCTTGGGTTCATGTCGCACTATCTGCATTGTCTTTATATGCCGTGTTTGTGAACTGAAATCCCACTCACCAGATGAAAGAGCAGTGCTCCGAAAGCTAGTGGCTTTTGCTACCAAATAAGCCCGTTGGACTTTAACCTGGTGTTGTGAGACTTCTTATTGTGTTGACCCTCTGACAGTGCAGCACTCCCTCAGTACTGACCTTCTGATAGTGCAGCAGTTCCTCAGTACTGACCCTCAGACAGTGCAGCACTCCCTCAGTACTGACCCTCAGTCAGTGCAGCACTCCCTCTGTACTGACCCTCTCCATGCAACAGTATCTCACTGCTGACCCTCTGACAGTGCAACACTCCCTCAGTACTGACTCAGTGCAGCACTGCTCAGTACTGACCCACTGAAGATGCAGCATTCCCTCTGTACTGACCCCATGATAGTGTAATACTCCTCTGTACTGATTCTCTGACAGTGCAATGCTCCCTCTGTAATGACCCTCTGACAGCACAGCACTCCCTCAGTTCTGCCCCTTTGATAGTGCAGTACACCCTCACTGTTGACCTTCTGCGGTACAGCACTCCCTCATTCCTGACCTTCTGACAGTGCAACATTCCCTCAGTGCTGACTCTGTGACATTGCAGCACTCCCCCAGTACTGTCCTCCTCACAATGTAGGACTCCATAAGAAGCCTCACAACACCAGGTTAAAGACCAACAGGTTTATTTGGTAGTAAACACCACCAGCTTTCGGAATGCTGTTCCTTTGTCAGGTGAGTGGCGCGTTCTGATCCCAAATAAGGGATTTAAAGGCACACACAGTTTACCGAATACTGATTAGAATCTGAGTCTTTACAGCTAATCTGCTATTCAAGTCTTAAAGGCACAGACAATGTGAGTGGAGATAGTATTAAGCATAGCTTAAAGAGATGTGTATTGTCTTTACAAGGATGTTGCCTGGACTGGGAGGCATGCCTTATGAAGATAGGTTGAGGGAGCTGGGACTCTTTTCCCTGGAGAGGCGAAGGTTGAGAGGCGACCTGATAGAAGTCTATAAAATGTTGAGAGGAATAGATAGGGTGGACTCTCAGAGGCTATTTCCCCGGGTTGAAATGGTCGCTACGAGAGGACACAGATTTAAGGTGCGGGGAGGGAAGTACAGAGGTGATGTTAGGGGTAAGTTTTTCACTCAGAGGGTAGTGAGTGATTGGAATCGGCTGCCGTCGTCGGTGGTGGAGGCGAACTCGCTGGGGTCTTTTAAAAGACTTCTGGATGAGAATATGGGGTTTAATGGGATTGGGGGTTATAGATAGGTCTATAGATTGGTGGGGTTGATGCGATCGGCGCAACTCGAGGGCCGAAGGGCCTGTTTGTGCTGTAATGTTCTATGTTCTATGTCTCCAGACAGGACAGTAAGTGAGATGTTGCGAGCCCAGGCAAGTCATGAGGGTTACAGATCGTGTGACATGAACTCAAGATCCCTGTTGAAGCCGTCCTCATGTGTACGGAATTTGGTTATCAATTTCTGCTCAGCGACTCTGCGCTGTCATATGTCGTGATCCTTGTATATGGAGGGCTTGTCCATAGGGGATGGCTTCTTTAACGTGTTTAGCGTGGAAGCTGGAGAAGTGGAGCATCGTGAGGTTATCTGTGGGCTTGCAGTGCAGTGAGGTGCTGAGGTGACCGTCCTTAATGGAGATAAGTGTGTCCAAGAATGCAACTGATTCTGGACAATAATCCATGGTGAGTCTGATGTCATCATACAGTTGTTTCAGTGAATGTTCACCATGAGTCCAAAGGAAGAAAATGTCATTGATGTATCTAGTGTATGGCATCAGTTGAAGGTCCTGTGCGGTTAAAAAGTTTTGTTCGAGCCTGTGCATGAAGATGTCGGCATATTGAAATGCGAATTTGGTCCCCATGGCTGTTCCGTGTGTCTGGATGAAGAACTGGTTGTTGAAGGTGAAGACCTTGTGATCCAGGGTGAAGTGGTTGAGTTGTAAAATTGCATCTGGAAACTGGCAGTTGTCGGCATTGAGCACTGAGGCAGTCGCAGCAATGCCATCGTCGTGGGGGATGCTGGTGTAGAGCGCTGAGACATCCATTGTGATGAGGAGTGTCCCTGGTTCAACTGTTCTATGTACTCTGAGTTTCCGTAGGAAGTTCGTAGTGTTGCAACAAAAGCTGGGGGTTCTTTGTACAATGGGTTTCAGGATGCCCTCGATGTAGCTGGAGAGGTTCTTGCACAGGGTCCCATTGCCTGATATGATAGGATGGTCGGGTGTGTTTGCCTTCTGTGTCTTTGGGAGGCAGTAGAGATCTCCAACGCGGGGAGTTTGTGGGATGAGAGCACAGAGGATGCTCTGAAGGTCCGGATCAAAAGTCCTGATCGGAGTGTTGAATTGACGGGTGTGATCTTTGGTCAGATCTGCGAGTAACTGTTTGAGTGTTTCTCATTGTTCAGTTGTCGGTACACTTCTTTGCAGTAATCCGTTCTGTTCAGTATGACGATGGCCCCTCCTTTGTCTGCTGGTTTGATGACAATGTTGCGGTTGGTCTTGAGAGGCGTTGCGTTGTGTTTGGATGATGTTCGGGGCTGTCTTGTGAGTGCGGCTGATGAATCTGGTGTTGACATACCTTCCGATGGCTTGAGCATATATGTCAAGATGAGGGCAGCAGTCTTCCGGAATAGTCCAATACAACTTTTTCCTCTTCGGTTGCTGCATGCGGATCTTTCTGTCGGCTGTTCTGGTTCATTGGCTGTCTCATTGTGTTCGCTGTTGGCCTCTTGGGGTTTGTGGAAGAACTCTCGCAGCCTCATTTGCCTGATAAATTCCTCTGTGTCCGCTGTGAGACTGTTGGGGTCTACTTTGGTGGTGGGGCTGAAATTGAGCCCTTGGCTGAGAACTTCGATTTCATCTGGTTGAAGTGTGTAGTCCGACAAGTTGACAATAAACTTCCTTGCGGTGGTACTGTTTCTAATGTGGTACCAGGGGAATCTTGGTTGCTGCTGGTGGTGATGCTGAGTTTCTCAAGTTTCCTGTTCTTGGTGTACATGTAGATGGTGTAATTTCTTTGTCTTACCTGCTTGGCAGAGTTTCGCAGCTGGCCTGTGTCCTGAGCGCAAGTTGAGAATATGAATTCTATCTTGGTTTCCAGGATGCGGCTTTTGCTGTAGATCTGGAGTATGAGGTGGTTGAGGAGTGTGAGGGAGGTGCGATGGCAAAGTCTCTCAGTGTAGTCTGTGTTATAGGCTGACTTGAGTGGGTTTGTGATCTGTAATCCTTTCGGTATAATGTCTGCTTTCTTGCATCTTTGTAAAAACTTGATGTCTGTGTTGATATGCGCGATCTTCTTGGAGATCCTCTCCACTTGGAACCAATAGTTTGCAGTGTCGATGGTAGTCATGATGTGGAGATGCCGGCGATGGACTGCAGTAAACGTAGTAAGAAGTCTCACAGCACCAGGTTAAAGTCCAACAGGTTTATTCGTTAGTAAACACCACTAGCTTTCAGAGCGCTGTTTCTTCGTCAGGTGAGTGGAGAGTTCTGATCCCAAACAGGACATATAAAGGCGCACACAGTTTACGGAACACTGATTAGAATCTGAGTCTTTACAGCTAATCTGCTATTCAAGTCTTAAAGGTGCAGACAATGTGAGTGGAGATGGCATTAAGCATTAGGTTAAAGAGATGTGTATTGTCTCCAGACAGGACAGTAAGTGAGATGTTGCAAGTTCAGGCAAGTCTTGGGGGTTACAGATAGTGTGACATGAACCCAAGATCCTGGTTGAGGCTGTCCTCATGTGCGTGGAACTTGGCTATCAGTTTCTGCTCAGCAATTCTGCGCTGTCATATGTTGTGAAGGCCGCCTTGGAGAATGTTTACCTGAAGATCAGAGACCGAATGTCCGTGACCACTGAAGTGTTCACCAACAGGAAGGAAACAGTCTTGCCCGGTGATTATCGAGCAGTGTTCATTCATCTGTTGTCGTAGCGTCTGCATGGTCTCCCCAATGTGCCATGCCTTGGGACATCATTTCCTGCAGTGTATTAGGTAGATCATGTTGGCTGAGTTGCAAGAGTATGTGCCGTGTACCTGGTGGATGGTGTTCTCACGTGAGATGATCGCATCCATGTCGATGATCCAACATGTCTTGCAGAGGTTGCTGTGGCAGGGTTGTGTGGTGTTGTGGTCACTGTTCTCCCTAAGGCTGGGTAGTTTGCTGTGGACAATGGTCTGTTTGAGGCTGTGCGGTTGTTTGAAGGCAAGAAATGGGGGTGTGGGGATAGCCCTGGCGAGATGTTCGTCTTCATCAATGACATGTTGAAGGCTCCGGAGAAGATGTTGTAGCTTCTCTGCTCCGGGGAAGTACTGGACGACAAAGGATACTCTGTCTATCGTGTCCCGTGTTTGTCTTCTGAGGAAATTGGTGCGGTTTTTCGCTGTGGTGCGTCGGAACTGTCAATCGACGAATTGAGCGCTCAGAACTCCCTCAGTACTGACTCTCTATGCAGGGCTCCTTCTGTACTGACCCTCTGACCGTGCAGCATTCTCTCAGTACTGTCCCTTTTACAGTGCAGGTCTCCCTCAGTATTGACCCTCTGATAGTGCAGCATTTCCTCAGTACTGACCCTCTGACAGTGCAACACTCTTTCAGTGCTGAACCTCCGACAGTGCAGGGCTCCTTCTTTTCTGACCCCCTGACAGCTTAGGGCTCCCCCAATTCTGACCCTCTGACCGTTCAGCACTGTCTCAGTACTGCCCCTCTGACGGTGCAGGGCTCCCTTAGTGCAGCACTCCTTCAGTTCTGTTCTGTGACAGCACAGGCCTCCCTCAGTGCTAACCCTCACAATAGCACATGAGTCCTTCAGTCCTGACTCTCTGACAGTGCAGCACTCCCTCAAGAGTGCTGCAAAACCAATCTCTGATCTTGGACTAATTAATCTTTATTTGCTCTTAATGTGCGGAGACAGCGTGCTCTGATTCCTGCAGGTCTCAGTTACATGAGTGACCACAGTTAAAAATTAATTTAAACGCTCTGACACTTCCAGCGACCTTGCAAGGTGGTCAAATGGTTGGGTGAAAATGCTAACTTCCTTTCTTGCATATAGCAGTAACAGTTATTAATATTCTGATACGGGGATGGTTTGAATATGTTTGACATCTCACAGTCCAATCTCATCAGCTAGTTGTGATTAATTGGATAATCTCTCCACAGATCTCTCCACTCCTCAAGGCCTTCATTTCAGATTCCTCTCTGAGACAGCAGTGGAGCTTCAGTGGCAACCTCTTCCCTTTTGGATTGATGGCTGGGAAATTAGTTTTATTGCAAAGGTAAATCATTGCCAGTGTGCAAACGCTCAGGGACCCGAACATTGTTTGGAGCAGAGCTGAGCCCAGCAAAGTGGTCCATTACTTTCTTCCGGGCACGATGCTCATTATAACTCAAAGCTTCTAGCTTGGTGGCTGGGTGCGGGATTCAGTCTGGCGTCTGGGTGGGGGATTCACTCTGGCGTCTGGGTGGGGGATTCACTCTGGCGTCTGGGTGGGGGATTCAGTCTGGCGTCTGGGTGGGGGATTCACTCTGGCGTCTGGGTGGGGGATTCACTCTGGCGTCTGGGTGGGGGATTCAGTCTGGCGTCTGGGTGGGGGATTCACTCTGGCGTCTGGGTGGGGGATTCAGTCTGGCGTCTGCGTGGGGGATTCAGTCTGGCGTCTGGGTAGGGGATTCAGTCTGGCATCTGCGTGGGGGATTCAGTCTGGCGTCTGCGTGGGGGATTCAGTCTGGCCTCTGGGTGGGGGATTCAGTCTGGCGTCTGGGTGGGGGATTCAGTCTGGTGTCTGGGTGGGGTATTCAGTCTGGCGTCTGGGTGGGGGATTCAGTCTAGCGTCTGCGTGGGGGATTCAGTCTGGCGTCTGCGTGGGGGATTCAGTCTGGCGTCTGCGTGGGGGATTCAGTCTGGCGTCTGGGTGGGGTATTCAGTCTGGCGTCTGGGTGGGGGATTCAGTCTGGCGTCTGCGTGGGGGATTCAGTCTGGCGTCTGGGTGGGGGATTCAGTCTGGCGTCTGGGTGGGGGATTCAGTCTGGCGTCTGGGTGGGGTATTCAGTCTGGCGTCTGCGTGGGGGATTCAGTCTGGCGTCTGGGTGGGGGATTCAGTCTGGCGTCTGGGTGGGGGATTCAGTCTGGCATCTGGGTGGGGGATTCAGTCTGGCCTCTGGGTGGGGGATTCAGTCTGGCGTCTGGGTGGGGGATTCAGTCTAGCGTCTGGGTGGGGGATTCAGTCTGGCGTCTGCGTGGGGAATTCAGTCTGGCCTCTGGGTGGGGGATTCAGTCTGGCGTCTGGGTGGGGGATTCAGTCTGGCGTCTGGGTGGGGGACTCAGTCTTCAATCACCCTCAATGTTTTGGCATCAGTATATTGGAGTTTTCTCTCTCAAGCTCCTCTTTGAACATCCCTTCTCTCTCTGACTCTCCTCTGTCTCTTTGTCTCTGACCCTTCCCTCTCTCCCCAACCCCTCCCCTCTCTCCCCAACCCCTCCCCTCTCTCCCCAACCCCTCCCCTCTCTCCTCAACTTCTCCTCCGACCCTTCCTCCTGTCCCCGACCCTTGCTCCTCTCCCCTGACTCTTGCTCCTCTCCCCTGACCCTTCCCCCTCTCTCCCTCTCCTCCTGTCCCACATATCCCCCCTCCATATCCTCCCCCCTCTCCCCCCCACCCCGTCTCCCCCCTTCCCCCTCTTCCCCCTTTGCCCACCTTGCCCCCCCCTCCCCCACCTTGCCCCCTCCCCCACCTTGCCCCCTCCCCCATCTTGCCCCCCTCTCCCCCATCTTGCCCCCCTCTCCCCCATCTTGCCCCCCTCTCCCCCATCTTGCCCCCCTCTCCCCCATCTTGCCCCCCTCTCCCCCATCTTGCCCCCCTCTCCCCTCTCCTCTCTCCCCCTCCCCTGCTCTCCCCCCTCCCCCACTCTCCCCCCTCCCCCACTCTCCCCCCCTCCCCCACACTCCCCCCCTCCCCCACTCTCCCCCACCCCCTTTTCCCCCCACCCCCTTTTCCCCCCTCCCCCTTTTCCTCCCTCCCCCTTTTCCCCCCTCCCCCTTTTCCCCCCTCCCCCTTTTCCCCCCTCCCCCTTTTCCCCCCTCCCCTTTTCCCCCCTCCCCCTTTTCCCCCCTCCCCCCTTTTCCCCCCTCCCCCTTTTCCCCCCTCCCCCCTTTTCCCCCCTCCCCCCTTCTCCCCCCGGTCGCCCTTTCCCTTCCCTCTGGGAGATTACAGGGACTGGGAACATCCGAGATGTGGAGATTTTTCAAGGAGGAGCTATTGCGGGTCTGTGATAAGTATATCCCTGTCAGGCAAGGAGGATTTGGTAGGCCCAGGGAACCGTGGTGCACCAAAAAAGTTGATTCGTTGGTTAGGAAGAAAAAGGAGGCTTATGTTTGGATGAGGCTTGAGGGCTCAGGTAGTGCATTAGAAAGTTTTAGATTGGCTAGGAGGGAGTTGAAGACGGAGTTAAGAAGGGCTAAAAGAGGGCATGAGATGATTTTGGCTGATAGGATTAAGGAGAACCCTAAGGCGTTTTACAGGTATGTCAAGAACAGAAGGTTGGTTAGGACAAGATTAGGGCCAGTTACAGACAGTAGAGGGAAGTTGTGTGTTGAACCGGAGGAGATTGGAGAGGCGTTGAACCAATATTTCTCTTCGGTGTTCACGCAAGGGGACAGGAATGTAGCTGAGGAGGACACTGGGGTGCAGGGGTGTGTAATAGATAGTATTACAGTTGATACGGGGGATGTGCTGGATATTTTAGAGGGATTGAAAATAGATAAGTCCCCTGGTCCAGATGGGATTTACCCTAGGATTCTTTGGGAGGCAAGAGGGGTGATTGCGGAGCCTCTGGCTCTGATCTTCAGGTCGTCGTTAGTCTCTGGTATAGTACCAGAAGATTGGAGGACAGCAAATGTTGTCCCATTGTTTAAGAAGGGGAGAAGGGACTTCCCTGGGAATTATAGACCGGTGAGTCTTACTTCTGTGGTGGGTAAGGTTTTGGAAAGGATTATTAGAGACAGGATTTATAGTTATTTGGAAAGTAATGAGTTGATTAGAGACAGTCAGCATGGTTTTGTAGCGGGTAGGTCATGCCTTACTAACCTTATCGAGTTCTTTGAGAAAGTGACCAAAGAGGTGGATGGGGTAAGGCAGTTGATGTGGTGTATATGGATTTTAGCAAGGCGTTTGATAAGGTTCACCATGGTAGGCTTCTGCAGAAAATGCAGATGTATGGGATTGGGGGTGATCTAGGTAATTGGATCAGGAATTGGCTAGCAGATAGGAGACAGAGAGTGGTGGTTGATGGGAAATATTCGTCATGGAGTTCGGTTACAAGTGGTGTGCCTCAGGGATCTGTTTTGGGGCCACTGCTGTTTGTAATTTTTATTAATGATCTGGATGAGGGTATAGTTGGGTGGATTAGTAAGTTTGCTGATGACACCAAAGTCGGAGGTGTGGTAGATTGTGAGGATGGGTGTCATAGTTTGCAGGATGACTTAGAAAGGTTGCAGAGCTGGGCTGAGAGGTGGCGGATGGAGTTTAATGTGGAGAAGTGTGAGGTAATTCATTTCGGTAGGAATAACAGATGTGTTGAGTATAGGGCTAACGGGAGGACTTTGAATAGTGTGGAGGAGCAGAGGGATCTTGGTGTATGTGTACATAGATCCCTGAAAGTTGGGAATCAAGTGGATAAGGTTGTTAAGAAGGCATACGGAGTTTTGGCGTTTATTGGTAGGGGGATTGAATTTAGGAGTCGCAGCGTCATGATGCAACTGTACACATCTCTGGTGCGGCCGCACTTGGAGTTTTGTGTGCAGTTCTGGTCCCCACATTACAGGAAGGATGTGGAGGCTTTGGAGAGGGTGCAGAGGAGGTTTACCAGGATGTTGCCTGGTATGGAGGGGAGATCCTATGAGGAGAGATTGAGAGATTTGGGGTTGTTTTCGCTGGAAAGAAGGCGGCTAAGAGGGGATCTCATTGAAACATATAAGATGATTAGAGGTTTAGACAGGGTAGATAGTGATAGCCTTTTTCCTGGGATGGAGAAAGCTAGCACGAGGGGGCACGATTTTAAATTAAGGGGGGGTAGTTATAGGACAGATGTCAGGGGTAGGTTCTTTACCCAGAGGGTGGTGAGGGACTGGAATGCCCTGCCAGCTGCAGTTGTAAATACACCTAGTTTGGGGGCGTTTAAAAGATCTGTGGATAGGTTTATGGATGAAAAGGGATTGGTTTAGGCTAGTGGGTCATTGTTTTGTAACTGGTCGGCGCAACATCGTGGGCCGAAGGGCCTGTTCTGCGCTGTAATGTTCTATCTCTCTCCCCCTGACACTTCCCTCTCTCCCCCTGACACTTACCCCCTCCCCCTCACCTTCCCCCCTCCCCCTCACCTTCCCCCCCCTCCCCCTCACCTTCCCCCCCCCCTCCCCCTCACCTTCCCCTCCCCTCCCCCTCACTTTCTTCCTCTCCCCCTCACTTTCTTCCTCTCCCCCTCACCTTCTTCCTCTCCCCCTCACCTTCTTCCTCTCCCCCTCACCTTCTTCCTCTCCCCCTCACCTTCTTCCTCTCCCCCTCACCTTCTCCCTCTCCCCCTCACCTTCTCCCTCTCCCCCTCACCTTCCCCCACTCCCCCTCACCTTCTCCCTCTCCCCCTCACCTTCTCCCTCTCCCCCTCACCTTCTCCCTCTCCCCCTCACCTTCTCCCTCACCTTCTCCCTCTCCCCCTCACCTTCTCCCTCACCTTCTCCCTCTCCCTCTCACCTTCCCCCTCTCCCCCTCACCTTCCCACTCTCCCCCTCACCTTCCCCTTCCCCCTCTCCCCCTCACGTTCCCCCTCACCTTACCCCTCTCCCCGACTCTTCCCCTGACCCTCTCCCTGATACCCTCCCCTCCCCTCTCCCCCTCCCCTCTCCCCCTCCCCTCTCCCCCTCCCCTCTCCCCCTCCCCTCTCCCCATCCCCTCTCCTCCTCCCCCCTCTTCTCCCTCTCCCCCTCTCCCTCCCCTCTCTCCCTCTCCCTCCCCATCTCACCCCTACTCTCTCGCTCTCCCCCCTACTCTCTCCCCCTCCCCCCCTCACCCCCCTGTCCTCTTACCCCCTCCCCCCTCCCTCTCCCTTCCCCCTCCCCCCCTCCCTCCCTCGACGCTCCCCCCTCCCTCGACGCTCCCTCCTCTTCCTCGACCTTCCATCCTCTTCCCCTCTCCCTAAACCCACCAACCACTCCTCTCCCCTCCCTCAACCCTCTCCCCTCCCTCCCCACCAACCCTCTCCCCTCAACCCTCTCCACTCACTACCCCCCCAACCATCTACCCTCACTCCCCCCCAACCCTCTCCCCTCCCTCCCCGCAATCATCTCCCCTCTCTTCCCCCTCCCCCCTCCCTCCCTCCCCTCTACCCTCTTCCCCCTCCCTCTCCCCCTCCCTCTCTCTCCCCCACCCTCTCCCCCCCTCCCTCTCTCCCCCCACCCTCTCCCCACCTCCCTCTCTCCACCTCCCTCTCCCCACCTCCCACTCCCCACCTCCCTCCCTCCCCCCCAGCTCTCTCCCCTCCCTCCTCTCCCCTCCTCTCTCTCCCTGATCTCCCCTCCTCTCTCTCCCTGACCCTCCCCTCCTCTCTCTCCCTGACCCCACCTTCTCTCTCTCCCTGACCCCCCTCCCCTCTCTCCCTGACCCCCCTCCTCTCTCTCCATGACCCTCCCCTCCTCTCTCTCCCTGACCCCCCCCTCTCTCTCTCCCTGACCCCCCCCTCCTCTCTCTCCCTGACCCCCCCCTCTCTCTCCCTGACCCCCCTCCTCTCTCTCCCTGACCCCCCTCCTCTCTCTCCCTGACCCCCTCCTCTCTCTCCCTGACCCCCTCCTCTCTCTCCCTGACCCCCTCTCCTCTCTCTCCCTGACCCCCCCTCCTCTCTCTCCCTGACCCCTCTTCTCCCTTCCCCTGACCCACACTCCTTCTGCCCTGAGCCCACCCTTTTGACCTCCACCCTCTCCCCACTGATTCTCCTCCCTCTCCCTGCCCCCTGACCCTCTCCCTGCCCCCTGACCCTCTCCCTCCCCTTCTCAGACCCTCCCTCTCTCTCTGCAACTCCACTCTCCTTTCTGACTCTCCCCCTTCTCACTCTCCCTCAGTTCTCCACCCCTCTCTCTCTGACTCCTCGCCTATCTCTCTGTCTCTCTCCCTCTCGCTGTCTCTCCTGCTCTCTCTCTGACGTTCCCCCGTCTCTCTTTCTCACCTTCCCCACCTCTCTCTCTGACTCTCTCCTCCTCCCTCTCTGACCTTTCCCTCTCTCTGGCTCTACTCTTTCTGACTGTCCCTTCTGTCCCTCTAACTCTCCTCTCTCCCTCTGACCCTGCCCCCTCTCTGTCTCTGACTCTCCTCTCTCTCTGACTCACCCTTTCTCGGACTATGTCTGATCTGTTTTTCAGAGTAATGAGGGGGGAATGGTAGTGCAGCTTCCAAGTACTGTCACATCTTTTAACCAGTCAGGATTGAGACCTGGTGAGGATTACACAGTGAACCTGGTCGCACTCAAAGATCAGAGCAGAAGTCCACCAGCAACAGCAACTGTGTCAACCCGTGAGTTAAAGCATCTCTTATAAATCAAATCATCTGGAGTACAGTTTCTACATTTATTGATTCTCACTAGGATACAAGTTACATGCATTGACTCTCACTGGGGTATGGGTTACACACACACTGACTCTCACTGGGATATGGGTTACACACACACTGACTCTCACTGGGGTATGGGTTACACACACACTGACTCTCACTGGGATATGGGTTACACACACACTGACTCTCACTGGGATATGGGTTACACACACACTGACTCTCACTGGGGTATGGGTTACACACACACTGACTCTCACTGGGATATGGGTTACACACACACTGACTCTCACTGGGGTATGGGTTACACACACACTGACTCTCACTGGGGTATGGGTTACACACACACTGACTCTCATTGGGGTATGGGTTACACACACACTGACTCTCACTGGGGTATGGGTTACACACACACTGACTCTCACTGGGGTATGGGTTACACACACACTGACTCTCACTGGGGTATGGGTTACACACACACTGACTCTCACTGGGGTATGGGTTACACACACACTGACTCTCACTGGGGTATGGGTTACACACACACTGACTCTCACTGGGATATGGGTTACACACACACTGACTCTCACTGGGGTATGGGTTACACACACACTGACTCTCACTGGGGTATGGGTCACACACACACTGACTCTCACTGGGATATGGGTTACACACACACTGACTCTCACTGGGGTATGGGTTACACACACACTGACTCTCACTGGGGTATGGGTTACACACACACTGACTCTCACTGGGATATGGGTTACAAACACACTGACTCTCACTGGGGTATGGGTTACACACACACTGACTCTCTCTGGGGTCTGGGTTACACACACACTGACTCTCACTGGGGTATGGGTTACACACACACTGACTCTCACTGGGATATGGGTTACACACACACTGACTCTCACTGGGGTATGGGTTACACACACACTGACTCTCACTGGGGTATGGGTTACACACACACTGACTCTCACTGGGGTATGGGTTACACACACACTGACTCTCACTGGGGTCTGGGTTACACACACACTGACTCTCACTGGAGTAATGACATTAAGATAAGTGGCAGAGCAAAATAGGCAGAGGACGCTGAAAGTCTGCAAAGGGATATAGATAGTCTAAGTGAGTGGGCAAGGATCTGGTAGATGGAGTACAATATTGGTCAATGTGAGGTCATCCATTTTGGTAGGAATAACAGCAAAATGGTCTCTTATTTAAATGGTAAGAAATTGCAGCATGCTGATGTACAGAGGGACCTGGGTGTTCTTGTGCAGGAATCTCAAGGAGTTGGTTTGCAGGTGCAGCAGATAATTAAGAAGGCAAATGGAATTTTGTTCTTCATTGCTAGAAGGATGGAGTTTAAAAACAGTGAGATTATGTTGCAGCTGTATAAGGTGCTGGTGAGGCCACACCTGGAGTACTGTGTACAGTTTTGATCTCCTTACTTGAGAAAGGATATACTGGCACTGGAGTGGGTGCAGAGGAGATTCACTAGATTGATTCCGGAGTTGAGAGGGTTTGCTTATGAGGACAGACTGAGTAGACTGGGGCTATACTCATTGGAATTCAGAAGAATGAGGGGAGATTTTTTAGAAACATACAAAAAAAACATAGAAACACAGAAAAACTACAGCACAATACAAGCCCTTCAGCCCACAAAGTTATGCCAAACATGTCCCTACCTTCGAGATTACTAGGCTTACCTATAACCCTCTATCTTACTAAGTTCCATGCACTTATCTAAAAGTCTCTTAAAAGATCCTATCAAATCCACCTCCACCACCATTGCCGGCAGCCCATTCCATGCGCCAACCACTCTCTGAGTGAAAAACTTACCCCTGACATCTCCTCTGTACCTACTCCCCAGCACCTTCTGTGTCCTGTTCTGGCAACCATTTCAGCCCTGGAAAAGCCCTCACTCCACTATCCACTCGAACAATACCTCTCAACATCTTATACACCTCTATCAGGTCACCCCTCATCCTTCATCTCTCCAAGGAGAAAAGGCCAAGCTCCCTCAACCTATCCTCATATGGCATGCCTCCCAATCCAGGCAACATCCTTGTAAATCTCCTCTGCACTCTTTCTACGGCTTCCACATCCTTCCTGTAATGAGGCGACCAGAACTGAGCACAGTACTCCAGGTGGGGTCTGACCAGGGTCCTATACAGCTGCAACATCATCTCTCGACTCCTAAACTCAATTCCTCGACTGATGAAGGCCAGTACACCATACGTCTTCTTAACCACAGCTTCAACCTGCGCAGCTGCTTTGAGCGCCCTATGAATTCGGACCCCAAGATCCCTCTGATCTTCCACACTGCCAAGAGACCTACCATTAATATTATATTCTACCATCCTGTTTGACCTGCCAAAATGAACCGCTTCATACTAATCTGGGTTGAACTCCATCTGCCACTTCTCCACCCAGTCTTGCATCCTATCAATGTCTCGCTGCAACTTTTGACATCCCTCCACACTATCCACAACATCTCCAACCTTTGTGTCATCAGCAAACTTACCAACTCATCCTCCCACTTCCTCATCCAAGTCATTTATAAAAATCACAAAGAGTAAGGGTCCCAGAACAGATCCCTGGGGCACTCCACTGGTGACTGACCTCCATGCAGAATATGACATATGACCCATCTATAATCACTCTTTGCCTTCTGTGGGCAAGCCAGCTCTGGATCCACAAGGCAATGTCCCCTTGGATCCCATGTCCCCTCACTTTCTCAATAAGCCTTGCATGGGGCACTTTATTAAATGCCTTGCTGAAGTCCATATATACTATGTCTACTGCTCTTCCTTCATCAATGTGTTTAGTATGTCCTCAAAAAATTCAATCAGGCTTGTAAAGCATGATCTGCTTTTGACAAAAGTATGCTGACTATTCTTAATCATATTATACCTCTCCAAATGTTCATAAGTCCTGACTCTCAGGATCTTTTCCATCAGCTTACCAACCACTGAGGTTAGTCTCACTGGTCTATAATTTCAAGGGCTATCTCTACTCCCTTTCTCGAATAAAGGAACAACATCCTCAATCCTCCAATTCTCTGGAACCTCTCCTGTCTCCATTGATGATACAAAGATCATTGCCAGAGGCTCAGCAATCTCCTCCCTCACCTCCCACAGTAGCCTGGGGTACTTCCCATCCCACCCCGGCGACTTATCTAACTTGATGCTTTTCAAAAGCTCCAACGCATCCTCTTTCTTAATATCTACACGCTTAAGCTTTTCAGTCCACTGCAAATCTGCACTACAACCACAAAGATCCTTTTCCATAGTGAATACTGAAGTAAAATGTTCATTAAGTACCTCTGCTATTTCTTCCGGTTCCATACAAACTTTCCCACTTGATAGGTCCTATTTTTCACGTCTTATCTTCTTACTCTTCACATACTTGTAGAATGCCTTGGGGTTTTCCTTAATCCTGCCTGCCATAGCCTTCTCATTGCCCCTTCTGGCTCTCCTAATTTCCTTCTCAAGATCCTTCCTATTAGCCACATACTCTTCTAAATCTCTAACATTACCTAACATTACCTCTAACATTAGGTAGGCACGGTAGCACAGTGGTTAGCACTGCTGCTTCACAGCTCCAGGGTCCTGGGTTCAATTCCCGGCTCGGGTCACTGCCTGTGTGGAGTTTGCACATTCTCCTCGTGTCTGCGTGGGTTTTCTCCGGGTGCTCCGGTTTCCTCCCACAGTCCAAAGATGTGCGGGTTAGGTTCATTGGCTATGCTAAAATTGCCCCTTAATATCCTGGGATGTGTAGGTTAGAGGGATTAGCAGGTAAATGTGTAGGGATATGGGGATAGGGTCTGGGTGGGATTGTGTTTGGTGCAGACTCGATGGGCCGAAGGGCCTGTTTCTGCACTGTAGGGTTCTATGAAGAATTACCTAGCTCTCTAAACCTTTTGTAAGCTTTTCTTTTCTTCTTGACTAGATTTATTACAGCCTTTGTGCACCATGGTTCCTGTAACCTACCATAACTTCCCTGTCTCATTGGAACATTGCTGTGCAGAACTCCGGACAAATATTCTCTGAAAATTTGCCACATTTCTTCTGTACATTTCCCTCTTTCCAATTTAAGCCTCCAATTTCCTGCCTGATAGCCTCGTAATTCCCCTTACTCCAATTAAACACTTTTCTAACTTGTCTGATCCTATCTCTCTCCAATGCTATTGTAAAGGAGATTGAATTAAAATCACTATCTCAAAAATGTTCTCCCATTGAGAGATCTGACACCTGACCAGGTTCATTTCCCAATACCAAATCAAGTACAGCCTTTCCTCTCGTAGGCTTATCCACATACTGTGTCAAGAAACCTTTCCGAATACACCTAACAAACTCCTCCCCATTTAAAAGGTTCCAAAAGAAATCTGGGAAATTATAGGCCAGTAAGTTTGACGTCGGTGGTTGGCAAGTTATTGGAAGGTGTGATAAGGGATAGGATCTACAAATATTTGGATAGACAGGGGCTTATTAGGGAGAGTCAACATGGCTTTGTGCGTGGTAGGTCATGTTTGACCAATCTATTAGAGTTTTTTGAGGAGGTCACCAGGAAAGTGCATGAAGGGAAGGCGGTGGATGTTGTCTACCTGGATTTCAGCATGGCCTTTGACAAGGTCCCTCATGAGAGGTTACTTAGGAAGGTTCAGTCACTAGGTATAGATGGGGAGGTTGTAAATTTGATTAGACACTGGCTTAATAGAAGAAACCAGAGAGTGGTTGAGGAGGATTGCTTCTCTGAGTGGAGGCCTGTGGCGAGTGGAGTGCCACAGGGATCGGTGTTGGGTCCATTGCTGTTTGTCATCTATATCAATGATCTGGATAACAATGTGGTAAACTGGGTCAGCAAATTTGCTGATGATACAAAGATTGGAGGTGTAGTGGACAGTGGGGAAGGTTTTCAAAGCTTGCAGAGGGATTTGGGCCAACTAGAAAAATGGGCTGAAAAATGGCAAATGGAATTTAACGCAGACAAGTGTGAGGTATTGCACTTTGGAAGGACAAACCAAAGTAGAAGATACAGGGTAAATGGTAGGACTCTGAAGTGTGCAGTTGAACAGAGGGATCTGGGAATACAGGTGCAGAATTCCCTAAAAGTGATGTCACTTTTAGGTGGATAGGGTTGTAAAAAGTGCTTTCGATACATTGGCTTTTTTAAATCAGAGTATCGAGTACAAAGGTTGGAGTGTTATGATGATGTTATGTAAGGCATTGGTGAGGCCAAATTTAGAGTATTGTGTACAATTTTGGTCACCTAGTTACAGGAAGAATGTAAATAAGGTTGAAAGAGTGCAGGGAAGGTTCACAAGGATGTTGCCAGGACTTGAGAAGCTGAGTTACAGAGATTGAATAGATTCGGAAATTATTCCTTGGAGCGTAGAAGAGTGAGGGGAGATTTGATAGAGACGCATAAGATTTTGATGGGTATAGATAGGGTGTTTGCAAGTGGACTTTTTCCATTGAGGCTAGGGAAGAAAAAAACCAGAGGGCATGGGTTAAGGTTCATAAGAACATAAGAACATAAGAAATAGGAGCAGGAGTAGGCCATCTGGCCCTTCGAGCCTGCCCCGCCATTCAATAAGATCATGGCTGATCTGTCGTGACTCAGCTCCACCTTCCCGCCCTCTCCCCATAACCCTTAATCCCTTCTCTTATCAAAAACCCATCAACCCGTTTCTTGAAAATATTTAGCGAGGCAGCCTCCACCACTTCAACGGGCAGAGAATTCCAGAGATTCACCACCCTTTGAGTGAAGAAGTTCCTCCTCAACTCTGTTCTAAACCGCCCCCCCCTTTATCTTGAGGCTGTGCCCCCTAGTCCTACTGTCTTTTTTGAGCGGGAAGAGTCTCTCCACCTCTATCCTATCCATCCCATTCATCATCTTATACGTCTCAATGAGATCTCCCCTCATTCTTCTAAACTCTAACGAGTACATGGCTAGTTTATTCAGCCTCTCCTCATAGCTCAATCCCCTCAACTCCGGTATCAGCCGAGTAAACCTCCTCTGCACTCCCTCCAGGGCCAAAATATCCTTGCGCAGGTGCGGCGCCCAAAACTGCACACAGTACTCCAGCTGCGGCCTCACCAATATAGCCCTATACAGCTGCAGCAAGACCTCCCTACTTTTATATTCAATCCCCCTCGCTATGAAGGCCAGCATCCCATTCGCCTTCCTGACTACCTGCTGCACCTGCAAGCTGGGTTTTTGCGACTCATGCACAAGGACCCCGAGGTCCCTCTGCACCGTCGCCTGCTGCAGTTTTTCGCCCCGTAAGTAAAGGCCGGTGGGGGAGGGGAGCTTCTTCACGCAGAGGGTGATGGGAGTGTGGAATGAGCTGCCGGATAAAGTGGTAAATGTGGGGTCACTTTTAACACTGAAGAAAAATTTGGACGGGTTTATGGATGAGAGGGGTGTGGAGGGATATGATTCAAGTGCAGGTCAGTGGGACTAGACAAAAAATGGTTCGGCACAGACAAGAAGGGCCAAAAGGCCTGTTTCTGAGCTGTAATTTTCTATGGTTTTATGGTTCTAAACCTCTTACCCTAGGGAGATTCCAATCAATATTTGGGAAATTAAAATTTCCCATCGTGACAACTCTTATTATTACACCTTTCCAGGATCTGCTTCCCAATCTGCTCCTCAACATACCTGTTACTATTGGATGACCTATAGAAAACACCCAGTAAAGTTATTGACCCCTTCCTGTTCCTAACCTCTAAGAACAGAGATTCCGTAGACAATCCCTCCATGGCATCCATCTTTTCTACAGCCCTGACACTATCTCTGATCATGATGTGGATGTGCCGGCATTGGACTGGGTAAACACAATAAAAAGTCTGACAACACCAGGTTTTAGTCCAACCGATTTATTTGATTGTAAACTCACAAGCTTTTGAGGGGACTCCCTCTTCGTCAGGTGAATGGAGAGTTCTGGCCTCGGGCAGAGCATATAGTGGCTGATAATGTGAGTCGAGTCCTAAAGTGGCTGATAATGTGAGTGGAAGGAGCACTGATCAGTGCTCCTTCCACTCACATTGTCGGCCACTTTAAGACTTGAACAGCAGGTTAGGTGTAAGGATTCGCATTCTAATCAGTAATCTCTAAACTGTCTGTGCTTTATATGCTCTGCCCGAGACCAGAACTCTCCATTCACCTGACGAAGAGGCAGTCCCCTCGAAAGCTTTTGAGTTTACTATCAAATAAATCGGTTGGACTAAAACCTGGTGTTGTCAGACTTTTTACTATGATCAACAGTGCCACTCCCCCACCTCTTTTGCCTCCCTCCTAAAACATCTGAAACCCGGCACTTGAAGTAACCAGTTGTGTCTCCGAGACATCCAAGTCTCTGTAATGGTCTCCACATCACATTTCCAAGTAGTGATCCATGCTCTAAGCTCATCCATTTTGTTCGCAACACTTCTTGCGTTAAAATAGACACATCTCAAACCTTCGGTCTGAGTGCTCCCCTTCTCTATCATCTGCCTGTCCTCTCTCTCACACTGTTGACAAGCTTTCTCTAATTGTGAGCTAACCTCCTCTCTCCCAGTCACTTCAATTTGATTTCCCACCCCCCAACCATTCTAGTTTAAACTCTCCCCATTAGCCTCAGCAAACCTCCCTGCCAGGATATTGGTCCCCCTGGGGTTAAAGTGCAACCCGTCCTTTTTGTACTGGTCACACCTGCCCCAGAAGAGGTCCCAATGATCCAGAAACCTGAATCCCTGCCCCCACTCCAATCCCTCAGCCACACATTTATCCTCCACCTCATTCCATTCTTACTCTCACAGTCTTGTGGCACAGGCAAAAATCCCGACGTTACTACCTTTGTAGACCTTCTTCTCAACTCCCTTCCTAACTCCCTATATTCTCCTTTCCGGACCTCTTCACTTTTCCTACCTATGTCATTGGTCATATGTCATCAAACAAAAGAGTTTATGAAGGAAATAGATAAGATAGAAGCAGAGAAGTTGCTTCCACTGACGGACGAGTGAAACTAGAATTAGGAGGCATAGACTCAAAATAAGGAGAAGCAAATTTAGGACTGAATTAAGGAGGAACTTCTTCACACACAAAGGGTTGTGAATCTGTGGAATTCTCTGCCCAGTGAAGCAGTTAAGGCTACCTCATTGAATGTTTTTAAGGCAAGTTCATGTTTTTGAACAGTAAAGGAATTAAGATTTATGGTGAATGGGCAGGTAGTAGAGCTGAGTCCACAAAAAGATCAGCATGATCTTATTGAATGGCAGAGCAGGCTCGAGAAGCCAATGGCCTGCTCCTGCTTTTAGTTCTTATGTTCTTATGTAAGGGCTTCATACACACTGACTCTCAATGGGGTACAGGTTCCACACACATTGACTTTTACTAGGGTATGGGTTCCACACACATTGACTTTCACTGGGATGCAGGTTCCATACACACTCTCATTGGGGTATAATTCCACACACACACTGTCTTTAACATGGGGTCCTGATTATATAATTATTTTAATGCTGTTTATGGAATTAATTCTTTTTACTACAGGGAGAATGCCCTTGCTCATCCTCAAATGGTGATCAGCTAATCTTGTATGTCCACTGTTTGAACAGTTGGGAAATGTTAAATGTTATGTGCCAATGTCTGAATGAGTTGCTTGATGTGTTGACCAAAATGATATGTTCAAGGCTCTTGAGAAGAAAGTGTTCCAGAAATGACAGGCAGGGGTATGAGGTGGGAGGGAAGCAGCGGGGAAGGAGTGATTGGTGGTGATGGGACCAAGATAGCTGGAGTATGGGGTGTGGGCCAGTTGTGTATGGGGTCTTCAGTTTATTGCTGTTACTGTGGAGACCATTTTAAAAGGAAATTAAAATTCCATTTTAAAAGGAAATTAATTTCAAAGGGCCAGCAGAAAAAGTGATGTTAAGAGAATTTCATGTTTTAAGACGTCTATTATAATAAAACTACTAAAATGAACATTGGTCAAACACTTCTTTCCAGATGACATTTTGACAGGATGGTTAGCAGGCCTATCTTAGTTCTCCAGCATACTAGCCCAGTTGCCAAATTCACATCAAAGCCCTTGGAGTAGCATCTTTCATTTGCTCACCCCTTCCACCCACCACCCGTGCCCCTTATGACAGCCCATGCCCTCAAGATTGCCCCTGATGATACCTCAACCCCACCGACCCTGTCATTCATGACTTCTCAATTTCCTCCATAGCCACTTACCCCTGGGTGCACTGAGTACAGGTCTGCTAAACCATGCAATAGCAATGGAAATTATTTTTAAATCACTGGAAAAGAATACACATCTGAAATTCTAATAATCCCCGAATTCAAGCACAGCATCACAGATATTGGTAAGAAAAACAAAACATTCTCCAACGTAAAAGTAAATGTGATTCTTTAACTGCTTGTGCTTATGAGAAGCAAGAAACCAGATCAAGGAAAATTCTATTCTATGTTATTGTGAGGGTGAGGGGCTGAAAATTCTATAAACCATTTTAAAGTTGTCAGTCATTCTTCGATCAATAGACCACCTGCTGAGCTGAATCCTGGAGAGCTTTTTGAAACCCAGCCAAGCATTCATAATGATTCCAACTATCATAAAAGCGATATTGTTTAAAACTGACAGGCCAGATGGTGTCCCAATTCCATTTCAAAGCAAGAATGTCTTTCAATTAATAGAAATGCTGAGTTTTTTTTCAATTTTCAAAAACACATTATTTTTAACTAAGCCAGTTCTGTCAATTAATTTAATCACAGCACAAAACATGACAGCATAGACTGATAGGACATTTCTTTTACATTTTTTAATGCATGGATAATTGGAAAAGTATTGTAATGCATGACAACAATGGCACAATGCTGATCAAAGTAAAGGGCAACTTGCAGGATTTTGGATAAAAATAGAAAATGAAATATCTGGACGGCTATTGAGAAAAGAGCAATCTTTCTTGATAGCTTTTGGCTCTGGTATGGACATAATGGGTTCTGTGCTGTAAGATTCTACGATTCATAGAGTTTCTAATGTTCTAACATCACAAAATAACATATTTAATGAGAATGGCAAAATATTGCAGTTGTTGGAATCTGAAACAAAAACAAAATACTGGAGAAGATTAGCAGGTCTGACAGTAGCTGTGGGGAGAGAGTAGAGCCAATATTTCAAGCTAGGAAAACCCTTCATCAGAGCTGAAGGCAAAGAAAATCAGATAAAATTTATATTATGAGGTGAGGGGCTATTTTTGGACAAAGGGACTGTAAATGGCAACGATAAAGGTTGAAAAAGGTGCTAAAAGCGTCCATTAACTGATCTGAATGTGTGAATGGCAGAACAAAGATACAGATTGTCAGGGGACTGAGGAATGTGGCAGGAGGATAGGGTGCTCTGGTTTGGAGACAAGGTGGAGAGCGAGATTTCAAAAGTGGAAAAACAAAAATAAGAATAAAAATAGATGAATAAGATGAAAAGAAATAAAATAAATGGAAATAGGTGGAGGGAGTATCCAGGCTCTGAAGTTGTTGAACTCAATGTTCAGTCTGGAAGGCATGAGCTCTCCCCTCTGTCCCCATTTCTATTTTTTTTCATTTATTCTTTCCATCTCATTCATCCATTTTATCACTTTTTATTCTTATTCTTATTTTTCCACTACTGATGAAATCTCGCTCTCCATCCTGCCTCCAAACTACATTAGCCCCAACCACCACCACAGGCCAACTGCCACATTCCTTAAGTAGTCGCCTAACAATCTATACTTTTGTTTTGCCATTCACACATTCCAATCACTTAATAAACAAAGAACAAAGAGAATTACACACGAAAGGAACAGACCTTTCGGCCCTCTAAGTCTGCATTGACCATGCTACCCGACTGAACTAAAAATCTCTACCCTTCTGGGCCCATATCCCCCATTCCCAACCTACCCATGTATTATCAAGACATCCCTTAAAAGTCACTATTGTATCCGCTTCCACTACCATCCCTGACAACGAGCTCCAGGAACCCACCACTCTCTGTGTAAAAAAACCTGCCTCGCACATCTTTAAACTTTGCCCCTCGCACCTTTAACTTATGCCCCTTATGCCTCTTCCACTGGGGAAAAAGCTTCTGACTATCCAATCTGTCTGTGCCTCTCATAATCTTGTAGGGCAGCACGGTGGCACAGTGGTTAGCACTGTTCTTCATAGCTTCAGGGACCTGGGTTTGATTCCCGGCTCGGGTCACTGTCTGAGTGGAGTTTGCACATTCTTCTTGTGTCTGCGTGGGTTTCCTCCGGGTGCTTCGGTTTCTTCCCACAGTCCAAAGATGGCGGGTTAGGTTGAGTGGTCATGCTAAATTGCCTCTTAGTGTCCTGAGATGCGTAGGTTAGATGGATTCGTGGGTAAATATGTAGGGATATGGGGGTAGGGCCTGGGTGGGATTGTGGTCGGTGCAGGCGTGATGGGCTGAATGGCCTCTTTCTGTACTGTAGGGTTTCTATGACTTCTATCAGGTTGCCCCTTAACCACCGTCATTCCAGTGAGAACAAGCCAAGTTTCTCTAATCTCTCCTCATAGCTAATACCCTCCCTACCTCATAACGTCCTGGTAAATCTTTTCTGTATCCTCTCCGAAGCCTCCACATCCTTCTGGTAATGTGGCAACCAGAATTGAACACTATATTCCAAGTGCAGCCTAACTCAGACTCTATAAAGCTACAACATGTCTTGCCAATTTTTAAACTCAACACCCGGTTGATAAGGCAAGCATGCCGTATGCCTTCCTGACTACCTTCCCCATCTATGCTGCCACTTTCTGTGACTTGTGTACCTGTACACCCAAATCCCTTTGTCTATCAATACACTTAAGGGTTCTGCCAGTCAATGGACGCTTTTAGCACCTTTCTCGGCCTTTATCATCACTATTTATGTGCCCTTTGTTAATTACAGCCCCCCCACCCTCATATCTTGTCCAATTTTCTTTACCTTCATCCTGACTTGAAACATTGGCTCTATTCTCTCTTAGACCTGCTGAGTTCCTATAGCATTTTCTGTTTTTGTTTCATATTTCATTAGAACTTGATAACATTCAGCGCATTCATACTGGATGGATCAATAATGTTTTGTGAGTCCATGCCTGAATGTGATTTGTTTGAGTATTTGATTTCAGTTTTAATAAGAAGCTGACACAGGAAAAATGCTCACAAAGCTGCTAGATTTTCATAAAACACAGCTTGTCCATGACAAGCTTGTTATCCATATATGACCGCAGTCCTATACTAACATGGTTGTATCTTCACTGAATCTGAAATCATCATTCAGTTGTATTTAACATTTGCAAAGGTTTGAGTAATGGATCCAGCAGTTTCTAAGGGAAACTGGGATATGCAATGAAAACTGGTCTTGCTAAGATTGAGTCTGGAAAACACGCTGATCTTCTGTCTGGAGTAAGTTGCTGACAATCTGTTCCATTTCTCAATGTCCCCCAGTGGGGTTGGACTTGTGTTCCATATGTGCATTCATTCTGTGTTGGAGACAGCTGCCCATTTCTTCCTGTGTTCAGTGATTGACGGGCCAAATCAGATCATCATCAGGGATGTCGCTGATACTTTTGCCTTTGTGGAGTGGACACCTGCACGAGCCCATGTTGACCATGTATTGCTGTCGTATGGACTAGCCAGCGGGGCGAGTGAGAAGACCGTGCTGAGACTACAACCAACTCTGAGCCATTACACCCTGCAGAACCTGAGACCCGCATCACTGTACCAGGTATCAATCACTGGCATCCATCAGCATGGACAGAGCCAACCTGTAACTGCAGCCTTTACCACAGGTAAGGTGTCTGCAACCCATGTGTGCATCTATACATATATGCAAGAGTACGTGTATGTGTGTGTCTGTTGTAATTCTTGGCCAGAATGTAGATGTGGGTTAACAAATAATGTTTTGTTTAAAGTAGGTAAAGGTTAAGATTTGAGGCACCTGCTTTTGAATAAAGCCACAAGAATCCATATGTTTTGAAGGCAGCACAGTGGTTAGCACTGCTACCTTACAACAACAGAGACCCTGGTTCAATGATGGCTTTGATGGCTGTGTGGAATTTGCATTTTTCCTCAGGGTGTTCTGGTTTCCTCCCACAGTTTACAGATGTGCAGATTAAGTGGATTGGCCATGTTAAATGTGCTGGATTACTGGAATTGGGTGGGGTTGGAGGAGGGGGTGAGGGCGCGGTGGGAAACACCTGATCTCTCACCTAATTTCCATTAACCAGTCCTTTACCCAAAGCCTTGAATGTTATGATGTGCCAAGTGCTCATCCAGATGAACATGAGGCAACTCAACTCTATCACCCTTCCAGGTGGTGCATTCCAGACAAGTTACCCTCTGGATAGAAAGGTTTGTCCTCACATCCCCCCTAAACCACCTGCTCCTTACCTTGAATCTATGTCCTTGTGACAGACCTTTCAACTAAGTGCTCTTTATCCACTTGATTATAGAATCCTACACTACAGGAGGCCATTCGGCCCATTGAGTCTGCACCACCCACAATCTCACCCAGGCCCTATTCCCATAACCTCACTTATTACTTACCCTGCTAATCCTCCTGACACTAAGGTCATTTAGCAGGGCCATTCAGCCTAACCCGCACATCTTTGGATTGCGGGAGGAAGCCGGAGCACCTGGGGGAAACCCACACAGATATGGGGAGAATGTGTAACCTCGACACAGACTGTGACTGGAGGCCAGAATTGAACCCAGGTTCCTGGCGCTGTGAGACAGTAGTGCTAACCACTTTGCCACTGTGTTGCCATGTGTCTCATAATCTTGTACACCTCGATCAGGTCTTCTCTGCTCCAACAAAAACAATGCAAACCTATCTAACCTCACTTTGTGATTTAAATGTTCCATCCCAGCAGCATCTAGTGAATCGCAATCTTTCCTGCTTTTGTACTCAATGTCTCAATTTATAAAGCTGAAGATGCCATATGCTTTGCTAACCTCTCTCATTGTCTCCACTCAGCCTCTAATATTGATGTATATGTACTCCAGCTCCTTCTGACTTCACACTCTTTTGAATTGTGTCACTCTTTTACTGATTCATGGTATGCTGGCTGGGCCAGCATTTACTGCCCATCCCTGAGGACATTTAAAGTCAACCTCATTGTTGTGGAGACACAGATAGGCCAGACCAGGTAAGAATGGTAGATTTCCTTCCCTGAAGGTCATCAGTGAATCATAGAAGCCCTACAGTGCAGCAGGAGGCCAATCGACCCACCAAATCTGTACCAACCCTCCGACTGAGCATCTCAACCAGACTCATAACCCATCCTTTCCCCGTGTTTTTACCCTGCTAATCTATGATTCTTGAGACACCAAGGGGCAATTTAATGGCCAACCACCTTATCTGCACATATTGGGCTGTCGGAGGAAAAGGAGTACCTGGAGGAAACCAATATAGACGTGGGCGAACGTGCACATTCCTCACAGACTGTGATCCAAGAAGGCTGTAATTGAATGTGGGCATCTAGCAGTACTAACCACTGTGCCACCATACCGCCCATATGGGTTTTTACAAGAATCGATAACCTTTCATGGTTATCATCAGACCTTTAATTCCAGATTTTTATTGTGTTTAAATTTCACTATCTGGGGTTCAAGTCCCACCATGATGGGACTTGAACCCCAGTCTCCAAGGCATTACCCCTGGGTCTCTGGATTACTAGTCCAGTGACAATACCACTACACCACTGCCTCCCCAACAAACGTTTAATTTGTGTTGCCTCTGACTATCCCTTATGCCAAAATGCATCTCCTCAAATTTCATATACACTGTATCTGTCCTTTCTGCTAGCCTATTTACATCCTGTTACAGTCAATTGCATCATCTTCACTCCCTTTCAATACTGTGTTAGAACAAAGAACAAAACAGCACGGGAAACAGGCCCTTTGGCCCAACGAGCCCGCGCCGCCGTCCCATGGTCAGTGACCTATTCATGACTCTAGTCTATGCCTAATGTGTGAGGATCAGGGAGGTCCAATATAGGGACAATTTGTTACCCAATCAATCAGCCTAAAAGCACATTTTTGGGATGTGGGAGGAAACCGGAGCACCCGGAGGAAACCCACGCAACCACGGGGAGAACGCGCAAACTCCCACGGACACAGGCCCAACTCCATGTGTCCGCACAGCAACAGAGATAGCCTCTGTGCTGCCATGATGCCCTCGAGATGGTAAGTGCCTGTGGATAAAAATTTCATTATTAAAGACTCTATATCCCTGAGACTAAAACTGACCCCAAGCCTACAATGCTTAATAAGGCCTGCTATATCCCCCTATATGTAAACTGCTCATGTGGCTGTCCAAGTGACTCTTGAACAACCCTAGCGTGCCTGCTTCCACCACCTTACTCGGCAGTGCATTCCACATCCCCACTACCCTTTGTGTGAAAAACTGCCCTCTAACATTAGTCTTATATCTAGCCCCCCTCACCCTAAGCCCGTGACCCCTCGTTCTATCCATTTCTAATAGCGGAAAAAGCTTATCACCATCTACTCTATCTGTCCCCTTCATAATCTTATAAACCTCTATTAAATCCCCCCTCAGCCGACGTCTCTCAAGGGAAAACAGCCCAAGTGCGTTCAATCTTTCCTCGTAAGACAGCCCTTCCATACCAGGCAACATCCTGGTAAATCTCCTCTGCACTCTCTCCAGGATCTCTACATCCTTCCGGTAGTACGGCGACCAGAACTGGACGCAGTACTCCAGGTGAGGTCTAACCAACGTTTTATACAACTGCAACATCAGACTCCTACTCTTATATTCTATTCCCCTTCCTATGAAGGCTAACATGCCATACGCTTTCCTCATCACATTCTGCACCTGCACCGACACCTTCAGGGACTTGTGTACCTGCACCCCCAGGTCTCTCTGCGTATCTATACTCCGGATAGTTCTACCTTTTATCATATAACTCCCTTCCACATTATTCCGGCCAAAGTGCATCACCTCGCATTTCTCCGGATTAAATTCCATTTGCCATCTATCTGCCCAATCTACCAGCCTGTCTATGTCCTGTTGCATTGCCAGGCACTGCTCCTCAGTACCCGCCAATCCAACCATCTTAGTGTCATCAGCAAATTTGCTGATCACACCACCTACCCCCTCTTCCAAGTCATTAATATATACTACAAATAGTAGAGGTCCTAGTACCGAGCCCTGCGGCACCCCACTGGTGACAGACCTCCAATTGGAAAAGGAGCCCTCCACTACTACCCGCTGTCTTCTCCTCCCAAGCCAGTTCTTCACCCATCTACATACCTGGCCTTGTATCCCATGAGCCTTCACCTTTTCTATCAGCCTACCGTGAGGGACCTTGTCAAACGCCTTACTGAAATCCATATAGACAACATCAACGGCTTGTCCTTCGTCAACCGTTATTGTCACCTCTTCAAAAAATTCCAATAGATTCGTAAGGCACGACCTCCCTGTAACGAAGCCATGCTGCGTATCCCTGATCAGATTGCAGCGCTCCAGATGCTCATACATCCTATCCTTGAGGATCCTCTCCATTATCTTGCCTATAACTGAAGTCAAGCTCACTGGCCTATAGTTCCCTGGGTTATCCCTCTGACCCTTCTTAAACAACGGTACAACATTTGCAATCCGCCAATCCTCTGGGACCTCACCTGTGTCCAAAGAAGAGACAAAGATTTGCGTCAGAGGCCCAGCAATTTCATCCCTCACCTCCCTTAGCAGCCTAGGATAGATGCCATCAGGCCCCGGAGATTTGTCCGTCTTTATATTGTCTAAAAGTCCCAACACCTCTTCCCTCGTGATGACTATTTCCCTCAACGGATCCTCAAACTTCTCAAGCACAGCAGCAGAGGACTGACCCCTCTCCTGAGTGAATACCGACGCAAAGTATTCATTCAAGATCTCCCCCATTACCCCAGGCTCCAAGCATAGTTCCCCTCCTCTGTCCCTGAGAGGACCAATGTTCCCTCTAGCCATCCTTTTGTTTCTAATATAAGAGTAAAATGCCTTAGGATTTTCCCTAATCCTACCCGCCAAAGCCATTTCGTGGCCCCTTTTTGCCTTTCTGATGCCCCTTTTAAGTTCTCTCCTACATTCTCTGTATTCTTCTAACGCTATCTCTGTCCTCAAATGCCTCGATCTAGTGTACGCTTCCCTCTTTCTCCTGACCAGGTCCTCAATATCCCTAGTTACCCACGGCTCTCTAATCCTACCTTTCCCATCCTTCCTCTTGACCGGCACATGTCTTTCCTGTAAAGATTGTAGTTTTCCCTTGAGAGACTCCCACATACCCAGCGTCGACCTACCGTTAAAGAGCGTACCCCAGTCCATATCTTTAAGATCCTGCCTAATCCGGCTGTATCTAGCCCTCCCCCAATTTAACACCCTCCCCTTAGGACAGGTTTCATCTTTATCCATTAATATCTTGAACCAGACAGAGTTGTGGTCACTGTTAGCCACATGCTCTCCTACCTCAACGTCAACCACCTGCCCAGGCTCATTCCCCAGAACCAAGTCAAGTATAGCCCCCTCCCTGGTCGGTCTATCCACGTACTGCTCCAGGGATCCTTCCATTACACACTGTACAAATTCCTCCCCGTCAGCACCCTCTGATCTCAGTACATTCCAATCTACCCTGGGGAGATTAAAATCTCCCACTACCACCTCCCTATTCTTCCTGCACTTATCTAGAATGTCCCTGCTTATCCCTTCTTCCACAGCCCTCGGGCTGTTGGGCGGTCTGTAGTAAACACCCAGCATAGTAACATCACCCTTCCTATTCCTCAACTCCACCCATAGCGACTCGATTCCTATATCCTCCGTACCTCCCTCCCTCTGCACTGCTACGATGCAATCCTTAACTAACAACGCCACTCCCCCACCTCTCAGCGACCCACCCCTATCTCGCCTGAAACACTTATACCCAGGAACATTCAACTGCCAATCCTGCCCTTCCTTTAACCAAGTCTCTGTCACCGCCACCACTTCCAACTTCCTTTCAAACATTAATGCCTTCAGTTCATCTGTTTTGCCAGTCACACTCCTAGCATTGAAACACATGCACCGAAGACCCTCAGAAACAACCCGATCCTTCTTCCTACCCTCCGGGCCTACCCTATCCCCAATCCCAGTTCCGAATACCTCCCCACCCCCCCTCCATATTAGTTTAAACCCTGCCGATACACACCAGCTAACCTTCCAGCTAAGATATGTATGCCCTTCCCAGTTAACTGTACCCCATCCCTCTTGTATATTTGCCGTTCTTTCATAAAGACTTCCCAGTGGTCTATGAATATAAATCCCTCTGCCCTACACCAATCTTTCAACCAAGCATTTAATTGGATTATTTCATTATTTCTAGCCCTGTTATCCCTGTCCTTGGACTGTTTGAGGTATGCAGTGTGCATGGTGCATTAGTCTCCATCTAAGTGATTGATCGGGATAATAAAGACATAGAAAAGTACAGCACAGGAACAGGCCCTTTGGTGCTCCAAGCCTGTGCCGATTATGATGCCCTAACTAAATTTTTAAAAATCCTTCTGCCCTTACTCAGACTGTATCCCTCTATTCCCTCCCTATTCATGCACCCACACAGATGGCTCTTAAATATTGCTAATGTGCCTGCTTCCATCACCCCTCTAGCAACATGTTCCAGGCACCTACCACTCTGTGAAAAACTGCCCCCCCCCTCACTTTGAATCTGTGTCCCCTTGTAATTGACACTTCTACCCTGGGAAAAAGCCTCTGACTATGCATTAGCCTGTACCTAACCCGGGGTTATACCTTTCTTGGGAGTATTTGATGGAGTAAGTGTTAAGGGAGTTTGACTTGGTGTCCAAACCTGTGGAGTACTTGTCCTGGGAATATTTGATGTAGAGAGTCATAGAGGTTTGCAGCATGAAAACAGGTCCTTCAGCACAATTTGTCCATACTGCCCAGTTTTTACCATTAAGCTGGACCCAATTGCTCACGTTTGGTGCATATCCCTCCACACCTATCTTACCTATGTAACTGTCTAAATGCTTTTTAAAAGACAAAATTGTACCTTCTTTACCACTGCCTCTGGCAGCTCGTTCCAGATGCTCACTACCCTCTGTGTGAAAAAATGACCCCTCTGGAACCTGTTGTATCACTCCCTGCTCACTTTAAACATATGCCCTCTAGATTTAGATTCCCCTACTGTTGGGAAAAGGTGTTGACTATCTAGCTGATCTATGCCCCTCACTATTTTATAAGCCTCTATAAGATCAGTCCAAAGACCCCTTTGCTCCAGAGAAAAAAGTCCCAGTCAGTCTACCCTCTCCTTGTAACTCAAACCATCAAGTCCCGGTAGCATTCTAGTAAATCTTTTCTGCACTCTTTTCTAGTTTAATAATATTCTTTCTATAATAGGGTGGCCAGAACTGTACACAGTATTCCAAGTGTGGCCTTATTGAGTCAAGCTGCCTCAACACATAATCCATCAAACACTCCAGGGCAGGTACATCATAAAAACAGATTAAAGCTCCCTCTACAATGTCCCCAACAAAAAACACTCTGACTTACCAATGTCTTGTACAACTTCAACAAGATGTCCCAACTCCTGTATTCAGTGTTCTGACCAATGAAACCAAGCATGCCAAATGCCTTCTTCACCACCCTATCCACCTGTAACTCCACTTTCAAGGAGCTATGAACCTGTACTCCCAGATCTCTTTGTTCTATAACTTCCCCAACTCTCCACCATTAACTGAGTGAGTCCTACCCTAGTCTGATCTACTAAAATGCATCACCTTGCATTTATCTAAATTAAACTTCATCTGCCATTCACCAGCCCGCTGGCCCAATTGATCAAGATCTTGTTGTAATCCTAGATAACGTTCTTCACTGTCTACTATGCTACCGATCTTGGTGTCATCTGCAAACTTACTAACCATGCCTCCTATATTCTCATCCAAATTATTAATATAAATGTCAATTAACAGTGGACCCAGCACCGATCTCTGAAGCACACCACTGGTCACAGGCCTCTGGTTTGAAAAACAACCATCTTCTGTCTCTGTCTTCTGTCATCAAGCCAATTTTATATCCAATTGGCTACCTCACCCTGAATCCTTTGAAATTTAACCTTCTGCAACAAAGTACATGCGGTACCCTGTCAAAGCCCTTGCTTTGCGTGTATAGAAAGAGTTTCACATTGTATCTAACCCTGCGCCGTATGTGTCCTGGGAGTGTTTGATGGGGACAGTGTAGAGCGACCTGTACTTGGTATCTAACCTCATGCTGTATCTGTCCTGGGGGTAGTTGATGGCACAGTATAGTGGGAGCTTCACTCTATATCTAACATCATACTGTGCCTGTCCTGGGATTGTTTGATGGTGACAGTGTGGATAGATCTTTACTCTGTTTTTAAACCTGTGCTGTACCCGTCCTAGGAGTGTGTGATGTATACAGTGTAGAGGAAGCATTAGTTTGTATTAATCCTATATTGATGCTATCCTGGGAGTGTTTAATGGAGAATTTTCTCTCTATCTAACCCTATGTTGTATGTGTCTTGGGCGTGTCTCTTGGGATCGGTGAAGAGGGAGCTTTACTCAGTTCCTAACCCTGTGCTGTACCTGTCTTGGTAGTGTTTGATGTGCTCAGTGTACAGGGATCTTTATTCTCTATTTAAACCCATGCTGTACCCGTTCTGGGAGTGTTTGCTGGGGACAGTATAGAGGGAGCTTTACTGTCTGTCTAACCTGGTGCTATACCTGCCTTCGGTATTTTTGAACGTGTTGTACAAACCTGTGTGTTCTAATCTCGAATCACAAATAAATTTTACATATTTAAGCACAATATTCTTTATTTTGTAGCTACTTTGAAAATAGTTAAAGCTTGAAATGCACAAAACAAAATACTCACTATCCATTACTTAACTTAAGGCTGATTTCCACTTGCATATGAAACCTGGCCAAGGTTTTGCTGCACAGAAATCAGCCTTTTCTTCTTTCAAATGTTGTCTTGATCTGTGATCTTTAATCCCAGTGTTTTTTTAATGAACACAAGCTCTTTGTATTAACATTCTTGTAACCCAAACGTTCCTTGGCATCCGGCCAATGAATTGATCAGAAACCAAATTGCATTGCTCAGTTAGGCCAGGTTAGATAGAGCAGCGCAGAGAGTTGGGATCCGCCAGACCCCATCATTTTTAGGCTTTGCTGCCATAGCCTCAATGCCCATATAAAGAAACACAGGCTCCAAAAGGTCTGTAACCTAGTTTTTTTATTTGGGAACAACCTATGACATCTATCATGTCCTTTGATGAGTTCCAAGCCAATCTGGCCATGGAAATCCCGATGTGGAGATGCCGGTATTGGACTGGGGTAAACACAATAAGAAGTCTCACAACACCAGGTTAAAGTACAACAGGCTTATTTGTAGTAAAAGCCACTAGCTTTCGGAGCGCTGCTCCTTTGTCAGGTAAGTGGGAGTTCTACATAGAACATAGAACATAGAACATTACAGCCCAGAACAGGCCCTTCGGCCCACGATGTTGCGCCGACCAGTTACAAAACAATGACCCACTAGCCTAAACCAATCCCTTTTCATCCATAATCCTATCCACAGATCTCTTAAACGCCCCCAAACTAGGTGCATTTACAACTGCAGCTGGCAGGGCATTCCAGTCCCTCACCACCCTCTGGGTAAAGAACCTACCCCTGACATCTGTCCTATAACTACCCCCCCTTAATTTAAAATCGTGCCCCCTCGTGCTAGCTTTCTCCATCCTAGGAAAAAGGCTATCACTATCTACCCTGTCTAAACCTCTAATCATCTTATATGTTTCAATGAGATCCTCTCTTAGCCGCCTTCTTTCCAGCGAAAACAACCCCAAACCTCTCAGTCTCTCCTCATAGGATCTCCCCTCCATACCAGGCAACATCCTGGTAAACCTCCTCTGCACCCTCTCCAAAGCCTCTACATCCTTCCTGTAATGCGGGGACCAGAACTGCACACAAAACTCCAAGTGTGGCCGCACCAGAGTTGTGTACAGTTGCATCATGATGCTGCGACTCCTAAATTCAATCCCCCTACCAATAAACGCCAAGACTCCGTATGCCTTCTTAACAACCTTATCTACTTGATTCCCCACTTTCAGGGATCTATGTACACATACACCTAGATCCCTCTGCTCCTCCACACTATTCAAAGTCCTCCTGTTAGCCCTATACTCAACACATCTGTTATTCCTACCGAAATGAATTACCTCACACTTCTCCACATTAAACTCCATCCGCCACCTCTCAGCCCAGCTCTGCAACCTTTCTAAGTCATCCTGCAAACTATGACACCCTTCCTCACAATCTACCACACCTCCGACTTTGGTGTCATCAGCAAACTTACTAATCCACCCAACTATACCCTCATCCAGATCATTAATAAAAATTACAAACAGCAGTGGCCCCAAAACAGATCCCTGAGGCACACCACTTGTAACCGAACTCCATGACGAATATTTCCCATCAACCACCACTCTCTGTCTCCTATCTGCTAGCCAATTCCTGATCCAATTCCCTAGATCACCCCCAATCCCATACATCTGCATTTTCTGCAGAAGCCTACCATGGTGAACCTTATCAAACGCCTTGCTAAAATCCATATACACCACATCAACTGCCTTACCCCTATCCACCTCTTTGGTCACTTTCTCAAAGAACTCGATAAGGTTAGTAAGGCATGACCTACCCGCTACAAAACCATGCTGACTGTCCCTAATCAACTCATTACTTTCCAAATAACTATAAATCCTGTCTCTAATAATCCTTTCCAATACCTTACCCACCACAGAAGTAAGACTCACCGGTCTATAATTCCCAGGGAAGTCCCTTCTCCCCTTCTTAAACAATGGGACAACATTTGCTGTCCTCCAATCTTCTGGTACTATACCAGAGACTAACGACGACCTGAAGATCAGAGCCAGAGGCTCCGCAATCACCCCTCTTGCCTCCCAAAGAATCCTAGGGTAAATCCCATCTGGACCAGGGGACTTATCTACTTTCAATCCCTCTAAAATATCCAGCACATCCCCCGTATCAACTGCAATACTATCTATTTTACACCCCTGCACCCCAGTGTCCTCCTCAGCTACATTCCTGTCCCCTTGCGTGAACACCGAAGAGAAATATTGGTTCAACGCCTCTCCAATCTCCTCCGGTTCCACACACAACTTCCCTCTACTGTCTGTAACTGGCCCTAATCTTGTCCTAACCAACCTTCTGTTCTTGACATACCTGTAAAACGCCTTAGGGTTCTCCTTAATCCTATCAGCCAAAATCATCTCATGTCCTCTTTTAGCCCTTCTTAACTCCCTCTTCAACTCCCTCCTAGCCAATCTAAAACTTTCTAATGCACTACCTGAGCCCTCAAGCCTCATCCGAACATAAGCCTCCTTTTTCTTCCTAACCAACGAATCAACTTTTTTGGTGCACCACGGTTCCCTGGGCCTACCAAATCCTCCTTGCCTGACAGGGATATACTTATCACAGACCCGCAATAGCTGCTCCTTGAAAAATCTCCACATCTCGGATGTTCCCAGTCCCTGTAATCTCCCATTCCAACCAATGCTTCCTATTTCTCTCCTAATAGCCTCATAATTACCCTTCCCCCAGCTGAAACTACTGACCCGAGGTTCATGCCTATCCCTTTCCATCACTAAGGTGATGGAAAGGGATAGGTGTAGTGTAGTAAAATCTTTACTATGTACTTAAATGTGCAGTGTAGTAAAATCTTTACTATGTACTTAAATCATGCTGCAACTGTTCATAATGGCATATAAAGACACAAACTCAATTTACAAAATAATGGTTGGAATGCGAGTCTTTACAGGTAATCTTAAAGGTACAGACAATGTGAGTGGAGAGAGTGTTAAGTACAGGTTAAAGAGATGTGTATTGTCTCCAGACAGGACTGTTAGTGTGAATTTGTGAGCCCAGGCAAGTCGTGGCAGTTACAGATAGTCCGTCCTGATGTGTGCGGAACTTGGCTAACAGTCTCTGCTCAGCGACTCTGTGCTGTCATGTACCGTGAAGGCCATCTTGGAGAATGCTTACCTGAAGATCAGAGGCCGAATGCCCATGACTGCTGAAGTGTTCCCCAACAGGAAGAGAACAGTCTTGCCTGGTGATTGTCGAGCGGTGTTCATTCATCCGTTGTCATAGCATTTGATACACATCTCTTTAACTTGTGCTTAATGCTCTCTCCACTCACATTGTCTGTAACTTTTAAGACTTGATTACCTGTAAAGTCTTGCATTCCAATCATTAGTTTCTAAATTGAATTTCTGTCTTTATATGCCCTGTTTGTGAACAGAACTCCCACTTACCTGACGAAGGAGCAGCACTCTGAAAGCTAGTGGCTTTTACTAGCAAATAAATCTATTGGACTTTAAGCTAGTGTTGTGAGACTTCTTACCATTGGAAATCCCATCATCCTTAAAAAACAACTTTGGCTAAATATCAAGTTTGCTTGACTGAAGATCTTTCAGCATTATTAAAAGTTAAATCTTTGCGGGCAATTTGGCCACAAAGGGGACAATGCTGAGGGAGTTTTCTCTGAGTCTAACCCCTTGTTCTAAGTGTTCTGAGAGGGATTGATGGGGAAGTGTTGAAGGAGCTTTATTTAGTATCTAACCCTGGGCTGTTCTTGTCCTGGGAGTGTTTGATATGGACTGTGTAAATAGAGTGTGATTCTACATCTAACCCTGTGCTGTACCTATCCTTGGAGTGTTTGATGTAGAGGGAAATTTTTGCTGTATTTCAGCCTGTGTTCCTGTCCAGGGTGTGTCTGATATATAGATGTAGAGAATGCATTATTCTGTATCTAACCATGTTTATGCCTGTTTAGGGAGTGGTGGTGGGGCAGTGTAGCGGGAGCATTAGTCAGTTACCGTTCCCATGCAATACCTCCCCAGACAGTGTTTGTTGGGCCAATGAAGAGGGAATTTTGCCCTTTATCTAACCCCACATGTACTTCTCCTGGGTGTGTTGGATGATCATGGTGCATTGCAGAGGGAGATTGACTCTTTATCCCTTGATGTACCCTGCTCTGGGAGTTGGGGACAGTGTAGTAAAATCTTTACTATGTACTTAAATCATGCTGCAACTGTCTTGGCTGTGTTTGATGGGGCAGTGTAGAGCATGCTTTAGTCTGTAACTAATCCTATACTAGAGGATCCATTACCTGATCTGGAAGTCATAGAATCCCAACAGTGCAGAGGAGGCCATTCGGCCCATCAAACAACCACTGACAACAATCCCACCCAAACCCTATCTCCATAACCCTGCTAACTTCCCTGGCACTAAGGGCAGTTTAGCATGGCAAATCAACCTGACAAGCACATCTTTGGAGTGTACGAGGAAACCTATGCAGACACAGGAAGAAAATGGAAACTTCACACAAACAGTCAATCAAGGCTGGAATTAAAGCCAGATCCCTGTCACTGTAGGGCAGCAGTGCTAACAGTTGTGGTAGCGTTGCCAGCCAGTGTTTGATGGGGACCGTGTTGAGGGAACTTTACTCAGTGTCAACCCCTATGCTGTTAGTGTTCTGGGAGTGTGTGATAGGACCAGCAGAGAGGGAGCTTTATTCTGTATCTAACCTTGTGCTGCACCTGTTCTGGAAGTTTTTGATGGTGTAAGCGTAGAGGAGAATTTTCTCTATAAATAACACTATTGTTTCTGTCAGTGTTTGATGTATGCAGTTCAGATAGTGCCTTAGTCTGTATCTATCTCTCGCTGTACGTGACCTGAGAGTGTTTGATGGGGCAGTGTAGAGGCAGCTTTATTTGTGTATAACCTTGTGCTGTATGTGTCCTAGGAGTATTTGTTTTAGTCAGTGTAGATGCAATTTTACTCTCTCACACATGGATAGCATCCCTGGTCTCCGAAGAGCCTGCATATATCCCTTGTTACCCATTATGCTCTAGACATTTACAGAATATTTCAAGATTCTACCCAATGCAGTCCCCCTCCCTCAGCCCCCTCTTTAACACCTCAAGTTTCTCCTTCAGCACTCCCCCCATCCCCGCCATGAATATAGGAATCCCCCCTTTCCTCTGTACCCCCACCACGCCGCACAAAACAAGACTAACATGAATAAAAATAGAACATAGAACATAGAAAAACTACAGCACAAACAGGCCCTTTGGCCCACATGTTGCACCAATGGTATCAATACCTACCAGGTTACCTATTCTCTGCCCGTTGAAGTGGTGGAGGCTGCCTCGCTAAATATTTTTAAGACACGAGTTGATGGGTTTTTGATGAGAGGGGATTAAGGGTTATGGGGAGAGGGCGGGAAAGTGGAACTGAGCAGCGACAGATCAGCCATGATCTTATTGAATGGCAGGGCAGGCTCTAAGGGCTAGATGGTCTACTCCTGCTCCTATTTCTTATGTTCTTATGTTCTATAACCCTCAATTCTATTTACATCCATGTACTCATCCAGAAGTCTCTTAAAAGACCCTATCGAATTTGCTCCCAAAAGCACCGACGGCAGCAGATTCCACTCACCCACCACCCTCTGAGTGAAAAACCTACTCCTGATATCTCCTCTGTACTTACTCCCCAGCACCTTAAACCTGTGTCCTCTTGTAGCAACCATTCCAGCCCTTGGAAAAAGCCTCTGAGAATCCACCCAATCTATACCTCTCAACATCTTGTACACTTCTATCAGGTCACCTCTCATCCTTTGTCTCTCTAAGGAGAAAAGACCGAGCTCTCTCAACCTATCCTCATAAGGCATGCCACCCAATCCAGACAACAACCATATAAATCTCCTCTGCACCCTTTCATAAGAACATAAGAACATAAGAAATAGGAGCAGGAGTAGGCCATCTGGCCCTTCGAGCCTGCCCCGCCATTCAATAAGATCATGGCTGATCTGTCGTGACTCAGCTCCACCTTCCCGCCCTCTCCCCATAACCCTTAATCCCTTCTCTTATCAAAAACCCATCAACCCGTTTCTTAAAAATATTTAGCGAGGCAGCCTCCACCACTTCAACGGGCAGAGAATTCCAGAGATTCACCACCCTTTGAGTGAAGAAGTTCCTCCTCAACTCTGTTCTAAACCGCCCCCCCTTTATCTTGAGGCTGTGCCCCCTAGTCCTACTGTCTTTTTTGAGCGGGAACAGTCTCTCCACCTCTATCCTATCCATCCCATTCATCATCTTATACGTCTCAATGAGATCTCCCCTCATTCTTCTAAACTCTAATGAGTACAAGCCTAGTTTATTCAGCCTCTCCTCATAGCTCAATCCCCTCAACTCCGGTATCAGCCGAGTAAACCTCCTCTGCACTCCCTCCAGGGCCAAAACATCCTTGCGCAGGTGCGGCGCCCAAAACTGCACACAGTACTCCAGCTTCAACTTTCAATAGCTTTCAGCTTTCAATACCTTCCACATCCTTCCTGTAATGAGGCAACCAGAACTGAGCACAGTATCCCAAGAGAGGTCTGACGAGGGTCTTATAAAACTGCAACATTATCTCCCAACTCCTAAACTCAATCCCTTGATTGATGAAGGCCAGTACACCATATGCCTTCTTAACCACATCCTTTACCTGCGAGGCCAATTTAAGAGTCCTGTGGACGTGGACCCCAAGGTCCTTCTGATCCTCTACACTGCTAAGAGTCTTACCCTTGATATTAGACTCCTTCATCCCATTTGACCTGTCAAAATGGACCACTACACATTTATCCGAATTGAAGTCCATCTGCCACTTCTCCGCCCAGTCTTGCACACTATTTATGTCACGATGCAATTTCTGACATCCCTCCAAACTATCCACAACACTACCAACCTTCGTGTCATCAGCAAACCTACCAACCCATCCCTCCACTTCCTCATCCAGGTCATTTATGAAAATTATAAACAGCAAGAATCCCAGAACAGATCCCTGGGGCACTCCACTGGTGACTGACCTCCATGCAGAAAAAGACGCATCTACAACCACTCTCTCTGCCTTCTGCAGGCAAGCCAATTCTGGATCCACAAGGCAATAGCCCCTTGGATCCCATGCCCTCTTGCTTTCTCAAGAAGTCTTGCAATGGGGGACCTTATCGAACGCCTTGCTGAAGTCCATATAAATCGCATCTACCGCTCTTCCTTCGTCAGTGTATTTAGTCATATTTTCAAAGAACTCAACTAGGCTCGTAGGGCACGATCTGCCTTTGACAAAGCTATGCTGATTACTATTGAGCATACTAAACTTCTCTAAATGTTCATAAATCCTGTCCCTCAGAATCTTCTCCATCAACTTATCAACCACTGAGGTTAGACTCACCAGTCAGTAATTTCCTGGGCTATCCCTATTCCCTTTCTTGAATATAGGAACCACATTCGCAATCCCCCAATCCCCCGGAACCTCTCCCGTCTCCATCGACGACACAAAGATCATCGCCAGAGGTTCTCTTCCCTGGCCTCCCACAGTAATGCGGCGATTTATCTATCTTGATGCTATTCAAAACTCCCAACACATCCTCTTTCTTAATGTCCACATACTCAATATTTTCAGTCTGCCACAAGCCTGCAGTACAACCACCCAGATCTTTTTCAACTGTGAATACCGAGGTAAAGTATTCATTAAGCACCTCTGCTATTTCTACCGGTTCTGTACAAACTTTCCCACCTTCACATTTTATAGTTTCTATTCCTTCACATGTCATCCTTTTACTCTTCACATATTCGTAGAATGCTTTAGGGTTCTCCTTAATCTTACCTGCCAAGGCCATCTCATGACCCGTTCTGGCTCTCCTAATTTCCTTCCTACAAGCCGTATACTCCTCTAGATCTCGAACATCTCCTACCTTTCTGAACCTTTTGTACGCTTTACTTTTCTTTTTGACTAGGTTCATTACAACCTGCGTGCCCCATGGTTCCTGTAATCTACCAAAACCTCCCTGTCTCACTGGAACGTTGTTGTGCAGAACCCTAGACAAACATTCCTTGGAAATCTGCCACCTTACTTCGGTACTTTTTCCCGAGAACACCTCCTTCCAATTTACTCGTCTAATTTCCTTCCTGATGGCTTCATATTTCCCCTTACTCCAGATAAACACCTTCCTAGCTTGCCTGATCCTATCTCTTTCCAATGCTAGCTTAAAGGAGATAGAGTTATGATCACTATCCCCAAGAAGCTCTCCCACTGAGAGACCCGACACTTGTCCGGGTTCATTAGCCAGTACCAGATCGAGTACAGCTTCTCCTCTTGTAGGCTTACCCACAAGAGGAAAACAAAGAACAAAGAACAACACAGCACGGGAAACAGGCCCTTCGGCCCAACGAGCCCGCGCCGCCGTCCTATGGTCAGTGACCTATTCATGATTTTAGTCTATGCCTAATGTGTGAGGATCAGGGAGGTCCAATATAGGGACAATTTGTTACCCAATCAATCAGCCTAAAAGCACATTTTTGGGATGTGGGAGGAAACCGGAGCACCCGGAGGAAACCCACGCAACCACGGGGAGAACGTGCAAACTCCCACAGACACAGGCCCAAATCCATGTGTCCGCACAGCAACAGAGATAGTCTCTGAGCTGTCATGTTGCCCTCGAGATGGTCCAGTTTACGCACATCAACGACATGAAGCAGTAGGCAACTCCCGAAGCAACATCCAAGAGCAGCCCACCACAACCTGCCGCATGCATGCCCCTTGCTGGACTTAAATGCCCGTGGACAAAAAATTCATTATTAAAAAGACTCTATATCCCTGAGGCTAAAACTGAATCCCAAGCCTACAATGTTTAGTAAGGCCTGCTATATCCCCCTATATGTAGACCGCTCATGTGGCTGTCCAAGTGACTCTTGAACAACCCTAGCGTGCCTGCTTTCACCACCTTACTCGGCAGTGCATTCCACATCCCCACTACCCTTTGTGTGAAAAACTGCCCTCTAATATTAGTCTTATATCTAGCCCCCCTCACCCTAAGCCCGTGACCCCTCGTTCTATCCATTTCTAATAGCGGAAAAAGCTTACCACCATTTACCTTCATAATCTTATAAACCTCTATTAGATCCCCCCTTAGCCGACGTCTCTCAAGGGAAAACAGCCCAAGTGCGTTCAATCTTTCCTCGTAAGACAGCCCTTCCATACCAGGCAACATCCTGGTAAAACCTCCTGAACATACCTAACAAACTTCTCCCCATCCAAACCCCTTACTTAGGGATATTCCAATCTATTTTTGAGAAATTAAAGTCTCCCATCATGACAATTCTGTTATTACTACATCTCTCCAGGATCTGTTTCCCTATCTGTTCCTCACCATCCCTGTTAATATTGGGCAGCTAATAGAAAAATGGAAAAACTTTGCTCAGTATCTAATCCTATATGTATCAGTCCTGGATATGTTTGATTGGAAATGTGCAGAGGGGGCTTTTACTCTAGACCTAACCCTGTGCTGTGCCTGTCCTGTAATGTTTGACTGGGACAGTCTACAGACAGTTTCATTTTATCACCTAACCCCATGCTGTACACCTGTCCTGGGTATTTTTGATGCAGTCAGTGTAGAGAGAGCTTTACTATGTATTTAACTTCCTGCGAGTATTTGATGTGGACTTTGTAGACAGTGCTTAAAGCTGTGTCTAACTCCTTATGTATCTGTACTCAGAGTGTTTAATGATGTCAGTGTAGAGGGATTATTACTATGTTTTTGGCTTGATTTATTATTGTCACAGGTAATGTTTTCGTGTACTATACAGACAAAGCATACTGTTCATAGAGTATATAGGGGAGAAGGAAAGGAGAAGGTGCCAAATGCAGTGTTACAGTCATAGCTAGGGTGTACTTTATACTTTATATAAAGTTGGTCCATTCAAAACTCAGCCAGGAAGAAGCTGTTCCTGAATCAGATAGTTTATGACCTCAGACTTGTATATCTTTTTCCCGACAGAAGAAGGTAGATGAGAGTATGTACATGGTGCGTGGGGTCCTTGATTATTCTGGCTGCTTTTCCAAGGCAACAGGAATTGTAGAGAGAATCAGTGAAGGGAAGGCTGGTTTGCGTGATGGACTGGGCTATATTCACAACCCTTTGTAGTTCCTGTGGTGTTGGTCAGAGCAGTGACCATATTAAGCTGTGGTACATCTGTAAAAGTTGGTGAGAGTTGTAGCAGACAGGCTGAATTTTCTTTGCTTCCTGAGACAGTAGAGGCATTGATGAGCTTTCTTAATGCGTTGGTGTAGAGGGACTGGGACAGGTTGTTGGTGTGTTGCAAAGTTGAGATTGTGAAGTGTGGTCCCTTTAAAAGCTAGTTTGTGTCAATGCTTAGAGGCTTAAAATGCAAGTGCATACAGGGTACACAGACAGTAAATTTGTAACAAAGGCTAACATTGGAGTTCTCTTTGTAGGCTTTTGAATTTTGAATTCAGCCTATCAGTTTAAAGAAGGCACTCAGCTAACAGGAAGTTATCAAATTTGAATTTGTTTTTGCTGACAACATCAGGCCAATCCTGTTGTCGGAAAATTGATAATCGCAGTTATAAAGAGGAGTTCAACTGAAGGGCTGCCATCTCTCAAAGCCTAGAGAGGGAAAGAGCAGCTCTCTGCCAACTTCAAATATCTCTTCAGAGAAATCATCACCCATCTAACAAAGGCTTACCAAATAAGAAAGAGCTTATAGATGGTGGAATCAACAGAGGGACTCCAAAAGTTTTCCAAAGCCACAAAACCTGGTTGCACATTTTTTTGAGAGTGACTAAATTCAGTTTTTTTTTTGTTAATGAATGGACCTTGTATTTATTTGAACAACATTACAGCAGTATCTTACTTTTATACCGATTAAAGTTCCCTTTTAATTAAAGTTCCCTATTACTTAAATAAATAAGTTGTTAATTGTAAATGTCAGATATTTCTTTGAATTAACCTCTAAACGTTAATGAAGAACAGTTCACACCTTCCCCAAACACTTCTAACAGATTACGAAGTGAGGTATTCCTCTTTGGGGGATTTGGTGTGACTTCTCAACAGGGGATCAGTCTCTGTGTCGTAACAAGTGATCTGGACACTTAAAAGCTTGAAGGTCTTTACCATTTGGTGATCGATGTTTCAGTGGGAGAGCATTTTGGGCTTAGCGATCATAATTCCAAAAGATTTTGGATAGTCATGGGTCAGGACAAGAATGGCCCTCGGGTGCTTAAATGGGCAGAGGGCCAAATACTCCAAATTAGACAGGAACTGGGGAATGTGGATTGGGAATGGCTATTTGAGGGCAAATCCACGCCTGGCATGCTGGAGGCTTTTAAAGGCCACTTGACTGAAGTGCAGCTGAGACATGTCCCTGCAAAAATGAAGGATAGAAATAGCAGGATTCAGGACCATGGATGACAAGGGAAATCGTAAGCTTGGTCAAAAGCAAAAGGAAACATACATCTAGGCATCGAAAAACTGATGAAGGCCTTGAGGAGTTTAGTGAAAGTAGGAAGGAACTTAAGTGTGGAATTGGGGGGGCCAAAAAGAGACCATGCCTTCTTAAAAAAGGTATTTAGCAAACAGGGTCAAGGAAAATCCCAAGGCTTTTTATGAATATATTAGGAGCAGGGGGTAGCAAGAGAAAGAACAGGCCCACTCAAGGACAATGGAGGGAAGTTATGCATGGACCCACAGAAAGTGGGTGAAACCCTTTGAGTACTTTGTATTGGTATTCACCAAGGAGAAGGACATGATGGATATTGAGGTCATGGATAGGTGTGTGAAAGCTCTGGAGGATATCAATATATCAAAGGAGAAGTGTTGAGTTTCCTAAATTGCATTAAGGTAGACAAGTTCTGGGGCCAGATGGGATCTATCAGAGGTTACTGTGGGAGGCAAGGGGAGAAATAGCTGGGGCCTTAACAGATATCTTCACATTCTCTTTGACCACAGGTGAGGTTCCAGAGGACTGGAGAATAGCCAATGTTTAAGAAAGGACTCAGGGATAATCCAGCTAATTATGAGCCAATGAGCATGATATCTGTGGTGGGGAAGCTTATAGAGAAGATACTGAAGGAATGCTTATGTACACATTTGGAAGAAAATGGATTAATTAGTGACGACAGCATGGTTTTGTATGGGGAAGGTCATGTCTCACCAACTTGATTGAATTTTTTGAAGAAGAGACAAAGATAATTGATGAGGGAAGGGCTGTGGATGTAATTTATATGGAATTTAGAAAGGCGGACAATTGAGGTTAAAAAGGGACAGCATGGATAAGTTGGGCTAAAGGGCCTATTTCCATACTGTAAACCTCTATGACTCTATGTTTGACAAGGTCCCAGATAGCAGACTGATACAAAAACTGAAATCATGTGGGATTTGGGGTGGGCTGGCTAGGTGGATATAGAACGGGCTTGGTTATAGAAGACAGAGGGTAGCAGTGGAAGGATGTTTTTAAGAATGGAGATCTATAGCTAGTCGTGTTCTTCAGGGATCAGTGCTGGGACCTCTGTTACTTATAGTATATATAAATTAGCTGGAGGAAAATGTGGGTGGTCAGATTAGTATGTGTACGGATGACACAGAGACTGGCAGATTTGCTGTAAGTGCTGAGGATTGTAAGAGAATACAACAGGACATAGAACCCTAGAACCCTACATAGAACCCTACAGGCAGAAACAGGCCCTTCGGCCCATCGAGTCTGCACCGAACACAATCCCACCCAGACCCTATCCCCATATTTACCTGCTAATCCCTCTAACCTACACATCCCAGGACACTAAGGGGCAATTTTAGCATAGCCAATGAACCTAACCCGCACATCTTTGGACTGTGGGAGGAAACCGGAGCACCCAGAGAAAACCCACGCAGACACGAGGAGAATGTGCAAACTCCACACAGATAGATTGGATACTTGGACACAGAAATGGCAGGTGAAGTTTAAGCCAGACAAAGCTGATGCATTTTGGAGGATCAAATTTGGGAAAGAATAATTCTGTAAATGACAGAACCCTTAGGAACATTAACATATACCTTCTTAATCACTTTGGACACACAGGTGGCTAAGATTATTAAGAAGGCATATGGCATGCTGCAGCTTATAAAACCTCATTTTATATCGCTGCAACATGATTTCCCAACTCCTGTACTCAATGGCCCGGCTGTTGAAAGCAAGCATGCCATATGCCTTCTTAATAATCGTATATAAAATATCATTTCGTATTGCTGCATTTGGAGTATTACATGCAATTTTGGTGACCACATTATCAGAAAGACATGGAAGCTTTGGAGAGAGTGCAAAGAAGGTTCACCAGGATGTTGCCTGGTCTCGTGGAGAAGTTGAATAAACTAGGATTGTTTCACTGGAAAGACGGAGGCTGAGGGCAGATCTGATAGAGGTCTTCAATATCATGAGAGGCATTGACAGGATAGGTAGTCAGAGGCTTTTTCCAAGGATGGAACTGTTGATTACAACAGGCACAGGTTCAAAATGAGAGGGAGAACGTTTAAGGGAGATGTGTGAGGGAAATTTTTCATGCACACAGTGGTGGGTGCCTGGAGTACGCTGCCAGAGGAGGTGGTGGAAGCAGGCACATTAGCAACATTTAAGAGGCGTCTGGATGGGTACATGAACAGGGAGGAAATAAAGGGATTTGGACTAAGTAACAGCAGAAGGGTTTTTTTTAGTTAGGACATTACGATCGGCATAGGCTGAAGGGCCTGTTCCCGTGCTGTACTTTTCTTTGTTCTTTATTTCCACTCTATCCCATTTAGACAGGGGTACACCCTCCGCTATGCTCCTTGAACTTGATGATTATCTCCTTCATTTTACTGACATTGAGGGAGAGATTATTCTTGTCGCACCAGATTCTCTGTCTCTTTCCTGTACTCTGTTTGATCATTGTTTGAGATCTGAATCACTATGAGGGTGTCATCAGCAAATTTGAAAATCGAATTGGTGGGGAATTTGGCAATACAGTCACAGGTGTATAAGGAGTATAGTAAGGGGCTGAGGACACAGTCTTGTGGGGCACCGGGGTTGAGGATAATCATGGAGAAGATACTGTTGCCTATCCTTAGTGATTGCAGTCTGTAGGTTAGGAAGTCTAGGATCCAGTCGCAGAGGGAGGAACTGAGTTTCAGGCCTCGGAATTTGGAATTTTTGAATAATTGTATTGAAGGCTGAGCTGTAAAGTTTTTGAAGTTTACTTATTAGAGTCACAAGTAGGCTTACACTGCCATGAAGTTATTGTGACAATCCTGTAGTTGCCACATTCCGGTGCCTGTTCTGGTACACTGAGGGAGAATTTAGCATGGCCAATGCAACTAACCAGCATGTCTTTCGGGCTGTGAGAGGAAATTGGAGCACCTGGAGGAAATTCACGCAGACATAGAAGAACGTGCAGACTCCGCACAGTCAGTGACCCAAGCCGGGAATTGAAACTGGGTCCCTGACTCTGTGAGGCCTGTTGCAACAACAGGCAAACTACAATGGATGCAGGCAATCTGGGAGGTTGGAACTGTTTTGTGCCATGACTAACTTTTTGAAGCACTTCATAACAATGGATGTCAGAGCCACTGGGTGATAGTCATTAAGGCACACTGCTTTAATGTGTATTGAACCCCATGCTGTGTCCTGGGAGTGTTTGATGGGGTCAGTGGAGAGGGAATATGCATCTGTCGCTGTCCTGGGTGTCTTTGATCGGGACATTGTCGAGCGAGCTTAACTCTGTCTCATGCTGTGTCTCGTGCTGTGCTGTACAGGGTTTTTTTGCTGGGGACAGTGTAGAGGGAGCTTTACTCTGCTTTTATGATGTACCTGCTCTGGAGTGTTTGATGGATTATGTGTTGAGGGAACTTTACTTGATAAGGTCACACTTGGAATATTGTGGACAGTTCTGGTCACCCTATTATCGAAAGGATATTATTAAACTAGAAAGAGTGCAGAAAAGATTTACTAGGATGCTACCGGGACTTGATGTTTGAGTTATAAGGAGAGATGAGATTGACTGGGACTCTTTTCTCTGGAGCGCAGGAGGCTTAGGGATGATCTTAAAATCAAATATAAAATAATGAGGAGCATAGATCAGCTAGATAGTCAATATCTTTTCCCAAAGGTAGGAAAGTCTAAAACTAAAGGGCACAAGTTTTAGTTGAGAGGGGAGAGATCAAAAGTGTCCAGAGGGGCAACTTTTTCATACAGAAGGTGTTGAGTGTCTGGAACAAGTTGCCAGAGGTAGTAGCAGAGACGGGTACTATTTTGTCCTTTAAAAAGTGTTTAAACAGTTAGATGGGTAAGATGGGTATAGAACATAGAACATAGAACATAGAACATAGAACATTACAGCGCAGAACAGGCCCTTCGGCCCACGATGTTGCGCCAACCAGTTACAAAACAATGACCCAATAGCCTAAACCAATCCCTTTTCATCCATAAACCTATCCACAGATCTCTTAAACGCCCCCAAACTAGGTGCATTTACAACTGCAGCTGGCAGGGCATTCCAGTCCCTCACCACCCTCTGGGTAAAGAACCTACCCCTGACATCAGTCCTATAACTACCCCCCCTTAATTTAAAGTCGTGCCCCCTCGTGCTAGCTTTCTCCATCCTAGGAAAAAGGCTATCGCTATCTACCCTGTCTAAACCTCTAATCATCTTATATGTTTCAATGAGATCCCCTCTTAGCCGCCTACTTTCCAGCGAAAACAACCCCAAATCTCTCAGTCTCTCCTCATAGGATCTCCCCTCCATACCAGGCAACATCCTGGTATAGAGGGATATGGGCCAAATGCAGGTAATTGGGACTAGCTTAGGGGTTAAAAAAAGGGGCGGCATGAACAAGTTGGGCTGTAAACCTCCATGACTCCACTGACCCCATGCTGTACCCGCACAGGGAGTATTTGATGAGCATAGTGTAAATTTGCTCTGTATCTAATCCTATATGTACATATCCTGGGAGAGTTTGATGGGCACAGTGTAGAGGGAGTTTTACTCTGAATCTTACCCCATGCGATACCTTCCCTTGGAGTATTTAATTTGATAAGCGTAGAGAGAATTTTTCTCTGTATCTCCAATTGTGTTGTTCCTGTCCCTGGAATGTTTGAGCTGGACAGTGTAGCGGGAACTTCACTCTATATCTTACCCCCCCATGTTCCTGTCCTGGGAATGTTTCTTGAAGATAGGGTAGAGAGAACTTATCTCTGTATCTAAATCCATGCTGTGCCTGTTTAAAGCTAGTTTTAAAGCTTTTGCTACCAAATAAACCTGTTGGACTTTAACCTGGTGTTGTGAGACTTCTTACATGGTTTGATTTATACAATGCAGAGTGAGCATTAGTCTGTACCTAACCCTATGTTATTTCTGTCCTTTGTGTATTTATCTAATACCGCGCAGTACGTTTCCTGGGAATGTTTCATGGGGACAATGTACATGGAACATTTCTCTGCATCTAACCCTGTGCTGTATGTATCCTGGGATTGTTTGATGGAGTTAATGCATAGAACATAGAACATAGAACATTACAGCACAAACAGGCCCTTCGGCCCTTGAGTTGCGCCGATCACTTCAACCCCACCAATCTATAGACCTATCTATAACCCCCAATCCCATTAAACCCCATATACTCATCCACAAGTCTTTTAAAAGACCCCAGCGAGTTCGCCTCCACCACCGACGACGGCAGCCGATTCCATTCACTCACCACCCTCTGAGTGAAAAACTTACCCCTAACATCACCTCTGTATTTCCCTCCCCGCACCTTAAATCTGTGTCCTCTCGTAGCGACCATTTCAACCCGGGGAAATAGCCTCTGAGAGTCCACTCTATCTATTCCTCTCAACATTTTATAAACTTCTATCAGGTCGCCTCTCAACCTTCGCCTCTCCAGGGAAAAGAGTCCCAGCTCCCTCAACCTATCTTCATAAGGCATGCCTCCCAGTCCAGGCAACATCCTTGTAAATCTCCTCTGCACCCTTTCAATAGCTTCTACGTCTTTCCTATAGTGAGGCGACCAGAACTGCGCACAGTACTCCAAATGAGGCCTGACGAGGGTCCTGTAAAGTTGCAGCATTACCTCCCGACTCCTAAACTCAATCCCTCGATTAATGAAGGCCAGTACACCATACGCCTTCTTGACCACCTCCTCCACCTGCGAGGCCGATTTAAGAGTCCTGTGAACCCGGATCCCGAGATCCTTCTGCTCTTCAATGCTACTAAGACTCCTGCCCTTGATAATGTACTCGTTCATCCCGTTGGTTCTGCCGAAATGGACGACTACACATTTATCCGCGTTGAAGTCCATCTGCCACTTCTCCGCCCATTCCTGCATCCTATCTATGTCCTGCTGCAACTTTTGACATCCTTCCAGACCATCCACAACACCGCCGACCTTCGTGTCATCAGCGAACTTGCTAACCCATCCCTCCACTTCCTCATCCAGGTCATTTATGAAAATGACAAACTGCAGAGGGAGTTTACCCTGTATCTAGGCCCGTGATGTATATGTTGTGTTTGATGGGGATTGAGGGAAATCTGCTCTGTATCTAATCCCATGCTGCACCTCTCCTGGAAGTGTTTGGTGTGGATAGTGTAAAGAAAACTTCACTCTATATCTAATCTTGTGCTATAGTTGTCCTAGAAGTGCCTGATGGGGACGGTGTAGAATGAAATTTGCTCTATTTCTATCCTGCTGTACGTATCCTGCAATTGTTTGATGGAATCTTTATGTTTAGTTAAATCTGTGATGTTCCTGTCCTGGAAGTATTTGATAAGGACAATATAGAGGGAGCTCTATTCTGTATCTAAACTGTGCTGTAACTGTCTATTGAGTGTTTTATGGGGACTGCTTATTTCATAGAGCCTAACTCTGTGCTGTACCTGTCCTTGGAGTGTTTGATGGGACATTGCAGAGGGTGCTTTACTCTGTATCCAATCCTGTGCTGTATCTGTCCTGAGAGTGTATGATGAGGACAATATAGAGAGAACCTTATTCTGTATCTAACCCTATGCTATACCTGTTCTGGATGTGATAAAGAACAAAGAACAACACAGCATAGGAAACAGACCCTTCAGCCCAACGAGCCCACGCTGCCATTTTAACAATGTGCTTTTCCTCCTCCGCCCTTGACCTATGTTTATGCTTATGGTACCCCCATTGGGAACCAGATTAAGGGGAGAATAATTTAGGGATAATTTGTTATACCAATCAGACTAAGAGCACATCTTTGGGCTCTCCTTATACCCACATACTTACCCTACTAATCCTCCTGACACAAAGGGCAGTTTAGTATGGCCAATCAAACTTTTGATTGAGAGAAAGCCTATGCAGACATGGGGAGAGCATGGAAACTCCATTCACATAGCCACGCAAGGACGATATTGAACCTGGGTCCCTAACCCTGTGAGCAGCAGTGTTAACCAGTGCCAACATGCTACCCAGTGTTGATGTGGACAGTGTTAATGGAGTGTGTTGTAAGTGTCCCGGGAGTCTGTGATAGGGTAGCATGGCAGGAGCTTTATTGTGTATCTAACCTTATGCTGTACCTGTCCTGGGAAGTGATCAATGTATACAGTCGTAAGAGGAATTTTTTCAGGTATCCCTGGGGTGCTCTGTACTTATTGAACCTCACTCAATCAATACATAGAATACAAAAGACAGAGATAGAGAGGGGGTGTAGACACTGTAGCGGGGAGGGGGTTACAGAGGTAGGGAGGGGGTTTAGGGGCTGGAGGAGATTACAGAATTAGGGAGGGGGTGTAGGATCTGGAGGAGTTTACAAAGATAAGGAGGGGCTATAGGGTCTTGGAGAAGTTACAGAGATAGGGAGGGGGTATAGGGTGCTGGAGGAGGTTACAGAGATAGGGAGGGGATGTCGAGACTGGAGGACGTTATGGAGATAGGGAGGGGGTGTATATACTTAAAGAATGAAAAGGAATTTACTTGCTAATGCATGCATCAGGAGAGGGATACAGTCAAGGAGGGTTAACTGTCCTCTGTCCTCTAATATTGCAAGGTAAAATTATTATATTATTCTGAACATTTCAATATTATACCTACTCTCATCAATCAGGTTGGAGGGTCCACTCAACAACATTCAACATTATTACCTCAACCAATAACGTTCTACCTGTCAAGAGGAATAGGAGTTTATTAGCTTATTGCTCATGTAGGTTCCTTTCTCTTTACCTAGGAAACCTAACCCATGTCATTACCAGTGTCCAAGGCCATAACGAATACCTGCAAACTTTAGTTGGTGAAAGGAGTCACTCTTTCGCTGGAAGCAGGGTCTCATTTATCAGCTTGAGAGACTGCTCGCTACCTATGAATGAATTAACTCCCTCAAATAGCAGGTCAATTAAACTTGCCTTTTGCATATCCAAAAACAGATAAGAGAAGCTGCCTTTCTGTGCTCCACTGTATTGAAAAAATTTGGTCTGTCTACCACTGTGTTTCCCATCATTCTGCATTCAGAACAAGGTTGGCCAAGGAACACAATACAAAAAACAAAGAAAATTACAACACAGAAACAGGCCTTTCAGCCCTCTAAGCCTGCACTGAGCATGCTGCCCAACTTAACTAAAACCCTCTACCCTTCCAGGGACCAAATTCCAGTGAGAACAAACCAAATTTCTCCAACCTCTCCTCATAGCCAATGTCCTCCTTACCAGGCAACATCCTGGTAAATCTTTTCTGTACCCTCTCCAAAGTCTCCACATTTTTTTGGTAATGTGGTGACCAAAATCGAATACTATATTCCAAGTGCAATACATCATAGAAATTGTCATAGAAATCATCATAGAAACCCAACAGCACAGAAAGAGGTCATTTGGCCCATTGAGTCTGTACTGACTACAATCCCACCCAGACCCTACCCCCATATCCCTACATATTTACCCACTAATCCCTCTAACCTACGCATCTTAGAACGCTAAGGGCAATTTTTAGCCTGGCCAATCAACCTAACTCGCACGTCTTTGGACTGTGAAAGGAAACCGGAGCATCCGGAGCACAGATATATATAGAAAATATAATTTAAGTTTATATCTTAATACTTGGTTAATTTAGGGTTATACAGTTCATAATACCTTTGCAGTTTATAAAACCTTTGCATATTTTATAAACATAGAAAAGCTACAGCACAAACAGGCCGTTCGGCCCACAAGTTACGCCGATCATATTTTGTTCCAGGCACATTGTGAATTCTCACTATATGTATATAAGGCGCTTCATAATTACCTTAACCTACTCTACTTATTATAATAAAATTAAAATGAAGAGCCTCATACTAAGAATTCTATACTACCCCAATCAGTCTCTGTTTTTGGCCCTTAGCTATACCCAAGTTAAGGCCATTAAATAGAAGTATCCCAATACTTGTTCCTGTGCCCTTCATATTCTTGCTTGCTCAACTCAACTGCCATCACTGGTACCATCCCTTCTATGGACTTGAACAACCTTGCACAGGCACACTTAACTACATTGACAAGCATCATCAATGCCAAGATCACCATTGAGGAATACTGCAATCCCTTGTAGGATTGATGTTCTCAAGGAGCCTAGCCAGCCTGAGAGCTGACCACCTCAGGTAAATGTTCAGAGTCTTTGAGATTTTCCACCTCTTTCCCGATATAATTAACCATATTAGTTATATTTCCAAACTGGTATGTACATGCAATATCTGATCCAATCATTGCACAGATCCCACCCCTTGCTGTCGAGACATAATCCGATGCCAATTTGTGCTGAAGTACCACAGTGCTCTTGGCTACAGTCTCATCATTAACCTTAGCAAAGAATGTATCATTGTTCCAAAATGGAGCGTAGAAGCAGAATTTCACACTTTAGCTACCCCATATTGGGGAAACAGTATGCCAAAGAACCATTCTCTTTCTGCAATAGCTCGTTGATGTCTTGGTAGGGAAGAACATAAGAACATAAGAAATAGGAGCAGGAGTAGGCCATCTAGCCCTTCAAGCCTGCCCCGCCACTCAATAAGATCATGGCTGATCTGTCGTGACTCAGTTCCACATTCCCGCCCTCTCCCCATAACCCTTAATCCCCTCTCTTATCAGAAACCCATCAACCCGTGTATTAAAAATATTTAGCGAGGCAGCCTCCACCACTTCAATGGGCAGAGAATTCCAGAGATTCACCACCCTTTGAGTGAAGAAGTTCCTCCTCAACTCCGTTCTAAACCCTTTATCTTGAGGCTGTGCCCCCTAGTCCTACTATCCTTTCTGAGCGGGAAGAGTCTCTCCACCTCTATCCTATCCATCCCATTCATCATCTTATATGTCTCAATGAGATTTCCCCTTGTTCTTCTAAACTCTAATGAGTACAAGCCTAGTTTATTCAGCCTCTCCTCATAGCTCAACCCCCTCAACTCCAGCATCAGCCTAGTAAACCTCCTCTGCACTCCCTCCAAGGCCAAAATATCCTTGCGTAAGTACGGCGCCCAAAACTGCACACAGTACTCCAGCTGTGGCCTCACCAATGCCCTATACAGCCGTAGCAAGACCTCCCTACTTTTATATTCAATCCCCCTCGCTATGAAGGCCAGCATCCCATTCGCCTTCTTGACCACCTGCTGCACCTGCAAGCTGGGTTTTTGCGACTCATGCACAAGGACCCCGAGGTCCCTCTGCACCGTCGCCTGCTGCAGTTTTTCGCCACGTAAGTAATAATCCTTCCTACCATTATTCATACCAAAGTGGACCACCTCGCACTTGCCAACATTAAATTCCATTTGCCAGTTCCTGGTCCATTCGCCCAGCCTATCTAGATCCTTCTGCAGACTCTCCACACCCTCCGCACAATTTGCCGTTCCACCAATCTTGGTGTCATCAGCAAATTTTGACACCATACACTCGGTTCCCTCCTCCAGATCATCTATATAAATGGTAAATAGCTGAGGCCCCAGCACCGACCCCTGGGACACTCCACTAGTCACCAACCGCCAATCCGAATAGCACCCATTAACCCCTACTCTCTGCCTCCTATTTGACAACCAATTCTCTATCCACGCTAACACCCTACCCCCAACTCCATGTCCCCTGACCTTCTGCAATAACCTCTTGTGAGGTACCTCGTCAAACGCCTTCTGAAAATCAAGAAAGACCACATCCACCGGCTCTCCTCCACCGCCCTAGACACATCCTCATAGAACTCCAGTAAATTTGTCAGACACGACTTCTCTTTAACGAAACTGTGCTGTGTCTACTCTATCAAGCAATTCCCCTCTCGATGCCTCGCTATTTCCTCCTTGATGACGGATTCTAACATTTTACCTACAACAGACGTTAAACTAACTGGCCTATAATTCCCTGCCTTTTGCCTGCCACCCTTCTTAAACAACAGCGTAACATTAGCCATTTTCCAATCTTCTGGCACTTTCCCGGAATCCAGCGACGTCTGGAAAATTACCACCAAGGCATCCACTATCACCTCCGCCATTTCTTTCAGAACCCTTGGATGCATTCCATCCGGTCCTGGCAACTTGTCCACAATCAGCCTCTCCAGTCTGTCGAGCACCGCCTCTCTAGTAACAGTAATGTCATTAAGACCCTCCAGTCCTATCACCTTTCCATCTCTAACACCCGGCAAATTATTCACGTCCTCCTCCGTGAAGACCGAAACAAAAAAGTTATTCAAGACCTTAGCCATATCCCCATCCCCTACCACTAAGTCCCCCTTCTCATCCTCTAAGGGACCAACGTTCACCCTAGCCAGCCTCTTCCTTTTTATATATTTATAAAAACTCTTGCTATCCTTTTTTATATTAAGTGCTAGCCCAGCTTCATAGTTTCTCCTACCCTTTTTTTATCAACTTCTTTGTCAATCTTTGTTGACATTTAAACCTCTCCCAATCCTCTTCTCGCCCACTGCTCTTAGCTACTCTAAACGCCTCCGCTTTTAATTTAACACTTTCGTTCACCTCCTTCGTTATCCACGGCTTATTACCTCTCCTCCTACTGTCCTTTTTGACCATCGGAATAAATTTCTGCTGAGCACCAAGAAAGATCTCCTTAAAGATCCTCCACTGCTCCTCAGCAGATTTACCTTCCAACGCGCTCCCCCAGTCAACATTCGCCAATTCTTCTCTCATTGTACCGTACTCCCCTCTGTTCAAACAAAGGACATGTGTCCGGGAACCCACTCTCTCCTCCTCCATCTACACCAGAAACTCCATCATACAATGATCACTCTCCCCAAGAGGATCCTTACCGCAAGGTCCCTAATTCTACCCGCCTCATTACATAACACCAGATCCAAGATAGCTCGCTCCCTTGTCGGCTCCAATACACACTGTTCAAGGAAATTATCCCGGCAGCATTCCAAGAACTCCTCCTCGAACCCACCGCGTCCAACATGGGTCGACCAATCAATATGTAGATTGAAATCCCCCATAACTACGGCTGTCCCATTCCTGCACACCGCACTTATTTGCACGTTAACAGCCCTCCCCACCTCCAGATCATTATTCGGGGGCCTATAGATGACACCCACCAGCGTCTTCCTCCCTTTGCTGTTCCTAATCTCTACCCACAACGATTCCACTTTCTGCTCCTTGGCTCCAATATCATCCCTGATGCTATCCTTAATCAGCAGAGCTATGCCCCCCCCTTTTGCCTCCTGCCTATCCTTCCTAAACACTTGATACCCCTGGACATTCAGCTCCCAGTCCCTGTCACCTTGTAGCCACGTCTCTGTAATGGCCTCCAGGTCATATCCATTTGTGTCGATCTGCACCACCAGCTCATTCACTTTATTCCGAATGCTTCGTGCATTCAGATAAAGCGCTTTCATCCCAGCCTTCATAGAACATAGAACATTACAGCACAAAACACCTGGACCCTATTTGCCGTAACGCCACCAACCATACTCTCGCCCCCTACTCCATCTATTATTGAGATATCCTCAGCCTCTATCCTTACCTGTACCCTCTCCTTAACTTTAGACCCCATAACGTCACGTACCCTCGCACCCTCCCCCCACAATTAGTTTAAAGCCCTGTCTACAGTCCTCTTTACACGATTCACCAGCACTCTGGTCCCAGCACGGTTCAGACCAACCCCATCCCACCTGAACAGGTTCTACCTACCCCAATACTGATGCCAATGCCCCATAAATTCAAACCCATTCCTCCCACACCAATCCCTGAGCCACCCATTCACTTCCTTAATCCTATCAACCCTACGCCCGTCTGCACTTGGGTCAGGCAGTAGCCCAGAGATAACCACCTTATTGAAACATATAAGATGATTAGAGGTTTAGACAGGGTAGATAGTGATAGCCTTTTCCTAGGATGGAGAAAGCTAGCACGAGGGGGCACGACTTTAAATTAAGGGGGGGTAGTTATAGGACGGATGTCAGGGGTAGGTTCTTTACCCAGAGGGTGGTGAGGGACTGGAATGCCCTGCCAGCTGCAGTTGTAAATGCGCCTAGTTTGGGGGCGTTTAAGAGATCTGTGGATAGGTTTATGGACGAAAAGGGATTGGTTTAGGCTAGTGGGTCATTGTTTTGTAACTGGTCGGCGCAACATCGTGGGCCGAAGGGCCTGTTCTGCGCTGTAATGTTCTATGTTCTATGTTGTCGGTTCTACTTTTTAATACCATTCCCAGCTTTTCATATTCCCTCACCAGATCCTCAGTTCGCATTTTGCCTACGTCATTGGCACCCACATGTACCACAATGACCGGATTCTCACCCTCCCACTCCAGATTCCTCTGCAGCCCAGATGCGACATCCTGGACCCGAGCACCAGGCAGACAACACACCCTTCTGTGCACTTTGTCATTGTGACAAAGGACAGTGTCAATACCCTTCACCCCACTATCCCCAATCACTACGACGTTCCTTTTCACCTTCTCCTTGCCTATGTCCTGCTGCATCACTGTACCGTGTGCAGTTTGCTCACCAACCTCACCTTCCCTGTTCTCGTCCACACTGGAAGCAAGATCCTCAAACCTGTTATACAGATTGAGAGGCCGAGGCATCCGCTCCCCACCCTACTTCCTCCGCTCCCCACCCCCCTTCCTCCGCTCCCCACCCCCCTTCCTCCGCTCCCCACCCCCCTTCCTCCTCTCAGCAGCCCCCTCTTGTTCCTGACCCTTAAAGTTAGCCAGTCTGACGGGGGTGGATGTCACTTGTACCCCATTGACAATGGCACCCTCTCTCCCCCTGATGAGCCTCAGTGTCTGTAGCTCAGAGGCCAGCTCATCTTCCTTGAGCTGGAGCTCCTCCAGCAACCTGCACTTACTGCAGACATGGTCACTGGGAAGGACCCTGGGGTCCACCAGTTCCCACATCATACAGAAACAACACATCACATGCCCCTCCATTATTCACTGTAGTAGTATTGAAAATTTCAACACGCCTTTTTTCTCCCCAGCCCTTTTGATCTTAAGCCCTAATAACTCACTCTGCTTCCCCCTCACTCCGCTGCCCGCTGTTTACACCAGGCCTCCTTTTAAACCTGGTGCTGATTTAAAGCCTGCTACCCCACAACTCCCTTCTAACCACTCCCTTAGAATTCTTAAAGCGGTAAATACAAAAAACCCGCAAAAATGCTTTTAAATTCATTAATCGAGGGATTGAGTTTAGGATTCGGGAGGTAATGCTGCAACTTTATAAGACCCTTGTCAGGCCTCATTTGGAGTACCGTGCGCAGTTCTGGTCGCCTCACTATAGGAAAGACGTAGAAGCTATTGAAAGGGTACAGAGGAGATTTACAAGGATGTTGCCTGGACTGGGAGGCATGCCTTATGAAGTTAGAACAACAAAGAACAAAGAACAACACAGCACGGGAAACAGGCCCTTCGGCCCAACGAGCCCACGCCGCCGTCCCATTGTCTCAGTGACCTATTCATGATTTTAGTCTACGCCTAATGTGCGAGGATCAGGGAGGTCCAATATAGGGACAATTTGTTACCCAATCAATCAGCCTTAAAGCACATCTTTGGGATGTGGGAGGAAACCGGAGCACCCAGAGGAAACCCACGCAACCACGGGGAGAACGCGCAAACTCCCACAGACACAGGCCCAAATCCATGTGTCCGCACAGCAACAGAGATAGTCTCTGAGCTGTCATGTTGCCCTTGAGATGGTCCAGTTTAAGCACACGAACGACATGAAGCAATAGGCAACTCCCGAAGCAACATCCAAGAGCAGCCCACTACAACCTGCCGCATGCATGCCCTTTGCTGGTCAACAAGGTGGACTTAAATGCCTGTGGAGACAAAAATTTCATTATTAAACAGGCAAAGACTGTAACATCCCGGAGGCAAAAACGGAATCCCAAGCCTACAATGTTTAGTAAGGCCTGCTATATCCCCCTATATGTAGACCGCTCATGTGGCTGTCTAAGTGACTCTTAAACAACCCTAACGTGCCTGCTTCCACCACCTTACTCGGCAGTGCATTCCACACCCCCACTACCCTTTGCGTGAAAAACTGCCCTCTAATATTTGTCTTATACCTAGCCCCCCTCACCCTAAGCCCGTGACCCCTCGTTCTATCCATTTCGAATAGCGGAAAAAGCTTACCACCATTTACTCTATCTATCCCCTTCATAATCTTATAAACCTCTGTTAGATCCCCCCTCAGCCGACGTCTCTCAAGGGAAAACAGCCCAAGTTTGTTCAGTCTTTCCTCGTAAGTCAGCCCTTCCATACCAGGCAGCATCCTGGTAAATCTCCTCTGCACTCTCTCCAGGATCTCTACATCCTTCCGGTAGTACGGCGACCAGAACTGGATGCAGTACTCCAAGTGAGGCCTAACCAACGTTCTATACAACTGCAACATCACACTCCTACTCTTATATTCTATACCCCTTCCTATGAAGGCTAACATACCATAGGCTTTCTTCATCACATTCTGCACCTGCACCAACACCTTCAGGGACTTGTGCACTTGCACCCCCAGGTCTCTCTGCGTATCTATACTCCGGATAGTTCTACCTTTTATCGTATAACTCCCCTCCACATTATTCCGGCCAAAGTGCATCACCTCGCATTTCTCCGGATTAAATTCCATTTGCCATCTATCTGCCCAATCTACCAGCCTGTCTATGTCCTGTTGCATTGCCAGGCACTGCTCCTCAGTACCCGCCAATCCAACCATCTTAGTGTCATCAGCAAATTTGCTGATCACACCACCTTACCCCCTCTTCCAAGTCATTAATATATACTACAAATAGAAGAGGTCCTAGTACCGAGCCCTGCGGCACACCACTGGTGACAGACCTCCAATTGGAAAAGGAGCCTTCCACTACTACCCGCTGTCTCCTCCTCCCAAGCCAGTTCTCCACCCATCTACATCCTGGCCTTGTATCCCATGAGCCTTCGCCTTTTCTATCAGCCTACCATGAGGGACCTTGTCAAACACCTTACTGAAATCCATATAGACGACATCAACGGCTTGTCCTTCGTCAACCGTTTTTGTCACCTCTTCAAAAAATTCCACTAGATTCATAAGGCAAGACCTCCCTGTAACGAAGCCATGCTGCGTATCCCTGATCAGATTACAGCGCTCCAGATGTTCATACATCCTATCCTTGAGGATCCTCTCCATTAGCTTATAACTGAAGTCAAGCTCACCGGCCTATAATTCCCTGGGTTATCCCTCTCACCCTTTTTAAACAACGGTACTACATTTGCAATCCGCCAATCCTCTGGGACCTCACCTGTGTCCAAAGAAGAGACAAAGATTTGCGTCAGAGGCCCAGCAATTTCATCCCTCACCTCCTTTAGCAGCCTGGGATAGATGCCATCAGGCCCCGGAGATTTATCCGTCTTTATACTGTCTAAAAGTCCCAACACCTCTTCCCTCGTGATGACTATTTCCCTCAACGGATCCTCAAACTCCTCAAGCACAGCACCAGACATCAGGCCCCTCTCCTGCGTGAATACCGACGCAAAGTATTCATTCAAGATCTCCCCCATTCCCCCAGGCTCCAAGCATAGTTCCCCTCCTCTGTCCCTGAGAGGACCAATCTTCCCTCTAACCATCCTTTTGTTTCTAACATAGGAGTAAAATGCCTTAGGATTTTCCTTAATCCTACCCGCCAAAGCCATTTCGTGGCCCCTTTTTGCCTTTCTGATGCCCCTTTTAAGTTCTCTCCTACATTCTCTGTATTCTTCTAACGCTATCTCTGTCCTCAAATGCCTAGATATAATGTACGCCTCCCTCTTCCTCCTGACCAGGTCCTCAATATCCCTAGTTACCCACGGCTCTCTAATCCTACCCTTCCCATCCTTCCTTTTGACCGGCACATGTCTTTCCTGCAAAGATTTTAGTTTTCCCTTGAGAGACTCCCACATACCCAGCGTTGACCTGCCATCAAACAGCTTACCCCAGTCCGTATCTTTAAGATCCTGCCTAATCCGGTTGTATCTAGCCCTCCCCCAGTTTAACACCCTCCCCTTAGGACAGGCTTCATCTTTATCCATTAATATCTTAAACCAGACAGAGTTGTGGTCACTGTTAGCCACATGCTCTCCTACTTCAACGTCAACCACCTGCCCAGGCTCATTCCCCAGAACCAAGTCCAGTATAGCCCCCTCCCTGGTTGGGCTATCCACATACTGTTCCAGGGATCCTTCCATTACACACTGTACAAATTCCTCCCCGTCAGTACCCTCTGATCTCGGCACCTTCCAATCTACCCCGGAGAGATTAAAATCTCCCACTACCACCTCCCTATTCTTCCTGCACTTATCTAGAATGTCCCTGCTTATCCCTTCTTACATCATACCCACATCATATCCCTTCTTCCACAGCCCTCGGGCTGTTGGGCGGTCTGTAGTACACACCCAACATAGTAACATCTCCCTTCCTATTCCTCAACTCCACCCATAGCGACTCGATTCCTATATCCTCCATACCTCCCTCCCTCTGCACTGCTATGATGCAATCCTTAACTAACAACGCCACTCCCCCACTCTCAGCAACCCACCCCTATCACGCCTGAAACACTTATATCCAGGAACATTCAACTGCCAGTCCTGCCCTTCCTTTAACCAAGTCTCTGTCACCGCCACCACTTCCAACTTCCTTTCGAACATTAATGCCTTCAGTTCATCTGTTTTGCCAGTCACACTCCTAGCATTGAAACACATGCACCGAAGACCCTCAGAAACAATCCGATCCTTCTTCCTACCCTCCGGGCTTGCCCTATCCCCAATCCCAGTTCCGTCCACCTCCCCACCCCCCCCTCCATATTAGTTTAAACCCTGTCGAAACACTCCAGCTAACCTTCCAGCTAAGATATGCATGCCCTTCCCATTTAACTGTACCCCATCCCTCTTGTATATTTGCCCCTCTTTCATAAAGACTTCCCAGTGGTCTACGAATCTAAAACCCTCTGCCCTACACCAATCCTTCAACCACGCATTTAGTTGGAGTATCTCATTATTTCTAGCCCTGCTAGCCCCAGGCACTGGCAGCAGCCCAGAGAACGCCACCCTGGAGGCCCTACATTTCAGCCTAGCCCCCAACTCCCTGAACTGCCTACGTATGTCCCCCCTGCACTTTGTTCTTACATCCTTCTCTCCTACGTGCACTATCACATCAGACTCAGTCCCTCCACCCTTCAAAATTCCCTCTACCCTTTCTGAAACATCCTGTACCCCTGCTCCAGGGAGGCAGACTACCATCCTGGAGTCCTGCTTTTGCCCATAGAACCGCCTGTCAATCCCTTTGACTTTCCCATCTCCCACCACTATCTCACACCCTGCACTCTTCCCTTCCTCCGAGGTATTCTGATCTCCCTCCTTTGCCTTCTCTACCCCAGCTGTCACCCCACCCTTGATATTCCGGGGTAATTCCTCCGGGACGGTCCTAGTGCCATGACTCCTTTTCTTTTCGCTCTTCCTAACTGTAACCCATCCATCTCTCCTCCTAGGTCTTGGTATCTGCTTAGGTTGAGGGAGCTGGGACTCTTTTCCCTGGAGAGACGAAGGTTGAGAGGCGACCTGATAGAGGTTTATAAAATGTTGAGAGGTATAGATAGGGTGGATTCTCAGAGGCTATTTCCCCGGGTTGAAATGGTCGCTACGAGAGGACACAGATTTAAGGTGCGGGGAGGAAAGTACAGAAGTGATGTTAGGGGTAAGTTTTTCACTCAGAGGGTGGTGAGTGAGTGGAATCGGCTGCCGTCAGTGGTGGTGGAGGCGAACTTGCTGGGGTCTTTTAAAAGACTTCTGGATGAGTATATGGGGTTGTATGGGATTGGGGGTTATAGATAGGTGTTGATGTGATTGGCGCAACTCGTGGGCCGAAGGGCCTGTTTGTGCTGTAGTGTTCTATGTTAAATGATTTAAACAGTTCTACAAGGTACAAAGTGCTTTAAACTTATTTAAACAGGTTTTTACAGGTAATTTCTTATCACTCTCTCTGCTCCTTCACTCGTCTGCTCCAGCAAACAATGGAGTTTAAGAGTGTGATATATGCATGGAATTACATATCCAAGATAACATGGCCCCTTCTCTCCGACATGGAGCCAAGGATATGCCCTATTCCCACAAATCCAATATATTCCATTGAGAGTTGGGTAAGTGTTCCTCCTTGCAATAAGAAATGTTGCAAGATTGGTCATTATTAGAACATAGAACATAGAACATTACAGCACAAACAGGCCCTTCGGCCCTCGAGTTGCGCCGATCGCATCAACCCCACCAATCTATAGACCTATCTATAACCCCCAATCCCATTAAACCCCATATACTCATCCAGAAGTCTTCTAAAAGACCCCAGCGAGTTCGCCTCCACCACTGACGACGGCAGCCGATTCCAATCACTCACTACCCTCTGAGTGAAAAACTTACCCCTAACATCACCTCTGTACTTCCCTCCCCGCACCTTAAATCTGTGTCCTCTCGTAGCGACCATTTCAACCCGGGGAAATAGCCTCTGAGAGTCCACCCTATCTATTCCTCTTAACATTTTATAAACTTCTATCAGGTCGCCTCTCAACCTTCGCCTCTCCAGGGAAAAGAGTCCCAGCTCCCTCAACCTATCTTCATAAGGCATGCCTCCCAGTCCAGGCAACATCCTTGTAAATCTCCTCTGCACCCTTTCAATAGCTTCTACGTCTTTCCTATAGTGAGGCGACCAGAACTGCGCACAGTACTCCAAATGAGGCCTGACGAGGGTCCTGTAAAGTTGCAGCATTACCTCCCGACTCCTAAACTCAATCCCTCGATTAATGAAGGCCAGTACACCATACGCCTTCTTGACCACCTCCTCCACCTGCGAGGCCGATATAAGAGTCCTGTGAACCCGGACCCCGAGATCCTTCTGCTCTTCAACGCTACTAAGACCCCTGCCCTTAATAGTGTACTCGTTCATCCCGTTGGTTCTGCCGAAATGGACTACTACACATTTATCCGCGTTGAAGTCCATCTGCCACTTCTCCGCCCATTCCTGCATCCTATCTATGTCCTGCTGCAACTTTTGACATCCTTCCAGACCATCCACAACACCGCCGACCTTCGTGTCATCAGCGAATTTGCTAACCCATCCCTCCACTTCCTCATCCAGGTCATTTATGAAAATGACAAACAACAAGGGTCCCAGAACAGATCCCTGGGGCACCCCACTGGTGACTGACCTCCATTCCGATAAAGACCCATCCACAACCACTCTCTGCCTTCTGCAGGCAAGCCAGTTCTGGATCCACAAGGCCAAAGGCCCTTGGATCCCATGCCCTCTCACCTTCTCAAGAAGTCTTGCATGGGGGACCTTATCAAAAGCCTTGCTGAAGTCCATGTACACTACGTCCACGGCACTTCCTTCGTCAATGTGTTCAGTCACATTATCGAAGAACTCAACTAGGCTCGTAAGGCACGACCTGCCCTTGACAAATCCATGCTGACTATTCCTGATCATGTCAAACCTCTCCAAATGCTCGTAAATCTTGTCCCTCAGAAGCCTCTCCATCAGCTTACCAACCACTGAGGTCAGACTCACCGGGCGGTAATTTCCCGGGCTATCTCTGTTCCCTTTCTTGAAAATAGGGACTACATCCGCAATCCTCCAATCTTCCGGAACCTCTTCCGTCTCCATTGACGACGCAAAGATCATCGCCAAGGGCTCTGCAATCACTTCCCTGGCCTCCCACAGTATCCTGGGGTACATCCCATCTGGTCCCGGCGACTTATCTACCTTGATAGAATTCAAAAGTTCTAACACATCCTCCTTATTGGATGGACTCAGGCATGCCAGGTTGTTTGATTGACCATGTGATCACATTCACTCATGCCTAAGTTTTCCCCTTGGCCTTCCATGTTTCTAGCATAATGTATTCCTTTTGGTTTTGGTGTTGGCTATTTTAAAACCAAACTACGAGCTGGCTTCCCTAGGTTATAGGTAGGTAAATATATGTGTTTATATGACCTAACTTCCTTGCACAAGATTTACTGTCATGAAATTTTTTCTTTAGCTCTCTACTGATGAATCCTGGTATTGGATATCCAGGATACTTGGAATTCTGGGCTGTTTGATCCACCATTACTAGCTCTGACCATGTTAAGGTCAGGGCTAGTAATGGTAGATGTTAAGGCTATAATGGTATTCCCCCTCCTGCATGTATGGGGATGTGTGAACATACCCAACACTTCATCTGACTGGTCAATTTAGCATATGTGTGTGCTATTTATAAGTAAGTATTAACATGTACCTCCCAAAGGGAATGCTGAAGAACCTCAGTTGCTGAGGCAAAATCTGTACATTCAGTACTGAAAAGATATAATCAAATGCATTCATTATAGCAATCTCTATAACTTCTGTCTCATAATCCGACACAATTGCTGATCAATGTCAGATAATAATACAGCTTGTTTACAAAACTTGCACAATCACCGTGCCACACTTTGCATGCACTCATGACTTGACTTGCCTCTGCATTGGAGGATGTCCAGTCGATCTTGATTGGAGCTGTGCCTTGACTGTAGCTGTGGCAGATCAGAGATCTTCTGTGCACATAATCTGTAATAGAATCCAAATGGTCTCAATACCTTAAATTTAGAAATCAGAATAAATTCAATATAATCAGATTCTCTCTACTTCTATTATGTTAAATCATTCAGTCGCTGGGTCAGGTTTGCTATCTTGGGGCTTACCACTGGGGTATGGATTTAACCGAGTCCACTGAATCCAGCACACTTCTCATCAATTAGGGCACATGTCTGCCCTGTACCATCACATCAAAAGACCCTTTCCAGCAAGTTCCTAGCCCCTTTTTGTCTGTCATGAGTTTCACCGTTACTTTATCTTCCAGTGAAGGCAACTTTCGTCCAACTTTGGTGCTGTGGTTGCATGATCACCTGCTTTTTGAGAAAATGTAGATGGTCTATTAGATCCCTCTAGATTCAATTCCCCCTTTCCACCACTCCTCCACTCTGAGGGTGATACAGAAAATAGAACAGTGCAGAACAGTATAGGCCCTTTGGCCTTCGATGTTGTGCCAAGCTATGACCGAACCCAAGATCAAGCTACCCCACTCCCGATCATTCTGGTGTGCCCCATGTGCCTATCCAATAACCGTTTGAAAGTTCCTAAAGTGTCCGACTCCGCTAAAACAGCAGGCAGTGTATTCCACATCCCAACCACTAAAGAATCTACCTGGGACATCCCTCCTGTATTTCCTACCATGAACCTTGTTGTTATGCCCTCTAGTAACAGCTACATCCACCCGAGGAAATAGTCTCTGCACGTCCACTCCATCTATTCCCCTCATCATCTTATAAACCTCTATTAAGTCGCCTCTCATCCTCCTCCGCTCTAAAGAGAAAAGCCCCAGCTCCCTCGACCTTTCCTCATAAGACCGACCCTCCAAACTAGGCAGCATCCTGGTAAATCTCCTCTGCACTCTCTCCAATGCTTCCCCATCCTTCTTATAGTGAGGTGACCAGAACTGAACACAATATTCCAAATGTGGTCTCACCAAGGTCCTGTACAGTTGCAGCAAAACCCCACGGCTCTTAAACTCAATCCCCCTGTTAATAAACGCTAACACACTATAAGCCTTTCACAGCTCTATTCATCTGAGTGGCAACTTTCAGACATCTGTGTTTTTGAACCTCAAGATCTCTCTGTTTGTCCACGTTCTTCAGAACCCTGCCATTGACCCTGTAATCCGCATTCAAGTTTGTCCTACCAAAATGAATCAGCTCACACTTAACCAAGTTAAACTCCATCTGCCACTTTTCTGCCCAGCTCTGCAAACTATCAATGTCTCTTTGCAGCCTGCAAGAACATAGAGTCTCCACCTACAAGAGTCTCCACCTCATCCACTACTCCACCAATGTGGGTATCATCAGCAAATTTACTAACCTGCCCTTCAGCCTCCTCTTCCAAGTCATTGACAAAAATCATAAATAGCAGAGGACTCAGCACGTTGGTACATTGTACCCTGTGGTACATTGCCAGTCTGAAAATTTTCCCTTCCATCACCACCTCTGTCTTCCATGAGACAGTCAGTTACTTATCCAATTGGCCAAATATCCTTCTATCCCACACATCCTTATCTTCTTCATGAGCCTACCATGGAGAACCTTATCAAATGCCTTATTAAAATTATGACATCAACTGCTCTACCTTCGTCTACACACTTAGTTACCTCCTCAAAGAATTCAATCAAATTTGTGAGGCAGGACTTACCCCTCACGAAACTGTGCTGATATGATATGTGAAATATCTGCTTTATTACCAAAATATGACAGATCTCTTTCAAAACTCTCCCTGTGAAATTAATTCCCTAATCAGAACCTAGCTGGAGAGGATTACCCACCTGGGAATTATCTCATTTGCTAATATCACAACTACTATTATAGCTGTGGCAACGTTATGTGGGAATGCTCCAACCCTTTGAGTAAACTGGTCTATAATTACTAAACAGTATGTTTTCCCTGTACCTGTGGTAACAGCTCTGTAAGATCCATTTGTACTTCTCACAGGGTCCTTTGGGTCTGGGTTGACTTTCCATTTTAATCTTGCAGGGACATCCTGGCTCCACTAGGATGCACTGCAGACACCTCTGACAATACTAACATTTCTTCAATAAATTAAGCAGTCTGTCCCTGATTGTGTGTGCTATTCTGAGATAAATCTTCAGCAGTGAATTACTTTATGAACTATTATTTTCCCTTCTCTCCTTCATATTCCATTATGACCTTTACGCCCTGCATCATTTTTCTATTTCTCCTTTTCCTCTTCATCTGCTTGTTCCTGTACTTGTTTTACATCAATATCTGGTTGGTCCTCAACTACTACAGCTGCTAACCCTACAGCCTGTGTCCATTCCCAATCCTGTTTTACTAAGACCTTTGCTGCCTGGTTGGCAAAATGATTTCCTTGCTGCACTGTATTCTCAATTTTCCTGTGAGCTTGAATTATATTACTGCTGCTTCTAAAGGAGCAATGGCTGCCTGGACTAAATTCCTGAGTATGCGGGCAATGGAGGATCATTTCTTCCCATTAAGGTGAGGGGCTTAGAAACATTGACCCCCTGCCAGGCATAAACTAGTGCCCTCCCACACCGATGCATCCCTCTGGCAACTGAGCAGATTAACACTCCATCAGTCTCAATCTGTCCCCATGCTGCTGAGCAACTACAGCTGCCTGCAATCCATCATTTTCCTCACAGAATATATATGTTGGTTTGGTGACCAAAGCTGAGGCCGTCACCAAAGCTTGCTTCAAATCTGAAAAAGCCTGTATTTCTGCATCTCCACACCCGACCTTTTCCTGACTAGCCTTCCCTCCTTTTACCAAGTTCTGTGAGGGCCTTAACTTGGGTATAATCTTCCACAAAATTCTACAATAATTAAAAAGCCTTCAATACTTGTCTTACCCCTTTTCCAGTGAAGAGCGTTTGTACACAAGTAACCTTCCCCTTGTCCTCTGAAAACTATCTTCCTTCTCCCGAATTCTATAACCTAATAACATTTTTGAAACAGAGGTCAAATCCTTCAATTTGATCCCAGGCCGTAACCTTTTTTAATTGTTTGTCCTTATCTTAAGTACATTAGTTTATTAAGGTTTACAGCATATTTTCTTATGTCAGAATCATCCCAAACTCAGAAAACAGTGTTTTGGACTTTCGGCTGCCCAGTAGTGTCTATCTTATCCCTTTTTTGTTTCTTCATCCATAGCTATCACCTAAATTGCATTCTACTTCCTAGAATCTCTTTAGATGCCCTCTTGTATCCAATGAAACCCACTTTTGATTCTGTTCTCCTCTGTTTACCATCAGCTCCTCTACAATGTATCTTTTATTAACTTGTTCATTTTCCTTTCTCATTTATTCCACTGAATTATTTCCCTCACCTCTAATTATATTAATTAGAGTGGGCTGTCTCTTGTAGCCTGTCTGGCATCTAATACAGTTTTCAACCTTCCCATATTCAAAATTTGCAACAGCGCGTGCTTTGTGTTCAAAACAACTCTCTAGCTTTGTGGTTGATTTACTACTTTGCATATTCAGAATACGTTATTGCAGTATTATAATTCCCATCATGCTTCATGTCGCTAGTGTATGCTTAAACTGGACCAGATGCTGGGCAACACGACATCTCAGTGACTATCACTGTTTGCTGTGCAGATACATGGATTTGGGCCAGTATCTGTGGGAGTTTGCGCATTCTCCCCGTGCTTGCGTGGGTTTTCTCCGGGTGCTCCGGTTTCCTCCCACACCCCAAAGATGTGCTATTAGGCTGATTGGAGGTAATAAATTGTCCCTAAGTTAGTTTCCCTCAGTGTGGAATGCCATAAGCATAGATAAGGGTCATGGGTGGAGGCGGGACTGGTAATGTTAAAATGGCGGCGCGGGCTTGTTGGGCTGAAGGGCCTGTTTCCCGGGCTGTTTTTGTTCTTTGTTCTATTAACCAAGCATACCCATTCTACCTTATGCAACTCCCCTTTCTGTTGGATTTTTGATTTCATGTCTTAAAGCTATTTTATGTCTTATAATAAGTTTCATTATAGAAAGGACATTATTAAACTCGAAAGAGTGCAGAAAAGATTTACTAGGAAGGCACCAGGACTTGATGGTTTGGGGTACAAGGAGAAGCTACTTAGACTGGGACTTTTTTCTCTGGAGCGTAGGAAGCTTGTAATCTGAAAGAGGTCTATAAAATAACAGATCAACTAGGTAATCAATATCTTTTTCAATGGTAGGGGGGGTCTAAAACTAGAAGGCATAGGTTTAAGATGAGAGGGGAGAGATATAAAAGGGTCCAGAGGGGCAATTTTTTCACACAAAGGGTGGTGAGTGTCTGGGACAAGTTGCCAGTAGAGGTGGGTAAAATTTTGTCATTTAAAAGCATTTAAACAATTACATGGGTAAGATGGATATAGAGGTATGTGGCCAAACACGGACAATTGGGATTAGCTTAGTGGTTAAAAAAAGGAGTAGCATGGACAAGTTGGGCTGAAGGGCCTGTTTCCATGCTGTAAACCTCTATGACTTTGTGACTCTATAATACGAAGATCCATCCTATCTGGGACAGAATGGATTAATTTTCTACTTGTTTCAGCGGGGGTGGAGTAAATTCACTCGATTAATATCATCACTTCAAACACTTTTATTTTCTCATTGTCAATTAAACTCCATCTGCCATTCGTCAACCCACTGACCCAATTGATCTAGATCCTGCTGCAATTGGAGATAACCTTCCTCACTGTCTACCACGCCACCAATCTTGGTGTCATCTGCAAACTTACTAACCATGCTCCCTATATTCTCATCCAAATCATCAATATAAATGACAAATAACAATGGGCCCAGCACTGATTCCTGGGGCACATTCTGGTCACAGGTCTCCAGTTTGAAAAACAACCTCTACAATCACCTTCTGTCAAGAAGCCAATTTTGTATCCATTTAGATACCTCATCTGGGATCCCGTGAGATTTAACTTTATGCAACAACCTATCATGCGGTACTTTGTCAAAGGCCTTGCTAAAATTCATGTGGACAACATCAACTGCAATGCCCTCATCTACCTTCTTGGTTACCCCTTCAAAAAACTCAATTAAATTTGTGAGACATGATTCTCCACTCTGTTCTCTACCTGTCCTGAGAGTGTTTGATGGTGCAGTGATGAGGGATTTTTACTATGTATCTAAACTGTGCTGTAACTAGAACATAGAACATAGAACATTACAGCGCAGAACAGGCCCTTCGGCCCACGATGTTGTGCCGACCAGTTACAAAAACAATGACCCACTAACCTAAACCAATTCCTTTTTGTCCGTAAACCTATCCACGGATCTCTTAAATGCCCCCAAACTAGGCGCATTTACAACAGCAGCAGGCAGGGCATTCCAATCCCTCACCACCCTCTGAGTAAAGAACCTACCCCTGACATCCGTCCTATAACTACCACCCCTTAATTTAAAGCCATGCCCCCTCGTGCTAGATTTCTCCATCAGAGGAAAAAGGCTATTACTATCCACCCTATCTAAACCTCTAATCATCTTATATGTTTCAATAAGATCCCCTCTTAGCCTCCTTCTTTCCAGCGAAAACAACCTCAAATCCCTCAGCCTCTCCTCATAGGATCTCCCCTCCATACCAGGCAACATCCTGGTAAACCTCCTCTGCACCTTCTCCAAAGCCTCCACATCCTTGCTGTAATGTAGGGACCAGAATTGCACACAGTACTCCAAGTGCGGCCGCACCAGAGTTGTGTACAGTTGCAACATGATGCTGCGACTCCTAAATTCAATCCCCCTACCAATAAACGCCAAGACACCGTATGCCTTCTTATCAACCTTATGTACTTGACTCCCAACTTTCAGGGATCTATGTACACATACACCTCGATCCCTCTGCTCATCCACACTATTCAAAGTCCTCCCGTTAGCCCTATACTCGACACATCTGTTATTCCTACCAAAGTGAATTACCTCACACTTCTCCGCATTAAACTCCATCCGCCACCTCTCGGCCCAGCTCTGCAACCTGTCTAAGTCTTCCTGCAAACTATGACACCCTTCATCACTATCTACCACACCTCCGACTTTGGTGTCATCAGCAAATTTACTAATCCACCCAACTATACCCTCATCCAGATCATTAATAAAAATTACAAACAGCAGTGGCCCCAAACCACTCGTAACCGAACTCCATGATGAATATTTACCATCAACCACCACCCTCTGCCTTCTATCTGCTAGCCAATTCCTGATCCAATTACCTAGATCACCCCCAATCCCATACATCTGCATTTTCTGCAGAAGCCTACCATGGTGAACCTTATCAAACGCCTTACTAAAATCCATATACACCACGTCCACTGCCTTACCCCCATCCACCTGTCCTGGGAATATTTGATAAAGTCAGTTTAGAAGTAGTTTTGCTAGTGCTGCATGTATCTGAGGAGTGTTTGATGGGGACAGTGTAGACTGTGCCTTAATCAGTATCAAACCTTTTTTCCTATCTGCCCTGCATGGTTTGATGGGGACAGTGTAAATGGAAATTTGCTCTATATCTAATCCTGTACTGTACCTGTTGTGTGAGTGTTTGATGGGGACTGTGTAGGGGAGCATTAGTCTGCATCTGTTTGTAATATATATATGAATGATTTGGAGGAAAATGTAACTGGTTTGATTAGTAAGTTTGCAGACATACAAAGGTTGGTGGATTTGGGGATAATGATGAGCACCATCAGAGGATACAGCAGGATATAGATCAGCTGGAGACTTGGGTGGAGAGATGGCAGATGGAGTTTAACCCGGAAAAATGTGAGGTACGCATTTTAGAAGATCTAATACAGATAGGAAATATACAGTAAATGGCAGAACCCTTAAGAGTATTGATAGGCAAAGGGACCTGGGTGTACAGGTACACAGGTCATGAAAATGGCAATGCAGGTACCTTCCAGGTCTTGGGTATGCCAAACATATTCACTTAATGAATCCTATGGTGCTAGGTCTGACTGGAGGGAAAATGAGATCCTCTGAAGAGATATTACTTACTGGTGACTTCATTCATATTGTTATTAACTGTTTAACATATATTGGCGTGGTCCAGAAAGTGAACATCTCTCTGGTGAAAGCTAAGGTATATTTGTTCATCAGCATGCAAATATATTTAGAAGGACAGAATATAGTCTGGCAGTGAGGTATATAAGTGAAATGTGTCCTTCAAATTTGGGAAGAATTGAAAGAAGTGATGTTGAGGTAGAGTTGGGTGTTGTCAGGATAATAGTTAATTTGTTAGTGTCACAACTAGGCTTATATTAACACTACAATGTTGAAAATTCCCTAGTTGCCAAACTCTGGCACCTGAGGGAGAAATTAGCATGGCCGGCGCACCTAACCCACACATCTTTTAGACTATGGGAGGAAATGGGCAGAATTTGCACAGTGACCCAAGCTGGGAATTGAACCCGGGCCCCTGGCGCTGTGAGGCAGCAGTAGCTAACCACTGTGCCATCCATGATACATAGAAAAACAAATTCTGTGCTTTTGGATGATGTCGCCAAGGGACAAGATGCAGATGAGAAATAGAAGGGGGCCAAGGGTCTATGGATAGATCTATGGGAGACATCAGAGGTAACAGTTGAGAGTGGGGAGGAAAACCATTACAAGTAATACTCTATTTATGCTTAGATACATAAAAATAGAACCAGGTAATTGCAGTCCCCACCCAGCTGGACAACAGCACTGGAGGACTATGGGAAGATCAACTTTGCCAAAGGCTGCAGACAGGTTGAGGAGGATGAGGAGAGAAAGTTTATCACGGTCACACAGATGTACAATTTAAGTACAATTTTGTCTTTTTAAAAGCATTTAGATAGTTCCATGGATACAATGGATAGAGAGGGATATGGGTAATCAAGTCTTAAACGTACAGACAATGTGAGTAGAGAGAGGGTTAAGCACAGGTTAAAGAGATGTGTGTTGTCTCCAGACAGGACAGTTAGTGAGATTTTGCAAATCCAGGCAAGTTGTGGGGATTACATACAGTGTGACATGAACCCAAGATCCCAGTGGAGGCCATCCTCGTGTGCGCGGATCTTGGCTATCTTGGCTAACCATCCTGGCTGGAGACAATACACATCTCCTTAACCTGTGCTTAACCCTCTCTCCATTCACATTGTCTGTACCCTTAAAACTTGATTACCTGTAAAGCCTCACATTCCAACCATTATCTCGTAAATTGAGTTTGTGTCTTTATATGCCCTGTTTGAGAACATGACTCCCACTGACCTGATGAAGGAGCAACGCTCCAAAAGCTTGTGGTTTGTGCTACCAAATAAACCTGTTGGATGTTAATCTGGTGTTGTGAGACTTCTTACTGTGTTTACCCTAGTCCAATGCCGGCATCTCCACATCATGGCAAGAGTTTTTACCCAGAGGGTGGTGCAGTGTCTGGCTTCTTTTAAGGCTGGGGAGAGGTAGTGGAAGCAGATACAACAGTGACTTTTAAGGGGCGTCTTGACAAATACATGAATAAGATGGGAATAGAGGAATATGGTTCCTGGAAAGGTAGGGGGTTTTAGTTTAGTTGGGCATCATGGTTGATGCAGGCCTGGAGAGCCAAAGGGCCTGTTCTTGAGCTGTAATTTTTTGTTCATTGAGTGAGGGCATTTTTTTTTTAGTTTTCCTTTGCATTGGTGTAGAAGGACCCTTAGTCAATATCCAACCCTGAGCAGTCCCTGCCCTGGGATTGTTAGTTGGGTACATTTAGAGGGAACATTTCTCTCTATGTACCCTGTGCTGTTCCTGTGCTGGGAGTGGTTGATGGGGATCATGTAGAGTGACCTTTACTTTGTATTTAACGCTGTGTTATGTTTGATGGGGAAAGGGCAGTGAGTCTTCACTAATACTGTTCTGTCCCTATGTGTTTGATGAATTCAGTATAGAGATGGCTTTACTGTGTATCTAACCATGTGCCATATCTGTCCTGTGGGTTTTTTGATGTGGAATCCGTGGAGAGGGCTTTACTCTTTTTGCCTAAACTTGTGTTTTTCACCTCTGCAGCAAATAAAGGCACAAAATTGACTTTAACTACTTAAACACAATTTCCTTTATCCTGTAAACAACAGTAAATACTTGCAATACATAAACCAAATACTCACTATCTGTTACTTAAGGTTGATTTCTACTTACAATTAAAACCCAGCCAGGATTTTATTGTCACATGAAATCACTTCTTTGTTCACTTCTCCTTCCAGATGTTGTCTCTTCCTGTGAGCTTGGTTCCTGGGTTCTTCATACTGCCTTTCTGAGAAAGCTCTTTGTGTTAGCAGAGTTAAAATTCCAAAAGTTCCTTGGTTATCAACCAATGAATTGATCAGGAGCCCAATTCCATCACTCAATCAGGCCCACCAAATACGACCATAGTATCATTGGTCACTTCAGGCCCCATCATTTAAGTGCATATTGTTTACATTCCAATGCCCAGCTAAGGAACACTGTCTGTTCACAACTCATCCCTGCCAAGGACATAAATGGAAGGTACTAATTGCAGGTTATTTATCAATGGCTAAATCCATCCATTCATAATGTATCTTTCATTTTTATATTTTGAATATTTATAACTGTTTTTGTAATAATGTATTTATAATAAACAAAATAAATCCTTGCCAAGCTGTTGAAACTGACATCTGTAGCCCTCTGACAAATTCCAGGCCATTGGAAAATCCAGCATGGTGAAAAAAAACAACTTTAACCAAAAAAATCAGGTTTGCTTGATTGAAGATCCTTCAGCATATTAAAAGTTGAAACTCCATTCAGCCACAACTCTATCTAAACCACTACTATACTTTTCCTGAGGTTGTTTCTAGGGACTGTGTGGGGAGAGATTTTCTCCATCTATCTCTGTGCTGTACCTGTCCTGGAAATGTTTGATGGGAACTGTGTAGATGGAAATTTTCTCTTTATCTAACCTGTATTGTTCATGTCCTGTAGGTGTTTTGTGGGGATAAGAGAGAGGGATCTTTATTCTGTATCTAAATCCGTGATGTATCTTTCCTGGGATTGTGTGATGGGGAATGTGTAGTGGGGCCTTTACTATGTATCTGATCCTATTCTTCAACTGCTGTGGAAGTGTTTGATGGGGAGAGTGGAGTGGGTGCTTTCTTTTTTTATCTATCTTATATATATCTGTCCTGGGAGTTTGATGGGGGCAATGTAGTGGGAGCTTTTCTCTGTATCGAAACCCCTGCTGTACCTAACCTATGCTGTATCTGTCTTCGGAGTGTGGAATCCATGATGAAAGCAGGGTTGTGGAGGAAGGGGAATTTTAGAGTCACTGTGGTGAGCTGAGGAGTTATCAATGTGAAGGAGATCTCCAAGAATTAGCTCTGGACTGGAAGAAGTTGAAGTTTGAATCCAGTTAAATCATGGCACGGTGGCATAGTGGTTAGTACTGCTACCTCACAGCGCTTGGTTTCAATACCAGCCTTGGGTGATTGTCTGTGTGGAGTCTGCACATTCTCCCCCTGTCTGCATGGGTTTCCTCCAGGTTCTCCAGTTTATTCCTGCAGTTCAAAGATATATAGTTCAAAGAACAATACAGCACAGAAACAGGCCCTTCGGGACTAGAAGCCTGCACTGATCATGTGTTCCAAACTAGACCATCCGTTTGTATCCCTCTATTTTTAGTCTGCTCATGTGGCTAACTAGATAACTCTTAAAGGATTCTAGTGTGACTGCCTCAACCACCTTGCTTGGTAGTGCGTTCTAGGCCCCCACCATCCTCTGTGTAAAATACGTCCCCCCTTACCTTGAACTTGTGACCCCTTGTGTTTGTCATTTCTGACCTGGGATAAAGCTTCCAACTGTTCACCCTATCTATGCCCTTCATAATTTTATAAACTTCTAATAGGTCACCCCTCAACCTCCGTCTTTCCAGGGAGAACAACCCTAGTTTACTCAATCTCTCCTCATAGCTAATACCCTCCATACCAGGCAACACCCTAGTAATCTTTACTGCACTCTCTCCAAAGCCTCCACGTCCTTCCGGTAGTGTGGCAACCAGAACTGGACGCAGTACTCCAAATGTGGCCTAACCAATGTTCTATATAAGTGCAACATTATATGCCAACTTTTATACTCTATGTCCTGTCCAATAAAGGCAAGCATGCCATATGCCTTCTTCACCACCTTTTCCACCTGTATGCCACCTTTAAGGATCTGTGGACTTGCACACCCAGATCCCTCTGTGTGTCTGTACTCCTGATGGTTTATTGTATAGTTCCCCCCTGCATTAAATCTACCAAAATGCACCACTTTGCATTTATCTGGATTAAATTCCATCTGCCATTTCTCTGCCCAATTTTCCAGCCTATCTATATCCTGCTGTATTCTCTGACAATGTTCATCACTATCCGCAACTCCAGCAATCTTTGTGTCATCCGTGAACTTACTAATCAGACCAGCTACGTCTTCTTTCAAATCATTTACATATATCACAAACAGCAGGGGTCCCAGTACAGAGCCCTGCAGAACACCACTAGTCACAGATGTCTAATCAGAAAAAGACCCCTCCACTGCTACCCTCTGTCTCCTATGGCCAAGCCAGTTCTGTCACCATCTATCTAGTTCACCTTTGATCCCGTGAGATTTAACCTTTTGCACCAGCCTGCAATGAGGGACCTTATCAAATGCTTTAGTAAAATCCATGTAGACAATATCCATGGCCCTTCCCTCATCAATCATTTTTGTCACCTCCTCAAAAAACTTAACCAAATTTGTGAGGCATGACCTCCCTCATACAAAATGGATTAGATGGATTAACTGGTTGCCTCACTATAGGAAAGACGTAGAAGCTATTGAAAGGGTGCAGAGGAGATTTACAAGGATGTTGCCTGGACTGGAAGGCATGCCTTATGAAGTTAGGTTGAGGGAGCTGGGACTCTTTTCCCTGGAGAGACATAGGTTGAGAGGCGACCTGATAGAAGTTTATAAAATGTTGAGAGGAATAGATAGGGTGGATTCTCAGAGGCTATTTCCCCGGGTTGAAATGGTCGCTATGAGAGGACACAGGTTTAAGGTGCAGGGAGGAAAGTACAGAAGTGATGTTAGGGGTAAGTTTTTCACTCAGAGGGTGGTGAGTGAGTGGAATCGGCTGCCGTCAGTGGTGGTGGAGGCGAACTTGCTGGGGTCTTTTAAAAGACTTCTGGATGAGTATATGGGGTTTAATGGGATTGGGGGTTATAGATAGGTGTTGATGTGATCAGCGCAACTCATGGGCCGAAGGGCCTGTTTGTGCTGTAGTGTTCTATGTTCTAACCATGGTAAATGTGTGGGGTTACAGGGGCTAGTGCAGGGAAGAGAGCCTGGTTAAGATATTCTGTCAGAGAGTAAATGCAGATTCGATGGGCCAAATGGCCTCTTCCTAAATTGCATTAGGGTAGGCAAGTTCCCAGGGCTGGATGAGATCCCAGGTTATTGTGGGTGGCAAGGGAAGAAATAGCTGGGAGCTGAACAGATCCCTTCACATCCTTTTTGTCCACAGGTGAGCTTCCAGAGGACTGGAGAATAGCCAATGTCATTTCCTTGTTTAAGAAAGGAAGCAGGAATAATCCAGGAAATTATAGGCTGGTGAACTTGCATCTGTGGTAGGGAAGTCTCTGGAGAAAATACTGAGGGACAGGATATTTGCACATTTGGAAGAAAATAGACTAGTTAGTGATGGGCAGCATGGTTTTTTATGGGGAAGGGCATGCCTCACTGACTTGATTGAGTTTATTGAAGAGGTGACAAAGATAATTGATGAAGAAGGGTTGTGCATGTAATTAATATGGATTTTAGCAAGGTGCATGGTAAGGTCCTACATGGCAGACTGGTGCAAAAACTAAAATCATATGGAATTCGGAGTGGGCTGGCTAGATGGAGGCAGAACTGACTTGGTTATAGAAGGCAGAGAGTAGCAGTGGAAGGGTGTCCCTCAGAATGGAGACCTGTAGCTAATTGTGTTCCGCAGGGATCAGTGTTGGAACCTCTGTTGTTTGTAGTGTATATAAATGATCTGGAGGAAAATGTGAGTGATCTGATTAGTAAATTTGTGGATGACATAAAGATGGGTGGAGTTGCTGATCGTGCCTTGGATGGTCAGAGGATACAACAGGATTTAGGTAGGTTGAAGATTTGGGCACAGAAATGGCAGACAGGGTCATAGAGGTTTAGAGCATGGAAACAGGCCTTTGGCCTAACTTGTCCATGTTGCTCTTTTGTTTGTAAACCCCTCAGCTAGACCAATTACCTGCATTTGGCCCATATCCCTCTATACCCATCTTACTCTGTAACTGTCTAAATTCTTTTAAAATACAAAATTGTACCCGCCTCTACTACTACTTCTAGTAGCTTGTTTCAGACATTCACCACTCTGTGTGAAAAATTGCCCCTCTGGACACTTTTGTATCTCTCCCCTCTCATCTTAAACCTATTCCCTCTAATTTTAGACTCCTCTACCTTTGGGAAAATATATTAATATTGAGCTGATCTATGCCCCTCATTATTTTATAGACCTCAATAAGAACACCCCTCAGCCTTCTATGCTCCAAAGAAAAAACTCCTAGTCCATCCAGTCTCTCATAGAGTCAAACAAAGAACATAGAATATAGAACAGTACAGCACAGTACTCTGTTGTGTTGAGCTATGTCCGAAACCAAGATCAAGCTATCCCACTCCCCATCACTCTGGTGTGCTCCATGTGCCTACCCAATAACTGCTCTCTGAGTAAAGAACCTACCTTGGACATATCTCCTATATCTCCCACCATGAACCTTATAGTTATGCCCCTAGTAACAGCTACATTCACCTGAGGAAATAGTCTCTGAACGTCCACTCTATCTATCCCCTTCATCATCTTATAAACCTCTATTAAGTTGTCTCTCATCCTCCTCCGCTCTAAAGAGAAAAGCCCCAGCTCTCTCAACCTTTCCTCATAATACCTACCCTCCAAACCAGGCAGCATCCTGGTAAATTTCTTCTGAACTCTCTACAATGCTTCCACATCCTTCTTATAGTGAGATGACCAGAACTGCACACAATATTCCAAATGTAGTTTCACCAAGGTCCTGTTCAGTTACAGCTCTTAAACAACTCTTAAACTCAAACCTCCTGTTAATAAACGCTAACACACTACAAGCCTTCTTCACGGCTCTATCCACTTGAGTGGCAACTTCAGAGATCTGTGGATGTGAACCCCAAGATCTTTCTGGTCCTCCACATTCCTCAGAACCCTGCCGTTTACCCTGTAATCCGTATTCAAATTTGTCCTACCAAAATGAATCACCTTACACTCAACAGGGTTAAACTCCATCTGCCACTTTTCCGCCCAGCTCTTCATCCTATCAATGTCCCTTTGCAGCTTACAACAGCCCTCCACCGCAACCATGATTCCACCAATCTTGGTGTCATCAGCAAATTTACCGACCCACCCTTCAGCCCCCTCCAATCACAAATAGCAGAGGACCCAGCACTGTTCCAGTGGTGCACCACTGATAACTGGTCTCCAGTCTGAAAATTTTCCATCCACCACCATCCTCTGCCTTCTATCTATAGTCATGGAGGTTTACAGCATGGAAACAGGACCTTTGGCCCAAGTTGTCCATGCTGCCCCTTTTTTTAAATTCCTAAAGTAATCCCAATTGCCCACATTTGGCCCATACCCATCTTACCCATGTAACTGTTTAAATGCTTTTTACAAGACAACATTATACCTGCCTCTACTGCTACCTCTGGCAGCTTGTTCCAGACACTCGCCGCCCTCTGTGTGAAAAAATTGCCCCTCTGGACACTTTTGTAACTCTCCCCTCTCACCTTAAACCTATTCCTTCTAGTTTTAGATTCCCCTACCTTTGGGAAAAGATATTGACTATCCAGCTGATCTGTGCCCCTCATTATTGTATACAAAGAACAAAGAACAACCCAGCACGGGAAACAGGCCCTTCGGCCCAACGAGCCCGCGCCGCCACATCACCCTACACCTATTCTACCCTGCATATCTATGAATGGAACCCTACTCAGTCAGATTCAGGGAAGAAATAGTGTCAATTTGGTAAAAACCGATTAGCCTGAGAGCACATTTTTGGGGTGTGGGAGGAAACCGGAGCGCCCGGAGGAAACCCACGCAACCGCAGGGAGAATGCGCAAACTCCCACAGACACAGGCCCAAATCTATGTGTCTGCACAGCCAGCAGTGCTAGTCACTGAGCTGTTGCGGCGATCTGAATAGAATGATCAATACTATTTATGTCGCATATTATTTTTGGTTACAAATGAATGCATTATTTACAATGGACAACAGAAACATACAGGAGTGGGCAGTTGATGCTGCAGTGTTGAGAAGGTATAATCTGTAACAACTGTTTGCAATTATGTAAAGATTGGAATATAGGCTTTAAAAATAGACCCATTAAGCAACTTGCTCAACAGTAAATGTCCATGTGGGATGACTACTTTAAAGACCACAGCCTAGCAGTTACAGTCCACTAAAATACAATGTGAGAAACGGTCAGAAACTCACTTTTCTGATTTTCCCCCCCTTGAATCAAAGACACGGATGAGTTCAGCTAACTGTCGGTTTATTCGATCTTGCAAGAAAGGGTGCCGTCCCGTGGGTACACACACCTTGCTTTACACAATCATAGTTTATATACATTTTTCTAGATAAGGACAGCCCTCCTTTCTTCATTGGTTACCACTTCCTAATCTCTTTACCGAGTGAGCTTCTCCCTTGTTGACATCCCATTAACTCTAATCCAATCACTCCCTTTAAGGCTTAAATCGTTTTACCTCCCATTAATTCAGCTAACTCTTTTTCATTGTCCTGTAAATTACTAACACATTTATTTTATATGGTGTAAATTAGTTTGTTTTCCTATCTCTTTTAAGCTATGCTGAAGACCCCGGGCGCTTGCCAGTCTCATGTTTTTTACTTCTTCTTTTTCTATGTGTTTCATCCTCTGCTGGTCTTAGCGTTTAACCCCGTAGGTTACAATAACGATTCTGTCATGGTTTCCGCCCCAGATGGTTTGACTCAAAAATTACACCACCATCCCTCACAATAATTTCCTTTCTCTCCTCCCCCATCCCACAATCACCAGACTCCCAAGGTTTCTGTAACAGTTACAGTGGCAGGAGTTCCTTGAGTTTGTCCTTTGTTGCATTCGACAGGGATTCGGGAAAACGCATGTGAAACTCGATCACCAGGTCGCCACGTCGGTCTGGCTGCTTTGGCTCGGAGGCTATCCTTCTCTGTGAGCCTGGCTGGATGACATCCTTGAATGCCATCATGTGGGTTTTCTTATCCAGGGTTGGAATAGATAACGTGCAACCGCATAGCGCCTCTCGGAGGCTGATCTTGGCTTGGTAGATAATATCAGATTCGCTCCGCTTGAAGACCGGGTGCGGCTTGTCAGACCTCTATAAGATCATCCCTGAGTTTTAGACTCCTCTAATGTGGGAAAAGGTATTGACTTTCTAGCTGATCAATGCTCCTCATTATTTTATAGACCTCTATAAAGATCTCCTATGCTCCAGAGAAAAAAGTCCCAGTCTATCCAGCCTCTCCTCATAACTCAAACCATCAAGTCCCGGTAGCATCCTTGTAAGTCTTTTCTGCACTCTTTCTAGTTTAATAATATCCTTTCTATAATAAGGTGACCAGATCTATATTCCAAGTCTGGCCTGACCAATGTCTCGTACAACTTCCCAACTCCTGTATTCAATGTTCTGAGCAATGAAACCAAGCATGTTGAATGCTTCTTCATCACTCTGTCCACCTGTGATTCCACTTTCAAGGATCTATGAACCTGTACCCCTAGATCTCTTTGTTCTGTAACTCTCCCAACACATTACCATTAATTGCATAACTCCTGCCCTGGGTCAATCTACCAAAATGCATCACCTCACATTTATCTAATTCATTCATTCATTCATCAGCCCACTGGCCCAATTGATCAGGTTCCTGTTGCAATCCAAGATAACCTTCTTCACTGTCCACTTTGCCACCAATTATGGGGTTATCTGCAAACCATGCCTCCTATATTCTCATCCAAATCATTAATATAAATGACAACTAACAGTGGACCCAGCACTGATCCCTGAGGCATACCACTGGTCACAGGCCCCCCAGTTTGACAAACAACCCTCTACAACCACCCTCTGGCTTCTGTCATCGAGCCAATTTAATTCCAACAAATGCGAAATGATGCATTTTGTAGGATCAAATTTAGGTGTAAATGCAGAACTCATTGGAATATTATACAGAAGGATCTGGGCGTGCAGGTCCACAGTTCCCTAAAATTAGCAGCACTGGTGGCCAAGGTGATGAAGAAAGCATGTGGCATGCTTGCTTTCATCTGACAGGGCATATAGTACAGGAATTGACAAATCATATTGCAGCTATATTTAACCTTGGTCAGGCCGCATTTGGAGTATTGCATGCAATTCTGGTTGCCACACAACCAGAAGGACATGGAAGCTTTGGAGAGAGTGCAAAGAAGGTTCACCAGAATGTTGCCTGGTCTCCAGTGCGTTGGCTATAAGGAGTGGTTGAATCAACTAAGATTGTTTTCACTGGAAATATGAAGGCTGAGGGGAGACCAGACAGAGGTCTACAAAATTATGAGAGGCATAAACAGGATAGATAGTCAAAGGCTTTGGAACTGTCAATTACAAGGGGACACAGGTTCGTGATCAGAGGGACAATGTTTAAGGGAGATGTGCAGGGAAGATTTTTCATGCACTGAGTGGTGTGTGCTTGGAATGTCCTAGTAAAAAGTCTGACAACACCAGGTTTAAGTCCAACTAATTCATTTGACAGTAAACTCGCAAGCTTTTGGGGTTTGTCCCTTCGTCAGGTGAATGGAGAGTTCTAGCCTCAGACAGAGCATATAACAGCACAGACAGTTTACAGATTACTGATTAGAATGCGACCTGGAATGTCCTGCCAGAGGAGGCAGTCGAAGCAGGCACATTCGCAACATTCAAGAGACATCTGGATGAGTACATGAAATAGGAGGGAATGGAGGGATACAGACTGAGTAAGGGCAGGTTTTTTTTTGGTTTAGTTAAGGCATCACGATTGGCATGGACTTGGGGGGCTGTAGGACCTGTTCCTTTGCTGTACTTTGTTCTCTGTTTCTTCTTTGTGCTAACCCCCACCAAACGTACCGACTGCCTCTAACATGAAATCCAATTTTAAACACTTTCCTTAAACATTAAAAAATGTAACGATAGCAATAGCACACTATCATCACAATTATTCAAATGAAATGAATAGGGAATCATTTGAGGAGATCCTATTCCATTGGATACTGTAAAACTTATAATCAGATTGGTTGTGGGCAGATTTTAGATTTAATTCCAATGAAATATTTAAAACAAGCAAAATGCAGGCCTTTGTGTATGGTGGGACTAGTGTCAGCATTCTCTACAAAGATCTAATGGATACTTGATAGTTTGGATAGCTGCCTTGTATGCTTTCAGTTCTGGGGTTGTTCTCTTCGAGTTGAATTGTTGGTGCTGAAGCTCTCTGAGTGCAGGATCATTACCATGGAATTTGATTATGGTTGATCTCCTTCTGTCCTCGTTTGTATCAGAGTACAGTATTTTTCCCTGACACAATTTCAATCTTAGTCCTGAGACTTTACATTGGCCCTTGCCTCAACTGCAGATTTTGATGGTTCCAGATTTCTACAACTTTTTTGAGGAAGTGTTTACGGTATCACCTAGACATTTTACCCCCTTATTCCATTCTCCCTTACAACAGAGGTGGCCTTGATCAACTTCCTTAAATATCTTCTGAATATCATTCAAATCACTCCTTTGTTTTGTTTACCCAAGGAAATGTAAACTTCATCCATTGAACCTCTTGTAGAATCATAGAATTCTTTGCAGAATCTGCACATTCTCCCCAGGTCTGCATGGGTTTCCTTCAGGTGCTGCAGTTTCCTTCACAGTCCAAAGATGTATAGGTTAGGTGGATCGGCCATGCTAAATTGTTCCTTAATGTTCCAAGATGTTTAGGTTAGAGGGATAAATATGTGGGGGTCATTGAATCATCAAATCTCTACAGTGCAGAAGGAGGCCATTCGGCCCATCAAGTCTGTACCAACAACAATCCCACCCAGGCCCTATCCCTGTAACTGCACTTATTTACCCTGTTAATCTCCCTGACACTAAGGGACAATTTGGCATGGCCAATTAACTTAACTTATGGGGATAGGGCCTGGCTATGATGGTTCATCAGAGAATCAGTGCAGACTTGATGGACCAAATAGCCTCCTTCTGCACTGTAGCTTCCACTCTTTTCATTCTGTGTCTACTGTGATACAGTTGACACTCTCTCATCTTTTAAATATCTATCTGTCTTAAGTGTAAGTTTAAGTGTAAGGTTACATTTCCCCTACACTGAACACCTGACAGAGTTTTACCTAATGATTTATTTTTCAATATCATTTGTAAATCTGTTCCTATTTGTAGTGTTAATGTTATAATTTTATAAAGGCACCAGTCACTCATATTGCGGGTTCATTTATTAAGACTAGTTACATAAGATTAGACGTATAGATAGACATAAAGCTTGAAGATATTAGCAAGCAGAGCTATCTGAGCTATGCTCTGCTTAAATCTAAAGTAGAACTGAAACCAGATTGCATGACACACTTTTATTCTAGTGAGGCTACATGCAATCCCATAAAGACATATTACAACACACTCCTTTCTTTTTAAAGGTACTTTTCTCCCTTCCAAAGAAATAAAACTATTTACAATATATCTTCGTGATTCGTTGTCATTGAATAAATGCTTCTAGGGAACTGCAAATCATTCTCAACTCAACTGACATTCTGTGGGAGCCTGAGGAACCTGGATGTGAACTTGTCCCAACTCTGAACCTGGAAATCTTGTGTTTGCATTTTTATTGTGCACTAGGGAGTCTTCTCTTGTAGTTTTAACAGTTCCTCTGTAGTTCCTGAGAGAATAGCTTCAGTAAGAGTAGGTAAATTGGTCTGCCAAACATGAGCTCTGCAAAGAATGGAATAATTGCACTTAAATATGTCTCTCTCAGATCTAACATTATAATGTATAGATCTTGTTTTTTTGTCTTACATGTTCTTGTATTTGAGAATTAGGGATTTCACCACCATAGAATCCCAAGAACCATAGAGTCCCACAGTGCAGAGAGGGACATTCAGTATGTTGAGTCTGCACTGACTCTCCAAGGAGCATCCTACCCCACTCCCCTGCACGTTTACCATGGCTAATCCGCCTGATCTACACATCTTTAGATTGTTGGAAGGAACGATAGCATGCAAACCCTACACAGACAGTCACCCAACGATGGGTCCCTGGCATTGTGAAGCAGCAGTGTTAGCCACTGTGCCAAGAAATCACTCGCTCAGTTGAAACAAAGAACAAAAAAGTACAGCATAGGAATGGGTCCTTCAGCCCTCCAAGCCTGCGCTGATCATGATGCCTGCCTAAACTAAAACTGTATGCATTTACGGAGTCCATATCTTTCTGTTCCTATCCTATTCATGTATTCATTTAGTTAAATGCTGCTATCATACCTGCTCCCATCACCTCCCCAGGCAGCACATTCTAGACATTCACCACCCTCTGTGTAAAAAAACTTGCCTTCCACGTCTCCTCTCAACTTTTCCCCATGCGTCTTAAACTTATGTCCACCAGTACATGACTTTTCTACCCTAGGAAAGAACACCTGACTATTCACTCTGTCCATGCTACTCATAATCTTGTAGACCTCTATCAGGTCACCCCTCAACTTCTGTCATTCCAGTGAGAACAAACCAGGTTTGTCCAACCTTCTCCTCATAGCTAATAACCTCCACACCAGGCAACATCCTGGTAAACCTCTTCCGTACCCTCTCCAAAGTATCTACATCCTTCTGGTAATGTGGCCACCAGATTTGTACACAATATTCTAAATTAGTCCTCACTAAGGTTCTGTACAGCTGCAGCAAGACCCACCAATTTTTATACTCAATGTCCCGACCAATGAAGGCAAGAATGCCGGATACTTTCTTGACTACCTTATCCACCTGGGTTGCCACTTCCAATGATCAATGGACATGTATGCCCAGATCTCTCTGCCTGTCAATACTCCTATGAGTTCTCCTACCTACTGTATAATTCCTACATGCGTTGGACCTTCCAAAATACATTATCTGGATTAAACTCCGTCTGTCATTTCTCCGCTTAAGTCTCCAACCGGTCTATATCTTGCTGTATCCACTAAAAGTCCTTTTCACTATCCACAACTCCACCAATTTTTGTGTCACCTGCAAACTTACTAATCAGACCAGCTACATTTTCCTCCAAATCATTTATGTATACTACGAACAACAAAGGTCCCAGAACTGATCCCTGTAGAACACCGCTAATCACAGCCTTCCATTCAGAAAAGTACTCCTTGGTCTTCTATGGCCAATCGTGTTCTGTATCCATCTTGCCAGCTGTCCTCTGATCCTGTGTAACTTTACCTTTGAGGTACCTTGTCAAAGGCTTTACTGAAATCCATGTATACAACATCCACTGCCTTTTCCTCATCTCTCATCTTTGTCATTTCCTTGAAAAATTTAATCAAGTTAGTGAGATGCAACTTCACAAAACCATGTTGTCTATCATTAATAAGTCTATTTGTTTCCAAATGTGAGTAAATCCTGTCCCGAAGAATCTTTTCCAATAATTTCCTTACCACTGACGTAAGGCTCACCAGCCTATAATTATCCCTGCTGCCCTTCTTAAACAAAGGAACAACTTTGGCTATCCTCCAGTCCTCTGGAATGTCACCTGTAGCCAATGAGGATACAAAGATTTCTGTCAAGGCCCCAGCAATTTCTGCCCTTGCGTCCCTTAGTATTCTGACGTAGATCCCATCAAGCTGTGGGGACTTATCTACTTTAATGCTTTTCAAGATGCCCAATATCACCTCCTTTTTGATATCGACATGACTCAGAATATCTATACACCCTACCCTGGACTCCTCATCCATCAAGTCCCTTTCTTTGGTGAATACTGAGACAAAGTATTCATTTAGCATCTTGCTCATTTCCTCTGGTTCCATGCATAGATTCCCTCCACTATCCTTGAGTGGACAAATGTTTCCCTGGCCACTCTCTTGCTCTTTACATCATGTATAAAATGCCTTGGGATTTTCATTAATCCTGTTTGCCAAGGACTTTTTATGAATCCTTTTAGCCTTCCAAATTCCTTCTTTAAGTTCCTTTATATTCTTCAAGGGCCTCATCTCTCCCAAGCTTTTTAGACCTTACAAATGTTTCCTTTTTCTTTTTGTTCGATCTAGGCTAATCAGGAGAAAAAGCAGTATGGCTGATATTCCACCTATCATATGTATCTGAAATGGCTTACCAAAAAAAAAGCAGACTATTATCTGTGATGATCTCTCTGTCTACATCAGATATACTGACAATAGCAATTAGCTGTGCTTGATGCATTGCACAATTGTTAAATTGTTGAGCACACCTGAATCTGAAGGATGTATGTCCACTATCTGAGAGCTGGATTTCAGGGCAGGTAGGTGGAAAGGGTGATGGTGGCTTGTAGTTGACTTTAGGCCTTTTAATCAACATCCCTTGTTTTATACTTTATTCCACAGAAATCGACGCTCCCAAAAACCTGCGTGTGGTGACACCAGGGGACAGCAGTCTGGAGCTGGAGTGGGAGAACAGTCAAGCTGACGTTGACAGGTACAAGGTGGTCTACAGCACACTGGCAGGTGGGCAGTACCATGAACTCAATGTGCCCAAAAACACAGGGCCAACAAGCAGAGTCACCATAACTGGTGAGTTGCAGAGCTGAACACACACTGCAGTATCAGCGTTCAACCAATGATAGAGCACAGGACAGAGTCAATCTATTACACACGGCTGAATTGGTAATGTTATGGATGGTGTGATAATGACGTTACTACAATGTTGTTGCTACTGCTCATAGTCCTTATGGTGATGACAGTGGTGTTAATATTGCTGCTAATAACGTTGTTAATAATGATAATGATACTGGTGATCATGATATTATTATAGATTATAATCACTATCATCATGGGCTTTGAAATTCAGCTGCTGTTTCCAGTCCTCGACCATCTTTTGTTTTTCATTGGTCTCATTATTGCCACCTTTTACCTTGCAGCATCATCCCTTTTATCAGATAATCTCTCCTGTCTTTCACACTATCACAGATCTGCCTCTTCCTCTCTAAATCTTTGTACTTACATTAAAACCTGTTGGGAAATCTTCTGTATTTTGTTGAACTCTGTGTCTTCCACAACACAATACTGATGTCTCCTCTATTTCACTCTCCCCAGTTTGAACAAAAGGTAATCGACCAAGAGCGTTAATATTGTTTCCTCCCCAGAGGCCATCTGACCATATTGCCAGCACTCTTTGCTTCTCCATAACGTGGAAAGCATCCACAGGATTTTGTCTTTGCTTGCTAATGGGGATGCTGACAGTAAACATATAAACAAGAAGTAGGAAGAGGCAATTCAGTCCCTCAAGCCTTCTCCTCCACTTAATATGCCAGGCGGCACTGTGGTTAGCACTGCTGTCTCATAGCACCAGGGACCTGGGTTTACTTCCCAGCTTGGGTCACTGCCTGTGTGGAGTTTGTACATTTTCCCCATGTCTGGGTGGTTTCCCTCTGGGTGCTCCAGTTTCCTCCCACAGGCTGAAAGATTTGTTGGTTAGATGCATTGGCCATGCTAAATTCTCCCTCAGTGTACGCGAATAGACACAACTAGGGGATTTTCACAGTATCGTCATTGCCCATGTTTATGTAAGCCCACTTGTGACTAATGTATAAATAAAAAATAAGGTCATGGTTGCTCTGATATTAACTTCAAATCTACATCACACCTACACCCTCAGAATATTCTGGCGCTTCTCACTCTAAGTCCATCTGTAGCCTCCTTGCGCCCTCTTTACAACTTACTTCCCTACTTGTCTTTGAGTTAACAGCAAATTTAGCAATCATTTTTTCAATCCCTTCATCCCAGTCATTTATACAAATTCTAAAATGTTGAGGTCCCAGCACTGATCCCTGTGGCACAGAACTCGATGCATCTTGCCAACTTGAAAAAGATCCATTTATATCCAACCTCTGCTTTCTATTAGCGAGATAACCTTCTATCCATTCCAATATGTTACCCTCTATAACATGAAGTTTTATTTTCCACAATAATCTTTGAAGTGGCACTTTATCAAATGCCTTCTGGAAATTTAGTACGTTAATCCTTTGGTAAAGATGCTGAGGTTGATAGCTTTAGTTTTCATGAGTGACCTTCTCTCTGGATTTTGTCTGCAGATTTAATGCCTGGCACTGAGTATGGTATAGGGATCTCTGCCATTAAGGCGATGAAGCAAAGTGTTCCAGCCACCATGAATGCAAGAACTGGTAAATCTCCAACTCCTTTCTCGTGTGGCTTTGAATTCCACCCTGTTCAATATTGTTATGTACTTTTAAGGGATAGCAACATGACATCACTTTAAGGAAGCTTGTCGTGTGATCAAGTCTCAGTTTCACTTCAGCCTGGAGCAGAGCACACACACACAGCTCTGCTGCTGTTGAGCTCAAGTTTTCCATGCATTTATGCTCACATGTGCCTGTTCTTAATAAATAAACTCACAATGGGTTTGCACAATCCCTTATGAGTGATTGGTGTCTCTATATTATTATAAAAACACAACATGGTGGCAGCAGTGGTTCATTCTAAGCATCATATCGCTCAGCCTGGCAGCAGGATGAAACATAGTGACGCTAGATCACACGACACATCACTTACACTCACAAACTCAATTTATTTTATATTCACGTTTATTTATTATTATTCAGCCATCAAATTACTTCCAGCAAAGCAGTTTTCATGGATGCTACTGGTAGCCCATATTTGGGGATGTACAATAATCTTGCAATCACACAGTTGGAATTACTTGTTAGCAGTGGCAGAAAGGGTAAATTTGTACAATATCTAGGGTTGTTACAGTGCACTGGTATAGGATAAAACAGGCAGTATTCAAAGATTATATAGATAATTGAATCTTTGACCAAAGGGCGGTATGGTGGCCCAGTGCTCAGCACAGCTGCCTCATAGCTCCAAGAACCTAGGTTCAATTCTGTGTGGAGTTTGCATGTTTTCTTCTCCAGGTGCCCATATATCCTCCCACAGTCCAAAAATGTGTAGTTTCTGCAGATTGGTCATGCTGGATTGCCTCTTAGTCCCCAAAATTGTGCAGGTTAAGCTGATTTGCCATGCTAAATTGCTCTTTGGTAATCTGCTGGGTTTGAGTGATGAACATTGGGATTGAGTGATGAGTGTTGGGATTGAGTGGTGAGCGTTAGGATTGAGTGAGTGTTGGGATTGAGTGAGCGTTGGGGTTGAGCGATGGGTGTTGGGAGTTGAGCGATGGGGGTTGAACGATGGGCGTTGGGGGTTGAGCAATGGGCGTTGATGTTGGGCGATGGGTGTTGGGGTTGAGTGATGAATCCTGAGATTCAATTCCTGTTGTTTAGGCTGGTGGTTTATCAGTTGTTTCTCCTAATTCCATCTCTTGCAGATTTGGACCATCCTCTTGGCCTGGTTGTGTCAGCCTCTTCCAACACCAGCATCTCCCTCACGTGGCGTGAGATTCGAGGACCGCTTGATCACTACCGAGTCACCTACACTACAGCCACGGGTGTGAGCTCAGAGGTGATGGTTCCGAGGGGAAGTCACTCTGTGACTTTCAATAACCTGGAGCCACACACAAAGTTCAACATTTCTGTTGTTGCAGAGCGAGGCTGGCAGCAAAGCTACCCATCTGTCATTGAGGGCATAACAGGTGGGTTCAAGGAGGAGACTGATCCTTGGTTATTGAGTGAGTGATGGGTGAATCAGTCATGGAGTGTGGGTTTGTGAGTCAGGTGGTGACCTACTCACAGCAGAATTACCAGCCTCTGACCTGCTGTTTTAGTCACATTATTTTCAGTTTCTGGTCAACAATAACCCCCAGGACTTTGGTGAGGGATTCAATTCAGTGATGGTAATGGTATTGAATGCCAAAGGGGAAATGGTTAGATCCTCTATTGGTGGAGATGGTTATTATCTGGCTGGCACTTATATGGTATGAATGTTACTAACTAATCAGATCAAGCCTGGATATTGTCCAGGTCTTGCTATATTTGCATATGGACTGCTTCAGTATCTAAGGAGCAATGAATGAAACTGAAAAAAATTGTGCAATCATCACTGAACATCCCCACTTCTGACCTTATGATGGAAGGACATTGATGAAGCAACTGAAGATGGTTGGTCCTAGGACACAACGCTGATGAACGCCTGCTGTGATGTCGTGGAGATGAGATGACTGACATCTAACAGCTACAACTATCGCCCTTGTGCCAGCGAACTCCAGCCAGTGGAGGATTTTTCCCCGATTCCCATTGACTGCAGCTTTGCAAGGGCTGCTTGATTCCATGCTGCTTTGATATCAAAGATATCCCACCTCACCTCTGGAGTTCAGCTCTTTTGTCCATGTTTGAGGTCTGGATCTAGTTGCTCTAGTGGAAGCCACACTGAACATCAGTGAGCAGATCATTGCTGAATGGGTGCTGCTTCAGCTGTTGATGACCCCTTCCACCATTTTACTGATGATCGAGAATAGATTGATGGGGCAGTAATCGACCAGGTTGAATTTGCCAATTTTCCACACTGCTGGCTAGGTTGCAGAGTTGGCTTGGCTTGGAGCCCAGCAAATTCTGGCTGAAAGTTGTCCTGAATGTCTCAGCCTTACCTTTTGCACTGATTTTCTGGGCTCCTCTGTCTTTGGAGATGGGGATATTTGTGGAGCCTCCTCCTCCAATGTTTATTTGTCCGCCATCATTCATGGCTGGCTGTGACAGGACTGCAGAGTTTGGATCTGATCTCTTGGTCGTGGGATCATTTAGCTCTGTCTATTACTTATTGTTTATGTTGTCTGACGTCCTGTGTTGTAGCTTCACCAGGCTGACACCTCATTTTTCAGTATATCTGCTGTTGCTCTTGGCATGCCATCCTTCACTCTTCAATGAACCAGGGTTGATTCCCTGGCTTGGTGATAATGGCAGAGTGGGGGATATGCCTGGCCATGAGATATTACGATTGTGGTTGAATACAATTCTGCTGCTGCTGGTGTCCCACAGTGCCAGTTTTGAACTGAGTCTAATGGAAAAATGCTGAAAAAAACTGGGAAGAAGAAAGAAAATTACAGCACAGGAACAGGTCTTTTGGCCCTCCAAGCCTGCACCGACCATGCTGCCCGACTGAACTAAAACCCCCTACCCTTCCGGGGACCAAATCCCTCTATTCCCATCCTATTTGTGTATTTGTCCAGATGCCCTTTAAAAGTCACTATCGCATCTGCTTCCACTACCTCCCCCGGCAGTGAATTCCAGGCGCCCACCACCATCTATGTAGAAAAGCTTGCCTCGTACATCTCCTTTAAACCTTGTCCCTTGCACCTTAAAATAATGAGCCCTTGTAATTGACTATTCCACCCTGAGAGAAAGCTTCTGACTATATATTCTGTCCATGCTCCTCATAATCTTGTAGACTTCTATCAAGGTTGCCTCTCAACCTCTGTCATTACAGTGAGAACAAACCAAATTTCTCCAAGCTATCCTCATAGCTAACGCCCTCCAAATCAGGAAAGTTCCTCGTAAATCTTTTCTGGGTCCTTGTGCATGAGTCGCAAAAACCCAGCTTGCAGGTGCAGCAGGTGGTCAGGAAGGCGAATGGGATGCTGGCCTTCATAGCGAGGGGGATTGAATATAAAAGTAGGGAGGTCTTGCTGCAGCTGTATAGGGCATTGGTGAGGCCGCAGCTGGAGTACTGTGTGCAGTTTTGGGCGCCGCACCTGCGCAAAGATATTTTGGCCTTGGAGGGAATGCAGAGGAGGTTTACTAGGCTGATACCGGAGTTGAGGGGGTTGAGCTATGAGGAGAGGTTGAATGAACTAGGCTTGTACTCGTTGGAGTTTAGAAGAATGAGGGAAGATCTCATTGAGACGTATAAGATGATGAATGGGATGGATAGGATAAAGGTGCCCCCTAGTCCTACTGTCCTTTCCCGCTCAGAAAGGACAGTAGGACTAGGGGGCACAGCCTCAAGATAAAGGGAGGGCCTTTTAGAACGGAATTGAGGAGGAACTTCTTCACTCAAAGGGTGGTGAATCTCTGGAATTCTCTGCCCGTTGAAGTGGTGGAGGCTGCCTCGCTAAATATTTTTAAGAAACGGGTTGATGGGTTTTTGATAAGAGAAGGGATTAAGGGTTATGGGGAGAGGGCGGGAAGGTGGAACTGAGCCACGACAGATCAGCCATGATCTTATTGAATGGCGGGGCAGGCTCAAAGGGCCAGATGGCCTACTCCTGCTCCTATTTCTTATGTTCTTATGACCATTGCCCACCCGAGGCTATCAGAATCGGTGGGAAGGTGAAACATCCATTGTCAGTCAGCTGTATGGGATTCGCCATAGGGACAGTCACTGCTGCATGGACTTTCTGATTTCTTGCACTCTTCATTTTCTTCATTATTTGGTGGAAAAGATGTTACCCGCTATCTTGTAGTTGAGCTTTGTTTTATATTTTACAGCAATGAAATACTTGAAAAATAACAACTCTTGAGTTGAAAGAGCTAGTGGGGAGGCTGGTATTGCTTGTACCTCAAGGCTCTTTTGAAGAAAACAACTATTTTGTTAATGTAGTCACTGCTATAAGGTCAGAGACACAGCAGCTGATCCGGAACAGCAAACACCCACTTAACAATGTGAGTAACTCCACACTGTTAGTATAGGATCAAGGATAAATATTGAACAAAACTCTGTGCATTCTTCAAAAGGGATTCTCTTATCTAGAGCTGGAAGGATAGACATGGACTCAGTTTCATTTGAAAGGCAATATCCCTGACAGTGTAGCTCTCCCTCAGTATTGCCCTGCTGTAGAGTCTGTGTTCAGCTTACTGGAGGAGGAACAAAAACATTGGACTGAGTGGGTTAGGGGTCAGTGAGGTGCTGACCTGGGGCTGGAGGTTAGAAGTCAGTGAGATGCTGCTACTGAGTAAATGGTCAAAGGTTCAGTGTGATGCTGACAATGAGTTACTGATGTTCTACATTCTTTGATAATAGGTTTCCACACAATTGAGGAATTGATATTCTCTGATATTAACACAAGAAGTGTCAATGTGTCTTGGCATCTGCCAACACCTGCTGCCGACAGCTTTATCCTAAATTACAATCCCCAAGGTATTGGAAAGATGATGCGAGTGACTTTGAATGGAACACAGACAGACATTATCCTATCCAATTTAAAGCCTGGTATAGAATACATTGTCACTCTGGTGGCCATCCAGGGGGCCATACGTTTGGAACCAGTGGTGGGAAAGTTCATGACAGGTAGGACAATTATTATAAATCCCTCTCTCACTCTCCTGTATCTGGAACACTCTAATCCCTCTCTCACTCTCCTGTATCTGGAACACTCTAATCCCTCTCTCACTCTCCTGTATCTGGAACACTCTAATCCCTCTCTCACTCCCCTGTATCTGGAACACTCTAATCCCCCTCTCACTCTCCTGTATCTGGAACACTCTAATCCCTCTCTCACACTCCTGTATCTGGAACACTCTAATCCCTCTCTCACTCTCCTGTATCTGGAACACTCTAATCCCTCTCTCACTCTCCTGTATCTGGAACACTCTAATCCCTCTCTCACTCTCCTGTATCTGGAACACTCTAATCCCTCTCTCACTCTCCTGTATCTGGAACACTCTAATCCCTCTCTCACTCCCCTGTATCTGGAACACTCTAATCCCCCTCTCACTCTCCTGTATCTGGAACACTCTAATCCCTCTCTCACACTCCTGTATCTGGAACACTCTAATCCCTCTCTCACTCTCCTGTATCTGGAACACTCTAATCCCTCTCTCACTCTCCTGTATCTGGAACACTCTAATCCCTCTCTCACTCTCCTGTATCTGGAACACTCTAATCCCTCTCTCACTCTCCTGTATCTGGAACACTCTAATCCCTCTCTCACTCTCCTGTATCTGGAACACTCTAATCCCTCTCTCACTCTCCTGTATCTGGAACACTCTAATCCCTCTCTCACTCTCCTGTATCTGGAACACTCTAATCCCTCTCTCACTCTCCTGTATCTGGAACACTCTAATCCCTCTCTCACTCTCCTGTATCTGGAACACTCTAATCCCTCTCTCACTCTCCTGTATCTGGAACACTCTAATCCCTCTCTCACTCTCCTGTATCTGGAACACTCTAATCCCTCTCTCACTCCCCTGTATCTGGAACACTCTAATCCCTCTCTCACTCTCCTGTATCTGGAACACTCTAATCCCTCTCTCACTCCCCTGTATCTGGAACACTCTAATCCCTCTCTCACTCTCCTGTATCTGGAACACTCTAATCCCTCTCTCACTCTCCTGTATCTGGAACACTCTAATCCCTCTCTCACTCTCCTGTATCTGGAACACTCTAATCCCTCTCTCACTCTCCTGTATCTGGAACACTCTAATCCCTCTCTCACTCTCCTGTATCTGGAACACTCTACTCCCTCTCTCACTCTCCTGTATCTGGAACACTCTAATCCCTCTCTCACTCTCCTGTATCTGGAACACTCTAATCCCTCTCTCACTCTCCTGTATCTGGAACACTCTAATCCCTCTCTCACTCCCCTGTATCTGGAACACTCTAATCCCACTCTCACTCCCCTGTATCTGGAACACTCTAATCCCTCTCTCACTCTCCTGTATCTGGGACACTCTAATCCCTCTCTCACTCCCCTGTATCTGGAACACTCTAATCCCACTCTCACTCCCCTGTATCCGGAACACTCTAATCCCTCTCTCACTCTCCTGTATCTGGGACACTCTAATCCCTCTCTCACTCTCCTGTATCTGGAACACTCTAATCCCTCTCTCACTCTCCTGTATCTGGAACACTCTAATCCCACCCTCACTCTCCTGTATCTGTAACACTCTAATCCCTCTCTCACTCCCCTGTATCTGGAACACTCTAATCCCTCTCTCACTCTGCTGTATCTGGAACACTCTAATCCCCCTCTCACTCTCCTGTATCTGAAACACTCTAATCCCTCTCTCACTCCCCTGTATCTGGAACACTCTAATCCCTCTCTCACTCTCCTGTATCTGGAACACTCTAATCCCTCTCTCACTCTCCTGTATCTGGAACACTCTAATCCCTCTCTCACTCCCCTGTATCTGGAACACTCTAATCCCCCTCTCACTCTCCTGTATCTGGAACACTCTAATCCCTCTCTCACTCTCCTGTATCTGAAACACTCTAATCCCTCTCTCACTCCCCTGTATCTGGAACACTCTAATCCCACTCTCACTCTCCTGTATCTGGAACACTCTAATCCCACTCTCACTCCCCTGTATCTGGAACACTCTAATCCCTCTCTCACTCTCCTGTATCTGGGACACTCTAATCCCTCTCTCACTCTCCTGTATCTGGAACACTCTAATCCCTCTCTCACTCTCCTGTATCTGGAACACTCTAATCCCTCTCTCACTCTCCTGTATCTGGAACACTCTAATCCCTCTCTCACTCCCCTGTATCTGGAACACTCTAATCCCTCTCTCACTCTCCTGTATCTGGAACACTCTAATCCCTCTCTCACTCTCCTGTATCTGGAACACTCTAATCCCCCTCTCACTCTCCTGTATCTGGAACACTCTAATCCCTCTCTCACTCTCCTGTATCTGGAACTCTCTAATCCCTCTCTCACTCTCCTGTATCTGGAACACTCTAATCCCTCTCTCACTCTCCTGTATCTGGAACACTCTAATCCCTCTCTCACTCTCCTGTATCTGGAACACTCTAATCCCTCTCTCACTCTCCTGTATCTGGAACACTCTAATCCCTCTCTCACTCCCCTGTATCTGGAACACTCTAATCCCTCTCTCACTCTCCTGTATCTGGAACACTCTAATCCCTCTCTCACTCTCCTGTATCTGGAACACTCTAATCCCTCTCTCACTCTCCTGTATCTGGAACACTCTAATCCCCCTCTCACTCTCCTGTATGTATTATCTTTCGTCTCATCTGTTCATTAGTGAACAGTTCTGTTTCTCATTCTTTGTCTTCTCCAGCCTTAGATCCACCTTTGGGCATTTCCGTTACTAACATATCCGATGATTCGGCGATGTTAATTTGGAGGAGTCCTGTGGCCAGCTTTGACCATTATCAGTTGTTGTACCAACCTGTTGCAGTCCAGGGTGGTAAGTCACATGGGTTTCAATACTATTACGGGAGGTGGTGGTATGGCACAATTTCTCTCAATTAGTAACCCAGACACCCATGGTAATGTTCTGGGAACCCAGATTCGAATTCCATCATGCACTCTGGATTGTTATAAATCCCATCTGGTTCACTAATGTCCTTTAGGGAAGGAAATCTGACGTCCTTACCTTGTTTGGCCTACATTTGTCTCCAAGCCTAGAGCAATGTGGTTGATTCTTACTACTCAGTTCAAAGGCAATTAGGGATGGGCAATAAATGCAGACCTAATGCTGACCAATAACCACATCAATGAATTAAAAAAAACTTATTACCAATCTCACTGGCAATGAGCCGATCACCAGCACTGTTCCTAAATCTGATGCTTAATTTCATGGAGTGAGATTGATGGAAAATCCCAGTGCGATCAATCTCTCACCCGAACAGCGTCACTTTTTGAAGTTCAGCAGATCTTTACTCTATATCTAATCCTGTGATGCACCTGTCCTGGGAGTATGTGATGGGGACAGTGTCGAGGGAGCTTTGCGGCATGGTAGCACAGTGGTTAGCACTGCTGCTTCACAGCTCCAGGGTACTGGGTTCGATTCCCGGCTCAGGTCACTGCCTGTGTGGAGTTTGCACATTCTCCTCGTGTCTGTATGGGTTTCCTCCAGGTGGTCCGGTTTCCTCCCACAGTCCAAAGATGTGCGGGCTATGTTGATGGCCATGCTAAAAAATTGCCCCTTAGTGTCCAGGGATGTGTAGGTTAGAGGGATTAGTGGGTGTAATAGGACCTGGGTGGGATTGTGTTTGGTGCAGACTCGATGGACCGAAGGGCCTCTTTCTGCACTGTAGTGTTCTATGATTCTACTCTCTATCTAACCTTGTGCTGTACCTGTCCTGGGACTGTTTGATGAGACAATACAGAAGGAGTTTTACTCTCTATCTAACCTTGTGCTGTACCTGTCCTGGGAATGTTTGATGAGACAATACAGAAGGAGTTTTACTCTGTATCTAACCCCGTGATGTACCTGTCCTGGGAATGTTTGATGAGACAATACAGAAGGAGTTTTACTCTGTATCTAACCCCGTGATGTACCTGTCCTGGGAATGTTTGATGGGACAATACAGAAGGAGTTTTACTCTGTATCTAACCCCGTGATGTACCAGTCCTGAGACTGTTTGATGAGACAATACCGAAGGAGTTTTACTCTGTATCTCACCCCGTGCTGTACCTGTCCTGGGAATGTTTGATGGGGACAGTGTAGAGGGAGCTTTACTCTGTATCTAACCCCGTGATGTACCTGTCCTGGGAATGTTTGATGGGACAATACAGAAGGAGTTTTACTCTGTATCTAACCCCGTGATGTACCAGTCCTGAGACTGTTTGATGAGACAATACAGAAGGAGTTTTACTCTGTATCTAACCCCGTGCTGTACCTGTCCTGGGAATGTTTGATGGGGCAGTGTATCTAACTCCATGCTGTACCAGTCCTAGGAGTCCTAGAGAAAATTACAGCACAGGAACAGGCCCTTCAGCCCTCCAAGCCTGCACCGACCATACTACCCTACTGAACTAAAATCTCCAACCCTGCATGGGACCATGTCCCTCCATTCTCATCCTATTCATGTATTTGTCAAAAGTCAGTATTGTATCTACTTCCACTACCTCTCCCGGCGTGAGTTCCACACACCCACCATTCTCTGTATAAAAATCCTGCCTCGTACATCTCCTTTAAATCTTGTCCCTCACACCTTAAACCTGTGCCCCCTAATAATTGACTCTTCCAACCTGGGAAAAAGCTTCTGATTATCCATTCTGTCTATGCCCATTATAATCTTGTAGACTTCTGTCAGGTCTCTCCTCAACTTCAGTCGCTCCAGTGAGAACAAACCAAGTTTCTCAAACCTCTCCTCAAAGCCAATGACCTACATAGCAGGCAACATCCTGATAAACCTTTTTGTACCCTCTCCAAAGCCTCCACATCCTTCTGGTAGTGTGGTGACCAGAATTGAATACTACATTCCAAGTACAGCCTAGAGGGAGCTTTACTCTGTATCTAACCCTGTACTGTTCCTGCCCTGGGAGTGTTTGATGGCACAGGTAGCGGGAACTTTACTCTGGATCTAACTCCATACTGTACCTGTCCTAGGAGTGTTTGATGAGATAGTGTAGAGGGAGCTTTACACTGTAACTAATCCTGTGCTGTACCTGTCCTGAGAGTATTTTATGGGAAGAAGTCTCACAACACCAGTTTAAAGTCCGGCAGGTTTATTTGGTAGCACAGGCTTTCAAAGTGTTGCTCCTTCTTCAGGTCATACAGTCATAGAGGTTTACAGCATGGAAACAGGTCCTTCAGCCCAACTTGACCTTTTTTTTAAACCTAGTCCCAATTGTTCGCATTTGACCAACATCTCCCTATACCCATCTTACTTATGTAACTGTCCAAACGCTTTTTAAAAAAACAAAATTGTACCCACCTTTACTACCTCCTCTGGCAGCTTGTTCCAGATATTTACCAGCTCTGTGTGAAAAAATTGCCCCTCTGGACACTTTTGTGTCTCTCTCCTCTCACCTTAAACATATGTCCTGCAGTTTTAGACTCTGCTAACTTCAGGAAAAGATATTGACTTTCTAGCTGATTTATGCCCCTCATTTTTTTATACACCTCTATAAGATCACCCCTCAGCCTTTTATGCTCCAGAGAAAAAAGTTCCAGTCTATCAAGCATCTCTTTATAACTCAAACCATCAAGTCCTGGTAGCATCCTATTAAACCCTTTCTGCACTCTTTCTAGTTTAATAATATCCTTTCCAAAATAGGGTGACCAGAATTGTTCTCAGTATTCCAAGTGTGGCCTTACCAATGTCTTGTACAACTTCAACAAGACGTCCCAACTCCTGTGTTCAGTGTCTTGACCAATGAAACCGAGCAAGCTGAATGCCTTTTCCACCACTCTATCTACCTGTGTGTGACTCTACTTTCAAGGACCTATGAACGTGTGCCCCCAGATTGCTTTGTTCTGTAACTCTCCCCAATGCCCTACCATTAACTGACCGCAGATCTGTTGCTGCACCACAGATCTCTCTGTTGGTTGTTCCAGTTCATTGGCTGTTAGTCCTGCCCTGGTTTAATCTACTAAAATGCATCACCTCACATTTATCTAAATTAAACTCCATCTGCCATTCGTCAGCCCAATAGTCCAATTATTCAAGATCCCGTTGCAATCTTCTTCACTGTCCACTGTGCCACCAATCTTGGTGTCATCTGCAAACTTACTAACAATGCTTCCTATATTCTCATCCAAATCATTAATATAAATGACAAATAACAGTGATCCCAGCACCGATCCTTGAGGCACACTTCTGGTCACAGGCCTCCAGTTTGAAAAACAACCCTCTACAATCACCCTTTGGCTTTTGTCATCAAGATGTGGAGATGCTGGTGTTGGACTGGGGCAAACACAGTAAGAAGTCTCACAACACCAGGTTAAAGTCCAACAGGTTTATTTAGTAGTAAACACCACTAGCTTTTGGAGCGCTGTTCCTTCATCAGGTGAGTGGAGAGTCCTTGCATCTCTAAATGCCTACAGATACTGTCTCTCAAAGTATCTTTCAACAACTTGCCCACCACAGATCTGAGGCTCACCAGCATGTAGTTCCCTGGCTTTTCCCTGCAGCCCTTTTTAAACAAAGGCACAATATTTGCCACCCTTCAATCTTCAGGCACCTCACCTGGGACTATCAATGATTCAAATATCTTTGCTAAGAGATCTGCAAATTTCCTCCCTAGTCTAGGTGAGTGAGGAGTTGTGTTCCATTTACAAGGTAATGGTTGGACTTCAAGTCTTTACAGATAATCAAGTCTTTACAGATGCAGACATCTGTAAAGTGAGTGGAGAGAGGGTTAATCACAGGTTAAAGAGCTGTCAATTGTCTCAAACCAGGACAGTTAGTGAGATTTTGCAAACCCAGGCACTCTGTGGGGGTTATAGATAGTGTTTTCATGATCCCAAGATCCTGGTTGAGGCCGTCCTAATGTATGCGGAACCTGGCTATCAGTTTTTGCTTGGCAATTCTGCATTGTTGTGTGTCGTGAAGATGTCTGTTGTGATTTTCCTCGTCTGAGCAGATCCTATGTATACGGAAGGCTTGTCTGTAGGGATGGCTCCTTTAACGTGTTTAGGGTGGAAGCTGGAGAAGTGGAACATCGTGAGGTTATGAGTGGGCTTGCGGTACAGTGAAGTATTGACGTGACCGTCCTTGATGAAGATGCGTGTGTCCAAGGATGCAACCAATTCTGGAAAGTAGTCCATGGTGAGTCTGATGGTGGGATGGAATTTGTTGATGTTATCATATCGTTGTTTCAGTGATCGTTCACCATGAGTCCAAAGGAAGAAAATGTCATCAATGTATTTAGTGAATAGCGTCAGTTGAAAGTCCTATGTGGTGAAGAAGTCTTGTTTGAACCTGTGCAATATGTTGGCATATTGAGATGCAAATGTCCCCATGGCTGTTCCATATGTCTGGATGATGAACTGGTTGTTGAAGGTGAAGACTTCATCTGGAGATTGGCAGTGGTTGGCACTGAGTAATGAAGCAGTTGCAGAAATGCCATCATTGTGGGGGATGATGGTGTAGAGTGCTGAGGCACTCTAGAAGTGCTCCTGGTTCAACAATTCCATGTGTGCTGAGTTTATGTAGGAAATCCATAGTGTTACAGTAGAAGCTGGGGATTCTCAGTACAATGGGTTTCAGGATGTCCTCGATGTAGCTGAAGAGATTCTCACACAGGGTTCCATTGCCTGATACAATGGGACAGCCGGGTGTATTGGCCTTGTGTATCTTTGGGAGGCAGTAGAGATGGCCAATGCAGTGAGTATATGGGATGAGAACACAGAACATAGAACATAGAACATAGAACATTACAGCACAAACAGGCCCTTCGGCCCTCGAGTTGCGCCGATCGCATCAACCCCACCAATCTATAGACCTATCTATAACCCCCAATCCCATTAAACCCCATATACTCATCCAGAAGTCTTTTAAAAGACCCCAGCGAGTTCGCCTCCACCACCGACGACGGCAGCCGATTCCAATCACTCACCACCCTCTGAGTGAAAAACTTACCCCTAACATCACCTCTGTACCTCCCTCCCCGCACCTTAAATCTGTGTCCCCTCGTAGCGACCATTTCAACCCGGGGAAATAGCCTCTGAGAGTCCACCCTATCTATTCCTCTCAACATTTTATAAACTTCTATCAGGTCGCCTCTCAACCTTCGCCTCTCCAGGGAAAAGAGTCCCAGCTCCCTCAACCTATCTTCATAAGGCATGCCTCCCAGTCCAGGCAACATCCTTGTAAATCTCCTCTGCACCCTTTCAATAGCTTCTACATCTTTCCTATAGTGAGGCGACCAGAACTGCGCACAGTACTCCAAATGAGGCCTGACAAGGGTCCTGTAAAGTTGCAGCATTACCTCCCGACTCCTAAACTCAATCCCTCGATTAATGAAGGCCAGTACACCATACGCCTTCTTGACCACCTCCTCCACCTGCGAGGCCGATTTAAGAGTCCTGTGAACCCGGACCCCGAGATCCTTCTGCTCTTCAACGCTACTAAGACCCCTGCCCTTAATAGTGTACTCGTTCATCCCGTTGGTTCTGCCGAAATGGACTACTACACATTTATCCGTGTTGAAGTCCATCTGCCACTTCTCCGCCCATTCCTGCATCCTATCTATGTCCTGCTGCAACTTTTGACATCCTTCCAGACCATCCACAACACCGCCGACCTTCGTGTCATCAGCGAACTTGCTAACCCATCCCTCCACTTCCTCATCCAGGTCATTTATGAAAATGACAAACAACAAGGGTCCCAGAACAGATCCCTGGGGCACCCCACTGGTGACTGACCTCCATTCCGAAAAAGACCCATCCACAACCACTCTCTGCCTTCTGCAGGCAAGCCAGTTCTGGATCCACAAGGCCAAAGGCCCTTGGATCCCATGCCCTCTCACCTTCTCAAGAAGTCTTGCATGGGGGACCTTATCAAAAGCCTTGCTGAAGTCCATGTACACTACGTCCACGGCACTTCCTTCGTCAATGTGTTCAGTCACATTATCGAAGAACTCAACTAGGCTCGTAAGGCACGACCTGCCCTTGACAAATCCATGCTGACTATTCCTGATCATGTCAAACCTCTCCAAATGGTCGTAAATCTTGTCCCTCAGAAGCCTCTCCATCAGCTTACCAACCACTGAGGTCAGACTCACCGGGCGGTAATTTCCCGGGCTATCTCTGTTCCCTTTCTTGAAAATAGGGACTACATCCGCAATCCTCCAATCTTCCGGAACCTCTCCCGTCTCCATTGACGACGCAAAGATCATCGCCAAGGGCTCTGCAATCACTTCCCTGGCCTCCCACAGTATCCTGGGGTACATCCCATCTGGTCCCGGCGACTTATCTACCTTGATAGAATTCAAAAGTTCTAACACATCCTCCTCTTTAATGTCCACGTACTCAATCTTTTCCACCTGCTGCAAGTCCATAGCAAGATCTCCCAAATCAGCTTCCACTGTGAATACTGATGCAAAGTACTCATTAAGCACCTCCGCCATTTCTTCTGGTTCTACACAGACCTTTCCCCCTTCATCTTTTATAGGTCCTATCCTTTCCCTTCTCACCCTTTTACCTTTCACATACTTATAGAAGGCCTTGGGATTTTCTTTAATCTTACCCGCCAAGGTCTTCTCATGACCCCTTCTGGCTCTCCTAATTTCCCTTTTAACCTCCTTTCTACAGTCCTTATATTCTTCAAGATCCTTAACCTCTCCTAGTTCCCTGAACCTTTTGTACACCTTCCTTTTCCTCCTGACTAGGTTCAACACAGCCTTCGTGCACCACGGTTCCCGCGACCTACCAAAACCCCCTTGCCTTATCGGAACATTGTCATGCAGAGCGCTAGACAAACATTCCTTGAATATCCGCCACCTTCCTTCGGTACTCTTCCCTAAGAATGCCTCCTTCCAGTTTATTTGTCCAGAGGGTGCTCTGAAGTTTATTTGTCACAGAGGGTGCTCTGAAGGTCCAGATTAAAGATCTTGATCAATCTATTGAGTTGACCAGTGTATTCTTTGGTCGGATCTGTGGGACGTCTCTGTGGTGTCCTTAGTTGTTCAGTTGTCGGTACACTTCTTTGCAGTAATCCGTTCTGTTCAGCATGACAATGACCCCTCCTTTGTCTGCTGGTTTGATGACAGTATTGAGGTGGTCTTGAGAGCGCGGATGGCGTTGCATTGTGACGTTCGGGGCTGTCTTGTGAGTGCGGCTGATGAATCTGGCATTGATGTACCTCCTGATGGCTTGAGCGTACAGGAGTCCAGTTCTACTCTTTCCTCTTCGGTTGCTGCACTGCAGATCTCTCTGTTAGCAGAGCAGTTCATTGGTTGTCCCATGTGTTTGCTCTTGGCCTCTTGGGTTTGTGGAAGAACTCCCACAGCCTCAATCGCTTGATGAATTCCTCTGTGTCCGCTGCAAGAATGATGGGGTCCATTTTGGTGGTGGGGCAGAAATTGAGCCCTTGGCTGAGAACTTTGATTTTGTCTGGTTAAGTGTGTAGTCCGACAAGTTGACAATGGACTTCCCTGCGGTGGTACTGTTTTCTCCTGTGGTACCAGGGGAGGCTTGGTTGCTGTTGGTGGTGATGCCGAGTTTCTCAAGTTTCCTGTTCTTGGTGTACATGTAGATGGCGTAGTTCTGTTGTCTTGTCAGATTGCAGTGTTTCGCAGCTGGTCTGCATCCTGAGCGCAAGTTGAGAATATGGACTCTACCTTGGTTTCCAGGTTGTGGCATCTGCATGGCATCAGCATCCCCCACGATGATGGCATTGCTGCAACTACCTCAGTACTCAATGCCAACAACTGCCAATCTCCAGGTGCAAATTTACAATTCATCCGGTTCATCCTGGACCACAATGTCTTCATCTTCAACAACCAGTTCTTCATCCAGACACAAGGAACAGCAATGGGGACCAAATTTGCACCTCAATATGCCAACACCTTAATGACAGATTCAAACAACATCTCTTCACCGCACACGACTTCAACTGATGCTATACACCAGATAAATCTAGACATTTTCTTCCTTTGGACTCATGGTGAACAATCACTGAAACAATTATATGATGAAATCAACAAGTTCCATCCCACCATCAAACTCACCTAGACTACTTTCCAGAATCGGTTGCATTCTTGGACACACGCATCTCCATTAAGGATGGTCACCTCAGCACCTCACTGTACCGCAAGCCCATGGATAACTTCACGATGCTCCACTTCTCCAGCTTCCACCCTTAACATGTTAAAGAAGCCATCCCCTACAGACAAGCCCTCTGTATATACAGGATCTGCTCAGATGAGGAGGATCGCACCTGACACCTACAGATGCTGAAAGAAGTCCTCATAAGAATAGGATATGGCTCTCGACTCATCGATCGACAGTTCTGACGCTCCACAGTAAAAAAACATACCAACCTTCTCAGAAGACAAACACAGAACATGGCAGACAGAGTACCCTTCATCGTCCAGTACTTCCCTGGAGCGGAGAAACTACGACACCTTCTCTGGAGCCTTGAACATGTCATTGATGAAGACAAACATCTTGCCAGGGCTATCCCCACACCCCCACTTCTTGCCTTCAAACACCCGCACAACCTCAAACAGACCATTGTACACAGCAAACTACCCAGCCTGCAGGAGAACAGTGGCCACGATACCACACAACCCTGCCACAGCAACCTCTGCAAGATGCACCAGATCATCGACAGGGATGCCATCATCTCATGTGAGAACACCATCCACTAGGTACATGGTACATAGTTTTGCGACTCGGCCAATGTTGCCTACCTGATACGCTGCAGGAAAGGATGTCCCAAGGCATGGTACATTGGGGAGATCATGAAGGTGCTACAACAATGGATGAATGAACACCACTTGACAAACACCAGGCAGGCGTGTCCTCTTCTTGTTGGGGAACACTTCAAGCTTTAGCCTTTGATCTTCGGGTAAGCATTCTCCAAGACGGCCCTCACGACACATGTCAATACAGAATTGCCAAGCAAAAACTGATAGCCAAGTTTAGCACACATGAGAGCGGCCTCAACTGGGATCTTGGGTTCATGTCACACTCTCTGTAACCCCCCAGGGTACCTGGGCTTGAAAAATCTCACTAACTGTCCTGGCTTAAGGCAATTCATAGCTTTTTAACCTGTCCTTAACCCTTTCTCCACACACATTGTTTGTACCTGTAAAGACTTGATTACCTGTAAAGACTTGCATTCCAATCATTATCTTGTAAATTGAGTCTGTGGCTATGTATGCCTTGTTTGTGAACACAACTCTTCACTCACCTGAAGCAGGAGCAGCACTCTGAAAGCTTGAACTACCAAATAAACCTGTTGGACTTTAATCTGATGTTGTGAGACTTCTTACTGTGCTTACCCCAGTCCAATGCTGGCATCTTCACATTATGTTTGATGGGGGCAGTGTAGAGGGAGTTTTACTCTATATCTAACCCCGTGCTGTAACTGTTCTGGGAGTGTTTGATGGAGACAGAGATTCAATGCCTATTGTGTCTGACCAGCCATCAAGCACCTATTTGTTCTAATCCCATTTTCCAGCACTTGGTCCATAGCCTTGATTGCTATGGAATTTCAAGCGTTCATCAAATGTTTCTGAAAAGTTATAAATGTTCCAATCTCTTTAAGGGCAAGTTTTTCATGGAGAGAGTAGAGGGTGTCTGGAACGCGCTGCCAGAAGAGGTGATGGAAACAGTCACATTGGAAACCTTCAAAAGGCATCTGCATGGATACATGAATAGGGAGGAAATACTGTCCGAGTAAGGGCAGAAGTTTTTTTTAGTTTAGTTAGGGCATCATGATTGGCACAGGCTTGGAGGGTTGAACTTTGCTGTGCTGTACTTTGTTCTTTGTACCGCCCTTTTCATACAGAGAATTTCAGATCTCCACTGCCTTCTGGGTGAAAAAATGTTTCTTCAAATCCCCTCTAAATCACTAGCTCCCTGGTTATTGACCCTGTACTATTTGAGTTGTACATCACATGTTGAGTGTACACAATTTTGGGAATATATGTTACATTTGGTGTGTACACTGTTTTGGGTATGCATAAAACTTGAAATTTATATAAATTTTGTTGGGTGCATTTGTATTATATATAGAACATAGAACATTACAGTACAAACAGGCCCTTCGGCCCTCGAGTTGCGCCGATCACATCAACTCCACCAATCTATAGACCTATTGGGGGTTATAACCCCCAATCCCATTAAACCCCATATACTCATCCAGAAGTCTTTTAAAAGACCCCAGCGAGTTCGCATTTTCCTATACAGGGATTTACATGCACAGGTTGTTGATTTGTACACACTATGGATTTTTTGCACATACATTGTGGAGCTTCACATTATTTATGTGAATACTGAACTTTACAAAAATGTTATGTTTTGACATATACCTTCATTGGTATTATTTATTTATTATCTGTATTGGTAGCACAGTGGTTAGCACCGCTGCTTCACTGCTCCAGGGACCAGGGTTCGATTCCCGGCTTGGGTCACTGTCTGTGTGGAGTTTACACATTCTCCTCGTGTCTGCGTAAGTTTCATCCGGGTGCTCCGGTTTCCTCCCACAGTCCAAAGATGTGTGGGTTAGGTTGATTGGCCATGCTAAAATTGCACCTTAGTGTCCTGAGATGTGTAGGTTAGAGGGATTAGTGGGTAAATATGTAGGGATGAGATAGGGCCTGCGTGGGATTGTGGTCGGTGCAGACATCATGGGCCAAATGGCCTCTTTCTGCACTGTAGGAATTCTCTGATTCTATGATTTATTCTACAGCATGCTTGCCTTCATCGGTTGGGACATTGAATATGAAAATTGGTAGATCATGCTGCAGCTGTACAGAACCTTAGTTAGGCCTTATTTGGAATATTGTGTACAATTCAGGTCGTCACACTGCCAGGAGGATGTGGATGCTTTGGAGACAGTACAGAAGAGGTTTGCCAGGATGTTGCCTGGCCTGGAGGGTATTAGCTATGAGGAGAGGTTGGACAAACTTGGTTTGTTCACATTAGAATGACGGAGGTTGGGGGGTGACTTCATAGAGGTTTACAAGATTATGAGGGGTGTGGACAGAGTGGATAATCAGATGCTCTTTCCTGGAGTAGAAAAGTACAAGGGAACATAGATTTAAGGTGAGTGTGGAAAAGTTTAGAGGAAATGTGCAAGGTAGCTTTTTTTACACAGAGGATGGTGAATGTCTGGAATGCTTTGCCTGGGAAAGTGGTGGGAGCAGGTACGATAGTGACATTTAAGGAGCAAATAGACGAATCCATGAACAGGATGCGAATGGAAGGATACAGACTCTGTGAGTACATATGGTTTTAGTTTAGGCTCGGGCTTGGAGCGCCAATCCAAGCTCCTGTGCTGTACTATTCTTTGCTCTTTGTTAATCTTACATTTAAGGCATGTCAGATGAGGACAGTCGAGTGGAGTGTTTTGCTGGTCACATGTGGGGAATCCTGGATGCTGCCAGTGCCCTAGATGACTACATTTGCAGGAAATGCTCCCAGCTGCAGGATTTCAGAGCTTGAGCAGTGGCTGGAGACACTGTGGTTCATCCATGAAGCTGGCTTATGTGAATAGCTTGTTTAGAGAAGTGGGTCACATCACAGCTCATCGGATTACAGGAAAGGAGGGAATGGGTGACTACCAGATAGCCCAGAAAGAACAGGCAAATAGTGCAAGAATCAATAATGGGACCCTTATTGTTTGTTATATACATACACAATCTAGATGATGATGTGGGGGAAATGATAAGCAAGTTAGCAGATGACACCAAGATTGATAGGGACCTTCACAGTGAAGAAAAAGGTCGTCGGTTACAGGAAGATATCAATGAATTGATCAGATCCCCAGATGATATTTAACCCTGATTAGTGCACTTTGGGAGCAGTATATCATAGAATCCTACAGTGTAGAAGGAGGCCATTCGGTCCATTGTGCCTGCACTGACCACAATTTCACCCAGTCTCTATCCCCATAACTCCATGCATTTAGCCTAGCTAGACCCCCATCACAAAGGGGCAATTTAGCATGGCCAATCCATCTAACCCACACATTTTTGGACTGTGGGAGGAAACCAGAGCACCTGGAGGAAACTCACGCAGACACAGGGAGAACATACAGACTCCACACACACAGTGACCAAAGCCAGGAATTGAACTCTAGTCCCTGGTGCTAACCACTGTGGTGTTGTGCTGCTCTTAACAGGACAATGGAGTATTTAATGAATGGCAGGACCCTAGAAAGCTCAGAACAGCTGGATCTTGGGGTCATTATTCACAGATCCCATATGGTGGCAGAGCAGGTGAATAAGTTAGTTAAGAAAGCACATGGATGCTTGCTTTTATCAGTCATGGCGTCGTGTAAAAGAGCAGGGAGGTTATGTTGGAGCTGTACAGATAGAATATTTGATAGGTCACAGCTGAAGTATTGGGTGCAATGCTGGTCGCTTCACTACAGTAAAGATGTGACTGTACTAGAAGTGGTACAGAGGAGATTCACCATGATGTTGCCTGAGATGGAATACCTACAGAGGCTTGGGTTGTTTTCTTTAGAGCAAAGAAGGCTGAGGGGGGGACATCCGGACAAATGTGGGGTAATGCAGAGAGAAAATATACGTAAATGGCAGAACCCTTTGAGTAATGATAGACAGAGGGATATGGGTGTACAGGTACACAGGCTACTGAAAGTAGCAACGCCGATGGAGAAGGTGGTCAAGAAGGCATATGGCATGCTTGCATACATTAGCCGGGGCATTGAGTTTAAAAACTGGCAAGTCATGTTTCAGCTTTATAGAGCCTTAGTTAGGCTGCACTTGGAATATAGTATTCAATTCTGGTCACCACACTACCAGGAAGATGCTTTGGAGAGAAAAGATTTACCAGGATGTTTCCTGGTATGGAGAGCATTAGCTATGAAGAGAGGTTGGAGAAACTTGGTTTGTTTTCACTGGAATGACAGAGGTTGAGGGGAGACCTGGTAGAAATCTACAAGATTATAAGCAGCATAGACAGAGTGGATAGTCAGAAGTTTTTTCCCAGGGTGGTTCAATTACTAGGAGGCATAGGTTTAAATTGCGAGACGCAAGGTTTAAAAGAGATGCACAAGGCAAATGTTTGACACAGAGGGTGTTGGGTGCTTAGAACTCGCTGCCAGGGGAGTTAATGGAAGCAGATACGATAGTGAGTCTCAAAGGGACATCTTGACAAATACACGAATAGGATGGGAATGTAGAGATAAGTCCTCAGAAGGGTTTTAGTTCACATGGGCAGCATGGTCAGTACAGACTGGAGGGCTGAAGGGCCTGTTCCTGTGCTATAATTTTCTTTGTTCTCTTTGTTCTTTGTTCTATGATTGCAGTGTATAAGGTTATGAGAGGTATGGACAGGTTGAATAGGAAGCGACTATTCCCCTTGGTTGAGGGGGTCAATCACGAGGGGGCATAGTTTTAGGGAGAGATGGACAAGATTCTGAGGGGATTTGAGAAAAGGAACTGGCGAGAATCTGGAATGCAGTGCTGGAAACCTTACAACCTTTAAATACGCATTTGCACTTGGAATATAATAATATTCAAAGAAATGGGAGCAGTGATGGAAAACGCAGGCTTGGTGCAGACTCGATGAAGGAAGCAAAGTAAATATAGTCACCGCAATGGGCAGGTGATGGGAATATCTCTCCAGAAAGTTCTCTGAATTAAAATCTGAGATTGGAAACATGGAAAATAGTAGACTATTCAGTCCTTTGAGTTTGCTCCACTATTCATTTTGAGCATGGTTGGTCATCAAATTCAATATCCTGATCTTGGGGGTCCGTCATCCCCACTCTTCACTGCCTTCCTCTCAGAAAAAGACCCATTTATGCCAATTCTTTCTTTCCTATCTGCTAATCTATCCATCTCAAGGCAATACCCATGCACTTTAACTTTATATAGTACTCTGCTATGTGAGACCTTGTCAAAAGCATTCTGAAAGTCTAAATAATCCAAATCCACCAGTTCTCCTTGATGAACTGTACATTCAGAAATAGTTTCTCCATTCCTTTACAGTAATTTAATTTCAAATATGCCCTTCCGACCAATGCTGTAATTATTGTTGCTGCTTATAGCATACCTCTTGTTGGGGTTAATTTCTAATTCGGAAATAAATTGACTGGGGATAAAGGTGCACAGTAATTAGCATTGCTGCCTCACAGCATAAGGGACCGGGTTTGATCCTGTCCTTGGTGACTGTGTGGGGTTTGCATGTTTTCCTGTGTCTGCGTGGGTTTCCCCTGGGTGCTCCAGTTTCCTCCCACAGTCTAAAAATGTGCAGGTTAAGTGGGTTGACCATGCTAAATTGCCACTTAGTGTCCAAAGATGTGAAGGTTATGTGGACTGACCATGGCAAATGCTCAGGTGGTGGAGGGAGTAGTCCTGAATGGGAAGCTCTGTCAGTAAGTTGGTGCTGACTCGATTGCTGAGTGGTCTCGTTATGCACTGGGATTCCATGACATTGTGATCTCCAGTAGTATCAGGAAGGCTCATTCATGATGTTGAGACTTAATGCAAGACAAGACTTTGAAGAATCCATAACTCATAGAGAATGGCATGTAGAGGGTGGGGAGATGGGGTATGTGTATAGGGGTGGATCGGGGGTCATGTACCAGAATTTACTATCTTGGTAATGTTGATTCATAAAGTTACTGCCTGCTCTCTGTGATTGAGTGTCCATGTCTCTGTGTTTCAGCTCCAGTTGAAAGTGTGAACATTCAATCCTATCTCACTGAGTATACACTGAGTGACTTGCAGCCAGCAACTGTGTATGAGGTGAATTTAAAGACAGTGCGAGGCCTCACTGAGAGTCAGCAAGTCTCAAACACATTTCAGACAGGTCAGTAACTGAATGCTGCCAATACTGAGGTATATAATATATAGAGGGATATAGGCCAAATGTGGGCAAATGGGACTAACTTTGTGGTTAAAAACTGGACAGCATGGTCAAGTTGGGCTGAAAGGCCTGTTTCCATACTGTAAACCTCTATGACTCATATTCTGCATAAAAACTATATACCTAATGAATCAGCCTGTGATCTCTGCTCATTTCCTATTACATTCTCGCACATGCTTAAGTGAGCTATAAGTCCCTGTCTCGCTGCGCTCATGCTGGGCAATAGGAAAGGGCGCTCTGGTTGATATCTACAGGAAAACAAGAGGATTGGAAATACAGCAGGTCTGCAAGACCATCCATTGCCAATATTGGTAAGCATGTTGAATGTTCAGCAAAGTTAGAAAGTGGCCAAAACATGGAATACATTTACTGAGGTGTGATTGTTCAACAGGGAGAGGTCACTGTTCAACAGTGAGGGGGTCAGTGTCCACTGAGTGGCCAGTGTGGGGTCAGTAGCCAGTGTGGGGCCAAAGTGAGTTCAGTATTCATTGAGGGGTCAATGTCCAGTGAAGGGTTGGTGTCCAATGCAGCGTAGCAATTGGTCAGTGTCTAGTGAGGAGGTAGTGATCGGTCAGTGTCCAGTGTGGGTAGTGATTGATCAGTGTCCAGTGAGAGATAATAGTGATCGGGCAGTGTCCAGTGTGGCGTGGTGATCAGGCAGTGTCCATAGTGGGGAAGTGCGGGGTCAGTTTCCAGTGTGGGGTCAGTGTCCATTTGGGGTCATTGAGGGTTATTAACACTGCTGTGTTAATGAGGGATCAGTGTCCAGTGTGGGGTGTGCAAGATGTCAGTGTCCAATGTGAAGACAGTGAAAAGGTTAGTGTTCAGTGTTGGCTAGGTCCAGTGTGGGGTCATTTCCAGTGTGCGATCAGTGATGGGTCAGTTTACAGTTGGGTGTCAGTGAAGTGTCAATATCCATTGTGGGGTCAGTGAGGGGTCGGTATCCAGTGTGGCATCACTGAGGGGTCAGTATTCAGTGTGGGATCAGTGCGGGTTTGTTATGATTTTGATTTTCAATTGACTGTAGTTTTTTTTTGAACATTTTCATTTGTTTCTTTATCTCTTTTCTTTGGTTATTTTTGCCATTATATTTTTTGTCTATTTCTAAGCCTTGCCTGTTCTGCCCTCATTCATTTGTCAAAGGCTTCATATAAGTTTTAGGTTTTTATTGGAATGTGAATACTCACTCTCAGTCTTAGTGGTGTTACGATCACTATTTTCCACATTCATTTCCAGCTATGGATAAGCCACTTGCTGTGCAGGTTGTCAATATGACTCCCACTGAGGCTGTGCTTGAGTGGATTGCACCTCAGGCCATGGTGGAGAATTATGTTATTGTTTTAACTCACAACCAAGGTAGGTGCTGTATCCTAGATTTCAGATTGTATTTTCTTACGTGTACCTGCATTACCCCCCCCCACCAACCTCTCTGTTCTCCATCCCACTTCTAACATCCCCCTAGCCTCTGTAACTAAAAGAGAAAAGGCTGGGAAGTCTCAACAGGTCTGGCAGCATTTGTAAGGAGAGAAAAGAGCTGACATTTCAAGATGACTCTTTGTCAAAGCTAAAAGGCATAGCAAGTGGGAGATGTACGGTAAGAGAATGAAAGATGAACCATAGTCACAAAAACAAGGAGAAAGACTACTAATGGCAGTCTATAGGGAGAATAAAGAGTGTGGATGGCCAAACATCTCAATATGGTCTCCTCTATATCGGAGAGACCAAATGTAGACTTAGTGATTGCTTTGCTGAGCACCTTCGGTCTGTGCGCAGTCAGGACCCCGACTTTCCTGTTGCTCGTCATTTTAATACATGATGCTGTTCCCATGCCCACATGTCTGTCCTTGGCCTGCAGCAACGTTCTAGTGAAGCTCAATGCAAACCGGAAGAACAGCACCTCATCTTCCAGCTAGGCACATTACAGCCTTCCAGTCTCAACTTCAAATTCAACAACTTCAGATGATTAGCTCTATTCTACCTCGACCCTTATGTTTTCATTTTATTTAATTTTCAACTGTTCTCTACCTCTTATTTCTTTATTGTCTTTCTTTTTTTCCACCCACTCTTTTCTCCTATTTCATCCCCTCTTTTCTGATCTTTTCTCCCCCTTTGCTTTCCCTTTCCCCCTTTTTCTCCATTTTATCTCTCTCCCACCCATCTCCCCGCTCCTGCCACATACTTATCTGTCACACCTCACCTTCTGATTTCAGCTTCTCTGCTGTTTGGTCTTTTACACCTTTTATTTACTCTATGGACTACCATTAGTAGCCTTTCCCTTTTTTGGTTGGTTATGAATCATCTTTCATTCTCTCATCGTACCTTATAAATATCTCAAATTTTCTATTTCTTTTAGCTTTGACAAAGGGTCTTCTGGACTTGAAAGGTCAGCTCTTTTCTCTCCTTACAGATGCTGCCAGACCTGCTGAGATTTTCCAGCATTTTCTCTTTTGGTTTCAGATTCCAGCATCTGCAGCAATTTGCTTTTTATCCTCTAGCTTCTGTACTCTATACTGGCCCTGGATTCTCCCTGCACTCAGTTTTCTTAGTGTATGTATGTGTACTCTCATTATTCCTTTCCTATACTTTAATTGTATTACCATTTTATTTTCACTGTACACACTTGTGAAGTCTGTCTGTACACCTACTGTACCTACTGAAATTATCCTGTACTTACACTTCACTCTCCCTGTGTCTGAAAATATTCTCCGCCTTTTATTGTGCTGTTTGTGTACTCTGTGTGCTCTCTGTGCATTCTCATCATACCTACCTTTTACTGTGCTGTTTGTGTTCCCTCTCTACTTTACACTCTCCCTGTGTGCCCTCTGTGTGCCCTCTGCTGATTTATACTCTCCTTTTGATTCCAGTTGTTGCTGACACCTTCCTTGCTGATGGAATGACCACACGCTATTGGCTGAGCAATCTCCAGCCCCTCACCAATTACTCTGTCACCGTCTACGCTGTCAGAGGCTCCATAACCAGCGCGTCTGTCTTCGTAAACTTCCTCACTCGTATGTAGCCCCTTCAATAATCCACAGTCTAGCAACAGATGCAGTCAGTGACTGGAACAAATGGGGGAACATATCATAGATAGCATGCCTATAGAAGTTTGTTGTAGACAGTGAGGATGGATGTTACAGGACATAGATAAGCTGCAGATCTGGGCTGAGAGGTGGCAAATGGGGTTTAATGCAGAAAAGTGTGAGGTGATTCACTTTGGCAAGAGTAACAGGAGTAGAAAATATAGGGCTAATGGAAGGACTCTTGGTAGTGTTGACGAGCAGAGAGATCTCAGGGTACATGTGCATAGATCCCTGAAAGTTGGCACCCAGGTTGATAAGGTTGTTAAGAAGGCATACGGTGTGTTAGCTTTTATTGGTAGAGGGATTGAATTTCGGAGCCGTGAGGTCATGTTACAACTGTACAAAACTCTGGTGTGGCCACACTTGGAGTATTGCGTACAGTTCTGGTCGCTGCATTATAAGAAAGGTGTGGAGGCATTGGAAAGGGTGCAGAGGAGGTTTACCAGGATGTTGCCTGGTATGGTGGGAAGGTCTTATGAGGAAAGGCTGAGGGACTTGAGGTTGTTTTCGTTAGAGAGAAGAAGGTTAAGAGGTGACCTAATTGAGGCATACAGGATGATCAGAGGGTTAGATAGGGTGGACAGTGAGAGACTTTTTCCTTGGATGGTGATGGCTAACATGAGGGGACATAGCTTTAAATTAAGGGGTGGTAATTATAGGATGGATGTCAGAGGTAGGTTCTTTACTCCGAGGGTAGTAAGGTTGCCTGCAGCAGTTGTGGACTCACCAACGTTAAGGGCATTCAAATGGTCAGTGGATAGGCATATGGGTAACATTGGAATAGTTTAGGTTAGAGGGTCATTAGATTGGTTCCACTGATCGGCGCAACATTGCGGGCCAAAGGGCCTGTACTGCGCTGTAATGTTCTATGTTCTATGGTCACTCTGTGGCAGGCGTGGCGGGGGCTGGGGGGGTGGGGGGTGGAGGGAGGGGCGGAATGTGGTGGACAGCAGGAATTGGTGACCATTAGGTAACTAATAAGAAACAAGCAGTAGTGCAGGAACCCCCAACTAGCATTTGGTTAGAAACATAGAAAAACTACAGCACAAATGGGCCCTTTGGCCCACAAGTTGCGCTGATCATATCCTTACCTACTAGGCCTACCTATAACCCTCAGTCCTATTAAATCCCATGTACTTGGTTCTTGAATAGTGATGGTTCATCTGAGAAGTGCTTATTGAACCAAATCCTTGGCACCCTCAGTTGATGCTACAGGCATAAAGAATACAGATAATGATAGGACATTTTGCAGTGAGGGAAACAGACAAGCATTTCTGCACTCACAAACATCCAGGGTCAAGGATATTAGAGATTGGGTGCAAAGCTCTGAGGGGAAGGGTGTGGGATGGGGATGCATGCCTAGGTGATGGTCCACATTGGTACCAATGACACGGATAGAAAGGGGGAATTCTGCAATCAGAATTTCAGGTGCTAGGGAGAAAATTAACAAGTGGGATTTCAAACTGAGTAATCTCTAATACAAGCAAGTACAGGATTAGTAGAAAGAAGCAGATAAATGCAAGGCAGGAAAGATGGTGCAGGAGAGATGGCTTTAGATTGCTGGGACATTGAGATCAGTTGGAACTGATGGGACAGGCTGGAGGGGTTTCACCAAAATATAGCCAGTGTAAATTTCCTTGCAAAGTGGCTTGCTGGTGCAACTGGGGAGAGTTTAAATTTACAGCAGTGGTGTGGGAGACAGGAGGTAAGATTAGAGTGGGATACCATGGTTCACAGGGAATTGGGGATGGTGGTGGGGAGCTGCTAGCACCAGAGCAGGAAATAGTAAGTTATTTGGTGGGCTCGGATTAAGAGGGACAAAATGGAGAAAGAGGATGGCACAGAGAGGTCAGGGACAGAATCTATCAGGTGAGGGCTAAGGAGCAAAAAAAGGTGCAATTATGTTGCTTGGTATCATCTAGATGTCACCATCTAGTGAGAGAAATGTATAGAAATAAAAGAATTCCTCAACTTTATTCAGGAACACTTTCTATGACAGTATGTTTCCAATGGTGTCAGGAAAAGCTCAGCAAATACAGACCAATCTGTTTAACATCAGTGGTGGGGAAAGTTCTAGAAACAAGGATTCAGTACAACATTAATAATCACATGGACCAATTTATTAATGAAGAAAAGCCAGCATAGATTTAACAAGGGAAAATCAAAACTAGCTGGAGATTTTTAAAGAGATAACAGGGTCAATGATGGTAACACTGTTGATGTGGTGTATATGGACAGTTAATTTAGTGCCACAGAACAAGCTTGTTAAAGAAGTTATAGTTTAGGATACAAAAAGGACAAGAGCAAGAGGATAGAGACTTGGGGTGACAGGAAAAAGAGGAATGTTCAATTGATTTTTTTTCAAATAGGAAGATTTGCAGTGGAAGAATTGTGAACTGTGAGAAGAGAGCAGAACACTAAAAAAATGATGGAGTAAAGTGTTGTGGAAAAGAGGGAGGTTAAACAGATATAATTAAACACAGATGATATGAAGTCATTCATTTGATAGAAAGAGAAAAATTAAATACATCTCTAAAACAATTGGGAGAGCAGAAGGACCCTATTAAATTTGTCCATCGTGCATTGCAGGTATTACTGTGAACTCTCCCTAGATTCCAAAATCTCTGTGAGCTCTCTCTCTATTCCAATATCTCTGTGACCTCTCTCTAGATTCCAATATCACTGTGAGCTCTCTGTCTAGATTCCAGTCTCACTGTGAACTCTCTCTCTAGATTCCAGTGTCACTGTGAGCTCTCTCTTTAGATTCCAGTGTCACTGTGAGCTCTCTGTCTAGATTCCAATATCACTGTGAGCTCTCTCTCTAGATTCCAGTGTCACTGTGAGCTCTCTGTCTAGATTCCAGTCTCACTGTGAGCTCTCTCTCTAGATTCCAGTGTCACTGTGAGCTCTCTCTTTAGATTCCAGTGTCACTGTGAGCTCTCTGTCTAGATTCCAATATCACTGTGAGCTCTCTCTCTAGATTCCAGTGTCACTGTGAGCTCTCTGTCTAGATTCCAGTCTCACTGTGAACTCTCTCTCTAGATTCCAGTGTCACTGTGAGCTCTCTCTTTAGATTCCAGTGTCACTGTGAGCTCTCTGTCTAGATTCCAATATCACTGTGAGCTCTCTCTCTAGATTCCAGTGTCACTGTGAGCTCTCTGTCTAGATTCCAGTCTCACTGTGAGCTCTCTCTCTAGATTCCTGCATCACTGTGAGCTCTCTGTCTAGATTCCAGTCTCACTGTGAGCTCTCTCTCTAGATTCCTGCATCACTGTGAGCTCTCTGTCTATATTCCAATATCACTGTGAGCTCTCTCTCTAGATTCCAGTCTCACTGTGAGCTCTCTGTCTAGATTCCAGTCTCACTGTGAGCTCTCTCTCTAGATTCCAGTCTCACTGTGAGCTCTCTGTCTAGATTCCATTGTCACTGTGAGCTCTCTGTCTAGATTCCAGTGTCACTGTGAGCTCTCTCTCTAGATTCCAGTCTCACTGTGAGCTCTCTGTCTAGATTCCAGTGTCACTGTGAGCTCTCTGTCTAGATTCCAGTGTCACTGTGAGCTCTCTCTCTAGATTCCAGTCTCACTGTGAGCTCTCTCTCTAGATTCCAGTCTCACTGTGAGCTCTCTCTCTAGATTCCAGTCTCACTGTGAGCTCTCTCTCTAGATTCCAATATCACTGTGAGCTCTCTCTCTAGATTCCAGTCTCACTGTGAGCTCTCTCTCTAGATTCCAGTCTCACTGTGAGCTCTCTGTCTAGATTCCAGTCTCACTGTGAGCTCTCTGTCTAGATTCCAGTGTCACTGTGAGCTCTCTCTCTAGATTCCAGCCTCACTGTGAGCTCTGTCTCTAGATTCCATTGTCACTGTGAGCTCTCTCTCTAGATTCCAGTGTCATGGTGAGCTCTCTCTCTAGTTTCCAGTCTCACTGTGAGCTCTCTCTCTAGATTCCAGTCTCACTGTGAGCTCTCTCTCTAGATTCCAGTCTCACTGTGAGCTCTCTCTCTAGATTCCAGTCTCACTGTGAGCTCTCTCTCTAGTTTCCAGTCTCACTGTGAGCTCTCTCTCTAGATTCCAGTGTCACTGTGAGCTCTCTCTCTAGATTCCAGCGTCACTGTGAGCTCTGTCTCTAGATTCCATTGTCACTGTGAGCTCTCTCTCTAGTTTCCAATATCACTGTGAGCTCTCTCTCTAGATTCCAGTCTCACTGTGAGCTCTCTCTCTAGTTTCCAGTCTCACTGTGAGCTCTCACTCTAGATTCCAGTCTCACTGTGAGCTCTCTCTCTAGATTCCAGTCTCACTGTGAGCTCTCTCTCTAGTTTCCAGTCTCACTGTGAGCTCTCTGTCTAGATTCCAGTGTCACTGTGAGGTCTCTCTCTAGATTCCAGTGTCACTGTGAGCTCTCTCTCTAGTTTCCAGTCTCACTGTGAGCTCTCTCTCTAGATTCCAGTCTCACTGTGAGCTCTCTCTCTAGATTCCAGTCTCACTGTGAGCTCTCTCTCTAGATTCCAGTCTCACTGTGAGCTCTCTCTCTATATTCCAGTGTCATGGTGAGCTCTCTCTCTAGTTTCCAGTCTCACTGTGAACTCTCTCTCTAGTTTCCAGTCTCACTGTGAACTCTCTCTCTAGATTCCAGTGTCACTGTGAGCTCTCTCTCTAGTTTCCAATATCACTGTGAGCTCTCTCTCTAGATCCCAGTGTTACTGTGAGCTCTCTCTCTAGATTCCAGTCTCACTGTGAGCTCTCTCTCTAGTTTCCAATATCACTGTGAGCTCTCTCTCTAGTTTCCAATATCACTGTGAGCTCTCTCTCTAAATTCCAGTGTCACTGTGAGCTCTCTCTCTAGTTTCCAGTCTCACTGTGAGCTCTCTCTCTAGATTCCAGTCTCACTGCGAGCTCTCTCTCTATTTTTCAGTGTCACTGTGAGCTCTCTTTCCAGATTCCAGTGTCACTGTGAGCTCTCTGTCTAGATTCCAGTCTCACTGTGAGCTCTCTCTCTAGATTCCAGTCTCACTGTGAGCTCTCTCTCTCGATTCCAGTCTCACTGTGAGCTCTCTCTCTAGATTCCAGTCTCACTGTGAGCTCTCTGTCTAGATTCCAGTGTCAATGTGAGCTCTCTCTCTAGATTTCAATATCACTGCGAGTTCTCTGTCTAGATTCCAGTCTCACTGTGAGCTCTCTGTCTGGTTTCCAATATCACAGTGAGCTCTCTCTCTGGTTTCCAATATCACAGTGAGCTCTCTCTCTCTCTCGATTCCCATATCAAAGTGATCGCTCCCTCTGGATTCCAATAACACTGCAAGCTTTCTCTATATTCTGATATCACTGTGAGCTCTCTCTCTCTAGATTCCCTATCAGTCTGAGCTTTCACTGGTTTCCAGTATCACTGTGAGGTCTCTCTGGTTTCCAATATTGCTGTGTGCTCTCTCACTAGATTCCACCATAACTGTGAGCTGTCTCTAGATTCCAGTATCATTGTGAGATTTCTCTCTGTTTTGATTCCAATATCACTGTGAGCTCTGACTAGATTCCACTATCACTGTGAGGTCTATCTCCCTAGATTCAAATAGAACTGTGAGCTCTCTCTATATTCTAATGAGCTCTCTCTGTCTCTCTCCCTCCCTCTAGATTTCAATATCACTGTGAGCTCTCCCTCTAGATTTCAGTATCAGTGTGAGCTATCCCTCTAGATTTCAATATCACTGCGAGGTCTCCCTCTAGATTTCAGTATCAGTGTAGGCTCTCCCTCTAGATTTCAGAATCAGTGTGGGCTCTTCCTCTAGATTTCAATATCACTGCGAGCTCTCCCTCTGGATTTCAATATCAGTGTGAGCTCTCCCTCTAGATTTCAGAATCAGTGTGGGCTCTTCCTCTAGATTTCAATATCACTGTGAGCTCTCCCTCTAGATTTCAGTATCAGTGTGAGTTCTCCCTCTAGATTTCAGTATCACTGCGAGCTCTCCCTCTAGATTTCAATATCACTGCGAGGTCTCCCTCTAGATTTCAGTATCACTGCGAGCTCTCCCTCTAGATTTCAATATCACTGTGAGCTCTCCCTCTAGATTTCAGTATCAGTGTGGGCTCTCCCTCTAGATTTCAGTATCAATGTGGGCTCTCTCTAGATTTGAGTATCACTGTGAGCTCTCCCTCTAGATTTCAGAATCAGTGAGGGCTCTCCCTCTAGATTTCAGTATCAGTGTGGGCTCTCTCTAGATTTCAATATCACTGTGAGCTCTCCATCTAGATTTCAGAATCAGTGAGGGCTCTCCCTCTAGATTTCAGTATCAGTGGGAGATCTCCCTCTAGATTTCAATATCACTGCAAGCTCTCCCTCTAGATTTCAATATCACTGGGAGCTATCCCTCTAGATTTCAGTATCAGTGTGAGTTCTCCCTCTAGATTTCAATATCACTGCGAGTCTCCCTCTGGATTTCAATATCACTGTGAGCTCTCCCACTAGATTTCAGTATCAGTGTGAGCTCTCCCTCTAGATTTCAGTATCAGTGTGAGCTCTCCCTCTAGATTTCAATATCACTGTGAGCTATCCCTCTAGATTTCAGTATCAGTGTGAGCTATCCCTCTAGATTTCAGAATCAGTGAGGGCTCTCCCTCTAGATTTCAGTGTCAGTGTGAGCTCTTCCTCTAGATTTCAATATCACTGTGAGCTCTCCCTCTAGATTTCAGTATCAGTGTGGGCTCTCTCTAGATTTCAATATCACTGTGAGCTCTCCCTCTAGATTTCAGAATCAGTGAGGGCTCTCCCTCAAGATTTCAGTATCAGTGTGAGATCTCCCTCTAGATTTCAATATCACTGCGAGCTCTCCCTCTAGATTTCAATATCACTGTGAGCTATCCCTCTAGATTTCAGAATCAGTGTGAGCTCTCCCTCTAGATTTCAATATCACTGTGAGCTCTCCCTCTAGATTTCAGTATCAGTGTGGGCTCTCCCTCTAGATTTCAATATCACTGCGAGCTCTCCCTCTAGATTTCAATATCACTGTGAGCTCTCCCTCTAGATTTCAGAATCAGTGTGGGCTCTCCCTCTAGATTTCAGTGTCAGTGTGAGCTCTTCCTCTAGATTTCAATATCACTGCGAGCTCTCCCTCTAGATTTCAATATCACTGTGAGCTCTCCCTCTAGATTTCAGTATCAGTGTGAGTTCTCCCTCTAGATTTCAGTATCACTGCGAGCTCTCCCTCTAGATTTCAATATCACTGCGAGGTCTCCCTCTAGATTTCAGTATCACTGCGAGCTCTCCCTCTAGATTTCAATATCACTGTGAGCTCTCCCTCTAGATTTCAGTATCAGTGTGGGCTCTCCCTCTAGATTTCAGTATCAATGTGGGCTCTCTCTAGATTTCAGTATCACTGTGAGCTCTCCCTCTAGATTTCAGAATCAGTGAGGGCTCTCCCTCTAGATTTCAGTATCAGTGTGGGCTCTCTCTAGATTTCAATATCACTGTGAGCTCTCCATCTAGATTTCAGAATCAGTGAGGGCTCTCCCTCTAGATTTCAGTATCAGTGGGAGATCTCCCTCTAGATTTCAATATCACTGCGAGCTCTCCCTCTAGATTTCAATATCACTGTGAGCTATCCCTCTAGATTTCAGTATCAGTGTGAGTTCTCCCTCTAGATTTCAATATCACTGCGAGTCTCCCTCTGGATTTCAATATCACTGTGAGCTCTCCCTCTAGATTTCAGTATCAGTGTGAGCTCTCCCTCTAGATTTCAGTATCAGTGTGAGCTCTCCCTCTAGATTTCAATATCACTGTGAGCTATCCCTCTAGATTTCAGTATCAGTGTGAGCTATCCCTCTAGATTTCAGAATCAGTGAGGGCTCTCCCTCTAGATTTCAGTGTCAGTGTGAGCTCTTCCTCTAGATTTCAATATCACTGTGAGCTCTCCCTCTAGATTTCAGTATCAGTGTGGGCTCTCTCTAGATTTCAATATCACTGTGAGCTCTCCCTCTAGATTTCAGAATCAGTGAGGGCTCTCCCTCAAGATTTCAGTATCAGTGTGAGATCTCCCTCTAGATTTCAATATCACTGCGAGCTCTCCCTCTAGATTTCAATATCACTGTGAGCTATCCCTCTAGATTTCAGAATCAGTGTGAGCTCTCCCTCTAGATTTCAATATCACTGTGAGCTCTCCCTCTAGATTTCAGTATCAGTGTGGGCTCTCCCTCTAGATTTCAATACCACTGCGAGCTCTCCCTCTAGATTTCAATATCACTGTGAGCTTTCCCTCTAGATTTCAGAATCAGTGTGGGCTCTCCCTCTAGATTTCAGTGTCAGTGTGAGCTCTTCCTCTAGATTTCAATATCACTGCGAGCTCTCCCTCTAGATTTCAATATCACTGTGAGCTCTCCCTCTAGATTTCAGTATCAGTGTGGGCTCTCCCTCTAGATTTCAGTATCAGTGTGGGCTCTCTCTAGATTTCAATATCACTGTGAGCTCTCCATCTGGATTTCAGAATCAGTGAGGGCTCTCCCTCTAGATTTTAGTATCAGTGGGAGATCTCCCTCTAGATTTCAATATCACTGCGAGCTCTCCCTCTAGATTTCAATATCACTGTGAGCTATCCCTCTAGATTTCAGTATCAGTGTGAGCTCTCCCTCTAGATTTCAATATCACTGCGAGTCTCCCTCTGGATTTCAATATCACTGTGAGCTCTCCCACTAGATTTCAGTATCAGTGTGAGCTCTACCTCTGGATTTCAATATCACTGTGAGCTATCCCTCTAGATTTCAGTATCAGTGTGAGCTATCCCTCTAGATTTCAGAATCAGTGAAGGCTCTCCCTCTAGATTTCAGTGTCAGTGTGAGCTCTTCCTCTAGATTTCAATATCACTGTGAGCTCTCCCTCTAGATTTCAGTATCAGTGTGGGCTCTCTCTAGATTTCAATATCACTGTGAGCTCTCCCTCTAGATTTCAGAATCAGTGAGGGCTCTCCCTCTAGATTTCAGTATCAGTGTGAGATCTCCCTCTAGATTTCAATATCACTGCGAGCTCTCCCTCTAGATTTCAATATCACTGTGAGCTATCCCTCTAGATTTCAGTATCAGTGTGAGCTCTCCCTCTAGATTTCAATATCACTGCGAGGTCTCCCTCTAGATTTCAGTATCACTGCGAGCTCTCCCTCTAGATTTCAATATCACTGTGAGCTCTCCCTCTAGATTTCAGTATCAGTGTGGGCTCTCCCTCTAGATTTCAGTATCAATGTGGGCTCTCTCTAGATTTCAGTATCACTGTGAACTCTCCCTCTAGATTTCAGAATCAGTGAGGGCTCTCCCTCTAGATTTCAGTATCAGTGTGGGCTCTCTCTAGATTTCAATATCACTGTGAGCTCTCCCTCTAGATTTCAGAATCAGTGAGGGCTCTCCCTCTAGATTTCAGTATCAGTGTGGGCTCTCTCTAGATTTCAATATCACTGTGAGCTCTCCATCTAGATTTCAGAATCAGTGAGGGCTCTCCCTCTAGATTTCAGTATCAGTGGGAGATCTCCCTCTAGATTTCAATATCACTGCGAGCTCTCCCTCTAGATTTCAATATCACTGTGAGCTATCCCTCTAGATTTCAGTATCAGTGTGAGTTCTCCCTCTAGATTTCAATATCACTGCGAGTCTCCCTCTGGATTTCAATATCACTGTGAGCTCTCCCTCTAGATTTCAGTATCAGTGTGAGCTCTCCCTCTAGATTTCAGTATCAGTGTGAGCTCTCCCTCTAGATTTCAATATCACTGTGAGCTATCCCTCTAGATTTCAGTATCAGTGTGAGCTATCCCTCTAGATTTCAGAATCAGTGAGGGCTCTCCCTCTAGATTTCAGTGTCAGTGTGAGCTCTTCCTCTAGATTTCAATATCACTGTGAGCTCTCCCTCTAGATTTCAGTATCAGTGTGGGCTCTCTCTAGATTTCAATATCACTGTGAGCTCTCCCTCTAGATTTCAGAATCAGTGAGGGCTCTCCCTCAAGATTTCAGTATCAGTGTGAGATCTCCCTCTAGATTTCAATATCACTGCGAGCTCTCCCTCTAGATTTCAATATCACTGTGAGCTATCCCTCTAGATTTCAGAATCAGTGTGAGCTCTCCCTCTAGATTTCAATATCACTGTGAGCTCTCCCTCTAGATTTCAGTATCAGTGTGGGCTCTCCCTCTAGATTTCAATATCACTGCGAGCTCTCCCTCTAGATTTCAATATCACTGTGAGCTTTCCCTCTAGATTTCGGAATCAGTGTGGGCTCTCCCTCTAGATTTCAGTGTCAGTGTGAGCTCTTCCTCTAGATTTCAATATCACTGCGAGCTCTCCCTCTAGATTTCAATATCACTGTGAGCTCTCCCTCTAGATTTCAGTATCAGTGTGGGCTCTCCCTCTAGATTTCAGTATCAGTGTGGGCTCTCTCTCGATTTCAATATCACTGTGAGCTCTCCATCTAGATTTCAGAATCAGTGAGGGCTCTCCCTCTAGATTTTAGTATCAGTGGGAGATCTCCCTCTAGATTTCAATATCACTGCGAGCTCTCCCTCTAGATTTCAATATCACTGTGAGCTATCCCTCTAGATTTCAGTATCAGTGTGAGCTCTCCCTCTAGATTTCAATATCACTGCGAGTCTCCCTCTGGATTTCAATATCACTGTGAGCTCTCCCACTAGATTTCAGTATCAGTGTGAGCTCTACCTCTGGATTTCAATATCACTGTGAGCTATCCCTCTAGATTTCAGTATCAGTGTGAGCTATCCCTCTAGATTTCAGAATCAGTGAAGGCTCTCCCTCTAGATTTCAGTGTCAGTGTGAGCTCTTCCTCTAGATTTCAATATCACTGTGAGCTCTCCCTCTAGATTTCAGTATCAGTGTGGGCTCTCTCTAGATTTCAATATCACTGTGAGCTCTCCCTCTAGATTTCAGAATCAGTGAGGGCTCTCCCTCTAGATTTCAGTATCAGTGTGAGATCTCCCTCTAGATTTCAATATCACTGCGAGCTCTCCCTCTAGATTTCAATATCACTGTGAGCTATCCCTCTAGATTTCAGTATCAGTGTGAGCTCTCCCTCTAGATTTCAATATCACTGCGAGGTCTCCCTCTAGATTTCAGTATCACTGCGAGCTCTCCCTCTAGATTTCAATATCACTGTGAGCTCTCCCTCTAGATTTCAGTATCAGTGTGGGCTCTCCCTCTAGATTTCAGTATCAATGTGGGCTCTCTCTAGATTTCAGTATCACTGTGAACTCTCCCTCTAGATTTCAGAATCAGTGAGGGCTCTCCCTCTAGATTTCAGTATCAGTGTGGGCTCTCTCTAGATTTCAATATCACTGTGAGCTCTCCCTCTAGATTTCAGAATCAGTGAGGGCTCTCCCTCTAGATTTCAGTATCAGTGGGAGATCTCCCTCTAGATTTCAATATCACTGCGAGCTCTCCCTCTAGATTTCAATATCACTGTGAGCTATCCCTCTAGATTTCAGTATCAGTGTGAGCTCTCCCTCTAGATTTCAATATCACTGTGAGCTCTCCATCTAGATTTCAGAATCATTGAGGGCTCTCCCTCTAGATTTTAGTATCAGTGGGAGATCTCCCTCTAGATTTCAATATCACTGCGAGCTCTCCCTCTAGATTTCAATATCACTGTGAGCTATCCCTCTAGATTTCAGTATCAGTGTGAGCTATCCCTCTAGATTTCAGAATCAGTGAGGGCTCTCCCTCTAGATTTCAGTGTCAGTGTGAGCTCTTCCTCTAGATTTCAATATCACTGTGAGCTCTCCCTCTAGATTTCAGTATCAGTGTGGGCTCTCTCTAGATTTCAATATCACTGTGAGCTCTCCCTCTAGATTTCAGAATCAGTGAGGGCTCTCCCTCAAGATTTCAGTATCAGTGTGAGATCTCCCTCTAGATTTCAATATCACTGCGAGCTCTCCCTCTAGATTTCAATATCACTGTGAGCTCTCCCTCTAGATTTCAGTATCAGTGTGGGCTCTCCCTCTAGATTTCAGTATCAGTGTGGGCTCTCTCTAGATTTCAATATCACTGTGAGCTCTCCATCTAGATTTCAGAATCAGTGAGGGCTCTCCCTCTAGATTTCAGTATCAGTGGGAGATCTCCCTCTAGATTTCAATATCACTGCGAGCTCTCCCTCTAGATTTCAATATCACTGTGAGCTATCCCTCTAGATTTCAGTATCAGTGTGAGTTCTCCCTCTAGATTTCAATATCACTGCGAGTCTCCCTCTGGATTTCAATATCACTGTGAGCTCTCCCTCTAGATTTCAGTATCAGTGTGAGCTCTCCCTCTAGATTTCAGTATCAGTGTGAACTCTCCCTCTAGATTTCAATATCACTGTGAGCTATCCCTCTAGATTTCAGTATCAGTGTGAGCTATCCCTCTATATTTCAGAATCAGTGAGGGCTCTCCCTCTAGATTTCAGTGTCAGTGTGAGCTCTTCCTCTAGATTTCAATATCACTGTGAGCTCTCCCTCTAGATTTCAGTATCAGTGTGGGCTCTCTCTAGATTTCAATATCACTGTGAGCTCTCCCTCTAGATTTCAGAATCAGTGAGGGCTCTCCCTCTAGATTTCAGTATCAGTGTGAGATCTCCCTCTAGATTTCAATATCACTGCGAGCTCTCCCTCTAGATTTCAATATCACTGTGAGCTATCCCTCTAGATTTCAGAATCAGTGTGAGCTCTCCCTCTAGATTTCAATATCACTGCGAGTCTCCCTCTGGATTTCAATATCACTGTGAGCTCTCCCTCTAGATTTCAGTATCAGTGTGAGCTCTCCCTCTAGATTTCAGTATCAGTGTGAGCTCTCCCTCTAGATTTCAATATCACTGCGAGCTCTCCCTCTGGATTTCAATATCACTGTGAGCTCTCCCTCTAGATTTCAGTATCAGTGAGGGCTCTCCCTCTAGATTTCAGAATCACTGCGAAGTCTCCCTCTAGATTTCAATATCACTGTGAGCTCTCCCTCTAGATTTCAGTATCAGTGAGGGCTCTCCCTCTAGATTTCAATATCACTGCGAGGTCTCCCTCTAGATTTCAATATCACTGCGAGCTCTCCCTCTAGATTTGAGTATTACTGTCAATTCTGTCTCTAGATTTCAATATCACTGTGACCTTTCTCTAAATTCCAGTATCGCTGTGAGCTCTCTCTCTCGATTCTAATATCATTGTAAGCTTTCTGTCTAAAGTGCAATATTACTGAGAGCTCTCTTTCTAGTTTCCAATAACACTGTGAGCTCTTACCCTAAATTCCAGTCTCACTGTTAGCTCTCCCTCTAGATTTCACTATCACTTTGAGTTCTCTCTAGATCCCAGTATCATTGTGAGTTCTGAATTCTGCTCTGCCTCTTCCTCACTTCTTCATGCCTCTGTTACAGCTCTGGATCCTCCGCGAAACTTGTCCATCAGTGAGGTTGGTCGAAGGAGCGCGCTGATCTCCTGGCTTCCCTCCCAGGCTGAGACTGAGAACTACGTGCTTGTGTACAAGGACAGGAATGGGCGGCGGAAGGTAGGTCTGTTTCTTTTCGGTAATATTGGTCATTCTGCCTGGTGTGTGAACATGAAATATGTGATGAGCTTTTACTATGAAATGTTGCAAAAGTAAATGTTTGTGTGAAAGAGGGAGAAAGAGAGTATCTCAGCCCCCATTACCATTTCCTGTTTTCTCCAAGTTTGTCCATTCCAACTTCTCTCTAACCAGCAAGCTTCTTTCCCCTTTAACCTTCTGCCTGTAGTCATGCCAGCCTGGATAGGCTATAAGTACAGACTAGTGCAAACTGGTGACCACAACCCATCTATTAGTTCTAGCACTGAATGGTTGAGCACTGAGGTTCTTGAAATTCATATTAAAGATAAACTGAGTGTGCCAGAGCAGGCGGATCTGCTTGTTAGCTCCTGAATATCTAGATGGTACAAGATCAACGTAGGTTGCTTTTGCCCTGCATATAGCAACAAGGTTGGATACTGGTTCTTATAGTTATGCCCTATCCTTTCCCCATTTAGACGCAGCTACTGCTGTTCAATCAAAATCAATTCGCACAGTAATACCACAGATCAGGACCCAGACTCCCTGATATGCAATCATCCTGCTTTCCTGTTTCCTGGAGACTTCCTTGCTCACTCCCCCACTCTCTGCCCCACTCAGTGCCTTGGGCACTGCCCTGTCCACATGCTGCCCTGCCCTATGCCCTGCCTTGTTCCCCATCCTCTATCCAACATCTACCCAACCCTCTGCCACCCATCCTCCTGCTTCTCTGTTTGCTGCACCCATTGCTGCCCCTCTCACCAACCCATGTGCTGCCCTGCTCGCTGACATTCGGGGTAGGGTTGGGGGAGTGAATTATTGGGGATCAGGAGAATGGATCTGTGGGGATCAGGAGAATAGATCGGTGGGGATCGGGAGAATGGATCTGTGGGGATCAGGAGAGTGGATCTGTGGGGATCGGGAGAATGGATCGGTGGGGATCGGGAGAATGGATCAGTGGGGATCAGGAGAATGGATCTGTGGGGATCGGGAGAATGGATCGCTGGGGATTGGGAGAATGGATCTGTGGGAATCAGGAGAATGGATCTGTGGGGATCAGGAGAATGGATCGGTGGGGATCAGGAGAATGGATCGGTGGGGATCGGGAGAATGGATCGGTGGGGATCGGGAGAATGGATCTGTGGGGATCGGGAGAATGGATCTGTAGGGATCGGGAGAATGGATCACTGGGGACTGGGAGAATGGATCGGTGATGGTTGGGAGAATGGATCCATAGGGATCGGGAGAATGGATCGCTGGGGACTGGGAGAATGGATCAGTGGGGATCGGGAGAATGGATCTGTGGGGATCGGGAGAATGGATCGCTGGGGATCGGGAGAATGGATCTGTGGGGATCAGGAGAATGGATCTGTGGGGATCAGGAGAATGGATCGGTGGGGGTCGGGAGAATGGATCAGTGGGGATCGGGAGAATGGATCTGTGGGGATCGGGAGAATGGATCGCTGGGGATCGGGAGAATGGATCTGTGGGGATCAGGAGAATGGATCTGTGGGGATCAGGAGAATGGATCGGTGGGGATCGGGAGAATGGATCTGTGGGGATCGGGAGAATGGATCTGTGGGGATCGGGAGAATGGATCTGTGGGGATCGGGAGAATGGATCTGTAGGGATCGGGAGAATGGATCACTGGGGACTGGGAGAATGGATCGGTGATGGTTGGGAGAATAGATCCATGGGGATCGGGAGAATGGATCGCTGGGGACTGGGAGAATGGATCAGTGGGGATCGGGAGAATGGATCGCTGGGGATCGGGAGAATGGATCGCTGGGGACTGGGAGAATGGATAAGTGGGGATCAGGAGAATGGATCCGTAGGGATCGGGAGAATGGATCAGTGGGGATCGGGAGAATGGATCGGTGGGGATCAGGAGAATGGATCGCTGGGGACTGGGAGAATGGATCGGTGGGGATCGGGAGAATGGATCGCTGATGATCAGAGGAGTGAACTACTAGAAAATGGGTTGATGGGGATCAGGGGAATGGATCGTTGGAGTGAATCACTGGGGATACTGGAGTGAATTACTTGGGGTCTGAGGAATAAAGGACTGGGGGGATTGTGGAAGTGAGTCATAGTGAACTTGTGGTTTGAATCACTGGGGATCTGTGGAGTGATTCACTGGGTATTATGGAAGTAAATCACTGGGGATTGGTGTAAATTACTGAGGATCAGACAATTTGCACCCTGGGAATTGATGGTGATCCACTGGTAATCCAGGAAGAGAATCACTGGGAATCGTGGAGTGGATCACTGGGAATCGTGGAGTGGATCACTGGGGATCAGGGGATGGATTCAATGGGGATCGGAATGTGTGAATCATTGCGGATCTGGCAAGTGAATCACAGGATCTGGACTAAATCACTGTGGAGTGGAGGAGTGACTGTGAAAGTCAGGCGATTGAATCCCCAGGGGAGTGGATCACTGAGAATTTGGGAAATGCAACATCAGGGATCTGGAGAATGAGCAATTGGGAACCGCTAGGGATCATCCAAGTGAATTACTGGAATTCCGGTATGGTAATCAGGTGAGAGAATGATGGGGTGGAGGAGTGAATCACTCTGGATGTGGGAAGTGATACACTGATGACCTGGGGAATGAACCATTGTGGACCAGAGGATGAATCAGTGGATATCTGGGAGTGACTCGTTTGAAATTGTGTGATTTACAATTGGGAGTGATTTACTATGGATCTGGGAAGGAGCTGATTGGGGATCATGAGGAGTGAATCATTGGGGTCAGGGGAGCCGATCACCAGGGATGCTTGGATTAAATCAGTGGGATCAGGAAATAAATCACTGGGGACTCTGAAATGAGTCACTGTGCATGGGGAAGTAGATCACTACTGATCGTGGGAATCACAGGGGATCATGTGAGATAATAACTGGAAATCTAAGGAGTGAATCATTGGGGGGGATATGGGGAATGATTCACTGGGAATATGAGGAGTGAATCACACGGGCCCAGTGGATGAATTACTGTGGATCGGCAAGTGAATTATTGTGGATCGGGACATGAATTACTGGGGATCAGGGTAGTTAATTACTGGGGATCGGGGGGAGTGAATTGGGGATTGGAGGAATGGATTACTGGGGATCATAAGAACATAAGAACTAGGAGCAGGGGTAGGCTATCTGGCCCCTCGAGCCTGCTCCACCGTTCAATAAGATCATGGCTGATCTTTTCGTGGACTCAGTTCCACTTAACCATCCACTCATCATAACGCTTAATTCCTTCACTGTTCAAAAATTTATCTATCCTTACCTTAAAAACATTCAATGAGGTAGCCTCAACTGCTTCACTGGGCAGGCAATTCCACAGATTCCTTTGTGTGAAGAAGTTTCTCCTCAACTCAGTCCTAAATTTGCTCCCCCTTATTTTGAGGCCATGCCCCCTAGTTCTAGTTTCACCCACCAGTGGAAACAACTTCCCTGCTTCTATCTTATCTATTCCCTTCATAATCTTATATGTTTCTGTGAGATCTCCCCTCTTTCTTCTGCATACCAATGAGTATAGCCCCAGTCTACTCAGTCTGTCCTCATAAGCTAACCATCTCAACTCGGGAATCAACCTAGTGAATCTCCTCTGCACCCCCTCCAGGGCCAGTATATCCTTCCTAAAGGGATCAAAACTGTACATACTCTAGGTGTGGCCTCACCAGCACCTAACTGCAACATAACCTCGCTGTTTTTAAACTCCATCCCTCTAGCAATGAAGGACAAAATTCCATTTGCCTTCTTAATTACCTGCTGCACCTGCAAACCAACTCTTTGCAATTCTTGCACAAGGACACCCAGGTCCCTCTGCACAGCAACATGCTGCAATTTTTTACCATTTAAATAATAATCCACTTTACTGTTATTCCTACCAAAATGGATGACCTAACATCCACCAGCATTGTGCTCCATCTGCCAGATCCTTGCCCACTCACTTAAAGTATCTATCTCCCTTTTGCAGACTTTCAGCGTCCTTTCACACTTTGCTCTGCCACTTACCTTAGAGTCATCTTCAAATTTTGACACACTACACTTGGTCCTCAACTCCAAATCATTTATGTAAATCGTAAACAATTGCGATCCCAACACTGATTCCTGAGGCACACCACTAGTCATTGATTGCCAACGAGAAAAAAACCGATTTATCCCTACTCTTTGCCTTCTCTTGGTTAACCAATCCTCAATGAATACTAACACATTACCCATAACACCATGCTTATGTCTTTGGTGTGGCACCTTGTCAAATGCCTCATTGAAATCCAGATACACCACATCCACAGGTTCCCCATTGTCCACTGCGCATGTAATGTTCTCAAAGAATTCCACCAAATTAGTCAAACATGACCTGCCCTTCATGAACCCATGCTGCGTCTTCCCAGTGGGACAACTTATATTTCGATGTCTTGCTATTTATTCCTTGATGATAGATTCAGGCATTTTCCCTACTACAGAAGTTAAGCTAACTGACCATAGTTACCCGCCTTTTGTCCACCTCCTTTTTTAAGCAGTGATGTCACATTTGCTGTTTTCCAATCTGTGGGAACCATCCCAGAATCCAGCAAATTTTGGTAAATTACCACTAATGCATTTGCTATTTCCCCCGCCATTTCTTTCAGTGCCCTGGGATGCATTGGGCCTGGAGTTTACCTTTCGCCCCATTAACTTGCCCAACACTACGTCTTTCGTGATAATGATAGTTTCTCGGTCTTCACCTGCCAAAGCCTTCCTGTCATCAGTTTTCGGCAAGTTTTTTGTGTCTTCCACTGTGAAGACCGACACAAAATACAGCCCAATGCCTCAGCCATTTTCTCATTTCCAGTTATTACATTCCCCTTCTCATCCTCTAAAGGACCAATGTTTACTTTAGCCACTTTTTTTTTGTTTAAATATTTGTAAAAACATTTGCTATCGGTTTTTATATTCTGAGCTAATTTACCATCAAAGGAGTGAATCACTGGGAATCGGGGGAGTGAATTACTAAGGATTGGGAGATTGAATTACTGGGAATTAGGAGCTGAATTACTGGGATCGGAGCAGTGAATCACTGGGAATTGGGGGAGTAAATTACTAAGGATTGGGAGATTGAATTACTGGGAATTAGGAGCTGAATTACCGGGATCGGAACAGTGAATCACTGCGAAGTGGGGTGTGAATTATTGGGAATCAGGGTAGCAAATCCCTGAGGATTGGTTGATAGATTCACTGGGGATTGGAGAAATGAATCCATAGGGATCCAGTAGTGAAGCCCTGAGATCCGGGGAGTGAATCCCTGCGTATTTAGGAAGGATAGGTGGGAGGAAAAAGTGGGGGGGGGCGTAGCTCTGCTGATTAAGGATAGCATCAGGGTGGTAGCAAGGGATGATATTGGAGCCAAGGAGCAGAAAGTAGAATCGTTATGGATAGAGATTAGGAACAGCAAAGGGAGGAAGACGCTGGTGGGTGTCGTCTATAGGCCCCCAAATAATGATCTGGAGGTGGGGCGGGCTGTTAACGTGCAAATAAGTGTGGCATGCAGGAATGGGATGGCCGTAGTTATGGGGGATTTCAATCTGCATATTGATTGGTCGACCCATGTTGGATGCGGTGGGCTCGAGGAGGAGTTCTTGGAATGCTGTCGGGATAGTTTCCTTGAACAGTGTGTGTTGGAGCCGATGAGGGAGCGAGCTATCTTGGATCTGGTGTTGTGTAATGAGGCGGGTAGAATTAGGGACCTTGCGGTGAAGGATCCTCTTGGGGAGAGTGATCATTGTATGGTGGAGTTTCTGGTGCAGATGGAGGAGGAGAAAGTGGGTTCCCGGACGCGCGTCCTTTGTTTGAACAGAGGGGAGTACGGTAGGATGAGAGAAGAATTGGCAAATGTGGACTGGGGGAACTGGAAGGTAGGTCTGCTGAGGAGCAGTGGAGGATCTTTAAGGAGATCTTTCTTGGTGCTCAGCAGAAATTTATTCCGATGGTCAAAAAGGACAGTAGGAGGAGAGGTAATAAGCCGTGGATAACGAAGGAGGTGAACGAAAGTGTTAAATTAAAAGCGGAGGCGTTTAGAGTAGCTAAGAGTAGTGGGCGAGAAGAGGATTGGGAGAGGTTTAAATGTCAACAAAGATTGACAAAGAAATTGATAAAGAAGGGTAGGAGAAACTATGAAGCTGGGCTAGCGCTTAATATAAAAAAGGATAGCAAGAGTTTTTATAAATATATAAAATGGAAGAGGCTGGCTAGGGTGAACGTTGGTCCCTTAGAGGATGAGAAGGGGGATTTAGTGGTAGGGGATGGGGATATGGCTGAGGTCTTGAATAACTTTTTTGTTTCTGTCTTCACGGAGGAGGACGTGAATAATTTGCCGGGTGTTAGCGATGGAAAGGTGATAGGACTGGAGGGTCTTAATTACATTACTGTTACTAGAGAGGTGGTGCTCGACAGACTGGAGGGGCTGATTGTGGACAAGTCCCCAGGACCAGATGGAATGCATCCGAGGGTTCTGAAAGAAATGGCGGAGGTGATAGTGGATGCCTTGGTGGTTATTTTCCAGACGTCGCTGGATTCCGGGGAAGTGCCGGAAGATTGGAAAACGGCTAATGTTACGCTATTGTTTAAGAAGGGTGCCAGGCAAAAGGCAGGGAATTATAGGCCGGTTAGTTTAACGTCTGTTGTAAGTAAAATATTAGAATCCATCATCAAGGAGGAAATAGCGAGGCATCTTGAGGGGAATTGCTTGATAGAGCAGACGCAGCACGGTTTCGTTAAAGGGAAGTCGTGTCTGACAAATTTACTGGCGTTCTATGAGGATGTGTTTAGGGCGGTGGATGTGGTCTTTCTTGATTTGCAGAAGGCGTTCGACAAGGTACCTCACAAGAGGTTATTGCAGAAGGTCAGGGGACATGGAGTTGGGGGTAGGGTGTTAGCGTGGATAGAGGATTGATTGTCAAATAGGAGGCAGAGAGTGGAGGTCAATGGGTGCTATTCGGATTGGCGGATGGTGACTAGTGGAGTGCCCCAGGGGTCGGTGCTGGGGCCTCAGCTATTTACCATTTATATAGATGATCTTGGAGGAGGGAACCAAGTGTATGGTGTCGAAATTTGCTGATGACACCAAGATTGGTGGAATGGCAAATTGTGTGGAGGGTGTGGAGAGTCTACAGAAGGATCTAGATAGGTTGGGCAAATGGGCCAGGAACTGGCAAATGGAATTTAATGTTGGCAAGTGCGAGGTGGTCCACTTTGGTAGGAATAATGGTAGGAAGGATTATTACTTACGTGGAGAAAAACTGCAGCAGGCGACGGTGCAGAGGGATCTCGGGGTCCTTGTGCATGAGTCGCAAAAACCCAGCTTGCAGGTGCAGCAGGTGGTCAGGAAGGCGAATGGGATGCTGGCCTTTCATAGCAAGGTATGAAGTATAAAAGTAGGGAGATCTTGCTGCGGCTGTATAGGGCATTGGTAAGGCCGCAGCTGGAGTACTGTGTGCAGTTTTGGGCGCTGTACTTACGCAAGGATATTTTGGCCTTGGAGGGAGTGCAGAGGAGGTTTACTAGGCTGATGCTGGAGTTGAGGGGATTGAGCTATGAGGAGAGGCTGAATAAACTAGGCTTGTACTCGTTAGAGTTTAGAAGAATGAGGGAAGATCTCATTGAGACGTATAAGATGATGAATGGGATGGGTAGGATAGAGGTAGAGAGACTCTTCCCGCTCAGAAAGGACAGCAGGACTAGGGGGCACAGCCTCAAGATAAAGGGGGGGGCGGTTTAGTACGGAGTTGAGGAGGAACTTCTTCACTCAAATGGTGGTGAATCTCTGGAATTCTCTGCCCGTTGAAGTGGTGGAGGCTGCCTCGCTAAATATTTTTAAGACGCGGGTTGATGGGTTTTTGATAAGCGAGGGGATTAAGGGTTATGGGGAGAGGGCGGGAATGTGGAACTGAGCCACGACAGATCAGCCATGATCTTATTGACTGGCGGGGCAGGCTCGAAGGGCTAGATGGCCTACTCCTGCTCCTATTTCTTATGTATCCAGGGAGCGAATCCCTGCGTATCCAGGGAGTGAATCCCTGCGTATCCGGGGAGTGAATCCCTGCGTATCCATGGAGTGAATCCCTGCATATCCAGGAAGTGAATCCCTGCGTATCCGGGGAGTGAATCCCTGCATATTTGGGGATTGGGGAGTTAATCTCTGGGGATCTGGGAAATGAATCCCTGGGGATCTGGGGAGTGAATCCCTGGGGATCTGGGGAGTGAATCCCTGGGGATCTGGGGAATGAATCCCTGGGGATCTGGGGAATGATCCCTGGGGATCTGGGGAGTGAATCTCTGGGGATCTGGGGAGTGAATCCCTGGGGATCTGGGGAGTGAATCCCTGGGGATCTAGGGACTGAATCTCTGGGGATCTGGGGAGTGAATCCCTGGGTATCTGGGGATCTGGGGAGTGAATCTCTGGGGATCTGGGGAGTGAATCTCTGGGGATCCGGGGAGTGAATCTCTGGGGATCCGGGGAGTGAATCTCTGGGGATCCGGGGAGTGAATCTCTGGGGATCTGAGGAGTGAATCCCTGGGTATCCGGAGAGCTAACCACTGGAGTTTGGGGAGCGAACCCCTAGAGATCCAGGAAGTGAATGCCGGGGCTCTGGAGAGTGAATCCCTGGGTGTCCGGGGAGTGAATCCCTGGGAATCAGGGAGTGAATCCTTGAAAATTCAGGGAGTGAACCTCTGAACTCATGAAGTGAATTCCTGGGGTTCCGTGGAGTGAACCCCTGGGGATCCAGGGAGCAAATCCCAGGGGATTAGTGATATATTCACTTTGAGTGCACGGTTGAATCTCTGAGAATCGGGGAAGCAAATGTACAGCAGCCAAATTAGCCAATGCACAAAAATAGATGGAATTGGAAGTTGTGAGAGGGATACAAACTGTTTACAAAGCGATATTGATAGGTTAAGTAATTGGGCAATAAGTTGTCAGATGGAATATAATGTGAGAAAATGTGAAGTTGCTCATTTTGGAAGAGAGAACAAAAAAAAATTATTCAAATGGACAAAAACTGCAGAAAGCTGCAATACAAAGACACTTGTGCACAAAATCTAGCACTCAGATGTAGCAGATAATCAGGAAGGCTAATGGAATGTTGGCCCTTATTTCAAGTGGGTTGGAGTATAACAGTAGGATGCAAAGTACCTCATCTGGAGGCCTGTGAGAGCTGTTTTGTTTCCCCTATTTAAGGAAAGGTATTTTATTGGATGCAGTTCAGAGAATGTTCACTAGAATGATCCCTGGTATGGAGGGATTACTGGAATTTAAAAGAATGAGAGATGATCTCATTGAAACATTTAGGATTCTTAAGGGACTTTACAGGGTAAATGCTGAGAGGATGTTTCTCCTCATGGGAGCGTCTAAGACCAAAAGGTGTAGTCTCAGAATAAAGGGGTGCCAATTTCAGATTGAGATGAGGAGGAGTTTCTTCTCTCTGAGGGTTGTGGGTTTTTGGAACTCCTTGCCACAGAGAGCTGTGGGAGCAGACTGCTTGTGTGTATACAAGGCTGAGATAGATCACGGGTTAGGAATCATGGGTTAGAGGAAAGTGGATGTGAGGAATATTGGATCAGCCCTAATCCAATTGAACGGGGGAGTAGGCTCGAGGGGGCCAAACTGCCTATTCCGGTTCCAATTTCACATATCTTATGGTTTTAGTCACGGAGGATTTGGAGTGTGAATCACTGGGAATCTGCAATGTCCTGACTATTTAAGGGGCTGTGGGTTTTAATAGAAAGATAAGAACATGCTTTGCACACACAGATCCAAACAAACACACAACAGGTTTTATTGAGGAGCTGCTCTGTGCACTGTAGAATATAAAACTGAAAGTAAAACAACAGTCTGAACACACCCTAATGACTTCATCATCAAATCATGTGATCAGCTCTTAAAGCAGCCTGCACCCTTTTTTAAAATATGTAACATCCCTCCCTCTTCTGTGATCATGCCAACAAATTAGTATGATGTTATACATAGGATTAGTAAGACACAGTACAATGTATTAATCATTGTACACGGTCAATAAGAAAGTCGATCAAGAGACATCTGATCTTCTTTGATTGTAGACAACATTCTGGAATTTAGCTGTCTATGACCTTAGAAGAACAATTTGGAACATCAGCAGACATTTCTTTTCTTGGAACTGGTTCTGCCTCATTCTCACTTGGTATAGCAACAATGACACAATCATTGGGCACTTTAGATTCAGTCTTCTGTATTAACTATACCCAGGACTAAAAACGTTGGTGATTCTGAGAAATCAGTTTGAAGTGACAACAATTGGTCAGCATGGCGTTGCCAAACTAATTCATTTTCAGTTAGAACCATGTAAGAAATTGGATTTTTTTTTGCGAAAACTATACCTGGTAACCATTTCTCACTTGCAGCATAATTACATGCCAAGACTTGATCTCTTTGTTGAAATAAGTGTTGTTTTGCCCTTACTTCTCATCTAGTAACTTGAGATTGTTGTTCATGCTGTACTATTGTTGATGGTTCTGAAGGTAATAAATCAAACTTAGTTCTCATCACTCTCCAAGTGAAGTAATGCAGGTGAACTTTGGGTAATTGCATCAGTAGCATTTCTATAAGATGACAAAAAGTTACTCAGAAGGTATGATAACGAACATTGCTCCCTTGAAGCTATTAAAGAATACTTCAAGGATTGTATGAAACTTTTAGCTAGTCCACTGGTTGATGGATGATAAGGTAAAGATTTTATATGCTGAATACCATTTATTTTGGAAGTATCCTCAAACTCTTGAGAAGTAAACTGTGAACTATCAACCTGTTCTGCTTTACCAAATCTTGCAAGTTTCTTCAAGTTTTTCAATGGTTTGTTCAGGTCTAATTCATCTCATGATAATTTCTGGTATGACTAAGAACATGTAATCCTCAAAAACCAACAAAATCTACATGCAATCATTGCCATGGCTTTTAGGCCAGTCCCAGGGATGTAAAGGAGACAAAGGTGGTGCACTTCTCATTTGTGCACAGGACTGACACTGTCCCACTTTTCCTTCAATCTGGGCATCCACCAAAAGTATTTGCATGCTAATTCCTTCATCAGGACCATATCAAGATGTCCTTCATGTAGTTGTTCAAGAACTCTTCTACACAGACTAGGAGGAATGATCACTCTGATTCCACACAATAGACCCCTATCATGGTCAACTCAACCTTTCTCGACACATGTGATTTCAAGTCAGGATGTTGATGATGTGTTCCAGGTATTGTTCCATTCAGTACCATATCCATCACCTTCACCGTCACGAGACTATATCTCTGATGCCAGAGAACTTGAGAATCCATCACAGGAAATTATCTACTGGCAAAAAATAAAGAATATTATCAAAATAATTGGTGGCCAGAGGTAAAGGTAAACATGATAATGCATCAACATTAGTAAGGCACTCTGATTGATGATACTTTATATTGTAAGAGTGTGCGGATAAGGTCAGTGTCTGCCTTTGAAATTGACTAGTAGTTGATGAAAATTTGCCTTTATATGGCCTAAAAATATGGTCAATGATCAATCAATAATGTGAAATGATGACCATATAGACACTACTAAAACTTTCATATGCCAAAAGTTATACTTAATGCTTCTTTTTCTAGCTGAACATAGTTAGATTCAACATTGGTCACAGTATGGTTATTCTCCTCCCTAAGGCATGATATGTGAAATGACTGCTCCTACTCCATAAGATGAAGCGTCACAAGCAAGTAGTAATGGTACCTTTAGATTAAAATGAACCAGTACTTCAGACTTCTGTAAATCATCTTTGACACCCTTGTATACTTCGTACAATCAGTTGTCCAACCCCATGACTGTTTCACACCCGGCAAATTATGCAACAGCTTCAATAAGGTAGCTAGGTTAGGAACAAATTTGCCATAATCATTTACTAATGATTACTAGAAAGGACCTTAATTACATCACGTGCATCAGATGTGGTACTTCTAAAGTTTCTAAAGTTGTTTATTTATTAGTGCAAATAATACTGCAATGAAGTTACTATGAAAACCTTTTAGTTGCCACACTCTGGCACCTGTTCAGGTATTGAACATAGAACAGAGAACACTACAGCACAAACAGGCCCTTCGGCCCATGAGTTGCGCCGATCACATCAACACCTACCAATCTATAGACCTATCTATAACCCCCAATCCCATAAAACCCCATATACTCATCCAGAAGTCTTTTAAAAGACCCCAGCAAGTTCGCCTCCACCACCACTGACGGCAGCCGATTCCATTCACTCACCACCCTCTGAGTGAAAAACTTACCCCTAACATCACTTCTGTACTTTCCTCCACGCACCTTAAATCTGTGTTCTCTCGTAGCGACCATTTCAACCCGGGGAAATAGCCTCTGAGAGTCCACCCTATCTATTCCTCTCAACATTTTATAAACTTCTATCAGGTCGCCTCTCAACCTTCGTCTCTCCAGGGAAAAGAGACCCAACTCCTTCAACCTAACTTCATAAGGCATGCCTCCCAGTCCAGGCAACATCCTTGTAAATCTCCTCTGTACCCTTTCAATAGTTTCTACGTCTTTTCTATAGTGAGGCGAATAGCTTCTACGTCTTTCCTATACTGAAGGAGAATTTAGCATGGCCAAAACACCTAACTAGCACATCTTTTGAACTGTGGGTGCAAACCAGAGCATCTGGAGGAAACCCACATGGACACGAGGAGAACATGCAGACTCCACACAGACAGAAATTGAACCTGGGTCCCTGGTACTGCGAGGCAGCAATGGTAACCACTTTGCCACTGTGCCACCCAATTAGAAACTATTCAAAAATAGCTTCCATCTTCTTAGGTGCCTTATGTTGACCTTTATTATTAATTAAGTGACCTGAATACTAGATTGATGTCTGCAGTAAGTCACACTTTCCTTTCATGATACACAGACCATGTACTTCAAGATGTTCCATTATTGCTTCTAAATTATTCAAATGCACTTGTTCGCTGGACCCTGTAATTAGAATATCATCCACGTAATATTGTACATTAGAGAGACCACTTAGAATCTGATCCATCAATCTTTGGAATAGGACTGGTGCAGATGTTATTCCAAATGGTAATCTTTTATAATGATCAAGATCTTTATGAGCAATGATAGTAAACAATGGTTTTGTTTCAGTGGCTTTATTCATCTGTAAATATGCTTCTGAAAGATCCATCTTGTTGAATTTCTGTCCACCTGATAATCTAGCAAACAAATCTTCAACTAAAGGAAATGGAAATTAGTCAACACAAAACACTGGATTTATGATTGTTTTAAAATCACCACATATGAATTGTAAATCCTGGTTTCATGACATGTTCGATGTGGGATGGCCAAATCATTCATTATAACTGACATAACACACCAGTGTTAATAAGTCCACATTGATTTTTCTCTGGACTTGGGAAGAATTGCACGTGACACCGCTCCTGCTTTGAGACTTTTTGATTAAACTTTATCTTGAGTTTTACTTGAACCCGCTTAATTGAGCCAATTAGAACATAGAACATAGAACATAGAACATTACAGCGCAGAACAGGCCCTTCGGCCCACGATGTTGCACCGACAGTTACAAAACAATGACCCACTAGCCTAAACCAATCCCTTTTCATCCATAAACCTATCCACAGATCTCTTAAACGCCCCCAAACTAGGTGCATTTACAACTGCAGCTGGCAGGGCATTCCAGTCCCTCACCACCCTCTGGGTAAAGAACCTACCCCTGACATCTGTCCTATAACTACCCCCCCTTAATTTAAAATCGTGCCCCCTCGTGCTAGCTTTCTCCATCCTAGGAAAAAGGCTATCACTATCTACCCTGTCTAAACCTCTAATCATCTTATATGTTTCAATGAGATCCCCTCTTAGCCGTCTTCTTTCTAGCGAAAACAACCCCAAATCTCTCAATCTCTCCTCATAGGATCTCCCCTCCATACCAGGCAACATCCTGGTAAACCTCCTCTGCACCCTCTCCAAAGCCTCTACATCCTTCCTGTAATGTGGGGACCAGAACTGCACACAAAACTCCAAGTGCGGCCGCACCAGAGATGTGTACAGTTGCATCATGACGCTGCGACTCCTAAATTCAATCCCCCTACCAATAAACGCCAAGACTCCGTATGCCTTCTTAACAACCTTATCTACTTGATTCTTGTCTCTTCAAATACACTCTTGTATATATCCAGAATGTGCTGTAGGTGTGTTTTGACATCAACCAATTTGTTGACAGCTCTCCAGATAAGCTTTATTTTCTCCAATCATTATCTCTCAAATAGAGTTGGAAAATTATCACAGGCCACATGGAGAAGCAACTTCACTGTTGTCCACTCAACTCTACATTGACCATGATGTAACGTTTGAATAGCACAATCTCTTCTATGTATGTCCTTAAAGTCACATCAGCTGGTTTTAAAGCCAAGGTGCTTCAGCTTTTGTTGGTTTGTAGTCTTAGGAATTAAAGATACAACGGCAGCAGTGTCAAATTCCATAGGTTATCCAGTTAACTTTGGAATCATCCAGAATCTATGTGATCAATCCGGAAAGGCTAAATGTTCAGTTGGAGCTCTTCTTGATATTCCTGGACATTCATTGTAGAATGCAGTGTCATCTCCTTCTTGAAAGTACCCACATTCTTCTTCTAAATCTTCTTCTTGGGGGAAGCTGGTCTAGCTCAACAAAAAACGACGTGTTTACGCCAGTCCAACGCTGGCAAACCCACATCCTAGCTCAACAAGCCTTTGCAATGTGACCCATTTTGCTACAATTTCTGTATTGATTACCTTTGTTCCATTTGCTGAATGGCCCATCTTGGCACATCTGTGATATGCTTGTTGCTGTTTTGTTTTCTTATGGGCAATTCCTAATTTGTGGATTCTTGCACCAAATTGTGAAGCCTCTTTGGTAACCAGTTCCATCGACACTGATTTCTACTACTGTCTTTAAAGTCAAAGTCATCTTGTGAACCTGGAAATGAACAGGTTAAGGACATGTGTCCTTATCATATCTGCCTCCACCACCACAGCTGACAGCACATTCCAGACACCTACCCTTCTCTTGTAAAAAACCTGTTCCTCACATCTCCTTTGAACGTTTCGTCTCTCAGTTTAAGTGCATGTCCCCTTGCATTAGACATTTCAACTCTGGGAAAAAGATCCTGACTGTCAATCCTATCTATGCCTCTATAATTTTATAATTCTATCAGATCTCCCCTCAGCCTCTGCTGCTCCAGCAAAAACAAACCTAGTTATCCAGCCTCTCCTTTTAGCTCATACCCCATAATCTAGGCAGTATCCTAGTAAACCTCTTCTGCACCCTTTCCAAAGCCTCCACTTCTCACAATGTGGAAACCAGAATTGAATGCAATCCTGTAAGTGCAGCCTAACCAACGTTTTATAAAGTTGCAACATTACATTTTAGCTGTTGTACTCAATGCCCTGACCAACAGTGGAGGTGGTGGTCATATACAGGCGACGGGTCGTACTGGGGCTGCTCTTGGCTGTTTGAGATTGGCCTAGTGCTTCATGTCGTTAGTGTGTGCCTGAACTGGACAAGACGCTGGGCAAGATGACAGCTCAGTGACTATCACTGATTGCTGTGCAGACACATGGATTTGGGCCGGTGTCTGTGGGATTTGCGCATTCTCCCCGTTCTTGCGTGGGTTTTCTCCGAGTGCTCCGGTTTTCTCCCACACCCCAAAGATGTGCTGTTAGGTTGATTGGCAGAAATAAATTGTCCCTAAATCAGTTTCCCTCAATCTGGATAGCCATAAAAATTAGATAGGGGTCATGAGTAGAGAGGTGGACTGGTGGTGTTGAGATGGTGGCGCGGGCTCGTTGGGCCGAAGGGCCTGTTTCCCGGGCTGAGTTTGTTCTTTGAATTCTTTGGTGTAGTGGGATTATCACTAGTTTAGTAGTTCAGAGACCAGGGTAATGGTCTGGAATCCGAACTCGAATCCCACTATGGCAGATGGTGAATTTGAATTGAATAAAAAATCTGGAATTAAAAGTCTAATGATGATCATGACACCATTGTCGATTGCTGTTTAAATTCATCTGGTTTACTAATGTCCTTCAGGGAAGGAAATCTGCCACCCTTACTTGGTCTAGTGTACATATGACTCGAGGCCCCACAGCAATGTAGTTGACTCTTAAATGCCCTCAGGGATAGGCAATAAATGTGGGCCTAGCCACCGATACCCAGATCCCATGAATGAATAAAACAAAAGATAAGCATGCCATAAACCTTCTTTACCATCCTATCTATTTGTGTGACTACTTTTAGACAATGGACTTGAACCCCAACATCATTCCTGTTCAGGTTCCTGCCATCAACTGTATATTTCCTTTTAACAATTGATCTCCCAAAGTGCACCTTACACTTGCTTGGATTAAACTCTATGTGCCATTTCTCCATCCTTATCAGCAACTGATCTAAATCCCGCTGTATTCTTTAACAATCTTCTACAATCTTCACAGTTTTACCTATCTTTGTGTCACCTTCAAACTTATTAATCCATCTGCGTATATTTTCATCTAAGTCATTTTTTTATATATAATTATCTACCGCAAACAGCAGAGGTCCCAGTACAGATCTTTGTAGAACACCAATGGTCACAGACTTCCAGCCAAAAAACTCTCTTCCACCAATACTCTGAATTTATGGGCAAGTCAATTCTGAATCCAAGCAGCCAAGTTACTGTGGATTCATGCATCTTAATCTTCTGGATGAACCTACTATGAGGGACTTAATGAAAAGTCTTACTAAAATCCATGCAAACAACATCGGCTCAAACCTCACCGATCACCTTCGCCACCTCCTAAAAAAAACAATCAAGTTAGCAAGACATGACCTGCCCTACACAAAGCCATGCTGACTTTCCCTAATTAGGCCAACTGCGTGTTAATCTTATCCCAAAGAATCCTCTCCAATAGCTTCCCAATCATGGATGTGAAACTCACTAGTCTATAATTTCCTGATTATCCTTTTTTCCTTCCTTCACCAGAAGAACAACACTACTCACCAGTTCTCCAGGATCTCTCCAGTAGTTAGCAAGGTCTACAAAGATCTTGAGGCCCCAGCAATCTCTTTTCTTGCCTCTCTCAATGACCTTGGGTAGATCCCATTGGATCCTGGGGACTTATCCATTTTAATGTTCTTCAAGAGACCCAACACCGCTTTTTTCCTGATCTAAGAATGCTCTAGTATATTAGTGTGCTCCACACTTATCTCACTATCTTCCATGCCCATCTCCTTGGTGAATACTAACATCACTGTGAGGGAGCCTGATATTGAGGCCAAGAGTCCATTCTCATTAATTTCAAAGATCCAAGTGTAAGACTCTGTATGCACTCAGCACCACCAATGTAAAGTCCAGCAGACTGCACTACTGGTTAGAATTTTGCCAGAATATTCAGATGTCATTTGACATAATGCACTGTCAGCACAATGGTGAGATCAAAAATGCAACAGGTCCATCAGCAAAGAAAACATCTCCATTGGAAACAAAGATAGGGGACATCATCAGCAACTGCAAGAGTTGGAGAGATGGTGGAACACTACCTGAAATTGTATTCCAGGCAGAATACTCTGAGAAAGTTCTAGGCACCAAAGAAAACCTGTCCCCTCATAACAGGGCTGGAATTGCTCCCACATGGAGGAGCTGGGCAAAGCGATTGATTCACCTGCCATGGGGAAAACTCTAGGTGCTGATGCTGTAACATCTAAACTCATCAAACACAGGAAACCAGCAGTATCTGTACAAATTTCTGCTGGAGGGTTGCAGTGACTGCTGGAGGGAGCAGGGATGTATGTTTGTGATGTAAAGATTCCCTGTACAAGAACATGGGCGACTTCAGTAATTGCAATAACTATTGAGTCATCTCCCTGCTGAGCGTTGTGGCTTTTGCCCATATTGCCCTTGTCAGACTGAGGATCCTGACTGAACACATCTACCCCGAATCCCAGTGTGGTGTCAGGACTGGAAAACCTGCCCTTGACACGATCATCTGAGTCCAGCAGCTGCAACAGAAGTGTTGTGATTGTTTTATTTGGGAGGAAGTTTCACCTTTTATGTGAGAGAAATGTTACCTATGTTCCCTCCTAACTGGGCTAAATCTGATTTTTATGTTGCATTCACCCAACTTTCCCAACCAAGGTGTGCACACCATGTTTAAATGTTAATTGTCAGAGGACCAGAGCTGTTTGTCAAAGGACGTACTGCAGGGTGGAATTTGAGTTTTTTTGGAGGTTGGGAAGTGACAGGGTTAAGGTCCTGATTTGATGTTTCCCCTCCACACTCTTACAGGAGCTGATACTGGATGCAGAGGATACTTGGATTCAATTGGAGGGCCTGTCAGAAATGACCGAGTACACACTGACACTGCAGTCTGCACATGGCACCATGAGAAGTACACCAGAACATGCTTCATTTACAACAGGTATGAGTGAAGTGAATGTGCAAATGTATGAGTGCTCTCCTAAGTACAGGAATCCATCTGGCACAAAGATGTATCCAATACAAATGTATTAAATAACAACTCACTAGAGTAAGCTCTACTGCTCCTCTGATCTTTTCACCTCGTGCCTCATCTTGTAACATGCTCCTCAAATCTTCCTCTTGCGGCAGAGATGTTAATATAAAAACAGACATTAGGAGCAGCAGGAGGCCATTTGGCCCTTCGAGCCCACACAATCATTTATTTTGATCATGGCTGATCATCCAGCTCAATAGCAAGACATGCCGACCCCAATATCCTTTGATCTCCTTCTCCCCAAATGCTATGTCTAATTTCTTCTTGTAAACGTTCAATCTTTTGGTCTCAACTGCTTTCTGTGATAGTAATGTGGTAGTGAATTCAACAAGCAGACCACTCTCTGGGTGAAGAAATTTCTCCTCATCTCTGTCCTCAAAGGTTTACCCGATATCCTTAGGTTGTGATCCCTGGTTCTGGAAATCCCACCATCAGGGACATCCTTCGTTCATCCACTTTAAATGTCCTCATGCAGCACTCGCTGAAAGTAAGCACGCAGGTACAGCAGGCAGTAAATGGTATGTTGGCTTTCTTAGCGAGAGGTTTTGAATAGAGGGGTAAGGGTGTTTTCATGCAATTGTACAGGGTTTTGGTGAGGCCACATCTGGAGTATTGTGTGCAGTTTTGGTGTCCTTATTTGAGAACGGATGTCCTTGTGATAAAGGGAGTACAGCGAAAGTTTACAGATTGATTCCTGGGATGATAGGTCTGTCATATGAGGAGAAACAAAGTCAGTTAGGATTATATTCACTAGAGTTTAGAAGAGTAAGAGGGGTCTGATTGAAACTTATAAAATTCTAACAGGGTTAGACAGGTGGGGGAATCCAGAACTAGGGGTCATTGTTTGAGGATAAGGGGTGAACCTTTTAAAACTAAGGTGAAGAGAAATTTCACCCAGGATTAGTGAATGTGTGGAATTCACTATCACAGAAAGTAGTTGAGGCCAAAACGTCTGATTTCAAGAAGAAATTAAATAGGGGTGGCACAGTGGTTCGCATTGCTGCTTACAGTGCCAGGGATCAGGCTTTGATTCCCAGTTTGGATCACTGTCTGTGCAGAGTCTGCACATTCTTCCTGTGTCTGCGTGGGTTTCCTGGGGGTGCTTTGGTTCCCTCCTACAGCTCAAAGATGTGCAAGTTAGATGAATTGGCTATGCTAAGTTCTCCCTCAGTCTCAGTACCCAACCGAGTGTTGGATTGTGGCAATGAGGGGATTTTCACAGTAACTTCATTGCAATGTGAATGTAAGCCTATTTGTGACTAATAAATAAATTTTAATGTAGTTCTTGGGGCTAAAGAGATCAGGGATATGGGAGGAAGCGGGAGTGGGGGGGTCGAGATAATGAATTCGATGATCAGCCATGATCAGATGAATGCTGGAGCAGGCTCAAAGGGCTGAATGGCCTACTCCTGCTTCTAGTTTCTGTGTTGTCTGGGATGGAACATTTCAGCCATGCGGAGAGACTGGATTGGCTGGGTTTGTTTTTCCTGGAGCAGAGATGGCTGAAGGGGGGATTTGATAGAGGTATACAAAATTCTGAGGTATAGATAGGATAGATCATAAGAAATATTTCCCCATGTCTAAGATCCAGAGGGCATAGGTTTAAGGCAAGGAGGAAGAGGGGATCTGAGGAGAGGTTTTTTCATCCAGAAGATGGGGGGATGCAATGACTGAGAGGGTGACAGAGGCAGGTACTCTCATTTCAGAAGCATCTGGACAAGCACTTAAATCTCTAAGGCATGGTAACTGTGGACCAAGTGCTGGTAAATGTGATTAGTATAGATTGATATTTAATAGACGTGGTGGGCCGAGAGACCTGATTCTGTGGTGTATGATTCGATGGGCGAGATTTTCTGGCCGCAGTCACACAAAAACCAGAAAACCCCGCCTGAGGTCAACAGGCCTTTGCCCGCTCCATCCTCAGTCCACTATGATTCCCGTGGCAGATGGTACAGGAAAATTCCCCCTTATGATTCTAATTGACAATTTGTGTTGTCACTGGTTCAGTAAAAATATCTGCTTCCCTGGATAGTACGAGGTGTGCAAAAGGAACCTCGGAGGAGTAAATCTCTCAATTAAATTCCTCCTTGGATCTTATGGCTGAGATTGAGAATTTCATTGACAACTGAGAGTGCAGCAATAAAAGTTTGAGAGTTAGTGAAGGCAGCATGACTACAACCAGGGATTATTTTAGTAAAGAGTTTGATGATGTAGGCTCAAAGGTGGCACACAGTATCATTGATCTGTCGGTAAAAGCAACCTGTACTAACATTAGTTTGGGCTTGTTTAAAGATGTGCCGATAGAGCATCTTTTATCATATACAATAAATGTCAGAATTACACGACAGATCAAGCAGCATCCTTGGAGAGAGAAACAGAGTTTCAGGTGATCAATTTTAATTGGAACTTTCATTAGTTCACTCTGATCAGCTCAGATTTCTCCTGATGCTCTATCACTCTGTCCTTAATTATCACTTTTAATTGTATCTGATAACTTTCCCCACAACAGAAGTTGAACTAACAGGTTGAAAACTCTAGGTTTCTCTCTCTAACTTTCCTTAAATAATGGAGTTTCCACTTGCCATTTTCCACTCTGAAAGGACAATTCTTGAATCTAGAACATTCTGGAAAAGGCATGGCTCAGGTAACCGCAATTTCCTCACCTACTTCCTTTCAAAACTCTGGCAGGAGTTGGATAGGTTAGACAGGAGATACCATCAGATCCTGGGGATTTTAACTATAATGAACCCTGCCAATGTCAACTTGATGATTACCCTCTATGACATGGGTCTTTTCCCCGCTCGGCTCTAACCAGTGTCCCTGAGGGACAGACTCCTCTCTTTCCATCATTACAAAGGCGGTTCCTCTGTTGGTGTTACCCTTGTTACATGGAGTCATTTCAATGCTGGTTCATACTAAGTGGCATTGTTTTGGCCAGAGACAATGCCCATTTATCCAGGTTGGAGATTGGTATGGCTGTACACTGGCTTGTCTACATCTGTGTCTGGAATACGACAATTATTATTATTCAATGGCCTCCGCCATTCTCAACAATCACAAAACTCCAGGGGAGGATTCGCTGTTATCCTCCAGGGAGGATGTGGAAGACAAGAGGGAGATTTGAGAATTGAACTGATGAATAAAAATGTATGAGTTGTTAGCATACCTATTTGTATTGATTCACTCCTTGTTTATATCAATGCTCCCGCTGGGGTCAATAGAATAAGTCATTTCAAAGTCCCTCACTGTTGCTATTGCTCCTCGAGGATGAGAAGCTGAATAATGAGTTGAGTTCCATGAGAATTTGTCTTTTCCAGTTGTCGTGATTCATTTTTCTCATTGTAGAAGGCAGTCTTTATCCATACCCTTGGGATTGCACTCAGCACCTACTTAATGGGGACACTGTCAGTGGCATCTACACTGTCTACATCAATGCAGAGCCACAGCAAAGCCTGCAAGTCTTCTGTGACATGACTACTGATGGTGGAGGCTGGACTGTGAGTAAGACTTCACACATTCTTCCTGTACTAATTGTACAATGATATGGTGATAAGTCAAGGTCTAGACATCTTACATTCTCGTTTGCGAGAGCCTTACTTTGGTGAGGTGAAGGCTTGAGTCAATCTGCATTCTCACTGAATCCACATCAAACAAGTTTCATGTTTGTTACACTTGCCAGCTGAGGAAATCTAGCTGAAACAACCGCACCTCAGAACACTGAATAGTGCCCAGGGTGGGATTAGGATGACACAAGGGAAGTCAGTGATAAGGAGTGTCAAGGTGCAAGTTCACATCGAATATTAAACATCTGTAGATTGAGGATGGAAGTGAAAATTATAGAGTGTATGCAGGGCAGCATACCGAGGTCCAGACAAATTAAGTGCCCGTGAGCCTGGCATTCAGCAATATGAGAATTTTAGGTGTACTGAAAGCAAATTAGGTATGGGAAATGTGCAGAAAGGTTAAGAGGGCAATTCTGGCAGGAGAAATACTCGGGGCTGAGATTGGGAAAGCAGTAAACAATCTGCACCCAAGTACAAAATCAGCCGGTTGAAATAAACTTGGTATGGTCCCTTGATTCAATGTTAACAACAGATGGTGATCCCACTTGGGCTTAGATAGAAGTTAAAGCTGTCCCCATCAAACACTCCCAGGACATTTACAACAGGGGTTAGATACAGAGTAAAGCTCCCTCTACACTGCCCCCATCAAACACTCCAAGGACACAACAGGTATCCTGGAATCTTCTCAAGTTTGAGGATACAAGCAGAATGTCAGAGATGATGAAAATATTTTGCTAAGCTTGAGGATACAGCTATAGCCCTGCCTTTCTTCATTACAGGTGTTCCAGAGACGGCAGGATGGACTGATAGATTTTGCAAGGAAATGGGTTGATTATCGAGTGGGCTTTGGAAACCTGGAGGGTGAATTCTGGCTGGGTACGTACAACACGATCATTTTCCAAATCTTAGCAAAGAAGCAAATGTTTTCATCAGCTCTGTGGTTTAGATAAACGTCTTAATTGATTATACTATTGACGTTTAGGGAGATTGTTTCAGCCTTTCAATAATGGTTTTATGAGTTAATATCCCACATTTAATTTCCTCAATCATCACATCTATCATTGTTCGGTTGAGGGGGCAATTGTTCATTAATGGTGGCTTCTCAACCACAATGCTCTATTCTATAGAAACTGCTTTATTCATTGAATTCTGTAATTTTACTCCCAGATGTTGCCTGTAAAAATGTCTGACAGATTCCTAGAACCATAGGGTCCCTACAGTGCAGTAAAGGCCATTTAGAACATAGAACACTACAGCACAGAACAGGCCCTTCGGCCCACGATGTTGCGCCGGCCAGTTACAAAAACAATGACCCACTAGCCTATACCAATCCCTTTTCATCCATAAACCTATCCACAGATCTCTTAAACGCCCCCAAACTAGGCACATTTACAACTGCAGCAGGCAGGGCATTCCAATCCCTCACCACCCGCTGGGTAAAGAACCTACCCTTGACATCCGTCCTGTAGCTACCCCCGCTTAATTTAAAGCCATGCCCCCTCGTGCTAGCTTTCTCCATCCGAGGAAAAAGGCTATCACTGTCCACCCTGTCTAAACCTCTAATCATCTTATATGTTTCAATAAGATCCCCTCTTAGCCGCCTTCTTTCCAACAAAAACAACCCCAAATCCCTCAGTCTCTCCTCATAGGACCTCCCCACCATACCAGGCAACATCCTAGTAAACCTCCTCTGCACCCTCTCCAAAGCCTCCACATCCTTCCTGTAATGTGGGTAACCGAACTCCATGATGACTATTTACCATCAACCACCACCCTCTGTCTCCTATCTGATAGCCAATTTCTGATCCAATTTCCTAGATTACCCACAATCCCATACATCTGCATTTTCTGCAGAAGCCTACCATTGAATCTCACTGACCCTTCAAAAGAGCATTTCCACCCAGGTCCTTCCCTCTATCCCATCGGATAACCCCACACATTTGCCATGGACACTAAGGGGCAACTTACATAGAAACATACAACAGGAGTAGGCCAGTTGGCCCTTTGAGCCTACTCCGCCATGCCTTACGACCATGAATGAATGGCCAACTCAATAGTATAATCTTGCTTTCTCCCCATTACCTTTGATTCCATTCGCCCCAATTGCTGCGTCTAGCTACCTCTTGATTACAAACAATGTTTTGGCATCAACTACTTCCACAGGCTCACCAGTCTCTGGGTGAACAAATGACTCTTCAACTCTGTCCTAAATGGTCTAACCTGTACGCTCAGACTGTGTGTGACCTTTGGTTCTGGACTCCCCCACCATCGGGAACATCCTTCTTGCCTCTACCCTGTCTAGTCTTCTTAGAATTTTATAAATCTCTATGAGATGCCAACCTCCTCGCCTCCCCCCCCGCCCAACCCCCGAACCCATTCATCTGAACTCTAGCGAAAACAATCCCTAACCTAGTCAATCTCTCCGCTATCCCCGGAATCAGCCTGGTAAATCTTTGGTGTATTCCTTTGGGAGCAAGAACATCCTTCCTCGGAAAAGAAGACCAAAACTGTATATAATACAAGGTTTGTAATTGGGGCAGGGGTAATTATGATGCGATTAGGCAAGAATTAGGGAGCATAGGCTTTTTACTCTTCTGTAAGAAATAAAAAAATGACCAAGGTGAGGTTAGGGCCAGTTAAGGATAGTAGTGGGAACTTGTGCATGGAGTTAGAAGAGATAGGTGAGGTGTTGAATGAATCCTTTTCTTCAGTGTTCACTAAGGAGAGGAGCCTTAGTGAGGATGAGGATGAGTGTGTGATACAGGCTGATAGGATGGAGGAGGTAAATGTTCTGAGGGAAGTTGTATTAGCAATTTTGAAAAACCTGAGGGTAAATAAGTGCCAGATGAGATACATCCTAGGATACTTTGGAAGGCAAAGAATGAGATTGCGGAACGTTTAGCTTTGACCTTTGGGTCCTCACTGTCCACAGGGATTGTCTCTGTAAGAAGTCTCACAAAACCAGGTTCAAATCCAACAAGTTTATTTGATAGTAAACCCACAAGCTTTCGGGGTTTGCCCCTTCGTCAGGTGAGTGGAGATTTCTGATCACAAACAGAGCATATAAAGGCATACACAGTTTATAGAACACTGTTGAGAATGCAAGTCTTTACAGCTAATAAAATTTACAGCTGTAAAGACTCGCATTCTAATCAGTATTCTGTAAACTGTGTGTCTGTGAAAGCTAGTGGGTTTACTATCAAATAAATTTGTTGGACTTTAACCTGGTAGAACCATAGAACCATAGAACCCTACAGTGCAGAAACAGGCCCTTCGGCCCATCGAGTCTGCACCGAACACAATCCCACCCAGACCCTATCCCCATATCCCTACACATTTTACCTGCTAATCCCTCTAACCTACACAACCCAGGACACTAAGGGGCAATTTTTTTAGCATAGCCAATGAACCTAACCCGCACAACTTTGGTGTTGTGAGACTTCTTACTGTGTTTACCCCAGTCCAATGCCGGCATCTCCGCATCATGGGGATTGTGCCAGAGGACTGGAGAGTGGCAAATGTTGTTCCTTTCTTCAAGAAAGGAAATAGGAATGACTCTGGTAATTATAGGCCAGTTAATCTTACTTCGGAGGTTGGTAAGTTAATGGAAAGGGTCCTGAGAGATAGGATTTACGACCATTTGAAAAGATGCAGTTTAATCCGGGATAGTCAGCACAGTTTTAGGAGGGGTAAGTCCTGCCTCACAAATTTGATTGAATTCCTTGAGGACGTAACTAAGTGTGTGGCAAAGGTAAAGCAGTTTGATGTTGTATACATGGATTTTAGTAAGGTGTGGGATAGAAGGAAAGTTGGCCAATTGGATAAGTAACTGGCTGTCTCACTGAAGACAGAGGGTGGTGGTGGAGGGAAAATTTTCAGACTAGAGGCCAGTTACCAGCGGTGAACCACAGGGATCTGTGCTGGGTCCTCTGCTATTTGTGATTTTTACCAATGACTTGGAAGAGGGGGCTGAAGAGTGGGTTAGTAAATTTGCTGATGGCACCAAGATTGGTGGAGTAGTGGATGAGGTGGAGGGCTCTTGTAGGCTGTAAAGAGACATTGATAGGATGCAAAGTTGGGCAGAAAAGCAGCAGATGGAGTTTAACCCTGTTAAGTGCGAGGTGATTCATTTTGGTAGGACAATCTTGAATGCGGATTATAGGGTCAACGGCAGGGTTCTGAGGAATGTGGAGGAACAGAGAGATCTTGGGGTTCATATCCACAGATGTTTGAAGCTTGCCACACAAGTGGATAGAGCAGTCAAGAAGGCTTATAGTGTGTAAGCGTTTATTAGAATATAGAACATTACAGCACAAACAGGCCCTTTGGCCCTCGAGATGCGCCAATCACATCAACCCCACCAATCTATAGACCTATCTATAACCCCCAATCCCATTAAACCCCATATACTCATCCAGAAGTCTTTTAAAAGACCCCAGTGACTTCGCCTCCACCACCGATGACGGCAGCCGATTCCATTCACTCACTACCCTCTGAGTGAAAAACTTACCCCTAACATCACCTCTGTACTTCCCTCCCCGCACCTTAAATCTGTGTCCTCTCGTAGCGACCATTTCAACCCGGGGAAATAGCCTCTGAGAGTCCACCCTATCTATTCCTCTCAACATTTTATAAACTTCTATCAGGTCGCCTCTCAACCTTCGCCTCTCTAGGGAAAAGAGTCCCAGCTCCCTCAACCTATCTTCATAAGGCATGCCTCCCAGTCCAGGCAACATCCTTGTAAATCTCCTCTGCACCCTTTCAATAGCTTCTACGTCTTTCCTATAGTGAGGCGACCAGAACTGCGCACAGTACTCCAAATGAGGCCTGACAAGGGTCCTGTAAAGTTGCAGCATTACCTCCCGACTCCTAAACTCAATCCCTCGATTAATGAAGGCCAGTACACCATACGCCTTCTTGACCACCTCCTCCACCTGCGAGGCCGATTTAAGAGTCCTGTGGACCCGGACCCCGAGATCCTTCTGCTCTTCAACGCTACTAAGACTCCTGCCCTTGATAGTGTACTCGTTCATCCCGTTGGTTCTGCCGAAATGGACAACCTTATTGAAAGCCTTTTGAAAGTCTAAATAAATCACATCTACTGGTTCTCCTCAGTTAACTTTACTCACAAAATTCCAATAGATTTGACAAGCATGATTTTGTAAATCCATGCTGATTTTGTCTGATTATACCACTGCCTGCCAAATGCAGAGTTATGAAAGCCTTGATAATAGATTCTAACAACTCCCCCAATACCGACGTTACTGTTGCACTATTACTCTGTCTCACACTCACTGTGAACACACACTGGCACTCTCTCACATCCTCTCTACTTTCCCACAGCCTGTTTCTAACTTGTTGATCTGTGTTTTGTGGGTTTAGGTTTGGATAACATTCACAAGATCTCTGCTCAAAACAGATATGAACTCCGCATTGATCTCCGTGATGGCCGTGAATCAGTGTACGCAGTGTATGATCGATTTTACCTGAGTGATTCCAGGAACCTGTACAAACTGAGACTGGGAGATTACAATGGGACTGCTGGTGGGTTTTATTTACATTCCGATGTGGAATAGAAATTTATTAATAGTTAATATTAGAAAGGTAGGAACTTTCATTCAGTCAAAATTTCATTCTTCTTAAATGTCATGGATCGCAAGTAATAATGTGATAGTAATTTCCCCTGAGTGAATGATGCTGAAATATCTTTGCTAATTGCTGCTCTCTGTGTGGTGTTGGCACATCCTCCACCTTTTTCTCTCATTTGCAGAGATCACCAGACTGGGAAACAATTACAGACTCCCATGCTGGGAGCATATTAGTGAGTGGGCAAGTTGAGCTTTTATAACAATCTGGGAGCTTCAACCTCACAATTGTTGAGATTGTTATTTTACTCCAGATTTATTTTAACTCCTCCAGCTGCCACGGTCGGATTTGAACTTACGCTTAAACATGACAACATATAATTCTTAACAGCTAACTATCTCTATTGGCCAAATTTAGAAGGAATCCCTACAGAACTGAACCCTTTTTTTAGAACTAGTTAGCACAGAAACCAAAGATACTGACATTGGTCCTAGATTTTAAGCCTTTTGACACTTCTGGGAGGTGATCCAGACAGACTGGCACCAGAATCTTCCAAATCCCATGTAGCAACTTCCAAAGAAAATTACATCCCAAACAGTAGATTCTCAGAAAAAATCTTATTTCTTGGCAGATTCCAGTCTCCACTTCAGACAGAGGAAGAGATACAGCTCTTTCTAAAAATCCCAAATGCATACTAGGAGTAGGCCATTTGGCTTCTCGAGCCTGCTCCACCATTCAATAAGATCATGGCTGATTTTTCCATGGATTCAGCTCCACTTACGTGCCTGTTCACCCTTAATTCCTTAACTGTTCAAAAATTTATCTATCCTTGCCTTAAAAGCATTCAATGAGGTCGCCTCAACTGCTTCACTGGGCAGGGAATTCCACAGTTCCACAAGTTTTTCTTTAACTCAGTCCTAAATATGCTCTCCCTATTTTGGGGCCACGGCCCCTAGTTCTAGTTTCACCCACCAGTGGAAACAGCTTCCCTGCTGCTGTCATGTCTGTTCCCTTCATGTTCTTATATGTTTCTATAGGATCTCCCCTCGTTCTTCTGAATTCTAATAAGTATAGTCCCAGTCTACTCAGTGTCTCCTCATAAGCCAACCCCCTCAGCTCTGGAATCAACCTATGAATCTCCTCTGTATCCCTTCTGGTACCAGTATATCCTTTTTCAAGTAAGGAGATCAAAACTGTACATACTGCTTCAGGTGTGGCCTCACCAGCACCTTGTATAACTGCAACATAACCTCCCATTTTTAAACTGCATTCTTCTAGCAATTAAGGACAAAATTCCATTTGCCTTCCATTACCTGCTGCACCTGCAAACCAACTTTTTTCATGAATGAGGGCACCCAGGTCCCTCTGTACAGCAGCTTGCCACAGTTTTTTACCATTTAAATAATAGTTCATTTTATTGTTATTCCTACCGAAACCAGCATTGTACTCCATCGCCAGATCCTCGCCCACTCACTTAGATTATCTATATCCCTTTGTAGACTTTCAGCGTCCTCTGCACATTTTGCTCTACCAGTCACCTTAGTGTCATCTATGAATTTTGACACATTACACTTGGTCTCCAACTCCAAATCATCTAAATAAACTGTAAACAATTGGGATCCCAACACTGATCCATGAGGCACACCTCGAGTCACTGATGGCCAACCAGAAAAACACTCCTTTATCCCCACTCTTTGCTTTCTGTTATTTAACCAATCTTCTTTCCATACTAATATGTTATCCATAATGGTGTGCACCTTTATCTTATGTAGCAGCCTTTGGTGCGGCACCTTGTCAAATGCCTTCTGGAAATCCAGATACACCACATCCACAAGTTCCCCATTGTCTACTGCACAAGTAATGTTCTCAAAGTATTCCACCAAATTAGTCAAACATGACCTACTCTTCATGAAGCCATGCTGCTTCTTCCCAATGGGACAATTTATATCTAGATGTCTCGCTATTTCCTCCTTGATGATAGATTCAAGCATTTTCCCTACTGCAAAGTTAAGCAAACCGGCCTATTGTTTTGTTTACCTCTTTTTTACCTCTTTTATCCTTTTGTTTACCTCTTTTTTTCAACAGTGGCCTTGAGTTTTCTGTGAGAGCCTAGCTGTACCCAGTCAAATGACCTTACCTGTCAATCAACCTAATCAATTACTACTCTGCAATATCCCAAGGAAAACGCAAAATAACAAAGCACTGCATCAGTTCAGTTTGAACAAACATTGAAGCAATTAAGATCAATTATGTCCCTGCAGTAACAATACAGGGCTGCTGCGTCGGACAAAATGGCTCTGGTAAAAAGAAAGGGGCTAGTAAATGCATTCAGCACAGAAACGTGACTAAAATACATTTCTAGAAGGCACAGTATGGTCACACCTCTCATTCTTCTAAACACCAATTGGCATAGACCTAACTTGCTTAAACTTTGCAATAAGACAATCCTTTCAGTCCACGAATCAGTCTAATGAACCTTCTTTAAACTACCTCCAAATCAAGTATATCCCTTCTTAGAGAAGGAGACCAAAACTGTACCCTGTATCCAGGTGTGTTCCCACAAGTACCTTGTACAGATTCAGCAAGAAAATCATTAAAATGAAGAGAGACTGCAGAATGATGTGGTACCAAGGGATTTGATTATCCTCAGCCATGAATCACCAGAATTTTCAGAATGAGGAGACAAGGTATAGATAGGATTTCTTACAGAGAAGCCTGAGAAAGAAGGGCTAGGGACAGACAACATAGACTAAATGAGACAGTTCTGAAGAGTCTGCAGGGAGTCCAATTCAGCAGAACACTTCAGGAAGGTTGTGAGCATTCTTGAGAGGGCGTGGAGGAGATTTACCAGAGTAGGTCCAGAGATGAGAGATTTTAGCACCAAGATGCCAATGTTCTACTGGGAGTACAGGAGATTGAGGGGAGATTTGGTAGAGGTGTAGAAGCTGATGACAGGTTTAGATAAGGTAGACAAGGAAAAGCCTTTCCCATTGGCTGATAGTACAATGACTGGGGAACACAAATTGAAGGTTTTAGGAAAGAGTTAGGGGAGATTGTGAGGGAAACAATAAATGATTTCCACAGGAAATTGGATGGGAACTGGAAAAAATTAAACTTAGAGATATAGAGATAGAGCAGGGATGAGGCTAATTGTATTAACCCACTAGGAGCCCATCACTGAGTCAATTGGTCACTGTCTGTGCCTGCAATGAGTCTGTAACTCTATATCCACAGGGGACTCACTCTCCTATCATCAGGGCCGCCCGTTTTCCACCAAGGATCGGGACAATGATGTTGCTATCACAAACTGTGCCTCGTCTTACAAGGGAGCCTGGTGGTATAAGAACTGTCACCGTGCTAACCTCAACGGGAAATATGGAGAGAATCGCCATAGTCAGGTAAGGGACAAACAAATCAAACAGACTAGAGGGAGCAGACACAATGCCCAATGTCAGAGTGCTTGGTGTCACCAGCCTGTCTCTGAATGGATCACTGATTCCCAAAACACACCAGCCTGCCTCTAATTGGTTAAATTTTAATGCTTTGACTGACAGGCCACATGGGTGGTTGGGCAAAGGGTGGGGTCTGGGACGGGGACAACGGCAGTCTTGGTGAAATTTCCTGAAGGTTTAACAGGATTTTACAAAGCTGAGGAATGGGTGAAGCTTTGAACAAAGCAAGACATTGCACCAATGGATTTTCAGTATGGGCAGACTACACCTCACCTCACACAGGCCAGGATTCTCTCATCTCACACACCCTGCTCTCACCCGAACCAAACTGGTTAGGCCTTCACAAGCCTACTTGCTGCACTTTGTTCCTAAGATCACCTTACCTTACAGACACATCGCTCTCTATCAAGGCACCTCTTCATATCTTTCACTGAGCACTCCCCACTTGACACTCACCTTTCTCTTACATCATGTCTAATCCTGCACAAATACAATCCATCTGCACTGTAGGGATTCTATGAAGTCTATCCACCTTCCAATTCTCACACTCACATCTTTTCATCCTTGTAAGAGAGCATAGAAGAGCAGACAGAGATGACCCCCCAGATACCTCCGTACAGATAGCTGCGGAGGAGGAGATTAGGTAGACCTCACAGTTACAATTGGAGATGAGAATCTCTCAGTGACCTAATGTTCAATAACACACATTTCAAGGGCAGGCTACATTCACTTATGTTAATTTTGTATCAGATGTTAGTGCAGGATGGTGATATGCAGTGTTGAGTTAAAGTCTCTCACATTGACAACCTTAATTTCCCATCACATTCCCTCGGTGGTTTGTGTTGGGGAAGGATGACCATCTCCTTAGGGACTCTCTCTGAAGTTGCACAGTCACACAACTCATGTACACTGTCTCTGCGAGATCTACAGTAGGATTTTCACATGATGTCCCATACATAAGAAGTGAATAGGAAGAGGTAGGAATGGCAATGTTGTGGGAATGCCACTTGACAAGTATCCCAGAGGAGTGGATTAATGCCCCAGTGAACAAGAGCTCAACTGGCACTAAGAAATTTAAACTGAAAGAATCAGGAATGCTGATTGTGAAGCTACTGCATTGTCGTAAAACTGGTTCAGTAATGCCCCTTTATCTGCCATCAGACCCACAGCCATGTTGTTAACCACATGTCTGGAGTCACATGTAGGCCAGAGCAGGTGAGGACACCAGGTTTCCTTCCCTAAAGGACATATGTGAACCAGGTGGGTTTTTACAACAATCAACAATAATTCCATTGTCATCATTAGACTTTTATTCCCAGATTTTATTCAAGTTTCACCATCAGCTGTGGTGGGATTTGAACCCAGGTCCCCAGACTGTTACCCTGGGTCTCTGGATTATGGTCCAGTGACAATACCGCTGCACCACCACCTCCTATTAGTGCTCCAGAACTTGCTACACCCTTAGCCAAGTGGTTCCAGTACAGCTACAACACTAGCATCCACCTGGCAGTGAAAAATTACTCAGGTATGTTCTGTATGCAAAAAACAGGATAAATCAAACCTGGTTAATTACTGCCCCATCAGTTTACGCTCAGTCAACAGTAAAATGATGGAAGGAGTCATCAACAGCACTATCACGTAGCACTTACTCAGCAATAACCTGCTCATGGACACTCAGTTTGGGCTCTACAAGGGTCATTTAGCTCCTGACCTCATTACAGTCTTGGTTCAAACATGACAAAAGAGCTAAACTCCAGAGATGAGATGAAAGTGACAGAGCTTGACATTATTTGTCCCAGTAGAGCATCAGGGAGTCCTAGGAAAACTAGAGTCAGTGGGATTCAGTGCAAACTCTCTGCTGGTGAACTCACACTCAGCACAAAGGAAGATGACTGTGATGATTGGAGGCCAATCATCTCAGGATATCACTGCAGGCGTTCCTTGCGGTAGTGTCCTAGGCTCAACCATTTTCAGTTACTTCATCAATGACTTTCCTTCCATCATGAGGTTAGTAGTGGGGATGTTCGGCATTGTTCACAACTCCTCAGACATTCTGCTCAAGTAAACTCTCACACTGAGCTCTGGGGGTTATGGGAGGGGGAGTGGGATGCGGGTGGAACAGGAGCCTGTAATTCTATCATGACCAGCTTGGGGGAAGACGAATCAGTGATCCTATCTGAGATCGGCTGTGGGGGAGGGGGGGCGGGGGGGGGGGGGGGGGGGGGGTGCTGGATGATGGGACACAGAATTCTGTATCCAATCAGACACTGGCTTTTGGGGAGACAGGAATCTGTGATCCAATCAGAGATTGGGTTAGGGGAAAACAGGAGTCTGTGATCCAATCATAGATTGGCTTTGGGGTTTGGGGGAAGGGGGTAGAATGGATCAAAAACTCCTGTCCAATCAGAGATAGGCTTGGGGAGGAAACAGTAACATGTGTTCCAATCTGAGCCTGACTGATTTGTGGTTATTTGGAGATGACTACTCCCATACTCCCTTGACTGAGCTTTCACCCTGACCCATCCGCCAGAGTGTTGACTCATTATGGCCTAGCTCACTTGGGTTCCAGTTGTACCATGCCTTGATTTAAAATGCTCAAGCTGGTTTTCAAATCCACCTGATTTGGAGGCTGTGCCCCCTAGTCCTACTGTCTTTTTTGAGCGGGAAGAGTCTCTCCACCTCTATCCTATCCATCCCATTCATCATCTTATACGTCTCAATGAGATCTCCCCTCATTCTTCTAAACTCTAACGAGTACAAGCCTAGTTTATTCAGCCTCTCCTCATAGCTCAATCCCCTGAACTCTGGTATCAGCCTAGTAAACCTCCTCTGCACTCCCTCCAGGGCCAAAATATCTTTGTGCAGGTGCGGCGCCCAAAACTGCATACAGTACTCCAGCTGCGGCCTCACCAATGCCCTATACAGCTGCAGCAAGACCTCCCTACTTTTATATTCAATCCTACTTTTATATTCAATTAAATTGCTGGGCTTCTAACAGAAATCTTTGTTTCTTCATTGGACACAGGTGAGGTCCCAGAGGATTGGAGGATAGCAAATGTGGTCCTGTTATTTAAGAAGGGTAGCAAGGATACCCAAATAATTATAGAGTGAGTTTGATGTCTGTGGTAAGGTATTTGTTGGAGAAGATTGTTAGAGATAGGATCTATACGTATTTATAGAACCATAGAACCCTAGAACCCTACAGTGCAGAAACAGGCCCTTCGGCCCATCGAGTCTGCACCGAACACAATCCCACCCAGACCCAATCCCCATACCCCTACACATTTACCTGCTAATCCCTCTAACCTACACATCCCAGGACACTAAGGGGCAATTTTAGCATAGCCAATGAACCTAACCCGCACATCTTTGGACTGTGGGAGGAAACCGGAGCACCCGGAGAAAACCCACGCAGACATGAGGAGAATGTGCAAACTCCACACAGGCAGTGACCCGAGCCGGGAATTGAACCCAGGACCCTGGAGCTGTGAAGCAGCAGTGCTAACCACTGTGCTACCGTGCCAGAACAGAACAGAATAGTCTCATTAGCAATATACACATGGTTTTGTACGAGGAAGGTCATACCTCAAAAATTTGGTTGAGTTTTTTGAGGGGGGTGACAAAAATGATTGATGAGGGAAGGGCCATGGATGTCGTCTACATGGATTTTACTAAAACATTTGACAAGATCCCTCGTGAAAGGCTGCTGCAAAAAGTTAAATCACACGGGATCAAAGGTGAACTAGCTAGATAGATTCAGAAATGGTTTGGCCAAAGAAGACGGACAGTGGCAGTGGAGGGGTCTTTTTCTGATTGGAGGTCTGTGATAGTGGTATTCTGCAGGGTTCTGTACTGGGACCTCTGCTGTTTGTGATATATAGAAGTGATTTGGAAGAAGATGTAGCTGGTCTGATTAGTAAGTTTGTGGATGACACAAAGATTGCTGGAGTTGCAGATAGTGATGAACATTGTCAGAGAATACAGCAGGATATAGATAGGCTGGAAAATTGGGCAGAGAAATGGCAGATGGAATTTAACCCATATAAATGCAAAGTGATGCATTTTAGTAGATCTAATGCAGGGAGGAGTTATACAATAAATGGCAGAACCATCAGGAGTATAGACACACAAAGGGACCTGGGTGTGTAAGTCCACAGATCCCTAAAGGTGGCAACACAGGTAGAAAAGGTAGTGAAGAAGGCATATGGCATGCTTGCCTTTATTGGACAGGACATAGAGTGTAAAAGTTGGTATGTGATGTTGCAGTTATATAGAATGTTGGTTGGGCCACATTTGAAATATTGCATCCAGTTCTAGTCACCACACTACCAGAAGGACGTGGAGACTTTGGAGAGAGTGGAGAAAAAGTTTACCAGGGTGTTGCCTGGTATGGAGGGTCTTAGCTATAAGGTGAGATTGAGTAAACTAGGGATGTTCTTCCTGGAAAAATGGAGGTTGAGGGGAGACCTGATAGAAGTTTATAAAATTATGAAGGGTACAGATAGGATGAACAGTTGGAAGCTTTTTCCTAGGTTGCATATGATAAACACAAGGGGTCAAAAGTTCAAGGTGAAGGGGGCCAGGTTCAATACAGATATGTGGGGATGTATTTTACACAGAGAGTGGTGGGGGCCTGGAATGCACTACAAGCAAGATGGTTGAGGCAGACACGCTAGGATTATTTAAGGCATATCTAGATAGCCGCATGAACAGACTGGGAATAGAGGGATACAAATGGATAGTCTCGTTAGGAACGCAGGCTTGGAGGGCGGAGGGGCCTGTTCCTGTGCTGTATTGTTCTTTGTCCTTTGTTTGTTCTTCGACTGGAAACCTCATATTCAAGGAAATAAAGTGTTGAGAAAAGTTAGAAAAGTGAAAAAAAGGGGTGCTTGTGACAGCACTGATTTCGGAAGAGATTATAGTGTTGGAAAAAGAGATGACCTGAGGGGCCATGGATAGAATCTGTTCTCCCATTGGGAAGACACAGCAGGTCATGGTTAGCGAATTTAGTGGAATTCTTCAAGGATATTATGAGCGCGATGGGACAACAGGGAACCAGTAGATGTGATGTGTCTGGATTTGCAGAAGCATTCGACAAGGTGCTGCGCAAAAGGCCGCTGCGTAAGACAAAGGTGCACACTGTTACTGGAAATGTATTAGCATAGATAGAGGATTGGTTAAATAACGGAAAGCAAAGAGTGGGAATAAATGGGTGTTTTTTCTGGTTGGTAATCAGTGACCAATGGTGAGCCTCAGGGATCAGTATTGGGACCACAGTTTATAGGAGTTTAATGTGGAGAAGTGTGAGGTAATTCATTTCGGTAGGAATAACAGATGTGTTGAGTATAGGGCTAACGGGAGGACTTTGAATAGTGTGGAGGAGCAGAGGGATCTAGGTGTATGTGTACATAGATCCCTGAAAGTTGGGAATCAAGTAGATAAGGTTGTTAAGAAGGCATACGGAGTTTTGGCGTTTATTGGTAGGGGGATTGAATTTAGGAGTCGCAGCGTCATGATGCAACTGTACACATCTCTGGTGCGGCCGCACTTGGAGTTTTGTGTGCAGTTCTGGTCCCCACATTACAGGAAGGATGTAGAGGCTTTGGAGAGGGTGCAGAGGAGGTTTACCAGGATGTTGCCTGGTATGGAGGGGAGATCCTATGAGGAGAGATTGAGAGATTTGGGGTTGTTTTCGCTGGAAAGAAGGCGGCTAAGAGGGGATCTCATTGAAACATATAAGATGATTAGAGGTTTAGACAGGGTAGATAGTGATAGCCTTTTTCCTAGGATGGAGAAAGCTAGCACGAGGGGGCACGATTTTAAATTAAGGGGGGATAGTTATAGGACAGATGTCAGGGGTAGGTTCTTTACCCAGAGGGTGGTGAGGGACTGGAATGCCCTGCCAGCTGCAGTTGTAAATGCACCTAGTTTGGGGGCGTTTAAAAGATCTGTGGATAGGTTTATGGATGAAAAGGGATTGGTTTAGGCTAGTGGGTCATTGTTTTGTAACTGGTCGGCGCAACATCGTGGGCCGAAGGGCCTGTTCTGCGCTGTAATGTTCTATGTTCTATGTTCTATATAGATGATATGGAGTTGGAGACCAGGTGTAATGTGTCAAAATTTGCAGATGACACTAAGGTGACTGGTAGAGCAAAATGTGCAGAGGACACAAAGTTTGCAAAGGGGTATAGATAGTGAGTGGGCAAGGGTCTGGCAGATGGACAACAATGTTGGTAAATGTGAGGGCATCCATTTTGGTAAGAATAACAACAAAATAGACTATTAAGAATAACAACAAATGGTAAAAAAAAACTGGGGCATACTGCTTGCAGAGGGACCTGGGTGTCCTTGTTCATGAATCACAAAGTTGGTTGTAGGTACAGCAGGTAATTAAGAAGGCAAATGGAATTTTGTCCTTCATTGCTGGAAGGATGGAGTTTAAAAACAGGGAGGTTATGTTGCAGTTGTAACACACCTGGAATACTGTGTATAGTTTTGGTCTCCTTACCTGAAAAAGGATGTACTGGCACTGGGGTGCAGAGAAAATTTATAGGTTGATTCCGGAGCTGAGAGGTTTGGCTTGTGAGAAGAGATTTAGTAGACTGGGACTGTACTCATTAGAATTTAGAAAAATGAGGGGGGATCTTATAGAAACATATAAGATTATGAAGGGAATAGATAAGATAGAAGCAGAGAGGTTGTTTCCACTGGCTGGTGAAACCAGAACTAGGGGGCATAGCCTCAAAATAAGGGGGAACATATTTAAGACTGAGTTGAGGAGGAACTTCTTTGCCCAGAGGGTTGTGAATCTGTGGAATTCTCTGTCCAGTGAAGCAGTTGAAGCTACCTCATTGAATGTGTTTAGCGCAAAGATAGATTTTTGAACAGTAAAGGAATTAAAGGTGAGCGGGTGGGTAAGTGGAGCTGAGTCCATGAAAAGATCAGCCATGATCTTATTGAATTGTGGAGCAGGCTCGAGGGGCCAAGTGACCTACTCCTGCTCCTAGTTCTGATGATCTTGTTTGGTTCGAATTGAGAAGCAAAAAAGGTTCACATTATTGAGTGATTTGTACAGACTCTAAAGTTGAGAGAGAGAGAGAGAGAGGTAGAGGAACAAATCTGCAGGGAAATGGAACAGATGCATAAAAAGTCTAGGATAGTGATATTGGAGGACTTAATCAAAGAACAAAGAACATTGCAGCACAGGAACAGGCTGCACTGACCATGCTGCCCGCCTTAACTAAAACCCCCTACCCTTCCGGGGGCCATATCCTTCTATTCCCATTCTATTCATGTATTTGTCAAAGGTTCCCAAAACTTGCCACACTTATCCTCCAAAGCTTGCCATACTTATCCTCCATAATCACCCAAATATTGATGTTAGAGTAAGGAGAAAGAGGGAGGAATGTCTGAAATATGTTCAGAATTTCCTTGGGCAGAATGCTCTCAGTTCAACTAGAAAAGAGGCAATGGTGGATCTGGTGCTGGGGATGAGGTGGGACAAGTGGACCAGGTTTAAGTTAGAAAGAGGGGCTGGATAGACTGGGACTTTTTCACGGAAGCATAGGAGGCTTAAGAGTAATCTTCTCAAGGTCCATAAAATAATGAGGGGTGTAGGTAGTCAACATCTTTTCCCAAAGTTTGGGGAATCTAAAACTAGAGAGCATTGGTTTAAGGTGAGAGGGGAGAGATACAAAAGGGTTCAGAGGGGCAATTTTTTCACACACAGAGTGGTGAGTGTCTGGAACAAGCTGCCAGAAGTGCTGGCAGAGGTGGGTGCAACTTTGTCTTCTAAAAAGCATTTACACAGTTACATGGGTAAGATGGGTATAGAGGGATATGGGCCAAATGTGGGCAATTGGGACTAGCTTAGTGGTTTAAAAAAAGGGCAGTGTGGACAAGTTGGGTCAAGGGCCTACTTAAATACTGTAAACCTCTACATGTAGACCTCTCAATTCCCAGCTCGGGTCACTGTCTGTGTGGAGTTTGCATATTCTCCTCGTGTCTGCATGGGCTTTCTCTGGGTGCTCCAGTTCCCTCCCACAGTCCAAAGATGTGTGGGTTAGGTTGATTGGCCGTGCTAAAATTGCCCCTTAGTGTCCTGGGATGCGTAGGTTAGAGGAATTAGTGGATAAATGTATAGGGATATGGGGTAGGGCCTGGGCGGGATTGTGGTTGATGCAGACTCGATGGGCCGAATGGCCTCTTTTTGCACTGTAGGTTTCTATGATTCTATGTAGGTGCGGGAACATTTGGGTAAGAGTGATCATTGCATCATAAAGTTTATATTAGTAATAGCGAAGAACAAAGAACAAGGAACAATCTAAAGTAAATAGTCTAAATGACAAGAGGACTAATTTAAACATGATAGCCAGAGTAAAATGAAATGGTGGCACAGTGGTTAGCACTGTTGCCTCACAACGCCAGAGACCTGAGTTCAATTCCAGCCTTGGGTGGGTAACTGTCTGTGTAGGATTTGTACTTTCTCCCTGTGTGTCTACATGGGCTTCCTTTTCATCTGTGATTAAAGAGACTGTGTGAGTAGAGTGTATGTGTGTGTGATTAGAGAGTGTACGTATGTGTGTGTGATTAAAGAGAGAGTGTGTGTGATTAGAGAGTGTATGTATGTGTGTGTGATTAAAGAGAGAGTGTGTGTGATTAGAGAGTGTATGTATGTGTGTGTGATTAAAGAGAGAGTGTGTGTGATTAGAGAGTGTATGTATGTGTGTGTGATTAAAGAGAGAGTGTGTGTGATTAGAGAGTGTATGTATGTGTGTGTGATTAAAGAGAGTGTGTGTGTGATTAGAGAGTGTATGTATGTGTGTGTGATTAAAGAGAGAGTGTGTGTGATTAGAGAGTGTATGTATGTGTGTGTGATTAAAGAGAGAGTGTGTGTGATTAGAGAGTGTATGTATGTGTGTGTGATTAAAGAGAGAGTGTGTGTGATTAGAGAGTGTATGTATGTGTGTGTGATTAAAGAGAGAGTGTGTGTGATTAGAGAGTGTATGTATGTGTGTGTGATTAAAGAGAGTGTGTGTGTGATTAGAGAGTGTATGTATGTGTGTGTGATTAAAGAGAGTGTGTATGTGATTAGAGAGTGTATGTATGTGTGTGTGATTAAAGAGAGAGTGTGTGTGATTAGAGAGTGTATGTATGTGTGTGTGATTAAAGAGAGAGTGTGTGTGATTAGAGAGTGTATGTATGTGTGTGTGATTAAAGAGAGAGTGTGTGTGATTAGAGAGTGTATGTATGTGTGTGTGATTAAAGAGAGAGTGTGTGTGATTAGAGAGTGTATGTATGTGTGTGTGATTAAAGAGAGTGTGTATGTGATTAGAGAGTGTATGTATGTGTGTGTGATTAAAGAGAGAGTGTGTGTGATTAGAGAGTGTATGTATGTGTGTGTGATTAAAGAGAGAGTGTGTGTGATTAGAGAGTGTATGTATGTGTGTATGATTAAAGAGAGAGTGTGTGTGATTAGAGAGTGTATGTATGTGTGTGTGATTAAAGAGAGAGTGTGTGTGATTAGAGAGTGTATGTATGTGTGTGTGATTAAAGAGAGTATGTGTGTGATTAAAGAGAGAGTGTGTGTGTGTGATTAAAGAGAGAGTGTGTGTGTGTGATTAGAGAGTGTATGTATGTGTGTGTGATTAAAGAGAGAGTGTGTGTGATTAGAGAGTGTATGTATGTGTGTATGATTAAAGAGAGAGTGTGTGTGATTAGAGAGTGTATGTATGTGTGTGATTAAAGAGAGTATGTGTGTGATTAAAGAGAGAGTGTGTGTGTGTGTGATTAAAGAGAGAGTGTGTGTGTGTGATTAGAGAGTGTATGTATGTGTGTGTGATTAAAGAGAGTGTGTGTGTGTGTGATTAGAGAGTGTATGTATGTGTGTGTGATTAAAGAGAGTGTGTGTGTGATTAGAGAGCATGTGCGTGTGTGATTGTGACTAGAAAGTGTGTGTGTGATTAGTGTGTGTGTGTGTGCTTGTGATTAGAGTGTGTGTGTGCATTGCATCTTCATCTCTACAGTGCAGAAGGAGGCCATTCAGCCCATCAAGTCTGCACCAACTGCAATTCCACCCTGACCCTATTCCCATAAACCCACAGATTTACCCTGACACTATGATCAATTTAGTGTGGCCAATCAACCTAACCCCACATCTTTGGATTGTGGGAGGAAACTGGAGCACCTGGAGGAAACCCATACAGATATGGGAAGAATATGCAAACTCCACACAGACAGTGACTTGAGGCTGGAATTGAACGTGGGTCCCTGTGTGGCAGCAGTGCTAACCACTGTATGGCCTATAGAGCAGTTCAAAGTCAACCACATTGCTGTGGCACTGGAGTCACATGTAGGCCAGACCAGGCAAAAACTCTCTCCCCCTCTCCCTCTCCCTCTCTCCCCCTCTCTCCCTCTCTCTCCCCCCCTCTCTCTCCCTCTCCCTCTCTCTCTCTCCCCCTCTCTCTCCCTCTCCCTCTCCCTCTCCCTCTCTCTCTCTCTCCCCCTAGATTTCCTTCCCTAAAGGATATTAGTGAGCCAGATGTTTTTTTCTGACAATCGACAATGGTTTCATGATCACCAGCAGACTTTTAATCCCAGTTACTTTTTTATTGAATTCAAGTCACACCATCTGCCATGGTAGGATTGAACCCGGGTCCCCAGAAAAATAGCTGAGTTTCTGGATTAATAGTCTAGCGTTAATACCACCAGGCCATCGTCTCCCCATTGATGAATGTAGTTGGATATTTAATATTGATTTGGTTTGGCACCTTGTCTGATTTTCCCCTTTGTTTCCCAGGGCATAAACTGGTACCATTGGAAAGGTCACGAGATATCCATTCCATTTGTGGAGATGAAGATGCGACCCTATAATTTTCGAGCGATGGTGCAGAGAGGCAGACGCTCACTGATTCTATAATGAGTTGGCTGAATGCAGTGTTGACAGGAGATGGTAGTGCTGTTTAATTAGAGACCTGTTGGTTACATTTCATCTGAAGACTGACAAGACACAAAAGCTCGCCCCTTTTTATTTCCCTGACAACCACTGGTTCCAGACCAAAGATTTGCTGACAGGTTGCCCTGGTGATAAGCTGAATCTTTTCCGACTGGCTATAGTTTATGTTCAGGGTGGAATGTATCTGCACGTCCAATGCCTTTCAAAATTTAGGATTCATGCTGAGTATGTCTTTCGTTTGGCCTGCGCAGTTCATTCTTCACCCTCCACAACACCTCCACAAACAGACATTCCTCTCCTGCCTGTTCATGTTTGGTTTTTTGTTTCTAGTGTATTTCGGCATCAAAAAAACAAACATACCAGGGGCTGCATGGTTCAATGCTGTGGGTTTGGGGACATTCCCTTCAAGGTCAATTTAGCTGATACCCCCTTACTTGTTTCCCAAAATTGGCTAGAAATAACAGCTGAGAGAATGCGAGAGTGTAAACTGGCTTGAGTGGGAACAACAGGAGCTCTCGAAGACTGCTCCTTTATTCAACAAAAGGGAGGAAAGAATATCATGGCTAATAATCTAAAGACACCAACTCAAAAAATCCAGCACATGGAATATAACAGGCTTCCAGAGACAAGGAAGCATCTGGGATGAAATGGGATGAAATATTCATTCACAGGATGTGGTGTCAGTGGCAAGGTCAGCATTTGTTGCCCATTCTGAATAGCCCTTGAAGGCAGCAATAGACCTTGTTGCTGTGGGTCTGGAGTCACATGTCAGCCAGACTGAGTAAAGATAACAAATTTCCTTTCCTAAAGGACATTAGCGAACCAGATGGATTTTTATAACAATCCACAATGGTCATCATTTCAGGGATTTGGGGATGTGAGGGAAACACATAGATGTGGTTCAGGGATACGATGAGATGTTATTAAATCAGTGTAACAGTTTGCTTGTGTGTGACACACTGTTCTGTGCAGACAACTCTCCCTATATGTGAGAGACTGTTCAGCTCTCCCTGTGTGACACACAGCTCTCCCTGTGAATGGACAATGCTCTCTATTAAATTGTAGCTATTGTTTAGTGTATGTGTTAATGATTGGAGAATAATTTTTAGGCAATGGGTTTTGAATACTGTCAAACTCACCAATCCTAGCACCTGTTTTCTTTTCACTGTTAGGAAACTGTGGAATTTTACTTTGGTTTAGTTTCCTGACACATTTTCTCATTCTGTCCATCACTGCGCAAGGTGAAGTGAAAGGCAACTCATGAAGTGGGCATTATATTTGATGATATTCTATTGCTCAATTTGTGTAATTATAGACTATCTCCTACATGGTGCTGCAGTCAGAATGCAGAGGAAGCAAGTCCATCCTTTCCTACTTTTGTAGGTTTGATTTAGAGATTCTGAGCTTCATTAAAGTTTGCTGGAGTTTAATCCTCATCTGCTGTAACAACATGTGTATGCATGCATGTCTCCCCATTGCACAGGACTTGAATTTCCTCAACTATGATGCACGATCGATCATGAACAAACGGCTTCCATTTTGTATTGTTTTCAATAGAACCGTAATATAAACCACTGCCTCTGTCATTGCTGCCTCCAGAGCATTGCATTACTCAATATAATTCCAACGGGAACAGATAGCAAGATGCAAGGCTTTATAAGGGTGATACCTCAGTTAATGTAACGTTCAAAGATGTTCTGAAGGACCTCAGTTCAAAGATCAGAATGCAGCCCGACGAAGGAAACAATAAATTTGTTGTGAATGAATCACAGGCACACACTCTAATCACACACACACACACACACAAACATACACAAACACACTCATCACAAACACACACACAATCTAATCTCATACACATACACTCTAATCACACACACACACACACACACACAAACATACACAAACACACTCATCACAAACACACACACAATCTAATCTCATACACATACACTCTAATCACACACACACACACACACACGAATCACAGACACACTAATCACACATACACTCTAATCACACACACACACACACGAATCACAGACACACTAATCACACATACACTCTAATCATACACACACACACACACAGTCTTATCATACACAGATATTAATCACACATACTCATGGACACTACTCACCCACACAGACACTCTAATCACACACACCCACTAATCATGTATACACACTCTAACCACAGAAACACAAACACACTAATCACACACACTCTAATCACACACAGATACACTAATCACATATGCACACTCTAACCATACAAACATGCACACACACTCTAATCACACATACACTCTAATCTCACACACACAAATACTGTGATCATACATACACAGTCAACACATTCTCTCATCTCACACACTCTCTAATCACACAACACTCTATTCACTCTCTCTCTCACACACACACACTCTAGGCATGCACAGACACTCTAATCACACGCACACTAATCCCTTACACAGATACATACGCTCTAATCATACACACACACACAGTCTAATCACACACACACTCTAATCACACACACACACACACACACACACACTCTAATCACACAAACATACTCTAATCACACACACAGACACTCTAATCACACACCCGTATGCACTAACCACACACACACTCTAATTTCACACACACTGTAAATTCACACACTCTCTAATTTCTCACACACTAATCACACACAGGTGCACACTAATCATAGACACGCTTTAATCACACACACTCTCTTATTACACACATTCTAATCCCACACACTCTAATCACACACACATACTACATAGAACATAGAACATTACAGCACAGTACAGGTCCTTCGGCCCTCGATGTTGCACCGACCAGTGGAACCAATCTAATGACCCTCTAACCTAAACTATTCCAATGTTATCCATATGCCTATCCACCGACCATTTGAATGCCCTTAAAGTTGGCGAGTCCACAACTGCTGCAGGCAGGGCATTCCACGCCCTTACTAACCTCTGAGTAAAGAACCTATATCTGTCCTATATTTATCACCCCTCAGTTTAAAGCTATGTCCCGTCGTGTTAGCCATCACCATCCGAGGAAAAAGGCTCTCACTGTCCATCCTATCTAACCCTCTGATCATCTTGTATGCCTCAATTAAGTCACCTCTTAACCTTCTTCTTTCTAACGAAAACAACTTGAAGTCCCTCAGCCTTTCCTCATAAGATCTTCCCACCATACCAGGCAACATCCTGGTAAACCTCCACTGCACCTTTTCCAATGCCTCCACATCTTTCTTATAATGCGACGACCAGAACTGTACACAATACTCCAAGTGCGGCCGCACCAGAGTTTTGTACGGTTGCAACATGACCTCACAGTTCCAAAATTCAATCCCTCTACCAATAAAAGCTAACACACCGTACGCCTTCTTAACAACCTTATCAACCTGGATGCCAACTTTCAGGGATCTATGCACATGTATACCGAGGTCTCTCTGCTCATCCACACTACCAAGAGTCTTCCCATTAGCCCCATACTCTGTAATCCTATTACTCCTTCCAAAGTGAATCACCCCACACTTTTCCACATTAAACTCCATTTGCCACCTCTCAGCCCAGCTCTGCAGCTTATCTATGTCCCTCTGCAAACTGTAACATCCATCCTCACTGTCTACAACTCCTCCAACTTTGGTGTCGTTACTAATCCATCCTTCTACACCCTCATCTAGGTCATTTATAAAAATGACAAACAGCAGTGGCCCCAAAACAGATCCCTGCGGTATACCACTTGTAACTGAACTCCAGGTTGAATATTTCCCATCAATCACCACCCTTTGTCTTCTATCAGCTAGCCAATTCCTGATCCAAACTGCTAAATCACCCTCAATCCCATGCATCCATATTTTCTGCAGTAGCCTACCATGGGGAACCTTATCAAACGCTTTACACCATATATACCACATCAACTGCTGACCCTTATCCACCTCTTTGGTCACCTTCTCAAAGAACTCAATAAGGTTTGTGAGGCACGACCTACCCTTCACAAAACTAATCGCACGCATACTCTAATCTCATGCGCAGACACACTCATCACACAGACGTTCCAATCACGCATACTCTAATCACACACACACTCTAATCATACACATTCTAATCTCACACACTCTCTAATCTTACACAAACACACTAATAACGCACATTCTCTAATCACACACACAGACACCGTCATCACACACACTCTAGTCACACACTGTCTAATCACACACTCTCTAATCACACACACAGACACTCTCATCACGCAGACATTCCAATCACACACACACTCTAGTTACACACACAATCTAGGCACATGCACACAATCTAATCACATATACACCCGCACACACTAATCTCACACCACTCTAGGCACACACACAGTCTAATCACACACACCCTCTAATCACGCACACTAATCACACACAAACTTTATTCACACACACACTAATCACACACACTCTCTAGCCACACAAACACACACACTAATCACACACACACACTCTATTCACACACATACTGACACTCTATCACACACACATACACACACACACACGCGCACACCTACTAATCACACACATGCAAACACTCTAATCACGCAGACTGTCTAATCACACACACAGTCTCTAAGCACACACACACACACTCTCTAATCACACACATTCTCTAATCACACATACATACTAATCATACACATTCTCTAATCACACACACACTCTAATCACACACACTCTCTAATCACACACACTCTCTAGCCACACAAACACACATACTAATCACACACACTAATCACACACACACTCTATTCACACACATACTGACACTCTATCACACACACATACACACACGCGCACACACACTAATCACACACATGCAAAACTCTAATCACGCAGACTGTCTAATCACACACACAGTCTCTAAGCACACACTCTCTAATCACACACATTCTCTAATCACACATACATACTAATCATACACATTCTCTAATCACACACACTCTCTAATCACGCACACTCTAATCACGCACACACTCTAACCACGCGCACACTCTAATCACACACACTCTAATCATGCGTACACTCTAATCACACACACTCTCTAATCACACACACTCTAATCACGCGCACACTCTAATCACACACCCTCTAATCACGCACACTCTCTAATCACACACACTCAAATCACACACACACTCTAATCTCACACACTCTCTAATCACACACACACTCTAATCTCACACACTCTCTAATCACACACACACACACTAATCATACACATGCACACACTCTAATCACACACGCACACTAATTACACACACTCTCTAGCCACACAAAGACACACTCTAATCACACACACACTCACACACTCTATTCACACACACACAGATACTCTATCATACACACACTCAAACACTCTAATCACACACACACACACTCCAATCACACACACGCTAGTCACACACATACACTAATCACACAGACTCTCTAGCCTCACAAACACACACTCTAATCACACACACACTCTAATCTCACACACTCTCTAATCACACACACACACACTAATCATACACATGCACACACTCTAATCACACACGCACACTAATTACAGACACTCTCTAGCCACACAAACACACACTCTAATCACACACACACTCACACACTCTATTCACACACACACAGATACTCTATCATACACACACTCAAACACTCTAATCACACACACACACACTCCAATCACACACACGCTAGTCACACACATACACTAATCACACAGACTCTCTAGCCACACAAACACACACACTAATCACACACACTAATCACACACACACACACTCTATTCACACACATACTGACACTCTATCACACACACATACACACACGCGCACACACAGTAATCACACACATGCAAACACTCTAATCACGCAGACTGTCTAATCACACACACAGTCTCTAAGCACACATTCTCTAATCACACACATTCTCTAATCACACATACATACTAATCATACACATTCTCTAATCACACACACACTCTAATCACACACACTCTCTAATCACGCACACTCTAATCACGCACAAACTCTAACCACGCGCACACTCTAATCACACATACTCTAATCATGCGTACACTCTAATCACACACACTCTCTAATCACACACACTCTAATCACGCGCACACTCTAAACACACACACACTCTAACCACACACACTCTAATCATGTGCCACTCTAATCAGGCATACACTCTAATCATGCACACTCTCAAATCACATGCACACTCTCAAATCACACACACTCTCTAATCACGCACACACACACATTAATCGCACACACACTAATCTCACACACTCTAATCACACGCACACTAATCTCACACACTCTAATCACACACGCACAAACACACACACACTCTCATCTCACACACTCTGTAATCTCACACACTATAATCTCACACATACACTCTAATCACACAAATACACTAGTCACACACACACTCCCTAATCTCACACACTCTCAAATCATACACACACGTACACTCTAATCACACAGATACACTAGTCACACACACACACTCTAATCACACACACACTCTAATCACACACACTCTAATCACACACACTCTCTAATCACACACACTCTAATCATGTGCACAATCAAACCACGCACACACTCTAATCACGCATACAGTCTAATCATGCACACTCTCAAATCACACACATACTTTCTAATCACGCACACACACACACTAACCTCACACACTCTAATCACATACACACACTCGCACTCTGTAATCTCACACATGCACTCTAATCACACAGATACACTAGTCACACACACACTCTCTAATCACACACACACATTCTCTAATCTCACACATTCTGTAATCTCACACACACGCTCTGTTCATACTGATACACTAGTCGCACACACACACTCTAATCACAACACACTCTAATCACACACACACTCTGATCACACACACACTCTAATCACACACACACTCTAATCACACACACTCAAATCACACACACACTCTAATCTCACACACTCTCTAATCACACACACACACACTAATCTCACACACTCTCTAATCACACACACACTCTAATCTCACACACTCTCTAATCACACACACACTCTAATCTCACACACTCTCTAATCACACACACACACACACTAATCATACACATGCACACACTCTAATCACACACGCACACTAATTACACACACTCTCTAGCCACACAAACACACACTCTAATCACACATACACTCACACACTCTATTCACACACACAGATACTCTATCATACACACACTCAAACACTCTAATCACACACACACACACTCCAATCACACACATGCTAGTCACACACATACACTAATCACACAGACTCTCTAGCCACACAAACACACACTCTAATCACACACACACTCTGATCACGCACACACTCTAATTACACACACTCAAATCACGCACACACTCTAATCTCACACACTCTCTAATCACACACACACACTCTAATCTCACACACTCTCTAATCACACACACAATCTAATCTCACACACTGCCTAATCTCACACACACACACACTAATCACACAGACTCTCTAATCACACACTCTCTAATCACACACACACACTCTAATCTCACATACTCTCTAATCACACACACACTCTAATCTCACACACACTCTAATCACACACACACACACTAATCACACACACTCTCTAATCACAGACTCTCTAATCACACACACACACTCTAATCTCACACACTGCCTAATCTCACACACTCTCTAATCACACACACACTCTAATCTCACACACTCTCTAATCACACACACACTCTAATCACACACACTGTAATCACACACATGCACACACTCCAATCACACACACGCTAGTCACACACATACACTAATCACACAGACTCTCTAGCCACACAAACACATACTCTAGTCACACACAAACTCTGATCACGCACACACTCTAATCACACACACTCAAATCACGCACACACTCTAATCTCACACACTCTCTAATCACACACACAATCTAATCTCACACACTGCCTAATCTCACACACACACACTAATCTCACACACTCTCTAATCACACACACACTCTAATCTCACACACACTCTAATCACACACACACACACTAATCACACACACTCTCTAATCACACACTCTCTAATCACACACACACACTCTAATCTCACACACTGCCTAATCTCACACACTCTCTAATCACACACACACTCTAATCTCACACACTCTCTAATCACACACACACTCTAATCTCACACACACTCTAATCACACACACACACACTAATCACACACACTCTCTAATCACACACTCTCTAATCACACACACACACTCTAATCTCACACACTGCCTAATCTCACACACTCTCTAATCACACACACACTCTAATCTCACACACTCTCTAATCACACACACACTCTAATCTCACACACTCTCTAATCACACACACACACTAATCACACACATGCACACACTCTAATGACACTCGCACACTAATTACACACACTCTCTAGCCACACAAACACACACTTTAATCACACACACATACTCACACACTCTATTCACACACACACAGATACTCTATCATACACACACTCAAACACTCTAATCACACACACACACACACTGTAATCACACACATGCACACACTCCAATCACGCACACGGTAGTCACACACATACACTAATCACATAGACTCTCTAGCCACACAAACACACACTCTAATCACACACACACTCTAATCACGCACACACTCTAATCTCGCACACTCTCTAATCACACACTTTCTAATCACGCGCACACTGTAATAACGTGCACACTCTAACCATGCACACAGTCTAATCATGCACACTCTCAAATCACACACACACACACTCAAATCACACACACTCTCTAATCACACACACACATACACACACACTCTAATCTCACACACTCTGTAATATCACACATGCACTCTAATCACAGTCACACATACATCCTCAAATGACACACACACTCTAATCTCACACACTCTCTAATCACACACACACACTCTCTCTCTAATCTCACACATTCTGTAATCTCACACACACACGCTCTAATCACACTGATACACGAGTCACACACGCACTCTAATCACATACATGCACACTCCAATCTCACACATTCTCGATTTATATACACACTCTAATTACACACACTCAAATCACACACACACACTCTAATCTCACACACTCTCTAATCACACACACACACTCTCTCTCTAATCTCACACATTCTGTAATCTCACACACACACGCTCTAATCACACTGATACACGAGTCACACACGCACTCTAATCACATACATGCACACTCCAATCTCTCACATTCTCTAATTATATACACACTCTAATTACACACACTCAAATCACACACACACACTCTAATTACACACACTCTCTAATCACACACACACACTCTAATCACACACACACACACACTAACCTCACACACTCTAATCACATACACACACTCGCACTCTGTAATCTCACACACACACTCTCTAATCTCACACATTCTGTAATCTCACACACACGCTCTGTTCATACTGATACACTAGTCGCACACACACACTCTAATCACAACACACTCTAATCACACACACACTCTAATCACAACACACTCTAATCACAACACACTCTAATCATATACACACTCTAATTACACACACTCAAATCACACACACACACTCTAATTACACACAGTCTCTAATCACACACACTCTAATCATGTGCACAATCAAACCACGCACACACTCTAATCTCACACACTCTCTAATCACACACACACACTAATCTCACACACTCTCTAATCACACACACACTAATCTCACACACTCTCTAATCACACACACACTCTAATCTCTCACACTCTCTAATCACACACACACACACTAATCTCACACACTCTCTAATCACACACACACTCTAATCTCACACACTCTCTAATCACACACACACACACTAATCACACACATGCACACATTCTAATCACACACGCACACTAATTACACACACTCTCTAGCCACACAAACACACACTCTAATCACACACACACTCACACACTCTATTCACACACACGCAGATACTCTATCATACACACACTCAAACACTCTAATCACACACACACACACTCCAATCACACACACGCTAGTCACACACATACACTAATCACACAGACTCTCTAGCCACACAAACACATACTCTAATCACACACACACTCTGATCACGCACACACTCTAATCACACACACTCAAATCACGCACACACTCTAATCTCACACACTCTCTAATCACACACACAATCTAATCTCACACACTGCCTAATCTCACACACACACACACTAATCTCACACACTCTCTAATCACACACACACTCTAATCTCACACACACTCTAATCACACACACACACACTAATCACACACACTCTCTAATCACACACTCTCTAATCACACACACACACTCTAATCTCACACACTGCCTAATCTCACACACTCTCTAATCACACACACACTCTAATCTCACACACTCTCTAATCACACACACACTCTAATCTCACACACTCTCTAATCACACACACACTCTAATCTCACACACTCTCTAATCACACACACACTCTAATCTCACACACTCTCTAATCACACACACACACACTAATCACACACATGCACACACTCTAATGACTCTCGCACACTAATTACACACACTCTCTAGCCACACAAACACACACTTTAATCACACACACATACTCACACACTCTATTCACACACACACAGATACTCTATCATACACACACTCAAACACTCTAATCACACACACTGTAATCACACACATGCACACACTCCAATCACACATACGCTAGTCACACACATACACTAATCACATAGACTCTCTAGCCACACAAACACACACTCTAATCACACACACACTCTAATCACGCACACACTCTAATCTCGCACACTCTCAAATCACACACACACTCAAATCACACACACTCTCTAATCACACACACACATACACACACACACTCTAATCTCACACACTCTGTAATATCACACATGCACTCTAATCACAGTCACACATACATCCTCAAATGACACACACACTCTAATCTCACACACTCTCTAATCACACACACACACTCTCTCTCTAATCTCACACATTCTGTAATCTCACACACACACGCTCTAATCACACTGATACACGAGTCACACACGCACTCTAATCACATACATGCACACTCCAATCTCACACATTCTCTAATCATATACACACTCTAATTACACACACTCAAATCACACACATACACTCTAATCTCACACATTCTCTAATCACACACTCTCTAATCACGCGCACACACACACACTCTCTCTAACCTCACACACTCTGTAACCTCACACACACACGCTCTAAACGCACTGATATACTAGTTACACGCACACTCTAACCACACACTCTCTGATCACACACACACACACACACTCTAATCTCAAACACTCTGTAATCTCACATACGCACTCTAATCACACAGATACACTAGTCACACACACACACACACATACTCTAATCTCTCTCACACACACACACACACACAAACACAAACACACTAATCACACGCACTCTCTAGGCACACAATCACACAATTTAATCACACAGTTTCTCTAATCGCACACTCTGATTTCACACTCTTTAATCACACACACAAATTCTCTCATCTCACACACTCTCAAATCACACACACACACACACACACACACACACACTCACACACACGATTCACATACACTCTCTTGGCACACAAACACATTCTAATTTCTTGTACCTTCTAATCACACACCCAGACACTCTAATCACATACATTCAAATCACACACACTCTCTCTAATCACACACCATCTAATCAAACACACTCTAATCAAACACACTCTAATCACACACACTCTAATCTCTTACACAGGCACTCTAATCACACACAACTCAAACCACACACACTAATCACACATGCACTCTAATCACAAACACACTATAATCACACGCACACACTCTCTAATCTCTCACACACTAACATTCTAATCAATCACACACACACACACACACACACACACACACACTCACACACACGATTCACATACACTCTCTTGGCACACAAACACATTCTAATTTCTTGTACCTTCTAATCACACACCCAGACACTCTAATCACATACATTCAAATCACACACACTCTCTCTAATCACACACCATCTAATCAAACACACTCTAATCAAACACACTCTAATCACACACACTCTAATCTCTTACACAGGCACTCTAATCACACACAACTCAAACCACACACACTAATCACACATGCACTCTAATCACAAACACACTATAATCACACGCACACACTCTCTAATCTCTCACACACTAACATTCTAATCAATCACACACACACACAAACACACACTCTGATCTCTCTCACACACACATATACATATACACACACACTTTAATCATACAGCCTCTCTAATCACACTTTAATCTCACACACTCTCTAATCTCACACACACACACACACACAATCTAATCACACAAGCACACACACACACTCTAATCACACACATGCGCTCTAATCGCGCATGTGCTCTAATCACGCAAACACTCTAACCTCACACACATTAATTACACAAGAGATGGGAACTGGGGCACAGAGGAGATGGAGACGCCAACAGTTCAGTGCATGCACCCCTTAAAGAGCTGTAGCTGCTGTGTGTTGTCTCAGGCTCTGGCTCAGCAAGGAAAGGATGTGGCACCTGTGCCAGGTACTCACAGAACTGGCACCTCTGACTAGGAGACGTGGGGTCTGTTAGCTCCAACTCCAACCCCAGGAACCCATCTCCTCTCCTGCCCCGGTCCCACTGGTGGTGAAGGTCACGGCAGACCTCAACCTTTATGGCACTGGGTTGTTCCAGGCTGCCAGCAGAGACCTAGGTGGGATTGGCCAGTCCGTGGGTGTGCCCCCGAGGTGACAGGTGTCCTGCTCCCCCAGACAGACCAGCCCATTCATTTTGACCTGGCCCAGGTTGAGCAGGAAGCCGTGGCTGCTGGATTTGCCATCATTGCTAGCATGCAGGGGGTAGTCGGTTGTATACATATTGACCCTGCGGTTCCCAAACCGGCAGGCTCAACGCTTCATAAACAGGAAGGGGTTCCACTTCCTGAACATTCAGGTGGCCTGTGATCACAAGATGCACATCATGCACGTGTGTTCACACCATCCAGGAAGCGTGTACAATAGCTACACCCTGAGGAGCTCAGACATCCCTGGGCTCTTCGCGAACCAGCCCAGGTTCCCGGGACGGTTCCTGGGGGACAAGGGCTACCCGCTAAAGGCTTGGCTGATGATTCCGTTGTGGAGGCCTGAAATCGATATGGAGTGCAGATACAATAAGACCCACACTGCCACCCGACCTATCACTGAGCTGTGCACTGGGTTCCTGATGATGCAGTTCCACTGCCTGTACTGCTCTGGTACAGCGTCTGAGGGTCTTCTGCATTGTCGTGGTCTGCTGTGCAGTCTGGCAGCTGGGAGACATCCTCAAGGAGGAGGAGGGTGCTGCTGAAGAGGAGTCGGCCCAGAAGGATATGGAGGAAGGGGCCAAGGAGGATGGAGAAGAGCCGGCGGCAAGGATCTGGCAGGGCAGGATAGCGAGGGAGACCCTCATTGCCCACAAGGTTCTCTGATTAGGAGGTGTGGGGTGCACTAGCTCCAACTCCAACCCCAGGAACCCATCTCCTCTCCTGTCCTTGTCCACTACCGCCAGCCATGGATTGCTTGACATTACACCAGGGTGTTAGTGAGTTACTGGTCCAAACGGGTGATGACGACTTGCGATGCACAATGATGCTGCCCTGGTGCAAAACTAATCTGTCTCTTACCCATTCGTTACATGCACAGTGGTGCCTGGGCCCACATTTGGGTGGGACTTGCGGAACCACTGTCCCGTGAAATTCCTGGAAGATTCGGGGGCCGTCCCAGGACCTGTTGGTGCTGGGAATGATGTAGAGATGCCGGCATTGGACTGGGGTAAACACAGTAAGAAGTCTGGCAACACCAGGTTAAAGTCCAACTGGTTTATTGACAGTAAACCCACAAGCTTTCGGAAATGCTGTTCCTTCGTCAGGTGTGTGGAAGGTTCTGATCAGAGAAGGGCGTATAAAGGCACACACAGTTTACAGAATACTGGTTAGAATGCAAGCCTTTACAGCTAACCTGCTATTCAAGTCTTAAGGATGCAGACAATGTGAGTGGAGATAAGACTAGCATAGGTTAAAGAGATGTGTATTGTCTCCAGACAGGACAGTGAGTGAGATTTTACAAGCTCAGGCAAGTCATGGGGGTTACAGATAGTGCGACATGAACACAGGTCCATTTAACCTGGAGGAAACCAGAAGAAACCCCAAGCAGATATGTGGAGAATGTGCAAATTCCACATAGACAATCTCCCAAGGCAGGGTGGATAGATGAGAGTGGAGAGAGAAAGGGTGATGACCGTGGGGAGGCAGGGAGAGCAAGAGAGAGAGATAGGTATGATCACAGTGGGGGGGGAAATCATGTTGCCCCTTTGAGGAAACGGGTCAGTGATTCTGCAGTAGGATGATCTGCCCTGAGAGGGCAGTTATCAATTATAAGGTGGAGTGACTAAGCTGGCAATAAATATCTGTGTTCCCTGATGCCTGTCTGTGAAGTGAGTTCTTGAGGATATTTCTCATTGGTAAGGAATTTAAGTTGGAGTGTTGATGGCTTGTAAGCATCAGAACCTTCAACATGGACCATCTGTGGATTGGCATTGCAGAGCGCAAAGGAACTCTTCTGAGGATGGGTCTGACCATTAGGGAAGAGGGCTTCGTGGGACACAGTGAGTTGGACAGACTCGAGTGATGTCAATGGCTGCAAATCTGTCTCCACGTCGCTGGCATCAGTTATTGCTGGAGATCGGAGGAAGACTTGGTCATCAGGTGGTTACAATACTGAGTGCTCAAGGAGAAGCGAGGTAGTGCGGAAGACAGGCTTTGGGCCTAGTTCAGGAGCAGAAAACCTCTGCCATCAGCAAACAGAAATGGTAGGAAATCTTGGTACAATAGGAACGTTTGATGAAACGTTCGAAGAAGCCAAGTCATGGGTGGCCTAGATCAATATTTTTGTAACAACGAACCGGGTAGCAGACAATTTCATTGTGCCGGTCTTAACACAGTTGTAAACAAAAATTCTGAGTCTTCCAGGATTTTATAGACTCTGAAACAGTCCCTGCAGATTGGAGTGTAGCGAATGTTACTTCAATATTCAAAAACGAAGATAGAGAGAAAACAGGGGGGAATTATAGATCAGTAAGCTTAACATCGGTAGTGGGGAAAATTCTTGAATCCATTATCAAAGATTTTATAGCAGAGCATTTAGAAAGCAGTGGCAGGACCAGATAGCGTCAACATGGATTTATGAAGTGGAAATCATGATTGACAAATCTGTTGGAATTCTTTGAAGATGTAACTAGTAGAGTTGACAAGGGGAGCCAGTAGGCATGGTATATTTGGACTTTCAGAGCATTTGTCAAAGTCCCGCACAAGAGATGCAAGATGAAAGTGGGATTGGGGGAAGTGTATTGCGATGGATATAAAACTGGTTGGCAGAGTAGGAATTACTTGGTGCTTTTAAATTGGCAGGCAGTAACTAGTGGGGTGCCATAGAGATCGGTGCTGGGACCGCAGCTATTCACAATCTATATTAATGATTTGGATGAGGGAGCAGAATGTAACATCTCAAAGTTTGCAGATGATGCCAAGTTGGTTGGGAGGGTGAGCTGTGACGAGGATGCAGAGATCCTCGATGCAGGACTCTTAAATCGGCCTCGCAGGTGGAGGAGGTGGTCAAGAAGGCGTATGGTGTACTGGCCTTCATTAATCGAGGGATTGAGTTTAGGAGTCGGGAGGTAATGCTGCAACTTTACAGGACCCTCGTCAGGCCTCATTTGGAGTACTGTGCGCAGTTCTGGTCGCCTCACTATAGGAAAGATGTAGAAGCTATTGAAAGGGTGCAGAGGAGATTTACAAGGATGTTGCCTGGACTGGGAGGCATGCCTTATGAAGGTAGGTTGAGGGAGCTGGGACTCTTCTCCCTGGAGAGACGAAGGTTGAGAGGCGACCTGATAAAGGTTTATAAAATGTTGAGAGGAATAGATAGGGTGGATTCTCAGAGGCTATTTCCCCGGGTTGAAATGGTCGCTACGAGAGGACACAGATTTAAGGTGCGGGGAGGAAAGTACAGAAGGGGTAACTTTTTCACTCAGAGGGTGGTGAGTGAATGGAATCGGCTGCCATCAGTGGTGGTGGAGGTGAACTTGCTGGGGTCTTTTAAAAGACTTCTGGATGAGTATATGGGATTTAATGGGATTGGGGGTTATAGATAGGCCTATGGATTGGTAGGTATTGATGTGATCAGTGCAACTTGTGGGCCGAAGGGCCTGTTTGTGCTGTAGTGTTCTATGTTCTATGTTCTATCCTTCAGAATGATCTGGACAGGTTGGGTGCATGGCTAATCAGTGGCAGATGCAGTTTAATTTTGATAACTGTGAGGTTATTCACGTTAAGATGGCCATAGTACCTATGTTCCCTTATGTCTGTCTGTGAAGTGAGTTCTTGAGGGTATTTCTCATTACTAAAGAATTTAAGTTGGAGTGTTGACGGCTTGTAAGGAGAAGGATTAGAACCTTCCACACAGACTATCTGTGGATCGGCATTGCAGAGCGCAAAGGAACCCTTCCAAGGATCAGTTGGACCATTGAGGAAGAGGGCTTCATGGGAAAGAAGGCAGATTACCACTGAAAGGTGGTAAATTGGGAGAGGGGAATGTGCAGCAGGACCTAGGTGTCCTTGTGCACTAATCACTGAAGATAAGCATTCAGATGTAGCAGGTGGTAAAGTAGGCAAATAGCATGTTGGCTTTCATTGCAAGAGGTTTCGAGTACAGGAGCAGGAATGTGTTGTTACAATTATACAGGACCTTGGTGAGGCCACACCTAGAGTATTGTGAGCAGTTTTGTTCTCCTTTTCTGAGGAAAGATGCTGTTGCTCTTGAGGGAGCGCAGCGAAGTTTACCAGGCTGATTCCGTGGATGGTGGGACTGATGGATGAGGAGAGATTGACAAGATTAGGATTGTTTTCGCTGAGTTCAGACGAATGAGAGGGGATCTCATAGAGGCTTCTAAAATTCTAACAGGATTAGACAGGGTAAATGCAGGGAGGATATTCCCGATGGTGGGGGAGTTCAGAACTAGGGGTCATAGTCTGAGGATTCAGGGTAGACCATATAGACGGAGATGAGGAAACATTTCTTAACCCAAAGAGTGGTGAACAGGAAATATTTGATGCTAAATCATTGAATTTATTCAAGAAGTGGTTGGATATAGCACTTGGGATGAATGGGATCAAAGGTTATGAGATAAAAGCAGGATTAGCCTGTTGAATTGGATGATCAGCCATGATCGTAATGAATGGCGGAGCAGGTTCAAAGGGCCAAATGGCCTGCTCCTGCTCCTATCTTCTATGATTCTATGAGTCCTGAGGAGCCTACTGCAGCCAGAGAAACTGGCCGAGAAGCTCTTGCAGGAGTTGTGTACAGTATAGGAGGGGCATTTCACACCAAAACCACTGATAATCGTGGAGTGTTTCCATTTTTACAAGTGAGACTAGTTGGAGGGTGAGGCCATCACCAACTTTATGATTACCCTCAAAAGCCTCACAGAGCACTGTGACTTTGGGGTTTTCTTGCAGGATGCTGTACCAGGACCGTCTTGTGTGTGGCCTCCAACAGGAAGCAGTTCAGCGGAGACTACTGGCCGATCTGCAGCTGGAGTTTAAGAAGGCGTTGGAGATTGCAGTCTCCATAGAGCAGGCTGCCAAGGAGGAAGCACACTGAGGCGCGAGTGTGAGGGTGCACAAAGTGGCAGAGACGCTGAAGGGTCAATCACGGCCCGAGGAATGCTGCCAGTGTGGTCAAGAGGATCTCATGGAGTCCAGTTGCTGAACGCAGTGAGTTCAGTACTGGAACTGTCGGACGATGGGCCACGTTGCCCGAAACTGCCGAACACCACTGCCCCAGGAGAGTGAGAAGCTAAAATAGCCAGTTTCCAAATCCAGGAAGAAGTGGCAAGTGACAGTATAGATGAGGACAAGGAGTCCATAAGGTCTACAGGTGGAACAGAGCAGGCCAAGAAGAGACTGTTTAAATTAAACATTCTGTTGATGTGCGGTGAAGCAGACCAGTTCTGGACAATGCCCAAAGTCGAAGGGAAATTAATGAAGGTGGAAATAGATAGAGAGGTGACAGTGTTGTTGATCCCAGAGTTAATATATAAGGAAAAGTTGGAACATCTTCCCCTGAAGCCTATGAACATCATTCTGAGGACATATGTGGAATCTCTTAAGGTCTACGACTTGGCCAAGATACAGCTGAGGAACCGGTGTGCATTTGTACGTCAAAAAGGATGACTATCCCACATTGTTCAGAAAATCTTGGCTGAAACAATCGAAATTGAACTGGGAAATAGTGAACAGATTAATGGAGTCTCGTTCAAGTCAGAATGATATTTTAGAGTCCAAGGAAGTATTGAACGGAACCCTTCGTGAGATGAAAGGAGTAAAAGTATTAAGAAATCCCAAGGTGATTTTTGAAGTTTGCCTAGACACTAAGTTCTACATTTGGTTTGGCATTAGGGTGAGCATAGAGTGTTTCATTCCAATTATGATTCAAATGACTCACGAGGAAGCTTTTTATCAAACACAGTTTATTTAAGAACACAGTTAACTATAACAAAAATGCAGTACTTTTACCAATTACAAGATTTAAACATAACATGGTATAAACCTTAACAGCTAGCTATAGAAATAGAATAGAAACCCCACAGTACAGAAGGAGGCTATTCTGCCCATTGAGTCTGTACCAACCACAATCCCACCTAGGACCTAGTCCCATAACCCTGTTACTACCGTTGCAAACCCTGCCACCTAGTGGAATATTCTCTGTAAATATATTTCTTCTCGAATATTCCCTGCTAATCCCCCGGGAGCAATGGACAATTTAGCCTGGCCAATCAACCTAATCTGCACATCTTTGGACTGTGGGAAAAAACTGGAGCATCCAGAAGAAACCCACACAGACATGGGGAAAACGTGCAAACTCCACACAGACAGTGACCGAGGCTGGAATTGAACTTGGACTCCTGGCACCATGAAGCAGCAGTGCTAACCACTGTGCCACTCATCTGTCCATGTTATTCCAAGTTAAACACTGTCCCACAAGCATACACCCTTCTCCAGACTTGGCACAAGAATATGTTTGCTCACATGGTGCTGGATTTGAGGCTTTTTAACAGTTGCTGTGAATCAATCCTTTGAATGTTGGATTAAATCTCTAAGGTGTTCCAGTCCTTTTGAACTTTTGAACAAAACCCTCTGGAGAGCGAGAGAGAGAGATGCTGCCTTCTTCCACCAGCAGCAACTGAGAAATAAAACTAAAACTTTGCTTTATGCAAAAAATAGCTGTGCCCATGCACATCACCTGCTCTGTCAATCATCCTCAATCAAGCTCCACTCAGCAATCCCCTAAGGACCATCAAAACCCCAGAACACTATCTACTACCTCTTCAGGAATAAAGGATTACAAACAACAAGGCACCGATAAAATGCAAGGGCCTGCTTTAAACATTCTGCAGAGAAATATGATTGAAATATATATAGAAGCCAGAGTGTGGTTGTAGAGAGTTGTTTTTCAAACTGGAGGCCTGTGACCAGCAGTATGTCTTAAGGTTCGGTGTTGGGTCTACTGTTGTTTGTCATTTATATTAATGATTGGGATGAGAATATAGGAGGCATGGTTAGTAAGTTTGCAGATGACACCAAGGTTGGTGATATAGTGGACAGTGAAGAAACTTATCCCCAATTGCAACAGGATCTTGATCAATTGGGCCAGTGGGCTGAAGAATGGCAGATGGAGTTTAATTTAGATAAATGAGAGGTGATGCATTTTGGTAGATTGAACCAGGGCAGGACTTACTCAGTTACTGGTAGGGCATTGGGGAGAGTTACAGAACAAAGAGATCAAGGGGTACATGTTCATAGCTCCTTGAAAGTGGAGTCCGAGGTGGACGGAGTGGTGAAGAAGGCATTCGGCATGCTTGGTTTCATCGGTTAGAATATTGAATACAGGCTTTGGGACATCTTGTTGAAGTTGTACAAGACGCCACACTTAGAATACTGTGTACAGTTCTGGTCACCCTATTATAGAACGGATATTATTAAACTAGAAAGAGTGTTGAAAAGATTTACTAGGATGCTACCGGGACTTGATGGTCTGAATTGTAAGGAGAGGCTGGATAGGCTGGAGCATTTTTCTCTGGAGCTTAGAAGGCTGAGGGGTGATCTTATTGAGGTCTATAAATTAATAAGGGGCACAGATCAGCTAGATAGTCAATATCTTTTCCCAAAGATAGGGAAATCTAAAACTAGAGGGCATAGGTTTAAGGTGAGAGGGGAGAGATACAAAGTGTCCAAAGGGGCAATCTTTTCACACACTGGGGAGTGATTGTCAGAGGTAGTATTAGAGGCATGTACAATTTTGTCTTTAGATTTTTGCATTTAGATAGTTGCATGGGTATGATGGGTATAGAGGGATATGGGCCAAATGCGGGCACTTATGGGTTTAAAAAAGAAGGATGGCATGGACAAGTTGAGCCGAATGGCCTGTTTCCATGCTGTAAACCTCCATCATTCTATGACTTTATATTTCTTAAAGGCACAGTACCGTCACGAAAGTAAGTCTATGGCTGAATCCATCCACCTCTGCGATCATCGGCCTTTTTCTTTCCCCCAAGTGACCATCCTCCCTTTTCTCCCTCCTCTTCTCATCCACGATCATCAACCCTTATCTTGCTCTCTCCTCCTTGCAAATATTTTCCTCAAATCCCCCCTAAAACCTCCTGCCTCTCACCTTTAACTCATGTCCTCTCATGACTGACTCTTCAACTAAGGGGAATAGCTGCTCCTTATCCACTTTGTCCATGTTGCTCATAATCTTCACACTTCAGACAGGTCACCCCTCAGTCTTCTCTGCTCCATTGAAAACAACACAAGTCTATCCAACCTCTCTTCATAACTTAAATGTTCCATTCTAGGCGGCACACTGGTATATCTCCTGTGCACTCCCTCCAGTGCAATCACATCCTTCTGATAATACGGAGTTGGAGCATTTTTGTCCAGTCGGATGCCTGATGGAGCAGAAAGGCCCATTGCCTTCGCTTCAAGAACATCGTCTAACAGGGAGAGGAAATACTCCAAAGAGATAAGGAAAACTTGGCTGTCATCTACAGTTTAAAAATGTTCTGTCAGTATGTTTATTGCCGACATTTTACGATAGTCTCAGACCACAAGCCATTGTTCGGTCTATTCAGAGAAAATAAGTTTGTGCTGCCAATTTTTTTCCACCAGGGTGCAGAGATGGGTACTTTGGTTAATAGAGATGGGTTCTTTGGTTGTGTGTTTCAGTTGTGTGTTTCCTGGAACATCGATATCACATGCAGACATTCTTAGCCAGTTGCCTTTGCCACAAAACGGTAACATTACCATTGGCTCTTCAAGAGATTATATTGGCATTACATCTGGCAGAGATCTTGCCAGTCTTGGTTAAACGCATAAAATTATGAACGTTAAAAAGATGGTTATGCAAGGGTAGCGATATGAGAAGTCAGAATTGTTAAAGCTCGACCAAAATATAAGGTCAAAAATAAACTGTGAAGATGGATGTTACTGTGGGTGGCCTAGACTTCTAGTCCCACCCCAGGAGAGACATCCCTGGTACAAGAATTGCATGGCTCTCATCCAGGTCACCCTAGAATGAAGGCCCGAAGCCAGGAGGTATGTGTGGTGGCCAGGCATTGACAAGGAAATAGAAAAGATGCTTAGTCAATGCACTAGTTGCACTCGTTGACTTTACGATTACTGGTGAATTTACATCCATGGGAGTGGCCTGGGTGAGGCGACGCATAGATTTTGCTGGGTCATTTATGGGTCATATGTTACTTACGCTAATAGGCACACACTCTAAGTGATTATATGTACAGTTGATGAAGTCTATAACAGCCACAGTTAAGGAAGATTTTTGCAATCGTGGAATTCCAGAAGTAATGGTGTCAGACAATATCAGATCAGTGGATGGAGGAGAGCCGGTGGATGTGGTCTTTCTGGATTTTCAGAAGGCGTTTGACAAGGTACCTCACAAGAGGTTATTGCAGAAGGTCAGGGGACATGGAGTTGGGGGTAGGGTGTTAGCGTGGATAGAGGATTGGTTGTCAAATAGAAGGCAGAGAGTGGGGGTCAATGGATGCTATTCGGATTGGCGGTTGGTGACTAGTGGGGTGCCCCAGGGGTCGGTGCTGGGGCCTCAGCTATTTACAAAGAACAAAGAACAAAGAACAAAACAGCACGGGAAACAGGCCCTTCGGCCCAACGAGCCCGCGCCGCCGTCCCATGGTCAGTGACCTATTCATGACTCTAGTCTATGCCTACTGTGTGAGGATCAGGGAGGTCCAATATAGGGACAATTTGTTACCCAATCAATCAGCCTAAAAGCACATTTTTGGGATGTGGGAGGAAACCGGAGCACCCGGAGGAAACCCACGCAACCACGGGGAGAACGCACAAACTCCCACGGACACAGGCCCAACTCCATGTGTCCGCACAGCAACAGAGATAACCTCTGTGCTGCCATGATGCCCTCGAGATGGTAAGTGCCTGTGGATAAAAATTTCATTATTAAAGACTCTATACCCCTGAGACTAAACTGACCCCAAGCCTACAATGCTTAATAAGGCCTGCTATATCCCCCTATATGTAAACTGCTCATGTAGCTGTCCAAGTGACTCTTGAACAACCCTAGCGTGCCTGCTTCCACCACCTCACTCGGCAGTGCATTCCACATCCCCACTACCCTTTGTGTGAAAAACTGCCCTCTAACATTAGTCTTATATCTAGCCCCCCTCACCCTAAGCCCGTGACCCCTCGTTCTATCCATTTCTAATAGCGGAAAAAGCTTATCACCATCTACTCTATCTGTCCCCTTCATAATCTTATAAACCTCTATCAAATCCCCCCTCAGCCGACGTCTCTCAAGGGAAAACAGCCCAAGTGCGTTCAATCTTTCCTCGTAAGACAGCCCTTCCATACCAGGCAACATCCTGGTAAATCTCCTCTGCACTCTCTCCAGGATCTCTACATCCTTCCGGTAGTACCATTTATATAGATGATCTGGAGGAGGGAACCGAGTGCAGGGTGTCGAAATTTGCTGATGACACCAAGATTGGGGGAAAGGCAAATTGTGCGGAGGGTGTGGAGAGTCTGCAGAAGGATCTAGATAGGCTGGGCGAATGGGCCAGGAAATGGCAAATGGAATTTAATGTTGGCAAGTGTGAGGTGGTCCACTTTGGTAGGAGGAATGGTAGGAAGGACTATTACTTACGGGGCGAAAAACTGCAGCAGGCGACGGTGCAGAGGGACCTCGGGGTCCTTGTGCATGAGTTGCAAAAACCCAGCTTGCAGGTGCAGCAGGTGGTCAGGAAGGCGAATGGGATGCTGGCCTTCATAGCGAAGGGGATTGAATATAAAAGTAGGGAGGTCTTGCTGCAGCTGTATAGGGCATTGGTGAGGCCGCAGCTGGAGTACTGTGTGCAGTTTTGGGCGCCGCACCTGCGCAAGGATGTTTTGGCCCTGGAGGGAGTGCAGAGGAGGTTTACTCGGCTGATACCGGAGTTGAGGGGATTGAGCTATGAGGAGAGGCTGAATAAACTAGGCTTGTACTCGTTAGAGTTTAGAAGAATGAGGGGAGATCTCATTGAGACGTATAAGATGATGAATGGGATGGATAGGATAGAGGTGGAGAGACTGTTCCCGCTCAAAAAAGACAGTAGGACTAGGGGGCACAGCCTCAAGATAAAGGGGGGGGCGGTTTAGAACAGAGTTGAGGAGGAACTTCTTCACTCAAAGGGTGGTGAATCTCTGGAATTCTCTGCCCGTTGAAGTGGTGGAGGCTGCCTCGCTAAATATTTTTAAGAAACGGGTTGATGGGTTTTTGATAAGAGAAGGGATTAAGGGTTATGGGGAGAGGGCGGGAAGGTGGAGCTGAGTCACGACAGATCAGCCATGATCTTATTGAATGGCGGGGCAGGCTCGAAGGGCCAGATGGCCTACTCCTGCTCCTATTTCTTATGTTCTTATGTTCTTATCATTCATGGCGGAAGAATTTCAAATATTTCTCAACTCCGTTCGCATTCACCATGTGAGGTCAGCACCTTACCATCTGGTATCAAATGGAATGGTAAAATGGGTGGTAGAAACATAGAATAGAATAGAATCCCTACAGCATAGAAAGAGGCCATTCAGCTCATCGAGTCTGCACTGACCACAATCCCAACCAAGCCCTGTCCCCAATACCTCTACATATTTATCCACTAATCCCTCTAACCTACACATCTCAGGACACTAAGGGCAATTTTAGCATGGCCAATCAATCTAGAGGGCGGCACGGTAGCACGGTGGTTAGCACTGCTGCTTCACAGCTCCAGGGTCCTGGGTTCGATTCCCGGCTCGGGTCACTGCCTGTGTGGAGTTTGCACATTCTCCTCGTGTCTGCGTGGGTTTTCTCCGGGTGCTCCGGTTTCCTCCCACAGTCCAAAGATGTGCGGGTTAGGTTCATTGGCTATGCTAAAATTGCCCCTTAGTATCCTGGGATGTGTAGGTTAGAGGGATTAGCAGGTAAAATGTGTAGGGATATGGGGATAGGTTCTGGGTGGGATTGTGTTCGGTGCAGACTCGATGGGCCGAAGGGCCTGTTTCTGCACTGTAGGGTTCTATGTTCTAACCCGCACATCTTTGGACTGTGGGAGGAAACCAGAGCACCCGGAGGAAACCCACGCAGACATGAGGAGAATGTGCAAACTCCACACAGACAGTGACCCAAGCTGGGAATTGAACCCAGGTCCCTGGAGCTGTGAAGCAGCAGTGCTAACCGCTGTGCTACCGTGCCACCCTTTTAAATGTTGGCCCGTGCTGACATTTAAGTTGTCAATGAGAAAACAGATGAACAGAGAGATAGCTGACAACTGCAAGAAACACAAAGTTGTGATAGTCGGGGGTCCCACATACAGATTGGGACTTGCATACTGTTAAAGGTTTAGACGGGGTAGAATTTGTAAAATGTGTACAGGAGAATTTTCTACATCAGTATATAGAGGTGCCAATTAGAGAGGATGTGATATTGGATCTCCCATTGGGAAATGAGTTAGGGCAAGTGACGGATGTGAGTGTGAGGGAACACTTTGGATCCAGTGATCATAATGCCATTAGTTTCAACCTGATCATAGATAAGGATAGATCTGGTCCTCAGGTTGAAGTTCTGAACAAGAAAAAGGCCAAATTTGATGAAATGAGAAGGGATCTGGGAAGTGTGGATTGGCACAGGCTGTTCTCTGGTAAGGATGTAAATGGAAAGTGGGAGACCTTCAAAGGAGAAATTTTGAGAGTGCAGAGTTTGTATGTTCCTGTCAGGATTAAAGGCAAAGTAAATAGGGATAAGGAACCTTGGTTCTCGAGGTAGATTGTAACACTGATGAAGAGCAGGTCGTGCCTTACGAGCCTAGTTGAGTTCTTCGATAATGTGACTGAACACATTGACGAAGGAAGTGCCGTGGACGTAGTGTACATGGACTTCAGCAAGGCTTTTGATAAGGTCCCCCATGCAAGACTTCTTGAGAAGGTGAGAGGGCATGGGATCCAAGGGCCTTTGGCCTTGTGGATCCAGAACTGGCTTGCCTGCAGAAGGCAGAGAGTGGTTGTGGATGGGTCTTTTTCGGAATGGAGGTCAGTCAGCAGTGGGGTGCCCCAGGGATCTGTTCTGGGACCCTTGCTGTTTGTCATTTTCATAAATGACCTGGATGAGGAAGTGGAGGGATGGGTTAGCAAGTTCGCTGATGACACGAAGGTCGGCGGTGTTGTGGATGGTCTGGAAGGATGTCAAAAGTTGCAGCAGGACATAGATAGGATGCAGGAATGGGCGGAGAAGTGGCAGATGGACTTCAACGTGGATAAATGTGTAGTCCTCCATTTCGGCAGAACCAACGGGATGAACGAGTACACTATTAAGGGCAGGGGTCTTAGTAGCGTTGAAGAGCAGAAGGATCTCGGGGTCCGGGTTCACAGGACTCTTAAATCGGCTTCGCAGGTGGAGGAGGTGGTCAAGAAGGCTTTCATTAATCGAGGGATTGAGTTTAGGAGTCGGGAGGTAATGCTGCAACTTTACAGGACCCTCGTCAGGCCTCATTTGGAGTACTGTGCGCAGTTCTGGTCGCCTCACTATAGGAAAGACGTAGAAGCTATTGAAAGGGTGCAGAGGAGATTTACAAGGATGTTGCCTGGACTGGGAGGCATGCCTTATGAAGATAAGTTGAGGGAGCTGGGACTCTTTTCCCTGGAGAGGCGAAGGTTGAGAGGCGACCTGATAGAAGTTTATAAAATGTTGAGAGGAATAGATAGGGTGGACTCTCAGAGGCTATTTCCCCGGGTTGAAATGGTCGCTACGAGAGGACACAGATTTAAGGTGTGGGGAGGGAAGTACAGAGGTGATGTTAGGGGTAAGTTTTTCACTCAGAGGGTGGTGAGTGAATGGAATCGGCTGCCGTCGTCGGTGGTGGAGGCGAACTCGCTGGGGTCTTTTAAAAGACTTCTGGATGAGTATATGGGGTTTAATGGGATTGGGGGTTATAGATAGGTCTATAGATTGGTGGGGTTGATGTGATCGGTGCAACTCGAGGGCCGAAGGGCCTGTTTGTGCTGTAATGTTCTATGTTCTATGTTCTATGTAAGAGGAAGAGAGAGTTGTGTGAAATGTACAGGCAGCAAGGAACAGATCAGATGCTCGAGGAGTATAAAAAGTGCAAGAAGCTACTTAAGAGGGAAATCAGGAGGGCTAAAAGAAGACATGAGGTTGCTTTTGCAGACGGAGTGAAGGAACTTCTGTAGGTATGTAAGGAGCAAAAGGATAGTGAGGGATAAAATTGGTCCTTTTGAAGACCAGAGTGGTAGACTGTGCATGGAACCAAAAGAGATGGGGGAGATACTAAATGGGTTTTTTGCATCCGTATTTACTGAGGAAATGGACATGGAGTCTACAGAAATAGGGCAAATAGGTAGGGAGGTCATGGAACCTTTACAGATCACAGGGGAGAAGGTGCTGGCTGTCTTGAGGCAAATCAGATTGGATAAATCCCCAGGACCGGACATGGTATTCCCACGGACCTTGAGGGAGGCTAGTGTTGAACTTGTAGGGGCCCTGGCAGACATATTTAAAATGTGACGGGTGAGGTGTTGGATGATTGGAGGGTGGCTCATGTTTAAAAAAGGTTCAAAAGAAATCCAGGAAATTATAGTTTGACATCGGTGGTTGGCAAGTTATTGGAAGGTGTGATAAGGGATAGGATCTACAAATATTTGGATAGACAGGGACTTATTAGGGAGAGTCAACATGGCTTTGTGCATGGTAGGTCATGATTGACCAATCTATTAGAGTTTTTCGAGGAGGTTACCAGGAAAGTGGATTTCAGCAAGGCCTTTGATAAGGTATTCATGGAGAGGTAAATTTGATTAGACACTGGCTCAATGGAAGAAACCAGAGTGTGGTTGTGGAGGATTGCTTCTCTGAGTGGAGGCCTGTGATGAGTGGTGTGCCGCAGGGATAAGTGTTGGACCCATTGTTGTTTGTCATCTATATCAATGATTTGGATGATAATATGGTAAACTGGATCAGCAAATTTGCTAATGATCCAAAGATTGGAGGTGTAGTGGACAGTGGGGAAGGTTTTCAAAACTTGCAGAGGGATTTGGACCAACTAGGAAAATGGGCTGAAAAATGGCAAATGGAATTTAACACAGACAAGTGTGAGGTATTGCACTTTGAAAAGACAAACCAAGGTAGAACTTTCAGGGTAAATGATAAGACTCTTAACAGTGCAGTTGAACAGAGGAATCTGGAAATACAGGTACAGAATTCCCTAAAAGTGGTGTCACAGGTAGTGGTACATTGGTACATTTTGGTACATTGGCCTTTATAAATCAGAGTATTGAGTATAAAAGTTAGAGTATTATGGTAAGTTTGTATAAGGCACTGGTGAGGCTGAATTTAGAGTATTGTGTACAGTTTTGGTCACCTAGTTACAGGAAGGATGTAAATAAGGTTGAAAAAGTGCAGAGAAGGTTCACAAGGATGTTGCTGGGACTTGAGAAGCTGAGTTACAGAGAGAGATTGAATAGGTTAGGACTTTATTCCCCAATGCGTAGAAGAATGAACACAGAACATAGAACATAGAACGTTACAGCACAAACAGGCCCTTCAGCCCTCGAGTTGCACCGATCACATCAACCCCACCAACCTATAGACCTATCTATAACCCCCAATCCCATTAAACCCCATATACACATCCACAAGTCTTTTAAAAGACCCCAGCGAGTTCGCCTCCACCACCGATGACGGCAGCCGATTCCATTCACTCACCACCCTCTGAGTGAAAAACTTACCCCTAACATCACCTCTGTACTTCCCTCCCCGCACCTTAAATCTGTGTCCTCTCGTAGCGACCATTTCAACCCGGGGAAATAGCCTCTGAGAGTCCACCCTATCTATTCCTCTCAACATTTTATAAACTTCTATCAGGTCGCCTCTCAACCTTCGCCTCTCTAGGGAAAAGAGTCCCAGCTCCCTCAACCTATCTTCATAAGGCATGCCTCCCAGTCCAGGCAACATCCTTGTAAATCTCCTCTGCACCCTTTCAATAGCTTCTACGTCTTTCCTATAGTGAGGCAACCAGAACTGCGCACAGTACTCCAAATGAGGCCTGACAAGGGTCCTGAAAAGTTGCAGCATTACCTCCCGACTCCTAAACTCAATCCCTCAATTAATGAAGGCCAGTACACCATACCTTGGGTCAGTAGTTTCAGCCGGGGGAAGGGTAATTATGAGGCTATTAGGAGAGAATTAGGAGGCATTGGTTGGAATGGGAGATTACAGGGACTGGGAACATCCGAGATGTGGAGATTTTTCAAGGAGCAGCTATTGCGGGTCTGTGATAAGTATATCCCTGTCAGGCAAGGAGGATTTGGTAGGCCCAGGGAACCGTGGTGCACCAAAAAAGTTGATTCGTTGGTTAGGAAGAAAAAGGAGGCTTATGTTCGGATGAGGCTTGAGGGCTCAGGTAGTGCATTAGAAGGTTTTAGATTGGCTAGGAGGGAGTTGAAGAGGGAGTTAAGAAGGGCTAAAAGAGGACATGAGATGATTTTGGCTGATAGGATTAAGGAGAACCCTAAGGCGTTTTACAGGTATGTCAAGAACAGAAGGTTGGTTAGGACAAGATTAGGGCCAGTTACAGACAGTAGAGGGAAGTTGTGTGTGGAACCGGAGGAGATTGGAGAGGCATTGAACCAATATTTCTCTTCGGTGTTCACGCAAGGGGACAGGAATGTAGCTGAGGAGGACACTGGGGTGCAGGGGTGTGAAATAGATAGCATTGCAGTTGATACGGGGGATGTGCTGGATATTTTAGAGGGATTGAAAATAGATAAGTCCCCTGGTCCAGATGGGATTTACCCTAGGATTCTTTGGGAGGCAAGAGGGGTGATTGCGGAGCCTCTGGCTCTGATCTTCAGGTCGTCATTAGTCTCTGGTATAGTACCAGAAGATTGGAGGACAGCAAATGTTGTCCCATTGTTTAAGAAGGGGAGAAGGGACTTCCCTGGGAATTATAGACCGGTGAGTCTTACTTCTGTGGTGGGTAAGGTTTTGGAAAGGATTATTAGAGACAGGATTTATAGTTATTTGGAAAGTAATGAGTTGATTAGGGACAGTCAGCATGGTTTTGTAGCAGGTAGGTCATGCCTTACTAACCTTATCGAGTTCTTTGAGAAAGTGACCAAAGAGGTGGATAGGGGTAAGGCAGTTGATGTGGTGTATATGGATTTTAGCAAGGCGTTTGATAAGGTTCACCATGGTAGGCTTCTGCAGAAAATGCAGATGTATGGGATTGGGGGTGATCTAGGTAATTAGATCAGGAATTGGCTAGCAGATAGGAGACAGAGAGTGGTGGTTGATGGGAAATATTCGTCATGGAGTTCAGTTACAAGTGGTGTGCCTCAGGGATCTGTTTTGGGGCCACTGCTGTTTGTAATTTTTATTAATGATCTGGATGAGGGTATAGTTGGGTGGATTAGTAAGTTTGCTGATGACACCAAAGTCGGAGGTGTGGTAGATTGTGAGGAAGGGTGTCATAGTTTGCAGGATGACTTAGAAAGGTTGCAGAGCTGGGCTGAGAGGTGGCGGATGGAGTTTAATGTGGAGAAGTGTGAGGTAATTCATTTCGGTAGGAATAACAGATGTGTTGAGTATAGGGCTAACGGGAGGACTTTGAATAGTGTGGAGGAGCAGAGGGATCTAGGTGTATGTGTACATAGATCCCTGAAAGTTGGGAATCAGGTAGATAAGGTTGTTAAGAAGGCATACGGAGTCTTGGCGTTTATTGGTAGGGGGATTGAATTTAGGAGTCGCAGCGTCATGATGCAACTGTACACATCTCTGGTGCGGCCGCACTTGGAGTTTTGTGTGCAGTTCTGGTCCCCACATTACAGGAAGGATGTAGAGGCTTTGGAGAGGGTGCAGAGGAGGTTTACCAGGATGTTGCCTGGTATGGAGGGGAGATCCTATGAGGAGAGATTGAGAGATTTGGGGTTGTTTTCGCTGGAAAGAAGGCGGCTAAGAGGGGATCCCATTGAAACATATAAGATGATTAGAGGTTTAGACAGGGTAGATAGTGATAGCCTTTTTCCTAGGATGGAGAAAGCTAGCACGAGGGGGCACGATTTTAAATTAAGGGGGGGTAGTTATAGGACAGATGTCAGGGGTAGGTTCTTTACCCAGAGGGTGGTGAGGGACTGGAATGCCCTGCCAGCTGCAGTTGTAAATGCACCTAGTTTGGGGGCGTTTAAGAGATCTGTGGATAGGTTTATGGATGAAAAAGGATTAGTTTAGGCTAGTGGGTCATTGTTTTGTAACTGGTCGGCGCAACATCGTGGGCCGAAGGGCCTGTTCTGCGCTGTAATGTTCTATGTTCTATGTTCTATACGCCTTCTTGACCACCTCCTCCACCTGCGAGGCCAATTTAAGAGTCCTATGGACCCGGACCCCGAGATCCTTCTGCTCTTCGACGCTACTAAGACTCCTGCCCTTGATAGTGTACTCGTTCATCCCGTTGGTTCTGCCGAAATGGACGACTACACATTTATCCGCATTGAAGTCCATCTGCCACTTCTCCGCCCATTCCTGCATCCTATCTATGTCCTGCTGCAACTTTTGACATCCTTCCAGACCATCCACAACACCACCTGGATGAGTATATGGGGTTTAATGGGATTGGGGGTTATAGATAGGTCTATAGATTGGTGGGGTTGATGTGATCAGCGCAACTCGAGGGCCGAAGGGCCTGTTTGTGCTGTAATGTTCTATGTTCTATGCTAAGTCTGGTTACTGGGATTTCAGTGGAGAATGGGGGACTGGAACAACTGATGGCTGTGGACAGTGAGAAACTAGAAGCTGCCAAAGACCCACTAGATTCTGGATTAATGAGTCTGCCTTTCTTGTCTGTCCATTCTGGCCCTTTTAATGGAGAAGAGCCTGCCACCAAACTTGAGGTGCTATACCAGAGCACAGAGGTTTCCAGAGTTTTCCAATGGTCCTTTCTGTTACCCTTTTTATCCAGAGCCTGTTGTGTGCCTTACTGATCCTGTTCTCCGTTCCTCCATAAGTTTACTTTGGATTTTAGGGGGAAGGAGTGTGGTTGTGTTGCCCTTGAAGAGGGAGTGTTTCCCAAGGGTCACATGATTGGTCTGGAACCTATGGATCATCTAGGATGCCAACTGGAAAGCTGAACCAATCGGCAGGAGAATGTGGACCATGGGCTGAGGCGGGACTCACAGTTGGAGCCAGGGACTCGAGTGGAGCAGTCACATTGTGGTGTGATCAGCAAGTTTGCAGATGACACCAAGATGGCAGGATTGGCGGATAGCAAGGAAGACTGTCAGGTGACACAGCAGGATTTAGATAGGCTGGTATATTGGGCAGATAGATGGCAGATGGAATTTAATCCTGACAAATGCGAGGTCACGTATTTTGGAAGGAATAATTACATGATAAAAGGTAGACTAATTAAGAGTATAGAAATGCAGAGGGACCTGGGAGTGCAAGTGCACAAGTCTCTGAAGGTGGCAACCCAGGTGGAGAATGTTGCGAAGAAAGGTTATGGAATGCTAGCCTTTATAGGAAGGGGTATAGAGTATAAGAGCTGGCGTCTAATGCTTCAGTTGTATAGAACGTTGGTTAGACTGCATTTGGAGTATTGCGCCCAGTTCTGGTCACCTTACTACCGGAAGGACGTGGAGACTCTGGAGAGGGTGCAGAGGAGGTTTACCAGGATGTTGCCTGGTATGGAAGGACTGGGTTATGAGGAAAGATTGGGTAAACTGGGGCTTTTCTCCTTAGAAAGACAGAGATTAAGGGGAGACCTGATAGAGGTGTATAAAATAATGAAGGGTATAAATAGAGTAAACAGTGGCAGGCTTTTTCCTAGATTGGAGACAAATATCACAAGGGGTCACGAGCTAAGGGTGAGGGGGGAGAAGTATAATTTGGATACTAGAGGGAGGTTTTTCACACAGAGAGTCGTGTGGGTATGGAATGCACTACCAAGTAAGGTGGTGGAGACAGGCACGCTGGACTTGTTTAAGGTTTACTTAGATAGGCACATGAGTGACACAGAGATGGAGGGTTTTGGAGACGGTTTTAAAAAGGGTCAGAGCTTGGGATGATACTGGAAATGTAATGCTACATGTTAATGTCTTGTCTCTTTTAATCCGCAGGTGTGTCGGTCCACCTTGTTGTCTAACGAGGGGCATGCACACGGTGGATCGTGCATGGGCTGCTCTTGGATGTTTCGAGAGTGGCCTAGTACTTCGCATCGTTGTGTGTGCTTAAAACTGGACCAGCAGATAGGCACCACAACAGCTCAGTGACTAGCACTGCTGGCTGTGCAGATACATGGATTTGGGCCTGTGTCTGTGGGAGTTTGCACATTCTCCCTGTGGTTGTGTGGGTTTCCTCCGGGTGCTCCAGTCTCCTCCCACACCCCAAAGATATGCTCTCAGGCTGAGTGGTGTAACAAATTGTCCCTAAACTATTCTCCCTTGAATCTGGTTACAGTAGGGGTACCATGCGCATACACATGGGTCAAGGTAGGTGTAGGAAAATGCTTTGTTAAGATGGCGGCGCGGGCTCATTGGGCCGAAGGGCCTGTTTCCCGTGCTGGGTTGTTCTTTGTTCTTTGTATTGTAGGTTAGTCTGACCTTGTCATATATGTATTATGAAGTCTTTGTTGATTCAAACCACTCTGAGTCAAACTCAATATATTACACCACCTACTCCAAGAGCTTAATGTTCCACTGAGGTGATTCCTTGTGTTCCATTCGAAGGAATTTAATAGGACTGAGGGTTATAGATAGGCCTAGTAGGTAGGGGTATGATCAGTGTAACTTGTGAGCCTAAGGGCCTGTTTGTGCTTCAGTTTTCTATATTCTATGTTCTAAGCAAGTATTTCACAATGGAAACCAAACTGACCTCACTCATCTGCTTCCCACTATCTGCACTGCTTCTTTCCATTACATCTTACTGTCTTATTTCCAGAATGTGCTGTAGGCAGCATAGAAACATGCCTCAATGCCCCTGCCTCTCACTCGCTAACACCTGGTGTGAATGTAGGAACTTAAAACTGAAACAAGCTCCCATAATAGAAAAGGCAGATTGAGAATAGTTCACCCTGCATGGTTCAGCTAATCCAGCAATCAGTTAGAACACTGATATTTGGGAGGGTTGTGTAGAGCCCCTGTGGGTAACAGGTGCTGCTCAATAATGTCTCCAGAGACTTCACACAGTATCAACACAAGAGTTAAGATCTCAACTCCACCCAGAAAACAGACGAATGCTAGTGGGACATTCAAACTTCTAAACTATCTTCCTGATGCAGAAAATAATATGTCCTCTGCAAGCAGATAAGAGCAATCCCTCAAGACTGTCCATTAGTGAGATCATGGTTCATCTAGACCTCATCTGTCCCTCCTCCAATAATGTTAGCATGACTTTTAAGATCATGCCCCTTGTTTCCAGATGAGGTTGAACTAGAAGCTGTAGCAAAATAGAATCGTAGAAACATAGAATCCCTACAGAGGCCATCCAGCTCATTGAGACCGCACCAACTCTCCGAAATAAGAACATAAGAACATAAGAAATAGGAGCAGGAGTAGGCCATCTGGCCCTTCGAGCCTGCCCCGCCATTCAATAAGATCATGGCTGATCTGTCGTGACTCAGCTCCACCTTCCCGCCCTCTCCCCATAACCCTTAATCCCTTCTCTTATCAAAAACCCATCAACCCGTTTCTTAAAAATATTTAGCGAGGCAGCCTCCACCACTTCAACGGGCAGAGAATTCCAGAGATTCACCACCCTTTGAGTGAAGAAGTTCCTCCTCAACTCTGTTCTAAACCGCCCCCCCTTTATCTTGAGGCTGTGCCCCCTAGTCCTACTGTCTTTTTTGAGCGGGAACAGTCTCTCCACCTCTATCCTATCCATCCCATTCATCATCTTATACGTCTCAATGAGATCTCCCCTCATTCTTCTAAACTCTAACGAGTACAAGCCTAGTTTATTCAGCCTCTCCTCATAGCTCAATCCCCTCAACTCCGGTATCAGCCGAGTAAACCTCCTCTGCACTCCCTCCAGGGCCAAAACATCCTTGCGCAGGTGCGGCGCCCAAAACTGCACACAGTACTCCAGCTGCGGCCTCACCAATGCCCTATACAGCTGCAGCAAGACCTCCCTACTTTTATATTCAATCCCCTTCGCTATGAAGGCCAGCATCCCATTCGCCTTCCTGACCACCTGCTGCACCTGCAAGCTGGGTTTTTGCAACTCATGCACAAGGACCCCGAGGTCCCTCTGCACCGTCGCCTGCTGCAGTTTTTCGCCCCGTAAGTAATAGTCCTTCCTACCATTCCTCCTACCAAAGTGGACCACCTCACACTTGCCAACATTAAATTCCATTTGCCATTTCCTGGCCCATTCGCCCAGCCTATCTAGATCCTTCTGCAGACTCTCCACACCCTCCGCACAATTTGCCTTTCCCCCAATCTTGGTGTCATCAGCAAATTTCGACACCCTGCACTCGGTTCCCTCCTCCAGATCATCTATATAAATGGTAAATAGCTGAGGCCCCAGCACCGACCCCTGGGGCACCCCACTAGTCACCAACCGCCAATCCGAATAGCATCCATTGACCCCCACTCTCTGCCTCCTATTTGACAACCAATCCTCTATCCACGCTAACACCCTACCCCCAACTCCATGTCCCCTGACCTTCTGCAATAACCTCTTGTGAGGTACCTTGTCAAACGCCTTCTGAAAATCCAGAAAGACCACATCCACCGGCTCTCCTCCATCCACTGCCCTAGACACATCCTCATAGAACTCCAGTAAATTTGTCAGACACGACTTCCCTTTAATGAAACCGTGTTGCGTCCGCCCTATCAAGCAATTCCCCTCAAGATGCCTCGCTATTTCCTCCTTAATGACGGTTTCTAACATTTTACCTACCACAGACGTTAAACTAACCGGCCTATAATTCCCCGCCTTTTGCCTGCCACCCTTCTTAAACAACGGCGTAACATTAGCCGTTTTCCAATCTTCCGGCACTTCCCCGGAATCCAGCGACGTCTGGAAAATAACCACCAAGGCATCCACTATCACCTCCGCCATTTCTTTCAGAACCCTCGGATGCATTCCATCCGGTCCTGGGGACTTGTCCACAATCAGCCCCTCCAGTCTGTCGAGCACCACCTCTCTAGTAACAGTAATGTCATTAAGACCCTCCATTCCTACCACCTTTCCATCGCTAACACCCGGCAAATTATTCACGTCCTCCTCCGTGAAGACAGAAACAAAGAAGTTATTCAAGACCTATCCCCTACCACTAGCTCCCCTTTCTCATCCTCTAAAGGACCAACGTTTATCCTAGCCAGCCTCTTCCTTTTTATATATTTATAAAAACTCTTGCTATCCTTTTTTATATTAAGTGCTAGCCCAGCCTCATAGCTTCTCCTACCCTCCTTTATCAATTTCTTTGTCAATCTTTGTTGACATTTAAACCTTTCCCAATCCTCTTCTCGCCCACCCTCGCTTATCTACCCTCGCTTATCTAAATAACCCTCGCTTCCACCCTATCCCTATAATTCACACATTTACCATGACTAATCCACCTAACCTGAGGGTGAGAAGGGAAAGGATAGGACCTATAAAAGATGAAGGGGGAAAGGTCTGTGTAGAACCAGAAGAAATGGCGGAGGTGCTTAATGAGTACTTTGCATCAGTATTCACAGTGGAAGCTGATTTGGGAGATCTTGCTATGGACTTGCAGCAGGTGGAAAAGATTGAGTACGTGGACATTAAAGAGGAGGATGTGTTAGAACTTTTGAATTCTATCAAGGTAGATAAGTCGCCGGGACCAGATGGGATGTACCCCAGGATACTGTGGGAGGCCAGGGAAGTGATTGCAGAGCCCTCGGCGATGATCTTTGCGTCGTCAATGGAGACGGGAGAGGTTCCGGAAGATTGGAGGATTGCGGATGTAGTCCCTATTTTCAAGAAAGGGAACAGAGATAGCCCGGGAAATTACCGCCCGGTGAGTCTGACCTCAGTGGTTGGTAAGCTGATGGAGAGGCTTCTGAGGGACAAGATTTACGACCATTTGGAGAGGTTTGACATGATCAGGAATAGTCAGCATGGATTTGTCAAGGGCAGGTCGTGCCTTACGAGCCTAGTTGAGTTCTTCGATAATGTGACTGAACACATTGACGAAGGAAGTGCCGTGGACGTAGTGTACATGGACTTCAGCAAGGCTTTTGATAAGGTCCCCCATGCAAGACTTCTTGAGAAGGTGAGAGGGCATGGGATCCAAGGGCCTTTGGCCTTGTGGATCCAGAACTGGCTTGCCTGCAGAAGGCAGAGAGTGGTTGTGGATGGGTCTTTTTCGGAATGGAGGTCAGTCACCAGTGGGGTGCCCCAGGGATCTGTTCTGGGACCCTTGTTGTTTGTCATTTTCATAAATGACCTGGATGAGGAAGTGGAGGGATGGGTTAGCAAGTTCGCTGATGACACGAAGGTCGGCGGTGTTGTGGATGGTCTGGAAGGATGTCAAAAGTTGCAGCAGGACATAGATAGGATGCAGGAATGGGCGGAGAAGTGGCAGATGGACTTCAACGCGGATAAATGTGTAGTAGTCCATTTCAGCAGAACCAACGGGATGAACGAGTACACTATTAAGGGCAGGGGTCTTAGTAGCGTTGAAGAGCAGAAGGATCTCGGGGTCCGGGTTCACAGGACTCTTAAATCGGCCTCGCAGGTGGAGGAGGTGGTCAAGAAGGCGTATGGTGTACTGGCCTTCATTAATCGAGGGATTGAGTTTAGGAGTCGGGAGGTAATGCTGCAACTTTACAGGACCCTCGTCAGGCCTCATTTGGAGTACTGTGCGCAGTTCTGGTCGCCTCACTATAGGAAAGACGTAGAAGCTATTGAAAGGGTGCAGAGGAGATTTACAAGGATGTTGCCTGGACTGGGAGGCATGCCTTATGAAGATAGGTTGAGGGAGCTGGGACTCTTTTCCCTGGAGAGGCGAAGGTTGAGAGGCGACCTGATAGAAGTTTATAAAATGTTGAGAGGAATAGATAGGGTGGACTCTCAGAGGCTATTTCCCCGGGTTGAAATGGTCGCTACGAGAGGACACAGATTTAAGGTGCGGGGAGGGAAGTACAGAGGTGATGTTAGGGGTAAGTTTTTCACTCAGAGGGTGGTGAGTGAATGGAATCGGCTGCCGTCGTCGGTGGTGGAGGCGAACTCGCTGGGGTCTTTTAAAAGACTTCTGGATGAGTATATGGGGTTTAATGGGATTGGGGGTTATAGATAGGTCTATAGATTGGTGGGGTTGATGCGATCGGCGCAACTCGAGGGCCGAAGGGCCTGTTTGTGCTGTAATGTTCTATGTTCTATGTTCTATCTATGGACACTAAGGGTCATTTTAGCATGGCCAATCCACTTAACTTGCACGTCTTTCAGGTTGTGGGAGGAAACCAGAGCACCTGGAGGAAACCCACACAGACTTGGGGAGAACATGCAAACTCCACACAGACAGGAACCCAAAGCTGGAATCAAGCCCGGGTCCCTGATGCTGTGAGGCAACAATGCTAATCATTGTGCAACTATGCTACCTGTTCATCTTCCAGCACTGGAGCTAAAGGCCATTCTATTTGCTCTTTCTTGTGATATGCTCTGCTGGGATTTAGTGTTGCAATTGAGCGAAGTGACTATACTGTACTAACTCATCAAAGTGTGGAGTGACCCTGTCTCTAACTGCAGTTTTAGCAGTGTGGGGATGGAGGTGTCTGTGGGGATATGGGTGAGACGGGTGGGGAGGTGAGTGGATTTGGCAAAAGGGGTGGCATGGAAGTCGTGGGTGCGGGGGGAGGGGGGGTGGTGGTGGTGTGTGTGCGCATGTGTGTGTGTGTGTGTGTGTCTGTGTGTCTGTGTGTGTGTGTGTGGTGGAGGGTATTGGTGAAGCTAGTGTAAAGATTGTGACATGTGCGAAATATCTGGTTTGAGCAGAGAACCCTCATTTTCCTATTTCAGTCTCTTTCCCATTGGGCAGTGGGTCTCAGGGACATGTGGGCAGAGTGGACCCAATTTGACCCTAACTGCTTAAAGATGAATTTGTGCAGAGGGAAATGAGAGTTAACTTTCCAGAATATGACTACAACAGTCCAGCTCACCAATCCACTTAGAACATAGAACATAGAACATTACAGCGCAGAACAGGCCCTTCGGCCCACGATGTTGCGCCAACCAGTTACAAAACAATGACCCACTAGCCTAAACTAATCCCTTTTCGTCCATAAACCTATCCACAGATCTCTTAAACGCCCCCAAACTAGGTGCATTTACAACTGCAGCTGGCAGGGCATTCCAGTCCCTCACCACCCTCTGGGTAAAGAACCTACCCCTGACATCAGTCCTATAACTACACCCCCTTAATTTAAAGTCGTGCCCCCTCGTGCTAGCTTTCTCCATCCTAGGAAAAAGGCTATCATTATCTACCCTGTCTAAACCTCTAATCATCTTATATGTTTCAATAAGGTCCCCTCTTAGCCGCCTTCTTTCCAGCGAAAACAACCCCAAATCTCTCAGTCTCTCCTCATAGGATCTCCCCTCCATACCAGGCAACATCCTGGTAAACCTCCTCTGCACCCTCTCCAAAGCCTCTACATCCTTCCTGTAATGTGGGGACCAGAACTGCACACAAAACTCCAAGTGCGGCCACACCAGAGTTGTGTACAGTTGCATCATGACGCTGTGACTCCTAAATTCAATCCCCCTACCAATAAACGCCAAGACACCGTATGCCTTCTTAACAACCTTATCTACTTGATTCACTACTTTCAGGGATCTATGTACACATACACCCAGATCCCTCTGCTCCTCCACCCTATTCAAAATCCTCCCGTTAGCCCTATACTCAACACATCTGTTATTCCTACCGAAATGAATAACCTCACATTTCTCCACATTAAACTCCATCCGCCACCTCGCAGCCCAGCTCTGCAACCTTTCTAAGTCACCCTGCAAACTATGACACCCTTCCTCACAATCTACCACACCTCCGACTTTGGTGTCATCAGCAAACTTACTAATCCACCCAACTATACCCTCATCCAGATCATTAATAAAAATTACAAATTATTAACTCTCTCGCTCTCTCCACACATCCTGAGCTGCTGGGCTTTCCCAACGGTTTCTGTTTTCAGCCCAGCTCTGTGTTGCTTTGGCATTTGAGGCAGACATGGAAGAGGAGGTTGGGACTGTGTGGAGGACGAGAACACCCCTTAGATGGACTGAGGTCCAAGGCTATGCCCAGGTTTAATGATGTCAATAGCCAGCTGGGTACAGTGTTTAAGAGGATATAGAACATGCCGCCAGTTGCTGCAAAAGAGGCATTCTCAGAAAGGGTACATCAACTCGCAGCTGAAGAATCAAAATGAGGGCTTAGATCCAGGCAGGAAATGGTTTAATGATCTAACCAGGTCAGAGAAAATCAGCAAAGCTGCAGATTCACCTACATCCTGCAGAATGCTGCCCTGCCCCCACTGTCTCGGTCTCATGCTCTTCACACCCACTTCACTTTCAACAGCAACTTCCTCTCTCTGTGCATCGCTGATACTCACTCACTCAATCTGATTCCCCCTCAGTTAACTCAGCCTATTCTCAATGTATTTTCTCAAATTGCGCTGTCACCAAAGTGCGATGGCTGCTGGGACAGCGAGTAAATTTATGGAGGAGTTCGACAGGTTTTTAATTGGTAATGGATTGAATGGATACGGGAGAGGGCAGGGAAATGGGGATGAGTATACCAACCATAATTGAATGGCAGGGCAGACTCGATGGGCCAAATGGCCTAATTCTCCTGCTATATCTTATGAACTTATGAACCATTTTCTTCAAATGCTACTGAGACTCTTTTTTATTCTTTTATGGCATGTGGGAGTCACTGGGACATGATTTGTTCCCCGTCCTTAATTGCCTTTGACTGAGTGTCTCACTTAGCCACTTTAGAACATAGAACATTACAGCACAAACAGGCCCTTCGGCCCTCGAGTTGCGCCGATCACATCAACCCCACCAATCTATAGACCTATCTATAACCCCCAATCCCATTAAACCCCATATACTCATCCAGAAGTCTTTTAAAAGACCCCAGCGAGTTCGCCTCCACCACCGATGACGGCAGCCGATTCCATTCACTCACCACCCTCTGAGTGAAAAACTTACCCCTAACATCACCTCTGTACTTCCCTCCCCACACCTTAAATCTGTGTCCTCTCGTAGCGACCATTTCAACCCGGGGAAATAGCCTCTGAGAGTCCACCCTATCTATTCCTCTCAACATTTTATAAACTTCTATCAGGTCGCCTATCAACCTTCGCCTCTCTAGGGAAAAGAGTCCCAGCTCCCTCAACCTATTAGAGGACAGTTAAGAGTTAAACCCACTGCAGTGAATCTAGAGTCACACGTAGGCCAGACCAAGTGCTGTGTACAGGAACATAGAATGCCAGAAACAATCTGCCACAGATAGTGAAACTCATTATAGTGGAAGAACAGGTATTGGAATGAGTAACACCAGTGCCTCACCCACAAGTGATAGAGAGATTGGCACCATGAATTACCTCTGACACAGATCTCACACAAAACTAAACACGCTGAATCAAATATGATTACTGCAATCACACTGAATCTCAACATCTATACATTAGCATTATTCAATAACCTCGGTCTCCAATCCTCTAGGATTAACAGCAGCCCTTGTTGACCGCTGATGAAAATGTCTTTCTGATAGTGCCCCCTCGAATGACACATTCCTCTCAAGCCCAATACAAGATTTTAGTAGATCATGTTAGATTCTCAGTTCACCAAGTAAGACCATGGTTGCAGGGAGAGAAATAAGAGCATAAGAAGATAAGACCTAGGGGCCATCTGCCATTCAATAAGATCATGGCTGATCTTTTTGTGAACTCAACTCCACTTGACCACCCACTCACCGTAACCCTTAATTCTGTTGCTGTTCAAAAATGTATCTACCCTTGCCTTCTCAGTTCCTCCTCAACTCAGTCCTAAATCTGCTTCATCTTATTTTGAGGCCATGCCCCCTAGTTCCAGTTTCACTTGCCAGTGGAAACATGATGTGTTTCCACATGAAGTGGAGAATTTGTGTCAGAGGTCAATGGATTACTCCAAGCTCTGCTCAGCTGGCCATATATACTGAACTGTAATGACTGGAGAATGCTCAGAGCTCAGTGAAAATGGTACAAGGTGTTGACAATCATGCCAGGCACAATCACTGCAGTGGTACAGTGGATTGAGCAGTACAGCTCCGACATTTGTGAGCGATCATGAGAAAATGTTGTAATCAGGGCCGACCCAGTCACTACAGCCCAGGCCATGGCCTCACAAACTCTGAGGGGTAACATGTCTACAAAGGCTGGGGGGAGGTTAGATATGGATATCTAAAAGTATCTCCCATTGAAATTCTGCAATGATGTGATATCAGTCAAAAAGAGGTGAAAGGGAATATTACAATTCTTGTTGGGAAACAGTAAACCAAATTAACCAAATCTACCAAACAAACTCAAAACGAAGAAATAACCAACAAAATTTCACTTTTTGTAACTTGTACTTTAACACAAATCAGAATCAAAAGGAAATCATGCATGTGGGATATTGTTCATCTGTGGCAGCGAGACTTGAGTAGAGTGTTTGTGGATGGGGTACCAATCAATCCGGCTGCTTTATCCCAGATGGTGTCAAGCTTCTTGAGTGTTGTTGGATCGGCACTCATCCAGGCAAGTGGAGAGTGTTCCACCACACTATGACTTGTGCTTGTAATCATGGACAGGCTTTAGGGAGTCAGGAGGTGAGTAACTCACAGCAGAGTTCCACTTTGCTCCAGTATCTATCTTTATTTTTAGTTTAAAGAACATAAGAAGTAGAGCAGTAGGCACAGCATCTCAAGTCTGCCCCACCATTCAGTGAGATCATGGCTGATCAAGTTTTGGCCTTACCTGCACCTTCCTGCCCATTTCCCACAACACCTGAACACATTATTAATTAAAAACCAATCTAGCTTCTCTTTAATTTTTTTGTCCTGGCATTCACTACCCTCTGGGGTAGAGAATTCCACAGATTCACCACCCTTTGAGTGAAGTAATTGCGCCTAATTTATGTTTTATATTTGCCATCCCTTAGCCTTTCATTCTAGAATGTCCAACAAAGGAAAACATCCACCTTACATCAATCCTGTCAATCCCCTTCCGCATCTTATATACCTCAATTAGATCCCCTTTCATTCTTCTAAACTCCAGTGAGTACAGATCTAAGCTATCTCTTCGTAAGACAAACTACTCATCTCTGGAGTCAGTCTTGTGAACTTTGTCTGAACTGCCTCTAGTGCACTTACAATCTTCCTCAAGTTGTGGGAGAAAACCTATGTGCAGTATTCCAGATGTGATCTCACCAATGCCCTATAAAGTTGCAACAGCACTTCCCTGCTTTTGTACTCTATTCTATGAGCAATAAATGCCAGAATTCCATTTGCCTTCCTTAATACCTGCTGCAGTTGCATACTAGCTTTCTGTGATCCAGGCACAAGGACACCCAGGTCCCTCTGCACTGCAGCACTTTGAAGTTTCTCTCTATTTAATAATAAGTTGCCTTTTTATTCCTTTCAATCAAAATGGATAACCTCACACTTCTCCACATTAAGTTCCATCTGCCCGCTCACCTAACCTATCTATATCCATTTCTAAATTTCTTATTTCCTCAATGCAACTTGCTTTCCAGCCTATTTGAGTGTCATCTGCAAATTTGGCTATAGTACCTACCATCCTGGGTGAATAATATATTGCCCAAGTCAATAATATAGATTGTAAATAGTTGGGGCCTAAGGACAGAACCCTGTGGCACCCAGTTGCATAGAACATAAAACATAGAACATTACAGTGCAGAACAGGCCCTTCGGCCCTCGATGTTGCGCCGACCAGTAGAATAAATCTAATGACCCTCTAACCTAAACTATTCCAATATTATCCAAATGCCTATCCAATGACCATTTGAACGCCCTTAAAGTTGGCGAATCCACAACTGCTGAAGGCAAGGCATTCCCGCCCTTGCTACCCTCTGAGTAAAGAACTTACCTCTGACATCCATCCTATAATTATCACCCCTCAATTTAAAGCTATGTCCCCTCGCGTTAGCCATCCGAGGAAAAAGGCTCTCACTGTCCACCCTATCTAACCCTCTGATCATCTTGTACGCCTCAATTAAGTCACCTCTTAACCTTCTTCTCTCTAACGAAAACAACCTCAAGTCCCTCAGCCTTTCCTCATAAGACCTTCCCACCATACCAGGCAACATCCTGGTAAATTTCCTCTGCACCCTTTCCAATGCTTCCACATCTTTCTTATAATGCAGTGACTGGAACTGTACGCAATACTCCAAGTGCGGCCGCACCAGAGTTTTGTACAGTTGCAACATGACCTCACGGCTCCGAAATTCAATCCCTCTACCAATAAAAGCTAACACACCGTACGCTTTCTTAACAACCTTATCAACCTGGGTGTCAACTTTCAGGGATCTATGCACTTGTACACCAAGATCTCTCTGCTCATCGACAGTACCAAGAGTCCTTCCATTAGCCCTATATTCTGTACTCCTGTTACTCTTTCCAAAGTGAATCACCTCACACTTCTCCGCCCAGCTCTGCCCAGTTCTGCAGCTTATCTATGTCCCTCTGCAAACTGTAACATCCATCCTCACCATCTACAACTCCTCCAATTTTGGTGTCATCCGCAAATTTACTAATCCATCCTTCTACACCCTCATCTAGGTCATTTATAAAAATGACAAACAGCAGTGGCCCCAAACAGATCCCTGAGGCACACCACTAGTAACTGAACTCCAGGTTGAATATTTCCCATCAACCACCACCCTCGTCTTCTATCAGCTAGCCAATTCCTGATCCAAACTACTATATCACCCTCAGTCCCATGCATCTGCATTTTCTGCAGTAGCCTACCATGGGGAACCTTATCAAATGCTTTGCTAAAATCCATATACACCATGTCAACTGCCTTACCCTTATCAATCTCTTTGGTCACCTTCTTAAAGAACTCAGTAAGGTTTGTGAGGCACGACCTACCCTTCACAAAACCGTGCTGACTATCCCTAATCAAATTATTTCTCTCTAGATGATTATAAATCCTATCTCTTATAATCCTTTCCAAAACTTTGCCCACAACAGAAGTAAGGCTCACTGGTCTATAATTCCCAGGATGGTCTCTACTCTCCTTCTTGAACAAGGGGACAACATTTGCTATCCTCCAATCTTCCAGCACTACACCTGTAGCCAATGACGACATAAAGATCAAAGCCAAAGGCTCTGCAATCTCCTCCCTAGCATCCCAGAGGATTTATCCCTAGGATAAATCCAATCCGGCCCAGGGTTCTTATCTATTTTCATACTCTCAAGAATTACTAGCACCTTAAGTACCTCAATCCCGTCTAGTCTAAAAGCCTGTATCTCAGTATTCTCGACTACATTGACTTTTTCCTGCGTGAATACTGACGAAAAATATTAATTTAGTGCCTCTCCTATCTCTTCAGGCTCCACGCACAACTTCCCACTACTGTCTCTGACTGGCCCTAATCTTGCCCTAACCAATCTTTTATTCCTGACATACCTATAGAAAGCTTTAAGGTTCTCCTTGATCCTACCCGCCAAAGTCTTCTCATGTCCTCTTCTAGCTCTTCTTAAATCTCTCTTTAGCTCCTTCTTGGCTAATTTGTAACTCTCCAGTGCCCTAACTGAGCCTTCACGTCTCATCTTTACATAAGCCTCCTTCTTCCTCTTCACCAGGGATTCAACTTCCTTAGTACACCACGGTTCCCTCGCTCGACCACTTCCTCCCTGCCCGACGGGTACATATTTATCAAGGACTTGCAGTCGTTGCTCCTTGAACAACTCCACATTTCAGTTGTTCCCAGCCCCTGCGGTTTCCTACTCCAACCTATGCATCCTAAATCTCACCTAATTGCCTCATAATTTCCTTTCCCCCAGCTATAACTTCTGCCCTTCTGTATGTACCTATCCCTTTCCATCACTAAGGTAAACACAACCGAATTGTGGTCACTATCACCAAAGTGCTCACCCACCTCCAAGTCTAACACCTGGTCTGGTTCATTACCCAGTACCAAATCCAATGTGGCCTCACTTCTTGTTGACCTATCTACATACTGTGTCAGGAAACCTCCCTGCACACATTGGACAAAAACTGACCCCATGTGCGTGAACTGTAGCTTTTCCAATCAATATTTGTAAAGTTAAAGTCTCCCATAACAACTACCCTGTTACTTTCGCACCTATCCAGCTTCATCATTGCAATCCTTTCCTCTACATCTCTGGAACTTTTTGGAGGCCTATGAAAAACTCCTAGCAGGATGATCTCTCCTTTCCTGTTTCTAATCTCAGCCCATTCTACCTCAATAGACAAGTCCACATCAAACGTACTTTCTGCCACTGTAATACTGTCCTTGACTAACAATGCCACACCTCCCCCTCTTCTACCACCTTCTCTACTCTGACTGAAACATCTGAACCCCAGAACCTGCAACAACCATTCCTGAACCTGCTCTATCCATGTCTCTGAAATGGCCACAACATCGAAGTCCCAGGCACCAATCCAGGCTGCAAGTTCATCCATCTTATTGCGTATGCTCCTCGCATTAAAGTATACACACTTCAACCCACCCTCCCGCCTGCCAATATTCTTCTGCGACCTAGAAACCTTATCCATGACCTCCCTATTCTCAACCTCCTGTACATTGGAGCTACAATTCTGGTTCCCATCCTCCTTCTGAATCAGTTTAAACCCCCCTGAATAGCATTGGCAAATTTTCCCCCCAGGATATTAGTATCCCTCTGGTTCAGGTGTAGACCATCTCTTTTGTAGAGGTCCCACCTTCCCAGAATGAGCCCCAATTGTCCAGGTATCTGAAACCCTCCCTCCTGCACGATCCCTTTAGCCACGAGTTCAAATGGTCTCTCTCTATTCTTTTCCTCGTTATCCCATGGCATGGGTAACAAACCAGAGATAACAACTCTGTTTGTTTTAGCCCTAAGCTTCGACCCTAACTCCCTGAATTCCTGCCTTACATCCCCATCCCTTTTCCTGCCTATGTCATGGGTGCCTACGTGAACCACGACTTGGGGCTTGTTCCTCTCCCCCTTAAGGATCTCGAACACTCGATCAGAGACATCATGGACCCTGGCACCTGGGAGGAAACATACCAATTGCGAGTCTCGCTCATTCCCATAGAATCTCCTATCTGTCCCCTTAACTATGGAGTCCTCAATAACTAACCCTGTACACTTTTTCCCCCTTCCCACCTGAGCATCAAGGACAGGCTCTACTCCTGAGACCTGTACCCCATGGCTTACCCCCGTTGAGCCGTCCTCCCCAACAGCATCCAAAACAGAGTACTTGTTTTGCAGAGGAACAGCCTCGGGGGTTCGCTGCTCTGACTGCTTCTTACTCTTTCTAACAGTCACCCACGTATCACTTTTAGGAGTAACTATCTCCCTGTAGCTTTTAACAATAGCTGCCTCTGCTTCCTGAATGATCCTTAGTCCCTCCAGTTCCAGCTCCAGGGCCCTAACGCGGTCCTCAAGGAGCTGGAATTGGATGCACTTCCTTTTCCGAGTTACATCTTGCCACCAGAAAAAGATCCATTTATCCTCACTCTCTGCCTCCTGTCAGTTATGATGTGGAGATGCCGGCTTTGGACTGAGGCAAACACAGTAAGAAGTCTCACAACACCAGGTTAAAGTCCAACAGGTTTATCTGGTGTTTGCTTTAAGAGCCTAGTTTGTCGGCATTAGGCCCTAGGAACTTGTCTGCCTTTAATCCAAATAAGTTTGTTCAATACTTTTTCCCTAGTAATTGTGAGTGTTTTATGTTTCTTCTTTTCAACAACCTCTGTATTTCCTGTTACTATTGGGATGGTATAAGTGTCCTGTCCTGTGAAAACTGAGCCAAGGTATTGCTAGTTCAGTGTTTCCCACTATTAACTCCCTGATCTAACTCCAAGCGACAAACATTCTTTTCCCTTTTATTTACTTAAACAGCTTTTGCTCTCCTTTTTTATACTTTGTGCTAACTTTATTTCATAATTTATCTTTGTTCTTTTCATAGTAATGCCCTTCCTTCCTTATTTCTTTAGTAATCCTTTGTTGATCTTTAAAAGTTTCCCAATTGTCCAGCCTGTCAGATGGAATGCCTTAGTTTTTGTCTATATGCTGTCTTTAGCTTCCGTGCTTAGCTATGGACAATTTTTCCCCCTCTTACAATCTTTCTTCCTTTCTGGAATATACTTTATTTGGGAGGAATTCAATATCTCCTTTAGTGTCTGCCACTGCTCATCAACTGTCCTACCACTTAGTCTTTCTGCCTAGTTCACGAGGACCAAGTCTGCCATCATGCCTACCTTATTATTTTGATTTAAAACCAGAATACTAGTGTGGGACTCAAGTTTATTGCCCTCAAACTGAATTTTTAATTAAAGCATGCAATAACCAATCTTCCCCAGAGGATCCTTAACTATAAGGATTGCACATTACTCAGTACAAAATCCAGATCAGTCTGCTTTCTGGTTGGCTCAATAACACATTGCTCCAAGAAACAATCTTTAAAACACTCTGTGAACCCTCCCGTGATGTTGCACTTGCCAATTTAATTATCTGAGTATGTGTGTATATTAAAATAACCCACGGTTATAGAACATAGAACATAGAAAATAGAACATTACAGCGCAGAACAGGCCCTTCGGCCCACAATGTTGCGCCGACCAGTTAAAAAACAATGACCCTCTAACCTAAACCAATCTCTTTCCATCCATAAACCTATCCACGGATCTCTTAAACGCCCCCAAACTAGGCGCATTTACAACTGCAGCAGGCAGGGCATTCCAATCCCTCACCACCCTCTGGGTAAAGAACCTACCCCTGACATCCAAATTATTGCAGTACCTTATTATCCTGATTATTGCAGTACCTTTCTTATAAGGTCCCAGTAGTTCCTGGTTAAAACTGGTTTAATCAATAGATTATTCCCACCAGGGACTGCTTTCCTTTTTCTTATTTCTACCCAAACTGATTCCACATCTTGATCTCCAGTGCTTATATCATTTTGCACAACAGCACTGATCCCTTCCTTCACTAGCAAAAGCTACAGCACCTCAATTTCCTCTTTGTTTATCCTTCTGAAATGTTAAGTACCATTGGATATTCAATTCCCAGACTTGGTCTCCTTGTAACCATGTCTGAGTAATCACCACCAAATCATGCCCCTTTGTCTCTATTTGCACTGTTAATAGAACATAAAATATAGAACATAACAGCACAGTACAGGCCCTTCGGCCCTCAATGTTGTGCCGAGTTCTGCCCAATCCCAAGATCAAGCTATCCCACTCCCTATAACTCATTAATTTTATTCTGAACGCTGCACACATTCATATACAAAACCTTTAAGTTTGTCCTATTATTAATTTTCCTCACTCTTGTATGATTCCCTGGTATAAAATGATGTTCACATGCTCTGTCCCTTCCTTTTGTTTCCTAGTGGCAACCTGCCTGATCACTAACCTGCACTCCTACTTTCTCCTTTAACTTTCAATTTTTAATTTTCCATGCAACTGAACCCCCCACTTAGTTTAAAGCCCAATCTACAGCCCTAGTTGTTTGATTCATCAGGTCTCTAATCTCAGTGTCATTCAGGTGGAGGTATAGACAGAATCAATGGATGGGAGGCTGGTTTGCGTGATTTCAATTGGAACAGCTCTCTCCTTCACCAGTACTGGTTCCAATGTCCCATGAATTAGAACCCATTTCTCCCACGCCAACATTTGAGTTGTACATTTACCTCTTTAAATCTTATTGACCCTGTTCTAATCAGCTCGTGACTCAGGTAGTAATCCATGGATTATTACCTTTGTGGTTCTGCTTTTTAATTTAGCCTGGCTTTGTGTTACTGCAAATCATGTTCATGGTGGTGAAGATGCTACTCATCTCTGTGACAATGTCAACACTCTGACAGAAGAATGTTATTGGAGGTTCTGTAGTTTGGTTGCTCTGACTGAGCTCTAGTTTGTTTAGGGGGGGCGGGGTGCTAGGACAGTGGTGCTAGTAATCCAGAGACCCAAGGTAATCCTCTGAGAATCCAAGTTTGAATCCCACCTTGGCAGATGGCGATATTTAAACACAATAGGACATCTGGAATTAAAAGTCTAATGATGAATGAAGCTATTCCTCTGTGACTGGATCCTGTAACTCACAGACCACAGTCAGTACAGATAGGCAACAACACCTCCTCCACGATCATCCTCAACACTGGTGTCCCAGAAGGCTATGTTCTCCTTATACACCTATGACTGTATGGCCAAATTCACCTCCAATTCGATTTTCAAGTTTGCTGATGACACCACCGTAGTGGGTCAGATCTCAAACAATGATGAGACAGAGTACAGGAATGAGATAGGGAATCTGATGAACTGGTGCGGCAACAATAATCTCTTCCTCAATGTCAACAAAATGAAGGAGATTGTCACTAACTCCAGGAAGCATACAGAAGAACATGCCCCTGTCTACATCAGTGGGGATAAAGTAGAAAGTGTCGCGAGCTTCAAGCTTTTAGGTGTCCATGTCACAACTACCTCTTCTGGTCACCCCATGCCGACACTATAGTTAAGAAAATCCACCAATGCCTTTACTTTTTCAGAAGGCTAAGGAAATTTGGCATGTCAGCTATGACTCCCAGCAACTTCTATAGATATGCACCATAGAAAGCATTCTTTTTGGTTGTATCACAGTTGGTATGGCTCCTGCTCTGCCCAAGACCTCAAAGGAACTACAAAAGTTCATGAATGTAGCCCAATCCATCATGCAAACTAATCTCCCATCTATTGACTCTATCTACACCTCTATCTCTATCTTGGCAAAGCAGCCAGCATAATTAAGGACACCAGGCACTCTGGACATTCTCTCTTCTTCCTTCAGGAAAAAGATACAAAAGTCTGAGGTCACATATCAACCGGCTCGAGAGCAGCTTCTTCCCTGCTGCTGTCAGATTTTTGAAGGCACTAACCTTGCATTAAGTTGATCTTTCTCTACACCCTAGCTATGACGATAACACTACATTCTGTACTCTTTCGTTTCCTTCTCTATGAACGGAATATTTTGCCTGTCTAGCATGCAAGAAACAATACTTCCAATTGTATGTTAATACACGTGACAATAATAAATCAAATCAAATCAAAATCATTTATTGTTGTAAAAACAAATCTGGTTCACGGGGTCGGTGCTGGGGCCTCAGCTATTTACCATTTATAGAGATGATCTGGAGGAGAGAACCGAGTGTAGGGTGTCGAAATTTGCTGATGACACCAAGATTGGTGGAACGGAAAATTGTGCGGAGGGTGGGGAGAGTCTACAGAAGGATCTAGATAGGCTGGGCGAATGGGCCAGGAAATGGCAAATGGAATTTAATGTTGGCAAGTGCGAGGTGGTCCACTTTGGTAGGAATAATGGTAGGAAGGACTATTACTTACGTGGAGAAAAACTGCAGCAGGCGACGGTGCAGAGGGACCTCGGGGTCCTTGTGCATGAGTCGCAAAAACCCAGCTTGCAGGTGCAGCAGGTGGTCAGGAAGGCGAATGGGATGCTGGCCTTCATAGCGAGGGGGATTGAATATAAAAGTAGGGAGGTCTTGCTGCGGCTGTATAGGGCATTGGTGAGGCCACAGCTGGAGTACTGTGTGCAGTTTTGGGTGCTGTACTTACGCAAGGATATTTTGGCCTTGGAGGAAGTGCAGAGGAGGTTTACTAGGCTGATGCCGGAGTTGAGGGGGTTGAGCTATGAGGAGAGGCTGAATAAATTAGACTTGTATTCGTTAGAGTTTAGAAGAATGAGGGGAGATCTCATTGAGACATATAAGATGATGAATGGGATGGATAGGATAGAGTGGAGAGACTCTTCCTGCTCAGAAAGGACAGTAGGACTAGGGGGCACAGCCTCAAGATAAAGGGGGGGCGGTTTAGAACAGAGTTGAGGAGGAACTTCTTCACTCAAAGGGTGGTGAATCTCTGGAATTCTCTGCCCGTTGAAGTGGTGGAGGCTGCCTCGCTAAATATTTTTAAGAAACGGGTTGATGGGTTTTTGATAAGAGAGGGGATTAAGGGTTATGGGGAGAGGGCGGGAAGGTGGAACTGAGCCACGACAGATCAGCCATGATCTTATTGAATGGCGGGGCAGGCTCGAAAGGCTAGTTGGCCTACTCCTGCTCCTATTTCTTATGTTCTTATGTTCTTATATCCTTTAGGGAAACAAATCTGCTGTCCTCACCTGGTCTGGCCTACATGTGACTCTAGACCCACAGTAATGTGGTTGACTCTTATCTATCCTCTGAAATGGCTGAGCAAGTTGTATATTCAACCACTGTGAAGAAAACACCTTGCTCGCACTGCAAACCTTGGCAGAATGATTAAGAGCAATGTGGTTGATGGCATAGGAAGCTGCTGTAGATTTTTGCAAAATGGTTCAATTTGCCATATTTATTGCAATATTTACCAAATGCCAAATGTAATATGATGTTCTGAGGGTGATGTTCGCTTCAGTCATGGCAGGGTGCAACCTGTACCACAAAAACTACTGTTTCGTGCCTAAAAGCATTTTTGCTTTTTTCAGACTGTTAGTTTAACACTGATGGCAATAGAACATAGAACATAGAACATTACAGCGCAGAACAGGCCCTTCGGCCCACGATGTTGCGCCGACCAGTTACAAAACAATGACCCACTAGCCTAAACCAATCCCTTTTCATCCATAAACCTATCCACAGATCTTTTAAACGCCCCCAAACTAGGTGCATTTACAACTGCAGCTGGCAGGGCATTCCAGTCCCTCACCACCCTCTGGGTAAAGAACCTACCCCTGACATCTGTCCTATAACTACCCCCCCTTAATTTAAAATCGTGCCCCCTCGTGTTAGCTTTCTCCATCCTAGGAAAAAGGCTATCACTATCTACCCTGTCTAAACCTCTAATCATCTTATATGTTTCAATGAGATCCCCTCTTAGCCGCCTTCTTTCCAGCGAAAACAACCCCAAATCTCTCAATCTCTCCTCATAGGATCTCCCCTCCATACCAGGCAACATCCTGGTAAACCTCCTCTGCACCCTCTCCAAAGCCTCTACATCCTTCCTGTAATGTGGGGACCAGAACTGCACACAAAACTCCAAGTGCGGCCGCACCAGAGATGTGTACAGTTGCATCATGACGCTGCGACTCCTAAATTCAATCCCCCTACCAATAAACGCCAAAACTCCGTATGCCTTCTTAACAACTTTATCTACTTGATTCCCAACTTTCAGGGATCTATGTACACATACACCTAGATCCCTCTGCTCCTCCACACTATTCAAAGTCCTCCCGTTAGCCCTATACTCAACACATCTGTTATTCCTACCGAAATGAATTACCTCACACTTCTCCACATTAAACTCCATTCGCCACCTCTCAGCCCAGCTCTGCAACCTTTCTAAGTCATCCTGCAAACTATGACACCCTTCCTCACAATCTACCACACCTCCGACTTTGGTGTCATCAGCAAACTTACTAATCCACCCAACTATACCCTCATCCAGATCATTAATAAAAATTAATGTTATCAAATATTATCCAACTTTTTTAATAGTATCTCAGGATCTCCTTCTCCACCTCCATTTGGAAAACAAAAGGTTCAAATTTCTCTACAGCCTAGGGGCCCAATAAGTTATGTAAAATTTCTTCCTGGACCTTCTTGGATGTGCCACTCTTTTACAAACTTTGCCCAGTTCTCCACGATGTTTTCGTTGAACACAAGGGGGTCGATGCAGTGGAATCCTGTGCCACATTGTCAACTCCTGATGCCATGTAGAATTGTTGGGCCCCAGTGACTGACAAAATCGGAATTAGAATAACGATACTCTATGAAGTATCCTGAGCAGCTCTTACATGCTGTAATTCTACCTGCATTTGCAACATATGACCTTTTACGTGGCTGGATCATCACCACTCTATATCAACGTTGCAGGATAGCCCTCCACTGTACCCACAATCTACCAGGCACCATTCTTTTTAATCTCAGCATTGAAAATCTGTTTCAGTTCCTCTTCAGGTTTCCGGCTCCCCACCCCTCCCCACATGTTCTGGAAGGAGTAGTGGACTGTGACGCCCTCTGGGGAGACTATTTTTAAAAATGCCACACCCTGAGTGAGTGACATTACGGTGCCCTTTTGTCTGAACTGCCATAACATTGGGATTTAACAGGTTTTAAAAGGCAGCAAATGGGGTGGGGTTGGGAGGGTTTCTAAATACAAGGCAGGTTAAATGGACAATGATACAAGACAAAAATTGATGGTAGAGAACACATGCAGATATATAAGATGTGTCTCAAGCTCATTTAATGGGAAAAAAACAGAAATATTACCAAAATCCACTGTGGAAACCAGAGGAACAGAGGTTCAGCTCTGAAACCTTTGAACGCAGTGTTGAGTCTAGAAGGCCATACAGTATCTCATCAAAAGAACAAATGTTGTCCCCCAAGCTCACACTGAGGTTCAGTGTAACAATGTCAGAAACTGAGGTTGGAAAGGTCTGAGTGAGTGTGGGCGGAGAATTAGTGCCAAGTAAGTAGTTGCCCATTCTGAGTAAGAGGTCAAGGGAAATCTCTCACTGTTCTGGGAGGAAGTGCAAAGGGAAAAGTGGGATGGGCAAGGTGGGGGACCTTGTCAACGATGATGGATGGAAATCTTTGACAGGATGAAAAGGAAGACATATTGGCAGTGCTGGCCTGGAAAATGGCAGTGGAGATGGAGAAACTGGGAATTGGAATGGAATTCCTACAGAATTTGATTTGATTTGATTTATTATTGTCACATGAATTTACAGTGAAAAGTATTGTTTCTTGCACGCTATACAGACAAAACTTACAGTTCGTAGAGAAGGAAATGAGAGTGCAGAATGTTGTGTTACAGTCATAGCTAGGGTGTAGAGAAGGATCAATCTAATGCAAGGTAAGTCCATTCAACAGTCTGACTGCAGCAGGGAAGAAGCTGTTCTTGAGTCGGTTGGTATGTGATCTCAGGCTTTTGTATTTTTTTCCAGACGGAAGAAGGTGGAAGAGAGAATGGCCAGGGTGCACTGGGGTCCTTAATTATGCTGGCTGCTTTGTTGAGGCAGCAGGAAGTGTAGACAGAGTCAATGGATGGGAGACTAGTTTGCGTGATGGATTGGGCTACATACACAACCTTTTTTAGTTCCTCGCAGTCTTGGGCAGAGCAGGAGCCATACCAAGCTGTGTTATAACCAGAAAGAATGCCTTCTATGGTCCATCTGTAGAAGTTGCTGAGAGTCATAACTGACATGTCAAATCTCCTTACTCTTCTGAGAAAGTAGAGGCATTGGTGGGCTTTCTTAACTATACTTTTGGCATGGGGGTGACCAGAACAGACTGTTAGTGATCTGGACACCAAAAAACTTGAAGCTCTCGACCCTTTTTACTTCATCCCCATTGATGCCGACAGGAGTCTGTTCTCTTTTATGCTTCCTAAAGTTGATGACAATCTTCTTCATTTTGTTGACATTGTGGGAGAGATTATTGTTGCTGCACAAGACTCTCTATCTCATTCCTGTACTCTGTCTTGTCATTGTTTGAAATCTGAACCACTACGATGGTTGTCAGCAAACTTGAAAATCGAATTAAAGGGGAATTTGGCCATACAGCCATAGGTGTACAAGGAGTATAGTAGGGGGCTGAGAACATAGCTTTGTGGGGCACTGGTGTTGAGGATGATCGTGGAGGAGGTGTTGTTGCCCATTCTTACTGATTGTGGTCTGTGAGTTAGGAAGTTCAGGATCCAGTCGCAGAGGGAGGCCCAAGGACCAGGCCACGGAGATTGGAGATGAGTTTTGTGGGAATAATGGTGTTAAAGCTGAGCTGTAGTCAATAAATAGGAGTCTGACATTGGTGTCCTTGTCATCTAGGTGTTCCAGGATTGAGTGCTGGGCCAGGGAAATGGCATGTGTTGTGGACCTGTTGTGGCACTAGGCAAGCTGTAGTGGATCCAGGTAGTCCAGGGGACTGGAATTGATTTGTACCATGGCTAACCTTTCAAAGCACTTCATAATGATGAATGTCAGAGCCCCAGCCAACAGTCATTAAGGTACATTGCTTGGTTTTTCTTAGGTACTGGGATGATGGTTATCTTCTTGAAGCAGATAGGGACCTCAGATTGTTGTAAAGAGAAATTGAAGATGTCTTTGAATACCTCCACCAGCTGATTGGCACAGGATCTGAGTGCACATCCAGGTACCCCATCCAGGCAAAGTTGCTTTCCGTAGGTTGACCTTCAAGAAAGTTGCTCTGACATCTGGAATGGTGACCCCAGATACAGGGTTCATTCAGGCCTTCCAGGAAGCAAAGTCCGAACAAGTCGAGGTAACTGTGGGGAGCCAATGTGTTTTAATGAATATCAGTAACCTGTACAGCCCCAGAAATGGAGAGAGATGTCAAGGAAGTCTCAGAGATGGACCAGGTGAAAGTGGGATGGTATAGAAATCAGAAGTAAAATGTTTCAGTTTACGGTGACGTCAGGAAATGACACAGTTATCATCAGTCGTCGAGATGGTATAAAAAGAAATGAGGTAGGAGCCCAGGTAGGACTAGAATAAAGAATGTCCCACATATCCAGTGCTCTAACAGGCAGCATGTGGCTAGTTCTGTCCCGCAACAATCTGTGTTTGCATTTCAACTCATGTAATAAATCAAGGGCAGCTGGATTTGTCTCAAAGTAACAAAGGAGTTATTTGCCAATGATAAATAGTTATTTACAATGAAAGGTTTGACAGAATAAACTATACCACTGTATAACACTCCTCCCTGGCTCCAACTGAGGATCCTCCCCGAACCAGGATACACCCTATTGTACCTATTTGGCTCAGCTTTCTGCCTCAATTCTCCACAGGTTCTGACCCAATCATGTCACCCTCAGGGAAAACCCCTTTAAAAGGGCCATGCTACCACATCCCATTTATTAATAACAAGTTAATGGGACAGAAAACCACGTGTCCAAATTTGCAGATGACACAAAGATTGTCAGCAAAATTTTTTGTTTTTTTAGCCAAGTGTCAGCTCCAGCGGGAAAAAGGTGCGTTGCCCAATGACTCCACTGCTGGCTTATCCCGCCATATTTGTTGGAGCCAGGTCCCACAAACAACCTCAGTCTTCAAGGGGCGCCCTTCTGATCTAACAAAAATAGAAAGAAGGATCTCCCACAGACACAGGGACCCACCCAGGACCCGCCCACTCACAGATCTCCCCAGCAGAAGGAACCCTCCGACATTGCCCCCTGGCAACGCCCCTATCATGGTGGAACCCCATTGTGTCAATGACAGGAAGGACAGGGAAAATCGAGCAAGGAAATCCCTTATGTGAAAGCTGTTTTGGGACTCCTTCTCAATGTTCCGCCCTCACTATTCCTGCACGCTGAAAATGGGGGTGAAAACTCCCCCCACCATATTGTTTTGTAAACATTGTAAATGGAAGCAGAACATGACAGAAAAAGACTGATTTCCGACAACCATGCCAAATGGATTTCTGTGTCGAATGGAAGAAGATAATGAAAGCAGAAATAGCCATTCAGCCTCTTGATCAGCTCTTCTATTCAATCAGATTGTTTCTGACCTGACTATGGGCGGACTCCGTTTTCCAACTGTACCACTGTAGGCAAATGTGAGGTCATCCTCTTTGAAGCTAAAAAAACAGAACAGAGTACTTTCAAAATGGTGAAAAGTTACAAACGGTGGAGACTCAAAGAGATTTAGGTGCGTGTATGTCCAGGAAGATAGATTATTAACATACCACAAGCAACTTAACCCGCACATCTTTGGACTGATAAATGAGACTTCGGACTGATAGATGATAAGGAGAGATTCGGCAAACTGGGGTTGAATCCGTAGGAATTGAACGGGTTAAATTTAGCTGAACAGTTTAACGAGCTCTATCAACTGGACAGTAGATTGGTTTGTGGAGAACTTAAGCAGTGCTGTGATCCCCATATTTCTACATCCCCTAATGTAACTGTGAGGAGGCGTGTAGACAACTCCTACCAGCAGTCATCACTGTAACCAGGACAAGCTATTACTGGTTAATCCTTTTCTAAACCTTGCGAGTATCTATATTAATCTTCATCATTCTGACCTTTGCTCTCATCCCCTCAAAAAGCCATTAGTTTTCCTGCCCTCTCCTTCTCTCCTGCCTATTTTTGGATTCAGAAATTCCTACAGTTCTACTTATCTTTCCAGCAGGACCCTGCTCCCAGCTTGGTTCAGCCTGTCCCAATATTACAATTCCTTACTGCCCTGGAGCTAGTGTTCCATGAAATGGAATCCCTTAATCCACATCACACCCTCAACCACATGTTCACCTCCTGAATCTATTATATCGCTGTGCCAGTTAGCATGTGGAACAGCTGTGATTGGCTCCCATGAGCCCTTTCTTTAACTCGAGTCCTAGCACCTTTATTTATTATTTTACAGAATGCATGTGTCACTGACTAGACCAGCATTTATTGCTCATCCCTAATCACACTTGAGAAGGCAGTGGTGAGGTGCCATCTTGACCGCTGCAGTCCATGAGGTGTAGGTACACCCACAGTGCTGTTAGGGAATGAGTTCAATATTTTGACTTGGCAATAATGAAGAAACAGCGTTTTATTTCCAAATCAGGATGGTGAGTAACAACGCTGGATGCGTTGAGCTTTCTCGAGCATTGTAGGAGCTGCACCCATCCAGTCCGATATTTCATCGTTAGGACCTTTACTATATTCACTTCTATTTGATTGATCTCAAGATGGATCACACTAGCTGGATTTAATATGTATGCTCCTATGGACTAAGGGTGCATAAAAAAATCACGGAGTAGGTTTAATAACTTGATCACTGGGAGCTCTTCATTTCAGGTGCGCATTGATTCACGGTCAGGTGTAAGATTATCCACAGTAAAAAGTCTGACAACACCAGGTTTTAGTCCAACCGATTTATTTGATAATATTCTCACAAGCAAGCAAGCTTTCGAGGGGACTGCCTCTTCGTCAGGTGAATGGAGAGTGAATGGAGGTGAATGGAACTCTCCATTCACCTGACGAAGAGGCAGTCCCCTCGAAAGCTTGCTTGCTTGTGAGAATATTATCAAATAAATCGGTTGGACTAAAACCTGGTGTTGTCAGACTTTTTACTGTGTTTACGCCAGTCCAACACCGGCATACCCACATCGTAAGATTATCCAACAGGACAGGATCTAATAGCCAAAGTCACCTGATCAACACTTTAAAGTGCAGTTTGCACCCCAAACCTCAACCTGCAATTTATACACATATATCATACCATCCCTCTCCTTTCCCAAACTCCTTTCTAACACAATGAAATCTTCCTTATTTTGGGATCTGGTAAATTGCACATCCTTCAGTATTCTCACTGGTGACTACAGAGGATAGCATCTGTCCCCCCAGTTAGAGGACTATCTATAGTGCTGTCCCCCTCTTACCTTAGAGAGTGACTCAGGAGTCTGAACACTTGTGAACTTGTATTGATGTCAGGTAGCCAACTCCAGACCTGTGAGGTATGGCACCTGATTTGATTGCTTGAAAATGAGCACAGTTGGAGTTTCTGGCTCACAGCCCATCGCAATGAGTCACAAAGGGACTCTGAGTAACAGGGGATTTCCTATACTTACCCAGAGGGAGAGAGAGAGATCACTCATAGGAAACTTCATGAAAACTACAAAGGTGACAAGAACAGCTGCTGGAAGATATGAGGCGTTCTGAAAGATAAATGCGAAACCATTGCAAATTGAATCAGAGAAATGTTTAATATCATTACAGTCAGTTATTAGGATATGGAATATTCAGACAGAAATGGTGAAATATGCATTTTCAAAATAACTTTAAGGAAAAAGTGAATTAATATCTAAAGATTAAATAGTGAAATACAGGAGAATGAGACAGCTAGCATCTGAAAAGTCTATAACATCCCAAAGTGTTTCACAGGAACTTAAATCAGACAATGTTTGACACTGAGACACATCAGGAAGTTAGGCCAAGTGTGAAAAGCGAACAGCATAGGGGGTGGGTTCCAGAGACATCTGAAAGATTAAAAGCGAGGGTGTGAATTCCAGAACTACAGACTCAGCAGCTGAAGCAGAAATGGCAGATGATGAAAATCTGGCAGCTGAAGATGCCAGAGTTATCTCAGAGTGGAGTTGTGTCTCAAAGCGTGCGTAGGGAGACTGATTGTGAGACAGACAGAGAGATTTGTATTGGTTTGTGGGCTGAGGGTGTGGGAGAATTCTCTCTTTTCAAACAGGCTGTAGAATGAGGGAGGGGTTTGGGAATAGAATCGCCCTGTCATTAATTTCTGTGCCTTTCAATATTTGTAGAATTTGTTCAGTGCTTTTCTCGGATCTGAAACGTTGCCGCGGTTTGCCAAAACAAATAATCTGTATGAGTGGTTAAACAAGTCTGGGCTCTCTCAATGATGTCTGCAAACTCTCCAATCACAGCTCATTCAGAGAGATAGCGAGAAATTCTCTCAAACAGAATATTTTTCTGCAGCTAACTGGTGCAAGGAAGAGACCGGATGCAACATAGCCAGAGAGGAGGCATATAGAAAGAGGGAGAGTGGGGATAGAGAGAAAGAGAAGTGGATACAGAGATGGACAAAGAACAGAGGAAAGTCCATGTTAGATGCTTAATGCAATTAGCTATCAGTAAGTCTAAGTTCTTTCATTTATCTATGGTCACTCTGCTGTTCCTCTCTAATTTCTCTCTTTCACACAATCAAAGAATTAGACAGTGCAGAAGAGGCCCTTCTGCCCATCAACTATACCCTGACATACAAAAAACACCTGAACTCCCACCTAATCCCATTTATCAGCACTTGTTCCATTACTTGAATGTTATGATGTGCCAGGTGCTTATCCAGGTACATTTTAAAGGATGTGAGGCAACTCGCCTCTACCACCCTCCCAGGCAGTACATTCCAGACTGTTACCACCCTCAGCATAAAAAGGTTTTTCTTCATATCCCCATAAACTTTCTGCCTCTCACTTTGAACCACTAGTGACTGACTCATCAACTAAGGGAATAGTTACTCCTTATCCACTCTGTCCATGTCTCTCATGATCTTGTACATCTTGATGAGGTCACCCCTCAGTTTTCTCTGCTTCAACAAAAGCAATCCAAGCCTGCCCAACTTCTTCCTATAATGTGGCAACCAGAACTGCACACAGTACTCAAGCTGTGGCCTCAACAAAGTCCGACCATTCATTTTGTCAATTACTCCTTCCAAAGTGTATCATCTCACACTTTTCAGGGTTAAATTCTATCTGCCACTTAACTGCCCATTTGACTGTTCCATCTGTATCTTTTTGCAGTCCATGATACTCAGCCTCACGGTTAATCACCCATCCAATCTTGTGTCATCCGCAAACTTACTAATCCTACTGCTCATATAGTCATCTATGATGAATAAAAGGGGACCCAACACAGCTCCCTGTGTACTCCACTGGACACTGGCTTCCAATCACTAAAGCAGCCTGCTGTCAATAACTTCTAACCCCTACAATTGAGCCAATTTTGAATCCACCTTATCAAATTACCCTGTATCCCATGTGCATTTACCTTCTTGACTAATCTTCCATGTGGGACCTTGTCAAAGGCTTTGCTGAAGTCCATGTAAACTACATTAACTGCACTACCCTCATCTGCACACCTGTTCACCTCAAAAGATTTAATCAAATTTATTAGGCATGACCTCCCTCTGACGAAGCCATGCTGACTATCCCTGATTAAGCCTTGCTCCTCCAAATGAAGATAGACACGCTCTCCTTCAGAAGTTTCTCCAATAGTTTCCCTACCACTGACATGAGACTCACTGGTCTGTAGTTCCCTGGTTTATCTCTACAATAAAAAGTCTGGCAACACCAGGTTTTAGTCCAACCGATTTATTTGATAATATTCTCACAAGCAAGCAAGCTTTCGGGGTTAGCCCCTTCGTCAGGTGAATGGAGAGTTCTGGCCTCAGACAGAGCATATAAAGCACAGACAGTTTAGAGATTGCTGATTAGAATGCGAATCTTTACACCTAACCTGCTGTTCAAGTCTTAAAGTGGCTGATAATGTGAGTGGAAGGAGCACTGATCACAGTTTAAAGAGATGTGTATTGTCTCCAGACAGTACAGTAAGTGAGGTTTTGCAAACCCAGGCAAGTCACGGGGGTTACAGATGGTGCGACATGAACCCAAGATCCCTGTTGAGACCGTCCTCATGTGTGCGGAACTTGGCTATCTCTACAACCCTTCTTAAATAGCAGAACCACATAGCTGTTCTCCAGTCACTTGGATCCTCCCCTGTGAGAAGTCTCACAACACCAGGTTAAAGTCCAACAAGTTTATTTGGTAGCACCTTCTTCAGGTGAGTGAAGAGTTGTGTTCACAAACAAGGCATATATAATCACAAACTCAATTTACAAGATAATGGTTGGAATTCGAGTCTTTACAGGTAATCAAGTCTTAAAGGTACAGACAATGTGAGAGAGGGTTAAGCACAGGTTAAAGAGTTGTGTATTGTCTCCAGACAGGACAGTTAATGAGATTTTGCAAACCCAGGCAAGTTGTGAGGGTTCTGGATAGTGTGATATGAATCCAAGATCCAGGTTGAGGCTGTCCTTATATGTACAGAACTTGGCTATCAGTCTCTGCTCAATGACTCTGGGTTGTCAAGTCACCTGGATCCTCCACCATTCTATGCAACTTCAACAGCCCAAAGTATGTGGATTGACTCAGCTCAATTGTCCCTTAGAATTAGGGGGACCAGTTAGTGTAAATGCATGGGGTATGGGGATAGGGCTGGGTGGGATTGTGGTCGGTGCAGACTTGATGAGCCGAATGGCCTCCTTCTGCACTGTAAGATTCTATGATTCTATGGAGATAGGATTTGGGTGGGATTGTGGTTGGAGCAGACTCAATAGGCCGAATGGCCTCCTTCTGCATTGTAGGATTCTACGACTTCCCTGCTTTTGTAATCTTTGCCTCAATTGATAAAGTCCCATTTGCAGTACGTAACTAGCCCGACTGGGGAGGGGGCTGTACTGGATTTAGTGTTGGGTAATGAGCCGGGGCAGGTGGTTGAGGTTGCGGTAGGCGAACATGTGGCTAACAGTGACCACAATTCTGACTACTTTAGAATAAAAATGGAAAGGGGTGAGTGCTGTCCGAAGGGGAGGGTGCTGATAGGCGAGCTATAGCCGGATTAGGAAGGAGCTGAAGGACACTGATTGAGAGAGGTTGTTAGCGGGCAAGTCTACATTTGGCAAGTGGGAGGCTTTCAAGGGCAAACTGAAAATGTTGCAGGAAAGACATGTGCCGGTAAAGAGGAAGGATGGGAAAGGCAGGATTAGAGAGCCGTGGATTACAGGATATATTGAGGACTTGGTCAGGAAAAAGAGAGAGGCATATGTTAGGTCTAAACAACTGGGAACAGAGAGAGCGCTGGAGGAATATAGAGAGAGTAGGAGGGAGCTCAAAAGGGGAGTCAGAAGGGTAAAAAGGGGGCATGAAATGGCTTTGGCTGATAGGATTAAGGAAAATCCAAAGGCATTTTAATCTTATATTAGGAACAAGAGGGTGGTTAGAGGGAAAATAGGTCCTCTTAGAGACAAAGGAGGGGAACTATGCATTGAGTCTGAGGGAATGGGGGAGCTCCTGACTGAATACTTTGCGTCGGTATTCACGAAAGAGACGGGCTTGGTGTCTTGTAATGTCTTGGATGGAGCTGTAGACCAGTTGAAGGAAATATCCATTACAAGGGAGGAAGTGTTAGGGTTTTTAGGTAGCATAAAAACTGATAAAGCTCCGGGGCCTGATGGCATTTATCCCAGGCTACTTAGGGAGGTGAAAGATGAAATTACTGGGCCTCTGATGCACATCTTTGTCTCTTCTTTGGACGCAAATGATCCCAGGGGACTGGAAGGTAGCGAATGTGGTACCGCTGTTTAAAAAGGGCAGTAGGGATAACCCTGGTAATTATAGACCAGTGAGCTTGACGTCGGTGGTAGGAAAATTGTTGGTAAAAATTCTTAGGGATAGGATGTATGAGCATTTGGAGCGTTGCAATCTGATTAAGGATACGCAGCATGGCTTTGTTCAGGGGAGGTCTTGCCTTACGAATCTGGTAGAATTTTTTGAGGAGGTGACAAAAACGGTTGATGATGGACGAGCTGTTGATGTCATCTATATGGATTTCAGTAAGGCGTTTGACAAAGTCCCTCATGGTAGGCTGGTAGAAAAGGTTAAGGCACATGGGATATAGGGACAGGTTGGATTGAAAACTGGCTAGGCAACAGGAGACAGAGAGTAGTAATGGAAGCGCCCTTTTCTTGCTGGAGGTCTGTCACCAGTGGTGTGCTGCAGGGCTCAGTACTGGGACCTCTTCTCTTCGTAATATATATAAACGACTTGGAAGAGGGCGTACGTGGTGTGATCGGCAAGTTTGCAGATGACATCAAGATGGCAGGATTGGCGTATAGCAAGGAGGATTGTCAGGTGACGCAGCAGGATATAGATAGGCTGGAATATTGGGCAGATAGATGGCAGATGGAATTCAATCCTGACAAATGCGAGGTGATGCATTTTGGAAGGAATAATGCAGGGAGGAGTTACATGATAAAGGGTAGACCAATTAAGAGTATAGAAATGCACCTGGGAGTGCAAGTGCACAAGTCTCTGAAGGTGGCAACCCAGGTGGAGAATGTTGCGAAGAAAGGTTATGGAATGCTAGCCTTAATAGGAAGGGGTATAGAGTATAAGAGCTGTTGTCTAATGCTTCAGTTGTACAGAACGTTGGTTAGACCGCATTTGGAGTACTGCGCCCAGTTCTGGCCACCTTACTACCGGAAGGACGTGGAGACCCTGGAGAGAGTGCAGAGGAAGTTTACCAGGATGCTGCCTGCGTTATGAGGAAAGATTGGGATTAGAAAAACGGAGATTAAGGGGGGATCTGATAGAGGTGTATAAAATAATAAAGGGTATAGATAGAGTCAACAGTGGCAGGCTTTTCCCTAGATTGGAGACAAATATCACGAGGGGTCACGAGCTAAGGGTGAGGGGGGAGAAGTATAATTTGGATACTAGAGGGAGGTTTTTCGCACAGAGGGTCATGTGGGTATGGAATGCACTACCAAGTAAGGTGGTAGAGGCAGGCACGCTGGACTTGTTTAAGGTTTACTTAGATAGGCACATGAGTGACACAGGAATGGAGGGTTATAGGAGACGGTTTTAAAAAGGGTCAGAGCCTTGGGATGATACTGGAAATGTAATACTACATGTTAATGTCTTGTCTCTTTTAATCCACAGGTGTGTCGGTCCACCTTGTTGTCTAACGAGGGGCATACACACGGTGGGTCGTGCGTGGGCTGCTCTTGGATGTTTCGAGAGTAGCCTAGTACTTCGTGTCGATGTGTGTGCTTAAAACTGGACCAGCAGACAGGCACCACAACAGCTCAGTGACTATCACTGCCAGCTGTGCAGATAAATGGACTTGGTTTAGTATCTGTGGGAGTTTGAGCATTCTCCCTCTGGTTGTGTGGGTTTTCTCCGGGTGCTCCGGTTTCCTCCCACACCCCAAAGATGTGCTGTTAGGCTGATTGGTGTAACAAATTGTCCCTAAACTATTCTCCCCTGAATCTGGTTACAATAGGGGTACCATTCGCATACACACGGGTCAAGGTAGGTGTAGGATGCTTTGTTAAGATGGTGGCGCGGGCTCGTTGGGCCGAAGGGCCTGTTTCCCGTGCTGGGTTGTTCTTTGTTCTTTTCTCACCACCCCACTAACATGCCCTTCTGCCTTCAGAAAGCAACAGACAAACACATCAATGTCCCCTTGTTCTACAAAACTCCCAAGTGCCATGCCATCCATTAAATACTTTCTTGTCAATCACTCCTTCTAAAGTGTATCACCTCACACTTTCCAGGATTAAATTTCATCTGCCAGTTATCTGTCTGTTTGACCATTCCAGTGAAGCACTCAGCCTCACTGTTAACCACACATCCATTCTTTGTGTCATCTGCAAATCTACCCTCCACATAGTCATCAATGTCATTTATATAAGTTATGAATAATGGGGGGCCCAACACAGATCCTTGTGGTACGCCACTGGACACTGGCTTCCAGTCACTAAAGCAGCCTTCTGTCATCATGCTCTGTCTTGTACAGCTGAGCCAATTTTCATAGAAATCATATATCGACAGTGCAGAAGAAGCTATTCAGCCCATCAAGCCTGCACCGACAACAATCCCAGCTAGGCCCTACCCCATAACCCCACCCTATTAAATCTCCTGACACTAAGGTCAATTTAGCATGGCCAATCAACATAATCTGTATATCTTTAGAATGTATAGGGAGGAAACTGAAGCACCCAGAGGAAGCCCATGCAGACATGAGGAGAGGATTTTTTCAGTAACTTCATTGTAGTGTTAACGTAAGTCTACTTGTGATTAATAAATAATTTTTATTAAAATTCCACACAGACAGTGACCCAAGGCCAGAATTGAACCTGGGTTCCGGGAGCTGTGAGGCAGCAATGTTAACCACTGTGCAGCACCATGATGCCTTTTCCCTGCCTATTCTTGTATCTGTCACGATGCCTCTTAAACATTACTATTGTATCTGCTTCTACAACCTCGTTTGACAATGCATTCCAAGCCCTTATCGTTCTCTGTGTAAAAAATACTTACCTCCCATATCACCATTTAACTTCTCTAGATTCTCTGCTATTCCTTGCCAGACTCTTTTTTCTTTGTTCTGGTTATCCTTCCCTTTCTCTGCCGGAAATTTCTACCTGGCTCTCCCCATCTCTTCCTCCTTCTCCCTGATATCCATCCCTCTTTCTCCTTCTAGGCTTGCTCTCTCTCACCCTCTACTGTCTTTCTCCCCTTCTGTTCACTCCCTCTCTTCTCTCTCTCTCTCTCTCTCTCTCACTCTTTGCTATCTTTCCTCTCTGTACCCTCTACGTCTCTGATTTCAAACTATTTCTTCTCTGTGTCCTTCTCTCTCTCTCTCCCTCTCTCTCCTTCTCCCTCTTTCCATCTTTGCTGTCTCTTCCTCTTCATTGCTTCTGTCTCTGCTGTTTCTGGCTGGTTGTCTCTTTCTCTTGGTCACTTTCTCCTCCTTCCTGTTTTATCTTTGAGGTCTTTCCAGCTTTGCTCCTCCCTTTCTGTGCATCCTCCTCCTCCCTGAGCTCACACCTCCACTGTAAAGAGGCTGTGAAAGAGGGGGATTGTTCCAATTGCTTGGCTGATTGGTCGCATATTGAACATGCCTGTGCTACTCAATCAGAACCTTAGACTTGCACACAGACCCTGCCAAGATCCAAATTCCATAACAGTGCGGTCAGCACTGTTCTGCTTTCTGTTAAGCATAATGAATGTCTCTTGAGATTGCATTATGAGCTAAGTTCAGATCGCATGGAATCTAAAGTTAGCACAGGACAGCTAAATATAGCTCTGATAGCCAGAAATTACAACCAAATGAGATTTGCTTTCTCACTGCCCCGAGTAAGAAGACAATTTTGTTTTGCTGAGAACAGGCCTCAGTTCGGTGTGTAATTGGTGAAATAAACAGGAAGTTTTAGTCAGTATGTGAGCCTTGACGTCAGTTGTTAAAGCATCAAACATATTGACCACAGGCTGCTTGAGCAGGAGCGCGCAGTGAGAACCGACACACACACACAGCAAGAAGCGGAGAGACAGGGAGAGCTGTCAACTTCCCTCCCACAGCTACTGCTCAATGACACCACCTATGTGGTCCGAGCTAACCGGCTGAGTAGTGAGAGGGCTGAGCAAACAGCAAGCTTTGAAAAGTATCGTCAGGCTGTCTCCAAAGCTGAACGAGTGAGGTGAGTCGCTGTTAAGCAGCAAAAAGTTTGTGCTGAGTATTACAACATGTTGAGACTGTGGCCTGCTCAGGTGGGTGCAGCCTGTTCAGTAAGGGTGTGGTGACAGAATAGTGATCAGGATCACTTTCTCTGGAAGTTAACTCAATACCTGACACATTTATCATAAAGGCATACACACCTTTAGGCGGCACGGGAGCACAGTGGTTAGCACTGCTGTTTCACAGCTCCAGGGACCTGGGTTCGATTCCCGGCTTGGGTCACTGTCTGTGTGGAATTTGCACGATCTTCCTGTGTCTGCGTGGGTTTCCTCCAGGTGCTATGGTTTCCTCTCACCATCCAAAGATGTGCGGGTTAGGTTGATTGGCCTAAATTTGCTAAAATTGCCCCTTAGTATTCTGAGTAGGTTAGAGAGATTAGTGGGTAAATATGTAGAGATATGAGGGTAGGGCCTGAGTGGGATTGTGGTCGGTACAGACTTGATGGGCTGAATAGCCTCTTTCTGCACTGTAGGGTTTCTATGATTCTATTTCTTTAATTTCTAACCTATGTGTTTCACATTTCACCACTTATTTCTCACCCTGCGTATTGCATGAAATGATGCAACCCACATCTACTATACAATCCCTGAATACGCTCAGTGTCAACCCATGTACCAATACTGAACACAGTGGATAAAAGGGAATAATTCACACTCATCTGGTACTCAGTGTGTCTCAGAATTTGTGAGAAGGTGAGGTTGAGGAATAAGAATATTAGGAACATATTAGGAACGGTGTCTTGGCGTTTATTGGTAGGGGGATTGAATTTAGGAGTCGCAGCGTCATGTTGCAACTGTACAAAACTCTGGTGCGGCCACACTTGGAGTTTTGTGTGCAGTTCTGGTCCCCACATTATAGGAAGGATGTGGAGGCATTGGAGAGGGTGCAGAGGAGGTTTACCAGGATGTTGCCTGGTATGGAGGGGAGGTCCTATGAGGAGAGACTGAGGGATTTGAGGTTGTTTTCGTTAGAAAGAAGGTGGCTAAGAGGGGACCTTATTGAAACATATAAGATGATTAGAGGTTTAGATAGGGTGGACAGTGATAGCCTTTTTCCTCGGATGGAGAAAGCTAGCACGAGGGGTCTTAGCTTTAAATTAAGGGGTGGTAGTAATAGGACGGATGTCAGAGGCAGGTTCTTTACCCAGAGGGTGGTGAGGGATTGGAATGCCCTGCCTGCTGCAGTTGTAAATGCGCCTAGTTTGGGGGCGTTTAAGAGATCCGTGGATAGGTTTATGGATGGAAAGGGATTGGTTTAGGTTAGAGGGTCACTGCTTTTTAATTGGTTGGCGCAACATCGTGGGCCGAAGGGCCTGTTCTGCGCTGTAATGTTCTATGTTCTATGTTCATAAGGAGGCCTTAAGCCCTTTGAACCTGTTCTGCCATTCAATGACTGACTTGCATCTTAACTCCAACTGGCCGCCATATTTCCATTTACAATCTGTCGGTGTACAATTATTGATTGATAGCATTTACTGCTTTTATGGGAGATGTTTCACATTTCTGCTACCCTTCTTTGTGTTTTCTAGTTTCCCTACTCAATGACTTACATCTGATTTTCAATTTGTCCTCTCCTATCAGCTCCAAAAGTTCTCTATCAAGTTTTTGCAAAATCCTTAAAAGCTTTATCAAATCATCTAAATAATCCTAAGAACAAAAGCCTGGTTTATGTAAACTTCATTCATAAACTAATTCTCTGAGTCCAGGTACAATGCAGTGATCTACAGGTTATACATTATATTTCTCATTCTGAAAGTTTAGTGTACAGAACTTCTCGCAGTAATCCAGATGTGCTCTGTTTAAGGTTTATTACAGACCTCTCGCAGTAATCCAGATGTGATCCGAGGGGGGTGTTTGTATAGACCCTCTCACAGTATTCCAGATGTGGTCTGAATGGAGTTTTTGTACAGAACCTCTTGAGATACTCCAGATTTGATTTGATTTATTATTGTCATATGTAATATAGACATAGACATAGACATAGAACATTACAGCACAAACAGGCCCTTCGGCCCTCGAGTTGCGCCGATCGCATCAACCCCACCAATCTATAGACCTATCTATAACCCCCAATCCCATTAAACCCCATATACTCATCCAGAAGTCTTTTAAAAGACCCCAGCGAGTTCGCCTCCACCACCGACGATGGCAGCCGATTCCAATCACTCACTACCCTCTGAGTGAAAAACTTACCCCTAACATCACCTCTGTACTTCCCTCCCCGCACCTGAAATCTGTGTCCTCTCGTAGCGACCATTTCAACCCGGGGAAATAGCCTCTGAGAGTCCACCCTATCTATTCCTCTCAACATTTTAATATTACAGTGAAAAGTAGTTTCTTGCATGCTATACAGACAAAGCATACCCTACATAGAGAAGGAAAGGAGAAGGTGCAAAATGTAGTGTTTCAGTCATAGGATGTTGCCTGGACTGGGAGGCATGCCTTATGAAGATAGGTTGAGGGAGCTGGGACTCTTTTCCCTGGAGAGGCGAAGGTTGAGAGGCGACCTGATAGAAGTTTATAAAATGTTGAGAGGAATAGATAGGGTGGACTCTCAGAGGCTATTTCCCCGGGTTGAAATGGTCGCTACGAGAGGACACAGATTTAAGGTGCGGGGAGGGAAGTACAGAGGTGATGTTAGGGTAAGTTTTTCACTCAGAGGGTGGTGAGTGATTGGAATCGGCTGCCGTCGTCGGTGGTGGAGGCGAACTCGCTGGGGTCTTTTAAAAGACTTCTGGATGAGTATATGGGGTTTAATGGGATTGGGGGTTATAGATAGGTCTATAGATTGGTGGGGTTGATGCGATCGGCGCAACTCGAGGGCCGAAGGGCCTGTTTGTGCTGTAATGTTCTATGTTCTATAGCTAGGATATAGAGAAATAATATAGGCTAGATCCATTCAAAAGTCTGATGACAGCAGAAAAGAAGTTGTTCTTGTGTTGGTTGGGACATGACCTCAGACTTCTGTATCTTTTTCCTCACAGAAGAAGATGGAAGAGAGTATGTCAGGGGGTGTGAGGCCCTTGACTATGCTGGCTGCTTTTGCGAGGCAATGGGAAGTGTAGACAGAATCAATGGATGGAAGCCTGATCTGCATGATAGATTGGGCTTCTTTGTAACCTTTAGCGGTCTTAGGCAGAGTAGGAGCCATATCAACCTGTGGCACAACCAGAAAGAATGCTTTCTATATGCACCTGGAGAAGTTGGTGAGAGTCAGAATGGACATGTTAAATTTCCTCAGCCTCCTGATAAAGTAGAGGCATTGGTGGGCTTTCTTAACTGTAGCATTGGCATGCAGGGATCAGGATAGGTAGTTGGTATTCTGGACATCTAAAAACTTGAAGCTCTTGACCATTTCTATTTTATCCCCATAGATGTAGACAGGGGCATGTCCTCCGTTATGCTTCCTGAAGTCAATGACTATCTCCTTTGTTTGGTTGACATTAAGGGGGAGATTATTGTCATCACATCAGCTCACCAGATTCTCTATCTCTTTTGTACTCCATCTCATCATTATTTGAGCTCTGATCCACTATGGTGGCATCATCAGCAAACCTGAAAATTGAATTGGAAGGGAATTTGGCCACACAGTCATAGGTGCTTAAGGAGTATATTAAGGAGCTGAGGACAAGCTTTGTGGGGCACCAGTGTTGAGGATATAATCATAGAATCCCTACAATGCAAAAGGAACCATTTGGCCCATTGAGTCTGCACTGACAACAATCCCACCCAGACCCTTTCCCTGTAACTCCCTATATTTACCCCGCTAATTCCTCCACCTTCACATCTCCGGACACTAAGGATCAATTCAGCATGGTCAATCAACCTAACCTGCACATTTTTGGACTGTGGGAGGAAATCAGAACACCTGGAGGAAACCCATGCAGATACGGGGAGAATTTGCAAACTCCACACAAGCAGTGATGCAAGCTGGGAATTGAACCCCGATTCCTGGAGCTGTGAGGCAGCAGTGCTAACCAATATGCCACCATGGAGGAGGTGTTGTTGCCAATCCTTACTGATTGCGGTGTATGGGTTAGGAAGTCTGGGACCCAGCTGCAGAGGGAAGAACCAAGCCTAGACCACAGAGTATGGAGATGAGTTTCATAGGCATAATGGTGTTGCTCTGACTACAGTTTTGTATAGAACTCCAGATGTGCTCTGATTAGACTTTGTATATTTTGTTTTAGTAAGGCGTTTGGTAATGTCCCCCATGATAAGCTCATGAAGAAAGTATGGAGGTGTGGAATAAAAGGAAATTTGGCCAATTGGATAAGTAACTGGCTGTCTCACAGAATAAGAAGTCTCACAACACCAGGTTAGAGTCCAACCAATTTATTTGATAGTAATCTCACAAGCTTTCAGAAACGGTGTTCCTTCATCAGGTGTGTGGAAGGTTCTGATCAGAGAAAGAAATATAAAGACACACACATTGATAGTGCAACATAGATAGTCGCACTATCTGTAACCCCCATGACTTGCCTGAGCTTGTAAAATCTCACTCACTGTCCTGTCTGGAGACAATACACATCTCTTTAACCTATGCTAATGCTATCTCCACTCACATTATCTGCATCTTTAAGACTTGAATAGCAGGTTAGCTGTAAAGACTCACATTCTAACCAGTATTCTGTAAACTGTGTGTGCCTTTAAATGCCCTTCTCTGATCAGAACCTTCCACACACCTGACGAAGGAACAGCATTTCTAAAAGCTTGTGGGATTACTATCAAATAAACTGGTTGGACTCTAACCTGGTGTTGTGAGACTTCTTACTGTGTTTACCCCAGTCCAATGCCAACATCTCTACATCATGTCTCATAGAAGACAGAGGGTGGTGGTGGAGGGAAAATTTTCAGACTGGAGGCCGGTTACCAGTGGTGTGCCACAGGGATCAGTGCTGGGTCCTCTGCAATTTGTGATTTTTATCAATGACTTGGAAGAGGGGGCTGAAGGGTGGGTTAGTAAATTTGCTGATGACACCAAGACCGGTGGAGTAGTGGATGAAGTGGAGGGCCCTTATAGGCTGCAAAGAGACATTGATAGGATGCAGAGCTGGGCAAAATGTGGCAGGTGGAGTTTAATGCTGATAAGTGTGAGGTGATTCATTTTGGTAGGACAAACTTGAATGCGGATTACAGGGTCAACGGCAGGGTTCCGAGGAATGTGGAGAAACAGAGAGATCTTGGGGTTCATATTCCACAGATCTCTGAGGGTTCCCACTCAAGTGGATAGAGCCGTGAAGAAGGCTTATAGTGTGTTAACGTTTATTAACAAGGGGTTTGAGTTTAAGAGTTATGCAGGGAGTTATGCTGCAACTATACAGGACGTTGGTGAGACCACATTTGGAATATTGTGTGATGTTCTGGTCACCTCACTATAAGAAGGATGGGGAAGCATTGGAGAGAGTGCAGAGGACATTTACTAGGATGCTGCCTGGTTTGGAGGGTAGGTCTTATGAGGAAAGGTTGAGGGAGCTGGGACTTTTCTCTTTAGAGCAGAGGAGGATGAGAGGCGACTTAATAGAGGTTTATAAGATGATGAGGAGAATAGATAGAGTGGACATGCAGAGACTATTTCCTCGGGTGGATGTAGCTAGAGGGCATTACTATAAGGTTCATGGTGAGAGATATAGGAGGGATGTCCAAGGTAGATTCTTTACTGCGAGAGTGGTTGGAATGTGGAGTGCACCGTCTGCTGTGATAGTGGAGTCGGACATTATAGGAACTTTCAAGCAGTTATTGGATAGGCACATGGAACACTAGAATGATACGGAATGGGATAGCTTGGGTTCGGACATAACTCAGCACAACATTGAGGGTCAAAGCTGTACTGTGCTGTACTGTTCTACGTTCTATGTATAGAAACCATTGCAGTACTCTAGATGAGGTCTGAATGGAACTTTTATACAGAACCCCTCACAGTACTCCGGATGTGCTCTGACTAGAGTTTGAATAGAAACTGTTGTAGTACTCCAGCTGTGGTTTGAATGGGGTTTGTACAGAACCTGTCGCAGTACCCCTGATGTGTTCTGAATGGGGTTTTGCACAAAACCTCTTGCAGTACTCCAGATGTGGTCTGAGTGGGGTTTCTGGATAGCTGAAGCAAATACTCTCTTTTATGTTTGAACCCAGCAATTCCAAAGGGAAAACTCACATTTGATTAATTCTTTTTCTCAACAACTAAATTTGAATTGTTATTGTATATGAATCACTAACTTGCATGGTTGCCCATTCATGATTTCAGAATCAGAGAATTACTGAATTGTTATGGCACAGAAGGAGACCATTTGGCCCATTGTGTCTGTACTGGATCTCCAAAACAACAACATGACTTGGTGCCTTTTCCCCGTACATTGCTTCTATTCAAATAATCATCTAATGCCTTCTTGAATAGCACAATTGAAGCTCCTTCCACCTCACTTCCAGGCAGTCCCATTCCAACCAGCCGTTGTGTGAAAAAATTCTTTATAACATCACATTTGCTTCTTTTACAAATCACTTTAAATCTGTGCCCTCTTGTTTTTGATCGTTTTACGAACAGGAACAGTTTCTCCTATTTGAGAAAATAGATAGGGACCCCCATCATGATTTTGAACATTTCTAACAATTCTCCTCTCAGCCTTCTTTTCTCCAAGGAGAACAGTCCCAACCTCTCTAATCTATCCTCAAAATTGCAGTTTCTCATCCCTGGAACCATTCTTGTAACACACTCTCTCCAATTTGTTCACATTTTTCCTATAGTGCGGCCTCAGAATGACATACATTTACTCCAGCTGAGATCTAACTAGTCTTTTGTATACATTCAGCATAACCTCCTTGTTCTTATACCCTATTCCCCTATTGAAAAGCCTGTATACTTGTTAATTGCTGTCTCCAACAAGGGTGACACCATGATTAGCACAGCTGCCTCACAGTGTCAGGGACCTGGGTTCGATTCCAAGCTTGGGTCACTGTTTCCTTTGGGTTTCCTTTGGATGCTCCAGTTTACTCCCACAATCCAAAAAAAGACGTGCTGGTTGGGTGCATTAGCCATGCTAAATTCTCCACCAGTGAACCCCAACAGGTGCCAGAGTGTGGCAACTAGGGGATTTTCACAATGACTTCATTGCAGTGTTAATGTAAGCCTACTTGTGACAAATAAATAAATTTTAACCTGTCCTGTCACCTTCAATGATTTATGTACAGATACACCCAGATCCTTCACACCCACCATAGAAATTTACTGCTTATTTTATGTTACATAGAACATAGAAAATAGAACATTACAGCGCAGAACAGGCCCTTCGGCCCACGATGTTGCGCCGACCAGTTTTTTTAAAAAAACACTGGCCCACTATCTAAACCAATCCCTTTTCGTCCATAAACCTATCCACAGATCTCTTAAACGCCCCCAAACTAGGCGCAATTACAACTGCAGCAGGCAGGGCATTCCAATCCCTCACCACCCTCTGGGTAAAGAACCTACCCTTGACATCCGTCCTATAACCACCACCCCTTAATTTAAAGCCATGCCTCCTTGTGCTAGCATTCTCCATCCGAGGAAAAAGGCTATCACTATCCACCCTATCTAAACCTCTAATCATCTTATATGTTTCAATAAGATCCCCTCTTAGCCTCCTTCTTTCCAGCGAAAACAACCCCAAATCCCTCAGTCTCTCCTCATATGACCTCCCCTCCATACCAGGCAACATTCTGGTAAACCTCCTCTGCACCCTCTCCAAAGCCTCCACGTCCTTCCTGTAATGTGGGGTCCAGAACTGCACACAGTACTCCAAGTGCAGCCGCACCAGAGTTGTGTACAGTTGCAACATGACGCTGCGACTCCTAAATTCAATCCCCCTACCAATAAACGCCAAGACACCGTATGTCTTCTTAACAACCTTATCTACTTGATTCCCAACTTTCAGGGATCTATATACACATACACCTAGATCCCTCTGCTCCTCCACACTATTCAAAGTCCTCCCGTTAACCCTATACTGAACACATCTGTTATTCCTACCGAAATGAATTACCTCACACTTCTCCACATTAAACTCCATCCGCCACCTCGCAGCCCAGCTCTGCAACCTTTCTAAGTCATCCTGCAAACTATGACACCCTTCCTCACAATCTACCACACCACCGACTTTGGTGTCATCAGCAAACTTACTAATCCATCCAACTATACCCTCATCCAGATCATTAATAAAAATTACAAACAGCAGTGGCCCCAAAACAGATCCCCGAGGCACACCACTCGTAACCGAACTCCATGACGAGTTGTTGTCTCTCCACTTTCTTCCAACCAAAATGGATCACTTCAATTTCACCACATTGAACTTCATCGGTCCCCAATCTGCCCACTCCACCAATTTGTCTGTGTCATTTTGAAATTCTACACTGTTGTCCTCACTGTTTACAATATTTCCAAGTTTTATATCAGTTTTAAGAACATAAGAACATAAGAAATAGGAGCAGGAGTAGGCCATCTGGCCCTTCGAGCCTGCCCCGCCATTCAATAAGATCATGGCTGATCTGTCGTGGCTCAGTTCCACTTTCTGGCCCTCTCCCCATAACCCTTAATCCCCTCTCTTATCAAAAACCCATCAACCCGCTTCTTGAAAATATTTAGCGAGGCAGCCTCCACCACTTCAATGGGTAGGGAATTCCAAAGATTCACCACCCTTTGAGTGAAGAAGTTCCTCCTCAACTCTGTTCTAAAACAGAGTTTTATCCCCCTTTATCTTGAGGCTGTGCCCCCTAGTCCTATTGTGTTTTTTGAGCAGGAAGAATCTCTCCACCTCTATCCTATCATCCCATTCATCATCTTATATGTCTCAATGAGATCTCCCCTCATTCTTCTAAACTCCAACGACTACAAGCCTAGTTCATTCAGCCTCTCCTCATAGCTCAACCCCCTCAACTCCGGTATCAGCCTAGTAAACCTCCTCTGCACTCCCTCCAAGGCCAAAATATCTTTGCGCAGGTGCGGCGCCCAAAACTGCACACAGTACTCTAGCTGCGGCCTCACCAATGCCCTATACAGCTGCAGCAAGACCTCCCTACTTTTATATTCAATCCCCTTCGCTATGAAGGCCAGCATCCCATTCGCCTTCCTGACCACCTGCTGCACCTGCAAGCTGGGTTTTTGTGACTCATGCACAAGGACCCCGAGGTCCCTCTGCACCGTCGCCTGCTGCAGTTTTTCGTCACGTAAGTAATAGTCCTTCCTACCATTCTTCCTTCCAAAGTGGACCACCTCACACTTGCCAACATTAAATTCCATTTGCCATTTCCTGGCCCATTCGCCCAGCCTATCTAGATCCTTCTGCAGACTCTCCACACCCTCCGCACAATTTGCCGTTCCCCCAATCTTGGTGTCATCCGCAAATTTCGACACCCTACACTCGGTTCCCTCCTCCAGATCATCTATATAAATGGTAAAAAGCTGAGGCCCCAGCACCGACTCCTGGGGCACTCCACTAGTTACCATCCGCCAATCCGAATAGCACCCGTTAATCCCCACTCTCTGCCTCCTATTTGACAACCAATCCTCTATCCACGCTAACACCCTACCCCCAACTCCAAGTTCCCTGACCTTCTGCAATAACCTCTTATGAGGTACTTTGTCAAACGCTTTCTGAAAATCCAGAAAGACCACATCCACCATTCACAATGTGCCAGTTTTGTACCATTCACAATGTCCCCTACACACCAAGGTCTAGATCATTAACATATATCAGGAAATAAAGTCTCAATATCGATCCCTGGGGAACCTGAGCACAACCCTAACTCCAGCCTCTACTCCCTTTCTTGAATAGAGGAACCACATCCATAATCCTCCAATCTTCCAGAACCTCTTTCATCTCCATTGATAATGCAAAGATTATTGCCAGAGGCTCTGCAAACTCTTCCCTTGCCCCCCACAGTAACCTGGGGTACATCCCATCCGGTCCTGGCGACTTATCTAACTTGATGCTTTTCAAAAGCTCCAACAAAGAACAAAGAACAAAGAACAACCCAGCACGGAAAACAGGCCCTTTGGCCCAACGAGCCAGCGCCGCCATCTTAACAAAGCATTTTCCTACATCTAACCTGCCTCGTGTGTATGCGAATGGTACCCCTATTGTAACCAGATTCAGGGGAGAATAGTGTAGGGTCAATTTGGTACACCAATCAGCCTAAGAGCACATCTTTGGGGTGCGGGAGGAAACCGGAGCACCCGGAGAAAACCCACGCAACCACTGGGAGAATGCACAAACTCCCACAGACACTGGCCCAAATCCATGTATCTGCACAGCTAGCAGTGATAGTCACTGAGCTGTTGTGGTGCCTATCTGCTGGTCCAGGTTTAAGCACACACAACGACGCGAAGTACTAGGCCACTCTCGGAACCTCCAAGAGCAGCCCACGCACGACCCACCATGTGCATGCCCCTCGTTAGACAAGGTGGACCCACACATCTGCGGATTAAAAGAGACAAAACATTTCCAGTATCGTCCTGAGGCTCTGACCCTTTTTAAAACCATCTCCTAAAACCCTCCATCCCTGTTTCATTCATGTGCCTATCTAAGTAAACCTTAAACAAGTTCAGCGTGCCTGCCTCCACCACCTTACTTGGTAGTGCATTCCATACCCCTATGACCCTCTGCGTGAAAAACCTCCCTCTAGTATCGAAATTATACTTTTCCCCCCTCACCCTTAGCTCGTGACCCCTCGTGATATTTGTCTCCAATCTAGGAAAAAGCCAGCGACTGTTTACTCTATCTATACCCTTCATTATTTTATATACCTCTATCAGACCCCTCCTTAATCTCTGTCTTTCTAAGGAGAAGAGCCCCAGTTTACCCAATCTTTCCTCATAACTCAGTCCTTCCATACCAGTCAGCATCCTGGTAAACCTCCTCTGCACTCTCTCCAGGGTCTCCACATCCTTCCGATAGTAAGGTGACCAGAACTGGACGCAGTACTCCAACACACCCTCTTTCTTAATGTCAACATACTCAACCTCAACATACTCAATGTACTACAACCACAAGGATCCTTTTCCACTGTGAAAACTGAAGTAAAGTATTCATTGAGTACCTCTGCTATTTCTACCACTTCTATACAAACTTTCCCACCATCACAATTGATAGGTCCTATTCCTTCACATCTCATCCTTTTGCTCTTCACATATTTGTAGAATGCCTTGGGGTTTTCCTTAATCTTAACTGCCAAGGCCTTTTCATGACCCCTTCTGGCTCTCCAAATTTCCTTCTTAAGTTCCTTCCTACAAGTCGTATACTCCTCTAGATCCCTACCATTACCTAGTTCCCTGAACCTTTTGTATGCTTTTCTTTTTTACTAGATTCATTGCAACTTTCATGCACCACGGTTCCTGTAACCGACCAAAACTTCCTAGTCTTATTGGAACGTTGTCGTGCAGAACTCCAGAAAAATATTTCTTGAAAATCTGCCACATTACTTCTGTACATTTCTCCGAGAAAACCTCCTTCCAATTTACGTCTCTAACTTCCTGCCTGATGGCTTCATATTTCCCCTTACTCCAGATAAACACTTTCCTAGATTGTCAGATCCTTTCTCTCTCCAAAGCTGGTGTAAAGGAGATAGAGTTATATCACCATCCCCAAAATGCTTTCCTGCTGAGAGATCTGACACCTATCCAGGTTCATTATCCAGTACCCAATCAAGTACAGCCTCTCCTCTCATAGGCTTATTCACATACTGTGTCAAGAAACCCTCCTGAATACATCTAACAAACTCCTCCCCATCTAAACACCTTATCCTAGGGAGATTCCAATCGATACTTGGGAAATTAAAGTCTCCCATCACAACAATTCTGTTATTATTACACCTTTCCAGGATCTGTTCCCTTTCTGTTCCTCAACCAGGATGTTGCCGGGTATGGAGGGGAGATCCTATGAGGAGAGATTGAGAGATTTGGGGTTGTTTTCGCTGGAAAGAAGGCGGCTAAGAGGGGATCTCATTGAAACATATAAGATGATTAGAGGTTTAGACAGGGTAGATAGTGATAGCCTTTTTCCTAGGATGGAGAAAGCTAACACGAGGGGGCACGATTTTAAATTAAGGGGGGGTAGTTATAGGACAGATGTCAGGGGTAGGTTCTTTACCCAGAGGGTGGTGAGGGACTGGAATGCCCTGCCAGCCGAAGTTGTAAATGCATCTAGTTTGGGGGCGTTTAAAAGATCTGTGGATAGGTTTATGGATGAAAAGGGATTGGTTTAGGCTAGTGGGTCATTGTTTTGTAACTGGTCGGCGCAACATCGTGGGCCGAAGGGCCTGTTCTGCGCTGTAATGTTCTATGTTCTATGTTCTATCCTTGTTACTATTGGGCGGCCTATAGAAAATACCCAGTAAAGTTATTGACCCCTTCCTGTTCCGAACTTCCACCCACAGAGACTCGGTAGACAATCCCTCCATGACGTGCATCTTTTCTACAGCTGTGACGCTTTCTCTGATCAACAGTGCCACCTCTTTTGCCTCCCTCCCTGTCCCTCCTGAAACATCTGAAACCCGGCACTTGAAGTATCCAGTCCTGTCCCTGAGTCATCCAAGTCTCTATAATGGCCATCACATCACATTTCCAAGCAGCGATCCACGATCTAAGCTCATCCACTTTGTTCACAATACTCCTAGCGTTAAAATAGACACTTCTCAAACCTTTGGGCTGAGTGCTCCCCTTTTATTGGTAGGGGGATTGAATTTAGGAGTCGCAGCGTCATGATGCAACTGTACACAACTCTGGTGCGGCCAGACTTGGAGTTTTGTGTGCAGTTCTGGTCCCCACATTACAGGAAGGATGTAGAGGCTTTGGAGAGGGTGCAGAGGAGGTTTACCAGGATGTTGCCTGGTATGGAGGGGAGATCCTATGAGGAGAGACTGAGAGATTTGGGGTTGTTTTCGCTGGAAAGAAGGCGGCTAAGAGGGGATCTCATTGAAACATATAAGATGATTAGAGGTTTAGACAGGGTAGATAGTGATAGCCTTTTTCCTAGGATGGAGAAAGCTAGCACAAGGGGGCACAACTTTAAATTAAGGGGGGGTAGTTATAGGACTGATGTCAGGGGTAGGTTCTTTACCCAGAGGGTGGTGAGGGACTGGAATGCCCTGCCAGCTGCAGTTGTAAATGCACCTAGTTTGGGGGCGTTTAAGAGATCTGTGGATAGGTTTATGGATGAAAAGGGATTGGTTTAGGCTAGTGGGTCATTGTTTTGTAACTGGTCGGCGCAACATCGTGGGCCGAAGGGCCTGTTCTGCGCTGTAATGTTCTATGTTCTATGTTCTCCATCACCTGCCTATCCTCCCTCTCACACTGTTGACAATCTTTCTCTATTTGTGAGCTAACCTCCTCTCTCCCAGTCATTTCATTTTGATTCCCTCTCCCCAACCATTCTAGTTTAAAGTCTCCTCAGTAACCTTAGCAAACCTTCCCGTCAGGATATTGGTCCCCCTGGGATTCATGTGCAACCTATTCTTTTTGTACAGGTCACACCTACCCCTAAAGAGTCCCAGTGATCCAGGAACCTGAATCCCTGCCCCGTGCTCTAATCCCTCAGCCACGCATTACGTCCAATGTCTCTGCAATTTCCATTCTCACTTCCTTCAGTATCATTGGATGTATTTAATCCAATCCTATTGCCTTGTCAACTTTCAGCACAGACAGTCTATTCAATACTTCTCCTAATCAATTTGATGATTGAATATGTTTTATTTACAGCCCTCTACACTTACCAATAGTCATTAATATGTGTAGTGTAATATTGACCTCCAAGCACAAATCTTCGTAGGACAACATTTCCTTCTAGATTGAGTAGAATCCCATTATCTCTGTTCTCGCCTCACAGCCACCTAACGAAGCTCCGAACCCAACATTAATTGCTAGGAGTGTGACTGGCAAAACAGATGAACTGAAGGCTTAATGTTTGAAAGGAAGTTGGAAGTGGTGGCGGTGACAGAGACTTGGTTAAAGGAAGGGCAGGATTGGCAGTTGAATGTTCCTGGGTACAAGTGTTTCAGGCGAGATAGGGGTGGGTCGCTGAGAGGTGGGGGAGTGGCGTTGTTAGTTAAGGATTGCATCGTAGCAGTGCAGAGGGAGGGAGGTACGGAGGATGTAGGAATCGAGTCGCTATGGGTGGAGTTGAGGAATAGGAAGGGTGATGTTACTATGCTGGGTGTTTACTACAGACCGCCCAACAGCCCGAGGGCTGTGGAAGAAGAGATAAGCAGGGACATTCTAGATAAGTGCAGGAAGAATAGGGTGGTGGTAGTGGGAGATTTTAATCTCCCCAGGTAGATTGGAATGTACTGAGATCAGAGGGTGCTGACGGGGAGGAATTTGTACAGTGTGTAATGGAAGGATCCCTGGAGCAGTACGTGGATAGACCGACCAGGGAGGGGGCTATACTTGACTTGGTTCTGGGGAATGAGCCTGGGCAGGTGGTTGACGTTGAGGTAGGAGAGCATGTGGCTAACAGTGACCACAACTCTGTCTGGTTCAAGATATTAATGGATAAAGATGAAGCCTGTCCTAAGGGGAGGGTGTTAAATTGGGGGAGGGCTAGATACAGCCGGATTAGGCAGGATCTTAAAGATACGGACTGGGGTACGCTATTTAACGGTAGGTCGACGCTGGGTATGTGGGAGTCTCTCAAGGGAAAACTACAATCTTTACAGGAAAGACATGTGCCGGTCAAGAGGAAGGATGGGAAAGGTAGGATTAGAGAGCCGTGGGTAACTAAGGATATTGAGGACCTGGTCAGGAGAAAGAGGGAAGCGTACACTAGATCGAGGCATTTGAGGACAGAGATAGCGTTAGAAGAATACAGGGAAGGTAGGAGAGAACTTAAAAGGGGCATCAGAAAGGCAAAAAGGGGCCACGAAATGGCTTTGGCGGGTAGGATTAAGGAAAATCCTAAGGCATTTTACTCTTATATTAGAAACAAAAGGATGGTTAGAGGGAACATTGGTCCTCTCAGGGACAGAGGAGGGGAACTATGCTTGGAGCCTGGGGTAATGGGGGAGATCTTGAATGAATACTTTGCGTCGGTATTCACTCAGGAGAGGGGTCAGTCCTCTGCTGCTGAGCTTGAGAAGTTTGAGGATCCGTTGAGGGAAATAGTCATCACGAGGGAAGAGGTGTTGGGACTTTTAGACAATATAAAGACGGACAAATCTCCGGGGCCTGATGGCATCTATCCTAGACTGCTAAGGGAGGTGAGGGATGAAATTGCTGGGCCTCTGACGCAAATCTTTGTCTCTTCTTTGGACACAGGTGAGGTCCCAGAGGATTGGCGGATTGCAAATGTTGTACCGTTGTTTAAGAAGGGTCAGAGGGATAACCCAGGGAACTATAGGCCAGTGAGCTTGACTTCAGTTATAGGCAAGATAATGGAGAGGATCCTCAAGGATAGGATGTATGAGCATCTGGAGCGCTGCAATCTGATCAGGGATACGCAGCATGGCTTCGTTACAGGGAGGTCGTGCCTTACGAATCTATTGGAATTTTTTGAAGAGGTGACAAAAACGGTTGACGAAGGACAAGCCGTTGATGTTGTCTATATGGATTTCAGTAAGGCGTTTGACAAGGTCCCTCACGGTAGGCTGATAGAAAAGGTGAAGGCTCATGGGATACAAGGCCAGGTATGTAGATGGGTGAAGAACTGGCTTGGGAGGAGAAGACAGCGGGTAGTAGTGGAGGGCTCCTTTTCCAATTGGAGGTCTGTCACCAGTGGGGTGCCGCAGGGCTCGGTACTAGGACCTCTACTATTTGTAGTATATATTAATGACTTGGAAGAGGGGGTAGGTGGTGTGATCAGCAAATTTGCTGATGACACTAAGATGGTTGGATTGGCGGGTACTGAGGAGCAGTGCCTGGCAATGCAACAGGACATAGATAGGCTGGTAGATTGGGCAGATAGATGGCAAATGGAATTTAATCCGGAGAAATGCGAGGTGATGCACTTTGGCCGGAATAATGTGGAAGGGAGTTATATGATAAAAGGTAGAACTATCCGGAGTATAGATACGCAGAGAGACCTGGGGGTGCAGGTACACAAGTCCCTGAAGGTGTCGGTGCAGGTGCAGAATGTGATGAGGAAAGCGTATGGCATGTTAGCCTTCATAGGAAGGGGTATAGAATATAAGAGTAGGAGTCTGATGTTGCAGTTGTATAGAACGTTGGTTAGGCCTCACCTGGAGTACTGCGTCCAGTTCTGGTCGCCGTACTACCGGAAGGATGTAGAGATCCTGGAGAGAGTGCAGAGGAGATTTACCAGGATGTTGCCTGGTATGGAAGGGCTGTCTTACGAGGAAAGATTGAACGCACTTGGGCTGTTTTCCTTTGAGAGACGTCGGCTGAGGGGGGATTTGATAGAGGTTTATAAGATTATGAAGGGGACAGATAGCTTTGGTGATAAGCTTTTTCCGCTATTAGAAATGGATAGAACGAGGGGTCACGGGCTTAGGGTGAGGGGGGCTAGATATAAGACTAATGTTAGAGGGCAGTTTTTCACACAAAGGGTAGTGGGGATGTGGAATGCACTGCCGAGTAAGGTGGTGGAAGCAGGCACGCTAGGGTTGTTCAAGAGTCACTTGGACAGCCACATGAGCAGTTTACATATAGGGGGATATAGCAGGCCTTATTAAGCATTGTAGGCTTGGGGTCAGTTTTAGTCTCAGGGATATAGAGTCTTTAATAATGAAATTTTTATCCACAGGCACTTACCATCTCGAGGGCATCATGGCAGCACAGAGGCTATCTCTGTTGCTGTGCGGACACATGGAGTTGGGCCTGTGTCCGTGGGAGTTTGCGCGTTCTCCCCGTGGTTGCGTGGGTTTCCTCCGGGTGCTCCGGTTTCCTCCCACATCCCAAAAATGTGCTTTTAGGCTGATTGATTGGGTAACAAATTGTCCCTATATTGGAACTCCCTGTTCCTCACACATTAGGCATAGACTAGAGTCATGAATAGGTCACTGACCATGGGACGGCGGCGCGGGCTCGTTGGGCCGAAGGGCCTGTTTCCCGTGCTGTTTTGTTCTTTGTTCTTTGTTCTTTGTAATTTGCAATTCTATTATCTCTCATTTTCGTGAACAGTCTTCTATATGGAACCTTACTAAATGCCATTTGAAAGTACATATAATCTACATCCGTACATTATTTTGTCTTCTGTCATCAATAGCCTGCAGCACAATCCAATCAGTTCCTTCCCCCCACCCAGCCTATCTCCATATCTCTAAGCTTATTTCCCTCTAGATCGATCCAATTTCCTTTTGAAATCATTCATCGTCTCCACTTCTACCCCTTCATGGGCAGCAAGTTAGAGCTCATAGAACATAGAACATAGAACATAGAACATAGAACATAGAACATAGAACATTACAGCACAAACAGGCCCTTCGGCCCTCGAGTTGCGCCGATCGCATCAACCCCACCAATCTATAGACCTATCTATAACCCCCAATCCCATTAAACCCCATATACTCATCCAGAAGTCTTTTAAAAGACCCCAGCGAGTTCGCCTCCACCACCGACGACGGCAGCCGATTCCAATCACTCACCACCCTCTGAGTGAAAAACTTACCCCTAACATCACCTCTGTACTTCCTTCCCCGCACCTTAAATCTGTGTCCTCTCGTAGCGACCATTTCAACCCGGGGAAATAGCCTCTGAGAGTCCACCCTATCTATTCCTCTCAACATTTTATAAACTTCTATCAGGTCGCCTCTCAACCTTCGCCTCTCCAGGGAAAAGAGTCCCAGCTCCCTCAACCTATCTTCATAAGGCATGCCTCCCAGTCCAGGCAACATCCTTGTAAATCTCCTCTGCACCCTTTCAATAGCTTCTACGACTTTCCTATAGTGAGGCGACCAGAACTGCGCACAGTACTCCAAATGAGGCCTGACGAGGGTCCTGTAAAGTTGCAGCATTACCTCCCGACTCCTAAACTCAATCCCTCGATTAATGAAGGCCAGTACACCATACGCCTTCTTGACCACCTCCTCCACCTGCGAGGCTGATTTAAGAGTCCTGTGAACCCGGACCCCGAGATCCTTCTGCTCTTCAACGCTACTAAGACCCCTGCCTTTAATAGTGTACTCGTTCATCCCGTTGGTTCTGCCGAAATGGACGACTACACATTTATCCGCGTTGAAGTCCATCTGCCACTTCTCCGCCCATTCCTGCATCCTATGATGCAGCTCATCACCACTCACTGTGTAAAAATATTCTTCCTCACATTACCCCTGACCTTTCCTGAAACCTTCAATCTGTGTCCCCCAGTCAGTCCATCAGTCAATGGGAAAAGTTTTTCCTTGTTGACCTGTCATCATCTCCTACTTATCTATCACATCTTCCTTCAATCTCCTTTACTCCAAGTAGAACAAACCCAGCTTCTCCAACCCTAACCTCGGAGTTAAAATCTCTCTACCCTGGACCCATTCTAGTAAAACTCCGCATCCTCTCAAGGACCCTCACATCCTTCCAAACTGTGGCAACCAGAAAACTGGACACAATTCTCTCCACTTAGGGTCTAAACAAAGTTTAACCTCCCTGTTTTTGTACTCATTATCTCTGTTTATGAAACCCAAGATATAGAACCCTACAGAAGAGTATAGAACCCTACAGTGCAGAAACAGGCCCTTCGGCCCATCGAGTCTGCACCGAACACAATCCCACCCAGACCCTATCCCCATATCCCTACACATTTACCTGCTAATCCCTCTAACCTACACATCCCAGGACACTAAGGGGCAATTTTAGCATAGCCAATGAACCTAACCCGCACATCTTTGGACTGTGGGAGGAAACCGGAGCACCCGGAGAAAACCCACGCAGACACGAGGAGAATGTGCAAACTCCACACAGACAGTGACCCGAGCCGGGAATCGAACCCAGGACCCTGGAGCTGTGAAGCAGCAATGCTAACCACTGTGCTACCGTGCCGCCCAAGATATCATATACTTTGCTTTTCTCTCTCTGTCCTATCAGCTCCAAAAACAACTACTTTTGTTGCTTTACTGATTTGAGGTCAGTACAATGAATCCTTCCAGCTGAAACTTCTTAAGTTCAGTTATTATGGGTGGAATTTTCTGTTTTATTTCCAAGTGCTGGCTCAGCTGTGGAAAACTGTGTGCACAAAGAACATAGCAACAGGCCCTTCAGCCCTTCAAGCCTGCACCAACCATACTGCCTGTGTGAACTAAAACCCACCACCCTTCCGGGGACCATAACCCTGTACTCTCATCCTATTCATGTATTTGTCCAGACACCCCTTAAAAGTCACTGTCGTATCTGCTTCCACCATCTCCCCCGGCAACAAGTTCCAGGCACCCACTACCCTCTGTAAAAAAAACTTGCCTCGTACATCTCCTTTAAATCTTGCCCTTCGCACCTTAAACTTATGCCTCCTAGTAATTGATTTTCCCACCTTGGGAAAAAGCTTCTGACTATCCCCTCTGTCCATTCCCACATAATCTTGTAGACCTCTGTCAGGTTACCCCTCAACTTCCGTCATTGTAGTGAGAACAAACCAATTATCTCCAACCTCTCTTCATAGATCTTGCCCTCCATACCAGGCAACATCCTTGTAAATCTTTTCTGTACCCTCTCCAAAGCCTCCACATCTTTTGGTAGTGTGGTGACCAGAACTGAACACTATATTCCAATACAGCCTAACTAAGGCGGCACGGTAGCACAGTGGGGACGGCACGGTAGCACAGTGGTTAGCACTGCTGCTTCACAGCTCCAGGGTCCTGGGTTCGATTCCCGGCTCGGGTCACTGCCTGTGTGGAGTTTGCACATTCTCCTCGTGTCTGCGTGGGTTTTCTCCGGGTGCTCCAGTTTCCTCCCACAGTCCAAAGATGTGCGGGTTAGGTTCATTGGCTATGCTAAAATTGCCCCTTAGTGTCCTGGGATGTGTAGGTTAGAGGGATTAGCAGGTAAATGTGTAGGGATATGGGGATAGGGTCTGGGTGGGATTGTGTTCGATGCAGACTCGATGGGCCGAAGGGCCTGTTTCTGCACTGTAGGGTTCTATTCTAAGGTTGTATAAAGCTGCAACATGATTTGCCAATTTCTAAACTCAATGCCCCGGCCAATGAAGACAAGCATATCATTATGCCTCTGACTACCTTCTCCACCTGTGTTGCCAATTTCAATGACCTGTGTACCTGTACTCCCAGATCCCTCTGCCTATCAATACTCTTAAGGGTTCTGCCATTTACTATATACTTCCAAAATGCATTACCTCACATTTGTCTGGATTAAACTCCATCTGCCATTTCTCCGTCCAAGTCTCCAACTGATCCATATCCTGCTGTATCCTTTGACGGTCCTCATCCTGTCCGTAATTCCATCAACCTTTGTGTCGTCCACAAACTTGCTAATCAAACCAGTTACATTTTCCTCCAAATCACTTACAGCTGACTTTCTCATCACGTTGGTGAAGCAAACTCTGACATCATTAGATTTCCAGAAAAATGCCGTCCCAATCTCCAGCACTAATAATTAAAACACAGAACGCCCATTCCCTCCCCTCGCCACAGGCATGGGAAATTCTCCCATGGATACAGGGAAACCCCCCCCTCCCCACAGACACAGGAAACCTAATGGACACAAGAAACCCCTTCCCCCAGTGACATAGGGACCCCTTCCCCCCTGGACATAGGGACCCCCTCTCCCCTTGAATTGTACAGAGGAAGCCAGGTGCACTGCCAGAGCACTGTCAAATTACAGTCCTCTCCCTCTGGGAGCTGTACCATATCTGTGCATCCCCAGCATGTCCTCTTTACAGGTTCACATTACTTCAGAGCTGTTGTAAATATGTAGCGGCATGGTGGCACAGTGGTTAGCATTACTGCCTCATAGCGCCAGGGACCTGGGTTCAATTCCTGGCTTGGGTCACTGTCTATGCAGAGTCCTCTCCGTACCTGTGTGGGTTTCCTTTGGGTGCTCTGGTTTTCTCCCACAATCCGAAAGACGTGCTGGTTAGGTGCATTGGCTGTGCTAAATTCTCCCTCGGTGTATCTGAGCAGGCCAGGCATGTGGCAACTAGGGGATTTTCACAGTAACTTCATTGTTAATGCAAGCCTACCTGTGGCACTAATAAATAAACTTTAAACCTTGCCAACAAAATGCCATTTTTGTGGGGAGGGGGGATCCGAAGGTGAGTGTGAGGAGTTGAGGGGTTGATATAGCATAGAAGCCCATTAATAAGACTTAAATGTATTTAAATGAACTTCCTAAGGGGGAATCTCATTACGTCAATGGCAGTGAGATTTTTGTTTGTGGCCTCTGGCAGGAGTTTGCACTGTCAAAACTCCCAGTCTATTGATCTAATTACAGATTCTAACAACCTCCCCACAGCAGATTTTCAACTATTCACTGGAGTTGCACTAGGAATTTTCCAATCAAAAGGGACAATTCCTGAATCAGGAATGCTTTGAAAGGTTACAGCTAAGCTATCTGTAGTTATTTCATTTATTTCCTTAAAAAGCCTGGGATAGATTCATTCAGCTCCGGGGGATTTTCCAGTTCTTTGGAGCTGGTATGTTTCTAATACACTTTTCTTGTATGAATTTATTTAGAATGTCAGGCTCATTATCCTCTTCCTTCACTGTGCACAATTAACACAATGTCTATTCCACAAATCTGCCATTCCTTTCTATTAATTTCTAGTGATACCAAGCTGCTTTACAATTGTCCACATTATCCTTACCAGCCCCTGGTAGTTTTGTAAAACTATTTTGTGTTAATCAAAACATTATTCAAGTATCTATTGGAATTTTCCTTTCACAGCTCTGACTAACTTAGTTTATTGCTATTTTCAATGTCACTCGTGCACCTCTGGATCTACGAGATTCTTCAAATTTGATTTGCTCTTTAGGTAACTTTACATTATACCTCACTGTTTGCCAACAATCATTATTTTATTTATTTACACAAAGAGCAAGGAACAGCACAGTAGCAGGCCCTTTGGCCTACCAAGCCTGCACCAATCACTTTGTCCTATCTAGACTTTGGTAGAAATAATAGTAGGATGGAATATTATTTAAAGGGCGAAAAGCTGCAGCATGCTACGGTGTAGAGGGACCTGGGGGTCCTTGTGCATGAATCACAAAAACTCAGTTTGCAGGTGCAGCCGGTGATCAAGAAGGCAAATGGAATGTTGGCCTAAAGGCGAGGGGGTTAGAATATAAAAGCAGGGAGGTCTTGCTGCAAGTGTACAGGGCACTGGTGAGGCCGCAACTGGAGTACTGTGTGCAGTTTTGGTCCCCTTATTTGCGAAAGGATTTATTGGCCTTGGAGGGAGTGCAGAGAAGGTTCACCAGTGTGATACCGGAGATGAGGGGGTTAGCTTATGAGGACAGATTGAGTAGATTGGGCCTGTACTCGTTGGAGTAAGGCTGAGAGAGGATCTTATAGAGACTTACAAGATATTGAAGGGGCCAGATAAGATAGAGGTAGAGAGATTCTTTCCACTTAGAAAGGAAACCAGAACTAGAGGGCATAGCCTCAAAGTAAAGGGCGGGGTGAGCAGTTTAGAACAGAGTTGAGGAGGAACTTCTTCTCTCAGAGGGTGGTGAATCTCTGGAATTCTCTGCCCATTGAAGTGGTGGAAGCTACCCCATTGAATATATTTAAGTCACGGGTAGATAGATTTCTGATTGACAAGGGAATTAAGGGTTATGGGGAGCAGGTGGGTCAGTGGAACTGATCCACTTCAGATCAGCCAGCATCTTATTGAATGGTGAGGCAGGCTCGAAGGGCTAGATGGCCTACTCCTGCTCCTATTTCTTATGTTCTTATGTTATAGACCAACCGCTTATTTCCCATGTCTCTATCCAGATAAATCTTAAATGTCCCTAACATATCTGCCTCAATTACCTCATTTGGCATTCTAGGCCCCCACTATCCTCTGTATAAAAAAACTTCCCCTGCACATCTCCACTGAACCCTATCCCCCTTACTTGAATTTTTGCCACTTTGTAATTGTCATTTCTGCCTTGGACAGCTTCCAACTGTTCACCTTATCTATGCCTCTCATAATTTTATAAACCTCTATTCGGTCAACCCTCTGTCTTTCCAGGGAGAACAATCTCAGTTTATTCAATCTCTTCTCATAGCTAATACCCTCCATAGCAGCCAACATCCTGGTAAACCTTTTCTGTACTCCCTCCAAAGCCACCACATCGTTTTGGTAGTGTGGCAGTCAGAATTGGACCCAGTATTCCAAATGTGGCCCAACCAATGTTTTATATAACTATAATATAGGGTGCAATTCTCCTATCCTGACCCACAACTTTTCCGGTGGGTGGGGGTAAGAGATGTGCGTCACCAGTTTTGTTCCGGGATTTGCACATGTGCATCTCCCAGAACCGGCAAACAGTCGCTGGTCAGACCATGCTGGAAACTGGCGGGAAGGCAGGTAAGTAATTTGAATTTGTTTTTACTGTATTTTAAATATCTTTTAAATGTAATTATTGGGAATTTACTGGTTCTGATTGAATCTCCCACCCCGCCGGGAGTACTTCATTCCAGTGGGGCAATTGGAGGGGGTGGGGTGCCCTGTTGCCACTCTGCATGGGGATCAGTCTTGGATGGAAGGAGAACAGCAATTGGGTGGTCTGCTGGTGGGTGTCTGACCCTGGGGAGGGAGGGGGGAGGGTCAGCGGAGTGGGGGGTCTTCCTGGGTGAGGAGGGGTGGGGGGGTCACCACTGCTGGGCATGTGGGGGGAGTGGGCTGGACATCAGGGTTGTGCGGGGGGAATCAGGGCTGGCCCGGGTATTGTGGTAGGGCTGCGAGGGGGGTGGGATCTGACAGATCGGGACCACTGCGCCTGTCAGATTCTGTTGTGAATAAACCCTGCGCCTGCTAGGTTTTTAATGAGATTCACGATTGGGACCTCTGCAGTGGGGTGATTCGGGTGAAAAGATGAACTGACAAAACAGTCAGGATCTAGAACAGTTTTCCTGCCAATCCATTATTGTGGCTATAATTTGCCAACTTTTATACTTCACGCCCTGGCTGATGAAGGCAAGCATGTTATATGCTTTCTTCACCAGCTTTGCGATTTGTGCTTAAGGACATAGTCTTGTATCAGGCCAGGAGGAGAGGTAGGATTGAGCTATATATGAAATACTGTGTGTGTGGGATTGAGGGATATGGGAGATGGTGTATTGAGGATTGGGAATATGGGAGATGGTGTGTTGGGGATTGGGGACATGGGAGATGGTGTGTGTGGAATTGAGGGATATGATGGTGTGTGGGATTGAGGGACATGGGAGATGGTGTGTGTGGGATTGAAGGATATGGGAGATGGTGTGTGCATGGAATTGAAGGAGATGGGAGATGGTATGGGTGGGATTGAGAGATATGGGAATTGGTATGTGTGAGCGATTGAAGGATATGGGAGATGGCGTGTGCATGAAATTGAGGGATATTGGAGATGGTATGTGTGCAATTGAGAGATATGGGCGATTGTGTGCGAGGGATTGAGTGTTCTGGGAGGATGCTAGGATTGTCTGCAGTGAGTTAGAATTGTTCTGGAGTGACCACACCCTTTCACACAGTATGGCCTCCAACGATTTTCTGCTTTCTTCCTGCAGAAGCCACATTGGACAAGTTTCAAGGTGACTCAGAGACATTTTACTCTTCCAGTTAAGGCTCCTGAAGATCTCTCTGCAGCCTTGGGATCAATCAGATAACTCATTGTTTGCACCTTGTGAGCTGAACGTGGGTGCTGCCTGAGTGAGAGTCTGAGCACTCTCTCCGCCTATATCCTATCTGAGTGTCCAAGCATTCTCTTCGCCTGCATCCTATTATCTGTGTGGGAGTGTGAGCATTCTCTCTGCTTATTCTATGTACCTGTATATGTGAGTGTATGATCATTCTCTTTGCCTGTACTGTTGCACGAGCAAGTACTGTGTAACAATGCTTGAATATGTGAGATCATTCATTACAGCAACATGGGACTTGATTGTACTGAAGCATAATGAGGGGGTGTATAACTCTGTCTGCCTGGCTGTTCTCTTGATTCTGCCCCTGTTGCTCCTGATTCTTGCTGTGTACCTCTGCTGTCATGGGTGTTGCTGTGGTCGGGGCTCTTGCTGCAAGTGCTGTCATAAGCAACAGGAGACAAGCAAGAATAAAAAATTAGATGACCTTTGGATTCCAAGCCAGCCACAGCCTATCATGATGGAGACTCTCTCAGTGCCGGTGTGAACCTACGTGCAGGATCTGGGTGTTACTTAGCAGTTCGTGCATGGCCCCTTCCTTCCCCATTGGAAAACCAGACTTCAGACCAACATGGAGTTTGACAACACTGTGACTACTGGAGATACCACCCCATAGCTTGGTTGCTGACTCCTTGGAGACATTTATAAGTTTCCCACTTCTGTTTTACTGACTGTTGTGCGATTTATTCACTGGGTTTCAGATGTTGCTATGTCACTCCTCATTATTCAGTCACAGCAGCAGCCAAGTGAGACACTTTCCAAAAGAATCCACATTCTGCACTATACTCACAACTGCTCTGGATCCCAAATCAATCACATTGGTAAACTTTCTGCTGTCCTTGTCTGAACATGGCCCCTCATGTCAAATATTGCCACTGTGACTCAGTCTTCCCTCCTTTATGACTTAAAATGTAAGGTTTTGCATCAATGTAAACTGTTTACAGCTGCACTGGGTTGTCAGTTAGACTGTGACTGTTGTTTCTGCATCTATATATGTATATACATTGTTTTGTATACAATGTGACTAGTACTTCTTGAGTGTATGACAGCACGACTGTAATGTACACTGTGACAGCAGTCTACACTGTGACTAGAGTACTGTAGGACTGGTTTACTTTGTAACAAGTGTGTACAAAGCATCTGTATTATACAATATGACTTGTCTGCAGCGTGATCAGTGTCACCAGCATGTACAATGTTCCATATCGTACAGTGTGACTCATGTACAGCGTGACCAGTGTACAATGTGGCTAATATGTACAATGAAACTGTACATATACAATGTGACTGTATTGTACAATGTAACCAGTATGATGGAATTGTTTTGAAGTATGGAATTTGAAATTATGTAGTATTTCATGGTGCCAGTGCTGAAGGTAGTGAAGGGCCATTCAAACTTATCACAATTTCCCTGATGTTTTTAGACAAAGTATCTTAGATCATCTATTAACTCCTAGAAACAATCAATGTTCTTCCAGAATTTGCCAGCTCTTTAATTCAATTCTTGGCTGAGTTTGTAAATGTTCATCTGGATATTGCACTGAATTAGAGCAAAGTGACTAACAAGCTAACAACAAAGAACCAGCACTTTGACCACAGGATTGGAGGTTTTAGAGCTTTACCCCGATAATATATCTTTTTCTTCAAAGGTTCTCTATTTGAATGGTTAGATTCATGGAAGGATTAATGGTTCTACTTGAAGCTGATCATCGAATACCTACATTAAAGTTTATGGGGAGATGGTAGTCCCAATCCCAAAACTGAACTGGACTAGCCATATAAATATTGTGCTACCAGAGCTACCAGTCAATGTCTGGGAATCCTGTGATGAGTAACTCACCTCAACAAGGCATAAGTCAGGGAGTGTGATGGAATACTGTCCACTTGCCTGGATGGGTGCAGCTTCAACAACACTCAAGAAGCTTGGTACCATCCAGGACAAAGCAGCCCCGTTTGATAAGCGACCCATCCACAAACATTAAATCCTTCCACCATTGTCACACAATGGCGTGTGTGCCATTACAAGATGCACTGCAGAAACTCACCAAGGTTCCTTAGGCAGCACTCCCAAACACACAACCAATGCCAGCTAGAAGGACAAGGGCAGCAGACATATGGAGACACCACCACCTGGAAGTTTCCCTCCAAGCCACTCACCATTCTGATTGGAAATATATCAGCGTTCTTTCACCGTCACTGGGTCAAAGTCGTGGAATTTCTTCCCTTGCAGAAGTGTGGGTGTACCTACACCTCAAGGACTGCAGCGGTTCAAGAAAGCAGCTCACCACCACCACCTCAAGGGGTAATTAGGGATGGGCAATAAATGCTGGCCTAGTTCAGGCTGCCCGCATCCAGTAAAATTAATAATTAAAAAAAAGTGGGAATGTCACTGCACTTATAATCCAGCAGCCCAGGCTCATGTTTTGGGGACAAGGATTCAAATTCCTCTATGACAGTGGAATTTAAATTCCTTCAATAATCTGGAATTTAGAGCTATACGGTGACCATGAAACTATCATTGACTGTTATAAAAATCCATCTGGTTCACCATTCCCTTTTGAGGAGGAAATCTGCCCTCCTTATCTGGTCTGACCTATATGTGATTCCAGACCCACAGCAATGTGGTAACTCTAACTGCCCCCTCAAGTGTAACAAATGCCAGCTTTGCCAGCAATATCTACACCTCAGAATAAATGAGTAGGCCATTTGACATAGTCCTGATACCGGAAAGGTTGATGCAGCCACTGCACAATATCCATCAGGCACAAAGCTTTCATTAGCAGTCAGACTGTTCCAGAGTGCCCACCTCTTGTCTTTAACATACAGTCAGTGCTAACACAGTGCAGGCCAGTGTGAGTGAGAATAAACTATCAAAAACTTCCTGAGAGATTAATTTTAAGCTCAATCATAAATCGGTACTTCATCTACATAAGCTCCATATGTCTGCAGCTAACATTAGCAGCTATTGCAAACAGGTATTGGCAGTTTTCTCTGCATTTAGATTTTATATAGAGTATCTTCTATTTTCTTGAGATCAATACTGATATAAGTAAATATATTGAAGAAAAATATTAAAAGTTGCGTCTATTAAGTTGTAGTTGAGCTTGTAAAAGACCATTTCTATGAAATATACATTGAATAAATTACAAATGGACCAGTCTTGTATCCAATGATGGATCTGTCACATCTCAGTCTGTCACACATCAAAATGAAGAATGGAATACAACAAGCTGTCACATGTGAATGTGTCTTAAATTGCAGTGGAGATATGTTTAATACATTGTGGATTATAAAGAATTACATATAGCTACAGGATAAATTACATCAGCAAGGTTCTGAATATTCAGCATCCAAAGTCCTGGGCAAACAAGTTTCTGGGCACACAGAATCTCTCTCTATTCAGGGTCTGAGTTCTTTCTGTCTTGATTCAGAATCCGGGCTCTCTCTCTCTCTCTCACTCTATCCAGGGTCCGGGGTCTCTCTCTATTCAAAGTCAGGGCTCTTTCTCTCTCTATTCGGATCTCTGTCTCTTGATTCCGGTTTATTTATCTATTTTGTCTCTCCCTCTCATAAAAACTAGGAGCAGGAGTAGGCCAGCTGGCCCCTTGAACCTGGTCCCCCATTCAATAAGGTCATGGTTGATTATTTTTTTAAAACCCCACAGTGCAGAAGTAGGCTATTCAGCCCATCGAGTCTTCACCGAGCACAATCCCACCCCAGGCCCTAATCTCCCATCCCTACACATTTACCCTCCACTCCCTCTAACCTATACCCCTCAGGACACTAAGGGGCAATTTAGCATGACCAATCAAATTAACCCGCATGTCTTTGGACTGTGGGAGGAAACCGGAGCACCCAGAGGAAACCCACGCAGACACGAGGAGAATAGAACATAGAAAAACTACAGCACAAACAGGTCCTTCAGCCCACAAGATGTGCCGATCACATCACTACCTACTAGACTTACCTATAACCCTCAATCCTATTAAGTCCCACATACTCATCCAGAAATCTCTTAAAAGACCCTATCGAACTTGCCTCCACCACCTCCGATGGCAGCCGATTCCACTTACCCACCACACTCTGAGTGAAAAACTTAGCCCTGATATCTCCTCTGTACCTACTCCCCAGCACCTTAAACCTGTGTCCTCTCGTAGCAACCATTTCAGCCCTGGGAAAAAGCCTCTGGGAATCCACCCAATCTATACCTCTCAGCATCTTATACACCTCTATCAGGTCACCTCTCATCCTTCGTCTCTCCAAGGAGAAAAGACCTGGCTCCCTCAACCTATCCTCATAAGGCATGCCACCCAATCCAGACAACATCCTTGTAAATCTCCTCTGCACCCTTTCAATAGCTTCCACATCCCTTTTGTAATGAGGTGACTGAGTTGAGGAGGAACTTCTTCACCCAGAGGGTTGTGAATCTGTGGAATTCCCTGCCCAGTTGAGGCTACCTCATTGAATGTTTTTAAGACAAGGATAGATACATTTTTGAACAGTAAAGGAGTTAAGGGTTATGGTGAACAGGCGGTAAGTGGAGCTGAGTCCACAAAAAGATCATGGACTCAGATGGGTGGCACAGTAGCACAGTGGTTAGCACTGCTGCTTCACAGCTCCAGGGGCCTGGGTTCGATTCCTAGCTCGGGCCACTGTCTGTGTGGAGTTTGCACATTTGTAATTTATCCACAGAAGGCAGAGAGTGGGGTCCGACTAGGGTCTTATAAAGCTGCAACTCCTGAACTCAATCCCTTGATTGATGAAGGCCAATACATCACACGCCTTCTTGACCACACCCTCTACCTGTGAGGCCGACTTAAGAGTCCTATGGACCCCAAGGTCCTTCTGATCCTCTACACTACTAAGAGTCTTACCCTTGATATTATACTCCTTCATCCCATTTGACCTGCCAAAATGGACCACTACACATTTATCTGGGTTGAAGTCCATCCGCCACTTCTCCGCCCAGTCTTGCATCCTATCTATGTCCCGCTGCAACTTCTGACATCCCTCCATGCTATCCACAACACCACCAACCTTCATGACGTTGGCAAACTTACCAACCCATCCCTCCACTTCCTCGTCAAGGTCATTTATGAAAATTACAAACAGTAAGGGTCCCGGAACAGATCCCTGGGGCACCCCACTGATGGCCAACCTCCATGCAGGAAAAGACCCATCCACAACAACTCTCTGCCTTCTGTGGATAAATTACAAATGTGCAAACTCCACACAGACAGTGGCCCGAGCTAGGAATCGAACCCAGGTCCCTGGAGCTGTGAAGCAGCTGTGCTAACCACTGCACTACTTTGCCGCCCATCTGAGTCCATGATCTTTTTGTGGACTCAGCTCCACTTACCGCCTGTTCACCATAACCCTTTACTCCTTTACTGTTCAAAAATGTATCTATCCTTGTCTTAAAAACATTCAAGAGGTAGCCTCAACTGGGCAGGGAATTCCACAGATTCACAACCCTCTGGGTGAAGAAGTTCCTCCTCAACTCTGTCCTAAATCTGCTCCCCTTTATTTTGAGGTATGCCCCCTAATTCTGGTTTCATCCACCACAGGAGACACCTGTCTGCTTCTATCTTATCTATTCCTTTCATAATCTTATATGTTTCTATAAGATTCCCCCCTTCCCCGCAATCATCAAAAATCCAATGAGTATAGTTCCAGTCTACTCAGGATCTGGCGTCTCTCCCTCCTTTTTTAGGATCTGGGGTCTCAATCTCTCTCTTATATACACAGGATATGGGATCTCTCTGTCCTATTTAGGTTCCAGGATCTCTCTCTCTCTATACACATATATTCAGGGTATGGTGTTCCCCTCCAAAATAGGTTTTCGGTCCTGGAGGCTACAGTTGAGGAGGGATCAACTGGGGATAGCCAAAGGGAGCAGGTCTCTGGGGATGAGCCTACTGTAAAAGCTCAGGTGGTTAGGGGTAGCCAAAGATTAGGTCTTGTAATTGGGGACTCCACCATTAAAGGGACGGATAGGAGAGTCGGTAACAATGATAGGAACTCAGGGCTGGTGTGTTGCCTACCAGGGGCTGGGGTCCAGGATGTCTCAGAGAGGATATTCAAGACTCTCAGGGGAGAGGGAGATCAACCCCAAGTTATTATTCATGTGGGGACGCATGATATAGGAAGGCTAAGGGAAGGGGACATTAAGCAGAGATTCATGGAGTTGGGGTGGAAGCTAAAGGCCAAGACAGACAGAGTGGTTATCTCTGGACTCTTGCCTGTGCCACGGGATAGTTTAGAGAGGAATAGAGGGAGGGAAAGCTTGAACTCGTGGCTGAGGGGATGGTGCAGGAGGGAAGGGTTTAAGTACTTGAACAATTGGGGCTCGTTCTGGGGAAGGTGGGACCTTTATCAGAGGGATGGGATTCACCTGAACCAAAGGGGAACAAATATCCTGGGAGGTAAATTTGTTAAGGTTATGCGGAGTGGTTTAAACTGATTCAGAGGGGGGGTGGGATCCTGAGTAGAGGGGGTGAAAGTGAGGGGGGCGTAGATGGGGACTGCAATGCCCGGCATTGCGGGGGAGGGGCGGAACAGGGTTTGGAATGTGGTTTGAAATGTGTATACTTTAATGCGAGGAGTATTCGCAATAAGGTGGATGAACTTGCAGCGTGGACCAGTACCTGGGACTTCGATGTTGTGGCCATTTCAGAGACTTGGATAGAGCAGGGTCAGGAATGGATGTTGCAGGTCCCGGGGTACAAATGCTTTAATCGGAGTAGACAAGGAGGTAGAAGGGGGGGTGGGGTAGCATTATTGGTCAAGGACTGTATCTCAGTGTCAGAGAGGAACTTTGATGAGGACTTGTCTGTTGAGGTAGTATGGGCGGAGATTAGAAATAGGAGAGGAGAGGTCACCCTGTTGGGAGTCTTTTATAGACCTCCAAAAAGTTCTAGAGAGGTTGAGGAAAGGATTGCGGAAACGATCCTTGTTAGGAGTGAAAGTAATAGGGTAATTGTTATGGGGGACTTTAACTTTACTCATGTAGATTGGAATTGCTACAGCTCTGGCTCGTTAGAGGGGTCAGTTTTTGTTCAAAGTGTGCAAGAAGGTTTTTTGACTCAGTATGTAGATAGGCCGACGAGAGGTGAGGCTATTTTGGATTTGGTGCTCGGTAATGAGCCAGACCAGGTGCTAGACTTGGAAGTTGGTGTACAGTTTGGGGATAGTGATCACAATTCGATTACGTTCACCTTAGTGATGGAAAGGGATAGGCATGAACCTCGGGTCAGTAGTTCCAGCTGGGGGAAGGGTAATTATGAGGCTATTAGGAGAGAATTAGGAAGCATTGGTTGGAATGGGAGATTACAGGGACTGGGAACATCCGAGATGTGGAGATTTTTCAAGGAGCAGCTATTGCGGGTCTGTAATAAGTATATCCCTGTCAGGCAAGGAGGATTTGGTAGGCCCAGGGAACCGTGGTGCACCAAAAAAGTTGATCCGTTGGTTAGGAAGAAAAAGGAGGCTTATGTTCGGATGGGGCTTGAGGGCTCAGGTAGTGCATTAGAAAGTTTTAGATTGGCTAGGAGGGAGTTGAAGAGGGAGTTAAGAAGGGCTAAAAGAGGGCATGAGATGATTTTGGCTGATAGGATTAAGGAGAACCCTAAGGCGTTTTACAGGTATGTCAAGGACAGAAGGTTGGTTAGGACAAGATTAGGGCCAGTTACAGACAGTAGAGGGAAGTTGTGTGTGGAACCGGAGGAGATTGGAGAGGCGTTGAACCAATATTTCTCTTCGGTGTTCACGCAAGGGGACAGGAATGTAGCTGAGGAGGACACTGGGGTGCAGGGGTGTGAAATAGATAGTATTGCAGTTGATACGGGGGATGTGCTGGATATTTTAGAGGGATTGAAAATAGATAAGTCCCCTGGTCCAGATGGGATTTACCCTAGGATTCTTTGGGAGGCAAGAGGGGTGATTGCGGAGCCTCTGGCTCTGATCTTCAGGTCGTCGTTAGTCTCTGGTATAGTACCAGAAGATTGGAGGACAGCAAACGTTGTCCCATTGTTTAAGAAGGGGAGAAGGGACTTCCCTGGGAATTATAGACCGGTGAGTCTTACTTCTGTGGTGGGTAAGGTTTTGGAAAGGATTATTAGAGACAGGATTTATAGTTATTTGGAAAGTAATGAGTTGATTAGAGACAGTCAGCATGGTTTTGTAGCGGGTAGGTCATGCCTTACTAACCTTATCGAGTTCTTTGAGAAAGTGACCAAAGAGGTGGATAGGGGTAAGGCTGTTGATGTGGTGTATATGGATTTTAGCAAGGCGTTTGATAAGGTTCACCATGGTAGGCTTCTGCAGAAAATGCAGATGTATGGGATTGGGGGTGATCTAGGTAATTGGATCAGGAATTGGCTAGCAGATAGGAGACAGAGAGTGGTGGTTGATGGGAAATATTCGTCATGGAGTTCGGTTACAAGTGGTGTGCCTCAGGGATCTGTTTTGGGGCCACTGCTGTTTGTAATTTTTATTAATGATCTGGATGAGGGTATAGTTGGGTGGATTAGTAAGTTTGCTGATGACACCAAAGTCGGAGGTGTGGTTGATTGTGAGGAAGGGTGTCATAGTTTGCAGGATGACTTAGAAAGGTTGCAGAGCTGGGCTGAGAGGTGGCGAATGGAGTTTAATGTGGAGAAGTGTGAGGTAATTCATTTCGGTAGGAATAACAGATGTGTTGAGTATAGGGCTAACGGGAGGACTTTGAATAGTGTGGAGGAGCAGAGGGATCTAGGTGTATGTGTACATAGATCCCTGAAAGTTGGGAATCAAGTAGATAAAGTTGTTAAGAAGGCATACGGAGTTTTGGCGTTTATTGGTAGGGGGATTGAATTCAGGAGTCGCAGCGTCATGATGCAACTGTACACATCTCTGGTGCGGCCGCACTTGGAGTTTTGTGTGCAGTTCTGGTCCCCACATTACAGGAAGGATGTAGAGGCTTTGGAGAGGGTGCAGAGGAGGTTTACCAGGATGTTGCCTGGTATGGAGGGGAGATCCTATGAGGAGAGATTGAGAGATTTGGGGTTGTTTTCGCTGGAAAGAAGGCGGCTAAGAGGGGATCTCATTGAGACATATAAGATGATTAGAGGTTTAGACAGGGTAGATAGTGATAGCCTTTTTCCTAGGATGGAGAAAGCTAACACGAGGGGGCACGATTTTAAATTAAGGGGGGGTAGTTATAGGACAGATGTCAGGGGTAGGTTCTTTACCCAGAGGGTGGTGAGGGACTGGAATGCCCTGCCAGCTGCAGTTGTAAATGCACCTAGTTTGGGGGCGTTTAAAAGATCTGTGGATAGGTTTATGGATGAAAAGGGATTGGTTTAGGCTAGTGGGTCATTGTTTTGTAACTGGTCGGCGCAACATCGTGGGCCGAAGGGCCTGTTCTGCGCTGTAATGTTCTATGTTCTATGTTCTATGTTCTTATCACACTCTCTCTCTCTATACATTCAGGTTCTGGAGTCTCTCTCTATATTCAAGGTCCAGGGTTTCAATCTGTCTTGCCCAATCCATCACGCAAACCAGCCTCCCATCTATTGACTCTGTCTACACTTTCCACTGCCTTGGCAAAGCAGCCAACATAATTAAGGACCCCACCCACCCCAGGCATTCTCTCTTCCACTTCTTCCTTTGGGAAAAAAAGATACAAAAGTCTGAGATCAGGGGCTGACGGAGAGGGAGGCTGTGGGTGCCGGGGTGACCAGGATCGGGGACGTGCTGGATGGCGGAGGAGTGGGCTGGCTGAACCCTCGCGTGCTGGCTGAGTGCGCGGGGGTGTCCGTCTGGCGCGCAGCCAAAGCCATCCAAGACCTTAGGACGGTCGTGCTCGGCCCCGAGTGCACACGCCAGCTCGAGGCGGCTCGGGCATGTGGTGGGATCCCGTCCGAGCGTTCCCCTGTTCGGACGGAATTTCACATTGGCCCGAAGCCGAGACCCCCCTCCCCGGGTCAGGTGCCCCACAGCGCGAGCCGCCTCGCGGGAATGTCCTCCGTGCCTTTTTCCAGCGCGCGGAGGCCTTTCCTGTACGGGCTGCTGCTGCACACCTTCCACTACCGCGTCCTCGCCCGTCGCCCGGACACACCTTGGCGGGCCTTGTTGCCGCCGGGCGGCGGAGATCCCCGATGGAGGTCAGAATTAAAAAGTAGAACCGACAAGGTGGTTATCTCTGGGCTACTGCCTGAATCGAGTGCAGGCGGGCATAGGGTTGATAGGATTAAGGAAGTGAATGGGTGGCTCAGGGATTGGTGTGGGAGGAATGGGTTCGAATTTATGGGGCATTGGCACCAGTATTGGGGTAGGTGGGACCTGTTCGGGCAGGATGGGGTTGGTCTGAATCGTGCTGGGACCAGAGTGCTGGTGAATCGTGTAAAGAGGACTGTAGACAGGGCTTTAAAATAATTAGGGGGGGGGGGTGCGAGGGTAGGTGACATTACGAGACCTAAAGTTAAGGAGAGGGTACAGGTAAGGGAAGAGGCCAAGGATGTCCCAGTAATAAAGGGAGTAGGGGGCGTGAGTATGGTTGGTGGCGTTCTGGCAAATAGGGTCCAGGTGAAGGCTGGGATGAAAGCACTGTATCTGAATGCACGAAGCATTAGGAATAAAGTGGGTGAGCTGGTGGCGCAGATCGACACAAATGGATATGATCTGGTGGCCATTACAGAGACGTGGCTGCAAGGTGACAGGGACTGGGAGCTGAATGTCCAGGGGTATCAAGTGTTTAGGAAGGATAGGCGGGAGGAAAAAGGGGGGGGCATAACTCTGCTGATTAAGGATAGCATCAAGGTGGTAGCAAGGGATGATATTGGAGCCAAGGAGAAGAAAGTGGAATCGTTGTGGGTAGAGATTAGGAACAGCAAAGGGAGGAAGACGCTGGTGGGTGTCATCTATAGGCCCCCGAATAATGATCTGGAGGTGGGGCGGGCTGTTAACGCGCAAATAAGTGCGGCGTGCAGGAATGGGACGGCTGTTATTATGGGGGATTTCAATCTACATATTGATTGGTCGACCCATGTTGGACACGGTGAGCTCGAGAAGGAGTTCTTGGAATGCTGCCGGGATAGTTTCCTTGAACAGTGTGTGTTGGAGCCGACAAGGGAGCGAGCTATCTTGGATCTGGTGTTATGTAATAAGGCGGGTAGAATTAGGGACATGGCGATGAAGGATCCTCTTGGGGAGAGTGATCATTGTATGGTGGAGTTTCTGGTGCAGATGGAGGAGGCCAAAGTGGGTTCCTGGACACACGTCCTTTGTTTGAACAGAGGGGAGTACGGAAGGATGAGAGAAGAATTGGCGAATGTTGACTGGGGGAGCGCGTTGGAAGGTAGGTCTGCTGAGGAGCAGTGGAGGATCTTTAAGGAGATCTTTCTTGGTGCTCAGCAGAAATTTATTCCGATGGTCAAAAAGGACGGTAGGAGGAGAGGTAATAAGCCGTGGATAACGAAGGAGGTGAAGGAAAGTGTTAAATTAAAAGCGGAGGTGTTTAGAGTAGCTAAGAGTAGTGGGCGAGAAGAGGATTGGGAGAGGTTTAAATGTCAACAAAGATTGACAAAGAAGTTGATAAAGAAAGGTAGGAGAACTATGAAGCTGGGCTAGCGCTTAATATAAAAAAGGATAGCAAGAGTTTTTATAAATATATAAAAAGGAAGAGGCTGGCTAGGGTAAACGTTGGACCCTTAGAGGATGAGAGGGGGGACTTAGTGGTAGGGGATGGGGAAATGGCTGAGGTCTTGAATAACTTTTTTGTTTCGGTCTTCACGGAGGAGGCCGTGAATAACTTGCCGGGTGTTAGAGATGGAAAGGTGATAGGACTGGAGGGTCTTAATGACATTACTGTTACTAGAGAGGCGGTGCTCGACAGACTGGAGGAGCTGATTGTGGACAAGTTCCCAGGACCGGATGGAATGCATCCGAGGGTTCTGAAAGAAATGGCGGAGGTGATAGTGGATGCCTTGGTGGTAATTTTCCAGACGTCGCTGGATTCCGGGGAAGTGCCGGAAGATTGGAAAGCAGCTAATGTTACGCCGTTGTTTAAGAAGGGTGCCAGGCAAAAGGCAGGGAATTATAGGCCAGTTAGTTTAACGTCTGTTATAGGTAAAGTGTTAGAATCCGTCACCAAGGAGGAAATAGCAAGGCATCTTGAGGGGAGGCAGAGAGTGGGGGTCAATCGGTGCTATTCGGGTTGGCGGTTGGTGACTAGTGGAGTGCCCCAGGGATCAGTGCTGGGGCCTCAGCTATTTACCATTTATATAGATGATCTGGAGGAGGGAACCGAGTGTATGGTGTCGAAATTTGCTGATGACACCAAGATTGGTGGAACAGCAAATTGCGCGGAGGGTGTGGAGAGTCTGCAGAAGGATCTAGATAGGCTGGGCGAATGGGCCAGGAACTGGCAAATGGAATTTAATGTTGGCTAGTGCGAGGTGGTCCACTTTGATTGGAATAATGGTAGGAAGGATTATTACTTACTTGGCGAAAAACTGCAGCAGGCGATGGTGCAGAGGGACCTCGGGGTCCTTGTGCATGAGTCGCAAAAACCCAGCTTGCAGGTGGTCAGGAAGGCGAATGGGATGCTGGCCTTCATAGCGAGGGGGATTGAATATAAAAGTAGGGAGGTCTTGCTGCGGCTATATAGGGCATTGGTGAGGCCGCAGCTGGAGTACTGCGTGCAGTTTTGGGCGCTGTACTTACGCAAGGATATTTTGGCCTTGGAGGGAGTGCAGAGGAGGTTTACTAGGCTGATGCTGGAGTTGAGGGGGTTGAGCTATGAGGAGAGGCTGAATAAACTAGGCTTGTACTCGTTAGAGTTTAGAAGAATGATGGGAGAGGTGGAGAGACTCTTCCCGCTCAGAAAGGACAGTAGGACTAGGGGGCACAGCCTCAAGATAAAGGGGGGACGATTTAGAACGGAGTTGAAGAAGAACTTCTTCACTCAAAGGGTGGTGAATCTCTGGAATTCTCTGCCCGTTGAAGTGGTGGAGGCTGCCTCACTAAATATTTTTAAGACGCAGGTTGATGGGTTTTTGATAAGAGAGGGGATTAAGGGTTATGGGGAGAGGGCGGGACTGTGGAACTGAGCCACAACAGATCAGCCATGATCTTATTGAATGGCGGGGCAGGCTCGAAGGGCTAGATGACCTACTCCTATTTCTTCTGTTCTTATGTAGGTCCCTCTATGGAGAGATCTCCTCCAACTACCTTGGGGACCTGGGGTGGAGGGTGCTGCACGTGGCAGTTCCGCACAACAGTAGGATTCACTGGTTCGCGGGCTCCCGAGACTGCTCTTTCTGTGGCCTTGTGGAATCCGTGGACCACGTCTATGTTTTGTGTTATAGATTGCACTCCCTTTTTGATTTTCTGAAGAACCTTTTATTGATGTTCTGTTTGCATTTCAGTCCCAAGCTCCTGATCTACGGATACCCGGTGCGGAGAGGGGAAGGTAAAAAACTGGAGAGGGAGCAGCCGGTGTCCACGGGCACTGTTGAGGCCTTCCGTGCCCGTTGGGCACCGCAGGGGCTGAGGTGCCTTATCGACCCCGATAATCACATTTTGATTTATCGTGTCTTAAGTTTCCTTTGTACTTTTTGTTTCTGTTTGGGCCGTTCCCCCGCCTTTTGGGGAGCTGCCCCCTTTTTTTTTTGTCCGAACGTAATTTAAGTTTGTTTAATTGGTTCGACCTGCAAGATCAAAAATATATAAAAAAAGAAAAAAAGGAAAAAAAAAAAGAAAAGAAAACAAAAGGGGGTGTGGCTGTGTAATTGGTTCAATTGCTGATCTGGAAGAATTGCTGTCAGCTGACTGTGGTCTGTGTATATAAAAGGTGTTACTTGGTGCCTGAAGGGATGGTTCAGTTGTTTGCTATTATGGGTGACATAGAACATTACAGCGCAGAACAGGCCCTTCGGCCCACGATGTTGCGCCGACCAGTTACAAAACAATGACCCACTAGCCTAAACCAATCCCTTTTCATCCATAAACCTATCCACAGATCTTTTAAACGCCCCCCAAAGTAGGTGCATTTACAACTGCAGCTGGCAGGGCATTCCAGTCCCTCACCACCCTCTGGGTAAAGAACCTACCCCTGACATCTGTCCTATAACTACCCCCCCTTAATTTAAAATCGTGCCCCCTCGTGCTAGCTTTCTCCATCCTAGGAAAAAGGCTATCACTATCTACCCTGTCTAAACTTCTAATCATCTTATATGTTTCATGAGATCCCCTCTTAGCCGCCTTCTTTCCAGCGAAAACAACTCCAAATCTCTCAATCTCTCCTCATAGGATCTCCCCTCCATACCAGGCAACATCCTGGTAAACCTCCTCTGCACCCTCTCCAAAGCCTCCACATCCTCCTCCTGGGCCTCCCTTTGATTCCCATTTGTGTGTGTCTGAGGGTCTGTGTCTCCAGTGCAGAGTGTGAGGGTGCAGTGTGGAATGTGGAGAGGATAAGCTGCTGGTCAGGGTCCAGCTGGATTTATTTGGAACCAGGCACCTGGTTAAAGCTGCTGATCTGACCCCTGGGGACAGCAGGTTGTCGGCCAACCAGGATCTACTCTCAGAACCACACTGTCCTCTTTGACTATGGGCTCCATGAGTGTGGCAGTGGATTGCCGGTAATGTGAATCCTCAAACTCCTCCTCTGTGCTGGGGCTGGAGGTTATTCCCCACTATTCAGTCCAACACTTGGTCAGATGTCATTGTTATTGAGGAGACAACTGTCTCCTGCTTTATAAAGCCCAAACTAGCTTTCTATTCAGGATTTTACTTTCGCTGGTCTGAGTCTCTCTAACCCCATTGTTCTGGAAGCTTCTCTTTGCTTCCTCCCAGCTTTTCCTATTTTGAGGACTTTTCAGTTTGATTTTCCCCCTCAGTCAGATCAGCTCAACTGAGGGTTGAGTTTCAGTCCAGTTTAATATAAATAGGTTGAATCTGAATGAAATGGGAGTGGAGATGGATTGGACTAAAGAGGAACTCCACACTTCCCACTTTCCCAGTCATTGGAATAAAAGGGTCCCTGATTACAAACTGTGCTATTTCCCTGCTCCAAATTCCTGATGACTTGTAGGTCCTTCAGTTAACAGGAAGCTTTTATTGAATCACTTCCCTGTTAATTCTGGTCTTGTGCTAATGATCTCTCCTTGCAGTAAGGGCTGAGGTTGCATAGCAACACTACTAACCAGATGAGCCCCTTCAGCCTGTTCCCCAGTCATTATGATCAGGACTGGGCTTTCCGCAGCCTCCATGTTCCTGTCTTTACAACATGATTCACTCAATGGCCAGAAAGAAATGCCTCTGTCCTGAATATAAGAACATAAGAAATGGAGCGGGAGTAGGCCATCTGGCCCTTCGAGCCTGCCCCGCCATTCAATAAGATCATGGCTGATCTGTCGTGGCTCAGTTCCACATTCCGGCCCTCTCCCCATAACCCTTAATCCCCTCTCTTATCAAAAACCTATCAACCCGCTTCTTGGAAATATTTAGCGAGGCAGCCTCCACCACTTCAACGGATAGAGAATTTCAGAGATTCACCACCCTTTGAGTGAAGAAGTTCCTCCTCAACTCCGTTCTAAAACATCCCCCCTTTATCTTGAGGCTGTGCCCCCTAGTCCTACTGTCTTTTTTGAGCGGGAAGAGTCTCTCCACCTCTATCCTATCCATCCCATTCATCATCTTATATGTCTCAATGAGATTTCCCCTCATTCTTCTAAACTCCAACGAGTATAAGCCTAGTTCATTCAGCCTCTCCTCATAGCTCAACCCCCTCAACTCCGGTATCAGCCTAGTAAACCTCCTCTGCACTCCCTCCAAGGCCAAAATACCTTTGTGCAGGTGCAGCGCCCAAAACTGCACACAGTACTCCAGCTGCGGCCTCACCAATGCCCTATAGAGCAAGACCTCCCTACTTTTATATTCAATCCCCTTCGCTATGAAGGCCAGCATCCCATTCGCCTTCCTGATCACCTGCAAGCTGGGTTTTTGCGACTCATGCACAAGGACCCCGAGGTCCCTCTGCACCATCGCCTGCTGCAGTTTTTCGCCACGTAAGTAATAGTCCTTCCTACCATTCTTCCTTCCAAAGTGGACCACCTCACACTTGCCAACATTAAATTCCATTTGCCATTTCCTGGCCCATTCGCCCAGCCTATCTAGATCCTTCTGCAGACTCTCCACACCCTCCGCACAATTTGCCGTTCCCCCAATCTTGGTGTCATCCGCAAATTTCGACACCCTACACTCGGTTCCCTCCTCCAGATCATCTATATAAATGGTAAAAAGCTGAGGCCCCAGCACCGACCCCTGGGGCACTCCACTCGTCACCATCCGCCAATCCGAATAGCACCCGTTGACCCCCACTCTCTGCCTCCTATTTGACAACCAATCCTCTATCCACGCTAACACCCTACCCCCAACTCCAAGTCCTCTGACCTTCTGCAATAACCTCTTATGAGGTACTTTGTCAAACGCCTTCTCTCCAAGAGGATCCTTCACCTCAAGGTCCCTAATTCTACCCACCTCATTACATAGCACCAGATCCAAGATAGCTCGCTCCCTCGTCGGCTCCAACATACACTGTTCCCGGCAGCATTCCAAGAACTCCTCCTCGAGCCCACCGTGTCCAACATGGGTCGACCAATCAATATGTAGATTGAAATCCCCCATAACTACGGCCGTCCCATTCCTGCACGCCGCACTTATTTGCGCGTTAACAGCCCACCCCACCTCCAGATCATTATTTGGGGGCCTATAGACGACACCCACCAGCGTCTTCCTCCCTTTGCTGTTCCTAATCTCTACCCACAACGATTCCACGTTCTGCTCCTTGGCTCCAATATCATCCCTTGCTACCACCTTGATGCTATCCTTAATCAGCAGAGCTACCCTCTTTTCCCTCCCGCCTATACACTTGATACCCTTGGACATTCAGCTCCCAGTCCCTGTCACCTTGCAGCCACGTCTCTGTAATGGCCACCAGATCGTATTCATTTGTGTTGATCTGCGCCACCAGCTCATCCACTTTATTCCAAATGCTTCGTGCATTCAGACACTGCGCTTTCATCCCAGCCTTCACCTGGACCCTATTTGCCGTAACGCCACCAACCCTACTCACGCCCCCTACTCCCTCTTCCCTTACCTGTACCCTCTCCTTAACTTTAGACCTCATAAGGTCACCTACCCTCGCACCCTCCCCCCCCCCCCCGCCCCCCCCCCCCCCCCCCCCCCCCCCCCCAATTAGTTTAAAGCCCTGTCTACAGTCCTCTTTACTCGATTCGCCAGCACTCTGGTCCCAGCACAGTTCAGACCAACCCCATCCTGCCCGAACAGGTCCCACCTACCCCAATACTGGTGCCAATGCCCCATAAATTCAAACCCATTCCTCCCACACCAATCCCTGAGCCACCCATTCACTTCCTTAATCCTGTCAACCCTACGCCCGTCTGCACTCGGTTCAGGCAGTAGCCCAGAGACGACCACCTTGTCGGTTCTACTTTTTAATTCCATTCCCAGCTTCTCATACTCCCTCACCAGATGCTCAGTCCGCACTTTGCCTATGTCATTGGCACCCACATGCACCACAATGACCGGATTCTCACCCTCCCACTCCAGGTTCCTCTGCAGCCCAGCTGCGACATCCCGTACCCGAGCACCAGGCAGACAACACACCCTTCTGTGCACTTTGTCATTGTGACAAAGGACAGTGTCAATACCCTTCACCCCACTGTCCCCAATTACTACTGCGTTCCTTTTCCTCTTTTTGCCTATGTCCTGCTGCATCACTGTACCGTGTGCAATTTGCTCACCAACCTCACCTGCCTCGTCCTCTTCCAGACTGGCAGCAAGAACCTCAAACCTGTTATGCAGATTAAGAGGCTGAGGCCTCCGCTCCTCACCCCCCTTCCTCTTCCCAGCAGCCCCCACTTGTCCCTGACCCTTAGAGTTAGCCAGTCTAGGGGGGGTGGATGTCACTTGCACCCCATTGACAATGGCACCCTCTCTCCCCCTGATGAGCCTTAGTGTCTGTAGCTCAGAGGCCAGCTCATTTACCCTGAGCTAGAGCTCCTCCAGCAACCTGCACTTACTGCAGACATAGTCACTGGGATGGACCCTGGGGTCCACCAGTTCCCACATCATACAGAAACCACACATCACATTATTCACAGTAGTAGGTTTGAGAAAAAAAAATTTTTTTTCTTTGTTTTTTTCAAAGAAAATCACCTGGCCTTTTTTCCTTCCAGCCCTTTTTGATATTAAGCCCTATTAGCTAATGCTCACTCTGCTTCCCACTCACTCCACTGCCCGCTCAGACACTGCCCGCTGTCTACACCAGGCCTCCTTTTAAACCTGGCGCTGATTTAAAGCAGGCTAGTCCACAACTCTTTTCTAAACACTCCCTCAGAATTCTTAAAGCAGTAAATACAATAAAATAAATGCTTTAAACAGTTCTACAAAGAACAAAGTGCTTTAAACTTATTTTAAACAGGTTTTTAACAGGTAAATTCTTAACTTTCTCTCTGCTCCAGCAAACAAACATATCCTCAGTGAGTGACCATTCCCAGCTCTCTGGGGCTGGAGAGAATTCCAAAGATCCATCAACTGCTGAATGAAGAATTTGTCATCACATTAATCCTAAATGACTGACTCCTGACCTGAGATGAACCCTGACCCTGCCCCCCCAAAACAGCTTCTCCAGCTTGGGAAGCAACTTTTCACACTGACCCTGTCAATTCCCCTGAAGAATTGTTTTAATGGGATGAACTCATTGTTAATGCTGGTGTAGAACATGATCATTTCAGATCAGTTCCTCATTCCTTAAACTGCTGTCTTTCAGATGACTGGAGCTTTCCTGATCTACAGCACACGCCTGAGCCACAGTCCACAGTATCATGGATCTGTTATTGTGAGAACCAATGGGACTTTCATTCCCATTGAGTGTCGTTACTTCAGAAAAGGCAATGTGAGCATTGAGTGTCGTTACTTCAGAAAAGGCAATGTGAGCAGTAACCCCACCAAGCCCACTTGGATCCCATTCAGCTCCACCAGGTCTGGGGAAGGGCATCTGTCATTCTCACTGCGCCTAATGAATGGTGACTGGCTTACAGAGCGCACTGTGACTGTCTACTACCTGGGTGAGCTCATTCACATTGAGGCCTCTGTTTCAATGAGCAACCACATGGCCCTGAAGCTCTACATTGACAGCTGTGTAGCTACATTGAGGCCAGGCCAGGACTCCAGCCCAAGATACAGCATCATTGACTACAATGGTTGCCTCCTAGACAGCAAAGCTGAGGACTCCTTTTCAACCTTCGTGTTGCCAGGAAACGAGCGGGAGCCGGACAAGCTCCGCTTTGACCTGGATGCCTTCCGTTTCTTTGGAGATGAGCGTTCCTTGATTTTCATCACCTGTCACCTGACAGTAGTTCCAGTGGATCAGAGAGATTCCAGGAACAAAGCTTGTACTTGGCAGAAGATGCAGAATGTCTGGACCCCATTGGAGGAATTGCACTTTGATATTTGTGCCTGTTGCCATGTGGGGCCATAAGGGATTTAGGAATTGGATCCAGAGGAAGGAGAGATCTTGTAGCTGAAGCTGGATTGAAGTGGGAGTCTGAGGTCTCACTTGGACCCCTGCTCATTCTGGATACTGATGTGACCAACCTGGCAGCAATCTCCCTGAATGAGGCTGAGGGAAGGATACAGGAGAGGTCTCCAGGAGTCTGAGGAGGTTCTGATCGTGACCCTGACTGTGTCAGCTGTCTCTCTGATCGCTACTTCATTGATGACCTTGTTCCTGTGCAGGAAACGCAAACAAACTGTTTAACCAGTCATCAAATGATCAATAAAGCACTGACTCTGTTTTTTTAAAAAAAGATACAAAAGTCTGAGATCAAGTAGCAACTGACTCAAGAACAGGTTTCTTTCCTGCTGCTGTCGGATTTTTGAATGGACTGACCTTGCAATAAGTTGCTCTTTCCCTACACCTGAGCTATGACTGTAACACTACATTCTGCATTGTCTCGATTCCTTCTCTGTGAACGGTGTGTTTTGTCTGCAAAATGTGCAAGGAACATAACTTTTCACTGTGTGTTATACATGTGACAATAATAAATCAAATCTCCCTCCCTCTATTCAGGGTCTGGGATCTCGGTCTTTCTCTTATCACATATATATATTCATTCAGATTGCGGGATTTGATTATGTGATTATATCACATAAGATATGTGATATCTTATCACATATATATATTCATTCAGATTGCGGGATTGCATCAGTATTCACAGTGGAAGCCGATTTGGGAGATCTTGCTATGGACTTGCAGCAGGTGGAAAAGATTGAGTACGTGGACATTAAAGAGGAGGATGTGTTAGAACTTTTGAATTCTATCAAGGTAGATAAGTCGCCGGGACCAGATGGGATGTACCCCAGGATACTGTGGGAGGCCAGGGAAGTGATTGCAGAGCCCTTGGCGATGATCTTTGCGTCGTCAATGGAGACGGGAGAGGTTCCGGAAGATTGGAGGATTGCGGATGTAGTCCCTATTTTCAAGAAAGGGAACAGAGATAGCCCGGGAAATTACCGCCCGGTGAGTCTGACCTCAGTGGTTGGTAAGCTGATGGAGAGGCTTCTGAGGGACAAGATTTACGACCATTTGGAGAGGTTTGACATGATCAGGAATAGTCAGCATGGATTTGTCAAGGGCAGGTCGTGCCTTACGAGCCTAGTTGAGTTCTTCGATAATGTGACTGAACACATTGACGAAGGAAGTGCCGTGGACGTAGTGTACATGGACTTCAGCAAGGCTTTTGATAAGGTCCCCCATGCAAGACTTCTTGAGAAGGTGAGAGGGCATGGGATCCAAGGGCCTTTGGCCTTGTGGATCCAGAACTGGCTTGCCTGCAGAAGGCAGAGAGTGGTTGTGGATGGGTCTTTTTCGGAATGGAGGTCAGTCACCAGTGGGGTGCCCCAGGGATCTGTTCTGGGACCCTTGTTGTTTGTCATTTTCATAAATGACCTGGATGAGGAAGTGGAGGGATGGGTTAGCAAGTTCGCTGATGACACGAAGGTCGGCGGTGTTGTGGATGGTCTGGAAGGATGTCAAAAGTTGCAGCAGGACATAGATAGGATGCAGGAATGGGCGGAGAAGTGGCAGATGGACTTCAACGCGGATAAATGTGTAGTAGTCCATTTCGGCAGAACCAACGGGATGAATGAGTACACTATTAAGGGCAGGGGTCTTAGTAGCGTTGAAGAGCAGAAGGATCTCGGGGTCCGGGTTCACAGGACTCTTAAATCGGCCTCGCAGGTGGAGGAGGTGGTCAAGAAGGCGTATGGTGTACTGGCCTTCATTAATCGAGGGATTGAGTTTAGGAGTCGGGAGGTAATGCTGCAACTTTACAGGACCCTCGTCAGGCCTCATTTGGAGTACTGTGCGCAGTTCTGGTCGCCTCACTATAGGAAAGACGTAGAAGCTATTGAAAGGGTGCAGAGGAGATTTACAAGGATGTTGCCTGGACTGGGAGGCATGCCTTATGAAGATAGGTTGAGGGAGCTGGGACTCTTTTCCCTGGAGAGGCGAAGGTTGAGAGGCGACCTGATAGAAGTTTATAAAATGTTGAGAGGAATAGATAGGGTGGACTCTCAGAGGCTATTTCCCCAGGTTGAAATGGTCGCTACGAGAGGACACAGATTTAAGGTGCGGGGAGGGAAGTACAGAGGTGATGTTAGGGGTAAGTTTTTCACTCAGAGGGTGGTAAGTGATTGGAATCGGCTGCCGTCGTCGGTGGTGGAGGCGAACTCGCTGGGGTCTTTTAAAAGACTTCTGGATGAGTATATGGGGTTTAATGGGATTGGGGGTTATAGATAGGTCTATAGATTGGTGGGGTTGATGCGATCGGCGCAACTCGAGGGCCGAAGGGCCTGTTTGTGCTGTAATGTTCTATGTTCTATCTCTCTCTATTCGGGTCCAGGGTCTCCGTCTCACTCTCTTTACACATTAAGAGTCCGAGGTCTCTCTCCACACACACACACATATATATATTCAGATTGCGGGGTCTTGATTTCTCCCACTCTCTATCTATTCAGGGTCCAGGGTCTCTCTCTCTCTCTCTCTCCCTCTCTATATACACGTGAGTATTATACACTCCGCCTATTCAGGGTCCAGGGTCTCGCTCTCTCTATATACACGTGTGTATATACACTCCGCCTATTCAGGGTCCAGGGTCTCGCTCTCTCTATATACACGTGAGTATATACACTCCGCCTATTCAGGGTCCAGGGTCTCGCTCACTCTATATACACGTGTGTATATACACTCCGCCTATTCAGGGTTTGGGGTTTCTCTCTCACACACACACACACACACAGCAGGTCTGGGCCCCTCTCTATTTATTTATTCAGGTTCCGGGGTCTCTTTCCCTATCTATATATTCAGATTGCGGGGCCGCGGTGTCTCGCTAATGGCGGCTGGAGATCGTTTCTGTGACTGTGTTTTCGAGGCCCCGGCGGCCGGGCGGGACTCGGCCTCTCCCCGGGGGGATGAGGCCCCGGCGGCCGGGCGGGACTCGGCCTCTCCCCGGGGGGATGAGGCCCCGGCGGCCGGGCGGGATTCGGCCTCTCCCCGGGGGGATGAGGCCCCGGCGGCCGGGCGGGACTCGGCCTCTCCTAAAGCCCGGGTCCCCGTCCCCGGGATTCTGTACCTCAGTTTCGTTCCCCCGGCGCTGAGTCCCAGCCAACTCCGGAGTATGTTGAGTGTTTACGGGGAGGTGGGCAGAGTTTACATCCAGGAGATTAACCAGCAGCACGGTGAGAAACAGATCGGCAATGCGGCCCGTCAGGACCCTGCTAGCCCCCATCGAGTCTGCCATTTGCAGCATTGACACTCATCTCCCTCCCACTAGTCTCTCTGTCTAGACATCTGTTCCCCCCCACTCCCTTCCCTGTTCCCCCTCACTCCCTTCCCCGTTTCCCCCCCCCGCTCCCTTCCCCGTTTCCCCCCCCACTCCCTTCCCTGTTTCCCCCCCACTCCCTTCCCCGTTTCCCCCCCCCGCTCCCTTCCCCGTTTCCCCCCCCGCTCCCTTCCCCGTTTCCCCCCCCGCTCCCTTCCCCGTTTCCCCCCCCCCGCTCCCTTCCCCGTTTCCCCCCCCCGCTCCCTTCCCCGTTTCCCCCCCCCGCTCCCTTCCCCGTTTCCCCCCCCCCCGCTCCCTTCCCCGTTTCCCCCCCGCTCCCTTCCCCGTTTCCCCCCCCCCACTCCCTTCCCTGTTCCCCCCCCCGCTCCCTTCCCCGTTTCCCCCCCCCACTCCCTTCCCCGTTTCCCCCCCCGCCCCCTTCCCCGTTTCCCCCCCCCCGCTCCCTTCCCCGTTTCCCCCCCCGCTCCCTTCCCCGTTTCCCCCCCCGCTCCCTTCCCCGTTTCCCCCCCCGCTCCCTTCCCCGTTTTCCCCCCCCGCTCCCTTCCCCGTTTCCCCCCCCGCTCCCTTCCCCGTTTCCCCCCCCCCCCGCTCCCTTCCCCGTTTCCCCCCCCCGCTCCCTTCCCCGTTTCCCCCCCCGCTCCCTTCCCCGTTTCCCCCCCCCCCGCTCCCTTCCCCGTTTCCCCCCCCGCTCCCTTCCCCGTTTCCCCCCCCCCCGCTCCCTTCCCCGTTTCCCCCCCCCCCGCTCCCTTCCCCGTTTCCCCCCCCCCCCTGCTCCCTTCCCCGTTTCCCCCCCCCCCCCTGCTCCCTTCCCCGTTCCCCCCCCCCCGCTCCCTTCCCCGTTCCCCCCCCCCCCCGCTCCCTTCCCCGTTTCCCCCCCACTCCCTTCTCTGTTCCCCCCCCCCCCAAAAAAACCACTGTTTATCAAGGGGATGGGCACAAGCTGAATATCCGGGACAGGGCTTTGTATGGGTGCAGTATGCAGTGACAGAATCGTTACCTTGTCTTTTTCAGGTAAACGGAGATCCAAGCTCAAAAAGAGCAAGCGATGGAGGATGAAGAAGTCCTGCGAGGGTTGGGTAGAGTTCCAGGACAAAGCCATAGCCAAAAGGGTGGCCATAAGTCTCCACAATACTCGAATGGGAACCCGCAAGCGTAGCCGCTTCCACGACGACTTGTGGAACATGAAGGTGAGCAAGAGTACACTCGAAGTGGCAGTAAGATAAAGAGTAGTTACTTTACTGGATTTTAATGCAGGTGTGCAGCAAAATGACTGTGGAATTTACATACAATTAACTAAACAAATCAATCATAAGCTAGTCTCAGTTATGGTGACGCACCAAAAGACTGAATTGTTGTAAAATCTCTTCTTGGCTCACCAATAACTTTGAGTGACAAAAAACATCGTATCCTTACCTGGCTTGGCCTCCATGCAATTCCAGCCACACACCAATTCAGAGGTTTACAGCATGGAAACAAAGAACAAAATCAGCCCGGGATACAGGCCCTTTGGCCCAACGAGCCTACGCCACCATCTCAACACCACCAGTCCACCTCTCTACCCATGACCCCTGTCTAATGTTTTATGGCCATCCAGATTGAGGGGAAACTGATTTAGGGACAATTTATTCCTGCCAACCAGCCTAACAGCACATCTTTGGGGTGTGGGAGGAAACCGGAGCACCCGGAGAAAACCCACGCAAGCACGGGGAGAATGTGCAAACTCCCACAGGCACCGGCCCAAATCCATGTGTCTGCACAGCAATCAGCGATAGTCACTGAGCTGTCGTCTTGCCCAGTATCTTGTCCAGTTTAGGCACACGCTAACGACATGAAGCACTAGGCCAATCCTGAACAACCAAGAGCAGTCCCAGTACGACCCATCGCCTGTATGCCCCTCGGACATGAGGTGGACCAACTTAAAACCTGTGAATGAAAAGAGAAAAACATTATTATCATACCATACCCATTTACATTACCAGGGACGCGCCAATGCTAATGACCCTTATTTAAAACAATCTCATATATCCACCTATCTCCAACCCAGTCATGTGCCTGTCTAAGTTACTCTTAAACAGTCCATGCCACCCTTTTTTAACCCCAAAGCTAGTTCCAATTGTCTGCAATTTGGCCCATATCTCTCTATACTATCTTACCCACATAACTGTCTAAATGCTTTTTAAAATACAAAATTATACACAGCTCGACTACTATCTGTGGCAGCTTGTTCCAGACACTCATTGTGCAAAAATTGCCCCCTGGACACTTTGTACGTCTCCCCTCTCACCTTAACCTAAGCCTGCTAGGTTTAGACTCCCCCACTTTTGGGAAAAGGTATTGACTATCTAGCTATCTACGCCCCTCATTATTTTGTAGACCTCTATAATATCACCCTTGAGCTTCTATGCTCCAGAGAAAAATGTCCCAGTCTATCCAGCCTCTCCTTATAATTCAATCCATCAAGTCCCAGTAGCATCCTAGTAAATCTCTTCTGCTCTTTATAGTTTAATAATATCCTTTCTATAATAAGGGACCAGAATTGTACACGGTATTCCAAGTGTGGCCTTATCAATGTCTTGTACAACTTCAACAAAACATCCCAACTCCTGTATTCAGTGTTCTGACCAATGAAACCAAGCATGCTGAATGTCTTCTTCACCACTCTGTCCACCTGTGACTTCACTTTCAAGGAGCTATGAACATGTACTACTAGGTCTCTTTATTCTGTAACTCTCCCCAGCATCCTGCCATTAACTGAGTAAGTCCTGCCCTGGTTCAGTCTACCAATAAGCATCACCTCGCATTTATCTTAAATTAAATTCCATCTGCCATTCGTCAGCCCACTGGCTCAATTATTCAAGATCCCATTGCAATCTGAGATAGCTCTCTTCACTGTTGTCCACTATGCCACCAATCTTGATGTCATTTGCAAACTTACTAACCATGCTCCCCATATTCTCATCCAAATCGTTAATATGAATGACAAATAACAGTAGACCAAGCACTGATCCCACAGGCATACTGTTGGTCACAGGCCTCCAATTTGAAGAACAACCCTGTACAACCTCTGGTTTCTGCCATCAAGCCAATTTGTATCCACAATTCGGTTACGTTCACCTTAGTGATGGAAAGGGATAGGCATGAACCTCAGATCAGTAGTTTTAGCTGGGGGAAGGGTAATTATGAGGCTATTAGGAGAGAATTAGGAAGCATAGGTTGGACTAGGAGATTACAGGGACTGGGAACGTCCGAAATGTGGAAATTTTTCAAGGAACAGCTACTGCGGGTCTGCGATAGGTATGTCCCTGTCAGGCAAGGAGGATTTGGTAGGGCTAGGGAACCGTGGTGTACTAAAAAAGTTGATTCGTTGGTTAGGAAGAAAAAGGAGGCTTATGTTCGGATGAGACTTGAGGGCTCAGGTAGTGCATTAGAAAACTTTAGATTAGCTAGGAGGGAGTTAAGAAGGGCTAAAAGAGGACATGAGAAGACTTTGGCTGATAGGATTAAGGAGAATCCTAAGGCATTCTATAGGTATGTCAAGAATAGAAGGTTGGTCAGGGCAAGATTAGGGCCAGTTACAGACAGCAGAGGGAAATTGTGTGTGGAACCGGAGGAGATTGGAGAAGCATTGAACCAATATTTCTCTTTGGTGTTCACGCAGGGGGACATGAATATAGCTGAGGAGGACACTGGGTTGCAGGGGTGTAAAATAGACAGTATTACGGTTGATAAGGGGGATGTGCTGGATATTCTTGAGGGGTTGAAAATAGATGAGTCCCCTGGTCCGGATGGGATCTACCCTAGGATTCTCTGGGAGGCTAGAGAGGTGATTGCAGAGCCTCTGGCTCTGATCTTCAGGTCGTCATTGGTCTCTGGTGTAGTCCCGGAGGATTGGAGGATAACGAATGTTGTCGCATTGTTTAAGAAGGGGAACAGAGACTTTGCTGGGAATTATAGACCGGTGAGTCTTACTTCTGTTGTGGGCAAGGTTTTAGAAAAAATTATTAGGGATAGGATTTATAGTTATTTGGAGTGTAATGAATTGATTAGAAATAGTCAGCATGGTTTTGTAGCGGGTAGGTCAAGCCTTACTAACCTTATTGAGTTTTTTGATAAGGTGACCAAAGAGGTGGATGGGGGCAAGGCAGTTGATGTGGTATATATGGATTTTAGTAAGGCGTTCGATAAGGTTCACCATGGTAGGCTTCTGCAGAAAATGCAGATGTATGGGATTGTGGGTAATCTAGGAAATTGGATCAGAAATTGGCTATCAGATAGGAGACAGAGGGTGGTGGTTGATGGTAAATATTCATCATGGAGTTCGGTTACGAATGGTGTGCCTCAGGGATCTGTTTTGGGGCCACTGCTGTTTGTAATCTTTATTAATGATCTGGATGAGGGTATAGTTGGGTGGATTAGTAAATTTGCTGATGACACCAAAGTTGGAGGTGTGGTAGATTGTGAGGAAGGGTGTCATAGTCTGCAGGGAGACTTAGATAGGTTGCAGAGCTGGGCTGTGAGGTGGCGGATGGAATTTAATGCGGAGAAGTGTGAGGTAATTCACTTCGGTAGGAGCAACAGATGTGTCGAGTATAGGGCTAACGGGATGACTTTGAATAGTGTGGATGAACAGAGGGATCTAGGTGTATGTGTACATAGATCCCTGAAAGTTGGGAATCAAGTAGATAAGGTTGTTAAGAAGGCGTAGGGTGTCTTGTCATTTATTGGTAGGGGGATTGAATTTAAGAGTTGCAGCGTCATGTTGCAACTGTACACTACTCTGGTACGGCCGCACTTGGAGTACTGTGTGCAGTTCTGGTCCCCACATTACAGGAAGGATGTGGAGGCTTTGGAGAGGGTGCAGAGGAGGTTTACTGGGATGTTGCCTGGTATGGTGGGGAGGTCCTATGAGGAGAGACTGAGGGATTTGGGGTTGTTTTCGTTGGAAAGAAGGCGGCTAAGAGGGGATCTTATTGAAACATATAAGATGATTAGAGGTTTAGAGAGGGTGGACAGTGATAGCCTTTTTTCTCGGATGGAGAAATCTAGCACGAGGGGTCTTGGCTTTAAATTAAGGGGGGGTAGCTACAGGACGGATGTCAGGGGTAGGTTCTTACCCAGCGGGTGGTGAGGGATTGGAATGCCCTGCCTGCTGCAGTTGTAAATGTGCCTAGTTTGGGGGCGTTTAAGAGATCTGTAGATAGGTTTATGGACGAAAAGGGATTGGTATAGGCTAGTGGGCCATTGTTTTTGTAACTGGTCGGCGCAACATCGTGGGCTGAAGAGCCTGTTCTGCGCTGTAATGTTCTATGTTCTATTTAGCTGCTTCACCTTGGCATCCTATGAGATTTAACCTTATGCAACAACCATGGATTGGGAGAGGTTTAAATGTCAACAAAGATTGACAAAGAAGTTAATAAAGAAGGGTAGGAGAAACTATGAAGCTGGGCTAGCGCTAATATAAAAAAGGATAGCAAGAGTTTTTATAAATATATAAAAAGGAAGAGGCTGGCTAGGGTGAGGATGAGAGAGAGGACTTAGTGGTAAGGGATGGGGAAATGGCTGAGGTCTTGAATAACTTTTTTGTTTTGGTCTTCATGGAGGAGGACGTGAATAATTTGCTGTGTGTTAGCGATGGAAAGGTGGTAGGACTGGAAGATCTCAATGACATTATTGTTACTAGAGAGCAGTGCTCGACAGACTGGAGGGACTGATGATGTGGACAAGTCCCCAGGACCGGATGGAATGCATCCGAGGGTTCTGAAAGAAATGGCGATGGTGGTAGTGGATGCCTTGGTGGTTATTTTCCAAACATCGCTGGATTCCGGGGAAGTGCCGGAAGATTGGAAAGCGGCTAATGTTGCGATGTTGTTTAATGAGGGAGGCAGGCAAAAGGCAGGGAATTATAGGCCGGTTAGTCTGTTGCGGGTAAAATGTTAGAATCCATCATCAAGGAGGAAATTGCGAGGCATCTTGAGGGGAATTGCTTGATAGAGCAGACGCAGCACGGTTTCGTTAAGGGGAAGTCGTGTCTGACAAATTTACTGGAGTTCTATGAGGATGTGTCTAGGGCGGTGGATAGAGAAAAGCCGGTGGATGTGGTCTTTCTTGATTTTCAGAAGGCGTTTGACAAGGTACCTCACAAGAGGTTATTGCAGAAGCTAAGAGGGCATGGAGTTGGGGGTAGAGTGTTAGCATGGATAGAGGATTGGTTGTCACATAGGAGGCAGAGAGTGGGGGTTAATGGGTGCTATTCGGATTGGCGGTTGGTGACTAGTGGAGTGCCCCAGGGCCTCAACTGTTTATCATTTATATCGATGATCTGGAGGAAGGAACTGAGTGTATGGTGTCGAAATTTGCTGATGACACCAAGATTGGTGGAACGGCAAATTGTGCGGAGGGTGGGGAGAGTCTGCAGAAGGATCTAGATAGACTGGACAACTGGGCCAGGAACTGGCAAATGGAATTTAATGTTGGCAAGTGCGAGGTGGTCCACTTTGGTAGGAAGGACTATTACTTACGTGGTGAAAAACTGCAGCAGGCGACGGTGCAGAGGGACCTCGGGGTCCTTGTGCATGAGTCGCAAAACCCAGCCTACAGTTGCAGCAGGTGGTCAGGAAGGCGAATGGGATGCTGGCCTTCAAAGCGAGGGGGATTGAATATAAAAGTAGGGAGGTCTTGCTGCGGCTGTATAGGGCATTGGTGAGGCCGCAGCTGGAGCACTGTGTGCAGTTTTGGTCGCTGTAGTTACGCAAGGATATTTTGGCCTTGGAGGGAGTGCAGAGGAGGTTTACCAGGCTGATACCGGAGTTGAGGGGGTTGAGCTATGAGGAGAGGCTGAATCAACTAGGCTTGTACTCATTAGAGTTTAGAAGAATGAGGGGAGATCTCATTGAAATATATAAGATGATGAATGGGATGGATAGGATAGAGGTGGAGAGACTCTTCCCGCTCAGAAAGGACAGTAGGACTAGGGGGCACAGCCTCAAGATAAAGGGGGTGGCAGTTTAGAATGGAGTTGTGGAGGAACTTCTTCACTCAAAGGGTGGTGAATCTCTGGAATTCTCTGCCCGTTGAAGTGGTGGAGGCTGCCTCGCTAAATATTTTTAAGATGCGGGCTGATGGGTTTTTGGTAAGCGAGGGGATTAAGGGTTATGGGGAGAGGGTGGGAATGTGGAACTGAGCCACGACAGATCAGCCATGATCTTATTGAATGGCAGGGCAGGCTCGAAGGGCTAGATGGCCTACTCCTGCTCCTATTTCTTATCTTCTTATGTAGTACCTTGTCAAAAGCCTTGCTAAAGTCCATGTAGACAATGTCAACTGCACTGCCCTTATCTACCTTGGTTACCCCTTCAAAAAACGCAATCAAGTTTGTGAGACATGATTTTCCATTCACGCAGCCAAGCTGACTGTCTCTAATCAGTCCTTGCGTCTCTAAATGCCTGTCAATCCTGCCCCTCAAAATACCTTGCAACAATTTACCCACCACAGATGTGATGTTCACTGGCCTGTAGTTTCCAAGCTTTTCCCTGCAGCCCTTTTTAAACAAAGGGACAACATTTGCCACCCTCCAATCTTCAGGCACCTCACCTATGACTAACAATGATTCAAATATCTCTGACACGGGACCTGCAATTTCCTCCCTAGCCTCCCACAGCATCCTGGGATACAGTTCATCAGGTCCCGAGGATTTATCTACCTTGATGCACTTTAAGACTTCCAGCAGCTCGTCCTCTAATATGTACACCCCTCAAGACATCACTGTTTATTCTCCAAGTTCCCTAACATCCATGCTTTTGTCAACAGTAAATACTGATGAGAAATATTCATTTAGGATCTCACCTATCTTTTGTAGATCCACACATAGATGACCTTGTTGATCCTAACTGAACATAATTGAATGAAGAAATGTATTATATAACAAAAATGTTGTATAATAGATTTAATACAATCCAAGTACTAGGGTGTTCTACCAATTGTCCTGGCACTGTCATTGGTAGCCTTGAAAAATGTACTGCGTGGAGATTATCAGAGTGGCTGAAGATGCTGGCGGATGCTCAATATGATGAATATCCACCTCATTTGATTAGGAATGGTGGCTAATGGATTGTGCCAGCTAAGGCGTGTAGCACTTTGAGATGAATCACATGGAGTGAGACTATTCTAGCCTCTGGATTTGTTCTGGATGATAATTCCCTAAACTGCAAAATGAATATTAAAATTACCGGAGAAGGGAGGAATGCATATGAAGATGAAGGGAAATATTGTGTTATAATGACTGAAGTCAGGATAATGGTAAGGATGACAATGTTCTATCACACAAATATTGTTTTGTATAACCCCAAGGGAGAAAATATAATGATAGAAGAAAACATTCTTGTGTCATACACCACCATAATTTAACCGAAGTGCTGGTAAAATTAATATTGGAGGATGAATTGAATACCCATTACAAACAATCCCTATTGTTTAGCTTGAAATCAATAAATCACAGTACTCAGAAATCGTGAATTTTGGAAGGTGGCTGCCAATGTAGAATTATATCCAAGGATTAGACTCTTTCAGATGGAATTAGTGATATCACAAATTATAGTACTTGTAATTCTGAACATTATGCTATATCCTGTGAAGGAATCAAAAACAGGTATAGAAAATATAAGAAATGAAAGAGATAGCAATGGCATTGACAGAAAGTCAGCATTCTTTATATAAAGAGAGGTATAAAATACTCTAAAGGTAAGTGATCAACAGAAAAATGAAACTTAATAAATAAATCATGACAGCTATTCTAATGTAGCAACAATTAATGAGAGAGAGTGTAACAGACCAGTCTTGCAAAAGGTAAACATGTTTTAAGATTCAGCTTTGAAGACAGGACTTGAAGACTTGCCAATGAACTCGTCAAAACAATGAGATAACAAGGGCACTTAAATTCTTCTGACAATGTTCAAAGGCCATTTTGTACATAAATTGCAAAGTAATTGACTCTTCCTTTTGAAATGGTCCAGCGAGTCAGAGGTCCAAGGCAGCTCACTGAACTAACTCCCACAAGACTGGTGTCCCTTCACCAAATCCAGATTTATTTACAATCGTTAGTAACACTTGACAGCTACTTCCCAGTACAGAGTATACGTAGAGTGCCTGTAACCCGGACACTCACGATGCAGTTACATCTACAATGTCCATTTGAGACTCAGATTTCAATGACCGGAGGCAGAAAGCAGGAGCCATCAGGTTGTGGAATTTCTTAGACTTTTGATCTGTTGTGTATAGATCATTCCAGCTTTTAAGTGGTCAATGTGTTTTTGTAGAATGTTATCTCCTGTGCAGACTTTGTACAAAACTGATCCTGCCCTTGAGTTGACTGTGCTTTGTAATTACTCAGTGCCATTCTAATTAAATTATCTCCTGCCTTTAGGTGTCTCTATTAGCTGGTGGTGGTGTGGTGTGGGGGATGGTAGGATCCTTTGGGTAGAAAATAGGTGCAAAGTTTCTCAACTATCGTTCTTGTGTTTGATTGAATTCACCCTGTGTGTGTCCATCCAGTTTGAATGGGCATCTACCATTGAACACATGGATAGTCCGCATAGTCGATTATGTAGATCAGGTTCGTATATGTAGGTCGATATATTCGTCAGGTGAGTGGAAAGTTCTCACCTGACGAAGAAACAGCGTTCTGAAAGCTTGTGGGTTTACTATGAAATAAACTTGTTGGACTTTAACCTGGTGTTGTGAAGCTTCTTACTGTGTTTACCCCAGTCCAACGCTGGCATATCCACATCATGAATACCCAAGCATGCAGGGGAACTGCTGGTGATGCTTCTGCCCTTACTGACACTGATCCATGAATGCGGCATGTCCATGTCCATGCTTGGCCACCATTTTTGTCATTCCTGGGTGGCTATGATGGGATGGTGGCCCTGACTCGGGATAACAACTCTGGAGCCTCATAGGAGTCTGCCGTCTTCCACAATCAGCTGCTCTCACCGGCTTCGGTGTGGAGGGAGTATGGGCTGTAATGGCCTTTTTGTTTCCTCAGTCTGTACTAGCTGTTTCAATTTCACAAGGCCTGGGTCTTTTAAAGTTCTGATGTGGGTATGCCGGCGTTGGACTGGCGTAAACACAGTAAAAAGTCTGACAACACCAGGTTTTAGTCCAACCGATTTATTTGATTATCAAATAAATCGGTTGGACTAAAACCTGGTGTTGTCAGACTTTTTACTCTTTTAAAGTTCACAACCAACTATTATTTGCTGCCATTAGTAGAGTTACCAAAACATTCATTGTCTTCATTGCCTCTCCCATTGGGGGTACCACCAGTGAGTTGTCTGCTAACAGTAGCCGACTTGAGGCATCTGCATTGCCTGCTTGGCTCCTGATGGTGTTCTAATCATTAATTGTCAGTTGCCAGTAATAAAGCCTGCTGCTAGATTTGGGCCATAGCTTTGGTTGGCACTGCCTTGTCCTCCCTAAGCAGTCCCAGTAGTGGCTTGTGGTCTGTGATAAATGAATTTTTACCTATGTGAGTACTAATGGAATTTTTAAATTCCAAATATTACCACCACCCTTTTTTAATGTGGGAGTATTTGCGTTCCACAAATGGCAAGGTTCTGGAAGCATACTCAATTGGGCATTCCTCTTAGTTGGGCCACCTATATGCCAATATCAGGTGCCATATGGGGAGATGCTGCAGATCAGTAATAATTCTTTCCTGGGATCATAACATGTCAGAATGTTAGACAGGATAAGTTGTTTTACTTTACTGAAAACCAAGGATTGCCTGGAAGCCCACTCCCACAGCTGATCCTTTTTTAGTAGTTGGTGTAATGAGACCAGGATGGAGGCAAGGTTGTGTGTAAATTTCCCATAACAAGGTACTAACTCCAGAAATGATTTTAGCTCTTGGATAGACATGGGTGCCTTTGATCACTTGCATTTTGTTTTTGGAAGGTTTTGATCAAACTTGTCTACTCTGTAGCTGAGGGTATCTCTGGGGGACCTGAAATACATATTTTTTCAAATCATAAAATCACTATAGCGCAGAAGAAGGCCATCCAGCCCATTTAAGTCTATACTGATCACAATCCCCCTCGGGCCCTATTCCTGTAACCCCACACACTTACCCTGCTAATTTCCTGACATCAGGGTCAATTTATAGAACATATAGAACATAGAACATTACAGCACAAACAGGCCCTTCGGCCCTCGAGTTGCGCCGATCGCATCAACCCCACCAATCTATAGACCTATCTATAACCCCCAATCCCATTAAACCCCATATACTCATCCAGAAGTCTTTTAAAAGACCCCAGCGAGTTCGCCTCCACCACCGACGACGGCAGCCGATTCCATTCACTCACCACCCTCTGAGTGAAAAACTTACCTCTAACATCACCTCTGTACTTCCCTCCCCGCACCTTAAATCTGTGTCCTCTCATAGCGACCATTTCAACCCGGGGAAATAGCCTCTGAGAGTCCACCCTATCTATTCCTCTCAACATTTTATAAACTTCTATCAGGTCGCCTCTCAACCTTCGCCTCTCTAGGGAAAAGAGTCCCAGCTCCCTCAACCTATCTTCATAAGGCATGCCTCCCAGTCCAGGCAACATCCTTGTAAATCTCCTCTGCACCCTTTCAATAGCTTCTACGTCTTTCCTATAGTGAGGCGACCAGAACTGCGCACAGTACTCCAAATGAGGCCTGACAAGGGTCCTGTAAAGTTGCAGCATTACCTCCCGACTCCTAAACTCAATCCCTCGATTAATGAAGGCCAGTACATCATACGCCTTCTTGACCACCTCCTCCACTTGCGAGGCCGATTTAAGAGTCCTGTGAACCCGGACCCCGAGATCCTTCTGCTCTTCAACGCTACTAAGACCCCTGCCCTTAATAGTGTACTCGTTCATCCCGTTGGTTCTGCTGAAATGGACGACTACACATTTATCCGCGTTGAAGTCCATCTGCCACTTCTCCGCCCATTCCTGCATCCTATCTATGTCCTGCTGCAACTTTTGACATCCTTCCAGACCATCCACAACACCGCCGACCTTCGTGTCATCAGCGAACTTGCTAACCCATCCCTCCACTTCCTCATCCAGGTCATTTATGAAAATGACAAACAGCAAGGGTCCCAGAACAGATCCCTGGGGCACCCCACTGGTGACTGACCTCCATTCCGAAAAAGACCCATCCACAACCACTCTCTGCCTTCTGCATGGCCAATTAACTTAACCTGCACATCTTTGGACTGTAGGAGGAAACTGGAGCACCTGGAGAAAAACCATGCAAACGTGGGTAGAATGTGTGGAATTTGCACAGACAGTGACCTAAATTGGGAATTGAACCCAGGTCCCTGGAGTTGTGAAGCAGCAGTGCTAACCGCTACCACTATGCTGCCCACAGGTGCATGCATGCCTTGGAAAAATCAGTTTAGACCTTCAAGGTTCCCCACATTCCTATTCATTTTTCTTGCTACGAGGACACCATCCAGATAAATAGCTACTTGAGGTAAATCTTGTATGATGTTCTCCATCATTTGTTAGAAAATTGCACAGGATAGTGATACCCCAAATGGCAATCTAGTGTTTTGATAAAGGCCTTTGAGTGAATTATTGAATACCTCTAATTGTAAGTACATGAGACTTGTACCAAGTATTGAAAACAAAAGTGCTGCTGCAAACTTTGCATCGAAAGTTAAAATTTATTTATTCGTGTCATGTGTAGGCTTATATTGACACTGCAATGAAGTTACTGTGAAAATCCCCTAATTGCCACACTTGTTCGGGTACACTAAGAGAAAATTTAGCATGCATACACCTAACCTGCACGTCTTTCAGACTGAGAGGAAACTCGAGTTCCCAGAGGACACCCATGCAGATATGAGGAAAATGTGCAGATTCTGCACAGACAGCGACTTAAATCAGGAAATGAACCTGGCTCCCTAATGCTGTGAGGCAGCAGTGCTCAGCACTCTGCCACGAAGCCGCTCACAAGCTCTTGATCCAAGGGATTGGTTTTTAAACAGCTGCGAAGGAACAGTTTGCGTTTGTTTAAAATCCCCGGACTGATTCATCCAACTTCAAAACTGGTACGACCTGTGCAGCCCATTCCGCGGATTGGATTGGTTTGATGATCCCTTCGTGTTCCAAACTCTAGATTTCAGTTTCAACTTTTTCCCATAAGGGCCTTGCAAAAAACGTGGAATTGCTTCCTATTCAACATGTCAGGTCGCCTTGGCTCCTTTTTTAGACCTTCCTCGAAAACCTCCAGGATATTTTAGCAGGACTTAACTAAAATGGCCAATTGCTAGCTAAAAGATTTAGAGCCAATCTAGGTGGATCTCTTGCAACCAGTTTTGCCCTATTAGGCTTGGCCCTGAGCCCTCCACTACAATCACTGGTAACTGAACCAGTTGCATTTCATAGGAGACAGTGACAGAGGTTGTACCCACAATTTGCAAAGGTTTCCCTGTATTGGACCTCCATCTTGCTGAGGTCTTGATTGAAGTTGAGGGTTGGAATCCAGAATAAATTTCTGGAACACTAATTCTCTGACCAATCAATACAGCCGCCACACCAGTATTGACCTCAATTAATACCAAATGCTATTTAACCACAAATTTATCTTGATTGCATTTCAATGTCCAAATCGGAAGCAATTTAATTGTCCTAAGTCAAATGTAAGTGGACCTTCCAGGGTGCGAATTCTCCTGGAGACTGTCCTATGGTTTTTCTGAACCTAGGTCTTGTAGGGCTCCTTTGCTGTTTTGACTCTGCATTCTGGCAACAATTACAATGCACTACCAATTGGAATTCTGAAGGGACTTGGACTGCAGTTTGGCTTTGCTTTGGGGCTGTGCTTTGGGCAAAATGTGTAGTTACATGTATCTGGATGCTTCATGAATGTGACTAAATGCCCGCACCCGAGCGGTAGTCCCTGAACTCAGTCGAACAGGTGTGGGTGTTCACTTCCATTGGAATGGCTTGCAACTCACATGCTCCCCTTTAGCATTATCCAATGATAAGGTCAGCTGTAGCACCAGTTTGAAATCCATTTGAGTTTCGGCTAATAGGTGTTTTTGAATAGTTACATTATTAATCCCACATACCAGATGGTCTCTAAACATCTTGTTAAGAGTTAAGCTAAATTCACATGTTTCAAATAGTCATCTCAACTTAGTTAAGAAACCCATAACCAATTGCTCTGGCTCTTGGGATGCCAGTAACACAGGTATTATCTCAGAATCAGGTGACTTGGGGTCATGGTATCTCTTAACTTGTTTAGTAAATTCTTGAAAGATGTTAGTATCTGGTGCCTCAGGGAAAGTTTAACTCTGATAGCAAATGTTGAAGCCCTGCAGGCAGTTAGAAGAACTGCTTGTTGTTTTTCATCTGCCATAATATTGTTTGCCTGAAAAAAAAAGCAACTCTTGCATTCCACATGTTGGGCCCAGTCTTTGATGATGAGGATGTGCCGGCGTTGGACTGGGGTAAACACAGTAAAAAGCCTGACAACACCAGGTTTTAGTTCGACCGATTTATTTGATAGTAAACTCAGAAGCTTTCGAGGGGACTCCCTCTTTGTCAGGTGAATGGAGAGTTCTGGCCTCGGACAGAGCATATAAAGCACAGACAGTTTAGAGATTACTGATTAGAATGCGAATCTTTACACCTAACCTGCTGTTCAAGTCCTAAAGTGGCCGACAATGTGTGTGGAAGGAGCACTGGTCACAGGTTAAAGAGATGTGTATTGTCTCCAGACAGCACAAGTGAGTGAGGTTTTGCAAACCCAGGCAAGTCATGGGGGTTACAGATAGTGCGACGTGAATCCAAGATCCCTGTTGAGACCGTCCTTGTGTGTGGAACTTGGCTATCAGTCTCTGTTCAGCGACTCTGCGCTGTCGTGAAGGCCGCCTTGGAGAACGCTTACCCGAAGTTCAGAGGCTGAATGCCCGTGACCACTGAAGTGTTCGCCAACAGGAAGGGAACAGTCTTGCCTGGTGATTGTTGAGCGAATTGTGACAATTCATGCCTGGTGATTGTTGAGCAAACTGTGACAATTCGTGCCTGGTGATTGTTGAGCAAATTGTGACAATTCGTGCCTGGTGATTGTTGAGCAAATTGTGACAATTCGTGCCTGGTGATTGTTGAGCAAATTGTGACAATTCGTGCCTGGTGATTGTTGAGCAAATTGTGACAATTCGTGCCTGGTGATTGTTGAGCAAATTGTGACAATTCGTGCCTGGTGATTGTTGAGCGAATTGTGACAATTCGTGCCTGGTGATTGTTGAGCGAATTGTGACAATTTGCTCGACAATCACCAGGCAAGACCGTTCCCTTCCTGTTGGCGAACACTTCAGTGGTCACGGGCATTCAGCCTCTGAACTTCGGGTAAGCGTTCTCCAAGGCGGCCTTCACAGCGCAGAGTCACTGAGCAGAGACTGATAGCCAAGTTCCACACATGTGAGGACGGTCTCAACAGGGATCACGTCGCACTATCTGTAACCCCTGTGACTTGCCTGGGTTTGTAAAACCTCACTCACCTGTGCTGTCTGGAGATAATACACATCTCTTTAACCTGTGATCAGTGCTCCTTCCACACACATTGTCGGCCACTTTAGGACTTGAACAGCAGGTTAGGTGTAAAGATTCGCATTCTAATCAGTAATCTCTAAACTGTCTGTGCTTTATATGCTCTGTCCGAGGCCAGAACTCTCCATTCACCTGACAGAGGGAGTCATAAGAACATAAGAAATAGGAGCAGGAGTAGGCCATCTGGCCCTTCGAGCCTGCCCCGCCATTCAATAAGATCATGGCTGATCTGTCGTGACTCAGCTCCACCTTCCTGCCCTCTCCCCATAACCCTTAATCCTTTCTCTTATCAAAAACCCATCAACCCATTTCTTAAAAATATTTAGCAAGGCAGCCTCCACCACTTCAACGGGCAGAGAATTCCAGAGATTCACCACCCTTTGAGTGAAGAAGTTCCTCCTCAACTCTGTTCTAAACCGCCCCCCCTTTATCTTGAGGCTGTGCCCCCTAGTCCTACTGTCTTTTTTGAGCGGGAAGAGTCTCTCCACCTCTATCCTATCCATCCCATTCATCATCTTATACGTCTCAATGAGATCTCCCCTCATTCTTCTAAACTCTAATGAGTACAAGCCTAGTTTATTCAGCCTCTCCTCATAGCTCAATCCCCTCAACTCCGGTATCAGCCGAGTAAACCTCCCCTCGAAAGCTTCTGAGTTTGCTGTCAAATAAATCGGTTGGACTAAAACCTGGTGTTGTCAGACTTTTTACCCAGCCTTTGGCAGGGTTGAAACGGGTCTTGTCTTCCAGTAAAGGCACGATGCATAGGAATGGCTTACCCCTGCTTACACCACCTGTTGCAAATGAGTTTCTTCAAGAATCATGCTTTACCTCGCCCCCACAAGCCGATGTCCCTTCACCAAATCCAGATTTATTTACAAGTTATTAATACTCAGAGTAGAATGGGATGGCATGGTTAGCACTGCTGCCTCAGGGACCCAGGTTCAATTCCAGCCTCAGATCACTGCCTGTGCAAAGTTTGCACTTTCTCCCCACGTCTGCGTGAGTTTCCTCCGGTTCTCTCTCTCTCTCTCTCTCTCTCTCTCTCTCTCTCTCTCTCTCTCTCTCTCTCTCTCTCCCCCCGCCCCAAAAAGATGTGCAGGTTAAGTTGATTGGCCATGTTAAATTGACTCTAGTGTCAGGGGATTACCAGAGTAAATGAGGGTTATGGGAATAGGACCTGGTTTGGATTGTGGTCAGTATGGACTCAATGGCCTCCTTCTGTACTGCAGGGTTTCTATAATACTTCTGAGTGTAGAGTTTACACCCTGAACAAATAACAAAAAACTATGGTTTTGAGAATGATTTTGGGATCCAAGCAGAGAGAACATTACAACCAGCGAGCAAGTACAAAAACTAAAAGACCTAATGGATGGTTTTATCTAAGTATGGAAATTATGTTACCACTGTAGAGAGTATTGGACAGATCCATCTCAGCCCTTAGAATGGCCTTGGAGGTGCGCAGTGCAAGTTCGTAATAGGTCTAAAGTGAAATTATGAGAGCAAGCTGCTTAGAGTAGGCTTATTTTTCGTTAGGTATAGAAGATTAAGATCTGACTGAGGAAATTTATGAAATTAGTTGGTAGATCGTTAGAGAGAAATGATTTCATTTGTGGACAAATCCAGATCAAAATTAGAGCTAAGCCAATGAAGGATGACATCAAGAAATGCATCTTCACGCAGCATAGTAAAAATTTGGAAACAAAATGCTGGAACACAAGATGGGGAAATGGTGGCATAATTGTATTGTCACTAGTACAAAATTGAGGGACACAGGGTAGGTAGGAAGGACATAATGGCACTGCCACTGGACTAGTACAAAATTATGATGGACATAGAGTTGGAGAAGAAGGGGTTAATAACCAGGGCGCACTGATTTTAAGGTAAGGAATAAGAGATTTAGAGGGGGTTTTTCACCCAGAGGATGGTGGGAAACTGGAACTCAGCACCTGAAAGGGTGGCAAAGGTGGGAATCCTGGAATTTTAAGAAACATTTAGATGAGGCTATTTCCCCAGGTTGAAATGGTCGCTACGAGAGGACACAGGTTTAAGGTGCGGGGAGGAAAGTACAGAAGTTTTGTCAGGGGTAAGTTTTTCACTGAGGGTGGTGAGTGAATGGAATCGGCTGCCGTCAGTGGTGGTGGAGGCGAACTCGCTGGGGTCTTTTAAAAGACTTCTGGATGAGTATATGGGGTTTTATGGGATTGGGGGTTGTAGATGGGTGTTGATGTGATCGGCGCAACTCATGGGCCGAAGGGCCTGTTTGTGCTGTAGTGTTCTATGTTCTATGAGTACTTGAAACGCTGCAGCATATAAGGCTATGGAATGTGGGATTAAAGTAGATCAGCTTGATGGTCAGCACAAGTACAGGGCCTCTTTCTGTGCTGTAAACCTGACTTTATTTCTAATTAGAGGCCCAAATTAATGCTGTGGGGCCAAAGCCCATCACAGCAGCTGATGGAATTTAAATTCATTTAAATGAATCTAGAACAAAAAGCTCTTCTCAATAATGATGACCATGAAACGGTCATCAATTGTTGAAAAAATCCACCTGGTTCCCCTATGTCCTTTAGGGAAGGAAATCTGCTATCCTTATCTGATCTGACCTCTGCGTGACTCCAGACCCACAGCAGTGTGGTTGACTCTTAAGTGGCCACTCAGTTCAGGGCAATTAGGGATGGCAACAAATATTAGCCTTGCTAGCAAGGCCCAAATCCTATGAAAGAATAAAGAAAACTGAATAGATTTTTGTTCAGGTAAGAATCAAAATGGAGCTAAGATCCAGACTATCTAATTGAGTGGCGAATAAAAAGCTGAAAGAAGCACTTTTTGGGATATTTTACTAGGTTAAAGGTATAATATAAATATTTTAAAATGTTCACCTTGTCCAGGTGAAAGAGGAAAAAAGGCACTAATGGTTACACAACAAGCAGGCTTGAAGGGCTGAATGGCCTCCTCCTGCTTCTATCTTCTATGTTTCTATTGCAGCCTTAGTTGGTGTTTTGAGGTGAAAATAATTTTGAAACTGTATTATATTTTGAAAGGTAAGAACATGCAGTGAATCAGTGATTCTAATGTGAAGCAAACATGTTTGAATCATAGAATCATAGAACCCTGCAGTGCAGAAAGAGGCCCTTCGGCCCATTGAGTCTGCACTGATCACAATCCCACCCAGGCCCTACCCCCATACCCCTAATATTTACCCACTAATCCCTCTAAACTAAATATCCTAGTACACTAAAGGACAATTTAGCATGGCCAGTCAACCTAACCAGCACATCTTTGGACTGTGGGAGGAAACTGGAGCACCTGGAGGAAACCCATGCAGACATGAGGAGAATGTGCAAACTCCACGCAGACAGTGACCCAAGCTGGCAATCGAATCCAGGTCCCTAGAGCTGTGAAGCAGCAGTGCTAACCACTGTGCTACTGTGCCATGTTTGTGATAAGTACACAGAATTCTTCAAATGCCTGACAATTCTTCAAGAAACTGCATTTTAAACCCAGTATAAAAACCAAACACAAGACAGAATTTGATGTTTGTGCTCAGGCATTTTGAAAGAGTTCTGAGAGATATAGCAGGGGCATTGCTCCACATAGAATCATAGAATCCTTGGTCTGCACTGACTCTTCAAAAAAGCATCTTATCCAGACCCGTGCTCCCAAGCATTTACCATGGCTAATCCGCCTAACCTACACATTTTATATAATCAAAGGATAATTTAGTATGGCCTAACCTGCACTATTCGGACTGTGGGAGGAAACTGGAGCACCTAGAGGAAACCCACGCAGACAAGGGGAGAAAGTGCAACCTTCACATAGTCACCCAAGGCTCGAATCCCTAGTGCTATGGAGCAGGAGTGCCACCACCCCACCCCACAATTTGCTCAAGAAAGGACTCATCCCAGAAAGAACACTGGTAATCTAATGTACATTTGTATTACATCTATGTAATTCTGATATTTTAGAGGGACAGAACTTGTCTGGGGAATTATAAACCAGTCTGTTTAATGTTAGTGGTGGGAAATATAATGGCATTGTTACTGATGTAGAGAATAAATCATTTAGAAATGGCATATAATAATGAGCAGTCAACATGGATATTAAAAGGGAAAATCTTACTTGGTCAATATTTTTAAATATTTTGAGGAGGTAACACTGGTAATGTAGTAGATGTAACATGTCTGGATTTTCAAAAGGCCTTTGATAAAATGCCTAGAACAGACTGATGAGTAACGGGAGAGAATGTGGAGTCAGGGGACAAGTGACAGAATGGATTTCCAGCTGACTTCATGACAGGAAGCTGAGTGGGAGTAAAGAGTGATTATTCAGAGTGGCAGAAAGTGAGAAGTGGTGTACCACAAGAATTAGTGCTAGGATCACTGCTGTCCACAACTTGCATTTCACCTTTTGGACTTTGGAATCATAAACACAATTTCATTATTGACTATTCTCCAATTTGACAACATCCGCAAATTGTGAGGAGGAGCGCAACACATTACAGAAGGACATTGGATATGATGATGAATTTCATTATTTATGTCTGCCTTTGCCCAAACAAGATCTGGTAAATAGAAACAGAAAAACTACACAAACAGGCCCTTCGGCCCACAAGTTGCACCGATCATATCGCTACCTACTAGGCTTACCTATAACCCTCAATCGTATTAAGTCTCATGTATTCATCCAGAAGTCTCTTAAAAGACCCTATTGAATTTGCCTCCTCCACCACCGACAGCAGCCGATTCCACTCGCCCACCTCCCTCTGAGTGAATGGTCCACATTTTCCAGGATCTCGGCTTTGATCTTATTGGAGGGTGAGGTGTTTTGCTCTTCTTGTTGGAAGAGGACCTTGGTTTTCCAGGTGAATGATGAAAAGTCCGAGTGTCTCACTTGGCCATTTCAGAGAGTAGTTAAGATTCATAGAACATAGAACAGTACAGCAGAGGAATGGGCTTTTCAACCCATAGTGTTGTGCCAAACCACAGTGCTGTGGGTCTGGAGTCACGTTGGAGGCCGGACCAAGTAATGACAGCAGATTTCCTTCCCAGCTGGGTTTTTACAAAGATCAGTTTCTTGGTGATCATTACTGAGATTAGCTTTATATTCAAAATATTATTAATTGAATTTGTATTCTGCCCAACTACATGCATTATCCTAGGCCTTTGGAATATTAGTCTGCTATGCACGCTAGGGTTGTTCAAGAGTCACTTGGACAGCCACATGAGCAGTTTACATATAGGGGGATATAGCAGGCCTTATTAAGCATTGTAGGCTTGGGGTCAGTTTAGTCTCAGGGGTATAGAGTCTTTAATAATGAAATTTTTATCCACAGGCACTTACCATCTCGAGGGCATCATGGCAGCACAGAGGCTATCTCTGTTACTGTGCGGACACATGGAGTTGGGCCTGTGTCCGTGGGAGTTTGCGCGTTCTCCCCATGGTTGCGTGGGTTTCCTCCGGGTGCTCCAGTTTCCTCCCACATCCCAAAAATGTGCTTTTAGGCTGATTGATTGGGTAACAAATTGTCCCTATATTGGACCTCCCTGATCCTCACACATTAGGCATAGACTAGAGTCATGAATAGGTCACTGACCATGGGACGGCGGCACGGGCTCGTTGGGCCGAAGGGCCTGTTTCCCGTGCTGTTTTGTTCTTTGTTCTTTGTTCTATGCCACTGCCTCCCCATTGATGTGTCATAAATCCTGCACAATCCTCATTTCACACACATTTGTTACCTCTGGGATTTGACTATTCCAGTCTTTCCTGACCATCCTCCCACCTGGCACCCACCATCAACTTGAATGCATCCAAAATTCTTCTGCCAAATCCAAACGTCAGGCAAGTTCTGTTCACTCATCAGCCTATACATTCCGACTTACCTTTTTGCTGGTTTGGAAGTGTCTCCATAAAATGATTACTATGCAGATTACTATGGGGTAGAGAGATTCTTCCCGCTCAGAAAGGACAGCAGGACTAGAGGGCACAGCCTCAAGATAAGGGGGAGACAGTTTAGAACGGAGTTGAGGAGGAACTTCTTCACTCAAAGGGTGGTGAATCTCTGGAATTCTCTGCCCATTGATGTGGTGGAGGCTACCTCACTAAACATATTTAAGACATGGGTAGATAGGTTTTTGGTAGGCAAGGGAATTAAGGGTTATGGGGAGAAAGTGGAACTGAGCCACTTCAGATCAGCCATGATCTTATTGAATGGCGGGTCGGGCTTGAAGGGCTAGATGGCCTACTCCTCCTATTTCTTATGTTCATATAAGAAATATATGGGGCGGCACGGTAGCACAGTGGTTAGCACTGCTGCTTCACAGCTCCAGGGTCCTGGGTTCGATTCCCGGCTCGGGTCACTGCCTGTGTGGAGTTTGCACATTCTCCTCGTGTCTGCGTGGGTTTTCTCCGGGTGCTCCGGTTTCCTCCCACAGTCCAAAGATGTGCGGGTTAGGTTCATTGGCTATGCTAAAAAAAATTGCCCCTTAGTGTCCTGGGATGTGTAGGTTAGAGGGATTAGCAGGTAAATGTGTAGGGATATGGGGATAGGGTATGGGTGGGATTGTGTTCGGTGCAGACTCGATGGGCCGAAGGGCCTGTTTCTGCACTGTAGGGTTCTATGGTTCTATGATGTGTACCGAGGATTTGTTCTGTGGAGTGGTGAGCTGGCCAACTCCTGATCTGAGGACAAGACCCTCTATGTAAAGCAAACACCAGAGTGGCATAAATCAACCAGCATATTCTGGAGATTTGTAGCTCCCAGTATATCGCTCCTTCCCCTGAACTCGCTGATCTGCACCGCAGTAAAAGCCTGTTTCTATTAATGCTTGTTGTCTATCTAACTAAATTCATCTAATGTTTGTAATCTTCGTAACAGTTCCAATAGGGAGAGTTTCTCTGTGCTATTGAGCTTGTTTTTGGGTTTGAATGTCAGAGTTTAGCTTCCACTATTGCTGAATATGTGTGTGTCTCTGTTCCTGACAGTACCTGCACCGCTTCAGGTGGACTCACCTGAATGAGCGCCTGGCTTATGAGAGTCTGGTTCGTCGACAGAAGATACGGGTAGAAGTTTCCCAGGCTAAGCGTGAGACCAACTTCTTCCTTCAGAATGTGGAGAAGGGTAAAGGCCTGGAGAAGCTGCAAGAATTGAAGAGGAAGAAGGGGCAAGAGTGGCAAGAAAAGAACTGGCATTTCCATCAGCGGGCAACTGAGGCGGAGATCCAAGCCGGCAAAACACTGGAACCTGAGAAGGCAGTTGAACCTCACAGGAAATCCCAGTCCAATGTTTCACTTCTTGGCAAGATCTTCAACTCTACAATGGCACAGAAGTAGGCCCTTTCTTAGGGGTAATGGACTCCAGCTCAAGGTGGAGGCAAACCCAGCTCTCTCTCTAGGCAGCATTCATTGCCAGTAAGGCATCCACTTCATATCCACACTGCAGATCCTCCTCTACAGTCCATTGTATGTGATACCAAACATTTGCCCACAAACACTGTGGACCAAACTGGGCACAATGTCAGGTCTGAGGGCATTGGGGTCTTGAGGAACTGTCACGTTGGGGCATCTGGAACTAGGTTCTGTGATGTGTGTGTGAAAATACACAGCACTCCAGTCATGGATTGATGTCTGCAAAGCATTGATATATTTAAGTTTGAATAAACCCATGCCTGTGGTGAACACAATAATCTGTTCTGATTCTGTTCCAGACATAGCCCAAATGTTGTCACAAAATGATAGTGATTCAGTAGGTTTTCCAAGACCTTTAGACCATGAAATAATTTCCTTTGTTAACTGACTGTGTCCACTAACCTCCAACGGTGCTTGTTACCATTACATCTGTAGCCTCAAGTTTCACAGTCAGTTAACAAAGAAAGTTATTCCTCCAGAGCCAATGTTGGCCGCATCCACCGGCTGCTGTATGAACAAAGAATATTTTTACAGCACAGAAATAGACCCCTCGGCCCTCCAAGGCTGCACTGACTGTGCTGCCCAACTGAACTAAAACCCCCTACCAATTATGAACTGTATTTCTTTTATTCCCATCTTATTCGTGCATTTGTCAAGACACCCCTTTAAAAGTCACTATCGTAACTGCTTCCACCATCTCCCCGGCAGTGGGTTCCAGGTACCTACCACCCTCAGTGTAAAAACTGGCCTCGCACATCTCCTTTAAACCTTGCCCCTCGCACTTTTCAAACTTATCATAGAATCCTACAGTGCAGAAAGAGACCATTTGGCCCATCAAGTCTGCACCAACCACAACCCCACCCAGGCCCTATCCCCATATCCTACACAATTACCCACTAATCCCTCTAACCTATGCATCCCAGGACACTAAGGGGCAATTTAGAATGGCTAAACAACCTAGCCCACACATCTTTGGACTTTGGGAGGAAACCAAAACACCTGGAGGAAACCCATGCAGATACAGGGAGAATGTGTAGACTCCACAGTGACCTGAGCCAGGATTTGAACCCAGGTCTTGAGCTGTGAAGCAGCAGTGCTAACCATTGTGCTACTGTGCCGCCCCATAGTATGCCCCCTAGTAATTGACCCTTCCACTCTGTCCTTGCCCCTCATCTTGTAGACTTCTATCAGGTTGACCCTCAACCTATGTCGTTCCAGTGAGAACAAACCAACTTTTTCTAACTTCTTGCTTGTGCCCTCCATACCAGGCAACATCCTGGTAAATCTTTTCTGTACCTTCTCCAAAGCCTCCACATGCTTCTGGTAGTATGGTGGCCAGAATTGAACACTATATTCAAAGTACAACCTAACTATTGTTCTATATTTCCCAGGGCTGAAAAGATGCTGGGGAGCAGATACAGAGGAGATGTCACGGGTAAGTATTTCACTCACAGGGTGGTGAGTGAAATTGGCTGCCGTCAGTGGTGGTAGAGGCGAACTCACTGGGGTCTTTTTTAAAAGACTTCTGGATGAGTACATGGGATTTAATGGGATAGTTCCATGGCCTGGTAGGTATGGATGTGATCGGTGCAACTTGTGGGCCGAAGGGCCTGTTTGTGCTGTAGTATTCTGTGTTCTATAAAGCTGCAACATGACTTGCCACTTTTTAAACTCGATGTCCCGGCCGATGAAGGCAAGTATGTTGTTATGCCTCTTTGACTACCTTCTCCACCTGCATTGCCACTTTAAATGACTTGTATATGCAGATCCTTCTGCCTATCGCTGCACTTAACGGTTCTGCCATTTACTGTATATTTCCAATCTTTTATAGACTTTCCAAAATGCATTACAAGAGCCATTATGCCAAGTGGGTGGGCACTGGTCTAATTGGCTGCCATGCTGGAGACTAGGCGAGATGCTCAAACTGGTAGGCAACATGGCCCTGGACAAGACTCCCATTATCCCCTGCCACCTGCAGCTCACCATTCACAATGACCTACTGGAAAGAGTCACCATCACCCAGGGTGGCGTCCTGCTCAACATCCAGGCAATGCTGCTGTCCAAGGACACCAGCCACCCCAGCAAGGTTTATGCCTGAAATGAAAGAAATTCAGTTATTTAAAAGGTCTTGTTATTGTTTGTTGGTACCTCGGTCCCACACTCCTGATCTACAGGAGGACAGTGAAGTGGGGTTAGTTTGGGATTGATGCAGGGCTAAGTGGAGACAGCGGAGCAGTGAGATTAGTTTGGGATTGATATGCGGCTATGGGAAGATATGCGGCTATGGGAAGAGAGCAGGGAAGTGGGATTAATTGGGATTGTTTTAATGCTGACCTAGCTTTGTGCTGAACAGGTATATGCAGTGGGATGAATACTAGAGGAAAGTCTGACAATGATCACTGTGCTAATGGAACACTGGCTGCAAATAGCAATGGGCAGCACAGTTGGATCAAGTTTATTACTGAAAACAATCAGTATACAAAATAAAACTTTTGTAAAATAAGTCTGTTGAATAAAAACCTGCAGTGAACACAGTGGTTTTACTGCGACCCAACATCACATCTGGAATACTTAGTGCAGTTTTGGTCTCCATATTTTAAAAATGATATACGTCTAATGGAGGCAGTACAGCCAAGGTTCATTAGATCAGTCTGTGTAATGAAGGCATTATCCTTTGCTGAGTAAATTGAGTTTATAGTCTCTGGATAAAAGCAAAATACTGCTGGAATCTGAAACAAAAACAGAAAATGCTGGAAAATCTCAGTAGGTCTGACAGCATCTGTGGGGAGAGAATACCACCAACATTTCAAGTCTAGAGTAGTGAATGTCTGGAACATGCTGCCTGGGGAGGTGGCAGGAGCCCGTACAATAATAGCATCTACACAAATACATGAAGAGGATGGGAATGGATGGATACAGACTCAGTAAGTGCATATGGTTTTAGGCAGGCGACATGATTGGCACAGGTTTGGAGAGTCTTAACGGCTGTTCCTGTGCTGGATTGTTCTTTGTTCTAGATGGCCTGAGTTCTAATGAAGGGTCAGCTAGATTTGAAATGTTGGCCCCTTTTACTCTCTGGAGTTTAGAAGAATGAGAGGCAATCTCATTGAAACCAACAAAATTCTGAAAGCGTTCAATAGAGTGGATTAGTTTATTATTAGTGTCACGAGTAGGGTTACATTATCATCGCAATGAAGTTACTGTGAAAATCCCTAAGTCGTCACACTGTGGCACGTGTTTGGATACACTGAGGGAAAATTTAACATGACTAACGTCCTCAACCAGCTAGTCTTTTGGACTGTGGGAGGAAACTAGACCACCCAGAGTAAACCCATGCAGATACTGGGGGAGAACATAAAACATTACAGCGCAGAACAGGCCCTTCGGCTCACGATGTGGCGCCGACCAATTAAAAAAGCAATGACCCTCTAACCTAAACCAATCCCTTTCCATCCATAAACCTATCCACGGATCTCTTAAACGCCCCCAAACTAGGCGCATCTACAACTGCAGCAGGCAGGGCATTCCAATCCCTCACCACCCTCTGGGTAAAGAACCTACCTCTGACATCCGTCCTATATCTACCACCCCTTAATTTAAAACTATGTCCCGTCATGCTAGCTTTCTCAATCCGAGGAAAAAGGCTATCACTGTCCACCCTATCTAAACCTCTAATCATATGTTTCAATAAGGTCCCCTCTTAGCCACCTTCTTTCTAACGAAAACAACCCCAAATCCCTCTGTCTCCTCATAGGACCTTCCCTCCATACCAGGCAACATCCTGGTAAACCTCCTCTGTACCGTCTCCAATGCTTCCTCATCCTTCCTATAATGTGGGGACCAGAACTCGTGCGGCCGCACCAGAGTTTTGTAGTTGCAACATGACGTTGCAGCTTCTAAATTCAATCCCCCTACCAATAAACGCCAAGATACCGTATGCCTTCCTAACTACCTTATCTACTTGATTCCCAACTTTCAGGGATCTATGTACACATACACCTAGATCCCTCTGTTCATCAACACTATTCAGAGTCCTACCGTTAGCCCTATACTCTACACATCTATTATTCCTGCCAAAGTGAATTACCTCACACTTTTCCGCATTAAACTCCATCTGCCACCTCTCAGCCCAGCTCTGCAACTTGTCCAAGTCTCTCTGTAAACTATGACACCCCTCTTCACTATCTACCACTCCTCCGACTTTGGTGTCATCAGCAAATTTACTGATCCACCCAACTATACCCTCATCCAGATCATTTATAAAAATTATAAACAGCAGTGGCCCCAAAACAGATCCCTGAGGCACACCACTTGTAACCGAACTCCATGACGAATACTTACCATCAACCACCACCCTCTGTCTCCTATCTGCTAGCAAATTCCTGATCCAATTGCCTAGATTACCCTCAATCCCATACGTCTGCATTTTCTGCAGAAGCCTTCCATGGTGAAACTTATCAAACGCCTTACTAAAGTCCATATAAACCACATCAACTGCCTTACCCGGCGCAACATCGTGGGCCGAAGGGCCTGTTCTGCGCTGTAATGTTCTATGTTACCTACATCAACCTCTTTGGTCACTTTGTCAAAAAACTCAATAAGGTTAGTAAGGCACGACCTACCCTTCACAAAACCGTGCTGACTATCTCCAATCAATACATTACTCTCTAAATAACTATAAATCCTATCCCTAATAATTTTTTCTAAAACTTTACCCACAACGGAAGTAAGACTCACCAGTCTATAATTCCCGGGGAAGTCTCTGTTCCCCTTCTTAAACAATCAGAACGTGCAGGTTCTGCACAGATAGTGACCCAAGCTGGGAATCAAACCCAGGTCCCTGGCATTGTGAGGCAGCAATGCCACTTATCGAGAGATTATTTCTGCTGGTCATGGAATCTTAAACATGGGGGCACAGTCCCAGAATTAGGGGCTGATCATTTAGGTCAAAGATGAACATAAGAACATAAGAAATAGGAGCAGGAGTAGGCCACCTAGCCCTTCGAGCCTTCCCCGCCATTCAATAAGATCATGGCTGATTTGTCGTGGCTCAGTTCCACCTTCCCGCCTTCTCCCCATAACCCTTAATCCCTTCTCTTATCAAAAACCCATCAACCCGTTTCTTAAAGATATTTAGCGAGGCAGCCTCCACCACTTCAACGGGCAGAGAATTCCAGAGATTCACCACCCTTTGAGTGAAGAAGTTCCTCCTCAACTCCGTTCTAAACCGCCTCCCCTTTATCTTGAGGCTGTGCCCCCTAGTCCTACTGTCTTTTTTGAGCGGGAACAGTCTCTCCACCTCTATCCTATCCATCCCATTCATCATCTTATACGTCTCAATGAGATCTCCCCTCATTCTTCTAAACTCTAACGAGTACAAGCCTAGTTTATTTGGCCTCTCCTCATAGCTCAATCCCCTCAACTCTGGTATCAGCCTAGTAAACCTCCTCTGCACTCCCTCCAGGGCCAAAATATCCTTGCGCAGGTGCGGCGCCCAAAACTGCACACAGTACTCCAGCTGCGGCCTCACCAATGCCCTATACAGCTGCAGCAAGACCTCCCTACTTTTATATTCAATCCCCCTCGCTATGAAGGCCAGCATCCCATTCGCCTTCCTGACCACCTGCTGCACCTGCAAGCTGGGTTTTTGCGACTCATGCACAAGGACCCCGAGGTCCCTCTGCACCGTCGCCTGCTGCAGTTTTTCGCCACGTAAGTAATAGTCCTTCCTACCATTCCTCCTACCAAAGTGGACCACCTCAAACTTGCCAACATTAAATTCCATTTGCCATTTCCTGGCCCATTCGCCCAGCCTATCGAGATCCTTCTGCAGACTCTCCACACCCTCCTCACAATTTGCCTTTCCCCCAATCTTGGTGTCATCAGCAAATTTCGACACCCTGCACTCGGTTCCCTCCTCCAGATCATCTATACAAATGGTAAATAGCTGGGGCCCCAGCACCGACCCCTGGGGCACCCCACTAGTCACCAACCGCCAATCCGAATAGCACCCATGACCCCCACTCTCTGACTCCTATTTGACAACCAATCCTCTATCCACGCTAACACCCTACCCCCAACTCCATGCCCCCTGACCTTCTGCAATAACCTCTTGTGAGGTACCTTGTCAAACGCCTTCTGAAAATCCAGAAAGACCACATCCACCGGCTCTCCTCTATCCAGTGCCCTAGACACATCCTCATAGAACTCCAGTAAATTTGTCAGACACGACTTCCCTTTAATGAAACCGTGTTGCATCCGCCCTATCAAGCAATTCCCCTCAAGATGCCTCGCTATTTCCTCCTTAATGACGGATTCTAACATTTTACCTACCACAGACGTTAAACTAACTGGCCTATAATTCCCCGCCTTTTGCCTGGCACCCTTCTTAAACAACGGCGTAACATTAGCCGTTTTCCAATCTTCCGGCACTTCCCCGGAATCCAGCGACGTCTGGAAAATAACCACCAAGGCATCCACTATTACCTCCGCCATTTCTTTCAGAACCCTCGGATGCATTCCATCCGGTCCTGGGGACTTGTCCACAATCAGCCCCTCCAGTCTGTCGAGCACCACCTCTCTAGTAACAGTAATGTCATTAAGACCCTCCATTCCTACCACCTTTCCATCGCTAACACCCGGCAAATTATTCACGTCCTCCTCCGTGAAGACAGAAACAAAAAAGTTATTCAAGACCTTAGCCATATCCCCATCCCCTACCACTAGCTCCCCTTTCTCATCCTCTAAAGGACCAACGTTCACCCTAGCCAGCCTCTTCCTTTTTATATATTTATAAAAACTCTTGCTATCCTTTTTTATATTAAGTGCTAGCCCAGCCTCATAGCTTCTCCTACCCTCCTTTATCAATTTCTTTGTCAATCTTTGTTGACATTTAAACCTTTCCCAATCCTCTTCTCGCCCACTGCTCTTAGCTACTCTAAACTCCTCCGCTTTTAATTTAACACTTTCCTTCACCTCCTTCGTTATCCACGGCTTATTACCTCTCCTCCTACTGTCCTTTTTAACCATCGGAATAAATTTCTGCTGAGCACCAAGAAAGATCTCCTCAAAGATCCTCCACTGCTCCTCAGCAGACCTACCTTCCAATGCTCTCCCCCAGTCCACATTCGCCAATTCTTCTCTCATCCTACCATACTCCCCTCTATTCAAACAAAGGACGCGTGTCCGGCAACCCACTTTCTCCTCCTCCATCTGCACCAGAAACTCCACCGTACAATGATCACTCTCTCCAAGAGGATCCTTCACCGCAAGGTCCCTAATTCTACCCGCCTCATTACATAGCACCAGATCCAAGATAGCTCGCTTCCTCGTCGGCTCCAACACACACTGTTCAAGGAAATTATCCCTGCAGCATTCCAAGAACTCCTCCTCGAGCCCACCTCGTCCAACATGGGTCGACCAATCAATATGCAGATTGAAATCTCTCATAACTACTGCCGTCCCATTCCTGCACGCCACACTTATTTGCGTGTTAACAGCCCGCCCCACCTCCAGATCATTATTCGGGGGCCTATAGACGACACCCACTAGCGTCTTCCTCCCTTTGCTGTTCCTAATCTCCACCCAGAACGATTCCACTTTCTGCTCTTTGGCTCCGATATCATCACTTGCTACCATCTTGATACTATCCTTAATCAGCAGAGCTACGCCACCCCCTCTTTCCTCCTGCCTATCCTTCCTAAACACTTGATAGCCCTGTACATTCATCTCCCAGTCCCTGTCACCTTGCAGCCACGTCTCTGTAATGGCCACCAGATCGTATCCATTTGTGTCGATCTGCGCCACCAGCTCATCCACTTTATTCCGAATGCTTCGTGCATTCAGATAAAGCGCTTTCATCCCAGCCTTCACCTGGACCCTATTTGCCGTAACGCCACCAATTGGGACATCCTTGGCCTGTAAAAGCCCTTACCTGTAAAAAAAAAACCTGAGAAATTTCTTCATTCAGAGGGTTCTGAATCTTTGGAATTTTCTATCATAGAGGGTCTTTTTTATTCATTCGTGGAGTGTGGGCCTTGCCGGCTAGCCAGCATTTATTGCTGATTCCTAGATGCCCTTGAGAAGATGGTGGTGAGCTGCCTTCTTGAATTATTGCAGTCCATGTGCTGTGGGTTGACCAACAATTCCACGAGGGAGAATTCCAGTATTTTGACCAAGTGACTGCAAAGGAATGGTGATATATTTCCAAGTCAGGCTTGGAGGGGAACTTGTGGAGGCAGTGGCCTAGTGGTATTATCACAAGACTATTAATCCAGAAGCTCAGCTAATGTCCTGAGTACTTTGCTATGGCAGATGGTGGAATTTAAATTTAATTTATAAGAATCTGTAATTAAGAATCTACTTATAACCATGAAACCATTGTCGAATGTCAGAAAACCCCATCTGGTTCACTAATATCCTTTAGGAAGGAAACCTGCCATCTTTACCTGGTCTAATCTACATGTCACTCCAGAGCCACAGCAATGTGGTTGACTCTCAACTGCCCTCTGAAATGTGGGGCTGTCAGTGACAGCATGGTCACTTTGCAGTCCAGACGTGAGCACCGGTCATTCCTATGCTTACTTTGAGGCAATTTCTTGGGAGCACGAGGTTCAGGTGCAAGGGGCAAGGTGTAAAGGAGATGTAGGGGCGCGTCTATTTGTATTAGAGGGGATAGTGGGTGCCTGGAACTCACTGCCAGCGGAGGTCGTGGATGCAGAAACGATAGGGACGTTTAAGGGGCATCTTTACAGCTATCTGAACGGGATGGGAACAGAGGCATATGGCCCCTGGAAGGATAGGGGCAAAGAAATCAGATGGACAGCCTGATTGCTACAGAGTTGGAGGGACGAAGGGCCTGTTCCTGTGATATAATTGTCTGGGTTCAGTGTTCTATGTTCAAGGGAGCCATGTGATTCATGTGTTTGGCAGCCCGGATTCCTCTCCCTTCCTTGCACTTACCCTTGTGTCCTGTGTTTCGGACAGACCCTGATGCCCTAGGGCCTTCTGGACTGCAGTCCCCGGCTACAGCTCTCACCCATCCTGGGAACGATAGCTCAGACAAGTCCCCAGAGGATATGGGTGAATGGACCGCGAGATTGGCATCATTTACCTGTCAGTTTGTACCTCACAACTCACCATCGCAGGAAGTAATATGAGGGTGGGTCCAGTTAGTGTTGAGGCTTCTGGGTCACTATCTGGTGAGCGCGACACATCTGCTGATGTACATCAGATGGAGGAGGGAACGTCCGAGGCCTCTGACATGTGGGGTCCTGCTGGAGGTGAGGACTCAGCTGGCTCCAGGCTACGTGCTTGGCCTCTGAGATCACTTCTCCCTCAGTTGCTGGAGATGCAGCAGCAGAGCCAGGAAATGCAGGAGGGGCTGACAGCTACACTGGACCAACTGCAAGGCTGCTGGGAGGAGTTGCAAAGCATTTAGGCAGTCCAGCTATTGCCTGTCTTGTGTGCTTCCCAGGTCAACACTGCAAGGGTGGTGTCTGCAGTGGAAAGCCTGGGGCAGGGGATACTCACCATGGGTGGCAGGCTCCAAGCAATGGCCGAGTCAAAGCAGACCATGGGAGGGACTGAGCAGGTTTCTTGAGATTCTACAGCCTATGGCTGAGAGGCTCGAGAGATTGCAGGAGACCCAGAGGGACAGCACTGAGACACAGCAGGCACTAGCAGCAACTCTTGAGAAGGTGGCCCAGTCTCAGAGAGCCACAGCTGAGGGCTTGCAGAATGTAGGCCTCTACCAAAGGGCACTTGCTGCAGCCATCGAGAGATGGCCCACAACTCAAGTGACCATAGCGGAGGGGTTGACCACCATGTGTAGGATGCATGTGGTCCTCTAGGACTGGCAGTACCAGGTGACACCGGAGCTTCTGCACCTCATTGCAGAAGCAGCAGTGTCCTATGAAGTGACCCAGAGGCCAAAAAAGAGACCCCAAGGGAGGAGGAAGGGCATGAACTCAGGCTGGGGCCTTCCAGCCAAGAGACTGTGGCTATGACAATGAAATGCCCCAGTGTCAGGAAAGGGGGGAGTTAGAACACCTTCTAACTCCCCCCTTTCCTGACACTGGGGCATTTCAGGGGCAGTGGGACGAACAGGGTGTCATGGAAACATCCCAGACACCTGGAAGCAGGCCAGGGCCCTCAATGTCCAGGGTTTCCAGAGGACGCCCGCCATGTGCATCACTGGCCACAGGGCGAGATAGGCAGCTAGTCCATTCTACCTCCAATGTACTTCCTGGGGAGTCACTGAGGCATAGTGTGAGGCAGCGTAAGGTTAGGAGGTTGTAGTTGCACTGAGATGGCATGGGTGACGGGTTGCAATAGTTAGAAATGTAAGCACCTTAACGTTTTCTTTTCACACGTTTTTATGTTTCACCAGCTTATCTGAATGCCTTTGTTGTAAATAAATGTTTTTTTCCCAACAGCCACCTGTGACCAGGTTGTCTCAAATAGGGTTCCTGCCCCATTGACGACTGCCCGATGGATGCCTCATGGTGATATTAGTTGGGGTGGCCCCTCGATGTGGTGTCACTGAGAAAAGGAAGTCAGTGGTCTCTCGTACTCCACGAGAGATTACCTCCCGTTCCCCCAATCCATCCGCTCCAGGGCCCTGTATGGGGGCTTCGGATCCTTTATCCACTAGACAGGCGTGGGCCCAGGTGCCAGCATGCATGTGGATCTCAGGCAGGAATCAGACTAATTTGCACCAGAGCATCATCAGAATGGTGCTTAGCGAGTCATCATCATCATCCTCCTGCCTGGAAAAAAGCTACTATGATGTCACAACATGCAGGATAAATGGAAGAATTTTGGGGGGGGGGGGGGGGGGGGGATGGAACCCACAATTGCCATCCCCCAGTGACTGAACTGCCTGGTTATCAGAGCCTCCCTTGCATGTCTCAGCTGAGATGTCAGCCCTCCACTGCCTGGCTGGTGTTCCAAGGTCATCTCGTCCTCCTCCTCCTCCTGCTGGTCATCCTCCCCAGTGACGGCTGGCTGATCATCCTGCACATCCTTTTCCTCCTCCAAGAGGTCACCTCACTGCAGAGTTGATTGTGCAAGTCGCAGCACACCACCACTATGCGGGAGGAGATCAGGGGGCTATACTGGAGGGCCCTCCCAGATTGATCCAGACACCTGAATCGCAGTTGAGGAGCCCAATGCACCTCTCCACTGTTGCGCGGATGGCTGCATGGGCCTCATTATAGCGGGTTTCCCCCTGAGTCACAGGCCTCTGCACAGGCATTATCAGCCATGTCCGAAGCGGGTAATCCATATCACCCAGGAGCCACCCCTGCAGCCTGGACTCCTTCTCAAATGCTTCCAGGGTGTCCAAACCCCTGAGAATGAAGCTGTCATGAATGCTGCCTGGATGTCTGGCACGGATGTGCATGATGGTCATGTTGTGGTCACATACGATTTGTACATTCAGGGTGTGGAGCTCCTTCCTATTAACAAATTGTTGCGGATTCTGTAGGGAGGTCCTGAGGGTGATGTGGGTGCAGTTGATCATCCCCTGCACATTCGGCATCCCTGAAATTGCAGCGAACCCGCAGCCCGGGCTTCCTGATGGGCCTGGTCCAGGTTAAATTTGATGTTCTGCCCAGCCCGGGCATACAGGGCTTCAGTGACCTGCTTGACACAGGTGTGGACTGTACACTGGGAGATGCCACAGACATCTCTGCTTGGGCTCTGGAAGGAGCCAGTCACATAGAAGACCAGAGTGGCCATCAATCTGACAGCCACCGAGTGTGGGTGCCCCCCTGTGCCTAGGTGCCAGGTCCTGAACAGGTCGCACAGATGTTGCACGGTATCCTTTTGGAGTTGGAGACATCGGCAGCATATGGTGTCCGACATTTCTTTGAAAGAAATTTGTGCACGGAACTGCCAGGCTCTTTGCTCCCTCCTTTTCCTACGTCCCCGCTCTGGATGAATGGCAGCCACCTCCTACGTCTGGTGGTCGTCTCCCTCCAGCCCTGCAAGTGGTGAGGCTCAGGCCTCCTGGGCCTGCAATTCTTTCTCCAGTGCTTCCTCTTCAGCTCCAGCAGCAACCAGAAGAACAACAAGATTGATTGGTTGCATTGCAAAAGCCCATCTCACCACTCTGAAAGAGGGTGAGGAGGAGGTGCAGATGAATAAATGTGTAAGTCACACAACGCCGTTTGCCCCTAGCACATCAACAATCACTGCCTCCCCAAGCCCCCCCAATACCCCCAGCCACATGCTCCCCACAATCACAGGCCCCCCCATGCCCACCAATCCCTCCAACAACATGCCCCCCCCCCAATCACAGCCCCCCACCATGACCCCCAATTCCCCCAGCCACATGCTCCCCACAATCACAGCTCCTGGTAAAGTTGAGAGGCTGCAGCAGTGCTATCTGCAAGCCTGAAGTGAGCTGAGTATGCTAGGAGCCAGCATCACTGCAAGATCAGTGCTGAGACCCTGGTCCGTGCTGCAAGACAAACATCGGACACCATGCAATGCCACAGCCCCCCACCCGCCACACACTCACAGAGCCACCACCGACCTGAGACAGAATATGGCCGCAACAACAGGACACCCGTGAGTAGCAGAGAGCCGTTGGATGCCATGCACTTACCTTCTCGCCAACCCTCACTGATGCAGACTTTTATTTAGCATGCCCATTTTGGCTCGATTCTGGATTGGCGAATCTGGTGGTGAAGGGGGAAATGCTGATAAAGTTGGGCGGGCAGTTCATTAATTCAATTGAAACGCAAATGCATTTAAATCGCTGTTGCACCCGTTTCGGGCGCAAAGTGGATCACAACCATTCCCGGGCCTCAGTAAAGTGGCCACCTGCTCAGACGTCGGCGTGGATCGCGTTAATGGCCTCACACCCAACTTTACCACATTTTCGCGCCTGAAAATAGGTGCGATACAATGGTAAAATTGGGCCCTATGTATTAAACTGGCTTTCATGAGAGGAGACCCCTTCTTAATTATGGCTCAGTTAACACAAAGACTCATGGAGACAAGCACTCTGGTAAAAGACATTTTTTTACTTCCCAAGCTTGGTCAACATTCGAGGGAGAGAGATTTGGGGTAGTTCCAAATCTACTCTGCAATTATGTCACTCTCAGTATTACAATTATATAATTTTCAAAAGTAATTTGATCACTCCTTGCTTACCCCAGCTGGGTATGAATCAATCATTATTAGTATATATTACTTACCTTGGCCAACAATTTTTACCCTCTGACAGCATGAGACTACGTGAAGTGTTTGTGGACTTTGAAAGTCTTTCTTACAGTCACCTGATACTCTCCAGGCCTCCTTATCTGATGCAGTATATATCCTATTCAGTAAAACTGTCTGGGACCTCAGTATGTCCTTGGTTAATGAATATCCAATTCATGAGAACTATCTAGAGACACCTTCGTTCAGTGGCTGCATTGTTCCAAGAAATGTGGTTCTTTTTACTTGACTACATTCTGTCATGCCTTAGGGCATTGTGTCATTAACCAAGGTATATGCTTTTATTACAGAATATGTTTTCACAAATATATGTCTAAATTCTGTAACAGTGGTTATAGGTGCCCCTATGCAAACGGTATTTTTCGGTCACTTTGTAACTTCTCTATACTCTATTCATTCTGATCTAATCTAGCCTGATCTATTTGTCTTTTAATCCCAAGTTATTCTAAATTCCCCCTTATAGGCAGGAAAATGGAGTTGAAGCCCAAAATCAGCCATGATTGTATTGAATGGCACATTAGGCTTGACGGGCTGAGTGGTCTCCTGTTTCTATTTCTTGGGCAAAGAGACTGGTTTAATGTCAAACTGTTACCAGGGAGATGGATGGAGTCGCTCATTAAAGAACAGAATTTGGAGTGCAGACTGAAAACAATGGTTTTTGTCTTCCCAAAATTTAATGGGAGGAAATTTCTGCTCACGGAATACTGGATGTGGGATTAGTAGTGGGATAAATTAACAGAGGAGAAGTTGGGGTGAGGTTCAGTTGGGGGTCTTTAGTGTGGATGATGTTAGCAAGGGATAGTGTATGGATGAGAAATAGGAGGGTCCGATGATTGGTGCTGGTGGGGGAGGTAACTGCAGAGGAGTAGAAGATCCAGTATCTAATTTGAAAATGTGCATGTACAAATGTCACACTGGAACATGTAACCTATGACAAAACTGCACTTTGATTTTGGCATGCTGCATTGTTAGGTGTGGTAAACCATGGTTCCCTATGAAACCAGGTCTCTGTGAAGGTGGAACTGCTGTCCGGTTTTCTGTCTGTTCTCCTTTTCTGTGCCAAGTTGTTTGTCCAAAAACATTGTCAGTTGTTTTTCTCTCTATAGAGTATAAAAAAGGTAACAACACTTCCAAAACTTTTTGGCACTTTTGGAAGTTCTCAGAAAGCAATAGATGCCAAAGAAATGCACATTGCTTCTAAACTATGATGGACCTGGCTAATTTGCAGAAATATTAATCCATTCTGTGGTTCTTCATAGTCATCATGAGCCTTGGGAGAGTGAAACATGTTTCTTCTGAACCTGCTATTTACACTGTCCTGCAAATCAATAGCTGTATTTGGAGAGGATAGCTTGGCTGTTGTATTTAATTGTGTAGATAGCTGAGTGGATAATTGAATGCTTATGTCGTTTGATAATTCAACAATTAATTCTGTGGACAATTTGGTGATTATGCTTTGTTTATTTCAATATTTAATTGGCTAGATAGTTAAGTGGAAAATTGAGTTAGGAATACAATGCATAATCCAACATTTAATTTAGTGGATATTGCAGCAAATCATTATTTTGATAATTTTGTTCATAGCCTTTGCATCTTTGAATATCTAACTTGGTTGTTGCTTCAGTGTATCTTTTTCAGGATAATTCTTTGGATATTTCAACTTTTGTCATTAATTTCGTCAATTTAAAGGTTTATTGTTATTTCTTGCTCACATTTGGATAATGGAAATGTGAAATGAAAACGGAAAGTATTTTTCCTCTGTATTAAGTGTCCTGCACTACTGCCTCTCCCACCCTACCCCCACCCTGTTACCCATTCCAATCTCCACAATCACCTAATGCCGGAATTGAACCAGGGTCGCTGGTGCTGTGAGACAGCAGTGCTAACAACTGTGTCATTGTGCCATCCATCAGTTCAAAAGATAAGGCTGATCTTCATAGCTGTAACTATCCTCATCCAGAAATGCCAAACAGATAACTCCTTCTGAGCTGCACTATTATAAATAATAGTTCTCAGCCAATTCGAGTCACTCCACTCACTTATCAAAAAACAGCTAAAGGTACTGGTTACTGAAAGAACTATGGGCCCTGACAATATTCTGAAAATAATACTTGTGCTCCAGAACTTGGAGCGGCACGGTAGCACAGTGTTAACACTGCTGCTTAGAACATAGAACATAGAACATTACAGCACAAACAGGCCCTTCGGCCCTCGAGTTGCGCCGATCACATCAACCCCACCAATCTATAGACCTATCTATAACCCCCAATCCCATTAAACTCCATATACTCATCCAGAAGTCTTTTAAAAGACCCCAGCGAGTTCGCCTCCACCACCGATGACGGCAGCCGATTCCATTCACTCACCACCCTCTGAGTGAAAAACTTACCCCTAACATCACCTCTGTACTTCCCTCCCCGCACCTTAAATCTGTGTCCTCTCGTAGTGAACATTTCAACCCGGGGAAATAGCCTCTGAGAGTCCACCCTATCTATTCCTCTCAACATTTTATAAACTTCTATCAGGTCGCCTCTCAACCTTCGTCTCTCCAGGGAAAAGAGTCCCAGCTCCCTCAACCTATCTTCATAAGGCATGCCTCCCAGTCCAGGCAACATCCTTGTAAATCTCCTCTGCACCCTTTCAATAGCTTCTACGTCTTTCCTATAGTGAGGCGACCAGAACTGCGCACAGTACTCCAAATGAGGCCTGACAAGGGTCCTGTAAAGTTGCAGCATTACCTCCCGACTCCTAAACTCAATCCCTCGATTAATGAAGGCCAGTACACCATACGCCTTCTTGACCACCTCCTCCACCTGCGAGGCCGATTTAAGAGTCCTGTGGACCCGGACCCCGAGATCCTTCTGCTCTTCAACGCTACTAAGACTCCTGCCCTTGATAGTGTACTCGTTCATCCCGTTGGTTCTGCCGAAATGGACGACTACACATTTATCTGCGTTGAAGTCCATCTGCCACTTCTCCGCCCATTCCTGCATCCTATCTATGTCCTGCTGCAACTTTTGACATCCTTCCAGACCATCCACAACACCACCGACCTTCGTGTCATCAGCGAACTTGCTAACCCATCCCTCCACTTCTTCATCCAGGTCATTTATGAAAATGACAAACAGCAAGGGTCCCAGAACAGATCCCTGGGGCACCCCACTGGTGACTGACCTCCATTCCGAAAAAGACCCATCCACAACCACTCTCTGCCTTCTGCAGGCAAGCCAGTTCTGGATCCACAAGGCCAAAGGCCCTTGGATCCCATGCCCTCTCACCTTCTCAAGAAGTCTTGCATGGGGGACCTTATCAAACGCCTTGCTGAAGTCCATGTACACTACGTCCACGGCACTTCCTTCATCAATGTGTTCAGTCACATTATCGAAGAACTCAACTAGGCTCGTAAGGCACGACCTGCCCTTGACAAATCCATGCTGACTATTCCTGATCATGTCAAACCTCTCCTGGGTTCACAGCTCCTGGGTTCGATTCCCGGCTTGGATGACTGTATGGAGTTTGCACATTCTCCTCGTGTCTGCGTGGGCTTCCTTCGAGTAGTCCAGTTTCCTCCCACAGTCCAAAAATGTGTGGGTTAGGTTGATTGGCCATGCTAAGAAATTGCCCTTTAGTGTCCAGGGATGTGTAGGCTAGAGGGATTAGTGGGTGTAATATGTAGAGATATGAGGGTAGAGGCTGGCTGGGATTGTGTTCAGCGCAGACTCGATGGGCCGATTGGCCTCTTTCTGCACTGTAGGGATCTATAATGATTTCTATGATTTACTTGGCACACCCCTAGCTAAGGTGTTCCAAACAACTACAACACTAGCATCTACCCAGCAAAGTGGAAAATTGCTCTGGAATGTCCTGTCCACAAGAAACAGGGCAAATCCAAACCAGCCAATTACCCAGCCTACCAAAAACTAGTTAGTTGGGTAGCATAATGGCACAGTGGTTAGCACTGCTACCTCACAGCACCAGGGACCCGGGTTCGATTCCCAGCTTGGGTTATTGTGCAGAGTCTGCAATGTTGTAGGTAAAATAATACCTCTGAGACTGTTAGCGAGTCAAAATACAGTGGTTTTTATTTCAAAACTCTGGTGTTCATTCAAGAGCTTTGGGAGAAGTAGGACTACAGACTTCTCATAGAACACAAGCACAAGTGGACATTTATAAATTATGAACTCCAGCAGGAATCACGATTCAAAGTTCCAATTCCTGCCAGATCTCCAGTTCTTCCTTCCTGGGTTGTGATGCAGGCCCAGAGTTAATCAGGAATTACAGTCCTGCAGTCTGGACACAGGAAACCCCTGCTGAAGTACCGGCATTCCTGTCTTTAAAGTTACTTGTGTGATTGTGGCTGTCCCAGCAGGACTCTTCCTGTCAAAAGCTGGTATCGTAAACTACCATCTGTGTAATGATGTCCCACAGTCACATTAAACTCTGTCTTTATACAAATGAGAGTTAAAGCATGTAAGACATGAACAAATAACTTATAGTAATGCCAATATCAATATAAGCCTGAGAAGATCAGCCATGATGAAGGGTTATGTTTATGACATATTCTAGATACAAAATCCATTAACCCTTTCCCTACTTCATGCACATTCTTCCATATCTGTGTGGGTGCTCCAGTTTCCTCACACAGTCTGAAAGACATTTTGGTTAAGTGAATTGGCCATGCTAAATTCTCCCTCAGTGTACTCAAATAGGTACTGGAGTGTGGCGATCAGGGGATTTTCACAGTATTTACAGTGTAATGAAATGCTGCTGTCAGACTTTTGAATGGACACTAAATAAATAAAATACCATCCCATCAGTCTATTCTCAATCATCAGTAGGGTGATGGAAGGGGACATCAACAGCGCCATCAAGCAACACCAGCTCAGCAATAACCTGCTCATTGTACGCTCAGTTTGTGTTTCACCAGGATCACTCAGCTCCTGCCCTCATTACAGCCTTGGTTCAAACCTGGACAAAAGAGTTGAACATCAGAGGTAAGATGAGAGTGACTGCCCTTGACATCAAGGTAGCATTTGACCAAGTGTGGCAATAAGGAACCTAACAAAACTGGGGTCAGTGGGAATTAAGGTGGGGGGGGGGGGTACCTCTGTGCTGTTGGAGTCATACTTGGAATGAAGGAAGATGGTTGTGCTAGTTGGAGATCAATCATTTCAGTTCCAGACATCTCTGCAGGATTCCTCGGGGTAGTGTCCTAGGCCCAACTATCTTCAGCTGCTTTCAGTGATGTTCCCTCCATCATAAGGTCAGAGGATGTTTGCTGATGATTGTATGATGTTCAGCACCATTTACAACTCCTCAGCTAGTGAAGAAGTTTATGTCCAAATGCAGCAAGACCTGGACAATATCCAGACTTGGGCACATCAGTGACAAGTAATGTTCGCACCACACAAGTACCAGGCAATGACCATCTCCAACAGAGAATCCAACCATTTCCCCTTAACAGTCAGTGGCATTACCATCACTAAATCCCCCTCTATCAAAACCATGGGATATTACCACTGTAAAAAGTCTGACAACACCAGGTTTTAGTCCAACCGATTTATTTGATTAAAACCTGGTGTTGTCAGACTTTTTACTGTGTTTACGCCAGTCCAACGCCGGCATATTACCACTGACCAGAAACTGAACTGGACTAGCTATATAAATGTGGCTGCAAGAACAGATCAGAGGCTAGGAATCCTGTGGCGAATAACTCACCTTCTGACTCCCAAATCTATAATCTAAAAGGCACAAATCAGGAGTGTGATGGAATACCCTCCACTTGCCTGGTTGAGTGCAGCTCCAACAGCACAACACCACGTGGATGTGGAAGTTTTGGAGAGAGTGCAGAGGAGATTTACCAGGATGCTGCCTGGTTTAGAGGGTAGGTCTTATGTGGAAAGTTTGAGGGAGCTGGGGCTTTTCTCTCTGGACCGGAGGAGGATGAGAGGTGACTTAGAGGTTTATAAGATGATGCGGGGATAGATAGAGTGGATGAGCAGAGACTATTTCCTCAGGTGGATGTAGCTGTTACTAGGGAGCATAACTATAAAGTTCATAGTGGGAGATATAGGAGGGATGTCCTTCGCTCAGAGAGTGGTTGGGGTGTGGAATAGACTGCCTGCTGTGATAGTGGAGTCAGACACTTTAGGAACTTTCAAGCAGTTATTGGATAGGCACATAAAGCACACCAGAATGGTAGGGAGTGGGATTACTTATCTTGGGATTGGACATAGCTTGGCACAACATTAAGGACCGAAGGGCCTGTACTGTTCTATGTTTCTATGTATAAGAGGGGGCAAAGCAGCTGGAGCAGAATAGTTGGTCAGTGATCGGTGGGATGATCAGTGATTGGTGGGATAATGTGCCGGGCACAAAACAGAGTAAGTGTTAATGGCAGTGTGAAGAACAAGAGAAGGTTCTCAAGGCTGAAAGGTAGGATAAAAGAATGTATGCATAGAATCCCCACAGTGCAGAAGGAGGCCATTCAGCCCATAGAATCTGCACCGACTCACCTTTTCTAAAATCTTACTCAGGTTCTAAATCTATAACCCCACACACTTACCCTGGCTAATCCCCCTAGGCTACACATCTTTGGACACTAAGGAGCAATTTAGCATGCTAATCAACCTAACCCTACATCTTTGGAGTGTGGGAGGAAATGGCAGAGCAGGCTTGAAGGGCCGAACAGTTTATTGCTGCTTCTAGCTTCTATGTTTCTAAACTCACACAGACATGAGGAAATATGCAAACTCCAAATGCACAGACACCCAAAGCCAGAATTGAACCTGGGTCCCTGGAGCTGTGAGGTAGCAGTGTTAACTACTGTGCCATCATTGCCACCAAGTGTTTATTGGTCAGTGCTCCAGAGAAAAATAAAACTAAAGAACAAGTGACAAATGACATTAGGACAAAAAATGTTTGGGATAATATGGGGTCAAGATGGAAGAGAAAGGTCACAATCTCAACAAAGAACAACCCAGCACGGGAAACAGGCCCTTCAGCCCAACGAGCCCGCGCCACCATCTTAACAAAGCATTTTCCTACACCTACCTTGACACGTGTGTATGCGAATGGTACCCCTATTGTAACCAGATTCAATAGTGTAGGGAGAATAGTGTAGGGTCAATTTAGTACACCAATCAGCCTAAGAACACATCTTTGGGGTGTGGGAGGAAACCGGAGCGCCCGGAGAAAACCCACACAACCACAGGGAGAATGCACAAACTCCCACAGACACAGGCCCAAATCCATGTATCTGCACAGCTAGCAGTGATAGTCACTGAGTCTACCAAGTTGTTGAGCTCAGTGTTGAGTCCTGAGGGTTGTAATGTACCTAATTCGATGAGATGCTGCTCCTCCACCTTGCATCGGGCTTCAATGGAGCATTGCAGCATGCTGAGGACAGAAATGTGAGCATGAGAGCAAAGTGCTGAGTTAAAATGGTTGCAACATGAAGGCTGGGGTCAGGCTTGTGGGCAGAGTGAAGGTGTTCAACAAAGCAGTCATCTAGTCTGCCTTTAATCTCTCCAATGTAGAGGAAATTGGGAGCAGTGAATGCAATAGCCCAAATTGAAGGTAATGCATGTGAAATTCTCCTTCATGTGAAAGCAGCCTAGAACCGTGAGAAGGGAGGAGGTAAAGTGGCGAGTGTTACACCTTCTGCAATTGCATGGGAAGGTGCCTTGGGAAGGGGATGTGGAATTGGGCATGATAGAAGAGTGGACTAGGGTGTGACTGAGGGAATGGTCCCTGTGGACTTGGGGGGTGGGGGTGAGGGGATAGGGCCCTGGGATGTGATAATATTGTGCTGGAGTTGGCAGAAATGTGCAGGGTTAGGTTGCTTGGCTATGCTAAATTATCCTTTAGTCTCAGGGGATTAGTAGGGATTGAAGGGATAGGGCCTGGGTCGGATTGTTGTAGGTGCAGGTTCAATGGGTTGAACGGCCTCCCTCTGCACCCTATGGATTTTATGATTCTATGATCCTTTGCGTGTGAAGGCTGGTCAGATGACAAGTGAGGACAAAAGAGACTGTTGTGTTGGAGAGAGCTAGGGGCACAGGTATAGAAGATGGGTTGGACCTAGTTGTGCCTGTTAACTGCAGGATGGGGGAAACTTCGGTTAAGGAAAAAGTAAACATGTCAAAAGCTCCAGTTCTGAAGGTGACATCATCAGAACAGATGCAGCAGAGATGGATAAACTGGGAAAATGGATGGAGCCCTTCCAGGGAGTGGGGTATCAGAAGCTGTAGTTGAGGTAATTGTGCAAATTGGCGGGTTTATAATAAATATTGTTGGTCAGTCTGTCATCTTAAATGGAGACACTGAGGTCAAGTTCGAGAAGAGAAGTGTCAGAGATGAACCTTGTGAAGCTGAGAGAGGAGTGGAAATCGGAAGCAAAATCGACAAATCTTTCCAGAGCATGAAGCTATCAGGCAGGACAATGGCCAACTCCTGCACTGTAGGGATACTAAACTGCACTGATATAGTCATTGATGCAACGGAAAAAGAGTTGTGGGAGAAGGCCTGAGTAGGACTGGAACAAGCAATGTTCCACGTAATCCACAAAAACGCTGGGGAAACTGGGATCCAAGGGGGAAAGCACAGTAAGGAGCCTCACAACACCAGGTTAAAGTCCAACAGCTTTATTTGGTAGCACAAGCTTTTGGAATATTGCTCCTTCTTCAGGTGAGTGAAGAGTTGTGTTCACAAACAGAGCATACATAGACCCAGACTCAATTTACAAGATAATAGTTGGAATGCAAGTCTTTACAGGTAATCAAATCTTAAAGTTACAGACAATGTGAGTGAGAAAGGGTTAAGCACAGGTTAAAGAGGTGAGAATTGTCTCCAGCCAGGACAGTTAATGAGATTTTGCAAGCCCAGGCATATGTGGGGGTTACAGATAGTGTGACATGAACCCAAGATCCTGGTTGAGACTGTGCGGAACTTGGCCATCAGTTTTTGCTCACAATTCTGCATTGTCATGTGGCTGCTTTAGAGAATGCTTACACGAAGATCAGAGGCTGAATGCCCATGATTGCTGAAGTGTTCCCCGACAGGAAGGGAACACTTCTGAATGGTGATTGTCAAGCGATGTTCATTCATCCGTTGTTGTAGCGTCTGCATGATCTCCCCAATGTACCATGCCTCAGGACATCCTTTCCTGCAGTGTATCAGGTAGACAACATTGGCCAAGTTACAAGAGTATATACCATGTACCTGGTGGATGGTGTTCTCATGTGAGATGATGGCATCTGAATAGATGGGTACCTATAGGGGTACCCATAGCAGCACCATTTATTTGCAGGACGTGAGACAAGATAATGGAGAAATTATTTGCTGAAAGAACAAGTTCAACCAGGCAGAGAAGAGTGGCAGTGGATTGGGATTCTTCAGGCTGTATATTAATGAATGTGTTCTGAAACCAAAAATGGTGAATGGATGACATTGGATCAGCTTCACTTGGCCAAGGAAAAGAAAGTAACAGCTGTAATCCCCAAGGATCATCCAGTAAATCTAAATCCTGCCATTCAGATTTCCTGTCTCTCTCTTTCAACACAGCAGGATGTCTGTGTTGAAAGGAAAGACAATCTGAATGAATGACTGAGGTTGTCAGATTTACATTCAGACTTATGCTTTCAATACTGATTGCCAACCTTTATGTAGATGATAGGTGTTTACATCTATAATTTATGCTGAAATCAAAACTATAATCAGACCATTAGATAGATATAGGAGCAGAATTAGGCCATTTGGTCCATCGAGTCTGTTCTGCCATTGAATCATAGAACCCTACAGTGCAGAAACAGACCCTTCGGCCCATTGAGTCTGCACCGAACACACTCCCACCCAGACCCTATCCCCATATCCCTACACATTTTACCTGCTAATCCCTCTAACCTACACATCGCAGGACACTAAGGGGCAATTTTAGCATAGCCAATGAACCTAACCCGCACATCTTTGGACTGTGGGAGGAAACCGGAGCACCTGGAGAAAACCCACGCAGACACGAGGAGAATGTGCAAACTCCACACAGGCAGTGACCCGAGCCGGGAATCGAACCCAGGACCCTGGAGCTGTGAAGCAGCAGTGCTAACCACTGTGCTACCGTGCCGCCCTGGCTAATAAGTTTCTGAACCCCAAGTTTTCCCTTTTCATAGAAACATAGAAGACAGGAGCAGGAGAAGGCCTGCTCCACTATTCATTACGATCATGGCTGATTGTCCAACTCAATAGTTTAATCCTGTTTTTTCCCCATCACCTCTGATCTCATTCATTTCAATTAGAAATTTATTTTTGTTTCAATACCATTTCATGCCAATCTCCTCCTGCTATGATTAAAATGAATATTATCTAGATAGTTCATTTTGTTAAATGTACAGTTCTTGCTGCCTGTGTTGTCAAATGGGGTTAGTTCAGTTGGCTGGATAGCTAGTTAAGATGCAGAGCTGACACAACAGCAGGGGTTCAATTCCTGTACCAGCTGAGGTTATTAATAAAGACCTGCTTTGTCAACCTTGCCTCACGTTTGATGACCATCAGGTTATATCACCACCAGTCAGTAGCTCCCTTTATGGGGGAAAGCAGATCATGGTCATCTGGGATTATGGCAATTTTAAATTTTATCAACTAAAGTTTGGTGGAGTATACGAGACTGTGCATTGGCATCTCATTTAATCTGACTAAATTAATCATTGCTTTAAGGTCAATCTCACTTCAACAATTCATTGCTTATTGAGATATCTAAATTAATTTATGTTTCCCTAATTAACAGGCGGAAGCTAAAGGTTACTTTCTCGACAATATGAAGAGAAATCTCTCATGATCTAATATTCACCGACTGCATTAGGATTTTCCTCACATTAGAAACAGTTTTGAGAAAACTTTGGGAACCTGTGATCAGAGAAGTCACAGTAAAATCTTCTCCAGATTGTCTGGCTGAGACATTGCTGTAAAGGTTCAAATCCCACCATGATAGCACAGTGAATTTGCCAACAGTTTTTAATGCTTCTCCTGAGAGCCTAAATCTTTGTAAAGCTTCATATGAAATTGACTAACATATTTCACTGTAATCTTACAACATGATGTCAGATATGGGAACCATCCAAATTGTGTTGACCCATTGAAAAAATATATTTCACAATCCAACAAAGAAAATCATTCACACAGAGAGATGGTGACATTGTGGTAATGTCACTGGATCAGTAATCTAATCAAATCTGGGGGCACAGGTTGAAATCCCACTGTGGCAATTAACCTCAGTTATGGTCACCATGACAAGTATAATTGCAGTTCATTAGGTTCACTAATGTCCTTTTGCTGTCTGAACAACATTTCAAAACAACAGTGTTGTTAGCTTCTCAAGGAAATGTTCCTATTAGTATTTGTTTAGTATCTTTAATGCTCTGAATCTTGCAGAAGGGGGCCATTCAACCCATTGAGTCTGTGCAAACTCCAACAAAACACCTTACTCAGGGCTGCATCCTGCTTCCATAACCCCGTATACTAAACCATGGCTAATCCACGTAACCTGCGCATCTGTGGACTGTGGGAAGAAACCAGGGCACCTGGAAGAAACCCACACAGACATGAGGAGAAAATGCAGACTCCTCACAGTCACCCAAATTGAACCCTGCCACCCTGCTTGACCTCTGCCTTTTCATGAACCTGTCATACCAAGATGTCCCGACAAACCAGTAATGCTACTCACTCACTCTCTTGCTTCCCATTCAATCATTCTGGTGGATATAACTGCTTTAGAAGCAGCTCAGAGGAGATGTCACTCAAACTCACTCTTGGGCTGAATGGCTTCTCCTATGATAACCATCGAAGCTTAGAAGAATGAGAATCTGATATCAGATGAAGTCGTGTCTGACAAATTTACTGGAGTTCTATGAGGATGTGTCTAGGGCGGTGGATAGAGGAGAGCCGTGGATAGAGGATGTGGTCTTTCTGGATTTTCAGAAGGCGTTTGACAAGGTACCTCACAAGAGGTTATTGCAGAAGGTCAGGGGGCATGGAGTTGGGGGTAGGGTGTTAGCGTGGATAGAGGACTGGTTGTCAAATAGGAGGCAGAGAGTGGGGGTCAATGGGTGCTATTCGGATTGGCAGATGGTGACTAGTGAAGTGCCCCAGGGGTCGGTGCTGGGGCCTCAGCTATTTACCATTTATATAGATGATCTGGAGGAGGGAACCGAGTGTAGGGTGTCGAAATTTGCTGATGACACCAAGATTGGTGGTAAGGCAAATTGTGCGGAGGGTGGGGAGAGTCTACAGAAGGATCTAGATAGGCTGGGCAAATGGGGCCAGGAAATGGCAAATGGAAGTTAATGTTGGCAAGTGCGAGGTGGTCCACTTTGGTAGGAATAATGGTAGGAAGGATTATTACTTACGTGGAGAAAAACTGTAGCAGGCGACGGTGCAGAGGGACCTCAGGGTCCTTGTGCATGAGTCGCAAAAACCCAGCTTGCAGGTGCAGCAGGTGGTCAGGAAGGTGAATGGGATGCTGGCCTTCATAGCGAGGGGGATTGAATATAAAAGTAGAGAGGTTTTGCTGTAGCTGTATAGGGCATTGGTGAGGCCGCAGCTGGAGCACTGTGTGCAGTTTTGGTTGCCGTAGTTACGCAAGGATATTTTGGCTTTGGAGGGAGTGCAGAGAAGGTTTACTAGGCTGATGCTGGAGTTGAGGGGATTGAGCTATGAGGAGAGGCTGAATAAACTAGGCTTGTACTCATTAGAGTTTAGAAGAATGAGGGGAGATCTCATTGAGATGTATAAGATGATGAATGGGATGGATAGGATAGAGGTGGAGAGACTCTTCCCGCTCAGAAAGGATAGTAGGACTAGGGGGCACAGCCTCAAGATAAAGGGGGGTGCGGTTTAGAACAGAGTTGAGGAGGAACTTCTTCACTCAAAGGGTGGTGAATCTCTGGAATTCTCTGCCCGTTGAAGTGGTGGAAGCTTCCTCGCTAAATATTTTTAAGACGCGCGTTGATGGGTTTTTGATAAGAGAGGGGATTAAGGGTTATGGGGAGAGGGCGGGAATGTGGAACTGAGCCACGACAGATCAGCCATGATCTTATTGAATGGCGGGGCAGGCTCGAAGGGCTAGATGGCCTACTCCTGCTCCTATTTCTTATGTTCTTATGCTGAGACAACTTGACAGTGTGAATACCTGGAGGATGTTTCCCTCACAATAGAAACAAATGACAAAGTTTAATAAAGTTGTCTATCTTTTAAGGCAGATCAGAGATGGGAAGAATTATTTTTTCTCAGAGGGTTGGCAGCCTATAGAATTCTCTTCCTCAGGAAACAATGGGGGCTGGCTCTTTAAGTTTATTGAAGGCCAAGTTGGATAGATTATTGATAAACAAGGGTACACAGGTTATAAGGGGTCAGACAGGAAAGATTGGATGAGGAACCCAGCTGTATTTCTTTTTTCAACAGTCCTTGGCAGCCTGGAACACTTCCAGTTTGAAACCAATGTGATGAAGAAGTCATTTTGCCTTGTAGCCATTGGATTTGCAGCAACAACCAGTGCATGAGCCTAATTCCGAAACACATGCAACGAGGTGATGTTCAGATTAAAAGATGCACAGTGGCTTCAGGCAAATTTTCTAGAATGAAAGTCTGTCCCCTGGTCCATGGAGTGGGATAAAGAACAAGGTGGAACTTGGGACAAATGGAAGAATAGATAACAAACTGTCTGCAAGACAGAAAGCAGAGACTGTCTTATCATAGAATCATAACGGTGCACAAGGAGGTCATTCGGCTCATCAAGTCTGCATTGACAACAATTTCACCCAGACCATATTCCCATAATCCCACATATTAGAACAAAGAATAAATAACAAAGAACAATACAGCATAGGAAACAGGCCCTTCGACCCTCCAAACCTGCGCCGCTCATTGGTCCAACCAGACCATTCATTTGAATCCTTCCATTCCCAGTTTGTTTATGTGGCTATCCAGATAAGTCTTAAACGATCCCAGCATGTCCGCCTCCACCACCCTGCTTGGCAGTGTATTCCAGGCCCCCACCACCCTCTGTGTGAAATAAATCCCTCTGACATCTGAGTTAAACCTTGTCCCCCTCACCTTGAGCCTGTGACCCCTTGTGTTCGTCACCTCTGACCTGGGAAAAAGCTTCCCACTATTCACCCTACCTATGCCCTTCATAATTTTATACACCTCTATTAGGTCTCCCCTCATTCTCTGCCTTTCCAAGGAGAACAACCTCAGTTTACCCAATCTCTCCTCATAGTTAAGACCCTCCATACCAGGAAACCGCCTGGTAAACTTTTCTGTATTCTCTCCAAAGCATCCACGTCCTTCTGATGCAGTACTCCAAATGTGGCCTAACTAATGTTCTATACGGCTGTAACATCAGACACCAATTTTTATACTCTATGCCCCGTCCAATAAAGGCAAGCATGCCATATGCCTTCTTCACTACCCTCTCCACCTGTGATGCCACCTTCAACGATCTGTGGACCTGCACACCCAGGTCCCTCTGTGTGTCTATACTCCAGATGGTTCTGCCATTTATTGTATAGCTCCCCCCTACATTAGTTCTACCAAAATGCATCACTTTGCATTTATCTGGTTTAAATTCCATCTGCCATTTCTCTGCCCAATTTTCCAGCCTATCTATATCCTGCTGTATTCTCTGACAATGTAATCGCTATCCGCAAGTCTAGCCATCTTTGTGTCGTCCGCAAACTTACTGATCACACCAGTTACACCTTCTTCCAAATCATTTATATATATATCACAAACAGTAGAAGTCCCAGTACAGAGCCCAGCAGAACACCACTAGTCACAGACCTCCAGCCGGAAAAAGACCCTTCCACTGCTACGGTCTGTCTTCTGTGGCCAAACCTGTTCTCTACCCTTCTAGCCACCTCTCCTTTTATCCCAAGAGGTTTAACCTTTTGCACCAACCTGCCATGAGGGACTTTGTCAAACACTTTACTAAAATCCATAAAGACAACATTCACGGCCTGTCCCTCGTCAACCGTTTTTGTCACCTCCCCAAAAAACTCCACCAAATTTGAGAGGCATGACCTCCCTCTTACAAAACCATGCTGTCTATCACTAATGAGATTATTCCGTTTAAATGTGCATACATCCTATCTCTAAGAATCTTCTCCAACAATTTCCCTACCACGGACGTCATGCTCACCGGCCTATAATTACCCAGGTTATCCTTGCTACCTTTCTTAAATAACGGTACCACATTCGCTATCCTCCAATCCTCTGGGACCTCACCTGTGTCCAATGAAGAGACGAAGTTTTCCATCAGAGGCCCAGCAGCAATTTCATCTCTTGTCTCCCTGAGCAGTCTAGGATAGATGCCATCAGGTCCTGGGGATTTGTCAGTCTTAATGTTCCTTAAAAAACCTAACACTTCCTCCCTTGTAATCCACGGTTCTTGAATCCTACCTTTCCTATCCTTCCTTTTTACAGGCACATGCCTGTCCTGCAGTCCCATCAACTGCTCCTAAAAAGACTCCTACATGCCAGATGTGGATTTACCCTCGAACAGCCTCTCCCAATCAATGGCCACCAATTCCTGCCAAATCCAGCTATAGTTAGCCTTCCCCCAATTCAGCACCCTACCGGTAGAACAGCACTCATCCTTTTCCATTACTCTACACTGGTAGAGTATCCCACCCTCCCACCTCCTCTAACCTAATTATAAGTGTGTGGGAAGTTTTTTAAAAATATTTTTTCTTTTTTTTTCTGCTGGTAATTGTTTCAGGGATGGCAGTTCAGGTGGTAAGCTGCATCTCCTGTGGGATGTATGTGGTGAGGGACTCCAGTGGTGTTTCTGGTGATTTTACCTGTAGGAAATGTGTTAGACTGCAGCTTCTGGAGGAGCGTGTAAAGGAGCTGGAGTGTAAAGGAGAAATTGGTAGAGCTAGGGAACCGTGGTGCACTAAAAAAGTTGATTCGTTGGTTAAAAAGAAAAAGGAGGCTTATGTTCGGATGAAACCTGAGGGCTCAGGTAGTGCACTAGAAAGCTTTAGATTGGCTAGGAGGGAGTTGAAGAGTGAGTTAAGAAGGGCTAAAAGGGGACATGAGAAGACTTTGGCTGATAGGATCAAAGAGAATCCTAAGGCGTTCTATAGGTATGTTAAGAACAGAAGGCTGGTTAGGGCAAGATTAGGGCCAGTTACCGACAGCAGAGGGAAGTTGTGTGTGGAACCGGAAGAGATTGGAGAGGCATTGAACCAATATTTGTCTTCGGTGTTCACGCAGGGGGACATGAATGTAGCTGAGGAGAACACTGGGTTGCAGGGGTGTAAACTAGACAGTTTTGCAGTTGATGAGGGGGATGTGCTGGATATTCTCGAGTATTGCAGTTGATGAGGGGGATGTGCTGGATATTCTCGAGGGTTTGAAAATAGATAAGTCCCCTGGTCTGGACGGGATTTACCCTAGGATTCTCTGGGAGGCAAGAGAGGTGACGGCGGAGCCCTGGCTCTGATCTTCAGGTCATCATTGGTCTCAGGTATAGTACCGGAAGATTGGAGGATAGCGAATGTTGTCCCATTGTTTAAGAAGGGGAACAGAGACTTCCCCGGGAATTATAGACTGGTGAGTTTGACTTCTGTTGTGGGTAAGGTTTTAGAAAACATTATTAGGGATAGGATTTATAGTTATTTGGAGAGTAATAGATTGATTGGAGATAGTCAGCGTGGTTTACACCATGCTGTAAAGGGGTTCAGCATGGAATTAGAGGAACTCTGCATAATTCGGGAGGCGGAGACGGACATCGATAGGAGTTATAAGGAGATAGTCACTCCTAGAAATGAGTCTTGGGTAAATGCCAGGAAGAGGAGAAAGAAGCAATTGGGGGGACAATCCCCTGGGGCTGTTTCCCTCCAAAATAAATTTTTGGTCCTGGAGGCTACAGTTGAGGAGGAATCAACTGGAGATAGCCAAAGGGAGCAGGTCTCTGGGGGTGAACCTATTGTGAAAGCTCAGGTGGTTAGGGGATGTAAAAGATTGGGCCTAGTGACTGGGGACTCCACAGTTAGGGGGACGGATAGGAGAGTCAGAAGTAATGGTAGGGACTCAGGGCTGGTGTGTTGCCTCCCAGGGGCTGGGGTCCGGGATGTATCGGATAGGATATTCAGGACTCTTAGAGGAGAGGGAGATCAACCCCAAGTTATAGTTCATGTGGAGACGCATGACATAGGGAGGTTAAGGGAAGGGGATATTAAGCAGAAATTTATGGAGTTGAGGTGGAAACTAAAGGCCAAGTCAGAAAGAGTGGTTATCTCCGGACTCTTACCTGTGCCACGGGATAGTTTAGAGCGGAATAGAGAGAGGGAAAGTTTGAACTCGTGGCTGAGGGGATGGTGCAGGAGGGAGGGGTTCAGGTACTTGAGCAATTGGGGCTCATTCTGGGGAAGGTGGGACCTCTATAAGAGTGATGGTCTACACCTGAATCAGAGGGGGACCAATATCCTGGAGGGTAAATTTGCAAAGGCTATGCAGGGAGGTTTAAACTGATTCGGAGGGGGGGGTGGGATCCTGAGTAGAGGGGGTGAAAGTGAGGGAGGCTTTGATGGGGACTGCAATGCACGACATTGCGGGGGAGGGGCGGAACAGGGTTTGGAATGTGGTTTGAAATGTGTATACTTCAATGCGAGGAGTATTCGCAATAAAGTGGATGAACTTGCAGCGTGGATCAGTACCTGGGACTTCGATGTTGTGGCCATTTCAGAGACGTGGATAGAGCAGGGTCAGGAATGGTTGTTGCAGGTTCCGGGGTTCAAATGCTTCAGTCGGAGTAGAGAAGGAGGTAGAAGTGGGATAGGGGTAGCATGATTGGTCAGGGATTGTATCACAGTGTCAGAGAGGAAGTTTGATGAGGTCTTGTCTGTTGAGGTAGTATGGGCAGAGATTAGAAATAGGAGAGGAGAGGTCACCCTGTTGGGAGTCTTTTATAGACCTCCTAAAAGTTCTGAAGAGGTTGAGGAAAGGATTGTGGAGACGATCCTGGTTAGGAGTGAAAGTAATAGGGTAATTGTTATGGGGGACTTTAACTTTACTAATATTGATTGGAATTGCTATAGCTCTAGCTCGTTAGAGGGGTCAGTTTTTGTACAAAGCGTGCAGGAAGGTTTTTTGACTCAGTATGTAGATAGGCCAACTAGAGGTGAGGCTATATTGGATTTGGTGCTGGGAAATGAGCCAGACCAGGTGCTAGACTTGGAAGTTGGTGTGCATTTTGGTGATAGTGACCACAATTCGGTTACGTTCACCTTAGTGATGGAAAGGAACCTCGGGTCAGTAGTTTTAGCTGGGGGAAGGGTAATTATGAGGCTATTAGGAGAGAATTAGGAAGCATAGGTTGGACGAGGAGATTAAAGGGACTGGGAACGTCTGAAATGTGGAGTTTTCTCAAGGAGCAGCTACTGCGAGTCCTTGATAGGTATGTCCCTGTCAGACAAGAAGGAATTGGTAGAGCTAGGGAACCGTGGTGCACTAAAAAAGTTGATTCGTTGGTTAAAAAGAAAAAGGAGGCTTATGTTCGGATGAAACTTGAGGGCTCAGTTAGTGCACTAGAAAGCTTTAGATTGGCTAGGAGGGAGTTGAAGAGTGAGTTAAGAAGGGCTAAAAGAGGACATGAAAAGACTTTGGCTGATAGGATCAAGGAGAATCCTAAGGCGTTCTATAGGTATGTTAAGAACAGAAGGTTGGTTAGGGCAAGATTAGGGCCAGTTACCGACAGCAGAGGGAAGTTGTGTGTGGAACCGGAAGAGATTGGAGAGGCATTGAACCAATATTTGTCTTCGGTGTTCACGCAGGGGGCCATGAATGTAGCTGAGGAGAACACTGGCTTTCAGGGGTGTAAACTAGACAGTATTGCAGTTGATAAGGGGGATGTGCTGGATATTCTCGAGGGTTTGAAAATAGATAAGTCCCCTGGTCCGGACGGGATTTACCCTAGGATTCTCTGGGAGGCAAGAGAGGCGATTGGGGAGCCTCTGGCTCTGATCTTCAGGTCGTCGTTGGTCTCAGGTATAGTACCGGAAGATTGGAGGATGGCGAATGTTGTCCCATTGTTTAAGAAGGGGAACAGAGACTTTGCCGGGAATTATAGACCGGTGAGTCTGACTTCTGTTGTGGGTAAGGTTTTAGAAAAAATTATTAGGGATAGGATTTATAGTTATTTGGAGAGTAATGAATTGATTAGAGACAGTCAGCATGGTTTTGTAGCGGGTAGGTCGTGCCTTACTAACCTTATTGAGTTTTTTGAGAAAGTGACCAAAGAGGTGGATGGGGGTAAGGCAGTTGATGTGGTATATATGGATTTTAGTAAGGCGTTTGATAAGGTTCACCATGGTAGGCTTCTGCAGAAAATGCAGATGTATGGGATTGAGGGTAATCTAGGAAATTGGATCAGGAATTGGCTAGCAGATAGGAGACAGAGGGTGGTGGTTGATGGTAAATATTCGTCATGGAGTCCAGTTACAAGTAGTGTGCCTCAGGGATCTGTTTTGGGGCCACTGCTGTTTGTAATTTTTATTAATGTTCTGGATGAGGGTATAGTTGGGTGGATTAGTAAATTTGCTGATGACACCAAAGTCGGAGGTGTGGTAGATTGTGAGGAAGGGTGTCATAGTTTGCAGGGAGACTTAGACAGATTGCAGAGCTGGGCTGAAAGGTGGCGGATGGAGTTTAATGCGGAGAAGTGTGAGGTAATTCACTTCGGTAGGAATAACAGATGTGTTGAGTATAGGGCTAACGGGAGGACTCTGAGTAGTGTGAATGAACAGAGGGATCTGGGTGTGTGTGTGCATAGATCCCTGAAAGTTGGGAATCAAGTGGATAAGGTTGTTAAGAAGGCATACGGTGTCTTGGCGTTTATTGGTAGGGGGATTGAATTTAGGAGTCGCAGCGTCATGTTGCAACTGTACACAACTCTGGTGCGGCCGCACTTGGAGTTTTGTGTGCAGTTCTGGTCCCCACATTACAGGAAGGATGTAGAGGCTTTGGAGAGGGTGCAGAGGAGATTTACCAGGATGTTGCCTGGTATGGAGGGGAGGTCCTATGAGGAGAGGCTGAGGGATTTGGGGTTGTTTTCGCTGGAAAGAAGGCGGCTAAGAGGGGATCTTATTGAAACATATAAGATGATTAGAGGTTTAGATAGGGTGGATAGTAATAGCCTTTTTCCTCGGATGGAGAAAGCTAGCACGAGGGGGCATGGCTTTAATTTAAGGGGGGGTAGTTATAGGACTGATGTCAGGGGTAGGTTCTTTACCCAGAGGGTGGTGAGGGATTGGAATGCCCTGCCTGCTGCAGTTGTAAATGCATCTAGTTTGGGGGCATTTAAGAAATCCGTGGATAGGTTTATGGATGAAAAGGGTTTGGTTTAGGTTAGAGGGTCATTGTTTTTTTAACTGGTCGGCGCAACATCGTGGGCCAAAGGGCCTGTTCTGCGCTGTAATGTTCTATGTTCGATGTTCTATTACTACACTAAAGTTGACAGAATTGTGGTCACTATTTGCCACATGTTCCCCTACTGCAACTTTGATTGGCTCATTCCCCAGTACTAGGTCCAGTATAGCCCCCTCTCTAGTTGGGCTATCTACATATTCTTCCAAAGAACCTTCCCGTATGTATTTTACAAATTCCTCCCTATCCAGACCCCCAGCCCTAAGCACTTTCCAGTCTATACAAGGGAAATTAAGGTCTCCCACAACAACAACCCTATTTTTATAGAATATAAGAGTAGGAGTCTGATGTTGCAGTTGTATAGAATGTTGGTTAGGCCTCACCTGGAGTACTGCGTCCAGTTCTGGTCGCCGTACTACCGGAAGGATGTAGAGATCCTGGAGAGAGTGCAGAAGAGATTTACCAGGATGTTGCCTGGTATGGAAGGGCTGTCTTATGAGGAAAGATTGAACGCACTTGGGCTGTTTTCCCTTGAGAGACGTCGGCTGAGGGGGGATCTAATAGAGGTTTATAAGATTATGAAGGGGACAGATAGAGTAGATGGTGATAAGCTTTTTCCGCTATTAGAAATGGATAGAACGAGGGGTCACGGGCTTAGGGTGAGGGGGGCTAGATATAAGACTAATATTAGAGGGCAGTTTTTCACACAAAGGGTAGTGGGGATGTGGAATGCACTGCCGAGTAAGGTGGTGGAAGCAGGCACGCTAGGGTTGTTCAAGAGTCTCTTGGACAGCCACATGAGCGGTCTACATATAGGGGGATATAACAGGCCTTACTAAGCATTGTAGGCTTGGGGTCAGTTTTAGCCTCAGGGATATAGAGTCTTTTAATAATGAAATTTTTATCCACAGGCACTTCAGTCCAGCAAGGGGCATGCGGGCGGCAGGTTGTGGTGGGCTGCTCTTGGATATTGCTTCGGGAGTTGCCTACTGCTTCATGTCGTTGGTATGCGTAAACTGGACCATCTCGAGGGCATCATGGCAGCTCAGAGGCTATCTCTGTTGCTGTGCGGACACATGGATTTGGGCCTGTGTCCGTGGGAGTTTGCGCGTTCTCCCCATGGTTGCGTGGGTTTCCTCCGGGAGCTCCGGTTTCCTCCCACATCCCAAAAATGTGCTTTTAGGCTGATTGATTGGGTAACAAATTGTCCCTATATTGGACCTCCCTGATCCTCACACATTAGGCATAGACTAGAATCATGAATAGGACCATGGGACGGCGGCGCGGGCTCGTTGGGCCGAAGGGCCTGTTTCCCGTGCTGTGTTGTTCTTTGTTGTTCTTTACTGCACCTATCCAGAATCTCCTTACATATCCATTCCTCCACTTCCCAGGGCTGTTGGGAGGCCTGTAGCATATCCCACTAATCCCCCTGACACTAGGATCAATTTAGCTTGGCCAATCAACCTAACCTGCACATCTTTGGACTGTGGGAGAAAACCAAAGCACTCAGAGGAAACCCACACAGACACGAGGAGAATGTGCAAACTCCATACGTCCAGTGAGCTGAGGCTGGAATTGAACCAGGGTCCCTGACACTGTGAGGCAGCACTGCTAACCACTGTGCCACCATGCTGTCTCAAAATGGAGGGTGGAAATTGGGTTCCACAAGGCTTAACTGCTGTTCACAATTCATATTAATGATTTAGACTTTAGAATATAAATTACAACTTCTAAATTTATGCAAATAGCAGTGTGCGTGGTTGGGGTAGGAAGAAGTGTGGATGTGATGCAACCTGTCGTCAATGCTAAGGGGAACTCCAATAAATGACAATCTTTCTCCCCACAAGAGCTATACAAAATAAACCATCAGTAAGGGAAAAACAACTTATACTGCATGAGATTGGTTTGGAATTGAATTCTGACTGGTGGAGGCATTGCCATGGAAAATGCAGTAGAAAATAATTCACTGCCAAACTCAAATCCAAACCGAGCAGGTCAACTCTTGATTGATGAAGGCACCACTGTGGAAAATGAACCGGGGAATGATTGTCTCCTTGGGCTTTTGTTTAGTTGGAAAAGGTGCCATTTGTTTTAGAGTAACTGCACCTTTAAAAGGGAATGCTGCGTGGAGCATGTAGCTTTCTCCACAACATTACTTGGTACCTTACACTTTGCAGACAGTATAGGCAGCACAATGGAGACAGGACCATCCGTAACAAAGAACAAAGAAAATTATAGCACAGGAACAGGCCCTTCTGCCCTCCAAGCCTGCACCGACCAAGTTGCCTGGCTTAATTAAAACCCCCTACCCTTCCGGGGACCATATCCCTCTATTCCCATCTCATTCATGTATTTGTCAAGACGCCCCTTAAAAGTCACTACCAGATCTGCTTCCATTACCTCCCCCATCAACGAGTTCCAGGCACCCACCACTCTCTGTGTGAAAAATCTGCCTCGTACATCTCTTTTAAAGGTGCCCCTTGCACCTTGAATCTATACCCCCTTTTAATTGACTCTTCCACCCTGGGAAAAAGCTTCTGACTATCCACTCGATCCATGCCTCTCGTAATCTTGTAGACTTCTATCAGGTCTCCCTGCAACCTCCACCGCTCCAGTGAGAACAAACCAAGTAGACAGATTTCTGATTGATAAGGGAATTAAGGGTTATGGGGAGCAAGCAAGTAAGTAAGTGGAACTGATCCACTTCAGATCAGCCATGATCTTATTGAATTGTGGGGTAGGCTCGAGGGTCTAGATGGCCTACTCCTGCTCCTATTTGTTATGTTCTTCAATCTCTTCTCATAGCTAATGCCCTCCATACCAGGCAACATTCTGGTAAATCTTTTCTGTACCCTCTCCAAAGCCTCCACATCCTTCTGGTAGTGTGGCAACCAGAATTGAACACTATATTCCAAGTGTGGCCTTACTAAAGTTCTATAAAGTGTCAACATGACGTGCCAATTTTTAAACTCAATACCTTGGCTGATGAAGGCAAGCATGCCGTACGCCTTCTTGACTACCTTCTCCACCTGCATTACCACTTTCAGTGACCTGCGTACCCAGATCCCTTTGCCTATCAATAGTCCTCAGGTTTCTGCCGTTTACTGTATATTTCCGTTCTGTATTAGGCCTTCCAAAATAGTAATAGAGATGTGGAGGAGGAAATGGCAAAGCAGATTATGGATAAGTGTGGAGATCACAAGGTAATTATCATGGGTGACTTTAACTTTCCAAATATTGATTGGAACCTTTATTGGCCGAATAGTTTGGATGGGGCACTCTTTGTACAGTGTGTGCAGGAGAGTTTCCTGACACAATATGTGGATAAGCCAATAAGAGGTGGGGCCCCATTGGATTTGGTACTGGGTGATAGAACGTCTAGCCAGCTGTATGAATCTGCAGCAAAACCTTTCTGAATTTTTTTACAGAATTGTGCTAGCTCTGTCTTTGAGAGAAAAGAGACCCCAACTGTTCCCCTTTACCAATAGGTATAACATCATAGATCTGCTCTCACCCTTGATTATCTTTTCTGTACTCTCTGCAGTGACTTAATATCCCTTTTATAGTTGCAATGCCGATTCAAGCTATTGTCTTGCAGATGCAGGCTGTTGCCACACAGATTCAGGCTGTTGCCATGCAGATTTAGGATAGCAACAGCTTGAATATGCATGGCAACACCCTGAAATTGCATGGCAACATCCTGAATGTGCAAGGCATGAGTCTGAATTTGCATGGCAACAGCCAGAATCTGCATGGCAACACCCTGAATCTTCATGGCAACACCTAAACTGCATGGCATCAGCCTGAACCTGCATGGCAACTGTCTGAATCTGCATGCCAATGCCATGAATCTGCATGGCAACATCTTAAATCTGCAATGACAACATCCTGTATCTCCATGGCAACAGCCTGAATCTGTGTGGCAACAGCTTGAATCTGCGTGGCAGCATCTGAATCTGCATGGCAACATCTTAAATCTGCATGACAACATCCTGAATCTCCATGGCAACAGCCTGAATCTGTGTGGCAACAGCCTGAATCTGCGTGGCAGCATCTGAACCTGCGTGGCAACAGCCTGAATCTGCATGGCAACATCTTAAATCTGCATGACAACATCCTGAATCTCCATGGCAACAGCCTGAATCTGTATGGGAAGTGGTTGAATGTGCATGACTACATCCTGAATCTGGATGGCAACAGCCTGAATCTGCGTGGCAATACCCTGAATCTGCATGGCAGCACGCTGAGCCTGCATAACAATAGCTGGAATCTGCATCACAGCAGCCTGAATCTGCATGGCAACATTCTAAATGTGCATGCCAAAAACTGAATCTGTGTGGCAACACATTGAATCTGCATAGCCAATGCCCTGAATCTACGTGGCAACACCCTGAATCTATGTGGCAACACCCTGAATTTGCATGGCAGCACCCTGAGTCGGCATGGCAACAGCCTGAATCGGCATGGCAACAGCCTGAATCTGCCTGGCAACAGCCTGAATCCGCATGGCAATCAACTGAATCTGCATGGCATCAGCCAAAATTGGCATGGCATCATCCTGAATCTGCATGGCCACACCCTGAATCTGCATGGCAACACCCTGATGCCATAGCGATTCTGGCTGATGCCATGCAGATTCAGTTGGTCGCTATGCAGATTCAGGGTGTCACCATGCAGATTCAGGTTGTTGCCATTAGGTTGCAGGCCATTCTCATGCAGAGTCAGGGTGTGCCCATGCATTTTAAGTGCGCTATCATGGCAACCTCCTGAATCTGCAAGGTAATACCCTGAATTTGAATGGCAACACCCTGTATCTGCATGGCATGGTGTCAGCCAGAATTGGAATGGCATCAACCTAAATCAGAATGGCAGCAAGCTGAATTTAACAGCCTAAATCTGCATGGCAACAGCCTGAATCTGCATGGCAACAAACTGAATTTGCATGGCAATACTACGAACCTGCATGGCAAGAACCTGAATCTGCATGGCAACACCCTGACACCATGGTGATTCTGGCTGATGCCATGCAGATTCAGGGTGTCACCATATGGAATCTGGCTGTTGCCATTAGGTTGCAGGCTGTTATGAAGAATCAGGGTGTGGCCATGCAGATTCAGCGTGTTATCATGGCAACCTCGTGAATGTACACGGCAACAGTCTGAATCTGCATTGCAACATCTTGACTCTACATGGCACCAGCCTGAATCTGTCTAGCATCAGCCAGAATCAGCATGGCAACAGCCTGAATTTGAATGGTAACACCTGGAATCTGAATGGCAACACGCTGAATCTCCATGGCAACCAACTGAATCTGCATGGCATCAGCCAAAATCGGCATGGCATCATCCTGAACCTGCATGGCATCATCCTGAACCTGCATGGAAACTGCCTGAATCTGCATGGCAACAGCCTGTTTCTGCATGGCAACAGCCTGAATCTGCATGGCAACAGCCTGTTTCTGCATGGCAACAGCCTGAATTTGCATGGCAACAGCCTGACACCATGGCGATTCTGGATGATGCCATGCAGAATCAGTTAGTTGCCATATAGAGTCAGGATGTCACCATGCGGAATCATGCTGTCGCCATTAGGTTGCAGGCTGTTATTATGCAGAATCAGGGTGTGGCCATGCAGATTCAGCATGCTACCTGGCAACCTCGTGAAGGTACATGGCAACAGCCTGAATCTGCATAGCAACATCCTGAATCTACATGGCAACAACCTGAATCTGCATGGCAACACCCTGAATCTGCATAGCAACAGCCTGTATCTGCATGGCAACATCCTGAATCTACATGGCAACACCCTGAACCTGCATGGCACCAGCCTGAATCTGCATAGCAACCACCTGTATCTGCATGACATCATTCAGAATCTGCATGGCAACACCCTGATTCTGCATGGCGACAGCCTGAATCCATATGGCAAGATCCTGATTCTGCACGGTAGCAGACTGAAACAGCATGGCAATACCAAGAACCTGCAAGGGAATACCCTGGTACTGTGGCAATTTTGGCTGATGCCATGCAGATTCGGTTGGTTGCAATGCAGAGTCAGGGTGTCACCACGTAGAATCTGGCTGCTGTCATTAGGTTTCAGGCTGTTATCATGCAGAGTCAGGTGTGGCCATGCAGATTCAGCGTGTTATCATGGCAACACTATGAATGTACATGGCATCAACCTGAATCTGCATGGCAACAGCCTGAATCTGCATGGCAACAGCCTGAATCTGCATGGCAACAACCTAAATCTGCATGGCAACCACCTGTATCTGCATGGCAACCACCTGTATCTGCATGGCAATAGCCTGAATCTGCATGACGAGATCCTGAATCTGCATGGCAATAGACTGAATACGCATGGCAATACCATGAACCTGCATGACAACAGCCTGAATCTGCATGGCAACAAGCTGAATCTGCATGGCAACAGCCTGAATCTGCATGGCAACAAGCTGAATCTGCATGGCAACAGCCTGAATCTGCATGGCAATAGCCTGATCCTGCATGGTGTCACCTTGAAACTGCATGGCATATCCTGAAACAATGGCGATTCTGGCTGATGCCATGCAGATTCAGGATGTCACCATGCGGAATCAGGCTGTTGCCATTAGGTTGCAGGTTATTATCATGCAGAATCAGGGTGTGGCCATGCAGATTCAGCATGTTATCATAGCAACCTCATGAAGGTACATGGCAACAGTCTGAATCTGCATGAAAACTTCCTGACTCGGCAGGGCAACACCCTAAATCCGCATGGCAACACCCTGAACCTGTATGGCCTCAGCCAGAATCAGCATGGCACCAGCCTGAATCGGCATGGCAACCACCTGAATTTGAATGACAACACCCAGAATCTGAATGGCAACACCCTGAATCTCCATGGCAACCAACTGAATCTGCATGGCATCAGCCAGAATCGGCATGGCATCAGCCTGAATCTGCATGGCAACCACCTGAATATGCAAGGCACCAGCCTGAATCTGTGTGCCAACAACCTCAATCTGTGTTGCAACAAGCTGAATCTGCATGGCAACAAGCTGAACCTGCATGTCAACAGCCTGAATCTGCATGGCAACACCCTAATACTGCATGGCATCACTCTGAATCTGCATGGCAACAAGCTGAACCTGCATGTCAACAGCCTGAATCTGCATGGCAACAAGCTGAATCTGCATGGCAACACCCTAATACTGCATGGCATCACTCTGAATCTGCATGGCAACAAGCTGAATGTGCATTGCAACCACCTGTATCTGCATGGCAACACCCTGAATCTGCATGGCAACAAGCTGAATCTGCATGGCAACAAGCTGAATCTGCATGGCAACAAGCTGAATCTGCATGGCAACAAGCTGAATCTGCATGGCAATCACCCATTTCTGCATGGCATCCTCCTAATCTGTGTGGCAACCACCTGTATTTACATGGCAACATCCTAAATCTGCATGGAATCAATCTGAATCGGCAAGGCAACAGCCTGAATTTGCATGGCAGCCACCCTGAATCTGCATGGCAGCCACCCTGAATCTGCATGGCAGCCACCCTGAATCTACGTGGCAACACTCTGAATCTACATGGCAACAGACTGAATCTACATGGCAACAGACTGAATCTGCATGGCAACAGACTGAATCTGCATGGCAACAGACTGAATCTGCATGGCAATATCTTGAACCTGCATGGCGACACCATGAAACTGCATGGCAACACTCTGATGCCATGGCGATTTTGGCTGATGCCATGCAGATTCAGGGTGTCAAATGCAGAATCAGGCTGTTGCCATTAGGTTGCAGGCTGTTATCATGCAGAAGCAGGGTGTGGCCATGCAGATTCAGCATGTTATCATAGCAACCCCATGAATGTGCATGGCAACAGTCTGAATCTGCATGACAATAGCCTGAATCTGCACGGAAACTTCCTGAATTGGCAGGGCAACACCCTGAATCTGCATAGCAACAGCCTAAATTTGCATGGCAAGATCCTGAATCTGCATGGCAACAAACTGAATCCACATGGCAATACCATGAACCTGCATTGCAACAGCCTGAATCTGCATGGTGACAGCCTGAATCTGCATGGCAACACCCTGAAACTGCATGGCAACACCCTGATACCGTGGCAATTCTGGCTGATGCTGTGCAGATTCAGTTGGTTGCCATGCAGAGGCAGGGTGTCACCATGCAGGATCAGACTGTTGTCATTTGGTTGCAGGCTGTTATCATGCAGAATCAGGCATCTCCACATCATATTTGATGGGGACAATGTAGAGGAAGCTTTACTCTTATCTTAACCCTGTGTTGTACCTGTCCTGGGAGTGTTTGATGGGGACAGTGTAGAGGGAGTTTTATTCTGTATCTAACCCCGTGCTGTACCTGTCCTGGGAGTGTTTGATGGGGACAGTGTAGAGGGAGTTTTATTCTGTATCTAACCCCTTGCTGTACCTGTCCTGGGAGTGTTTGATGGGGACAGTGTAGAGGGAGTTTTATTCTGTATCTAACCCTGTGCTGTACCTGTCCTGAGAGTGTTTGATGGGGACAGTGTACAGGAAGCTTTACTCTGTATCTAACCCTGTGCTGTACCTGTCCTGAGAGTGTTTGATGGGGACAGTGTAGACGGATCTTTACTTTGTATCTAACCCCGTACTGTACCTGTCCTGAGAGTGTTTGATGAGAACACGTGAGAACACCATCCACCAGCTACATGGTACATACTCTTGCAATTCAGCCAATGTCGTGTATCTGATACGTTGCAGGAAAGGATGTCCCGAGGCATGGTACACTGGGAAGACCATGCAGATGGTACGACAATGGATGAATAAATACCACTCAGCAAATCGCCAGGCAAAACTGTTCTCTTCCTGTTGGTGAACACTTTAGCGGTCATGGACATTTGGCCTCTGATCTTCAGGCAAGTGTCTGGAACAAGCTGCCTGAGGCAGTAGTAGAGGCAGGTACAATTTTGTCTTTTAAAAAGCATTTAGACCGTTACTTGGGTAAGATGGGTATAGAGGGACATGGGCCAAATACAGGCAATTGGGACTAGCTCAATGGTAAAAACTGGGCAGCATGGACAAAGTGGGCCGAAGAGCCTGGTTCCATTTTGTAAACCTCTATGACTCTATGACCTCGAGAATTACCACTAAAGTTGCCCTAATCCCATTTTCCACTTGTCTCATATCCTTGAATGTTACAATGCTTCAAGCGCTTACCCAAATACTTTTTGGAAAATATAAGGTTTCCAACCTTATATTTCCAGGCAGTGGATTCCAGATTCGAACCATGCTGGGTAAAAATGTTTCTTTCTCAGATCCTGTCTGAATCTCTTGCCCCTTACCCTAAGGCTATATGCTCCCTTGTGATTGGCTCCTCAACCAAGAGGAACAACTGGAACTCACTCTGTCCATACCCCTCTCAATCTTAAAGACCTCAATCATGTCCCCCCTCAGCTTTCTCTGCTTTAAAGTAAACAATCCAAATCTATTTTGTTTGTCTATATAGCACAAATATTCCATTCCGGACAGCACCCTTAATGGACCTCCTCTGTACCCCCTATAGTACATCACACCCTTCCTATAGTGAGGTGATCACATCCATACAAAGTACTCCAGCTGTGACCTAACTGTTGCAAAGTTGAGTTTCTAAAAATGTAAAGAATGTAAAGAAGATGCTAGAAAGAACAAAACATTGCGTGGTCCCTTTAAAAGCTTGCCAGCTTTTGTTTTAATACCTGAAGGTTTAAAATGCAAAATATATCCAAAGTCCCAGACTGAAACATTTTTATCCAAGGCCAGACAACAGGCTTGACTTAGAACATAGAACATAGAACATAGAACATTACAGCGCAGAACAGGCCCTTCGGCCCACGATGTTGCGCCGACCAGTTACAAAACAATGACCCACTAGCCTAAACCAATCCCTTTTCATCCATAAACCTATCCACAGATCTCTTAAACGCCCCCAAACTAGGTGCATTTACAACTGCAGCTGGCAGGGCATTCCAGTCCCTCACCACCCTCTGGGTAAAGAACCTACCCCTGACATCAGTCCTATAACTACCCCACCTTAATTTAAAGTCGTGCCCACTCGTGCTAGCTTTCTCCATCCTAGGAAAAAGGCTATCACTATCTACCCTGTCTAAACCTCTAATCATCTTATATGTTTCAATGAGATCCCCTCTTAGCCGCCTTCTTTCCAGCGAAAACAACCCCAAATCTCTCAGTCTCTCCTCAAAGGATCTCCCCTCCATACCAGGCAACATCCTGGTAAACCTCCTCTGCACCCTCTCCAAAGCCTCCACATCCTTCCTGTAATGTGGGGACCAGAACTGCACACAAAACTCCAAGTGTGGCCGCACCAGAGTTGTGTACAGTTGCATCATGACGCTGCGACTCCTAAATTCAATCCCCCTACCAATAAACGCCAAGACACCGTATGCCTTCTTAACAACTTTGTCTACTTGATTCCCAACTTTCAGGGATCTATGTACACATATACCTAGATCCCTCTGCTCCTCCACACTATTCACAGTCCTCCCGTTAGCCCTATACTCAACACATCTGTTATTCCTACCGAAATGAATTACCTCACACTTCTCCACATTAAACTCCATCTGCCACCTCACAGCCCAGCTCTGCAACCTTTCTAAGTCACCCTGCAAACTATGACACCCTTCCTCACAATCTACCACACCTTCGACTTTGGAGTCATCAGCAAATTTACTAATCCACCCAACTATACCCTCATCCAGATCATTAATAAAAATTACAAACAGCAGTGGCCCCAAAACAGATCCCTGAGGCACACCACTCGTAACCGAACTCCATGACGAATATTTACCATCAACCACCACCCTCTGTCTCCTATCTGCTAGCCAATTCCTGATCCAATTACCTAGATCACCCCCAATCCCATACATCTGCATTTTCTGCAGAAGCCTACCATGGTGAACCTTATCAAACGCCTTGCTAAAATCCATATACACCACATCAACTGCCTTACCCCTATCCACCTCTTTGGTCACTTTCTCAAAGAACTCGATAAGATTAGTAAGGCACGACCTACCCGCTACAAAACCATGCTGACTGTCTCTAATCAACTCATTACTCTCCAAATAACTATAAATCCTGTCTCTAATAATCCTTTCCAGAACCTTATCCACCACAGAAGTAAGACTCACCAGTCTATAATTCCCAGGGAAGTCCCTTCTCCCCTTCTTAAACAATGGGACAACATTTGTTGTCCTCCAATCCTCCGGTACTATACCAGAGACCAACGACGACCTGAAGATCAGAGCCAGAGGCATCGCAATCACCTCTCTTGCCTCCCAAAGAATCCTAGGGTAAATCCCATCCGGACCAGGGGACTTATCTATTTTCAAACCCTCTAAAATATCCAGCACATCCCCCGTATCAACTGCAATACTATCTATTTTACACCCCTGCACCCCAGTGTCCTCCTCAGCTACGTTCATGTCCCCTTGCGTGAACACCGAAGAGAAATTTTGGTTCAACGCCTCTCCAATCTCCTCCAGTTCCATGCACAACTTCCCTCTACTGTCTGTAACTGGCCCTAATCTTGCCCTAACCAACCTTCTGTTCTTGACATACCTGTAAAACGCCTTAGGGTTCTCCTTAATCCTATCAGGCAAAGTCATCTCATGTCCTCTTTTAGCCCTTCTTAATTCCCTCTTCAACTCCCTCCTAGCCAATCTAAAACTTTCTAATGCACTACCTGAGCCCTCAAGCCTCATCCGAACATAAGCCTCCTTTTTCTTCCTAACCAACAAATCAACTTTTTTAGTGCACCACGGTTCCCTGGGCCTACCAAATCCTCCTTGCCTGACAGGGATATACCTATCACAGACCCTCAATAGCTGCTCCTTGAAAAATCTCCACATCTCGGATGTTTCCAGTCCCTGTAATCTCCTAGTCCAACCAATGCTTCCTAATTCTCTCCTAATAGCCTCATAATTACCCTTCCCCCAGCTGAAACTACTCGAGGTTCATGCCTATCCCTTTCCATCACTAAGGTGAACGTAATCGAATTGTGGTCACTATCCCCAAAATGCACACCAACTTCCAAGTCTAGCACCTGGTCTGGCTCATTACCCAACACCAAATCCAATATAGCCTCACCTCTAGTCGGCCTATCTACATACTGAGTCAAAAAACCTTCTTGCACACTTTGAACAAAAACTGACCCCTCTAACGAGCCAGAGCTATAGCAATTCCAATCAACATGAGTAAAGTTAAAGTCCCCCATAACAATTACCCTATTACTTTCACTCCTAACAAGGATCGTCTCCGCTTTCCTTTCCTCAACCTCTCTAGAACTTTTTGGAGGTCTATAAAAGACTCCCAACAGGGTGACCTCTCCTCTCCTATTTCTAATCTCCGCCCATACTACCTCAACAGACAAGTCCTCATTAAAGTTCCTCTCAGACACTGAGATACAGTCCTTGACCAATAATGCTACCCCACCCCCCCTTCTACCTCCTTGTCTACTCCGATTAAAGACTTGGCAACAAGCTTCAGGTATTTGAATGTTTGAATTTTGCCCGATCAATTTAAAGGAGGCTCTCAGCTACCAAGAACATATAGAACATAGAACATAGAATATTACAGCGCAGAACAGGCCCTTCGGCCCACGATGTTGCGCCGACCAGTTACAAAACAATGACCCACTAGCCTAAACCAATCCCTTTTCATACATAAACCTATCCACAGATCTCTTAAACGCCCCCAAACTAGGTGCATTTACAACTGCAGCTGGCAGGGCATTCCAGTCCCTCACCACCCTCTGGGTAAAGAACCTACCCCTGACATCTGTCCTATAACTACCCCCCCATAATTTAAAATCGTGCCCCCTCGTGCTAGCTTTCTCCATCCTAGGAAAAAGGCTATCACTATCTACCCTGTCTAAACCTCTAATCATCTTATATGTTTCAATGAGATCCCCTCTTAGCCGCCTTCTTTCCAGCGAAAACAACCCCAAATCTCTCAATCTCTCCTCATAGGATCTCCCCTCCATACCAGGCAACATCCTGGTAAACATCCTCTGCACCCTCTCCAAAGCCTCTACGTCCTTCCTGTAATGTGGGGACCAGAACTACACACAAAACTCCAAGTGCGGCCGCACCAGAGATGTGTACAGTTGCATCATGACGCTGCGACTCCTAAATTCAATCCCCCTACCAATAAACGCCAAGACTCCGTATGCCTTCTTAACAACCTTATCTACTTGATTCCCAACTTTCAGGGATCTATGTACACATACACCTAGATCCCTCTGCTCCTCCACACTATTCAAAGTCCTCCCGTTAGCCCTATACTCAACACATCTGTTATTCCTACCGAAATGAATTACCTCACACTTCTCCACATTAAACTCCATCCGCCACCTCTCAGCCCAGCTCTGCAACCTTTCATAGAACCCTACAGTGCAGAAACAGGCCCTTCGGCCCATCGAGTCTGCACCGAACACAATCCCACCCAGACCCTATCCCCATATCCCTACACATTTACCTGCTAATCCCTCTAACCTACACATCCCAGGACACTAAGGGGCAATTTTAGCAGAGCCAATGAACCTAACCCGCACATCTTTGGACTGTGGGAGGAAACCGGAGCACCCGGAGAAAACCCACGCAGACACGAGGAGAATGTGCAAACTCCACACAGGCAGTGACCCGAGCCAGGAATCGAACCCAGGACCCTGGAGCTGTGAAGCAGCAGTGCTAACCACTGTGCTACCGTGCCGCAACCTTTCTAAGTCATCCTGCAAACTATGACACCCTTCCTCACAATCTACCACACCTCCGACTTTGGTGTCATCAGCAAACTTACTAATCCACCCAACTATACCCTCATCCAGATCATTAATAAAAATTACAAACAGCAGTGGCCCCAAAACAGATCCCTGAGGCACACCACTTGTAACCGAACTCCATGACGAATATTTCCCATCATCCACCACTCTCTGTCTCCTATCTGCTAGCCAATTCCTGATCCAATTACCTAGATCACCCCCAATCCCATACATCTGCATTTTCTGCAGAAGCCTACCATGGTGAACCTTATCAAACGCCTTGCTAAAATCCATATACACCACATCAACTGCCTTACCCCTATCCACCTCTTTGGTCACTTTCTCAAAGAACTCGATAAGGTTAGTAAGGCATGACCTACCCGCTACAAAACCATGCTGACTGTCTCTAATTAACTCATTACTTTCCAAATAACTATAAATCCTGTCTCTAATAATCCTTTCCAAAACCTTACCCACCACAGAAGTAAGACTCACCGGTCTATAATTCCCAGGGAAGTCCCTTCTCCCCTTCTTAAACAATGGGACAACATTTGCTGTCCTCCAATCTTCTGGTACTATACCAGAGACCAACGACGACCTGAAGATCAGAGCCAGAGGCTCCGCAATCACCCCTCTTGCCTCCCAAAGAATCCTAGGGTAAATCCCATCTGGACCAGGGGACTTATCTATTTTCAATCCCTCTAAAATATCCAGCACATCCCCCGTATCAACTGCAATACTATCTATTTCACACCCCTGCACCCCAGTGTCCTCCTCAGCTACATTCCTGTCCCCTTGCGTGAACACCGAAGAGAAATATTGGTTCAACGCCTCTCCAATCTCCTCCGGTTCCACACACAACTTCCCTCTACTGTCTGTAACTGGCCCTAATCTTGTCCGAACCAACCTTCTGTTCTTGACATACCTGTAAAACGCCTTAGGGTTCTCCTTAATCCTATCAGCTAAAATTATCTCATGTCCTCTTTTAGCCCTTCTTAACTCCCTCTTCAACTCCCTCCTAGCCAATCTAAAACTTTCTAATGCACTACCTGAGCCCTCAAGCCTCATCCGAACATAAGCCTCCTTTTTCTTCCTAACCAACGGATCAACTTTTTTGGTGCACCACGGTTCCCTGGGCCTACCAAATCCTCCTTGCCTGACAGGGATATACTTATCACAGACCCGCAATAGCTGCTCCTTGAAAAATCTCCACATCTCGGATGTTCCCAGTCCCTGTAATCTCCCATTCTAACCAATGCTTCCTAATTCACTCCTAATAGCCTCATAATTACCCTTCCCCCAGCTGAAACTACTGACCCAAGGTTCATGCCTATCCCTTTCCATCACTAAGGTGAACGTAATCGAATTGTGGTCACTATCCCCAAACTGTACACCAACTTCCAAGTCTAGCACCTGGTTTGGCTCATTACCGAGCACCAAATCCAATATAGCCTCACCTCTCGTCGGCCTATCTACATACTGAGTCAAAAAACCTTCTTGCACACTTTGAACAAAAACTGACCCCTCTAACGAGCCAGAGCTATAGCAATTCCAATCTACATGAGTAAAGTTAAAGTCCCCCATAACAATTACCCTATTACTTTCACACCTAACAAGGATCGTCTCCGCAATCCTTTCCTCAACCTCTCTAGAACTTTTTGGAGGTCTATAAAAGACTCCCAACAGGGTGACCTCTCCTCTCCTATTTCTAATCTCCGCCCATACTACCTCAACAGACAAGTCCTCATCAAAGTTCCTCTCTGACACTGAGATACAGTCCTTGACCAATAATGCTACCCCACCCCCCCTTCTACCTCCTTGTCTACTCCGATTAAAGCATTTGTACCCCGGGACCTGCAACATCCATTCCTGACCCTGCTCTATCCAAGTCTCTGAAATGGCCACAACATCGAAGTCCCAGGTACTGGTCCACGCTGCAAGTTCATCCACCTTATTGCGAATACTCCTCGCATTAAAGTATACACATTTCAAACCACATTCCAAACCCTGTTCCGCCCCTCCCCCGCAATGCCGTGCATTGCAGTCCCCATCTATGCCCCCCTCACTTTCACCCCCTCTACTCAGGATCCCACCCCCCCTCTGAATCAGTTTAAACCACTCCGCATAACCTTAACAAATTTACCTCCCAGGATATTTGTTCCCCTTTGGTTCAGGTGTATCCCATTCCTCTTATAGAGGTCCCACCTTCCCCAGAACGAGCCCCAATTGCTCAAGTACTTAAACCCCTCCCTCCTGCACCATCCCCTCAGCCACGAGTTCAAGCTTTCCCTCCCTCTATTCCTCTCTAAACTATCCCGTGGCACAGGCAAGAGTCCAGAGATAACCACTCTGTCTGTCTTGGCCTTTAGCTTCCACCCCAACTCCATGAATCTCTGCTTAATGTCCCCTTCCCTTAGCCTCCCTATATCATGCGTTCCCCACATGAATTATAACTTAGGGTTGATCTCCCTCTCCCCTGAGAGTCTTGAATATCCTCTCTGAGACATCCTGGACCCCAGCCCCTGGTAGGCTCCAGCCCTGAGTTCCTATCATTATTACCGACTCTCCTATCCGTCCCTTTAACGGTGGAGTCCCCAATGACAAGTCCTAATCTTTTGCTACCCCTAACCACCTGAGCTTTTACAGTAGGCTCATCCCCAGAGACCTGCTCCCTTTGGCTATCCCCAGTTGATCCCTCCTCAACTGTAGCCTCCAGGACCGAAAACCTATTTTGGAGGGGAACAGCCCCAGGGGATTGTCCCACCACATTCTTTTTTCCTCTCCTCATGGCAGTGACCCAAGACTGGTTTCTAGGAGTGACTAACTCCCTATAACTCCTATCAATGTCCACCTCTGCATCCCGAATTTTGCGGAGCTCCTCTACTTCCACCTCCAACTCCTTTACACGCCCTTCCAGAAGCTGCATTCTAACGCACTTCCTACAAGTAAAATCCCCTGAAACACTACTGGAGTCCCTCACCACATACATCCCACAGGAGATGCAGCTTACTGCCTGAACTGCCATCCCCGTTGCTGCCTCCTCTGATGTCCAAAAATCGCTGCCTCTCGACTTTGCTCGCCAGAAACAATGAGGCCGATTCAAGGAGGTAGGTGCTTATAAACCCCCCAAAAAAAACTACAACTACCGGCAAGCGTCCTAGTGACAACTTCCGGTTTTAACTAATTAAAAAAAACCGCCAAAAACTCGCAACTTTAAAAACTAAAAATAAAAGTTAGACAGAATAAACAGAAAAATGTAAGATTTGAATTTGATATTGTTGACAATAGCAGACCAATCCGATTGTAGGAAAATGGATGGGTCATCACAAGTACAAAAGAGAGAAAATGGGAAAAACTGGGCGGTAGCAACTACCATCTTTCAAGTTGAGAGAGAGGGAGCAGCTCCATCTCTTAAGAGAATACATCATCTAACTAGCGAAAGGTACCAAATCAAGAAGAACTCACTGATAGAAGGGATTCACAGAAGAACTCCAAATGTTTCCAAAAGCCACAAAACCTAATTGTATTTTTTGAGAGTGATGGAATTCTATTAGAGTATAAGAGCTGTTGTCTAATGCTTCAGTTGTACAGAACGTTGGTTAGACTACATTTGGAGTACTGCGACCAGTTCTGGTCACCTTAGTACCGGAAGGACGTGGAAACCCTGGAGAGAGTGCAGAGGAGGTTTACCAGGATGCTGCCTGGTATGGAAGGACTGGGTTATGAGGAAAGATTGGGAAAACTGGGGCTCTTCTCCTTAGAAAGACAGAGATTAAGGGGGGATCTGATGGAGGGGTATAAAATAATGAAAGGTATAGATAGAGTCAACAGGCTTTTCCCTAGATTGGGGACAACTATCACAAGAGGTCACAATCTAAGGGTGAGGGGGGAAAAGTATAATTTGGATACTAGAGGGAGGTTTTTCACACAGAGGGTCGTGGGGGTATGGAATGCGCTACCAAGTAAGGTGGTGGAGGCAGGCACGCTGGACTTGTTTAAGGTTTACTTAGATAGGCACATGAATGAAACAGGGATGGAGGGTTATAGAAGGCGCCTTGGGACGATACTGGAAATGTAATAGTACATGTTAATGTTTTGTCTCTTTTAATCCACAGGTGTCGGTCCACCTTGTTGTCTAACGAGGGGCATGCACACGGTGGGTCATGCGTGGGCTGAACTTGGATGTTTCAAGAGTGGCCTAGTACTTCGAGTCGTTTTGTGTGCTTAAACCTGGACCAGCAGACAGGCACCACAACAGTTCAGTAACTATCACTGCTGGCTCTGCTGACACATGGATTTGGGCCAGTATCTGTGGGAGTTTGCGCATTCTCCCTGTGGTTGCGTGGGTTTTCTCCGGGTGCTCCGGTTTCCTCCCACACCCCAAAGATGTGCTGTTAGGCTGATTGGTGTACCAAATTGACCCTACACTATTCTCCCCTGAATCTGGCTACAATAGGGGTACCATTCGCATACACACGGGTCAAGGTAGGTGTAGGAAAATGCTTTGTTAAGATGGCGGCGCGGGCTCGTTGGGCCGAAGGGCCTGCTTCCCGCGCTGGGTTGTTCTTTGTTCTTTTATATTTATGGTTATGAATGTATATTGTATTTATTTGAACAGTGTTCCTTTAAAATCTTATGTTTGTTAAGTTACTTGTTTAGTTAAAGTTCCCTGTTACATAAATATATTGTTAAGTGTTCATTTTAGAGTGAGTGTCAGGTATTTTTGTCAGTTATCCACTAAACGTTACTAAAGGACAGTTCACTTTCCCTGTTTGGCGGATTTGGCGTTATGCCTTAAAGGAGAATAACCTCCACATTGTAACATAACCAATGCTCTGTACAGCTCAACATTATCTCCTTGCTCTTATACTCTTATATCACAACTGGTAAAAGCATACGCCCTCTTAGCTACCCTATTCACATGTCTGCTGACTCCCTGGAGTCTAGTGAACAATTACACCAGAATCCACCTGTTCCTCTGAGCTTCTCAGTGTCCTGCCGTTCATTAAATGTTCTCTTGTCTTGCTTCTTCTTCCAAAGTATATCACCTTGCACTTATCAGAGTTAAACACCATCAGCCACTGCTCTGCCCATCTGACCAACATCTTCCTATAAACTACAACGATCTTCTTTACTATTAACCACTAATCTTGGTGCCACCTGCAAACACGCTTATCGTTGCCCCCACATTATTATCTATATCATTTATGTTTATAAAAATAATAAGGCTCCCCCTGCTGAATCTTGTTGTCCCAGAACTGCTTTGAAAACAGCTACAGAGAGAAGGTAGATAGAATCCCTACAGACAGAAGGAGGCCATTTGGCCCATTGAGTACTGACAACAATCTTCTCTCCCCCTCCCCCTGGCCCTGTCCCTGTAACCCCACGCATTCACCCTGCTAATCCCTCTGAGTTAAGGGTTAATTTATCATGGCCAATCAACCGAACCCACACTTGTTTGTAAGTGTGCAAGGAGAGTGGGTCAGGGGTAGGGTGGCAGATGGGTGAAATTGATAATGTGAGTATAGGGTTTAGGAGCAGGAGTCGGCATTTCAGCTCTTCAAGCTTGCTCCATCATTTGATCCTGGCTGATCTCAACTTCTCTTTCCTATCTGACTCCATAGCTCTCGACTCCCTTCTCTATCAAAGAAAGCTACGAAAAATACTATAAAGAAAAGTAAGATGGATTTTGGGAGTAAATTAGCTCAGAATGTAAAAACAGATAACAAAAGTTTCTATAAATGTATAAAACGGTAAAGAGTGGCTAAAGTAAACATTGATCCTTTAGAGGGTGAGAAGGGGAACGTAATAACTGGAAATGAGAAAATGCTGAGGCATTGAACAGGTATTTTGTGTCGGTCTTCACAGTGGAAAACACAAATAACATGCCAAAAATTGATGACAGGAAGACAATGGCAGGTGAGAACCTAGAAACAATCATTGTCATGAAAGAGGTAGTGTTGGGCAAGTTAATGGGGCTAAACATAGAACATAGAACATAGAACATAGAACATTACAGCGCAGAACAGGCCCTTCGGCCCACGATGTTGCGCCGACCAGTTACAAAACAATGACCCACTAGCCTAAACCAATCCCTTTTCATCCATAAACCTATCCACAGATCTTTTAAACGCCCCCAAACTAGGTGCATTTACAACTGCAGCTGGCAGGGCATTCCAGTCCCTCACCACCCTCTGGGTAAAGAACCTACCCCTGACATCTGTCCTATAACTACCCCCCCTTAATTTAAAATCGTGCCCCCTCGTGTTAGCTTTCTCCATCCTAGGAAAAAGGCTATCACTATCTACCCTGTCTAAACCTCTAATCATCTTATATGTTTCAATGAGATCCCCTCTTAGCCGCCTTCTTTCCAGCGAAAACAACCCCAAATCACTCAATCTCTCCTCATAGGATCTCCCCTCCATACCAGGCAACATCCTGGTAAACCTCCTCTGCACCCTCTCCAAAGCCTCTACATCCTTCTTGTAATGTGGGGACCAGAACTGCACACAAAACTCCAAGTGCGGCCGCACCAGAGATGTGTACAGTTGCATCATGACGCTACGACTCCTAAATTCAATCCCCCTACCAATAAACGCCAAAACTCCGTATGCCTTCTTAACAACTTTATCTACTTGATTCCCAACTTTCAGGGATCTATGTACACATACACCTAGATCCCTCTGCTCCTCCACACTATTCAAAGTCCTCCCGTTAGCCCTATACTCAACACATCTGTTATTCCTACCGAAATGAATTACCTCACACTTCTCCACATTAAACTCCATTCGCCACCTCTCAGCCCAGCTCTGCAACCTTTCTAAGTCATCCTGCAAACTATGACACCCTTCCTCACAATCTACCACACCTCCGACTTTGGTGTCATCAGCAAACTTACTAATCCACCCAACTATACCCTCATCCAGATCATTAATAAAAATTACAAACAGCAGTGGCCCCAAAACAGATCCCTGAGGCACACCACTTGTAACCGAACTCCATGACGAATATTTCCCATCAACCACCACTCTCTGTCTCCTATCTGCTAGCCAATTCCTGATCCAATTACCTAGATCACCCCCAATCCCATACATCTGCATTTTCTGCAGAAGCCTACCATGGTGAACCTTATCAAACGCCTTGCTAAAATCCATATACACCACATCAACTGCCTTACCCCTATCCACCTCTTTGGTCACTTTCTCAAAGAACTCGATAAGGTTAGTAAGGCATGACCTACCCGCTACAAAACCATGCTGACTATCTCTAATCAACTCATTACTTTCCAAATAACTATAAATCCTGTCTCTAATAATCCTTTCCAAAACCTTACCCACCACAGAAGTAAGACTCACCGGTCTATAATTCCCAGGGAAGTCCCTTCTCCCCTTCTTAAACAATGGGACAACATTTGCTGTCCTCCAATCTTCTGGTACTATACCAGAGACTAACGACGACCTGAAGATCAGAGCCAGAGGCTCCGCAATCACCCCTCTTGCCTCCCAAAGAATCCTAGGGTAAATCCCATCTGGACCAGGGGACTTATCTATTTTCAAACCCTCTAAAATATCCAGCACATCCCCCGTATCAACTGCAATACTATCTATTTCACACCCCTGCACCCCAGTGTCCTCCTCAGCTACATTCCTGTCCCCTTGCGTGAACACCGAAGAGAAATATTGGTTCAACGCCTCTCCAATCTCCTCCGGTTCCACACACAACTTCCCTCTACTGTCTGTAACTGGCCCTAATCTTGCCCTAACCAACCTTCTGTTCTTGACATACCTGTAAAACGCCTTAGGGTTCTCCTTAATCCTATCAGCCAAAATCATCTCATGCCCTCTTTTGGCCCTTCTTAACTCCCTCTTCAACTCCCTCCTAGCCAATCTAAAACTTTCTAATGCACTACCTGAGCCCTCAAGCCTCATCTGAACATAAGCCTAAAGGTGGATAAGTCTCTTGGTCCTACTGGAATGCATCCCAGGGAACTAAAAGAGGTGGCAGGAGATAATGCACTCGTGATAGTTTACTAGAATTCGCTGGGCTCTCGGGTGTTTCCTGCAAATTGGAAAACAGCAAATGTGACGCTACTGTTTAAAAAAGGAGGTGGACAAAAGGCAGGTAACTATAGGTTGGTCAGCTTAACTTCTGTAGTAGGGAAAATGCTTGAATCTATCATCAAGGAAGAGGTAGTGAGACATTGGAACATAAATTGTCCCATTGATAAGATGCAGCATGGGTTCATGAAGAGGAGTTCATGTTTGACTAATTTGGTGGAATTCTTCAACAACATTTCATATGCAGTGGAAAATGGGGAACCTGTGGATGTGGTGTATCTGGATTTGCAGAAGACATTTGACAAAGTGATGCGCCAAAGACTGTTGCATAAGATAAAAGTGCACGGTGTTACGGGTAATGTATTAGCATGGATATAGGATTGGTTAACTAACAGAAAGCAAAGAATGGTGGTAAATGGGTGTTTTTCTGGTTGGCGATCAATGACTAGTGGTGTGCCTCAGGGATCAGTGTTGGGACTGCAATTGTTTACGATTTACATAGATGATTTGGAGTTGGGGAACAAGTGTACTGTTGTCAAAATTCACAGATGACATTAAGGTGGATAGCAGAGCAAAATGTGCAGAGGACGCTAAAAGTCTGCAAAGGGATATAGATAGTCTAAGTGAGTGGGCAAGGGTCTGGAAGATGGAGTACAATGTTGGCAAATGTAAGGTCATCCATTTTGGTAGAAATAACAGCAAAATGGACTATTAATTAAGTGGTAGGAAATTACAACAGGCTGCTGTACAGAGGGACCTGGGTGTCCTTGTGCAGGAATCTCAAGCAGTTGGTTTGCAGGTATAGCAGGTAATTAAGAAGGCAAATGGAATTTTGTCCTTCATTGCTAGTGGGTTTAAAAACCATCCTGTGGTTTAAAAACAGTGAGGTTTTGTTGCAGCTGTATAGGGTGCTAATGAGGCCACATCTGGAGTACTGTGTAGTTATGGTCTCCTTAATTGAGAAAAGATATACTGGCCCTGGAGGGGATCAGAGGAGATTCATAGAACATAGAACATAGAACATTACAGCACAAACAGGCCCTTCGGCCCTCGAGTTGCGCCGATCACATCAACCCCACCAATCTATAGACCTATCTATAACCCCCAATCCCATTAAACCCCATATACTCATCCAGAAGTCTTTTAAAAGACCCCAGCGAGTTCGCCTCCACCACCGACGACGGCAGCCGATTCCATTCACTCACCACCCTCTGAGTGAAAAACTTACCCCTAACATCACCTCTGTACTTCCCTCCCCGCACCTTAAATCTGTGTCCTCTCGTAGCGACCATTTCAACCCGGGGAAATAGCCTCTGAGAGTCCACCCTATCTATTCCTCTCAACATTTTATAAACTTCTATCAGGTCGCCTCTCAACCTTCGCCTCTCCAGGGAAAAGAATCCCAGATCCCTCAACCTATCTTCATAAGGCATGCTTCCCAGTCCAGGCAACATCCTTGTAAATCTCCTCTGCACCCTTTCAATAGCTTCTACGTCTTTCCTATAGTGAGGCGACCAGAACTGCGCACAGTACTCCAAATGAGGCCTGACGAGGGTCCTGTAAAGTTGCAGCATTACCTCCCGACTCCTAAACTCAATCCCTCGATTAATGAAGGCCAGTACACCATACGCCTTCTTGACCACCTCCTCCACCTGCGAGGCCGATTTAAGAGTCCTGTGAACCCGGACCCCGAGATCCTTCTGCTCTTCAATGCTACTAAGACCCCTGCCCTTAATAGTGTACTCGTTCATCCCGTTGGTTCTGCCGAAATGGACGACTACACATTTATCCGCGTTGAAGTCCATCTGCCACTTCTCCGCCCATTCCTGCATCCTATCTATGTCCTGCTGCAACTTTTGACATCCTTCCAGACCATCCACAACACTGCCGACCTTCGTGTCATCAGTGAACTTGCTAACTCATCCCTCCACTTCCTCATCCAGGTCATTTATGAAAATGACAAACAACAAGGGTCCCAGAACAGATCTCTAGATTCACTAGGTTGATTCCCGAGTTGAGAAAGTTAGCTTATGAAGAGAGACTGAGTAGATTGGGGCTATACTCATTGGAATTCAGAAGAATGAGGAGAGATCTTATAGAATCTTATGTGGCAGCGCGGGCTCGTTGGGCCAAAGGGCCTGTTTCCCGTGCTGGATTGTTCTTTGTTCTTTGTTCTTTGAAACATAAAAGATTATGAAGGGAATAGATAAGATAAAAGCAGGGGAGTTGTTTCCCCTCGTGGGTGAAACTAGAACTAGGGGGCATAGCCTCAAAGTAAGGGGAATTTAGGACTGAATTGAGGAGGAACTTCTTCACACAAAGGATTGTGAATCTGTGAACTTCCCTGCCCAGTGAAGCAGTTGAGGTTACCTCATTGAATGTTTTTAAGGCGAGGATAGATAAATTTTTGAACAGTGAAAGAATTAAGGGTTATGGTGAGTGGGTGGTTAAGTGGAGCTGAGTCCACAAAAAGATCAGCCATGATCTTATTGAATGGCAGAACAGGCTCAAGGGGCCAGATGGCCTACTCCTGCTCCTAGTTCTTACGTTCTTATCTGTCTATCTCTCCCTTGAATAAATTCTATGACACAGGTCTCTGTGGAAGAGAATTCCACAGACTAACAAACCCCTTGAGAGAAAACAATTCCTTCTCAATCCTGTCTTAAACTATGTCTCCTTGTTCTAGCCTCTCCCACAAGTGGACACCACAAACCCCACCTCCCCAACTCGAGTAGTATCTACTCAGGATTTTATATGTTTCAATAAGATTCTTCCAAACTCAAGTGGGTAGAGGCCCAACCTGTTGAACCTTTCATTATAGACTAAGCCCCTCATCCCAGCTGGTGAGCAAATAGCGGGGGGTTAGGGCGGGAATCAGGGGGTCAGGAACAAATATATATTTCAGTTAAAATTAATCCAGGGTTCAGTTGGAGGAGGTCAGACAGGTGGCTGAGAGGGTAGTTGGGGGAGTCATGGGGTATTCGGTGGGAGTCTTTGTTAATAATAGGCAGGTAGGAGGTAAATTGTTTGATAACCCAGGTATTCGACCAAATTTGTTGAAGGTTTCCTGGGTAACTACTCAGGTAAGTAAGTTGGAATTGTCCAAGGACTCCAACAGTGACTCCGAATTGGAGATCAGTTGGAGGGATCTGGAGAGAAGAGGGATTGTGCACTGAAAGTTCAGACTTCCTAGGCAATTCTCAGAATGTCCATTTAGCCATGTGCTGCTTTTCATTACAGAGTCCTTGCGTTGGGACTGTTTTTTTTATTCATTTGTGGGACATGGGCGTCAATGGCTGGACCACCATTTATTGCTCATCCCTAGTTGTCCAAGGACAGTTCAGAGTCAACCACATTGCTGTGGCTCTGGGGTCAGTGTAGGTCAGACCAGATAGGAATGGCAGGCTTCCTCCCCTAAAGGACATTAGTCAACAATTGACAATGGTTTCATAGTTATCAGTAGAGTCTTAATTTGTTATTTTTTATTGAATTCAAATTTCACCATCTGATTTGAACTGGGGTCCCCAGAATATTAGCTGAGTTTCTGGATTAATAGTCTAGCAATAATACCACTAGGCTATTGCTTCCTCTAAAAACAGGATATAATTAATCAATCTACGATTTAGTTAGTAATGACAAATTAATTGGTTAGGCACATCACTGGCTGAATATAATAGCCTCTGGTCCGACTGTCTGACCTTCTTCCCAGGCTATTGTCACAGCCAGGTGTCCTTGGAGAGAGAGAGAGAGAGCAAGCAGTGTGTCAGCATGCTTGACCATTGGGTAGCATGGAGGCTGGGGTATGTCATCACATCTAGAATCACATTTTACCTTGACTTGATAAGTCTCCTTTCAAATCTTTGTTCAGTAACACTGACTGTTCCCTATATTGAATTTGTATTAATTTGGTTAGGATTTGTTTTTTTCTGAATACTCAAAACATAAACAGGAGAGAAAATGCAAACTCCATGGGCAGCCACCTAAGACAAGAATTGAAAGAAGGTCCCTGGAGCCATGAGGCAGCAGTGTTAACCACTGTGCCACCATGCTATGTTTCAGATTCCAGCATTCATAGTCGCTTACATTTACAAAATTGTATCAAATGGTCCCCTGGACAGAAAGTTTGTTTGAATGTTCGAATTTCCCACCCCTCGTCTAGCTGGTGGAACAATGGGAACTCCTGATCATGATTATTAGTATTAAGATGCATATTGTCTCCTTGATCACATCAGACTGGTGGGTGTCATTGTCTCCCCAGCCAATTTGGAGCCAGTGATTAGATGATCACAGTCCATTGGGTGGGGTTGATTTTGGTTTAACTTTTGAAAAGTTTTGTCCTGTCTGGTCTTGGGATCAGCAGCCTGTGTTTTAAACAGGGTCCCTTTTCCCAAAACTGGGATAGTTCCTGATGAGAAACTTGGATTAAAAGTGATGACCCTTCAGCGACAGTATTGCAGTATTCACAAAGCACTGTCTGGAATGGAAAAATGGTTTCATTCAATTTTTGGGTGTGGGAGGTATGATTTACTCTCTCTCCCTGCCCATTCCTGTTGAGTCAAACCTGGTACAGCCTCCTCATTGGTATTTATGTGGTATTCAACTGTGCATGACTCATGCTAGATCCTGTTGGCTGGCTCAATGTTCAGCAGGAGCGGAGGGGGTGGTGGGGGGAGGAGAGATTTGAACAGCTTGTGTGACTAACACATGTTCCAGTTCACCTCTCAAAGACAGTCTGCACCATGAGAAGGAAGATGCTGCTGATTGCAGCTAGGAGCTGTACAAACAGAGACAGCCCCTGGGAACATGGGTGCAGCTTTAAAGGTCTTAGTGATGGGGTTGACAAGAATAAAGAAGCCACAATTCTGCAGGAGATCATGAGATCCTCAAAGTATGCCCTCAACAGGATGCAGGGGCAACTCTCAGATCCCTCACACTCACCGCTTGCTGCCTTCAAATACCACTGGCTATTCAGCTATGGCAGACATGGTGCAATATTCTGCCCACAGCCAAACAGGACAAGGTCACCCATACCTGAAGGGAGCAGTGTAGAACTAGTGGGGGTCAGACACATCTGCAGAGGATCTGCATGGGCCATTTGTGACAGTGTGTAGCTTCCTTTATGGCAAAAAACGCTGAGGATGAAGGACATGCTTGCCTTATACCACCACTCAACTCCTATTTTACTCTTTAATATGGCATAGCATGCAAATTGGAGATACTGCGCTCATGAACCTCTTTCTTTACACCCTATTTCCCTCTACCCTCATACCAATCCTCTCTGCCTGATTTTCTAAATTGCTGTCATTGGTCCAGGAGAGAGAGAAAGATGAAGAATGTCTGTACTAATCAATCACAGCTTAACAGGCTCTGATGAAGAAGCACCATCACTTAAACTGATACTTGCAGTCATCAACTCAAATACCAGCAGCACCAGGCATAGGTCAGGAGCGTGATGGAATTCTCTCCGCTTGCCCGGATGAATTCAGCTCTAACAACACTCAAGAAACTCAACGCCATCAGTAGGTGGTGTGATCAGCAAATTTGTTGATGACATCAAGGTGGCTGGATTGGCAGGCAGTGAGGAGCAGTGTCTGGCAATGGATATTGATAGGCTGGTTGATCGGGCAGATACATGGCAAATGGAGTTTAATCTGGATAAATGTGAGGTGATGCATTTTGGCCGGAATAATGTAGGGGGGAGTTATATGATAAAGGGTAAGCCCATAAGGAGTATAGAATCACAGCGAGACCTGGGGGTGCAAGTGCACAAGTCTTTGAAGGTGGCAGTGCAAGTGGAGAGTGTGGTGAAGAAAGCCTATGGTATGTTAGCCTTTATAGGAAGGGGTATAGAATATAAGAGCTGGAGTCTAATGTTGCAGTTGTACAGAACGTTGGTTAGGCCGCATTTGGAGTACTGCTTCCAGTTCTGGTCGCCTTACTACTGGAAGGATGTGGAGACTCTGGAGAGAGTACAGAGGAGGTTTACCAGGATGTTGCCTGGTAAGGAAGGACTGGTATATGAGGAAAGATTGAAGAAATTGGGGCTCTTTTCCCTTGAAGGACGGCGACTGAGGGGGGATCTAATAGAGGTATATAAAATTATGAACAGAGGTAAGCTATTTCCTATGATAGAGACACATAGGACAAGGGGCCACAGACTTAAGGTGACGGGGGAGAGGTATAACACAGATATTAGAGGGAGGTTTTTCACACAGAGGGTAGTGGGGGTATGGAATGCTCTAGCAAGTAAGGTGGTGGAGGCAAACACACTAGAGTCATTTAAGAGTAACTTAGACAGGCACATGAGTGGGTTGGAGATGGGTGGATATAGGAGAACCTTTAATTAAGGGTCATTAGCATTGGGGCGTCCCTGGTAAGGTAAATGGATATGGTACAATAATAATGTTTTTTTTTCCTCTTTTTCATTCACAGGTTTTAAGTCGGTCCACCTCGTGTCCAACGAGGGGCATACACACAATGGGTCGTACTGGGGCTGCTCTTGGTTGTTTGAGATTGGCCTAGTGCTTCATGTCGTTAGCGTGTGCCTAAACTGGACAAGACACTGGGCAAGACGACAGCTCAGTGACTATCACTGATTGCTGTGCAGACACATGGATTTGGGCCGGTGTCTGTGTGGAGTTTGCGCATTCTCCCCGTGCTTGCGTGGGTTTTCTCCGGGTGCTCTGGTTTCCTCCCACACTCCAAAGATGTGCTGTTAGGCTGATTGGCAGGAATAAATTGTCTCTAAATCAGTTTCCCTCAATCTGGATGGCCTTAAAACATTAGACGAGGGTCATGGGTGGAGGGGGGGACTGGTGGTGTTAAGATGGCGGTGCGGGCTCGTTGGGCCGAAGGGCCTGTTTCCCGTGCGTTTTTGTTCTTTTGTTCTTAGAACAAAGCAGCCCACTTGATTGGCAGCCCATTCACAAACATTAACACCCTCCATCACCAACTTAGTACACACAGCTGCCACTATCTACAAGATGCACCAAGGTTCCTTAGGCGTCAAATCTACAACCACTACCATCTAGAAGGAGAGGAGCAGCAAATACCTGGAATGCCACCGCCTGGAGATTCCCCTAAGTTACTCACCATCCTGACTTGGAAATATGTTGGCTGTTCCTTCACAGTGGCTGTGTCAAAATCCTTAAGCCCCATCCCTATCAGCGCTGTGGATGTACCTACACTCCAAGGACTGCAATAGTTCATGAAGGCAGTTCACCACCATCTCCTTAAAGATCTAACCAGCAATGCTTACATCCCAAGTGTGAATAAAATTAATTGCAAATTAGTATAGAGTCAGGATGAGAATGTGGTGAGTCATTGGACAGGAGTAGGCTGCAGTCAGGTAGTGTGGGGAGGGAGAAGGTTAATTCACTTGCAGCAGAGAGTGAGATCACTGAGGGGTTTTGCTGCAGGGTACTCAGATGAAGCCCTTGTGGGGCCACCAACAGGAGAACACTGTTTGCACTGTATGCACAGTAAGATGTACTGAGAGACCTTTTAGTGTGTCTTTGACTAGAACTGGACATTACCCTCATTGGTATCAGCTCCTTGTTCTGTTCAGTCACTCCCTCCTTGTTGGTTCTGAATAGTCTCAGTCTTTGCTTCTCCAGCTGATGATAGGAGATTGTTTTTAAATAAGGTTCATTAGCATTGGGGCGTCCCTGGTAAGATAAATGGATATAGTATGATAATAATGTTTTTTCTCTTTTTCATTCACAGGTTTTAAGTCGGTCCACCTCGTGTCCAACGAGGGGCATACAGGCGATGGGTCGTACTGGGGCTGCTCTTGGTTGTTCGAGATTGGCCTAGTGCTTCATGTCGTTAGTGTGTGCTTAAACTGGACCAGATACTGGGCAAGACGACAGCTCAGTGACTATCGCTGATTGCTGTGCAGACACATGGATTTGGGCCGGTGTCTGTGGGAGTTTGCGCATTCTCCCCGTGCTTGCGTGGGTTTTCTCCGGGTGCTCCGGTTTCCTCCCACACCCCAAAGATGTGCTGTTAGGCTGATTGGCGGGAATAAATTGTCCCTAAATCAGTTTCCCTCAATCTGGATGGCCATAAAACAATAGATAAGGATCATAGGTGGAGGGGGGAACTGGTGGTGTTAAAATGGCGGCGCGGGCTCATTGGGCCGAAGGGCCTGTTTCCCAGGCTGATCTGTTCTTTGTTCTTTGTATTCCCTGAACACCCATGACAGGCTGGGTCTTGTTCAGAGGGTCCTTATCTTCTCCCCTTTGAGTATAGCTTCCCCTCTCCGCCAATTGTCGATCATATGTGGACCCAGAAGCCCTGAACCCAAAGCCCCGGGCCCATTCTCACACCGATTCTCGTCCAAATCCTCCTCCCTTCCTGTGAAGATGTGGCAGTGCTCCCTCTGAACTCAAAGTGACCCCTCCCAAAACACTCCACTATATTTGCACAAACTCTTCAACTAATAAACTAAGTTAAAAGCAGCTCAGCCTCCAGTTTGTCGTGTTTGTGTGGAAGGATTTGGGAGGCACGGTAGCACAGTGGTTAGCACTGCTGCTTCACAGCTCCAGGGTCCTGGGTTCGATTCCCGGCTCGGGTCACTGCCTGTGTGGAGTTTGCACATTCTCCTCGTGTCTGCATGGGTTTTCTCCGGGTGCTCCGGTTTCCTCCCACAGTCCAAAGATGTGCGGGTTAGGTTCATTGGCTATGCTAAAATTGCCCCTTAGTGTCCTGGGATGTGTAGGTTAGAGGGATTAGCAGGTAAATGTGTAGGGATATGGGGATAGGGTCTGGGTGGGATTGTGTTCGGTGCAGACTCGATGGGCCGAAGGGCCTGTTTCTGCACTGTAGGGTTCTATGCTGGATTCAGGGTTTCTTGTGCCCCTGAAGGCCGGTTAAGCTGTGATTGATTGGTACAGACATTCAGTGCCTGCACTGAAATCTGAGGTCCCTATCTGCTTCAATAAGACGATCATATTAAGGGGGTAGCTACAGGACGGATGTCAGGGGTAGGTTCTTTACCCAGAGGGTGGTGAGGGATTGGAATGCCCTGCCTGCTGCAGTTGTAAATGCACCTAGTTTGGGGGCGTTTAAGAGATCTGTAGATAGGTTTATGGACGAAAAGGGATTGGTATAGGCTAGTGGGTCATTGTTTTTGTAACTGGTCGGCGCAACATCGTGGGCCAAAGGGCCTGTTCTGCGCTGTAATGTTCTATGTTCTATGTTCTATATCCCGGTACCAAAGAAAAATGGAATTGGACACTTTAGGAACTTTCAAACGGTTATTGGATCGGCGCATGGAGCACACCTGAATGATAGGCAGTGGGATAGCTTGATCTTGGTTTCAGACAAAGCTTGACATAACCTCGAAGACTGAAGGGCCTGTACTGTGCTGTACTGTTCTATGTTCTATGTTTGATCTCAGTAAGAGGTGTCACACACCAGGTTAAAATCCAACAGATTCATTTGGTAGCACAATCCAGCCGGCATCCCCACATCCTGTTTGATCTCAGCAAACTGACGTTCCAATGTGTTCCAACAGAATCACCCTCCTCAGTGCACGCTGCAGTTAAGTGACCAGAAGCAAGCTCAGATTTTCTGTAGAAGCAGTGTTATCTCTGAATATGCACATTTCCTCCTCAACTGTAACTTCTGTTGTACCCTGAAGTAAAGGCTTGTGAAACAAACTCACTGTGCTGGCATTTTGCAACAATACTGAGATCGGTGACATAACTGCCAAGAATACAGAGTCATAGAATCCCTACAGAACAGAAGGAGGCATTTGGCCCATTGAGTCTGTACCGACCACATTCTATCCAGGCTCTGTTCCTGTAACCCCACACATTTACCCTGCTAATTCCCCTGATACTAGGATCAATTTAGCATGGCCAATCAACTTAACCTCCCTTTCTTTGGACTGTGGGAGGAAACCAGAGCACCCAGAGGAAACCACGCAGACACAAGGAGAACGTACAAACTCCACATAGTATAGTCCAATCATTCACTGTATTCCCTATTAGAATATGTTACAGTGAGCGTGGTGGAAAATCTGAAGTAACAAGTAAAATAATTTTCTTGCTATTCAATGAATTCTCAGAATCATAGAACCCTACAGTGCAGAAAGAGGCCCTTCGGCCCATTGAGTCTGCACCGAACACAATCCCACCCAGGCCCTACCCCCATGTCCCTACATATTATACCCACTAATCCCTCTAACCTCTGCTATCCTGGACACTAAGGGGCAATTTCTTAGCATGGCCAATCAACCTAACCTGCACATCTTTGGACTGTGGGAGGAAACCGGAGCACCCGAAGGAAACCCACGCAGACACGAGTAGAACATGCAAACTCCACACAAACAGTGACCCGAGCCGAGAATCGAACCCAGGACCCTGGAGCTGTGAAATGCTAACCACTGTGCTACCATGCCACCCACTGTGTTTAATCTTTTTGGAGCCAGGGATTTTCAGCTAGAATACTATTGAGAGACCAGTGAGTCTCACATCATGGTAGGGAAACTATTAGAGAAACTTCTGAAGGAGAGCATCTGTCTCCACTCGGAGACGCAAAGCTTGATCAAGGGTAGTCAGCGTGGTTTTGTTAGAGGGAGGTCATGCTGAACAAATTTGATTGAATTTTGTGAGGAGGTGATGAGGTATGCAGATGAGGGTAGTGCAGTCAATGTAGACATTTGACAAGGCGCCATATGGAGACTTGTAAAGAAGGTAAATGCACATGGGATACAGGATAATTTAATAAAGTGGATTTAAAGTTGGCTCAGTTGTAGGAGAGAGGATGATGGCTACCGTAGTGACTGGAAGCAAATGTCCAGTGGTGTACCACAGGGATCTGTGTTGGGCCACCTATTATTTGTCATTTATATAAATGACATTGATGACTATGTGGGGATTTGGATTAGTAAGATGGCAGGTGTCACAAAGACTGCACTGGTGGTTAACAGTGAGACAGGATGTCTTGGGCTATGAGAAAATATAGACAGAATGGACAAATGGGCAGATAAAATGGCAGATGGAATTTAACCCTGAAAAGTGTGAGGTGATACACTTTGGAAAGAGTAATTTGACAACAAAGTATTCAATCAATGGCATTGAAGATCTGTGGAACTGTGTTTGTCCACAGATCTCTGAAAGCAGAAGGACATATTAGGTAGACGAAGGAAGTGCCGTGGACGTAGTGTACATGGACTTCAGCAAGGCTTTTGATAAGGTCCCCCATGCAAGACTTCTTGAGAAGGTGAGAGGGCATGGGATCCAAGGGCCTTTGGCCTTGTGGATCCAGAACTGGCTTGCCTGCAGAAGGCAGAGAGTGGTTGTGGATGGGTCTTTTTCGGAATGGAGGTCAGTCACCAGTGGGCTGCCCCAGGGATCTGTTCTGGGACCCTTGTTGTTTGTCATTTTCATAAATGACCTGGATGAGGAAGTGGAGGGATGGGTTAGCAAGTTCGCTGATGACACGAAGGTCGGCGGTGTTGTGGATGGTCTGGAAGGATGTCAAAAGTTGCAGCAGGACATAGATAGGATGCAGGAATGGGCGGAGAAGTGGCAGATGGACTTCAACGCGGATAAATGTGTAGTAGTCCATTTCGGCAGAACCAACGGGAGGAACGAGTACACTATTAAGGGCAGGGGTCTTAGTAGCGTTGAAGAGCAGAAGGATCTTGGGGTCCGGGTCCACAGGACTCTTAAATCGGCCTCGCAGGTGGAGGAGGTGGTCAAGAAGGCGTATGGTGTACTGGCCTTCATTAATCGAGGGATTGAGTTTAGGAGTCGGGAGGTAATGCTGCAACTTTACAGGACCCTCGTCAGGTCTCATTTGGAGTACTGTGCGCAGTTCTGGTCGCCTCACTATAGGAAAGACGTAGAAGCTATTGAAAGGGTGCAGAGGAGATTTACAAGGATGTTGCCTGGACTGGGAGGCATGCCTTATGAAGATAGGTTGAGGGAGCTGGGACTCTTTTCCCTGGAGAGGCGAAGGTTGAGAGGCGACCTGATAGAAGTTTATAAAATGTTGAGAGGAATAGATAGGGTGGACTCTCAGAGGCTATTTCCCCGGGTTGAAATGGTCGCTACGAGAGGACACAGATTTAAGGTGCGGGGAGGGAAGTACAGAGGTGATGTTAGGGGTAAGTTTTTCACTCAGAGGGTAGTGAGTGATTGGAATCGGCTGCCGTCGTCGGTGGTGGAGGCGAACTCGCTGGGGTCTTTTAAAAGACTTCTGGATGAGTATATGGGGTTTAATGGGATTGGGGGTTATAGATAGGTCTATAGATTGGTGGGGTTGATGCGATCGGCGCAACTCGAGGGCCGAAGGGCCTGTTTGTGCTGTAATGTTCTATGTTTCTATGTTTCTATGTAGAGTGGTGAAAAAGGCACTCGGTACACTTTATCAATCGAGGTACAGATTACAAAAGCTGGGAAATCCTGTTGGAATTGTATAGAACTTTGGTGGGGCCACAGCTGGAGTACTGTGTGCAGTTCTGGTCGCCATATTATCGGTAAGATATGATTGCACCGAAGAGGATGCAGAGAAGTTTCACCAGACTTCTGCCTGGGATGGAACATTTAATTTATGGAAAGAGGTTGGTTGGGCTTGGGTTGTTTTTGTTAGAACAGAGAAGTCTGAGGGGTGACCTGATTGAGGTGTACAAGGAACATGGAATAAGGAGCAGCTATTCTCTTCAGTTGAAGGGTCAGTCACGAGGGGACATAGGTTCAAGATGAGGGACAGGAGGTTTGAGGGGGGCATATGAGGAAAACTTTTTTATCAAGAATTTGGTGACAGTCTGGAATGTGCTGCCTGGGAGGGTGGTGGAGGTGGGTTGCCTCACAGTTTTTATAAAGCATCTGGATGAGCACTTGGCACATCATAACATTCAAGGCTATGGGCCAAGTGCTGGCAGATGGGATTAGGTGTGAATTCAGGTGTTTCTAATGTGTTGGTGCAGTCTCCATGGGCCAAAGGACCTCTTCTGCACTGTACAATTCTATGGTGATATGATCTTTCAGATCATCTTCACCATCATAATTAATGGTCACAAGTAGTTCAAAACATGCTGGGTCTATGGATTAATTCCATGCTTTTAGAATATTTAGCAGAATGAAACAGGTTTATTCAGACAAAAAGATCTTTGCAGCTGATATTTCACTATTCTTCACTTCTCTGCCCACAATGCCGTAATGACAGATAAGGCAAGCAGTCAGTTCGCAAACTCAGTCCAACCAGAATAGGGATCAAACCAAGTCTTGTTGGTGCCAATCTGATCCACATCAGCCAACCCCCAAGAAGTCCAGATTGCTGTGGCAACATACACCTTTACACTGTTGTAGCCTGGAGTTAAGGATGGTGATGATAATGGCTCCATTTTCTTTTCATCACGTAGCTGTGTATTGGGAAGGTTTGTAAGTTGTTTCCCAACTTGTTCTGGCCACACCTAACTTGGCCACCAAGTCCTGGAGTGAGACTTGAACACTGAGCCCTTAGCTCAGAGGTAGGACATTATCCACTGTTCCCCAAGACTATCAGGTAAACAATAAAATACTCTAAGCCTTAGATCTAAGAATGCGGACTCAGTGACTAAAGAATCCTTAAATTCAGGACTTTGGGATTGTTCAAGCAGTTTTTGCATCAATGTCAGTCTGGTTTCTTTGTGAGATTGTTTTGGCTGCCAGATCCAAAGATGTGCGGGCGAGGTTGATTAGCCATTCTAAATTGCCCCTTAGTGTCCTGGGATGCATAGGTTAGAGGGATTAGTGGGTAAATATGGAGGGATATGGGGATAGGGCCTGGGTGTGATTGTGGTCGGTGCAGATCCGACGGCCGAATGGCCTCTTTCTGCACTAAACAAAATCAATCAAATTGCACTCTTCAATAAGTGTTTCAAATAAACCTGGCATTTTCAAGCTGGAAAAAATGCCTTTAAAAATGAATCATTAGCAAAATATTTTTCTTGACTCAACAACGATGCAAACTATCTTTGATTTGCTTTTGTCTTTAATTTAGTCTCATTTCCTTTAAACTGGATTTCATTTAGTGGAATCACACAATCTATTTAAAGTCAGACAAATCAGCCACTCTGAGGGTAATAGCATTCTACAATGATGGCTTCACCATGTGCTAAACTGTAATTGCGTCATTCCAATATGCCAGGAATTTTAGCCTCAAAACACTGGTTTATTGTGTGCTGACCTCAAGAGGCTAGAAGAAAGCACTGCATCAGAGTTCACAGACCACCTTCAACTGATAGAAACTAACTGAGAAACTCTGGCGTCTGAGAAAATCAGCACATTTGGTGCAAAACATGAGCCTCCAGACTGGTTGCACATGTTTCACACACTTGTCACTCACGATTACTGTTGAAGCCATTTCAGTATTACAGACATCCATCTGATTATTATCATTCTTCCCCCATTATCATAGCTGGAAGATTCTCTACCACCCATTGCTCTGACAGGACAAGGGCCAGTTATACATTTTAAGTCTAACTGTTGTAATTTTGCGGTTTCACAGATAACATGACCACACAAACAGCTATTGGTTTTCATAAAATATACTAATTCTCAGGACATGGACATGGATATCAGTGAACATCCCTAAAACATTGTTAATTTTTTAGAGCACCCAGCAATAGAGCACAGAACAAGACTATTCAGACCATCGCTACCATACAGAATGAGACTACTTGGCCCATCATTATAGCACACAATGAGGCTAATTCAGGCCATCATTACCACACAAAATGAGATTATTCAGCCCATAGTCACAGTAAGACTAAGACTACTCAACCCATCATTACAACACAGCCTAAGACTAATCAGCCCACGTATAGATGCACACAAACTCATATATGCAGAAACAGACACAAATATACACTTACATGTGCACACATACAAACACACACACACACATGCACACACACCACAAACACACACACATATGCAGCAACACACACACATATATGTGCACACACAAATGCACAGACACACAACTGTGCAAATGCACTTCGTGCACACACAACAATCTTATGCATGCGCAAACAGGAAAAACACATGCACACACACCATACACTGGCTGCTTACTGTGGGGCTACACATACACACACACACACGCACACACCCACCCTCTTCTTGGGCCAGTAAAGTACAAAACTCCAGACTGAGAGACAATCTGCTTCCATCCTCCATTTTTGTATGAATTTCACTGAAGCCAGCTCAGATCTTGCAGCTCCTGTGGCAAACTTGTGGTTGGGGTTAGTTAAACCCAACTCCTGTGCTCGACTCTAATCTCCCTTCTTTTCCCTGGTGACCAGGAATTGAGGCCTAGTCTTTCTCCCTATAGCTCTGCTTCTTAAGTGAAAAGTCCAAAAGATTTTCTTAGTTAACTCTGCTGCTCAGTATTTTCTAATGATCATTTTTGTTAATGACTCACTTTTAAAATGTTCACTTTTTTGTTTTGATATTGATGTCATTTATGTTTTATTCATACCTCAAGTATTTGTATGAAATTCATGTTTCATGTTATGCCAAATTAGATCTAAGGCAGCTGTTGCAGAGTTTCTTGCTGACGGGAATGTGAGGCTCTCTGGAATCTGATTGCTTTTTGGATAAGCTGGCAAAAGGGGTTATTTTTACTCCACTTGAAAATGAAAGTGTTGGAAATGCTCAGCATGTCTGGCATTATCTGTGCAGAAGGAAACCAAATTCACTGACCTTTTATCATGGGGATTTTTAGTGTTTCACATCTGTTTCACTCGAACTATATAACACAGTATACAGTATTGTTTCTTGCATGCTATATTGCATACCGTTCATAGGGAAGGAAAGGAGAGAGTGCAGAATGTACTCATACAGTCATTGCTAGGGTGTAGAGAAAGATCAACTTAGTGCAAGGTAGGTCCATTCAAAAGCCTGATGGCAACTGTGAAGAAGCTGTCCTTGAGTTGGTTTTTATGGGACCTTAGACTTTTGTATCTTTTCCCTGAAGGAACAAGGTGAGAGTATGTCCGGGGCGTATGGCGTCCTTAATTATGCAGGCTGCTTTTCTGAAGCAGCAGCAAGTGTTGATAGAGTCAATGGATGGGAGGCTGGTTTATGTGATGGATTGAGCTATATTCAAGACCTTCTGTAGTTTCTTGCAGTCTTGGGTAGAGCAGGAGCCATTACCAAGCTGTGATATAACCAGAAGGTGCACCTATAAAAGTTGGTGAGAGTCGTAGTTGACATGCCAAATGTTCTTTGTCTTCTGAGAAAGTAAGGGCGTTGGTGGGCTTTTTTAGTTATAATGTCAGCATGGGGGAACCAGGACAGATTGGTCGTAATCTGGACACCTAAAAACTTAAAGCTCTCAACCATGTCTACTTCATCCCCATTGATGTAGACAGGTGCATGTTCTCCTTTATGCTTCCTGAAGTCGATGACAGTCTTTTTCATTTTGTTGACGTTGAGGGAGAGATTATTGTCATCGCACCAGTTCACCAGATTCTCTGTGTCATTCCTGTACTCTGTCTCGTCATTGTTTGAAATCCAACCCACTGCAGAGCTGTCATCAGCAAACTTAAAAATGGCCACACAGTCGTAGGTATATAAAAACTGTAGTTTAAGAAGAGCACAGCCTTGTGGGCACTGGTGTTGAGGATGATCATGGGGGAGGTGTTGTTGTCTATTCTTACTGATTGTGGTCTGTGGATTAGGAAGTTCAGGATCCAGCCGCAGAGGGAGCAGCCAGGACACTGCACATATACCAATCAAGGTATAGGAGTTATCTCCATCTACTCACAACTATTTGTTAGGGTTACATCATACATAAGATACAAATATTAAAACCAATCACAACTGTTGCGTGCCTGCTTAGTTATATTATCCAACTTGCATGAAGCTTTCATCTTGTTAACTCATCTAATTCATTATTGTTACAAGTTGTTCTTAACATCCTAGCTTGAGCCTGGATTTGTGGATATTAAACACCTCTCCCATGTCCAGGTGTCTGATTTAATGAAGTCTTTTAGACTAGGGCCTTTGTTAGATAAACTGACTTATATTTCGGGATTCCGTCCCTTATAACTAGGCCCTGATGCTGATCTGGGTCAGATTTAACAATGTGGTTTCTCTCATAGTAGCTTATATGATTGTAAACTTATGTGATTACTAATCCTTTCACCCTGTGAACTTGCACAGATCCTGGACCTGAAGTGTTGACTCTCTCACTCTGCTGGGCCTGCTTAGTAGTCTGAGAAATTTCTCTTTATATTTCAGATTTCCAGCATCTGCAATATTTTGCTCCATGCTGAGCAGTTGTAAATGTCATTAATAAAAATTTTTATCACTGAATGCAAACTGTATTTTTTCTGTTAACAAAGCCCACTTGTGTAGACAGAATTAGTGTATTATTATAGTGTATTATTAGTATATTAGTAGGTCAATTAGTTGGTGCTAGTTTTCCTGGAAGGTTTGTCATTTTTAAATGTGGATTCAGGAGTCATGCACTAATAGAGTGTGAGACTGTTAGTTCAAAATATTCTCATTTATATACAGGAGTTTTCTTTGCGGTGCTTGTAAGGTTCAAACCTACTGTGTGTTGCTGTCTGGATATGACATAAGGTCAGGTTTAAAGATACAGAGATGCTTGCATAATATGAATGAGCATGTTATGTGTAACTGACAAAACTGTTCTATCGTACTGAAACCTAAGGTTTTAAGAGTCTTTATAAATAGGATACCTTATAAATGGGTGCAAACATCAAGGAATTTTACTAATCCTACATGAAACAGTTCAACACATTCTGACTATGGTTCCCAATTCTGGGCATTTGAATGATGTGAAGGAAATTATATCTGGCTCAGAAACAGGAGAAGCCTCAAGGCCCATAATTTCTCTCCTTGTTCTTGGGTGGGTGAGTGGGAGGTGGGTGAGTGAGAATATGGGTGAGTGGGTAGCTAGGTGAGGTGTTTAGGTGGATGAGAGTGCACTATGAGTGAGTGGGTGGGGAGGGTGATTATTATCATTCTCGTCCTTGGATTTTCCTTTGCTGCTTTGAAATTAAGGCACAAGTGTTCTGTTTTCACAGTCTATGACGCATCTCAAGACCTTAACGGGAGAAAACATTCTACTATAAAGCAATCCAAACTGAGACCACACTCACTTTATTGATTTTAATAAGAGAGAAATCCAACTGAATGCTACCAACTTAATATTAAACCACAGGCAAGTGAACCGTGTTCTGCACCAAACAAAATCAAATTAGGTTTTATTTTATTTCAACGGATATCAAAAATTTTCAGCAAAAATTTTCAGAGATAATACCAGGCACTCTATTCTTTCCCTCTCTTTTAATAATAACAATTGGTTTTAGTACGAGACTGAGAAAGCCATTGCTTTTACAGAAGTCATTTCTAACAAAAAGCCAAGTTTCATTTAACTCTTGAATTTCCAAATCGTTTTGAGTATTCTCAGAATCCCATACTCTTGCAGTCTGCATCTGGGACTGACTCCAATTCCTCATTCAACCTGATTTCTTATTGTTTTGCAGACAGCCACAAAGTATTAGCTCACTGATTAATTACACCGATTACCGAAAAGATAATCGCAGCTTATTTTAGAGAGGACTACAGATTACCATTTAATCAATAAAAAATTGGTGGACATAAACCATTCTCCAGCTCCTCAGTTACCCAATTAACCATCTTATGGTTAATCCTTGGTATATTTCTCCCTAATCTTCGAATGTTCCAATTCACATTCAGCATTCCTTAACTTTTGTTCCTCTGACAGGTACAAGTTTGTTCAGCCTTCTCCGAATTGTTGGAAAAATGTTTAATTTCACAAATGGCGGAAGTTTTATTTAGCTTGAGGATTGAAATTTTGTGAAGTAAGTTCATGGAGGCACCTGAGTCTGAGAGACTGTGAAACACCCTCCAAAATAATTACCATTCACACAATGGCTTACTTTAGGATTTAGGGTGTGTAAACATAAATTATCAGTGGCCATCCCTTAGAGTTTTGTCCAGCTGACTTGCCTTGCCATTCTCTTGCGTCAAGCACTGATTTCACAATAACCTTCAACTATGACACCTCTTAAGGGCTGTTAGTTCTTTCAACATCAGACACAATCCACTGGGCTAATTTTGTTGAAGCCAATTGCCGAGATTCTCCCAGCTATGTGCTTCCGGGTGGAGGGAGGCAGCACATTGTTTGTTGGCGGCGGGATTCTCTAGTCCTGCCCCTGTCAATGGGAATTCCTATTCCCACCACACCACACCGGCAGGAAATCTGCTGCTGGTGGGACCAGAGAATCACACCAGTGTGAACAGCCGGAGAGTTCTGGCTAATATCTAAAGAGGTGAATCCCACTTTTATTCCAATTACTTCTTGCTCCTGGTACCTTTCTGTCATTCACTGCCTCCCCCAGTTGTCATCCAGCACCCCCCACCCCTGCCGATTGCAACAAGCATACTCCCCCCCACCCCCGCCCCTCTCTCAGCATGGTCCGTCCGATCCACGCACCCCAGCATGAGCTGATCCCACACGTGATCCTTGCTGGTGAGCCTGGACAATAGTGTCCCATGTTCACTTGTAATATTTAAATTCTAATTTGAAAAGCATTTAAAAATTCAATCAGTCTTGCGCCAGTCATCCAGTGCTGGTAAGATCGTTAGAGGCGAGAAATCGGATGCAAACCTGATTTCTCAGCTTTCTCACAATTTTACCACCTCTCTCATCGGCCAGAGCGGTGAAGTGGTAAGATCTCCATCATTGTATGTTTTCAAGAAGGAGTTAGATATCGCTCTTCGGGCTAAAGGCATCAAAGGATATGGGGGATGGTGGGATTATCAGCCATGATCATATTGAATGGTGGAGCAGGCTCGAAGGGCCGAATGGTCTATCTCTGCTCCTAGTTGCTATGTCGATCCACTCATGGTGAGTTCATTGAAGTTCTTGTGGTAACAGAGTCTTGTAGTGGAGAATTTCTTGTTTCCCGAGCTGTGATAGTAAAGTTTGCTTTTTTTTAAAAAAATCAACAAGTTTTTATTATCCCAAGACTGCCCCCACTACAAGGATCAATTCAATAATTATACATTTTTTATCAGCTTACATGACTTTAGTAGTACAAGCAGTGGTACATCGAACAAAACAAATTCTATGACCTTGGTTCTGTGACTACTTCATGCCTTGTTTTCTGTAATAAACAACTCTGTGACTGGTGCAAGTGCACAAGTCCTTGAAGGTGGCAGTACAAGTGGAGAAGGTGGTGAAGAAGGCTTATGGTATGCTTGCCTTTATAGGGAGGGGTACAGAGTATAAAAGCTGAGGTCTAATGTTGCAGAACGTTGTACAGAACGTTGGTTCACCCGCATTTGGAGTACTGTGTCCAGTTCTGGTCACCATACTACCGGAAGGACGTGGAGACCCTGGAGAGAGTGCAGAGGAGGTTTACCAGGATGTTGCCTGGTATGGAAGGACTGAGCTACGAGGAGAGATTGGGCAAATTGGGGCTGTTCTCCTTAGAAACACGGAGAATGAGGGGAGATTTAATAGAGGTGTATAGGATTATGAAGGGTATAGATAGAGTGAACAGTGGTAAGCTTTTTCCCAGGTTGGATACAAAAATTACGAGGGGCCACAGGCTTAGGGTGAGAGGGGCGAGGTATAATTCAGATGTTAGAGGGAGGTTTTTCACACAGAGGGGGCCTGGAATGCACTGCCAAGTAGGGTAGTGGAGGCAGGCACGCTAGAATTGTTTAAGGCTGACCTAGATAGGCACATGAGCAGACTAGAGATGGAGGGATACAGGAGACTGTTCTAAATAAAGATCAAGAGCCTTAGGACATTTCTGGGAATCAATTGATTCCTACGGACCGTTCAACATATTTTATAGCTCCCTTGTCTTACTTCTGGGGATTCCGTGAATGTCTGTATAAATTGTACATGTTTATTGATGTCTTTTCTTTTACTTCACAGGTGATTCGGTCCGCCTTGTTGACCAACAAGGGGCATTCACGCGATGGGTCGTGCGAGGGCTGCTCTTGGATGTTGCTTCGAGAGTTGCCTAGTGCTTCACGTCATTAGTGTACGCTTAAACTGGACCAACTGACAGGCAACACGACAGCTCAGTAACTATCACTGTTTACTGTCCAGATACATGGATTTGGGCCAGTGTCTGTGGGAGTTTGCACATTCTCCCCGTTATTGCGTGGGTTTTCTCTGGGTACTCCGGTTTCCTCCCACACCTCAAAAACGTGCTCTTAGGCTGATTGGTGTTAACAAATTGTCCCTAAATTAGGCGTCCCTCAATCTGGTTATAATTCCTTTATTGTGGAGTCCAAAAGACGGAGACAAAGGTCATAGGTAGAAGAGGGCACCCACAATGTTAAAATGGCGGTGCGGGCTTGTTGGACCGAAGGGCCTATATCCTGTGCTGTTCTGTTCTTTGTTCTTTGTGACTCCTTCATCCCCGACCTTATCTAATGTCTCGTATGTTATCTCACAGTGAATGGAGCCAACCTTGTTAAGACAGGCTTTCCTGGTGATAATCATGTCTCACTCAGGCTGTGCGTAGTCAACCTTATCAAGACAGACTGAGGCCAAGCATTTGGCCTTCTCTGGTTGTAGTTGTTTCTTTGTTCAGAGTCAGTTTTACAGGAGTCTGGCATTTTGAAATGGCTTGTTCTGCTTTCCTTATTTCATACTAAATACTTGACCATTTTTCCCATCACACCACTGCTTCATTCGTACACTATCACAAGAGAACCTCTCTCTCTCTTCTCCAGTTCCCAAAGCAGGGTGTATCGGAGAACCAGACCGCACACTCTTTACCCTGATCCAGCACTCTTCATGTTCAGTCAAATCCAGTTCCTGCTCCAGCCAGAATATTCACAATCATTCTCAAACAACAGTGGGCGGGTGGCACAGTAGCACAGAGGTTGGCACTGCTGCTTCACAGCTCCAGGAACCTGGGTTCGATTCCCGGCTCGGGTCACTGTCTGTGTGGAGTTTGCACATTTTCTGCGTGGGTTTCTTCCGGGTGCTCCGGTTTCCTCCCACTCTGCATGCACACCTATCATGGGAATGAACTGGCAGCATGACCACGATGATGCCAATCTCTTTTTTCAGGGGACTATTGAAATTTGCCCCTTTGGTCAGCTGTTGTTAATAGAATCATAGAACCCTACAGTGTAGAAAAAGGCCCTTCGGCCCATTGAGTCTGCATTGACCACAAATCCACCCAGGCCCTACCCGATATCCCTATATATTTTACCCACTAATCCCTCTAACCTACACATCTCAGGACACTAAGGGGCAATTTTTAGCATGGCCAGTCAACCTAACCCGCACATCTTTGGACTGTGGGAGGAAACCGGAGCACCCGGAGAAAACCCACGCAGAAAATGTGCAAACTCCACACAGACAGTGACCCGAGCCGGGAATCGAACCCAGGTTCCTGGAGCTGTGAAGCAGCAGTGCCAACCTCTGTGCTACTGTGCCACCCGCCCACTGTTGTTTGAGAATGATTGTGAATCACTCCAGGAGATCCAGATTTGTAAATACAACCTTGTGTTCAATTTGTTTGGAAACAACTTTGGGAAAATAGTTCCAGCAAATTGCGGCCTGGCTTATGCAATGAAATAATTCACTCCTGTCTCATTGAAACTTACAACATTCTTACAGAACATGACACCATAAGAACAAAAAGAATAAAGAACAGTACAGCACAGAAAGAGGCCCTTCGGCCCTCCAAGCCTTGCCAATCATGATGCTTGCCCAAACTAAACCCATATGTACTTATGGAGTTTGTAAAATTCCATTCTCATCTTATTCCTGTAGATGCCATCACAGGGTGGGATCCAATTATAACACTACTGCTCTGGCTTGCCCGCATGTTAACATGAGTTTACTCATGCGGGCAAAGGAGGGATGATCAGGATGGTTGATGATCAGCAGTTGTGGTTCACACCAGGACTTTCCATCTTGGCAGGAAAAGTTGCTGCTTGATGCCTATTCTGTCATTTCTATAACCTTGGAAAGAACATAGAACATAGAACACTACAGCACAAACAGGCACGTTGTGCCGATCATATCCATACCTACCAGGCCATAGAACTGTCTGGAACTCCCAATCCCATTAAATCCCATGTACTCATCCAGAAGTCTTTTAAAAGACCCCAGCGAGTTTGCCTCTACCACCACGGATGTCAGCCGATTCCACTCACTCACGACGCTCTGAGTGAAAAACTTACCCCTATGTGTCTAGGGCGGTGGATAGAGGAGAGCCGGTGGATGTGGTCTTGATTTTCAGAAGGCGTTTGACAAGGTACCTCACAAGAGGTAATTGCAGAAGGTCAGGGGGCATGGAGTTGGGGGTAGGGTGTTAGCGTGGATAGAGGATTGGTTGTCAAATAGGAGGCAGAGAGTGGGGGTCAATGGGTGCTATTCGGATTGGCGGATGGTGACTAGTGGGGTGCCCCAGGGGTCGGTGCTGGGGCCTCAGCTATTTACCATTTATATAGATGATCTGGAGGAGGGAACCGAGTGTAGGGTGTCGAAATTTGCTGATGACACCAAAATTGGTGGAAAGGCAAATTGTGCGGAGGGTGTGGAGAGTCTGCAGAAGGATCTAGATAGGCTGGGCGAATGGGCCAGGAACTGGCAAATGGAATTTAATGTTGGCAAGTGCGAGGTGGTCCACTTTGGTAGGAGGAATGGTAGGAAGGATTATTACTTACGTGGAGAAAAACTGCAGCAGGCGATGGTGCAGAGGGACCTCGGGGTCCTTGTGCATGAGTCGCAAAAACCCAGCTTGCAGGTGCAGCAGGTGGTCAGGAAGGCGAATGGGATGCTGACCTTCATAGCGAGGGGGATTGAATATAAAAGTAGGGAGGTCTTGCTGCAGCTGTATAGGGCATTGGTGAGGCCGCAGCTGGAGTACTGTGTGCAGTTTTGGGCGCCGTACTTACGCAAGGATATTTTGGCCTTGGAGGGAGTGCAGAGGAGGTTTACTAGGCTGATACCAGAGTTGAGGGGGTTGAGCTATGAGGAGAGGCTGAATAAATTAGGCTTGTACTCGTTAGAGTTTAGAAGAATGAGGGGAGATCTCATTGAGACGTATAAGATGATGAATGGGATGGATAGGATAGAGGTGGAGAGACTCTTCCCGCTCAGAAAGGACAGTAGGACTAGGGGGCACAGCCTCAAGATAAAGGGGGGGGGGCGGTTTAGAACAGAGTTGAGGAGGAACTTCTTCACTCAAAGGGTGGTGAATCTCTGGAATTCTCTGCCCGTTGAAGTGGTGGAGGCTGCCTCGCTAAATATTTTTAAGACGCGGGTTGATGGGTTTTTGATAAGACAGGGGATTAAGGGTTATGGGGAGAGGGCGGGAATGTGGAACTGAGCCACGACAGATCAGCCATGATCTTATTGAATGGCGGGGCAGGCTCGAAGGGCCAGATGGCCTACTCCTGCTCCTATTCCACCTCTGAACCTGCTCCCCAGCGCCTTAAATCTGTGTCTTCTCGTAGCGACCATTTCAGCCCTGGGAAATAGCCTCTGAGAATCCACCCTATCTATTCCTCTCAACATTTTATAAACCTCTATCAGGTCGCCTCTCAACCTTCATCTTTCCAGGGAGAAGAGACCGAGCTCCCTCAATCTATCTTCATAAGGCATGCCTCCCAATCCAGGTAACATCCTTGTAAATGGAAAGGTGGCACCAGTGGCTGCAGCAGCAGGCCTATAAATTTGAGGCCTTTCTGTGCAGCTATAAATGGACTTTATACACATGCCCAAATGCATGGGGTATAGCTTTGTACTTGTTATTGTATGTTTATTTTCACAATGGTTAGAAGCATATCCAACTAGAAAGAATGATGCTGTTTCTGTAGGTAAGTTGCTATTACATGAATATGATCCTTGATTTGGATTCCCGAGATGCTATCTAGTGACACTTTATAGGGGAAGTGATACAGGAACTACTGAAAGCATTACAATGCAGACATCGCCTTTCCTGCACCTACCATCCTCAATCTGCAGGTGCAGTTGAGGGGTAAAACGGGATAGTAAAGAAGAAGCTGGCCAAATTGTGTGAGGAAACAGGCTTGAAACCCTACCCCTGGTCCTCGTGACCATGCGTTCCCATCCTAATTGTACTACCTCTTTGACACTTTAACGACCTTGCATTGTATTAAAAGTCGACTAAGGTTGCTGGTACCCAAGGGTCTCTGATATTCCCACCACCTCCCCGGGCAGCATATTCCAGACATTCACCACCCTCTGTGTAAAAAAGTTGCTTCGCACATCTCCTCTCAAGTTCCCCCCATGCACCCAAACATATGTCCCCTAGTACTTGATTTTTCTGGAAAGAGCATCTGACTATCCACTCTGTCCATGCCACTCATAATCTTGCAAACCTCTATCAGGTCGCCCCTCAACCTCTGTCACTCTGGTGAGAACAAACCGAGTTTATCCAACCTCTCCTCACAGATAATACCCTCCAGACCAGGCAACATCCTGGTAGAATGTGGTAGGTGTGTTTAACTTGGCTGGGAGAGTTTTGAACATGGGGACACAGTCTCAGGGTAAGGGACAGGCCAGTCAAGACTGATATGAGGATGAATTCCTTCACTCAGAGGATGGTGAATCTTTGACTCAGAGGAAGTTCAGATATCAAGAGTGTTCAACACAGGAACTGATAGATATCTGGATGTGAATGACATCAAGGGTATAGGGATGGTGAGAAAAATGGAGGGAGAGTTAGGTGATCAGGTACAAATGTAAAAGCAAATGACAGTGGATGCTGGAATCTGAAGCAAAAACAGAAAGTGCTAGAAAATCCCAGCAGGTCTGATAGCATCCGTGGAGAGAGAATGGAGCCAATGTTTCCAGTCTGGATGGCTTTTCGTCAGAGCTGCTAGGCATGATCAGTTTGAATGGGAGAGCAAACTCAATGGGCCAAATGGCCTGCCATTTCCTATCCCTCTACATCCATCATTACCTGAGATTTTCTCATCTGTTGAAGTTGTACTTCATTTCAGCTGAATTAACTCTGACAGCTTTCAAATCTTTGGATTTAAAATGAAAAGCTTTCCCAATAATTTCCAGAGATGGAAATTAGGTTGTGCATTATCAAGGGAAATTCTCTCTAGAATTAGCAATTTATTCATTACAAAATGAGAGCTTGTTGCTGCTGTCTTGCTCTCTGAGACTAGGAGCATTGCAGTAAGCTCTGCAATAATGAGTGATAGTTTTCAACAACCTCTCAACACTTAGTGCTGTGTAGACAGGCGCAAAGTATCTTTAAAAAAGTCTCCTCATCACAACAAGCTGAGAACCTACAAACTGCGACAAGAAAACTGTCTCCAAACCTCACTGTAGATTTGGTGAATGGACAATTTACAAATCGGCTAATTGAATGAAAAAACCATGATGCGGAGATGTCGGTGTTGGACTGGGGTGGGCAACGCCAGGCTAAAGTTCAACAGGTTTATTTGGAATCATGAGCTTTCAAAAAACTGCGCTCACTCACCTGATGATGGAGTAGCGCTCCAAAAGCTCTTGATTCTAAATAAACTTGTTGGACTTTAATCTGGTACGGCAAGACTTCCTACTGAATGAAAAATGACACTGAGGGGAAGAGACACTGCTGCCTCATTGCCAGTAGAGGGAGGTGTTGGTTCTCAAATCACCAAAACTTCATTTACCAGGAAAAACATGTCAACAGATGAGAAATGTCACATCATGAGACCTCAATAGGGAGTGTTGCACTGTCAAGAGGGCCAGTATTGAGGGAGTGATGCACTGTCTGATTGATGTTCAGCACTGAGGGAGCACTGCACTTTCAGAAGGTCAGCACAGAGGGAGTGCTGTACTCTTGAAGGATCAGTGCTGAGGAAGTGCTGCACTGCATGGGAGTTAGTCCTAATGGAGTGCTGCATTGTCAGAGGGTCAGTACTGAGGGAGTGCTGCATTGTCAGAGGGTCAGTACTGAGGGAGTGCAACACAGTCAGAAGGCCACTAATGAGGGAGTGCTGCCCTGTCAGAGGGTCAGTACTGATGGCTTGCTGCACTATCAGAAGGTCAGTTCTGAGAGAACATTGCACTATCATAGGATCAGTACTGAGGGTGTATTGTACTGTCAGAGGATCAGTATTGAAGGAGTGCTACATATCAGAAGGTCAGTACTGAGAGAGTATTGTCCATCCGGGAGCCAATAATGAGGGAGTGCTGCACTATCAGGGGGCCAGTAATGAGGTAGTGCTGTGCTCTCAGAGAGGTCCATGCAGAGGGAGTGCTGTACTGACACATGGTCAGTACTGAGAGAACGCTGCACTGTCGGAGAGTCAGCAGTGAGAGAGTGCAGAATTGTTAGAGGGTCAGCACTGAGTGAGTGTTTCACTGCCAGCAGGCCAGTACTAAGGGAATGCTGCACTATCAGGGGGTCAGTACAGAGGGAGGCCTGCACTGACAGAGGGTCAGTAGTGAGGGAGAGTAGAACTGTTAGAGGGTCAGTGCTGAGGGAGTGTTTCACGGCTAGGTGATCAGTAGTGAGGGAGTGCTACATTGTCATAGGGTCAATACAGAGGGAGTGCTGCACTGTCAGAGGGTCAGTACTGAGGGAGTGCTGCACTGTCAGAGGGTCAGTGCTGAGGGAGTGCTGCTCTGTCAGATGATCAGTACTGAGGGAGTGCTGCACTGTCAGATGGTCAGTACAGAGGGAGTGCTGCACTGTCAGAGGGTCAGTACTGAGGGAGTGCTGCACTGTCAGGGGGTCAGTACTGAGGGAGTGCTGCACTGTCAGGGGGTCAGTACTGAGGGAGTGCTGCACTGTCAGAGGATCAGTACTGAGGGAGTGCTGCACTGTCAGATGGTCAGTACTGAGGGAGTGCTACATTGTCATAGGGTCAATACAGAAGGAATGCTGCACTGTCAGAGGATCAATACAGAGGGAGTGCTGCACTGTCAGAGGGTCAGTGCTGAGGGAGTGCTGCACTGTCAGAGGGTCAGTACTGAGGGAGTGCTGCACTGTCAGAGGGTCAGTACTGAGGGAGTGCTGCACTGTCAGAGGGTCAGTGCTGAGGGAGTGCTGCACTGTCAGAGGGTCAGTACTGAGGGAGTGCTGCACTGTCAGAGGGTCAGTACTGAGGGAGTGCTGCACTGTCAGATGGTCAGTACTGAGGGAGTGCTGCACTGTCAGAGGGTCAGTGCTGAGGGAGTGCTGCACTGTCAGATGGTCAGTACTGAGGGAGTGCTGCACTGTCAGAGGGTCAGTGCTGAGGGAGTGCTGCACTGTCAGAGGGTTAGTACTGAGGGAGTGCTGCACTGTCAGAGGTTCAGTACTGAGGGAGTGCTGCACTGTCAATGGGTCAGTACTGAGTGAGTGCTGCACTGTCAATGGGTCAGTACTGAGTGAGTGCTGCACTGTCAATGGGTCAGTGCTGAGGGAGTGCTGCACTGTCAATGGGTCAGTACTGAGGGAGTGCTGCACTGTCAATGGGTCAGTACTGAGTGAGTGCTGCACTGTCAATGGGTCAGTGCTGAGGGAGTGCTGCTCTGTCAGAGAGAGGATTCTTTATCCTTTAAACCATTTTGTTTGCTACTTTTGCTTTGTTCATGTGAACAGCATTGTTTTCTGACATTGAATGTCACCCCATTAAGGGTCAAATACTTTGTAATTGTTTGGCCCTTAGTAACATATGAACAGGAGTAGGCCATTCAGCCTATTGAGCTGTCTGCGCTTTCAGTACAATCATGGCTGATTAGACATTTCAATGCCTTTTACACCCACTGTCCCATAACCATTTATGTTATTGTTAATCAGAAATCAATCAATCCCTACTTTAAACACACTCAATGACTGAACTTCCAGCTCCCTGGAGTAAGAGTTCCAAAGATTCACTGTGTAAAGAAAATTCCTTCATCTTGGTCATAGACTCATAGAGTCGTAGAGGTTTACAGCACAGGCCCTTCGGCCCAACTTGTCCATGCAGCTGTTATTTTTTTTAAAACCCCCTAAACTAATCCGAATTAGCACTTGGAGTACTGTGTGCAGTTCTGGTCCCCACATTACAGGAAGGATGTGGAGGCTTTGGAGAGGGTGCAGAGGAGGTTTACCAGGATGTTGCCTGGTATGGAGGGGAGATCCTATGAGGAGAGATTGAGAGATTTGGGGTTGTTTTCGCTGGAAAGAAGGCGGCTAAGAGGGGATCTCATTGAAACATATAAGATGATTAGAGGTTTAGACAGGGTAGATAGTGATAGCCTTTTTCCTAGGATGGAGAAAGCTAGCACGAGGGGGCACGATTTTAAATTAAGGGGGGGTAGTTATAGGACAGATGTCAGGGGTAGGTTCTTTACCCAGAGGGTGGTGAGGGACTGGAATGCCCTGCCAGCTGCAGTTGTAAATGCACCTAGTTTGGGGGCGTTTAAGAGATCTGTGGATAGGTTTATGGATGAAAAGGGATTGGTTTAGGTTAGTGGGTCATTGTTTTGTAACTGGTCGGCGCAACATCGTGGGCCGAAGGGCCTGTTCTGCGCTGTAATGTTCTATGTTCTATGTTCTATGAATTGTCTGCATTTGGCCCATATCCCTCTATACCATCATACCCACGTAACTATCTAAATGCTTTTTAAAAGACAAAATTGTACCCGCCTCTACCACTACCTCTGGCAGCTTTTTCCAGACACCGACCACCTTCTGGACACTTTTGTATTTCTCCCCTCTCACCTTAAACCTATGCCCTCTAGTTTTATGCTCCCCTACCTTTGGGAAAAGATATTGGCTATCTACCTTGTCTATGCCCCTCATTATTTTATAGACCTCTATAAGGTCACCTCTCAGCCTCCTATACTCCAGAGGAGGAAGTCCCAGTCTGTTCAGCCTTTCCTTATAACTCAATCCATCAAGTCCCGGTAGTATCCTAGTAAATCTTTTCTGCATTCTTTCTAGTTTAATAATATCATTTCATAGGATAATATCATAGGATGGCCAGAATTGCACACAGTATTCCAAGTGTGGCCTTACAAATGTCTTGTACAACTTCAACAAGACTCCCCAACTCCTGTATTCAATGTTCTACCTGATGAAACCAAGCATGCTGAATGCCTTCTTCACCACTCTGTCCACCTGTGACTCCACTTTCAAGGAGCTATGAACGTGTACCCCTAGATCTCTTTGTTCTGCAACTCTCCCCAATGTCCTAATATGAACTCGTCCGAAGTCCTTATTTTGAATTTGTGCCCCCTTTTCTCAAATCCCCAACCAGAGGAAACTTCTTATCTGTATCTACCCTGTCTACTCCTTTAAGTATTTTGTAGGTTTCATTGACATCACCTTTCAGTCTTCGAAACCAGTTTGCCTAATCTGTCTTCATAAGACAGTCCTACCATCTCCGGAACAAGTCTGGTGAACCTTCATTGCGTTTCTTCTATAGCAGTGATATCCTTTCCGAGATTATGGTCCCATCATAATCCCATCATAGATTGTGAGGAAGGGTGTCATAGTTTGCAGGATGACTTAGATAGGTTGCAGAGCTGGGCTGAGAGGTGGCGGATGGAGTTTAATGTGGAGAAGTGTGAGGTAATTCATTTCGGTAGGAATAACAGATGTGTTGAGTATAGGGCTAACGGGAGGACTTTGAATAGTGTGGAGGAGCAGAGGGATCTAGGTGTATGTGTACATAAATCCCTGAAAGTTGGGAATCAAGTGGATAAGGTTGTTAAGAAGGCATACGGAGTTTTGGCATTTATTGGTAGGGGGATTGAATTTAGGAGTCGCAGCGTCATGATGCAACTGTACACATCTCTGGTGCGGCCGCACTTGGAATTTTGTGTGCAGTTCTGGTCCCCACATTACAGGAAGGATGTGGAGGCTTTGGAGAGGGTGCAGAGGAGGTTTACCAGGATGTTGCCTGGTATGGAGGGGAGATCCTATGAGGAGAGATTGAGAGATTTGGGGTTGTTTTCGCTGGAAAGAAGGCGGCTAAGAGGGGATCTCATTGAAACATATAAGATGATTAGAGGTTTAGACAGGGTAGATAGTGATAGCCTTTTTCCTAGGATGGAGAAAGCTAGCACGAGGGGGCACAATTTTAAATTAAGGGGGGGTAGTTATAGGACAGATGTCAGGGGTAGGTTCTTTACCCAGAGGGTGGTGAGGGACTGGAATGCCCTGCCAGCTGCAGTTGTAAATGCACCTAGTTTGGGGGCGTTTAAAAGATCTGTGGATAGGTTTATGGATGAAAAGGGATTGGTTTAGGCTAGTGGGTCATTGTTTTGTAACTGGTCGGCGCAACATCGTGGGCCGAAGGGCCTGTTCTGCGCTGTAATGTTCTATGTTCTATGTTCTATCATAACTCACAATACTCCAGGTGTGGTCTAACCAAAATCCTATACAATTGTAACAAGACTCTTGTACTCAAATCCTCTTGTGATAAAAGCTAACATTCCATTTGTCTTCCTAATAATTTGCTGCAGCAGTATGCTGATCTTCAGTGATTTGTAGACAAGGACATCCAGGTCCCTTTATATACCTATACTTTCTAATCTCTTACCATTTAAGAACTACTCTGCACATCCAATCCAAGTGGATAACCTCACATTTTTCACATTATATTCCATCAGTCATGTTCTTGTCTGTTCAAATCCTATTGAAGCATCTTTGCACCCTCCTCAGAACACACTATCACAATGATGGAGGAAAGATAACACAGAATTAAGCACAAAATATATAATTTCAAATAAAACCTGAGTTTTGTTTGACTCAAATCTACTGGAGCCTTGAATCGTAATGGCTGCAACACTTAATCTAGTCAAGAAGTGTTCCATGTACCTTTCTTTGTATGCACTTACTTTGGACTCAATTTTTACTTCTACTCTATGCATGCCTCTTATCATTTTTCCTTGTCTTATAATAGTTAATAAACTCACTTTAGTTTTACCTCAAGAAAGCCTGGTTAAATTGCTCCATTTAAAACATAACTGTCGGGTCTGGGAAAAAATACCCAAGAATAGGGATTCTTCCCAGATTAAATCTTGTTGTGACCAGCAGAGGGGGTGGGGGAAGGGCTTGAATAAAAACAGTTCATCCCTCTTCACCCGGGTTTGTAACAACTTGGGGGTACTCCAGCTGCACAGTGATAAATCAAGAAGTTTCACCCAGACCAAGCAATTTGGAGAACCTTACCTGGCAGTGGTGATAACAGCACAGTCCCACCTGGCTTTGTGTGCCACCTGTTAACTTGGAAATATTATGTTTACTCCCCATTTTCAAATCATTGATATATATTGTGAACAGCCGAGGCTCAAGTACTGATCCTTCCAGTATCCCACTAGTCACAGCCTGCCAATGCAAGAATGACTCATTTATTTCAACTCTGCTTGTTAACCAATGAATTACCCATGCCAGTAAAGTCCCAGATGCTCATAGGCTGCTCTTCCTTTGGTGATTTAAACCAAGCATCACCATGCCTCAGGCAAGAGGCAAGAGGCAAGGTTGAGAAGGCCGGAACTTCACAAATAAACTCAGCCATTATGGGAATTGTAACCATGCTGTTCGTATTGCTCTGAAACACTAACCAGGCAACTAAGCTACATAAATCCCCCAAAACCTGCTATCCCACGTGCTTTAATTTTGCTAATCAACCTCCTGTATCAATTTTATCAAAAACCTTCTGAAAATCCAAGTGTACAACATCCATTAGCTTCCATTTATCCATTCTCTTCATGAGATTTTCAGAAATCTCCAACAGGTTCGTTCAACATGACTTCCCATTCATTATTCCATGTTGACTATACCCAATCAGATGATGGTCGTCTAAGTGTCCATTTATCACATCTTATAGATCATAGAACCCTACAGTGCAGAAATAGGCCCTTCGGCCCATCGAGTCTGCACGGACCACAATCCCACCCAGGCCCTACCCTCATATCCCTACATATGTTACCCACTAATCCCTCTAATCTAATGACACTAAGGATCAATTTTTAGCATGGCCAATCAACCTAACCCGCACATCTTTGGACTGTGGGAGGAAACCGGAGCATCCGGAGGAAACCCATGCAGACACGAGGAGAATGTGCAAACTCCACACAGAGAGTGACCCAAGCCGGGAATCGAACCCAGGTCCCTGAAGCTGTGAAGCAGCAGTGCTAACCACTGTGTTACTGTGCCGCCCTAATTCTTTAGAATAATTCTAAATATTCTAAAATTCTTGTAGAATAGATTCTAACATTTTCCCTACCATTGATATAGGACTAACTACATTAACAGGTTTAATGGTACAACAGCAATGGACAGTCTTCAAAGAATCATTACATGGTTCAAAGCACAAAATCCCCAAAATAGTCAATCTTACACAATTCCTTTGTTAGCCATGGTTGGCCAACTAGGTTTTGGTTTGAAGGAATGTCTAGTTGCTGTACACCATGTAAAAGTTCTTTGAAAACTATTCATTGTCAATGCACAGTCATTCCTTTTAATGTATTTTCCCAATCCACTTCAGACAATTTGTCTCTCATGCCTTCATCACTTCCTTTATTCAAGTTTAATATCCTGGCTTCAGATTGAACTGCCTCACTTTCAAGCACAATATCATATTATGGTCACTCATACAAAGAACAAAGAAAATTACGGCACAGTAACAGTCCCTTTGGCCCTCCAAGCCTGTACCGACCATGCTGCCAAACTGAACTAAAACACTATACCCCTGCATGGACCATATCCCTCCATTCCTACCCTATTCATGTATTTGTCAAGATGCCCCTTAAAAGTTACTATCATATCTGCTTCCACTATCTTCCCCGGCAGTGAGTTTTAGGTACCCACCGCCCTGTGTACAAAAACTTGCCTTGTATATCGCCGTTAAACCTTGCCCCTCGCACCTTAAACCTATGCCCCCTAGTATTTGACTCTCCCACCCTGGGAAAAAGCTTCTGATTATTAATTCTGTCCATGTCCCTCATGATCTTGTAGACTTCTATCAGCACACCCCTCGTCCTCCATCGCTCCAGTGAGAACAAATCAAGTTTCTCCAACTTCTCTCCATAGCTAATGCCTTCAATAACAGGCAACACCTTAAGATTCTTTTACAATAAGATTATCAATTAGCCCTTTTTCGTTACATTGTACTAGATCTAGAATAACCTGTCCTTTAGTTAGCTCTTCAACATACTGCCCCAGAAACTCTGTCCTAACATACTCCAGAAACTCCTCTCCCTCAGCATGAGTGCTCACTTAGTTCAACCAAGTCTATGTGCAGATTGAAGTCATCCATGATCACAATACTGTCCTTGTTACTTGCTTTTCTCATCTGATTACTAACATACGCCACATTACCATTATTATTAAGCGGCCTATAAACAATTACCAATGTCCGCTGCCCCTTGCTGTTTCTTAGCTCCAACCAAACCAATCAATAATAAGTCAAAGCAAATAAAATTTCTGAATCTCGATTATTCTCAACACTACAGTTCCCAGACTTAGTCACCATGCAGGCATGTTTCCATAATGACATTTAGAACTTACCCATTTACTTCGATTTGTACTTTTAAATTATCTAGCTTGCTGTGACTACACTGTGCACTCACGCAGCGAGCCCTAACTTCGTCTTTTTGACATCATTTCTCATTCAAAGCTGTTTACCTGTCTCCATTTTACCCGCTTTCTAATTTCACTTGCCAGTTTCCCACTTTCCTTCCTGTTTGAGCTACCCCTCCGTTCCCACCCTGACAAGAAGCTACTTTCCAACTCTCCCTTAACAAATCTCCCTGCTGAAAGGACTGACAAAATTACATAAGGCCTCTGAAATGATCGGAGTGCACTTTGAGAAGTTAACAGCAGGTTGTACTGCGTCTGTGTTGTGTTGTGTTGCAGCTTGTGTGAGCTTGCCCCTGTTGCTGAGCAGACTGGACTGCCTGTATCTGTGCTGGTTAAATAGTTGCTGCTCATTCCTGAATCCTTTGGAAATGTTGCTAAACACTTTGAGAAGGTGCCTGGCAGCCAGTTGTAAGCTCATAAGTGAAATCATGTTTGCATTTCGCACAGGCCTTTATCACATCCACACACCTCACACTATTGCAGCTGGTAAGAGCACAACCCCATTGCCATGGAAACAGTGTGTTCTGGCTGTTTCTCACTATATTGGCCCAGATTTTTCCTGAAGTGAAGAATCTCCTGGCTCTGTCAGTCGGCGTGATTAAAGCTGGATTAAAGTTCAGGAATGGCTGGCAGCGTGACCTGTTAAAGTTACAGCGATGGTAATGTGGGATCCAGGAGCTCAGGGCGCACTGGAACCACCTATCTCATCCAGTAAACTGGGAATAAAACACAAATGCACAGCAGACAGGGAAGGAGTGGGAAAGGGAAGCATGCAGTTTTTGGAGAGGGAGGGTTTGAGGTTGGGAGGAAGAGGATCGCACACACCCTGTTCACTCACTGGGCACAACACTGTTCCTGGAACAGGACTGGATCCCAGCCAGGATACGGCTGGATCCTGCGTGGAATGTGGCTGGATCCTGACTGGAACACGGCTGGATTAGGACTCGATACCATTTGGAAGCTGAGGTGATCCTGGTCAGGTCACAGTTAAATCCGGGTTGGAATAAAGATCAGAATATGGTTAGATCCCAGTCAGGGCTTGACTTGTTGCTAGCCGGAACGCAGCTCATTCCCATTCAGAGCAGGACTTTCTCTTATGTTGTGTGTCACTGGCTTGACCTAGTTGCCCCTTGGTGGTGGTGAGCTGCCTTCTTAAGTCATTGAAGTCCCTGAAGGTGTAAGTACATCCACAATGCTGTTGGGGACGGAGCTCCAGTATTTTAATACAGCGATAGTGAAGGAACATTGATATATTTCCAAGTCAGGATGATGAGTGACTTAAGGGAACTTCCAGATAGTGGTGTTCTGGGTATCCACTGCCCTTAGCCTTCTAAATGGTAGAAGTTGTGGATTTGAAAAGTGCTGCCTAAGGAGCCTTGGTGAGTTGCTGCAATGCACCTTCCATACATGCATATATACTTACATACATACATATGCCTGCTACTGTTTAGTGGTAGTGGAGGGAGTGAATATTTGTGCAAGGGGCAACAATCAAGTGGGCTGCTTTGACCTGGATGGTGAGGGCTTTTTGAGTGTTGCTGGAGCTGTACGTATCCAAACAAGTGGGGAGTATTCCATCACACTCCTGACTTGTGTCTTGTAGATGGTGGATCAGGAGGTGAGTTACTCACCGCAAAACTCCCAGCCTCTGACCTGTTGTGGTAACCATCATATTAATATGGCTAATCCAGTTCAGTTTCTGACCATTTGATACTAGTTGGATCATGACTAGAACCTGGTTCGAACTTGATCCTCAAAACATAACTAGATCCCAGTTGGAGAGTGTCCCAGTTCCAGGCATTAGAGAAGTCGATCCTAGTTGAATCATTGGCTAGGGTAGGACTGTATGTGTGTGAGTGATGTTGGAGGTGAAGGAGTGAGGGTGCAACTTGAGTTGGGGCAGAGACTGGGGTAGGGACTGTAGGGTCAGGGGTTGTGGGACTGGTTGGGAATGGGTGAGGGGATAGAGTTCATTGGGGGGGGTAGAGTTCATGGGGGAGTAGAGTTCATTATGGGGGGTAGAGTTCATTGGGGGGGTAGAGTTCATTGGGGGGGTAGAGTTCATGAGGGGGTAGAGTTCATTACGGGGGGTAGAGTTCATTGGGGGGGTAGAGTTCATTGGGGGGGGTAGAGTTCATTGGGGGGTAGAGTTCATTGAGGGGGATAGAGTTCATTGGGGGCTAGAGTTCATTATGGGAGGTAGAGTTCATTGGAGGGGTAGAGTTCATTGGGGAGGTAGAGTTCATTGGGGAAGTAGAGTTCATTGGGGGGGTAGAGTTCATGGGGGAGTAGAGTTCATTACGGGGGAGTAGAGTTCATTAGGGGGGTAGAGTTCATTAGGGGGAGTAGAGTTCGTTGGGGGGGTAGAGTTCATTAGGGGGTAGAGTTCATGGGGGGGTAGAGTTCATTGTGGGGAGTGTTGAGTTCATTAGGGGGGTAGAGTTCATTGGGGGGGTAGAGTTCATTGTGGGGAGTGTTGAGTTTATTGGGGGGGTAGAGTTCATGGGGGGGTAGAGTTCATTGTGGGGAGTGTTGAGTTCATTAGGGGGGTAGAGTTCATTGGAGGGGTAGAGTTCATTGGGGGGAGTAGAGTTCATTGGGGGGGTAGAGTTCATTGGAGGGGTAGAGTTCATTGAGGGGAGTAGAGTTCATTGGGGGGGTAGAGTTCATTGGACGGGTAGAGTTCATTGGGGGGGTAGAGTTCATTACGGGGGGTAGAGTTCATTGGGGGGGTAGAGTTCATTGGAGGGGTAGAGTTCATTGGGGAGGTAGAGTTCATTGGGGGGAGTAGAGTTCATTGGGGGGGTAGAGTTCATTGGAGGGGTAGAGTTCATTAAGGGGTAGAGTTCATGGGGGGGTAGAGTTCATTGGAGGGGTAGAGTTCGTTGGGGGGGGGTAGAGTTCATTAAGGGGTAGAGTTCATGGGGGGGGGTAGAGTTCATTGTGGGGAGTGTTGAATTCATTGGGGGAGGTGCTCCAGTAAACCTGAGGAAGAATTGCCATGACAACAGTAACCAGCAATCCCTGGATAATCTAATTTCTCAGTTGAGTTTGATGATGTATTTGCTGAGCTTTTTACTATCACCACTGTCTAGACTGGAGATTTCACATCGAGGTTCCACCTGATAGTGGCGATATTAAAGATGTTGGGATTTTAAGTTTCGATGAATTAAAACTATTGCTGCTAAATAACCAAATGCCCGTGACTCTGGTCAAAATGTTCCTTTTGTCATCCACAAGCTGGCTGGGAATTCAGCTGAAGCATTAAGTCTGCCTGTGGGACAGGGGAATCATCTCTGTTAACTCAAAGGCTCTAGCAAACAAGACAGCAACACTACACAAATCTATTGTTAATGACGTCAGCATTGGTCAGTTGAACTCTGACCTGTGTCCACTCCTGTGGTACAATGAATTGTAAAGATAGACAGTCTCTACCCTCCCCACTGTTGCTCACAGGTGTTGTTGCACTATCGCCAGATCAAATTGTTACTGATGGCAAAGTTGGTCCAGGAGAATTCAATCAACCAGTTGAAGAATGTTCCTTTCCCAGCAAACCTGATCCTCTGTCTAACACTGCCAAAGATCCTGAGGTTGAGTATCATCTGATTGAGAGGGGATTTTACAATTCATTTAGAACATAGAACATTACAGCACAAACAGGCCCTTCGGCCCTCGAGTTGCGCCGATCACATCAACCCCACCAATCTATAGACCTATCTATAACCCCCAATCCCATTAAACCCCATATACTCATCCAGAAGTCTTTTAAAAGACCCCAGCGAGTTCGCCTCCACCACCGATGACGGCAGCCGATTCCATTCACTCACCACCCTCTGAGTGAAATGATGCTAATGGCTTTAAACATGAGGGTACTTCACCTCGACAGGGTTAACAGTGTTTTCTATTATATACATGTTGGTCCAGGCCTTCCCATCAGCACAGTGCTGATCATGTTCAAAACTGAACCTGAACATTTTTAATTTTTACTCCACTCTTAAAATTATGAAGCCAATGCACAGAGTAGACTTGGTAAACCTGAATCCATCTTCTTGTTTCCTCCAAAATTTCAAACTCAATCATGGTCCCCCCAAGAAAGACAAAGATAATCCAAGCTGACAAGAAAGGGCATTGCACCTCGGCTTTTTAGCTCAGTTCAAATGTCAGATCAAGCACAAGATCAATGACCTGATTACATAGCACCATTGGTCCTTTTCCTCTGTGAGGTGGGTCAGCAGAGAACACCAGCAACACAGAGAGAAAACACATTGTCTCAAAATAATCCTCACTTCACTCAGCATCACCATAATAAACATTTCAAAAAATGTTCCACCCAGGATCACTTTCAACAATACAGTCGCCAGACGTGCTTACCCCTCCTCTCCCCATATTGCTCTATACTGCTAACACTGCTCACCCAGACCATGCAATACTGCTTACCTTCCCCCCATGATACTGATGAGCCCCCTGTGACACTGCTCACCCCCACCCCAATCACCCTCCTCACCCCCCGTGCCACTGCTCACCTCCCTGCGCCACCGCTCACCCCCCCGCGCCACCGCTTACCCCCACCCCACTGCTCACCCCCCGCGACACTGCTCACCCCCTCCCACCCCCCCCTGCTCATCCCCCCCGTGACACTGCTCACCCCCCCCGCGACACTGCTCACCCCCCCCCACCCCCCCTGCTCATCCCCCCCGTGACACTGCTCACCCCCACTGCGATACTGCTCACCCCCCCGCGACACTGCTCACCCCCCCCACCCCCCCCTGCTCATCCCCCCCGTGACACTGCTCACCCCCACTGCGATACTGCTCATCCCCCCCGTGACACTGCTCACCCCCACCGACACTGCTCATCCCCTGCACAATACTGCTCACCCCCCCACAACACTGCTCACCCCTCCACAACACTGCTCACCCCCCTGCGACACTGCTCACCCCCCTGCGACACTGCTCACCCCCCTGCGACACTGCTCACCCCCCCCCCACGACACTGCTCACCTCCCCTCGATACTGCTCACCCACCCCGGCGACACTGCTCATCCCGCCCCCTGCGACACCGCTCGCCCCCAGCCCCACCACTCAGCTCACCCCTCCAACCCTTATATTGAGAAAAGCATGGATGTGACGGAACTTGGGGAAATAAATAGTGATGTCCTGAGGAGTGAACACATATCAAAGAAGGAGGTGTTGGAAATTTTAAAGAGCATCAAGGTATATAAGTCCCTGGGACTTGGTGAAGTGTAACCCAGGATACTGTGGGAGGCTAGGGAGGAAATTGCAGGTCCCCTAGCAGAGATATTTGAATCATCGATCATCACAGGTGAGGTGCCAGGTGAGGGGAGTGGCAAATGTTATGTCTTTGTTTAAAAAGGGCTGCAGGGAAAAGCCTGGGAACTACAGGCCAGTGAGCCTTACATCTGTGGTGGGTAAATTATTGGAAGGTATTTTGAGAGACAGGATCTACAGGCACTTAGAGATGCAAGGTCTGATTAGGAATAGTCAGCATGGCTTTGTGAGTGGAAAATCATGTCTTATTAATTTAACCGAGTTTCTTGAAGGGATAACCAAGATGGTAAATAAGGGTGGTGCAGTTGATATTATCCACATGGATAATATCAGCTGCACCACCAAGGCCTTTGACAAGGTACCACATGGTAGGTCATTGCATACGGATAAATCTCACGGGATCCAGGATGAGGAAACGAAATGGATACAAAATTGGCTTGATGACAGAAGACAGAGGGTGGTTCTAGAGGGTTGTTTTTCAAACTGGAGGCCTGTGACCAGTGGTGTGCCTCAGGAATTGATGCTGGGTCCACTGTTATTTGTCGTTTATATTAATGATTTGGATGAGAATAACAGAGGCAAGGTTCGTAAGTTGCTGATTCACATAGTGGACAGTGAAGAAAATTATCTTGGATTGCAAAGGGATCTTGATCAATTGGGCCAGTGGGCTGATGAATGGCAGATGGAGTTTAATATATATAAATATGATGCATTTTGGTAGCTTGAACCAGGGCAGGACTTACCCAATGGTAGGGCATTGGGGAGCGTTACAGAACAAAGAGATGTAGGGGTACAGGTTCATAGCTCCTTGACAGTGGAGTCACAGGTGGACAGAGTGGTGAAGAAGACATTCGGCATGCTTGGTTTCATTGGTCAGAACATTGAATACAGGAGCTGGGAGGTCTTGTTGAAGTTGTACAAGACATTGCTAAGACCATGCTTGGTATACTGTATAAGTTCTGGTTACCCTATTATAGAAAAGATATTATTAAAATAGAAAGGGTGCAGAAAAAATTAACCTCAATGCTACCATGACTTGATGTTTGAGTTATAAGGAGAGGCTGGATAGATTGGGGCTTTTTTCTCTGGAGCGTAGGAGGCTGAGGGGCGATCTTATAGAGGCCTATAAAATAATGAGGGGCATAGATCAGCTAGATAGTCAATATTTTTTCCCAAAGGTAGTGGAGTCTAAAACTACGGGGCATAGTTTTAAGGTGAGAGGGGAGAGATATAAAAGGGTCTAGGAGGGGCAATTTTTTCACATAGAGGGTGATGAGTGTCTGGAACAAGCTGCCAGAGGTAGTAGCAGAGGTGATACAATTTTGTCTTTTAAAAAGCATTTAGATAGTTACATGGATAAGATGGGTATAGAGGGATATAGACCTAATGTGGGCAATTGGGACTAGTTTAGGGGCTTAAAAAAAGTGTGGCTTAGACAAGTTGTGCCGAAGGGCCTGTTTCCATACTGTAAACCTCTATGACTCGACTCACCCTTCTCCTCTCCTTTTGGCCAATTGGAATTCCACTATAAATCCTGTCCCTGGAATTGCTAATTTCAGTCTGATCCTCATTAACTAGCAGCATTTTGTAAATCACCCCAGTGACAATGTGAATAATGGCTTCTTCATTCTCTGATCGTCCATGGTTTATTTTTTCTCTTTGAGATAGCACCTGTTTCTCTCTCATATCATTTGTCAGTCCCAACGTTTTATGAATTAAGAGATTTACTCTGGACTTTATCTGTCTCATTGCATTGATGTCGGCCTAAGCTCCAATCTACAATTATAATAACTTTGATGTTTTTCCTTTACAAGATTACTCATTCCATTCTGATTACTGTAAGTTAGATATTCACACAATGTTAAACTGTTGACTAATTCTGCCTCATAATGATTGTTAAACCTAATGTCGTTTGTCATTGATGGTTTTAAGAAATTTTCCTATAAAACTGCTCTACGTGCATCAAATTCAATTTCTAAATATATATGTCTATTCCAATCTAAATGAAGAGTAAAATTCTCCATTAAACCCACACTGCCTTTACTACATGCTTGTCAAATCTCTACATTTATACAGTCTACCACTTCACAGCAGCAACCAGGGGCCCTGTACTCAACTCCCACTACTGACTGACATCCTTTCCTATTAATTTTATCCAGAAAATCTCCACGGCCGCTTACCTCATTATATCCTCACTTATCATTGAAGTGATTTCATCCTTAATCTCTAAGGCCATTACTCTTACTCAGCCATTTCCCAATCTTTCCTGGAGATTTTATAAATGTTGGGGATTTATTTCCCAGTCCTGACCATTGTCAGGAATGGTGAACACATGTGATTCAGATTGAGTTCTGTAGTCATAGATCCCCAAGATTGGGATTCAAAGTCATGTTTGAAAGTAATTAATTTATACTGAGAAAGTACAATACAATACAAAGTACAGCTCCCACCAAAAATAAGGAAACAAGCAAACACCCCCATGCAAAAAAAACTAAATTAACAGTCAAAAGTAATTAACTGATTAAAGAACACGGCAGAAGCCTGTAATCCATGATACAATTTCTCAGTAGATCGTTTAAACTTTATTTATTAGTGTTACAAGTAGGCTTATGTTAACATTGCAATGAAAACACAGTGAAAATCCCCTAGTCGCCACACTCCGGTGCCCCACATTGAGGAAGAATTTAGCACAGCCAATGCACCTAACCAACACGTCTTTCGGACTGAGAGGAAACCAGAACACCCGGACAAAACCCATGCAGACACATGGAGAACATACAGACTCCATTCAGACAGTGATCCAAACCAGGAATCAACGCAGGTCCCTGGAGTTATGAGGTAGCAGTGCTAACCATTGTGCCACTATGCCATCCTGAATGGTAAATTTAAGTTTATCCAAAAGAAGGAAGTAGGTGGGATTTTACCAGCTGGGAAACCAGTGCGCGATGCCAAAAATCCATATGGCATCCAGCATTAACAGTTTTCAATGTTCCCAGTCCATTTCCAATGGCGCAAATCACTTCAAGCCCAGAAAGGGCATGAAGCTGTTTAGCTTCTTTTCAAGTAGCAATTAAATATTAATGGCCCATTCAGAACCCAGAGCACAGAGTCCTCTGGTCTTTGGGTGCGGCACCATAACGGTGAGAATCAATACAAGTCTCCATTAGCACAGATCTGGCGGGATGGTCAAACTGGGGCTTACTGAGAAACAAGAAGGAGCAGACCATTCAGCTCTTTGAGCCTGCTCTGCCATTCAGCGTGATCATGGCTGATCGTCAAATTCAATATCCTGATCTCTCCTTCCTCCCATATCCCTTGATCTCTTTGGCCCCAAAACTATATCTAATTTCTTCTTCAAATTAGATAATGTTTTGGCCTCAACTACATTCGGTGGCAGTGAATTCCACATTCACCGCTCTCTGGGTGAAGAAATTTCTCCTCACCTCAGTTTTAAAAAGTTTACCCCTAATCCTCAAACAATGACCCATAGTCCTGGACTCCCCCACCATTGGGAACATTCTTTGTGATTCTACCTGTTAGAATTTTATAAGTTTCTATGAGATCCCCTCTCATGTTTCTAAACTCCAGTGACTATAATCCTAACCTGACTTAATCTCTCCTCATACGGCTGACCTGCCATCCCAGGAATCAGCCTGGTAAACCTTCACTGTACTCTCTCTCTAGCAAGGAGATCCTTCCCCACATAAGGACACCAAAACTGCACAAAACACTCCAGATGTGGCCTCACCAGTGCACCCATAATTACAGCAAAACACACCTATCCCTATACCCAAATTCTCTTGCTCTGAAGGCCAATGTGTCCTTTGCCTTCTTTACTGCCTTGGAGGCCATTGAAGCCCTTGGTGGTCAGGGATGTGACTGTGCAGTGCCCACCTGGCGGTGTCCAATGGATTCCTTGGCTATGCCCACCATGCACCACTGCAGTGACTACCAGGCACCTAGAAGTGGCCATCAGGTGTCCCAGTGGCACCAGTTGGGCAATGTGCCATTTGGATGCTGCCATTTTGTCAGGAGCAGTGGTGGGGGAGAGGGGGGTGGTGGGGGGCTGTTGCTGAGACCTGGGCCAAGAAGGGGGGGTGCTATGACAGTCTCTGCATGAAACCATCACCTATAATAAAAACCCATCTGGCTCACTAATATGCTTTACTTAGAACTTAGAACCCTACAGTGCAGAAATAGGCCCTTCGGCCCATCGCGTCTGCACCGAACACAATCCCACTCAGACCCTATCCCCATATCCCTGCTAATCCCTCTAGGGATCCCAGGATACTAAGGGGCAATTTTTTTTAGCATAGCCAATGAACCTAACCCGCACATCTTTGGATTGTGGGAGGAAACCGGAGCACCCGGAGAAAACCCACGCAGACACGAGGAGAACGTGCAAACTCCACACAGGCAGTGACCTGAGCTGGGAATCGAACCCAGGACCCTGGAGCTGTGAAGCAGCAGTGCTAACCACTGTGCTACTGTGCCGCCCTTTAGGGAAGGAAATCTGCCATCTTTACCCCGTCTGTCCCACCTGACTCCAGATCCATAACAATCTGGTGACTCTTAACCGTCCTCTGAAATGGCTGAGTGAGACACTCAGTTCAAGGGCAATAACTGCTGGCCTTGCCAGCGATACCCACATCCCGTGGACGAATGAAAAAAACAAATGCTTGTTTGTTATCTTTGTTTTCCCCTCATCCCCTGACAGCTCGGGACTGTTCGTCTTTTTCAGCAAGAATAGGAAACCAGCCTCCTGCCAGATGGCCTCATTCTGTGTCTACTGATGGAGAAGAACTCTCAAATATTCCAAGAACGCCCAGGATTGATCTCTTTGGTGAGGTGTTTGTGACCAGCGGACAAGGCAGTGTTACTGAGAGCGAGGAGGAAATGGAGAATTCCGTGGATAACGTAGCCACAATGCTGGAGGAGGCTGCGAAAGTCAGTCCAAAAACAACAGCTGATCATTGTAATTCATTGTTTGTTCCTTTACTTTGTCTGCTTGTGTAATGAACATTTGTTTGGGCCCCACTCCCTAACCTTTCCTTCTTTTACCCACTTAATTCTTATTTCTCACAACCTGGTTTAACCTCTTCACCACTTCTGGTTTACAAACAAAGAACAACCCAGCACGGGAAACAGGCCCTTCGGCCCAACGAGCCCGCGCCGCCACATCACCCTACACCTATTCTACCCTGCATATCTATGAATGGAACCCTACTCAGTCAGATTCAGGGAAGAAATAGTGTCAATTTGGTAAAAACCGATTAGCCTGAGAGCACATTTTTGGGGTGTGGGAGGAAACCGGAGCACCCGGAGGAAACCCACGGTTTATCCTTTGTACTTTTGGAAATACAATTTCTGATTGCTCTTCTGCTCTCCATCCTTCTGAGCCTTTCCATATTACTAATGGTCCTAACTTTTCCGTTGGACAGCTTCCCCTGTTGACTAGTTTAAAGTCAGTAAGTGGCCTATTTAATCCTTTTTGTTGGGACCTGCCCACTTCAGCCTGCTCCAGGTGAAACCCCAATAGTCTGGTTTACACAGAAGCAAGAAGCAGGAGTAGGCCATTCGGTGCTTTGAACCTGCTCCGCCATTCATTTTGATTATGGCTGACCATTGAATTCAATACCCTGACCACCCTTCTCCCCATACTCTTTGATCCCTTTTGCCCTGAGAACTATATGTAATTTCATCTTGAAATCAGATGATGTTTTGGTTCAGCTACTTTCTCTGGTAGTGAATTCTACAGATTTACCACCCTCTAGGTAAAAGGTTAAAAGGTTTATCCCTTATCCTCAAACTAAGACCTTTAATTCCGGACATCCCCACCATTGGGAACATTCTTTCTGAATCTACCCTGTCTAACCCTGTTAGAACTTTATAAGTTTCTATGAGAACCCCTTCACTCTTCTAAACTCTATTGAATATAATCCTAAACGACTTACTCTGTCCTCATTTTGACAGACCTGCCATCCCAAGAATCAACCTGGTAAATCTTTGCTGCACTCCCTCTATAGCAAGGACTTCCTTCCTTGGGATAAGGACACCAAAACTGAACACAATACTCCAGGTATGGCCTCACCAATGCCCTTAGAATTGCAGCAAAATTTCTCAGTCCCAATGTTAGTGCTGGTGCATTACAGGATGGGGAGCCTATTTTCCAGACTGCTTCAGTCATATTTTCATCGCCTGAATCTGTTTATCTCTTTTCCAATTTGCATGTGGCTCAGATGATAATTGTGAGGGTATCAGATCAGATTCCCCAAGGTAGATTGTGAAGCGAAATTAGACTCCAACAATTTGCTACTTTGACATCAGTGTGAGGATAAGATGGTTCAAATCGAGCACGATTCTGGAGAGCTTTTAGCAAAACAATTTTTATTTAACAATAGTTTAATTATAGCAAATGAATTAGTTTGAGTTCTAACAATTGAATAGTACATAAACACAGCAAGGTACAATAGATTAGCTGCTAATCTATTGCTATGAGTTCCAATTCAAGAAACATTCCTCTTACAGACTTAAACCCCCTCCTTAGAATTAGTTAGCAAAACAGGCATAATTGCAGTGATTTAGGTTACCAGACTTGGAGCTTGCAGAAAGCCTTTGGAGAAAGAAACAGATACACCTGTTTCATCTGGCAGCTCAGCCAGCAACTGCTTGTACTTGAAAACAAAACAAACACTGGGGGCAATTCTCCCATCCTGACGCACAAGTTTTTTGGCAGGTCAGGAGGGGAGAATCACGTGTTGACCATTTTGCGGGAACGAATGTGCGTCTCCCATAGCGGGAGAACAGCCGCATTCGGGACCACGCTGGAAAGCAACAGGAAGATAGGCAAGTCATTTAAATCTTTTAAAAATGTATTTAAAATGTATTTAAAATGTGATTATCCGGCCCAGCATGGAATTCTCTGGGCTCAATAGCATCTCCCACCCTTGGAGTGTGTCACTCTGGCGGGGTTTAGAGTAGGCTCCCACTTGCCGGGGAGCCAGTGGGACACCCCGCCAGAGTGAAGGGAGGGCAATTGGGGCCCCCTCAGAGGGTTGGATAACATGGGGGGTAGTGCCCCCTAGGCATGGGCACTCTGGCAGTGCCAGTCTGTGCCCCTGGCACTGCCCAAGGGGCAACGTGCCCATGCCCAGGGGAGGGGGCACCTTGGCACTGCCCATCAGGCATCAGGCAGTGCAAGAGGGTGGGGGTCCAGCTGCCACTCGGCATTGGGATTGGTCAAGGTTTGATCAGGACAGGCTGGAGGTATGATCTGCCAGGTGATCTGCCTCCAGGAGGGCGAATGGGGGGTAGGGGATGAGCAAGGCAGAGGGGTCTGCCAGGCTGGGGGGAAAATCAGCACTGCTGGGGGGGCAAGGGGGCTGGAGATGGAGTGCTCTGTGTCGGGGCTTGGGGGGGTTGGTGGTGTTGGGGCTGGCCCGTGGGAATGCTTGTGGGGACTGTGATTGGCCCGTGTGGTGGGGGCTGCTGAAGGGGCAGCACTGTGGGAGACCAGTAAACAGGCAGACTGACAGATCGGGGCCACTGCGCACGCACAAAGTTCGCGAACAATCAGACTCTGGTGTGTTTAGGCCCTGCCCCCTGGCTCTTTACTGAGATTCATGATTGTGGCCTCTACATTGCTGAACTGAAAAAAGTCATGAGTTAGGCCAGTTTTCAAGCCAATTCAGCACTTTTGGGAGAATCGCCCCCATTAATTCTTCCCTGCAAGCTTCACTCCTTGTATTAAGCACAGGTCTCTGTCAAACAAGTCTGAAGTCCCAGAAGAACCTAAATGAATAAAAGGTCCATTAACTCCAGAAAGTAACAAATTCCTAGCTAAAGTCAATTATCCTGCATTCTTAGCATCTACTGCATGTTCACCAGACAAATTGTCTTGTAACAAAATACCAGCGGCCCCACCTTACAATAAAATATATCAAAATATCACAGTGTCATCACTTAATTCAAAGTTATAATCCTTATGGTCTGTTTGGTAATTTATATACCTCCCAATTCCTGGCAGTCTGTCAATACAACCTCTGGTCTACTCATCCCACTGCTGTTAGCCCCACGTACATCAACAATAATTAAATCTCTCTTATATCTTCTTAAATCAGCGGAAGATGTCTCTCGCCCTGGCTCATGTGCAGCCCATAGCATAGCATGTGAGACTCTAGATCCTGATTCTAATGGATGCCATCTACTCCCTAATGATTAAATCCAATGCAACTACCAGATTACATTTCCACTCCATCTCCTGCTGCAAATTTGCAGATGAAACAAAGTTGGGTGGGAGAATGAGCTATGAATAAGTTGCAAAGTTTAGATGGATTGAACATTCTAAATTGTCCCTTTGCACCCCAAGATTAGTAGGTTAGATGGATGAGCAATGGTAAAAGTATAGGGGATGTGTTGGGGGCCAGAGTGAGATGCTCTGTGAGAGATAGGGCAGGAGGGTTATTAGCATAAATTTGACTGGATTTTCATTATCTTTAGGGAGTTTTGCATGTACGTTTCCCCCCTCCTGGATGCTTCCATCCTTTCTGGCAAAATGTCATTCTGGTGTGAATCACTGCTGGTTTGCATTCAAGCTGGTCACACCGGGGAGCTCAGAGTCCATCAAAACCTTTGGGTGGTCAGGGGCATGGCGGACATTTCTCATTGGGCAATGCCCACCAGCAGACATCATGCACTGCTGGTCTGCCAGGGGCAGTGCCAGGGGCAATGGGGCCTGGGTGGGGAGCACTATAAGAGGGGCTATGCAGAGGGATTATTCAGGAGAGTCATGCAGGGTTGGATCGTGAAGGGAGTCATGATGGGAGGGGACATATCAGGGGTCATGACAGGGCAGGCAAGTCAGGAGGCAGTCAGAGGGCCCTGATGCCCCAAAGTGGGCGGGCTGTGTCGGGTGGGGGAGAATGTACTGCCGGTGAAGGGGGCAGGATGATGTCCAAGTGGGGTAAGGGAAAGTTTCCTAGTGCACCGTGAAGTTGGGGCTCCCTCGTGCTGTGGCGGACATCTCCCCACCCACAACGCGGACCGAAGTTTCTTCTACGTGCTCCGGTTTCCTCCCATAGTCCAAAGATATGCAGGTTAGGCCATGCTAAATTGCCCCTTTGTGTCAAAGATGTTTTGATTGGAGGGATTAGAAGGGTTAATATATGGGATTACGGGGATGGGGTCTGCTCTTTTGGAGACTTGATGGGCCAAATGACCTCCTTCTACAGTGTAGCTATTTTAAAATCTTCAATCTGTGTCCTCCAATGGGAAAGGTTTGTTCTTGTCAACCTTATCTAAACCCATCATCATCTCTACACCTTTATTAAATCTGTATCCATTGAAGGTGGATTCCTGTGGAATTCCAAATTCTCCTGAAATCATTGTCGTTAATCCTATTGGAACATGTCACAGTGAGACCTGAACTCACAACTCTATTCCAGGATCATTGCCATACAATCAATGCTCCTGTGAAGCTAAAGTTTATTTATTATTAGCCACAAGCAGACCTTCACTAACAACGCAATGAAGCCACTGTGAAAACCCCCAGCTGCCACAGCCACTTTATGGAAGACTAGAAATCATAGAATCCCTACAGTACAGAAGGAGGCCATCAGCCCACTGAGTCTCTATTGACAACAATCCCAACCAGGCCCTATTCCATCACCCCACACATTTAACCTGCTAAACCCCTGACACTAGGGTCAATTTAGCATGGCCAATCCACCTAACCTACATATCTTTGAACTGTGGGAAGAAATTGGAGCACCCGGAGGAAACCCATGCCGATACAGGGAGAAAGTGCAAAATCCTCACAGACAGTGGACCGGAATTGACAGGGTCCCTAGCGCTGTGGGACAGCAGTGCTAGCCACTGAAGTCTGTTAGCCCTAAAAGTACACACTCTACACTCTGTGTTGGTGTTTGAAACTAGTGCCAAAAATCATGCTGGTTATTATTTCCAATGAAGTGTTACAGGTAGCAAGAGATGGGAAGCATTGATGTGTATTGTTGTTTTACCAAGGGGGTGTCAGTAGCTCAATCAGTAAGACAGATTTTCTGAGGTAAATGTTGCAGTTACATCCTGGAAAAGTCTTTCAATGAAACAGCATTCAGTCAATCCCATTTTCCCATTAGATTAATATAGAAACTGGAGTTTGATTCTGTGGAAGCTATCCTGTCAGAAAGAAACATTTAAACATTACACACTGTAAATTAAATCCTGCACGTTGCTGTGCAAACCTATTGCTGTCTTTGTAAATCAAATCACTTTGCAAATAAAATCAATTTACAAATAAAAATAGGTGCTAAACTCTTTCTATCACCTCCTCCTCCCCTCCAGACTATCTTCCTTCCCCTCCCTGTCCCTTTCCCATTTCATCTCTCCCCATTCTCGACCGTCCCCTTCCTCGACACTCTGTCTCTGACTGCCATTCAGTCTGTTGTTGATCAGTCAGTCTGCTACCGGCCATTCTGATGCCGGTCAGTCAGTTGTCTAACAGTCCATTGCCAGTCAGTTGGCTGTCAGTCAATCAATTGTTAGTCAGTCTTTTGTCGATTACTCGATTGTCAGTCACTTTGTTGTTGTCAGTCTGTTTGAAAACAAATAGTGTTGAAATAATAGGGTTGATGAGGGTAGCCTGGTTGATGTTGCATAATGATTTTGAAATGGTCTTTGATGAAGTGTCACGTCATCAATATTGTAGAAAAAGGAGACATTAACTAATAAATGGGGAGAGGGTAAAACTACAAGTAGTATGGTGGTTAATGGGAACCAAAGTATCAGCTCATAATGTGTGAGAAGGTCAAGGTTAATAAGGTGAACAGGCAGAGCCAGTCTAATGACTCCATAGTCATTAGTCATAGTCATAGGGAAAGGAAGTGTAAACAAGAAAAATGTAAGGTGACTGTGGGAATGACAATGACGATGAGGCTGAGTGTTATCAGAGATTAATAAAGAAGGTTAAAATATGTGTTAAATGCAGTGCACAAGAAAATGCTGCAAATCAGTAGGATATGTTTAAAAAGCCTGTATCTAAATGCATTCGGAATAAGGTCAATGAGCTGAATTACAGAAACATGGTTACAAGGAGACCAGGATTGGAAGTTGAATGTCCAAGGGTACTCAATATTCTGAAAGGATAGACAAGATCCCACAACAATGACGACACTTCAAAAAAAACAGTATTTTAGTGGCTGATAAGTACCCTGGGACATTCTAACAGATGCTGCAGAAATGTGTGGTGTTCCTTTAACAGCAGCGAGCACAGCCCAGTAGTGGGGGAACTGAGACTGTCCCTGAGGGAATCCGGCCGTATAACTTTCCACAGGTACCCCAGATTCCACTGTAGTCCTAAGGAAGAGCTGGGAGATCTTTCTTCCTGTTATCTGAAACATGGATAATCTGACTACAGTCCTGATGGTAACTGAAATGCTGGATTTAAGGAAAGCCAGGATCAGGAGGTGGAATTGCTTTAATGGTTAAAGATGACTTCAAGTCTGTATTAAGAAATGATATTGACACTAAGGACCAAAATATTGAATCGATTTGGGTGGACGTAAAATAACAAAGGGAAAAGCTCCTTGGAAGGAATAATTTACAGGCCCCCAAGCAATACTTCTGAAGTGGGGCATAATGAGAAATAATGAGGGCTTTTGACAAGGGCACAATGGTAATCATAGGTGATTTTAACAGGGATATTGACTGGATTAATACTGTCTGGAGACAATACATATCTCTTTAAACTGTGATCAGTGCTCCTTCCACTCACATTATCAGCCACTTTAAGACTTGAACAGCAGGTTAGGTGTAAGGATTCGCATTCTAATCAGCAACTGTCTGTGCTCTGTATGCTCTGTCTGTCTGAGGTCAGAACTCTCCATTCACCTGACGAAGAGGCAGCCCCCTCGAAAACTTGTGAGAATATTATCAAATAAATCGGTTGGACTAAAACCTGGTGTTGTCAGACTTTTTACTGTGCGCACACCACTAGTGACAGACCTCCAGCTAGAAAAGTATCCTTCCACTACTACTCTGTCTCCTCTCCACATTACAGGAAGGATGTAGAGGGTTTGGAGAGGGTGCAGAGGAGGTTTACCAGAATGTTGCCTGGTATGGAGGGGAGATCCTATGAGGAGAGATTGAGAGATTTGGGGTTGTTTTCGCTGGAAAGAAGGCGGCTAAGAGGGGATCTCATTGAAACATATAAGATGATTAGAGGTTTAGACAGGGTAGATAGTGATAGCCTTTTTCCTAGGACGGAGAAAGCTAGCACGAGGGGGCACGATTTTAAATTAAGGGGGGGTAGTTATAGGACTGATGTCAGGGGTAGGTTCTTTACCCAGAGGGTGGTGAGGGACTGGAATGCCCTGCCAGCTGCAGTTGTAAATGCACCTAGTTTGGGGGCGTTTAAGAGATCTGTGGATAGGTTTATGGATGAAAAGGGATTGGTTTAGGCTAGTGGGTCATTGTTTTGTAACTGGTCGGCGCAACATCGTGGGCCGAAGGGCCTGTTCTGCGCTGTAATGTTCTATGTTCTATGTTCTATGTTCTTACCAAGCCAGTTCTCTACCCATCTAGATACCTGGCCACATATCCCATGAGCTTTAATCTTTTCTACCAACCTACCATGAGGGACTTTGTCAAACGTCTTACTGAAATCCATATAGACGACATTAACGGCTCGCCCTTCATCGACCGTTTTTGTCACCTCAAAAAATTCTACCAGATTTGTAAGGCAAGACTTCCCCATTACAAAGCCATGCTGCATATCCCTAATCAGATTGCAATGCTCTAAGTGCTCATACATCCTATCCCTAAGAATCCTCTCCATCAACTTGCCTACCACTGACATCAAACTCACCGGCCTATAGTTACCCGGGTTATCCCTCCTACCCTTCTTAAACAGCAGTACCATGTTTGCTATCCTCCAGTCCTCTGGGACCTCACCTGTGTCCAATGAAGAGAGAAAGATTTGCGTCAGAGGCCCAGCAATTTCATCTCTCGCCTCCCGAAGCAGCCTAGGATAAATGCCATCAGGCCCCGGAGATTTACCAGTTTTAATGCTACCTAAAAGCCCTAACACTTCTTCCCTCGTAATCGATAGTTCCTTCAATTGGTCTACAGCTCCCTCGAAGACTGTACCAGAATCAAGCCCCTCTCCTTCGTGAATACCGACACAAAGTATTCATTCAGGATCTCCCCCATTCCCTCGGACTCCAAGCACAATTCCCCTCCTCTGTCGCTGAGAGGACCGATTTTCCCCCTAGCCACCCTTTTGTTCCTAACATAGGAGTAAAACGCCTTTGGATTTTCCTTAATCCTACCTGCCAAAGCCATTTCATGCCCCCCTTTTGCCCTCCTAACCCCCCTTTTGAGATCCCTCCTAGTCTCTCTGTATTCCTCCAACGCTCTCTCTGTTCCCAGTTGCTTAGACCTAATATATGCCTCTCGTTTCTTCCTGACCAGGTCCTCAATATCTCTAGTAATCCATTGCTCTTGAATCCTACCTTTCCCATCCTTCCTTCTAACCGGCACATGCCTTTCCTGCACCCATTTCAGTTTTCCCTTGAAAGACTCAAGTAAAGTTGCAAAGTGTTGTTGCAATTGTATAGGGTATTGGTGAAACCACATGGAGTATCGTGTCCAGTTTTGGTCTCCTCATTTGAAGACGGATGTGGTGGCATTGAAGGTATTTCAGAGGAGGTTTACCGGCTTAATTCCGGGGATGAAAGGGTTGATGTATGAGGAGAGGTTAAACAGTTTGGGCTTATATTTGCTGGAATTTAGAAGGATAAAATGGGATCAATGAAGTAAATGTAGACCAAATGTTTCTCCTTGAGGGTCAATCTAACACAAGAGGTCATAGGTATCAATTGCGAGGTGGTAGGTTTAAAACTGAGATGAGGAGGAACTACAGAAGATCTTGAATTTGTGGAACTTGCTATCCTATAGCACGATGGAGTCCGTATTATAGAACATAGAACATTACAGCACAAACGAGGGCCCTTCGGCCCTCGAGTTGCGCCGATCACATCAACCCCACCAATCTATAGACCTATCTATAACCCCCAATCCCATTAAACCCCATATACTCATCCAGAAGTCTTTTAAAAGACCCCAGCGAGTTCGCCTCCACCACCGACGACGGCAGCTGATTCCATTCACTCACCACCCTCTGAGTGAAAAACTTACCCCTAACATCACCTCTGTACTTCCCTCCCCGCACCTTAAATCTGTGTCCTCTCGTAGCGACCATTTCAACCCGGGGAAATAGCCTCTGAGAGTCCACCCTATCTATTCCTCTCAACATTTTATAAACTTCTATCAGGTCGCCTCTCAACCTTCGCCTCTCTCGGGAAAAGAGTCCCAGCTTCCTCAACCTATCTTCATAAGGCATGCCTCCCAGTCCAGGCAACATCCTTGTAAATCTCCTCTGCACCTTTTCAATAGCTTCTACGTCTTTCCTATAGTGAGGCAACCAGAACTGCGCACAGTACTCCAAATGAGGCCTGACAAGGGTCCTGTAAAGTTGCAGCATGACCTCCCGACTCCTAAACTAAATCCCTCGATTAATGAAGGCCAGTACACCATACGCCTTCTTGACCACCTCCTCCACCTGCGAGGCCGATTTAAGAGTCCTGTGGACCCGGACCCCGAGATCCTTCTGCTCTTCAACGCTACTAAGACTCCTGCCCTTGATAGTGTACTCGTTCATCTCGTTGGTTCTGCCGAAATGGACGACTACACATTTATCCGCGTTGAAGTCCATCTGCCACTTCTCCGCCCATTCCTGCATCCTATCTATGTCCTGCTGCAACTTTTGACATCCTTCCAGACCATCCACAACACCGCCGACCTTCGTGTCATCAGCGAACTTGCTAACCCATCCCTCCACTTCCTCATCCAGGTCATTTATGAAAATGACAAACAGCAAGGGTCCCAGAACAGATCCCTGGGGCACCCCACTGGTGACTGACCTCCATTCCGAAAAAGACCCATCCACAACCACTCTCTGCCTTCTGCAGGCAAGCCAGTTCTGGATCCACAAGGCCAAAGGCCCTTGGATCCCATGCTCTCTCACCTTCTCAAGAAGTCTTGCATGGTCTTATTGAATGGCGGAGCAGGCCCGAGGGGCCAGATGGCCTAGAACATAGAACATAGAACATTAGAACATAGAACAATACAGCGCAGAACAGGCCCTTCGGCCCACGATGTTGCGCCGACCAGTTACAAAACAATGACCCACTAATCTAAACCAATCCCTTTTCATCCATAAACCTATCCACAGATCTCTTAAACGCCCCCAAACTAGGCGCATTTACAACTGCAGCTGGCAGGGCATTCCAATCCCTCACCACCCCCTGGGTAAAGAACCTACCCCTGACATCAGTCCTATAACTACCCCCCCTTAATTTAAAGTCGTGCCCCCTCGTGTTAGCTTTCTCCATCCTAGGAAAAAGGCTATCACTATCTACCCTGTCTAAACCTCTAATCATCTTATATGTTTCAATGAGATCCCCTCTTAGCCGCCTTCTTTCCAGCGAAAACAACCCCAAATCTCTCAGTCTCTCCTCATAGGATCTCCCCTCCATACCAGGCAACATCCTGGTAAACCTCCTCTGCACCCTCTCCAAAGCCTCCACATCCTTCCTGTAATGTGGGGACCAGAACTGCACACAGTACTCCAAGTGCGGCCGCACCAGAGTTGTGTACAGTTGCATCATGATGTTGCGACTCCTAAATTCAATCCCCCTACCAATAAACGCCAAGACACCGTTTGCCTTCTTAACAACCTTATCTACTTGATTCCCAACTTTCAGGGATCTATGTACACATACACCTAGATCCCTCTGCTCATCCACACTATTCAAAGTCCTCCCGTTAGCCCTATACTCAACACATCTGTTATTCCTACTGAAATGAATTACCTCACACTTCTCCACATTAAACTCCATCCGCCATCTCGCAGCCCAGCTCTGCAACCTTTCTAAGTCACCATGCAAACTATGACACCCTTCCTCACAATCTACCACACCTCCGACTTTGGTGTCATCAGCAAACTTACTAATCCACCCAACTATACCCTCATCCAGATCATTAATAAAAATTACAAACAGCAGTGGCCCCAAAACAGATCCCTGAGGCACACCACTCGTAACCGAACTCCATGACGAATATTTACCATCAACCACCACCCTCTGTCTCCTATCTGCTAGCCAATTCCTGATCTAATTACCTAGATCACCCCCAATCCCATACATCTGCATTTTCTGCAGAAGCCTACCATGGTGAACCTTATCAAACGCCTTGCTAAAATCCATGTACACCACATCAACTGCCTTACCCCTATCCACCTCTTTGGTCACTTTCTCAAAGAACTCAATAAGGTTAGTAAGGCACGACCTACCCGCTACAAAACCATGCTGACTGTCTCTAATCAATTCATTACTCTCCAAATAACTATAAATCCTGTCTCTAATAATCCTTTCCAAAACCTTACCCACCACAGAAGTAAGACTCACCGGTCTATAATTCCCGGGGAAGTCTCTTCTCCCCTTCTTAAACAATGGGACAACATTTGCTGTCCTCCAATCTTCCGGTACTATACCAGAGACCAACGACGACCTACTCCTGCTCCTAGTTCTTAGGTTCCCCTGTGATTTAAGAACATAAGTAATCAAAAGTACATTAACCCTACTTAAGATAACCACTTGCAAGGTTGAAATGTATAATTATTCTGCTCTCCCAGCATCTGAGTTGTACTGCTGTAGAAAAAAAAACTGAACTCTGAAACATTGTACTGAAACATAAAAAATTCGCAAGACATACATGTCAGGTGTGATTCCACACCCCCCCCCTCAAAAAAAACTAAGTGCCCAATGGGTGCGTATATGAGGAGTTTTTCCCACTTCTTTTGGGCGAGCTTAGTGGAATGAATTTATGGCACTTTGTGCATCACTGAGGCCATCACATGATTTATGCCAGTGGTGGGGGAGTAGGGGGGTGGTGGGAGCGGGGGGAGTGGAGCCAAACCTGTCCAAGAGGCGGGCATCAGACTACAGAGGGGGCTGGTGCACATGCACCAATCTACCTGTAATACTAGGTGATTGGTTGATTTGCACTTCCCTCCCCCCCACCCCACCCCCACCATTGCCAGCCTCCCAAATGCTAGTCCTGACGACCACCACCTTCCCCCCCCACCCCCACCCCCACAATGGGCAGCCTCCTGATGGCCAGACCCAGCCTCCCGATTGCTGGCGCCAACCTCTATTGGCTTCCGAATAACTGGCATCCGATCCACAACCCCACCCCATCCTGATCCCCGGTGGCTAGCCTAAAATCCACCTCTGCATCCCCAATGGCCAGCCTCCGAGCGCCAGCCCCATCAACAACCCCCCCATACCCCCCACCATGCCCCCTTTATAGAGGGCCTCCCATTCCCTCCCTTCCCCCAACCCAGGCCTGGCTACACCCCTGTCTGGCCCCATTCCTCAGGCTCCATCCATTTTTTTTCCATTCTTAGTACTTCTGCTGTGTCTTGTCTTATTTTCTGACTGATAACAGCTTTATTATTTATTTGTACTGCCCATTACGCAACTGGCACCTCCCTGTCCCTGACCTCCCAGGGGGCCTCAACGGCTTCTGGTCTCACCAGCAAGGCCACATGCTGGTCCCCATTGGTGGAGACTATGTGATGCCCATTGGTGAGGACCTCCACTGGCAAAGGCAGAAACTTTACCAGACAATTGAGTCCCGCACTTACTAAATAGCTGCTAATAAGCATTAGCATAGTGTAATCAGCCTCCCGCTGTTCTGCGATGCAAGCTGATTACATCCAAAAAAAATAGACGTGACCAGACACTGGCTGCGAATCCCATTTTCCCTCCTTCCCCGCTTAAATTTCCCAGCTTGTTGCACCACCCGAGCAGCGCAGAGAACCAGAAAAATCACACCCATCATTTGCCTGCTTTCATCACAGCAGTAAAAGTTTTCTAATATGGGGGTACTGAAATACCCGGGTGGACGACAAAAGATCCCAAGAGGGCACCAAGACACACTAGGAAGGCAATGAAAGACCTCAGGAAGGTAATAATGAGCCCAAAAGATGCCTGAAGGAAACAAAATACCCCAAATGCCTAAATGAAGAGCTGAAAGCAAGGGAGACCCAATTGCATACCACGTACCATTGGAATGAGAAGGTCCGTGAATGTTTTACCAAAAAATAATCAGTCAGAAAATAACAAAGAAAATTACAGCACAGGAAAAGGCCTTTTGGCCCTCCATGTTGCTCAACTGAACTAAAACCCCTCACCCTTCCAGAGATCATATCCCTCCATTCCTACCTTATTCATGTATTTGTCAAAATGCCCCTTAAAAGTCACTATCCTATCTGCTTCCACTCCCTATCCCAGCAGCGCGTTCCAGGCACCCACCACCTTCTGTGTAAAAAAAACTTGCCTTGCACATCTCCTTTAAACCTTGTCCATTGCACAATAAACTTATGCCTCCCAGTAATTGACTCTTCTGCCCTGGGAAAAAGTTTCTGACTATCCACTCTGTCCACGCCCCTTATAATCTTGTAGACATTTATCAGGTTGCTCCTCAAGCTCCGTTGTTCCAGTGAGAACAAACCAAGGTTTCTCCAGCCTTTCCTCATAGCTAATGCACTTCATGCCAGGCAACGTCCTGGTAAATCTTTTCTGTACTCTCTCCAATTCCTCCATATCCTTCTAGAACCCTACAGTGCAGAAACAGGCCCTTCGGCCCATCGAGTCTGCACCTAACACAATCCCACCCAGACCGTATCCCCATATCCCTACACATTTTACCTGCTAATCCCTCTAACCTACACATCCCAGGATACTAAGGGGCAATTTTAGCATAGCCAATGAACCTAACCTGCACATCTTTGGACTGTGGGAGGAAACCGGAGCACCCGGAGAAAACCCACGCAGACACGAGGAGAATGTGCAAACTCCACACAGGCAGTGACCCGAGCCGGGAATCGAACCCAGGACCCTGGAGCTGTGAAGCATCAGTGCTAACCACTGTGCTACCGTGCTGCCCTGGTAGTGTGGTGATCAGAATTGAACAGTATATTCCGAGTGCAGCCTAACTAAGGTTCTATAAAGCTGCAACATGACTTGCCAATTTTTAAATTCATTGCCCCAGCCAATGAAGGCAAGCATGCCGAATGCCTTCTTGACTACCTTCTCCACCTGCATTGCCACTTTCAGTGACCTGTGTACCTGTACTCCCAGTTCCCTCTGCCTATCAATACTCTTAAGGGTTCTGCCATTTACTGTATATTTCCTAATTTTATTAGGCCTTCTAAAATGGTTGGTAAGCTGATGGAGAGGCTTCTGAGGGACAAGATTTACGAGCATTTGGAGAGGTTTGACATGATCAGGAATAGTCAGCATGGATTTGTCAAGGGCAGGTCGTGCCTTACGAGCCTAGTTGAGTTCTTCGATAATGTGACTGAACACATTGACGAAGGAAGTGCCGTGGACGTAGTGTACATGGACTTCAGCAAGGCTTTTGATAAGGTCCCCCATGCAAGACTTCTTGAGAAGGTGAGAGGGCATGGGATCCAAGGGCCTTTGGCCTTGTGGATCCAGAACTGGCTTGCCTGCAGAAGGCAGAGAGTGGTTGTGGATGGGTCCTTTTCGGAATGGAGGTCAGTCACCAGTGGGGTGCCCCAGGGATCTGTTCTGGGACCCTTGTTGTTTGTCATTTTCATAAATGACCTGGATGAGGAAGTGGAGGGATGGGTTAGCAAGTTCGCTGATGACACGAAGGTCGGCGGTGTTGTGGATGGTCTGGAAGGATGTCAAAAGTTGCAGCAGGACATAGATAGGATGCAGGAATGGGCGGAGAAGTGGCAGATGGACTTCAACGCGGATAAATGTGTAGTAGTCCATTTCGGCAGAACCAACGGGATGAACGAGTACACTATTAAGGGCAGGGGTCTTAGTAGCGTTGAAGAGCAGAAGGATCTCGGGGTCCGGGTTCACAGGACTCTTAAATCGGCCTCGCAGGTGGAGGAGGTGGTCAAGAAGGCATATGGTGTACTGGCCTTCATTAATCGAGGGATTGAATTTAGGAGTCGGGAGGTAATGCTGCAACTTTACAGGACCCTCGTCAGGCCTCATTTGGAGTACTGTGCGTCGTTCTGGTCGCCTCACTATAGGAAAGACGTAGAAGCTATTGAAAGGGTGCAGAGGAGATTTACAAGGATGTTGCCTGGACTGGGAGGCATGCCTTATGAAGATAGGTTGAGGGAGCTGGGACTCTTTTCCCTGGAGAGGCGAAGGTTGAGAGGCGACCTGATAGAAGTTTATAAAATGTTGAGAGGAATAGATAGGGTGGACTCTCAGAGGCTATTTCCCCGGGTTGAAATGGTCGCTACGAGAGGACACAGATTTAAGGTGCGGGGAGGGAAGTACAGAGGTGATGTTAGGGGTAAGTTTTTCACTCAGAGGGTAGTGAGTGATTGGAATCGGCTGCCGTCGTCGGTGGTGGAGGCGAACTCGCTGGGGTCTTTTAAAAGACTTCTGGATGAGTATATGGGGTTTAATGGGATTGGGGGTTATAGATAGGTCTATAGATTGGTGGGGTTGATGCGATCGGCGCAACTCGAGGGCCGAAGGGCCTGTTTGTGCTGTAATGTTCTATGTTCTATGCTCTATGTTCTAAAATACATTACCTCACATTTGTCCAGATTAAACTCCATCCGCCGCCTCTCCACCCAAGTCTCCAACTGATCTATATCCTGCCGTATTATCCTGTTCTGACGGTGCTCGTCACTGTCCGCAAATCCACCACATACTTAATAATCAATCCAGTTACATTTTCTTCCAATTCGTTTATATATATTACAAACAGCAAAGGTCCCAGCACTGATCCCTGAGGAACACCACTTGTCACAGCCCTCCATTCAGAAATACACCCTTCCACTGCTATCTGCTGTCTTCTATGACCAGTTCTGTATCCACCTTGCTAGCTCACATCTGATCACATGTGACTTCACCTTCTGCATCAGTCTGCCATGTGGGACCTTGTCAAAGGCTTTACTGAAGTCCATGTATACAACGTCTACTGCCCTACCCTCAGTAATCTTTGTTACTTCCTCGAAAAACTCGATCAGGTTACTGAGCACGACCTCCCCTTCACGAAACCATGTTGCCTCTCGCTAATACTTATTTCCAAGTAGGAGTAAATCCTGTCTTGAAGAATCCTCTTTAATAATTTCTCTACCACTGACGTAAGGCTCACCTGCCTGTCTTATCTGGATAAAACAAGGCACAGCGGAAGAACTAAGAGTGAAGGGAGCTGGATGAAACTTCACCAAGAACTATAGCAATAGAAAATGAGGTGAATGTTTGTGACCCACAATCTAAATGAGAAGCAGGTCAGTGATATCAAAGGTAAGAAAAAAAAATCAAACATGAAAAAAAAGTAGAAATAGCTAGCTGGCCCGTGAGAAGTAGTATAACATTCACTGGGACATGATGAAGGAATTGGAATTGAAGCACGAAGATGTGAAAAAGATAAAAAAGCATTGAGAGAAAAAGCACAAGTGGGGCTCAGCAACAGGGCTCATAGATTCATGTACTGACTCTCTGACACAGGATCTTATACAGGCCCTCTCCCCAGCACTGTTCTCATAACCCCACACATTCCCCATGGCTAACCCACCTAATTTACACATCTTTGGAGTGTGGGAGGAAACTGGAACATCTGGAGACCCACACAGACATAGGGAGAATGTGCAAACTCCACACAGTAACCCAAAGCCGGAATTGAACTCGGTCCCTGAGCTGTGAGGCAGCAGTGCTAATCACTGTGCCATTCTTTCTAAAATTTCAGCTTTAACTCCACTTTCCCACCTCTGGAGAGACGAAGGTTGAGAGAAGTTTACAAAATGTTGAGAGGAATAGATAGGGTGGACTCTCAGAAGCTATTTCCCCGGGTTGAAATGGTCGCTACGAGAGGACACAGATTTAAGGCACAGGGAGGGAAGTACAGAGGTGATGTTAGGGGTAAGTTTTTCACTCAGAGGGTGGTGAGTGAATGGAATCGGCTGCCGTCAGTGGTGGTGGAGGCGAACTCGCTGGGGTCTTTTAAAAGACTTCTGGATGAGTATATGGGGTTTAATGAGATTGAGGGTTATAGATAGGTCTATGGATTGGTGGGGTTGATGTGATCGGTGCAACTCGTGGGCCGAAGGGCCTGTTTGTGCTGTAGTGTTCTATGCTCTATGTTCTCTTCATATCCTGTGATTCACAGAATCCCTAAAGTGCAGAAGAGGTCATTGCATGGAATTTGAGAAGAGCCAAAAAAATCCCATATAGTGGATGATATCGAGTTTGCGATGGGTGAGAAAACTGCTCAAAGTGAAGCACCTCAAGGATTTGATCCATGGTGCTCATGTAGGACATCCTGTATCATCTACTGCAATGTACTGTTGAAGCAAAAGTTAATATAGGGCTATCACTCATCAGCACCATATTGGGAATCCTTTAGATATCCAGTTGAATGATCAAACTACTAGCAGTGTGGAAAACACAAATAAACTGGAAAAATTGGCAACTGCGGAGAGATAGACATTGTTTGTGTTCAAGGGTGGTGAAGAGCTTAGCAATGGATAAACACAAAGAGAGAACATGACTGTTGAACAAGTAAGCAGTTCAGGAGAATTATCTAACAAATGTCACAAGAAGAAATGCTGAATGTAGAAGTAGAGCTTGTTGCAATTACAACAAAAGAAATGTCGCAGTTCTCTAAAAACAAGCAAGAGAAGGGAGAGATTGTTGCCAAATGTTGTTTGAAGAAAATGATGGAATCACGTTGTAAGAAACTCAAAAATTGATAAACTGAATGGATTGCAAAAACAGATGCATTCATAGAATCCTTACAGTGCAGAGGGAGGCTATCCAGCCTATCAAGTCTGCACCGACCACAATCCCACACAGGGCTAATCCCCAGAACACCATGCATTTGCCCTAGCTAGTCCCCCCAACAATAAAGGGGAATTTAGCACGGCCAATCCACCTAACACAGTCTTTGGACTGTGGAAGGAAACCGGAGCACCCGGAGGAAACCCACTCAAACATGGCGAGAACGTGCAAATTCCACATAGAGTGACCCAAGCCGAGAATCGAACCCCGGGCCTCTGGCACTGTGAGGGGAGAGCGCTAACCACTGTTCCGCCTCCTTAAATATGACTCAGGACCAGACAGAAGATTGGTTGATACAATTGAAAATGAAGCCATCCAGTTGTAGAAGTTGTGCCAGAAAGAATTAGGCAAAGCAGCAATTCGGGCAGAGGAGGAACTCGAAATTATATACCGGATCAAGATTGCTGAAATGGTCTCACTAATAGAAATGCACAAGAACCAACAAGATAACACAGTCAATGAATAGAAAGGCTAGGAAGAGAAGAAACTTTATCACATGACCTAAGTACCAGAAAGAGAGAACCATGGTCATTTCCTTCACAAGTGACAGACCAAAATTGTGTATGAGCTATCAAGATATGAAGGCTGTGTTGTATTCCATTGATGGTGCCTACATGCATCATGTAGGAACCATCTACATGATGGCGGTGCATGATAGTGTACCATCTTGGGCGGCACGGTAGCACAGTGGTTAGCACTGCTGCTTCACAGCTCCAGGGTCCTGGGTTCGATTCCCGGCTCGGGTCACTGCCTGTGTGGAGTTTGCACATTCTCCTCGTGTCTGCGTGGGTTTTCTCCGGGTGCTCCGGTTTCCTCCCACAGTCCAAAGATGTGCGGGTTAGGTTCATTGGCTATGCTAAAATTGCCCCTTAGTGTCCTGGGATGTGTAGCTTAGAGGGATTAGCAGGTAAATGTGTAGGGATATGGGGATAGGGTCTGGGTGGGATTGTGTTCGGTGCAGACTCGATGGGCCGAAGGGCCTGTTTCTGCACTGTAGGGTTCTATGATGGTTCTATGATGGTTCAAAAAATCTTCTCCATCATGTAGATGGTACCAACATGATGCATGTAGATACCATCAACGGAATACAACACAGTCCTCGATCATGTTCTCACTGTACGTATCTGCTTGGCAAATGGAAACTTTATTTCTACTTGTTTCACAGTCTGTCAAATGTCGGTTTACTGTTTAATTTGCAATTCCATTTGCCAGCTGATGAATCTTTTCATTCAGTTCAATCATTCTTGGCATGTTTGAGACACCCAGTGCTTTTCCTTCTACCATTGTGTGTTCGATTGCAGCTTCTGGAGGAGCGTGTTAAGGAGCTGGAGTTGGAATTGGAGGAACTCCACATAATTTGGGAGGTGGAGGTGGACATCGATAGGAGTTATAAGGAGATAGTCACTCCTAGAAATGAGTCTTGGGTAAATGCCAGGAAGAGGGGAAAGAAGCAGTTGGGGGGTCAATCCCCTAGGGCTGTTCCCCTCCAAAATAGGTTTTCAGTCCTGGAGGCTACAGTTGAGGAGGAATCAACTGGGGATAGCCAAAGGGAGCAGGTCTCTGGGGGTGAGCCTATTGTGAAAGCTCAGGTGGTTAGGGGATGTAAAAGATTGGGCCTAGTGATTGGGGACTCCACAGTTAGGGGGACGGATAGGAGAGTCGGAAGTAATGGTAGGGACTCAGGGCTGGTGTGTTGCCTCCCAGGGGCTGGGGTCCGGGATGTATCGGAGAGGGTACTCAGGACTCTTAGGGGAGAGGGAGATCAACCCCAAGTTATAGTTCATGTGGGGACGCATGATATAGGAAGGCTAAGGGAAGGGGATATTAAGCAGAAATTTATGGAGTTGGGGTGGAAACTAAAGGCCAAGTCAGAAAGAGTGGTTATCTCCGGACTCTTACCTGTGCCACGGGATAGTTTAGAGAGGAATAGAGGGAGGGAAAGTTTGAACTCGTGGCTGAGGGGATGGTGCAGGAGGGAGGGGTTCAGGTACTTGAGCAATTGGGGCTGATTCTGGGGAGGTGGGACCTCTATATGAGTGATGGTCTACACCTGAATAAGAGGGGAACCAATATCCTGGGGGGTAAATTTGCAAAGGCGATGCAGGGAGATTTAAACTGATCCGGAGAGGGGGTGGGATCCTGGGTAGAGGGGGTAAAAGTGAGGAGAACATAGATGGGGACTGCAATGCACGGCATCGTGGGGGTGGGGCGGAGCAGGGTTTGAAATGTGTATACTTTAATGCGAGGAGTATTCGCAATAAAGTGGATGAACTTGCAGCATGGATCAGTACCTGGGACTTCGATGTTGTGGCCATTTCAGAGACATGGATAGAGCAGGGTCAGGAATGGTTGTTGCAGGTTCCGGGGTTCAAATGCTTCAGTCGGAGTAGAGAAGGAGGGAGAAGGGGGGGAGGGGTAGCATTATTAGTCAAGGACTGTATCATAGTGTCAGAGAGGAAGTTTAGAACATAGAACATTACAGCGCAGAACAGGCCCTTCGGCCCACGATGTTGCGCCGACCAGTTACAAAACAATGACCCACTAGCCTAAACCAATCCCTTTTTGTCCTAAACCTATCCACAGATCTTTTAAACGCCCCCAAACTAGGCGCATTTACAACTGCAGCAGGCAGGGCATTCCAGTCCCTCACCACCTTCTGGGTAAAGAACCTACCCCTGACATCAGTCCTATAACTACCCCCCCTTAATTTAAAGTCGTGCCCCCTCTTGCTAGCTTTCTCCATCCTAGGAAAAAGGCTATCACTATCTACCCTGTCTAAACCTCTAATCATCTTATATGTTTCAATAAGGTCCCCTCTTAGCCGCCTTCTTTCCAGCGAAAACAACCCCAAATCTCTCAGTCTCTCCTCATAGGATCTCCCCTCCATACCAGGCAACATCCTGGTAAACCTCTTCTGCACCCTCTCCAAAGCCTCTACATCCTTCCTGTAATGTGGGGACCAGAACTGCACACAAAACTCCAAGTGTGGCCGCACCAGAGATGTGTACAGTTGCATCATGACGCTGCGACTCCTAAATTCAATCCCCCTACCAATAAACGCCAAGACACCGTATGCCTTCTTAACAACCTTATCTACTTGATTCCCAACTTTCAGGGATCTATGTACACATACACCTAGATCCCTCTGCTCATCCACACTATTCAAAGTCCTCCCGTTAGCCCTATACTCAATACATCTGTTATTCCTACCGAAATGAATTACCTCACACTTCTCCACATTAAACTCCATCCGCCACCTCGCAGCCCAGCTCTGCAACCTTTCTAAGTCACCCTGCAAACTATGACACCCTTCCTCACAATCTACCACACCTCCGACTTTGGTGTCATCAGCAAACTTACTAATCCACCCAACTATACCCTCATCCAGATCATTAATAAAAATTACAAACAGCAGTGCCCCAAAACAGATCCCTGAGGCACACCACTCGTAGCCGAACTCCATGACGAATATTTACCATCAACCACCACCCTCTGTCTCCTATCTGCTAGCCAATTCCTGATCCAATTACCTAGATCACCCCCAATCCCATACATCTGCATTTTCTTCAGAAGCCTACCATGGTGAACCTTATCAAACGCCTTGCTAAAATCCATATACACCACATCAACTGCCTTACCCCTATCCACCTCTTTGGTCACTTTCTCAAAGAACTCGATAAGGTTAGTAAGGCACGACCAAAACCATGCTGACTGTCTCTAATCAATTCATTACTCTCCAAATAACTATAAATCCTGTCTCTAATAATCCTTTCCAAAACCTTACCCACCACAGAAGTAAGACTCACCGGTCTATAATTCCCAGGGAAGTCTCTTCTCCCCTTCTTAAACAATGGGACAACATTTGCTGTCCTCCAATCTTCCAGTACTATACCAGAGACCAACGACGACCTGAAGATCAGAACCAGAGGCTTCGCAATCACCTCTCTTGCCTCCCAAAGAATCCTAGGGTAAATCCCATCCGGACCAGGGGACTTATCCATTTTCAAACCCTCTAAAATATCCATCCAGCACATCCCCCGTATACAAAGAACAAAGAACAATCCAGCACGGGAAACAGGCCCTTCGGCCCAACGAGCCCGCGCCGCCACATCACCCTGCACCTATTCTACCCTGCATATCTATGAATGGAACCCTACTCAGTCAGATTCAGGGAAGAAATAGTGTCAATTTGGTAAAAACCGATTAGCCTGAGAGCACATTTTTGGGGTGTGGGAGGAAACCGGAGCGCCCGGAGGAAACCCATGCAACCACAGGGAGAATGCGCAAACTCCCACAGACACAGGCCCAAATCCATGTGCCTGCACAGCCAGCAGTGCTAGTCACTGAGCTGTTGCGGCGCCCATCTACCGATCCAGGATCAAGCACACACACCGACACGAAGTTCTAGGCCACTCCTGGAACTTCCAAGAGCAGCCCAGGCACGACCCGCCGTGTGAATGCCCCTCGTTTGACACGAGGTGGACCTCCACCTGTGGAATAAAGTCAAAAATTATTAATCTTACAGCCTGCCTTTCCGGTGTCTCCCGAGGTTTAACCCTATTTAATATCCCCTACCATATCCCTCCATTCTCGTTTCACTCATGAGCCTATCTAACTGCATCTTAAACGAGTCCAACGTTCTTGCCTCCATCACCCTACTCGGTAGCGCATTCCAGACCCCTACAACTCTCTGCGTAAAGAACCTTCTTCTCACCTCCAAATTATACCTCTCCCCCCTCACCCTTAAATGATGACCTCTCGTGTTTGTATCTAGTCTAGGGAGCAGTCTCTCACTATTAACTCTATCCATTCCCTTCATTATCTTATATACTTCTATCATGTCCCCTCTCAATCTCCGCCTTTCCAAGGAGAATAGTCCCAGTTTCTTCAACCTCTCCTCGTAACCCAGTCCCCCCATGCCAGGCAACATCCTGGTAAACCTCCTCTGCACCCTTTCCAGAGACTCCACGTCCTTCCGGTAGTAAGGTGACCAGAACTGGACGCAGTACTCCGAATGCAGTCTAACCAACGTTCTGTACAACTGAAGCATTAGACAGCAGCTTTTATACTCTATGCCCCTTCCTATAAAGGCCAACATCCCATAAGCTTTCCTAACAACCTTCTCCACTTGTGATGCAACCTTCATGGATTTGTGAACCTGCACTCCCAGGTCCCTCTGTATGTCTATATTCCTAATCGGTCTCCCTTTAATCACATAGCTCCTCTCTGCATTATTCCGTCCAAAATGCATCACCTCGCATTTGTCAGGATTAAATGCCATCTGCCACCTATCTGCCCACTGCACCAACCTATCTATATCCTGTTGTATCACCTGACAATCCAGTTCCATACCCGCCAACCCTGCCATCTTGGTGTCATCAGCAAACTTGCTAATCACACCACCTACGCCCTCTTTCAAGTCATTTATGTAGACTTCAAAGAGGAGAGGTCCCAGTACTGAGCCCTGCGGCACACCACTGGTCACTGGCCTCCAGCCCGACAAGGTCCCTTCCACAGCTACCCTCTGTCTCCTATTTCCCAGCCAGTTCTCAATCCACCTAGCTACCTGGCCTCGTATCCCATGCGCCTTAACCTTTTCTACCACCCTACCGTGAGGGACTTTGTCAAACGCCTTACTGAAATCCATATAGATGACATCAACGGTTCTCCCATCGTCAACCATTTTTGTCACCTCCTCAAAGAATTCCACCAGATTCGTAAGGCAAGACCTCCCTCTAACAAAGCCATGTTGCGTATCCCTAATCAGATCGCAACGCTCCAAATGCTCATACATCCTACCCCTAAGTATTTTTTCCATTAACTTCCCTACCACCAACGTCAAACTCACCGGTCTATAATTCCCAGGGTTATCCCTACTGCCTTTTTTGAACAACGGGACCACATTTGCTACCCTCCAGTCTTCTGGGACCTCACCTGTGTCCAAAGAAGAGACAAAGATTTGCACCAGAGGCCCAGCAATTTCATCTTTCGCCTCCCTAAGCAGCCTGGGATAAATACCATCAGGCCCCGGAGCTTTATCCGTCCTTACGCTACCTAAAAGCCCTAGCACTTCCTCTCTCGTAATAACTATATCCTGCAAATAAACCTCCACTCCCTCCAAGAGACCACACGATTCCGAACCCCTCTCCTTTGTGAATACCGACGCAAAGTATTCATTCAGGAGCTCCCCCATCCCCTCCGACTCAATACTCAACTCACCACTCTTGTCCCTAAGAGGACCAATTTTCCCTCCACCTACTCTCTTGCCTCTGATATAGGAATAAAATGCCTTTGGATTTTCCTTAATCCTACCAGCCAAAGCCATCTCATGCCCTCTCTTCGCCCTTCTAATTCCCCTTTTTAGCTCCCTCCTACTCTCGCTGTATTCTTCCAGCGCACTCTCCGTACCCATTTGTTTTGACCTAACATACGCCTCCCTCTTCTTCCTGACCAAGTCTTCAATATCCTCCGTAATCCACGGCTGTCTAATCCTTCCTTTCCCATCCTTTCGCTTAACCGGAACATACCTCCCCTGCAACCATTTCATTTTGTCCCTAAATGCCTCCCACTTGCCAACCGTGGACTTGCCAGCTAACAGTCCCTCCCAATCAGTTTGCTGCAGCTCCCTCCTAATCCTGCCATAGCTCGCCTTTCCCCAGTTCAGCACACTCCCATTCGGACGGCACTCGTCCCTTTCCATTTTTATCCTAAAGTAGACGGACTTGTGATCACTGTTCACCACATGTTCGCCTACCTCTACCTCACCCACCTGCCCTGGTTCGTTTCCCAACACTAGATCCAGTATAGCCCCTCCCCTAGTCGGGCTAGTTACATACTGCTCTAGCGACCCTTCCATAACACAGTTCACAAACTCCTCTCCCTCCGTACCCCCAGCTCTAGGCCCCCTCCAATTCACTCCTGGAAAATTAAAATCACCCACTACAACCACTCTGTTCTTCCTGCACCTGTCCAAAATGCCCCTGCAAATGCCTTCCTCCACTGACTTAGGGCTGTTGGGTGGCCTATAGTACACCCCTAGCAATGTGATCTCTCCCTTTTTATTCCTCAACTCCACCCACACTGACTCAATCCCTATCTCTTCCATATCTTCCTCCCTCTGCACTACTGTGATGTTTTCCCTGACTAACAGTGCCACCCCTCCTCCTCTCTTCATCCCTCCTCTGTCACACCTAAAACACTTGTACCCAGGAACATTCAGCTGCCAGTCCTGCCCCTCCCGTAACCACGTCTCCGTTACAGCCACCACATCTAACTGCCTCACAAACATCAAGGCCCTAAGCTCATCCGTTTTCCCTACCACACTCCTAGCATTGAAACAGACACAGTTCAACCCACAAGTGTCCCTCAGAACCACCTTCTCCCTGATACTTTTCCTTTCACTCGACTCCCTCCCAGCCACCTCCCCACCCCCCCTCCATATTAGTTTAAACCCTTCGTAAACACCCCAGCTAACCTCCCCGCTAGAACATTAGTTCCCCTCCCATTCAAATTCTCCCCACCCTTCCTGTACAATTGCCCTTCTCTCTTAAACACCTCCCAGTGATCCACAAAAGTAAAGCCCTCTACCCTACACCAATCCCTCAACCATGCATTCAGCTGCATGATCTCTTCATTCTTTGCCCTGCTGGTACCGGGCAGCAACCCAGAGAGTGCCACCCTGGAGGTCCTACTCTTTAGTTTGGCCCCCAACTCCTTAAATTGCCAACGTACCTCTACCCTACTCCTCCTTCCTATGTCCCCCTCCCCTACATGGACTATGACCTCAGCCTGTGCCCCCTCCCCTTTCAAAATTCCCTCTACCCTGTCCGATACGTCCTTTACCCCTGCTCCAGGGAAGCAGACCACCATCCTGGAATCACGCCTCTGTCCACAGAACCTCCTATCGATACCTCTGACCCTCCCGTCCCCTACCACTATCACCTTACCGGCCCCCTTCTGTCCCTCTAAGTTAGTCTCCCCCTCCTGCCTATCTTTCTGTGCCCCTGTCGACGAACCTTGGGGGGCCTCTGGGGAGGCTGGGGGACCCTGACTGCTTTTCTTCTTCCTCTTTCCCCTCCTCACAGTCGTCCATCCTCCCTTCTCTTCAGCCCTTGAGACCTCCTCCTTCTCATGGTTCCCAGCCATTATCGCCTCGTTCTCCCTTACTAGAAAAGCGTCCTCCAGCCGCCCCTCGAGTTGCCTGACCCGGGCCCTCAAGCGCTGCAGTTCCAAACATTTACTGCAGATGTGGACCTTGGGGACACGTGACACCACCATGAACTCCCACATGTATCAACTGCAATACTATCTATTTTACATCCCTGCACCCCAGTGTCCTCCTCAGCTACATTCATGTCCCCTTGCGTGAACACCGAAGAGAAATATTGGTTCAACGCCTCTCCAATCTCCTCCGGTTCCACACACAACTTCCCTCTACTGTCTGTAACTGGCCCTAATCTTGCCCTAACCAACCTTCTGTTCTTGACATACCTGTAAAACGCCTTAGGGTTCTCCTTAATCCTATCAGCCAAAGTCATCTCATGTCCTCTTTTAGCCCTTCTTAACTCCCTTTTCAACTCCCTCCTAGCCAATCTAAAACTTTCTAATGCACTATCTGAGCCCTCAAGCCTCTTCCGAACATAAGCCTCCTTTTTCTTCCTAACCAACGAATCAACTTTTTTAGTGCACCACGGTTCCCTGGGCCTACCAAATCCTCCTTGCCTGACAGGGATATACCTATCACAGACCCGCAATAGCTGCTCCTTGAAAAATCTCCACATCTCTTCTATTTCTAATCTGATGAGGACTTGTCTGTTGAGGTAGTATGGGCGGAGATTAGAAATAGGAGAGGAGAGGTCACCCTGTTGGGAGTCTTTTATAGACCTCCTAAAAGTTCTAGAGAGGTTGAGGAAAGGATTGCGGAGATAATCCTGGTTAGGAGTGAAAGTAATAGGGTAATTGTTATGGGGGACTTTAACTTTACTAATATTGATTGGAATTGCTATAGCTCTAGCTCATTAGAGGGGTCAGTTTTTGTACAAAGCGTGCAGGAAGGTTTTTTGAATCAGTATGTAGATAGGCCAACTAGAGGTGAGGCTATATTGGATTTGGTGCTGGGAAATGAGCCAGACCAGGTGCTAGACTTGGAAGTTGGTGTGCATTTTGGGGATAGTGACCACAATTCGGTTACGTTCACCTTAGTGATGGAAAGGGATAGGCATGAACCTTGGGTCAGTAGTTTTAGCTGGGGGAAGGGTAATTATGAGGCTATTAGGAGAGAATTAGGAAGCATAGGTTGGACTAGGAGACTACATGGACTGGGAACGTCCGAAATGTGGAATTTTTTCAAGGAGCAGCTACTGCGAGTCCTTGATATGTATGTCCCTGTCAGGCAAGGACGAATTGGTCGAGCAAGGGAACCGTGGTGCACTAAAAAAGTTGATTCGCTGGTTAAAAAGAAAAAGGAGGCTTATGTTCGGATGAGACTTGAGGGCTCAGGTAGTGCACTAGAAAGCTTTAGATTGGCTAGGAGTGAGTTAAAGAGTGAGTTAAGAAGGGCTAAAAGAGGACATGAGAAGACTTTGGCTGATAGGATTGAGGAGAATCCTAAGGCGTTTTATAGATATGTTAAGAACAGAAGGTTGGTTAGGGCAAGGTTAGGGCCAGTTACAGACAACACAGGGAAGTTGTGTGTGGAACCGGAAGAGATTGGAGAGGCATTGAACCAATATTTCTCTTCGGTGTTCACGCAGGGGGACATAAATGTAGCTGTGGAGAACACTGGGTTACAGGGGTGTAAACTAGACAGTATTGAAGTTGAGTCGGGAGGTAATGCTGCAACTTTACAGGACCCTCGTCAGGCCTCATTTGGAGTACTGTGCGCAGTTCTGGTCGCCTCACTATAGGAAAGACGTAGAAGCTATTGAAAGGGTGCAGAGGAGATTTACAAGGATGTTGCCTGGACTGGGAGGCATGCCTTATGAAGATAGGTTGAGGGAGCTGGGACTCTTTTCCCTGGAGAGGCGAAGGTTGAGAGGCGACCTGATAGAAGTTTATAAAATGTTGAGAGGAATAGATAGGGTGGACTCTCAGAGGCTATTTCCCCGGGTTGAAATGGTCGCTACGAGAGGACACAGATTTAAGGTGCGGGGAGGGAAGTACAGAGGTGATGTTAGGGGTCAGTTTTTCACTCAGAGGGTAGTGAGTGATTGGAATCGGCTGCCGTCGTCGGTGGTGGAGGCGAACTCGCTGGGGTCTTTTAAAAGACTTCTGGATGAGTATATGGGGTTTAATGGGATTGGGGGTTATAGATAGGTCTATAGATTGGTGGGGTTAATGCGATCGGTGCAACTCGAGGGCCGAAGGGCCTGTTTGTGCTGTAATGTTCTATGTTCTATGTTCTATAAGGGGGATGTGCTGGATATTCTTGAGGGTTTGAAAATAGATAAGTCCCCTCGGCCGGACAGGATTTACCCTAGGATTCTCTGGGAGGCAAGAGAGGCGATTGCGGAGCCTCTGGCTCTGATCTTCAGGTTGTCGTTGGTCTCAGGTATAGTGCCGGAAGATTGGAAGATAGCGAATGTTGTCCCATTGTTTAAGAAGAAGAACAGAGACTTCCCTGGGAATTATAGACCGGTGAGTCTTACTTCTGTTGTGGGCAAGGTTTAGAAAAAATTATTAGGGATAGGATTTATAGTTATTTGGAGAGTAATGAATTGATTGGAGATAGTCAGCATGGTTTTGTAGCGGGTAGGTCGTGCCTTACTAACCTTATTGAGTTTTTTGCGAAAGTTACCAAAGAGGTGGATGGGGGTAAGACAGTTGACATGGTATATATGGATTTTAGTAAGGTGTTTGATAAGGTTCACCATGGAAGGCTTCTGCAGAAAATGCAGATGTATGGGATTGGGGGTAATCTAGGTAATTGGATCAGGAATTGGCTAGCAGATAGAAGACAGAGGGTGGTGGTTGATGGTAAGTATTCGTAATGGAGTTCAGTTACGAGTGGTGTGCCTCAAGGATCTGTTTTGGGACCACTGCTGTTTGTAATTTTTATTAATGATCTGGATGAGGGTATGGTTGGGTGGATTAGTAAATTTGCTGATGACACCAAAGTCGGAGGTGTGGTAGATAGTGAGGAAGGGTGTCATAGTTTGCAGGGAGACTTGGACAGGTTGCAGAGCTGGACCGAGAGGTGGCGGACGGAGTTTAATGCGGAGAAGTGTGAGGTAATTCACTTTGGCAGGAATAACAGATGTGTTGAGTATAGGGCTAACGGGAGGACTTTGAATAGTGTGGATGAACAGAGGGATCTAGGTGTATGTGTACATAGATCTCTGAGAATTGGGAATCAAGTAGATAAGTTTGTTAAGAAGGCATACGGTGTCTTGGCGTTTATTGGTAGGGGGATTGAATTTAGGAGTCGCAGCGTCATGTTGCAACTGTACACAACTCTGGTGTGGCCGCACTTGGAGTATTGTGTGCAGTTCTGGTCCCCACATATAGGAAGGATGTGGAGGCTTTGGCGAGGGTGCAGAGGAGGTTTACCAGGATGTTGCCTGGTATGGAGGGGAGGTCCTGTGAGGAGAGACTGAGGGATTTGGGGTTGTTTTCGCTGGAAAGAAGGCGGCTAAGAGGGGATCTTATTGAAACATATAAGATGATTAGAGGTTTAGATAGGGTGGACAGTGATAGCCTTTTTCCTCGGATGGAGAAAGCTAGCACGAGGGGCATGGCTTTAAATTAAGGGGGGGTAGTTATAGGACGGATGTCAGGGGTAGGTTCTTTACCCAGAGGGAGGTGAGGGATTGGAATGCCCTGCCTGCTGCAGTTGTAAATGTGCCTAGTTTGGGGGCGTTTAAGAGATCCATGGATAGGTTTATGGATGGAAAGGTTTAGGTTAGAGGGTCATTGTTTTGTAACTGGTCGGCGCAACAACGTGGGCCGAAGGACCTGTTCTGCGCTGTAATGTTCTATGTTCTATTAAGCTTCAGTCTCAGATTCATATTTTCCCATCTTATTTCTGTCTGTTGTTTCTCTGTCTGCATCAGAATTTTCTCCTTGTCCTTCATTTTCGATCTGTTGTTGATCAGCTCTGTTAATGGCAAAGTTTGCACTTGTTTCAATTTTCTATTCGCCGTTTCATTATCCATAGAATCCCTACAGTGAGAGAGCAACAAGAGATCCCAGACAGAAGGTAATAACACCGAGGGCAACAATAGAATATACAGTTGAAAGAACAGTTGATTGTCCTCAAGATTGAATACAAAAAGAATGTGTGATCATTCAGTTACATGAAGATGGTCTTAAACAGCAGAATGGAAACACAACCCAGGACACTCAAGGTGACTCGACCGAATTGCAGGAAAGCTCAAGATGAAGTGAATGAGATTCTCAAAGGAGAAGGAGGCCATTCAGCCCATCAAACCTACACTGATGAAAATCCCGTCAAGGCCCAGCAGCTATAACCTCATGTATTTATCCTGCTAATTCCTCTGACACTAAGGGTCAATTTAGCAGGACCAATCAACCTAACCTGCACATTTTTGGAGCGTGGGAGGAAACCAGAGCACCTTGTGGAAACCCATGCAGACAAGGGGAGAATGTGCAAACTCCACAATCACCCAAGGTCAGAATTGAACCTGGGTCCCGGAGGTGTGAGGCAGCAGTGCTAGCCATTGTGTCAACATGCCACTCACAGCTTGGAGAGTTCTATAACTTTTCCAGTAACTGCCTCATCTTTTAACTGTTTTTCAGCTCTTCAATCTGTTTCTTGTAGACTGGAATATGGAACATTATTGAAACATCTTTGTCAACTGGTTCTTCAGTTTGTTCAGACTGACCTTAAATTGATTTAGCTTCTCTTTCTAATCTTCCAAAGTAATAAATTATTTCATGAGGGATTCTTGTAACATGTGGAGGTCTTTCAACAGATTTTTCTTTCCTTTGAGAATCTCATTCACTTCAATCTTGAGCTTTCCTGTAATTCGGTCGAGTCACCTTGAGTGTCTTGGGTTGTGTTTCCATTCTGCTGTTTAAGACCATCTTCATGTAACTGAATGGTCACACATGCTTTTTGCATTCGATCTTGAGGACAATCAACTGTTCTTTCAAATGTATATTCTCTTGTTGCCCTCGGTATAATTACCTTCTATTTGGGATCTCTTGTTACTCTCTCACTCTCTAGGGTATCTCCTTCTTGGTGTTTTATTGGGAATGTTCCAGACTTCCCTCTCGAATCCTGGATTTTCACAGAATATGAGTTTAAAATATCTAGTCAAAGCCTCTTAGTTTTCAACCATGTGGTCAAAGATTGATCTGTATGTTGTCTGGAATACATCACCACAAAATGAAATAAACATGGATAGAAACCGATTAGCTTGTCCTTTTTCTGATACTTTGTTAATCCTGTACATCTACTGTACAGAATTGTTTTGTTTAAGTCGTACGACAGCACAACTTGAAGAATATAAGGACTGTAGAGGATCTTGAAGAATATAAGGACTGTAGAGGATCTTGAAGAATATAAGGACTGTAGAAAGGAGATTAAAAGGGAAATTAGGAGAGCCAGAAGGGGTCATGAGAAGACCTTGGCGGGTAAGATTAAGGAAAATCCCAAGGCCTTCTATAAGTATGTGAAAGGTAAAAGGGTGAGAAGGGAAAGGATAGGACCTATAAAAGATGAAGGGGGAAAGGTCTGTGTAGAACCAGAAGAAATGGCGGAGCTGCTTAATGAGTACTTTGCATCAGTATTCACAGTGGAAGCTGATTTGGGAGATCTTGCTATGGACTTGCAGCAGGTGGAAAAGATTGAGTACGTGGACATTAAGGAGGAGGATGTGTTAGAACTTTTGAATTCTATCAAGGTAGATAAGTCGACGGGACCAGATGGGATGTACCCCAGGATACTGTGGGAGGCCAGGGAAGTGATTGCAGAGCCCTTGGCGATGATCTTTGCGTCGTCAATGGAGACGGGAGAGGTTCCGGAAGATTGGAGGTTTGCGGATGTAGTCCCTATTTTCAAGAAAGGGAACAGAGATAGCCCGGGAAATTACCGCCCGGTGAGTCTGACCTCAGTGGTTGGTAAGCTGATGGAGAGGCTTCTGAGGGACAAGATTTACGAGCATTTGGAGAGGTTTGACATGATCAGGAATAGTCAGCATGGATTTGTCAAGGGCAGGTCGTGCCTTACGAGCCTAGTTGAGTTCTTCGATAATGTGACTGAACACATTGACGAAGGAAGTGCCGTGGACGTAGTGTACATGGACTTCAGCAAGGCTTTTGATAAGGTCCCCCATGCAAGACTTCTTGAGAAGGTGAGAGGGCATGGGATCCAAGGGCCTTTGGCCTTGTGGATCCAGAACTGGCTTGCCTGCAGAAGGCAGAGAGTGGTTGTGGATGGGTCTTTTTCGGAATGGAGGTCAGTCACCAGTGGGGTGCCCCAGGGATCTGTTCTGGGACCCTTGCTGTTTGTCATTTTCATAAATGAGCTGGATGAGGAAGTGGAGGGATGGGTTAGCAAGTTCGCTGATGACACGAAGGTTGGCGGTGTTGTGGATGGTCTGGAAGGATGTCAAAAGTTGCAGCAGGACATAGATAGGATGCAGGAATGGGCGGAGAAGTGGCAGATGGACTTCAACGCGGATAAATGTGTAGTCGTCCATTTCGGCAGAACCAACGGGATGAACGAGTACACTATTAAGGGCAGGGGTCTTAGTAGCGTTGAAGAGCAGAAGGATCTCGGGGTCCGGGTTCACAGGACTCTTAAATCGGCCTCGCAGGTGGAGGAGGTGGTCAAGAAGGCGTATGGTGTACTGGCCTTCATTAATCGAGGGATTGAGTTTAGGAGTCGGGAGGTAATGCTGCAACTTTACAGGACCCTCGTCAGGCCTCATTTGGAGTACTGTGCGCAGTTCTGGTCGCCTCACTATAGGAAAGACGTAGAAGCTATTGAAAGGGTGCAGAGGAGATTTACAAGGATGTTGCCTGGACTGGGAGGCATGCCTTATGAAGATAGGTTGAGGGAGCTGGGACTCTTTTCCCTGGAGAGGCGAAGATTGAGAGGCGACCTGATAGAAGTTTATAAAATGTTGAGAGGAATAGATAGGGTGGACTCTCAGAGGCTATTTCCCCGGGTTGAAATGGTCGCTACGAGAGGACACAGATTTAAGGTGCGGGGAGGGAAGTACAGAGGTGATGTTAGGAGTAAGTTTTTCACTCAGAGGGTGGTGAGTGAATGGAATCGGCTGCCGTCGTCGGTGGTGGAGGCGAACTCGCTGGGGTCTTTTAAAAGACTTCTGGATGAGTATATGGGGTTTAATGGGATTGGGGGTTATAGATAGGTCTATAGATTGGTGGGGTTGATGCGATCGGCGCAACTCGAGGGCCGAAGGGCCTGTTTGTGCTGTAATGTTCTATGTTCTATGTTCTAACTGGATCTGCCTCCCCTAATTTCTGTGCATGGCTGTTTGTTTTTTTCTCTTGGATTTACCACTTTAAAATGTGTTGCTTTAAGACAGTAGCTGTTTTTATTTTCCACTGTCAGTTGTGACTCTTTCCTTGCGTTTTTAGATCTCCTGGGAACATGGCTGCCCCATTCCCCGAAATTCTTAAAACTTTCAAGATAAGGACACTGGGTTTCAGGGAGATTCTTCCTTTCTTAATCTGCAATGTATTTTGAATTTCCTGAGCTTTGGGAGTTTCAGCAGTTGTAGCACTGCCCATTAAAGCTATGAGCAAGTGGTTTATTTTGTCTTTGATTTATCCAGCTTTTTTTTTGGGTTTTGTCAGGCTCTTTTTCTTCAAGCTTCTAAACTTTTAAAACGTTCCCCTTTCAAAAGGAAGGCCAGTGCAGTGATCTCTTCCTTCAAACTCTGCAGATTTTCTTGTTTTTCAACTTTGCTGTTTTTATTCTTTTTTTCACTTTGAACTCTGCGGGCGTATTTTCCCATCCCGCCCACTGTGGGAATTGTAGCAGATCGGGGGTAGACCGTGCAAAGATCCATTAATCTTGAGCGGGATTTTTCGGTTTTGAGGTGAGCCGGAAAATCTTGCTCTCTGGCCGGAACTCTCCCACCTCGCCTGCCACGGAATTGGAATGGACAAGGCCTTTGACGAGGTGGGTTGTTGCATAAGGTTAAATCTCACGGGATCCAGGGTGAGGTATCTAAATGGAAAGAAAATTGGCTTCTTGATAGAAACCAAAGGATGGTTGTAGAGAATTGTTTTTCAATCTGGAGGCCTGTGACCAGTGGTGTGTCTCAGGGATCAGTGCTGGGTCCACTATTATTTGTCATTTATACTAATGATTTGGACGAGAATATAGGTTAGTATGTTTGCAGATGACACTAAGATTGGTGGCATAGTGAACAGTGAAGAAAGTTATCTCCAATTTCAACGGGATCTTGATCAATTGGTCCAGTTGGCTGACGAATGGCAGATGGAGATTAATTCAGACAAATGCGAGATGATGCATTTTGGTCGATTCAACCCAGGGGCAGGACTTACTCAGTTAATGATAGGGCACTGGAGAGAGTTACAGAACAAAGAGGTCTAGGGGTACATATTCATAGCTCCTTGAAAGTGGACTCACAGATGGACAGAGTGGAGAAGAAGGCATTCAGCATGCTTGGTTTCATTAGTCAGAACATTGAATACAGGAGATGGAATGTCTTGAAGTTATACAAGACATTGGTAAGGCCACACTTGGAACACTGCATGCAATTCTGGTCACCCTATTATAGAAAGGCTATTATTAAATTAGATAGAATGCAGAAAAGATTTACTAGAATGCTACTGGGAGTTGATGGATTGAGTTATAAAGGAGAGGCTGGATAGACTGGGACTTTTTTCTTCGGAGCGTAAGAGGCAGACGGGTGATCTTGTAGAGGTCTACAAAATAATGAGGGGCACAGATCAGTTGGATAGTCAATATCTTTTCCCAAAGGTAGGGGAGTCTAGAAGTAGAGAGCATAGGTTTAAGGCGAGAGGGGAGAGGTACAAAAGTGTCCAGAGGGGAAATTGTGTTCACACAGAGGGTGGAACAAGCTGCCAGAGGGAGTAGTAGAGGCGGGTACAATTTTGTCTTTTAACAAGCATTTAAATAGTTACATGGGTATAGGCGGAGATTAGCTTAGGGATTTTTAATAAAATGGACAGGTTGGGCCAAAGGGCCTGTTTCCATGCTGTAAACCTCTATGATGCTAAAGAATCCAATGGAAATTCTGTAGATATCAGACAGGAATTTCTGGTCTCACTTAAACGAGGCCATAACATCCCGCCCTATCTATTTGTATTGAACTCTGCCAGCCTTTTTTACCTGCAAGTTTTTTTTTTAAACCTATGTTCTTATTTGCAACTCTCTTTCAGCTTTCCCCTGGAAGCTGAGATTTTGCACTGCCACCTATTGTAAAATGTAAGCACTGTTTAGTTTTTCTTACCTATCTTGCGGTCTCTCACTCAGAGGTCATGCACTCACTCTGGTGCATTCTCCATAGAGTCCCTACAGTGCAGAAGGAGGCTATTCAGCCCACTGAGTCTGCACTAACCACAATCTCACCCAGCCCCTATCCCTATGGCTTCACGTATTTAACCTGCTAGTCCCGCTGACGTCAATTCAGCATGGCCAATCAACTTGACCCACACATCTTTGGAACTGTGGGAAGAAACCGGAGCACCCAGAGGAAATCCACGCAGACACGGAGGGAATGTGCAAACTCCATGGGACAGTGACCCAAACTGGGAATCAAACCCAGTCCTTGGTGCTGTGAGGCAGCACTGTGTCACTGTGTCACCCCTCAACTTCAAAGCTGCTTCAACTTTCTTCTTCATCTTGAATGCACATCTCCTAGTTAGGCTTCAGCTCCTTACTTTTCATATTTTGTTCATTGTTTAAGATGCCACCTCTCATGGGAAGGGGAAGACCACCTCCAGGAGTTATAGCATTCAGTGGAAGTGGCTGAGGAACTTCCCTGGTGCATTGTGGGAGAAGGCAGACCAGCAATATCTATCAAAAAAGTGAGGAGCAGATCAGGTGTCAAGGAGCAGTAATGAGGTCCTGCAGCAGCACTTTAGGGAGTTAAGGAGAAAGTTAAAAAGCAGGACCTCTAGAGTTGTAATCTCAGGATTACTCCCTGTGTCACGTGCTAGTGAGGCTAGGAATAGGAGGATAGTACAGTTTAAGACGTGGCTAAACAGCTGGTGTCGAGGGAGGGTTTCATATCTGGGCCGCCATTGAGGTATCTTCTAAGGCAGGTGAGACCTGTACAAGGACAGGTTGCATCTGAACTGGAAGGGCACAAATATCCTGACCGGGAAGTTTGCTGGTGTCACATGGGAGGATTTAAACTAATTTGACGGGGGGGTTGGGAAATAAAGCAAAGGCAAATTGGCTGAAAGGGAACCAGAGAGTAGGGCCAGTAAGATTCAGAGAAACAGCAGGCAGGGTGGGATTGCTAATCAGAGAGGGTCTGGTGGACTGAAGGGCCTTTGTTTCAATGTGAGAAGAGTAACACGCAAGGCAGGTGAACTTAGAGCTTGGATTAATACTATGATGTTACTGCCATTACAGAGACTTAGTTAAGGGAAGGACAGGATTGGCAGTTTAACATTCCAGAATACAGATGTTTCAGGCGAGTTAGAGGGGGATATTAAAGGGGTGGGGGAGTTGCACTACTGGTTAAGGAGAATATCACAGCTGTTCTCTGGGAGGACACCTCGGAGGGCTCATACAGCGAGGTAATATGGGTAGAGCTCAGGAATAGGAAGGGTGTAGTCACAGTTTTGGGGGTTTACTTTAGGCCACCCAACTGCCAGTGGGAGACAGAGGCACAAATACGTGGGCAGATTTTGGGAAAGTGTAAAAATTACAGGGTTGTTATGGGTGATTTTAACTTCCCCTATTGACTGCTACTCATTTAGTGCGGGGGGTGTGGAAGGGACAGAGTTTGTAAGGAGCACCCAGGAGGGTTTCTTGAAACAATATGTAGATAGCCCAACTAGGGAAGGGGTCACACTGGACTTGGTATTGAGGAATGAACCCAGCCAGGTGGTCAATGTTTCAGTAGCGGAGCAGTTCGGGCACAGTGACAAGTCAGTAAGATTTAAGGTACTGATGGATAAAGAAAAGTGTTGTCAAGTTAAGGTGCTAAATTGGGGGAAAAGCTAATTACAACAATGTCATACAGGACCTGAAGAACGTAGATTGGGGGCAGATGATCGAGGGCAAATTAACATCTGGCATCTGGGAGGCTTTCAAGTGTACGTTGATAGGGATCCAGGACTGGCACATTCCTGTAAGGCTGAAGGATAAGCATGGCAAGTTTTGGGAACCTTGGACTACGAGAGATATTGTGAGCCTAGTCAAAGAGAAAAAGGAAACATTCGTCAAAGCTAGCAGACTGAGAACATACAAAGCAAGTGTGGAATACAAGGGAAGTAGAAAGAAACTTAAGCAAGGAATAAGGAAGGCTAAAAGGGGTCACTAAAAAGCATTGGACAGCAGGGGACTAAGGAAAACTCCAGGGCTTTTTATACATACATAAAGAGCAAAAGGGTCACCAGGGAGAGGTTTGCCCACTCAAGGACAAGGGAAGGAATCTGTGGAGGCAGAGGAAATGGGTGAAAGTATTAAATGAATACTGTGTGTCAGTATTCACCAAAGGGAAGGACTTGACAGATGAGTCTGAGAAAAAGTGTGTAGATAATTTGAGTCATGTTGCGATCAAAACGGAGGAGGAATTGGGGTTTTTGAGAAACTTTAAGGTAGTCAAGTCCCCAGGGCCTGATGGGATGTACCCCAGAGTACTGAGAGAGGCAAGGGAGGAAATTGCTGGGGCCTTGAGAGAAATCTTTGTATCCTCATTGGCTACAGGGGAGGTCCCAGAGGATTGGAGAATAGCCAATGTTGTTCCTTTGTTTAAGAAGGGTAGCAAGAATAATCCAGGTGATTACAGGCCAGTGGGCCTTACATCAGTGGTAGGGAAATTATTGGAGAGGATTCTTCGAGGCAGGATTTATTCCCACATGGAAATGAGTAGACTTATTAGTGAGAGGCAACATGGTTTTGTGAAGGGAAGGTTGTGTCTCATGAACTTGATCGAGATTTTTGAAGTAGTGATGAAGATGATTGCTGAGGGTTGGGTAGTGGATGTTGTCTACTGGACTTCAGTAAGGCCTTTGACAAGGTCCCTCATGGCAGACTGGTGCAGAAGATAAAGTCGCATGGCATCAGAGGTGAGCTGGCAAGGTGGATACAAAACTGGCTCAGTTGAAGACAGAGGGTATCAGTTTCTGAATGGACAGCAGTGACAACTGGTGTTCCTCATGGATAAGTGCTGGGACCTTCACTGTTTGTAATATATATATATATATATATAAATGATTTGGAGAAAAATGTAACTGGTTTAATTAGTAAGTTTGCAGACAACACAAAGGTTAGTGGATTTGCGGATAGGGATGAGGATACAGATCGGTTGGAGACTTAGATGGAGTTAATCCAGACAAATGTGAAGTAATGCATTTTGGGAGGTCTAATACAAATAAAGTTCTGCCATTTGCTGTATATTCCCTAAGAATTTTCTTAGGCAAAGGGATCTGGTGTAAAGGTCACTGAAAGTGGCAATGCAGATGGAGAAGGTAGCCAAGAAGGCATACGGCATGCCAGAAGGACATGGACGCTTTGGAGAAAGTGCAGAAAAGGTTTACCAGGAGGGTCTTAGCTATGAGGAGAGATTGGGTAAACTGGGGTTGTTCTCCCTGGAATGACGTAGGATGAGGGGCTACCTAATAGAGGTGTATAAAATTATGAAGGGCATAGATAGGGTAAACAGTGGGAAGCTTTTTCCCAGGTCGGAGGGGACGAACACAAGGATCACCGGCTCAAGGTTAAGAGGGCAAGGTTCAACACAGATGTCAGGGGAATGTATTTTACACAGAGGATGGTGGGGGCCTGGAATGCACTGCCAAGCAGGGTGATTGAGGCAGACACGCTGGGATTGTTTAAGACTTATCTAGATAGCCACATAAACAGACTGGGAATAGAGGGATACAAACAAATGGTCTTAGTTGGGCACATGAGTGGCGCAGGCTTAGAGGGCCGAAGAGCCTGCTCCTGTGCTGTATTGTTCATGTTCTTTTGTTCTTTCTTTATGCTTGCCTTCATCGGCCGGGGCACCGAGTTTAAAAATTGGCAAGTCATGTTGATGCTTTATAGAACCTTAGTTAGGCCACTTTTGGAATATAGTGTTCAATTCTGGTCACCACACTACCAGAAGGACGTGGAGGCTTTGGAGAGGGCTTTTTTGCTCTTTATGTATGTATAAAAAGCCCTGGACAGAAAAGACTTACCAGGATGTTGTCTGGAATGGAGGTCATTAACTATCGGTGAAGTTGGAGAAACTTGGTTTGTTCTCATTGGAACAATGAAGGTTGAAGGGCAACCTGATCCAAGTCGCGAAGTCTACAAACTTAAGAGGGGCACGGACAGAATGGATAGTCAGAAGCTTTTTCCAAGGTGGGGGGAAAGAGTCAATTACTAGGGGGTATAGGTTTAAAGGAGATGTACGAAGCAGACTTTTTTTTTACACAGAGAGTGGTGGGTGCTTGGAATTCGTTGATGGAGGAGGTAATGGAAGCAGATATGTCGATGATCCGGCACGTCTTGCAGAGGTTGCTGTGGCAGGGTTGTGTGGTGTCGTGGTAACTATTCTCCTGAAGGCTGGGTAGTTTGCTGCAGACAATGGTCTGTTTGAGGTTGTGCGGTTGTTTGAAGGCAGAAAGTGGGGGTGTGGGAATGGCCTTGGCGAGATGTTCGTCTTCATCAATGATACGTTGAAGGCTCTGGAGATGATGTTGTCGCTTCTCCGCTCCAAGGAAGTACTGGATGATGAAGGATACTCTATCCACCATGCCCCATGTTTGTCTTCTGAAGAGGTCTGTGCGGTTTTTTGCAGTGGCACATCAGAACTGTCGATCGATGAGTCGAGTGCCATATCTTGTTCTTATGACATCCTCTTTCAGCATCTGTTGCGATCCTCCTCATCTGAGCAGATCCTGTGTAAACAGAGGGCTTGTCCATAGGGGATGTCTTCGTTAATATGCTTAAGGTGGAAGCTGGAGAAGTGGAGCATCATAAGGTCATCCATGGGCTTGCGGTGCAAAGTGCTGAGGTGGTGTCCTTGAGGAGATGTGTGTGTTCAAGAATGCAACCCATTCCAAAGAGTAGTCTGGGATGACTTTGATGGTGGGATGGAACCTGTTGATGTCATCATATAATTGTTTTAATGACTGTTTGCCACAAATCCAAAGGAAGAAAATGTCACTGATGTGTCTAGTGTATAGCATCAGTTGAAGGTCCTGTGCGGTGAAGGAGGTCTTTTTCGAACCTGTGCATAAAAATGTTGGCATATTGAGGTGTGAATTTGGTCCCCATGACTGTTCCATGTGTCTAGATGAAGAACTGGTTGTTGAAAAAGTGAAGACATTGTGGTCCAGGATGAAGCTGATGAATTATAGAATTGCATCAGGAGATTGGCAGTTGACGGTGTTGCGTACTGAGGCAGTTGCAGCAATGCAGTCATCATAGGGGATGCTGGTGTAGAGTGCTGAGACACCCGTTGTGATGAGGAGTGCTCCTGGTTCCAAAGACCCATGTGTGCTGAATTTCTATTAGGAAGTCCGTAGTGTCGCAACAGAAGCTGGGGGTTGTTTGTACAATGGGTTTCCACTTGCCTTCAACATAGTCAGAGAAGTTCTCACACAGGGTCCAATTGCCTGATACGATAAGACAGCCAGGTGTGCTAGTCTTGTGCATTTTTGGGAGACAGAAGAGCTCTCCAATGCAGGGAGTACGTAGGATGAGAGCACGGAGTGTGCTGTGAAGGTCCGGATCAAAGGTCTTAATCAGTCTGTTGAGTTGACCGGCGTGTTCTTTGGTAGGATCTGTGGGTAAGTGTCTGTAGTGTTGTTCAATTCCCAGTACACTTCTTTGCAGTAATCCATTCTGTTCAGTATGACAGTGGCTCCTATTTTGTCTGCTGGAATGATCACATTGTTGTGGTTGGAAGACAATCATGGGACACAGTGGACAGAGTACCCTTCATCGTCCAGTACTTCCTTGGATTGGGAAAATACAACATCTTCTTCAGAGCCTTCAATGTGTCATTGATGAAGACAAACATCTTGCCAAGGCCACCCCCACACCCCTTCAAACAGAATATTGTCCACAGCAAACCACCCAGCCTTCAGGAGAATAGTGACCACGACACCACACAATCCTGCCACAGCAACCTCTCAAGGGTTGCCGCATCATCGAAATAGATGCCATCATCTCATATGGATCACAGAATAGAATCATAGAATCCCTACAGTACAGAAAGAGGCCATTCGGCCCATCATGTCTGCACCGACTACATTCCCACCCAGGCCCTACCCCCATATCCTTACATATTTACTCATTAATCCCTCTAACCTATGCATCTCAGGACACTAAGGGGCAATTTTAGCATGGCCAATCAACCTAAACCACACATCTTTGGACTGTAGGAGGAAACCGGAACACCTGGAGGACACTCACGCAGACATGAGGAGTATGTGCAAACTCCACACAGACAGTGACCCAAACCAGGAATTGAACCCACGTCCCTGGAGTTGTGCTAACCATTACGCTACCGCGCCACCCATGAGAACATCATGCACCAGGTACAGTACATACTATTGCAACTTGGCCAACATTGACTACCTGATACGCTGCAGGAAAGGATGTCCCAAGGCACGGTACATTGGGGAGACCATGCAGACATTACAACACTAGATGAAGGAACACCACTCGGCAATCACCAGGCAGGAGTGTTCCCTTCCAGTCAGGGAACACTTCAGTAGTCACGAGCATTCAGCTTCTGATCTTTGGGTAAGCGTTCTCCGAGACGGTCTTCATGACGCACAACAATGCAGAGTCGCTGAGCAGAAACTGATAGCCAAGTTCTGCACATGAGGATGGCTTCAAGTCACACTATCTGTAACTCCCATGACTTGCCTGGGCTTGCAAAATCTCACTAACTGTCCTGTCTGGAGACAATACACATCTCTGTAACCTGTGCTTAACCCTCTCTCCACTCACGTTCTTTACTCAGAGGGTAGTAAGGGCGTGGAATGCCCTGCCTGCAGCAGTTGTGGACTCGTCAACTTTAAGGGCGTTCAAATGGTCAGTGGATAGGCATATGGATAACATTGGAATAATTTAGGTTGGAGGGTCATTAGATTGGTCCCACTGATCGGCGCAACATTGAGGGCCGAAGGGCCTGTACTGCGCTGTAATGTTCTATGTTCTGTGTTCTACATTGTCTGTACCTTTAAGATTTGATTACTTGTAAAGACTTGCATTCCAAACATTATCTTGTAAATTGAGTTTGTGGCTGTATATGCCCTGTTTGTGAACTGAAATCCCACTTACCTGAAGAAGGATCGACACTCCGAAAGCCTGTGCTGTCAGATAAAGCTTTTGGACTTTAACCTGGTGTTGAGACTTCTTTTGTGTTTACCCCTAGTCCAACGCTGGCATTGCCACTTCCTGAGATATCACAGTGATGAGACTGACATTTGTATGTTTAAATATCAACCATTTATTGCTGCTCTTTAACTATTCACAGATCCAAGGTATGATCATAAATGGTGCTGTCTCCACCCAGGCAAGCTACTAACTTTCAGAATGTTGTCTCCAGACCGTAGTCTTCCAGAATCTTTTTTTTAAAAACTCATTCCTGGATGTCACTGGCTGGTCCAGCATTTATTGCCCATCCCAAATTTCCCTTGAACTGAATGCCACACTCAGTCATTTCAGAGAGCAGTTAAGAGTCAGCCACATTGCTGTGGGTTTGGAGTTAAATGCAAGCCACACTAGATAGTTTTTGATGGTAATCAACAATGGTTTCATGGCCATTATTTGACTTTTAATTCCAGATTTTTACTGAGTTAAAATTTAATCATCTGCTGTGGTGGGATTTAAGCCTAGGTCTCTGGATTACTAGTCCAGTAACAATACCACAACACCACTACCTCCCTATGGCTATGCCATTGCCTCACCATGTGACTCTTAGGTGGTATGATTCTCCAGTTCCACTTTAATCCTTGCTGTGCTGAGCACCTTGACATTACAACAGAATTCTGGCACTTAACACAGAGAGCAGTGGTAAATAATTGTTTTTCAGACAGGAGAAAGTGGAGACTGGTGTTCCCCACAGGTCAATATTTAGGACCATTACTTTATTGATCAATAATAATGACCCTATCTTCGGTACACAACATTTTACTTCAAAAATTTGCTGATGACAAATTAATGGGGAAGATCTCCTGGAGACCTATAAAATAATGAGGGGCCTAGATAAAGTCAACATCTTTTCCCAATGATAGGGTGTAGGTTTAAGGTGAGATGGGAGAAATACAAAAGGTCCAGAGGGACAATTTTTTCACACAGAGGGCAGTGAGTGTCTGGAACAAGTTGCCAGAGGTAATAGTAGAGGCGGGTATAATTTTGTCTTTTAAAAAGTATTTAAGCAGTTACATGGGCAAGATGGGTATAGAGGGATATGGGACAAATTTGGCAATTGGCACTAGCTTAAATGGTAAGAATTGGACAGTATAGACAAGATGGGCTAAAGGGCCTGCTTCCTGACGTAAACCTCTATGGCTCTAAGACAGCCATTGTTTCAGGAGACAGGAGACGATGAAATTGGATGGACACATGACAACTAAAATTCAATGCAGAGAAGTGTGAAGTGAGATAAACGAGGAGAGGCAACATGTAATGAATAGTACAGTTTTAAAGAGAATGCAGGGACAGAGAGACCTGAAGTTATGTATAAAACTGTAAATGTGGTAGGACAAGCTGAGAAAGCTGTTAAAAAACAGATGGGATCCATAGTTTTTTTAATTCAACATAAAGTCCAAAAGCAAGAAAGTTATGATAATGTCTATAAAAGTCTGGTGAGGCCTAGCAGGATATTGTGTTCAGTGTTGGGATTCACACTGTCATGGCCGCAGAGAGGGTGGTGAAGAGGCTTATCAGCATGATTCCGGGGATGAGGAGCTTCTATGAGATGGATAGATGGGAACAGCTCCTTCACAAAGGAACCTTATTCTCAATCATGTAAACTTTGATCGAGTAAATATGTAAAGAAACTTAATGTTTCTGCTACTAGAATCAATTCGCAAAGGACAGGTTTCCAGTGAAGGATCTTAGAGCATGGGGAGAAAGTTTTTACACTGTCAGTATGATCTGGAATGTGTTGTATGAAAGGGAAGTTCAATATAAACTCACAAAATGGAATTGGGTGGAAACTAAACACCAGTGTAGGACCATGGGAGGAGAGAGCAGGGGGAGTTTAATTAATAGGATAACCCCACTAAAGAGCTAGCACAGGTGTCACAAGCTGAATGGCCTCCTTCTGTGCTGAATGATTCTCATTCTCTGACTTCAGCTGCAGCTCCATTGACAAGCAGTGGAGGATTGATGGGTGAAACCGAATCAGTTCAACAAACAGGCTGATAATATCAGTGCAGTTTGCTCAGTGACCTTGTTTATCACTGTGATATATATTTTGGACTGTGTGCTGAAAATCACAATTGCTAAGTTAACACAGAGGTAGCTGTATGATGATCTATGCATGGCCCTGGTTCACGTCTGCAATGGCAATCTTGGCCTCACTAGCATTTTAATAAAAGTCACCATCTGAGTCGCATATAGACCAGTGTGGGTGTCTAACTGCACAACTCTTATAACTTTCATCAAAAATGGATTCTCTCCATTTATTCTAGTGATCCAGGATCACCCCCACATTATTCAATCAGCTGCTTCAGCATGGTATAAAGCGATTCTCAAAGTAAGGGTGAAATCTCAATGATCTGAAAGATAATTAAGAGATTTTTCACAGTAACTTCGTTGCAGTGTTAATGTAACCTACTTGTGACACGTGTAAATAAACTTATTCTTAAGCAAATTAATCGGGGTCTGCAGTCCATTCTGTCCAATGTACAATACCAGTGCAAATGCAGCACTTAAGCAACCTCTTCAACTCACTCTATCAGCACCTCTCGAGTTAGAGAGATCTGCATCAAATATGGTTCTTATTGAAGGGAAGCTGTAACTCACTGCAGCTAATTAATGCCCAGATATTTGTCTCAAAGATACCAATCACACCAACCCCTCTCCTGCCAAACACCCAGATTCCCTCCATTGCTTCCCAGAGGGACATTGTCTTCCCAGTGCAGTCCAGGATTCCATGTACAGTGCAATGGGATGATGCATCAGGCCACCTCTGTGCCCACTTAAGCCCTTCTACATTACAATCAGTGGGGTGGGGCAGAATGGCACAGCAGGACAGGTGGCATTCGTTCACTGCAAAGAGACACAAGTGAGCAGCTCGAATATAATGAGGGCACGTGAAATGCCACTGTCAGGCAACCGATCTGTCATTATCATAGATCATAGAATCATAGAACTCTACAGTGCAGAAAAAGCCATTCGGCCCATCAGGTCTTCACTGACCATGATCCCACCCAGGCCCTACCCCCATATTCCTACATATTTTACCCACTAACCCCTCTAACCTATGCATCTCAGGACACTAAAGGGCAATTTTAGCATGGTCAACCAACCTAACCCGCATATCTTTGACTGGTGCAGCTGGTGTTGGTGGCATGTCTCACCTGTGGTGTCTCCTTCCCCAATGATAATGTCATGTTCCCAGTCCAACTGTGAGTCTGCATTACTCTCAAAGGAATCCATGGGTACACTGCACTTGCTCATGATTCAGTCAATGACCCTGACCTGCTGGCACATCTCCATGAACTGGTCCTACTCAATGGGTTGTTAAGGCAGACAGGAGTGGTGGCAGCGCCAGGGCCATCCCATGCCCGATCCAGCTCCACAAAAACCAGACCTCAAACATCAGGCAGCCACCACAGAGACTCAGGTGCCGGCCAACCATCAGGCCAAGAAGTGGGAACAAAGATATCCCTTCTGTTGGCCAAGGCTGTGCATTCAATAAACTATGTGCTGAACAACATGTGCTGAAAACTGAACATTAGAAAAGAATCATAGAATCTCTACAGTACAGAGGGAGGCCAATTGGCCCATCAAGTCTGTATCAACTACAATTCCACCCCAGGCCCAATTTCCCTAACCCTTATTTACCCTGCTAATCCCCTGACACTAGGGTCAATTTAGTGGCCAATCAACCTAACCTGCACATCTTTGGACTGTGGGAGGAAGCTGGAGCACCCGGACGAAACCCACACAGACATGGGGAGAATGTGCAAACACCACAGGGAGTGACCCAAGTAGGAAACCGAACCTAAGTCCTTTCTGCAGTGAGGTAGCAGTGCTAACCACTTTGCCAACATGCTATCCTGAAACCCTGAGCTCCTCTGGGATTTGAATCCAGGGCCTCTCGCATGCTAATTGCCGACCTAAGTGAGAACCAAACACCTAGAGGTGCAAGTCAATCTCTCTGTACACTAAATGGAACCCTGCTAAGGTCATGGCTGATGACGCCTGTGCAGGGGCCCCAGACTGAGGGGGAGACCTGTTACAACCACTCTGCCAAGGTAGAGGCCTCCTCAAGATGCACTTCCGCTGCTTGGATCGCTCTGGCAGGGCGCTGCAATATAGCACTCAGGGGTTGGAACATAGTCACTTGCAGCACGCTGCACAACTTCACACATCAGTGGGCTGACATGGTTGAGGAGGATGCTGAGGGTACTGAGCACTCAGTGGGCCAGGGTCTGACAGGTAGGCCCTCATTCCCTCCAGATCCTCTGGCAGATCAGACCCTGCCCTTCCCACCGATCCCCACAACCAGCTTTGGCTGAGCCCTTGATTCCCCTTTCCCTCATTCTGAACTCCTTCCCACTCTACCTCCCCCAGACCCTTGACTCCATCTCCCCCCTCCCCTACATAGAGTCATAGAGGTTTATAACATGGAAACAAGCCCTTCAGCCCAACTTGTCCATGCATTTTTTTTAAACCCCAAAGCTAATCCTAATTGTCCGCATTTGGCCCATATCCCTCTGTACCCATCTTATCCATGTAACTGTCTAAATGCTTTTTAAAAGACAAAATTGTACCCACCTCTACTAGCATAGAACCATAGAACCCTACAGTGCAGAAACAGGCCCTTCGGCCCATCGAGTCTGCACCGAACACAATCCCACCCAGACCCTATCCCCATATCCCTACACATTTACCTGCTAATCCCTCTAACCTACATGTCCCAGGACACTAAGGGGCAATTTTTAGCATAGCCAATGAACCTAACCCGCACATCTTTGGACTGTGGGAGGAAACCGGAGCACCCGGAGAAAACCCACGCAGACACGAGGAGAATGTGCAAACTCCACACAGACAGTGACCCGAGCCGGGAATCGAACCCAGGACCCTGGAGCTGTGAAGCAGCAGTGCTAACCACTGTGCTACCATGCCGCCCTACCTCTAGCAGCTTGTTCCAGACATTTGGGAGGGTGGGGAAGAGGGTGGGAGAGAGGGAGGGAGAGAGGGAGGTGGAGGGAAAGAGAGGGAAGGGTTGGGAAGGGGAGGGAAGAGAGGGAGGGGGTGGGAGGGGGAGTGAGGGGGTGCGAGAGGGAGGGATGTGGAGGGAGGTGGAGGGAAAGAAGTGAAGAAACTGAGACAGCAGATGAGAGGCAGAGTGAGGGAGAGACGGGGTGAGACCAGGGACAAGGGAGAGCTGGTGAGAGGTGGAGAGACAGAGAGAGTGGGTGAGAGAAGGAAAGAGTAGGTGTGTGAGAGAGAGAGAGAGTAGGTGAGAGAGAGTGTATGAGAGGTGGAGAGAGGGAGAGAGAGAGAGATGGAGAGCACGGGTGAGAGGTGGAGAAAGGGAGGGAGCAGGAAAGAAGTGAAGAGAGGAGAGTGTGAGTAAAAGGTGGAGAGAGGGAGAGCATCGTTAAGAGGTGGAGAGGGAGAGATAGCAGGTGAGAAGCAGAGAGAGGGAGAGTAAGGGTGAGAGGAAGTGCACGGGTGAAAGGTAGGGAGCAGGAAAGAAGTGAAGAGAGTTAGAGAGCAGGTGAGAGATAGAGAGAGATGAGAATGGGTGAGAGGTGAAAAGAGGAAGAGAGTGGGTGAGAGGTGGAGAGAAAGAGAGAGCAAATGAGAGGCAGAGAGAGGGAGAGGGCAGATTAGAGAGGGACAGAGTGGGTGAGAGATGTGAGAATGAGAGAGTAGGCGAGAGGTGGAAAGAGAGAGAGGTGGAGAGAGAGGGAGAGAGAGTGGGTACGAGGTGGAGAGACAGAGAGAGCGAGTGTGAGGTGGAGAGAAAGGATAAGAGGTGGAGAGACATAGCAGGAATGAGGTGGAGAGAGGGGGAGAGCAGGTGAGAGGTAGTGAGAGAGAGGGTGAAAGGTGAAGAGAGGGAGAGCAGGGGTGGGGGGCAGAGAAGGAAGCGAGCAGGTGAGATGTCGAGAGAGGGAGAGTGCGGGTGAGAGAGGGAGAGCCCAGGTGAGAGGTAGAGAGTGAATGAGAATTGAAGAGAGAGGGGAGAGCAGGTGAGAGGGGAAGAGTGGGAGACTGTGAGTGAGAGGCAGGCAGGGAGAGAACACGGGTAAGAGGCAGGGAGATGGAGAGTGCAGGTGAAAGGTAAAGAGAGGGAGAGTGCAGGTGACAGGTGGTGAAGGGGAAGGGGACAGAATAGGTGAGAGGTGGAGAGAGTGGGTGAGAGGTAGAGAGAAAGTGGGTGAGACATGGCAAGAGGGAGTGAATGGGTAACAGGCAGAGTGGGGGGGAGAGATGGAGAGAAGGGTGCGAGTTGGAAAGAGATGGAGAATGGTTGAGAGTTGGAGAGAAAGACTGAGAGGTTGACAGGCATAACAGGAGGGAGGTGCAGAGAGGGAGAGAGAGAGAATTAAGAATCCTACAGTGCAGAAACAGGCCCTTCAGCCCATCGAGTCTGCACCAAACACAATCCCACCCAGGCCCTACCCCCATATCACTACATATTTTACTCACTAATCCCTCTAACCTATGTATCCCTGGACACTAAGGGGCAATTTCTTAGCACGGCCAATCAACCTAATCCGCACATCTTTGGACTGTGGGAGGAAACCGGAGCACCCGGAGGAAACCCACGCAGACACAAGGAGAATGTGCAAACTCCACACAGGCAGTGACCCGAGCTGGGAATCGAACCCAGGACCCTAGAGCTGTGAAGCAGCAGTGCTAATCACTATGCTACCATCCTGCCGTGGTGAGAGGTGAAGAGAGGGAGAGAGTGGGTGGGAGGTGAAAAGGGGGAGAGGAGGTGAAAGATGTAGAGAGGAAGTGAGTCATCAGAAGTGGAGAGTGGGTGAGACGTCAGAGAGGGCGAGTTTGGGTGAAAGGTGAAGAGAGGGAGAGCAAGAATGAGAGGCGGAGAGAGGGAGCAAATGGGTGAGAGGTGGAGAGAGGGAGAACGCGGGTAAGTGGCAGAGACAGTGGGTGAAAGGTGGAGAGAGGTAGAGAGTGGGTGAGAAGCGGAAAGAGGGAGAGAGTGGCTGCGAGGCGGAGAGAGAGTGAGTGAGCCATGGGAAGAAGGGTTGAGAGGTGGAGAGAAAAGTTAAGAGATGGAGAGACATTATAGGAGAGAGGGAGAGAGAGGGAGCGAGTGGGTGAGAGGTGAGGAGAAGGAGAGCGTGGGTGGGGAGCAGGGAGAGAGAGAGAGTGGGTGAGAGGCAGACAGAGGGAGAGATGGGTGGGAGGTGAAGTGAGGGAGAGAGTTTGTGAGAGATGGAGAAAAAGTGAGTGAGACGTGGAAAGAGAGGGAGAATGGGTTACAGGCGGAGTGCGGGAGAGAGACAGAGAGAATTGATGAGAGGTGGAGGGAGAGTGGGTGAGACGTGGGAAGAGGGAGAGTGAGTGAGAGGTGGAGAGAAACAGTAAGAGACGGAAAGATATAACGGGAGGGAGGTGGAGAGAGGGAAAGAGCGGGTGAGAGGCAAGGAGAGGGAGAGAGTGGGAGAGAGGCAGAGAGAGAGATAGAGTGGGTGAGAAGCGGAGAGAGAGAGGGTGGGTTTGGAGAGGGTGAGAGGTGAAGAGAAAGGGTAAGAGAACACAGGTGACAGGCGGAGTGAGAGAGAGTGACGGTGAGAGGCAGAGAGAGAAAGGATAAGATGTGAGAAGAGAGGGAGAGGGTGAGAGAGGTGGGGAGACATAACGGGAGAGTGGTGGAGGGAGGGAGAGAGAGGGTGAAAGTTGAAGAGGGATGAGAGAGAGAGAGGGAGAGAGAGAGAGAGACAGCAGGGGTGAAAGGTAAAGAGAGGAAGGGAGTAGGTGAGAGGCAGAGAGAGGGAGAATGCAGATGAGAAGTGAAGAGAGAGGGAGAATGCAGATGAGAGCTGGTAAAAGGGAGGGCACGGGTGAGAGAGCAGAGAACAGGAGAGCGGGAGTGCATGGTGGAGAGAGGGAGAGTGGGTGAGAGGCTGAGAGAGGTGCCAGATGGAGAGAGGGAGAATGAGTGAGAGGCACAGAGGGAGAGAGTGAGTGAGAGGCGGAGACAGGGAAAGGGTGGGTGAGAGGTTGAGACAGGGAGAGAACGGGTGAGAGGTGGAGAGGGGCAGCGAATGGGTGTGAGATGGTGAGTGGGAGAGCACGGGTGAGAGGCAGAGCGAGAGAGAGAGCCGATGAGAGGCAGGGAGAGGGAGAGAGTGGGTGTGGGGTGGTGAGTGGGAGAGCACGGGTGAGAGGTGGAGACAAAGTGTGTGAGGTGTGGGAAGGAGAGGGGTTAGAGGTGGAGAGAAGAGTGGATAAGAGATGTAAGGAAAGGATGAGAGGTGCAGAGACATACCAGGATAAGGTGAAAGAAGGGAGATAGCAGGTCAGAAGTGCAGAGAGTGGGTGAGAGACGGAGAGAGAGTGGGTAAGACATGAGACAAGGGAGGGAGGGGATGAGAGCTGCAGAGAGAGAACATCTGGGTGAGAAGCAGAGAGAGGGAGAGCGGGAGGTGAGGTGGCGAGAGAGAGAGTAGATGAGAGACTGAGGGAGGGAGAGCGCAGGTGAGAGATGGAGAGAGGGAGGGAGTGGGTGAGAATGGAAAGAGGGAGTGGGTCAGAGGCAGAGGGAGGGTAAGCAAAGAACAAACAAAGAACAACACAGCACGGGAAACAGGCCCTTCGGCCCAACGAGCCCGCGCTGCCGTCCCATTGTCTCAGTGACCTATTCATGATTTTAGTCTACGCCTAATGTGCGAGGATCAGGGAGGTCCAATATAGGGACAATTTGTTACCCAATCAATCAGCCTAAAAGCACATTTTTGGGATGTGGGAGGAAACCGGAGCACCCGGAGGAAACCCACGCAACCACGGGGAGAACGCGCAAACTCCCACAGACACAGGCCCAAATCCATGTGTCTGCACAGCAACAGAGATAGTCTCTGAGCTGTCATGTTGCCCTTGAGATGGTCCAGTTTAAGCACACTAACGACATGAAGCAATAGGCAACTCCCGAAGCAACATCCAAGAGCAGCCCACTACAACCTGCCGCATGCATGCCCCTTGCTGGTCAACAAGGTGGACTTAAATGCCTGTGGAGACAAAAAATTCATTATTAAACAGGCAAAGACTGTAACATCCCTGAGGCAAAAACGGAATCCCAAGCCTACAATGTTTAGTAAGGCCTGGTATATCCCCCTATAAGCGTGGGTGAGATACAGAGAAAGGGAGACAACAGGTGAGAGGCTGCGAGAGGGGCGGAGGAAGGGAGAGGATGGGTGCCAGGTAAGGAGAGAAAGTGGCTGAGAGTCAGAGAGAGGGTGACATATGGAAAGAGGGTGGGGGAGAGAACTGATGAAAGGGAGAGAGTGGGCCAGAGCTGGAGAGATTGAGTTCCAGAGCTCAGGGCCTAGAACACTACCACAAGTAGTAAAATTTATAATTTCAGGAATAAGAAGGGGATCTGAATTAAAGAATATAGATATACCACAGGAGATTTCAGATTTGAAATGAAGAAAGAGAATTTTAAAATGAAGACATTTCTTGAACAGGAAGCAGTGAACACAGGAGGTGACAGGCGAACAGGATGTGGTGTGAGTTCAGACTGGGACAAATGTAGTCTTGAGTGTGTTGAGGTTAGAGTATGGGAATATTTGAGTGTTAAGGTAAGGAGGGGAAGGTTTGAGCAGATACTCTGTGGGATGAATGGCAATCGGCCTGCTGACTCAGTGCACCCACGCAGAATCCCACCTTTAACCAATGGGAGGTCAGCACTCGGGCCAGTTTCTAATGAGCTGCAAAGCATTGCACTGTCACTCACAGACTGGCAGCTGGTTGCTTGGATTCTGCAGCCTTGAAAAGAAGATTAGCGTGGGATAAATTATGTATTTCACACTCTCATCTTGCACACAGAGAGCCCATTCCTTTGTTGATATGGATTCCAGTCTCCAACAGGAACAGCTGCAGGTCACGTCACTCAATCTCTGTAATGAGCTTGTATTTGACTTTGCTGCTGTTGTTACACTCTGACTGACTGTTATTCCACACACACACACTGAGCACTCACTCTGTGTGGGCTATAAGATGCTGGGGCAAAATTTCACATTGTGCAGAGGTGGCGCTCTTTCCCAGATCAATTAAAAATTGCGAAGGGGGCTGTGGAGGCAGCACCAAAGAACATAAGAAATAAGAGCAGGAGTAGGTTTATGGACGAAAAGGGATTGGTTTAGGCTAGTGGGTCATTGTTTTGTAACTGGTCGGCGCAACATCGTGGGTCGAAGGGCCTGTTCTGCGCTGTAATGTTCTATGTTCTATGTTCTATCTAGCCCCTCGGGCCTGCCCCGCCATTCAATAAGATCATGGCTGATCTGTCGTGTCTCAGTTCCACATTCCCGCCCTCTCCCCATAACCCTTAATCCCCCCGCCCATCAAAAACCTATCAACTCGCATCTTATAGAACATAGAACATTACAGCGCACTTATAAAACCCTCAAGAATATCTAGCACATCCTCCTTATCAACTGCAATACTGTCCAGTTTACAACTCTGTAACCCAGTGTTCTCCACAGCTACATTTATGTCTCCCTGCGTGAATACCGAAGAGAAATATTGGTTCAATGCCTTTCCAATCTCTTCTAGTTCCACACATGACTTCCCACTGCTGTCTCTAATTGGCCCTAATCTTGCCCTAACCAATCTTCTGTTCTTAACATACCTATAGAACGCCTTAGGATTCTCCTTAATCCTATCAGCCAAAGTCTTCTCATGTCCTCCTTTAGCTCTTCTTAATTCACTCTTTAACTCCCTCCTAGCCAATCTAAAGCTTTCCAGTGCACTATCTGAGCCCTTAAGTCTCATCCTGACATAAGCTTCCTTTTTCCTTTTAACCAGCGAATCAACTTTTTTAGTGCACCACGGTTCCCTAGCTCTACCATTTCCTCCTTGCCTGACAGGAACATACTTATCAAGGACTCGCAGTAGCTGCTCCTTGAATAAACTCCACATTTCGGACATTCCCAGCCCCTGTAGTCTCCTAGTTCAACCTATGCTTCCTAATTCTCTCCTAATAGCCTCATAATTACCCTTCCCCCAGCTAAAACTACTGTCCCGAGGTTCATGCCTATCCCTTTCTATCACTAAGGTGAACGTAACCGAATTGTGGTCACTATCACCAAAATGCACACCAACTTCCAAGTCTAACACCTGGTCTGGCTCATTTCTTAAAAATATTTAGCGAGGCAGCCTCCACCATTTCAACGGGCAGAGAATTCCAGAGATTCACCACCCTTTGAGTGAAGATGTTCCTCCTCAATTCCGTTCTAAACCGCCCCCCCTTTATCTTGAGGCTGTGCCCCCTAGTCCTACTGCCCTTTCTGAGCCTCTCCACCTCTATCCTATCCATCCCATTCATCATCTTATATATCTCAATGAGATCTCCCCTCATTCTTCTAATCTCTAACGAGTACAAGCCTAGTTTATTCGGCCTCTCGTCATAGCTCAACCCCCTCAACTCCGGTATCAGCCTAGTAAACCTCCTCTGCACTCCCTCCAAGGCCAAAATATCCTTGCATAAGTGTGGTGACCAAAACTGCACACAGTACTCCAGCTGCGGCCTCACCTATGAGGAGAGGCTGAGGGATTTGGGATTGTTTTCACTGGAAAGAAGGCGGCTAAGAGGGGATTTTATTGAAACATATAAGATGATTAGAGGTTTAGATAGGGTGGATAGTGATAGCCTTTTTCCTCTGATGGAGAAATCTAGCACGAGGGGGCACGACTTTAAATTAAGGGGGGGTAGTTATAGGATGGATGTCAGGAGTAGGTTCTTTACCCAGAGGGTGGTGAGGGATTGGAATGCCCTGCCTGCTGCAGTTGTAAATGCGCCTAGTTTGGGGGCGTTTAAGAGATCCGTGGATAGGTTTATGGATGAAAAGGGATTGGTTTAGGTTAGTGGGTCATTGTTTTTGTAACTGGTCGGTGCAACATCGTGGGCCGAAGGGCCTGTTCTGCGCTGTAATGTTCTCTGTTCTATATGTTCACCAGTGCCCTATACAGCTGCAGCAAGACCTCCCTACTTTTATATTCAATCCCCCTCGCTATGAAGGCCAGCATCCCATTCGCCTTCCTGACCACCTGCTGCACCTGCAAGCTGGGTTTTTGCGACTCATGCACAAGGACCCTGAGGTCCCTCTGCATCGTCGCCTTCTGCAGTTTTTTGCCACGTAAGTAATAGTCCTTCCTACTATTATTCCTACCAAAGTGGACCACCTCACATTTGCCAACATTAAATTCCATTTGTCAGTTCCTGGCCCATTCGTCCAGCCTATCTAGATCCTTCTGCAGACTCTCCACACCCTCCGCGCAATTTGCCGTTCCACCAATCTTGGTGTCATCAGCAAATTTCGACACCCTACACTCGGTTCCCTCCTCCAGATCATCTATATAAATGGTAAAAAGCTGAGGCCCCAGCACCGACCCCTGGGGCACTCCACTAGTCACCATCCGCCAATCCGAATAGCACCCATTGACCCCCACTCTCTGCCTCCTATTTGACAGCCAATCCTCTATCCACGCTAACACCCTACCCCCAACTCCATGCCCCCTAACCTTCTGCAATAACCTCTTGTGAGGTACCTTGTCAAACGCCTTCTGAAAATAAAGAAAGACCACATCCACCGGCTCTCCTCTATCCACCGCCCTAGACACATCCTCATAGAACTCCAATAAATTTGTCAGACACGACTTCCCCTTAACGAAACTGTGCTGCGTCTGCTCTTTCAAGCAATTCCTCTCAAGATGCCTCGCTATTTCCTCCTTGATGACGGATTCTAACATTTTACCTACCACAGACGTTAAACTAACCGGCCTATAATTCCCCGCCTTTTGCCTGGCACCCTTCTTAAACAACGGCGTAACATTAGCCGTTTTCCAATCTTCCGGCACTTCCCCGGAATCCAGCGACGTTTGGAAAATAATGACCAAGGCATCCACTATCACCTCCGCCATTTCTTTCAGAACCTGACGTGAAGTTTAAGGATGGCAGGCACCCAGAGATGACCAGAAACTGTGGAGGAGGCAGAGGGAGGTAATGGTAACTGCAGGAAGACACCCCAGGCAGGAGGCACTTCAGATGGACAGTAGGTCCCCAGATTCTGGGATGACTGCTTCCCCGCTCTTGAGGAGACAGTGACAGCCAGGAGGAACATCCTCATGTCACGGGCTGGCACGAGGAGGACAATCCCACCTCACCAAGAAGGCTTGGGCAGGGGAGGCAGTCAAGATCAGTCGGCACAACCTGTTCCAGCGCATGTAGATCCAGTGCTGAAAAAGTTTCAATGATCTTCTGCATGGGCAAGGGAGAATTCTAAGTTGGCATGATCCAGTGTAGGTGACTGAGAGAAGGTGCCTGTCTTTAGTTGTACTCCTGGGTGTAGGAATCTGCTTCTGCTTGTGTGTGTTAAAGTGGAGAGAAGATCTGGGTTCATCAAAGGGTCAGGTGTGCACATGCGTGTGGTGCCTCACAGGGGTGAAGTGGGGATTACATTGGTTTGGTTCTGGAGCTGGAGGGTTGAGTGTTCACTGGAGATCTACACTGACTTACGCAGTCACAATAACACTGAGAGATCTGCCACCAGCCACTGAGTGCGAGTGCAGATGGAGGTCCTCAGGTCACGAAGAGACTGGCATCTCTGAGGAACACAAGAGTGAGTGGGCAGGAGCGAAACAGGTGGAAAGTGAAAAGTGTCTGGCTTTCTCACCCTTCATAAGAACTTCTGACATAGTGATTCAGCAATATCATTGATATCACTCACACCAAGCCCCATAACCAAGCCCCATAGGGCGGCACGGTAGCACAGTGGTTAGCACTGCTGCTTCACAGCTCCAGGGTCCTGGGTTCGATTCCCGGCTCGGGTCACTGCCTGTGTGGAGTTTGTACATTCTCCTCGTGTCTGTGTGGGTTTTCTCCGGGTGCTCCGGTTTCCTCCCACAGTCCAAAGATGTGCGGGTTAGGTTCATTGGCTATGCTAAAATTGCCCCTTAGTGTCCTGGGATGTGTAGGTTAGAGGGATTAGCAGGTAAAATGTGTAGGGATATGGGGATAGGGTCTGGGTGGGATTGTGTTCGGTGCAGACTCGATGGGCCGAAGGGCCTGTTTCTGCACTGTAGGGTTCTATGTTCTATGTTCATAACCATGTATTATCAGTCAATCCAATCTGACGGAAGCAGTGGGAACATGATGACCCTCCATTGATAGTGGAGCAGATGAAACCATGTCACACTCTGTCTCTGTGTACCAAACACCAGCACAGTTATTGACAACCTGGTGGGCAATAGCACATTGGCTCAGTTGGTAGTGCACAGCAGTGAGGGCACTTGAGCAGTTGGTGGAGGCAAGGAATGCCCAGGCTACTGGCAATCAGAGGACTGCTGGAGACCAGACCCATGCTAACTCCCAGGCAGATAATGAGTCTCTGGAGTTGTCAATCAGGCGGCAATCAGGGAGAGCTGGCGGAGACCCCTGAGGGTCTGTGTGCCATGGTCTCTGTGCTGGAGGAGGCCATGTGGAGCATGAGCACAGTGTTGATCCTTATCCCAAAGCACACAACCTCATCAACTGACAGAGTGGCGACTCTCAGGGAGCGGCAGAATGAGACATACCTGAGTTTACACTCAGATCTGTAAAACTATACCCCCCACCCCACACACACACACCCACATGCATGCATGCATGTGCACACACACACACACACACACACACACACCGCTCCCCACTCCCACACACCCACCCCACCACATGCACAAACACACACACCTATCCCCTACACACGTACAGAGACACTTATCTCCTTATACACACAGACACACACATACATACACAGACACAAACACAGACACACACCCACCACCGCCCCCCTCCCCACACACACAGACACCCCCTACACACATAGACACAGTTCTCCGGTCATCAATGCCAGTGTGGGAGAAGGATGCAGCACCCAGTTTAGGCTAGATGCCCATTCATCAATGGTGAGCAGGAAGGTACAAACACAATCGTGCCCAGCTGGCTAGCTAGCACCTTGATGACCACGTGGGTACAATCAATGACACCCTGGATTCAGGGGAACCCTGCAATTGCCACAATGTGGCCGCTCTGCCTAGCTGACTTGATCCTTCCTGATTTTGGGCGAACATCCTCATCTGTCTGAACAGCGCATGGCTCACCAGTGTGGCATGGCTGAGTGCAGCTGACTGGGAGACTCCTCAGAAATCAACCACTGAGCCCTGGAAAGATCTGGATAAATGTTAAGTGCCACAGAGACCTTGACAGCCCCAGGCATTGGGTGCTCACCCACACAATGGGAGACTACCTCCGGCCTATTCACCTGGCAAATGTTGGTATCAGACACATTATTGATTGTGACAGATAATACTTATTGTGATAGACACATTATACTGATTGAGAGACACATTACTGAAACTAGAAGCAGGAGTTAGCTGTTTGGCTCTTTGAGTCTGCTCTGCCATTCACTTTGATCATGGCCGATTATCGAATTCCACAGTAATCAGTGCTGGGGCTAGTGCTGTCCACAATTTAAATTAATCATTTGGAACCAAAAACACAATTTCTTATTTTGTGGAGAACATTAATTTGAGTAACAGTAAATAGCGAGGAGGACTGCAAACACTACAGGAGGACATTGTTGCAGAATAGACAAATAATTGTCAAATGAAGCTGAACATAGGTAAATGTGGGGCACTGTAATACAATTTGGAAGGTGAAAGTCTCTGTGAGGCAGAGGAACAAAGGAATCTTAGAATACAAATAAAACAATCATTAAAAGTTGCAGTCATAGATTGACAAGATCGTACAGAAATTAAACCAAAGGTTTATTTTTATGGAAATAGCATTGAATAATAGGGAGGATATGCTAATCATGTACTGAACCTTGGTGCGATCACACTTAAGTATGGCTCAACCTTTGCTGAAATTTTCTGGTTCCAGTGCTGTGACTGGAGATTTGGCCGAGTGCCAAATTCTCCATTCTTGCTGGCAGCAGAGGCAAGGTGAATAAGATCAGAGAATTATGGCCATTGTCTGCAGTCCTGGTCACCATGTTATAAGAATGAAAAGAGATACTGGGGAAGGTGCAGTGAGATTTATAAGGGTGATAGCAGAAATGTGAGGGGATGGCTGAGGAGTGATGTAATTGAGTACCTTAAAATTCTGAAATATTTTGATAGAATGGACACAGAGAAAATGTTTCCTCTTGAGGAGAAGGTCATAACTACAGGTCATCAATAAGATAATCCCCATAATATTCAATAAGGAAAATCTCTTTTACCCAGAGAATGTGGAATTCACTCACATAGAATGATTGAAGTGACTGGTATAGATACATATAAGAGGAAACTAGGCAAGTGTTTGAGGGAGAAGGGAATAGAGGGTTATGATGACAGATTTAGATGAGGAAAAGATTTAATCTCGTTAGTCATATATTAAGGAAAGGATGAATTTAAGACTGGACTGTTTTAAGTTTTAAGGTTTATCTTAAAGACTAAAGAGTAATGGCCTAGATTCTTCATGTTAGGCTAAAGGTCCCCTCCAACTTGATTTTTAAATTTGCTGATGCCACTGCTGTACTGAGTCAGATCCCAAACAATGGTGAGACAGAGTACAGGGAAGAGATAGAGAATTTGGTGAACTAGTGTGATGACAATAATCTCTCCCTCAATGTCAACAAAATGAAGGAGATAGTCATTGATTTCAGGAAGTGTAGTGGAGGGCATGCCCCTTCTACATCAATGGGACAAAGTGAAAATGGTTGAGAGCTTCAAGTTTATAGGTGTCCAGATCACTAACAACCTGTCCTGGTCCCTCTATGCAGACAGTATAATTAAGAAAGTCCACCAATGCCTCTACATTCTCAGGAGGCTAAGGGAATTTGGCATGTTCACTATGACTATAGTGGGAGATTTTAATCTCCCTGGGGTGGATTGGAAGGTGCCTAGAGCTGGGGGTTTGGACAGGGAGGAATTCGTAAGATGTGTACTGGAAGGGTCCTTGGAGCAGTATGTAGATAGCCCGACTAGAGAGGGGGCGATACTGGATTTGGTTCTGGATAATGAGCCAGGTCAGGTGGTAGAGGTTGCAGTAGGTGAACATGTGGCTAATAGTGACCACAACTCTGTCTACTTTAGGATATTAATGGAAAAAGATGAGAGCTGTCCTAAGGGGAGGATGCTAAATTGGGGGAAGGCTAGATACAGCCGGATTAGGCAGGAGTTTAGGGATACAGGCTGGGATAGGCTGTTTGAGGGCAAGTCCACATTCAGCATGTGGGAGTCTTTCAAGGGAAAACTGAAATGGGTGCAGGAAAGACATGCGCCGGTTAAGAAGAAGGATGGAAAAGGTAGGATTAGAGAGCCGTGGATTACTAATGATATTGAGGACTTGGTCAGGAAGAAACAAGAGGTGTATGTTAGGTCAAAGCAACTGGGAACGGAGAGAGCATTGGAAAGATACAGAGGGAGTAGGAGGGAGCTCAAATGGGGAGTTAGAAGGGCAAAAAGGGGGCATGAAATGGCTTTGGCAGACAGAATTAAGGAAAATCCAAAGGCGTTTTACTCCTATGTCAGGAACAAAAGGGTCGTTAGAGGAAAAATCAGTCCTCTCAGCGACAGAGGAGGGGAACTGTGCTTAGAGTCTGAGGGAATGGGGGAGATCCTGAATGAATACTTTGCGTCATTATTCACGAAGGAGAGGGGCTTGATTTCTGGTACTATCTTGGAGGGAGCTGTAGATCAGTTGAAGAAGATATCCATCATGAGGGAGGAAGTGTTAGGGCTTTTAGGTAGCATTAAAACTGATAAATCTCCAGAGCCTGATGGCATTTATCCTAGGCTGCTTAGGGAGGCGGGAGATGAAATTGCTGGGCCTCTGACGCAAATCTTTCTCTCTTCTTTGGACACAGGTGAGGTCCCAGAGGACTGGAGGATAGCAAACGTGGTACCGTTGTTTAAAAAGGGTAGGAGGGATAACCCTGGTAACTATAGGCCGATGAGTTTGACGTCAGTGGTAGGCAAGTTGATGGAGAGGATTCTTAGGGATAGGATGTGTGTGCGTTGTGATCTGATTAGGGATACGCAGCATGGCTTTGTAATGGGGAAGTCTTGCCTTACGAATCTGGTAGAATTTTTTGAGGAGGTGACAAAAACGGTCAACGAAGGACAAGCCGTTGATGTCGTCTATATGGATTTCAGTAAGGCGTTTGACAAAGTCCCTCATGGTAGGCTGATACAGAAGATTAAAGCTCATTGGATATGTGGTCAGGTATTTAGATGGGTAGAGAACTGGCTTGGTAAGAGGAGACAGAGTAGTAGTGGAAGGGTCCTTTTCTAGCTGGAGGTCTGTCACTAGTGGTGTGCCACAGGGCTCAGTACTGGGACCTCTTCTATTTGTAATATACATAAATGATTTGGAAGAGGGAGCAAGTGGTGTGATCAGCAAATTTACAGATTACACAAAAATGGCGGACAGTGAGGAGCAGTGTCAGGCAATACAACGGGATACAGATAGGCTGGTATATTGGGCAGACATGATGTGGGTATGCCGGCATTGGACTGGCGTAAACACAGTAAAAAGTCTGACAACACCAGGTTGGACTAAAACCTGGTGTTGTCAGACTTTTTACTATATTGGGTAGATACATGGCAAATGGAGTTTAACCCTGATAAACGTGAGGTGATGCATTTTGGGAGAAATAATGTAGGGGGGAGTTATATGATAAAGAGTAGACCTATTAAGAGTATAGAAACACAGAAGGACCTGGGGTGCAAGTGCACAAGTCTTTGAAGGTAGCAATAAAGTGGAGAAGATTGTGAAGAAAGCTTATGGTATGTTAGCCTTTATAGGAAGGGGTATAGAGTACAAGAGCTGGAGTGTAATGTTGCAGTTTTTCGTCCCATAAGTAATAGTCCTTCCTACCATTCTTCCTACCAAAGTGGACCACCTCACACTTGCCAACTTTAAATTCCATTTGCCATTTCCTGGCCCATTCGCCCAGCCTATCTAGATCCTTCTGTGGACTCTCCACACCCTCCACACAATTTGCCGTTCCCCCAATCTTGGTGTCATCAGCAAATTTCGACACCCTGCACTCGGTTCCCTCCTCCAGATCATCTATATAAATGGTAAATAGCTGAGGCCCCAGCACCAACCCCTGGGGCACTCCACTAGTCACCATCTGCTAATCCGAATAGCACCCGTTGACCCCCACTCTCTGCCTCCTATTTGACAAACCAATCCTCTATCCACGCTAACACCCTACCCCCAACTCCATGCCCCCTGACCTTCTGCAAAAACCTCTTGTGAGGTACCTTGTCAAACGCCTTCTGAAAATCAAGAAAGACCACAATTGCAAGGCCAACCCAGGTGCAGGCTGCAGCAGGAGGGTGCTGGGTGGGCCACCGGTCATGGGCAGGAGGCTGGCGTCCATCAGCCTGGGGTGGGGGTGGGTGCAGAGCACAGAGACGGAAACCCAGCACTTCAGAACATGCAAGTCTTTCAATTTGCTTCCAGATGTCGGGTGCCACTGCAGGCTCCAGCTCAGCAAAGACATGGACTGGCAGCTGTGTCAGGCTCTTGCAGACCTGGCACCTTGAAGGATAAGGGACACCCGCTCCTGGTGATAGTGAAGGAACTGTCAACCCTAAACCTATACGTCACTGGGTCTTTCCAGGCCCCCGGCAGGAACCTCTGTGGATATCTAAGTCCTCCGACCTGGCTGTTGCTTACAGTTCCATCCTCCTCCACTTTGGTGAGAATTGCATCGAGCCTCTATTGTTGCACTAAGTGCCGTAAGATTGCAATTCTCAGTTCGACGGAGAAACCAGCGCCATTCACTTCCATTTTCTCGCTCGTCCGGCACTTAGAATCTTTATTGTAAGATCGTGCCCATAATGTCGTAATGGCGATGGAAAAGGGTTAGTCCATATTGGTCTCTCAGGCGTGCTCCGGTTCACAATCTATCGACAATCAGTCACTTCTTTGATGAGTGATGAGTTGGGTGCCAACTCTGAGGAGGGGCAGGGTCTACACACACCAGTGAACCGGCTGCATAGAGCTCAGCACCCTTTTACAAGGGTGCCCCAATCTCACAGATATCAGAACCTTCTCCCTACCCCACAGGTGACATGTCCCCCCCCCCACCACTTAACACGTTACCCATATTGGATGCCCCATCATGAGTCCCTCCATGATCCATTCCTGCACAACCTCCTCACATAGCCCCCTGCCATGATCCTCACCCAGGACCCACTCCCCAGCACTGCTCCTGGCACACAAGATGCCACTGGGGCCCCTTGTGGCCATTGATGAGGCGCCTGATGGACCCTGCTGGAGTGCATAGTGGGCACCGCCAGGCTGTCCGTTGGGTACTACCAGGGTACTGCACAGACATGCCCTGGGGGGCTTCAATGGCCTCCAAGCCCCCCAGCTGGACCATTCCATCAGATGTGTACGAATGGAGACCTGTACTGATTCTCACCGTTATGGTGCTGCACCCAAAGACCAGAAGATTCCATGTGCTGAGTGTCAAATGGGCCATTCATATTTAATTACTACTTTAAATATGCTAAACGGCTTCATATCCTTTCTGAGCATGAAGTAACCTGTACCATTAGACAGAGGCTGGGAATATGGCAAACTGCTTTCGCTAGGAGCCAATTGGACTTTTTGCATCGCCTCCTAGTTTCCTGGCTCGCCGTGCTGTTCACCAAGTGCGGCAAGGTGGTAAAATGGCACTTGTGATTCTTGTCCATTCCCACTCCCCTCAGTCCACCATTGGCAGCTGTGTCTTCAGTAACTCTGGAATTCCTTCTCTAAATATCTCCACCTCTCCTGAAAACCCATCTCTATGACCAAGTTTTGTCCTAATATGTATGAAATTCTCTGTCAGTCCAAGTTCCTGCAGGACATATTGAGACTCTAAGAATGCTGCACAAATACAGATTATTAATGTAAGTAGAGTAAAAATGAGAAGCACTGAGAAAGGAAATCGCTCACACAGGGCTGTGGGAGTAGCTTCTGACTGTTACTCCGTCAGGTTCACGGACACCTTCAGGAAGAGTTATTTTAATTCAGACAGTCTGTTATTGTGTTTATTACCAGGAGAAGCAAATATGCACATCCCGCTGCTTCTGTCGTTCATCCTGTTAGACGAGCAGAGACAATAAATATATCAGCTGCTGAGCATCGTGTTCACTGAATCCTCCAGAACTGTGTGTGCTGCAATATCATGAAGAAGGTGAAGGGAAGATTCAGCAGAACGGAGGGTTTCCAAACCCATTCGAGAAAGACCGAACAGCTGTGTCTCTATTCTCTTGTGAAGGTGATGAGTGTCTGGACAGGAGATTACAAATAATGAAAAGGTCTTAAAGGGGCCTCCACAGGGATCAGTTCTTTTGTTGTTCGTAGTATATATAGATGATTTGGAGGAAAACGTAGTTGGTCTGACTAGTAAGTTCGCAGATGACACAAAAATTGGTGGGTAGTGAAGAGGGTTGTCAGGGGATACAGCAAGATATAGACCGGTTGTAGACTTAGGCAAAAAAATGGCAGATGAAGTTTAATCCGGACATAATGTATTTTGGAAGGTCCAATGCATGTAGGAATTATACAGTAAATGGTAGAACCCTTTAGGGCGGCACGGCAGCACAGTGGTTAGCACTGCTGCTTCACAGCTCCAGGGTCCTGGGTTCGATTCCCGGCTCGGGTCACTGCCTGTGTGGAGTTTGCACATTCTCCTCGTGTCTGCGTGGGTTTTCTCCGGGTGCTCCGGTTTCCTCCCACAGTCCAAAGATGTGCGGGTTAGGTTCATTGGCTATGCTAAAATTGCCCCTTAGTGTCCTGGGATGTGTAGGTTAGAGGGATTAGCAGGTAACATGTGTAGGGATATGGGGATAGGATCTGGGTGGGATTGTGTTCGGTGCAGACTCGATGGGCCGAAGGGCCTGTTTCTGCACTGTAGGGTTCTATCTATCTTCCTTATGAGTATTGACAGGCAGAGAGATCTGGGCGTACATGTCCACTGATCACAAAGTGCCAAGCACTTTGGTCAAGTGTCAAGAAAGCATACGGCATGCTCGCCTTCATCGGTCAGGGCGTTGAGTATAAAAATTGGCAGGTCATGCTGCAGCTGTACAGAATCTTAGTTAGGCCTCATTTTGAATATTGTGCACAATTCTGGTTGTCAGAAAGATGTGGATGCTTTGGAGACAGTACAGAAGAGGTTTAACAGGATGTTGCCTGGTCTGGAGGCTATTAGCAATGAGGAGAGGTTGGACAAACTCGGTTTGTTCTCACTGGAACAACAGAGGTTAAGGGGTGCTGATAGAGGTCTATAAGATTATGAGTGGCATGGACAGAGTGGATAATCAGTTGCTCTTTCCTGGGGTAGAAAAGTCAAGTACCAAGGTTTATAAGGTGTGTGGGGAAAAGTTTAGACGAAACTTGCGAGGCAAGTTTTTTACACAAAGGGTGGTGAATGTCTGGAATGCCCCTGGAGGTGGTGGGAGCAGGTATGATTGTGGCATTTAAGGGGCAACTAGACAAATACACGAATAGGATGGGAATGGAAGGATATGGACTCCGTAAGTGTATACAGTATTAGTTTGGTTAGGGCATCATGATTGGAGGGCCAAAGGGCCTGTTCCTGTGCTGTGTTTATCTTTGCTCTTTTGAAAGGCAGAGAATGTTTCCAAGTGCTGGTCAGACATTAAAGGAAAGATGCTAATAATAAATCCAATGATGAATTCAGGAAAAACTCTTTTTTTAACCAGTGAGAGTTTGGAATGTGGATCTGGTGACCACAAGGAGTGATTGATGTGAGTAACAGGGATTCATTCAAGAAGACATCAAGATAATAAATGTCAGAGAGGGGAAAAGTGAAGGACGTGTTAATAGGGTAAGAGGAGAAGAATCGTAGAATCTTTATAATGTAGAAGGAGGTACCTTTCAAGCCTGCACTGACTACAATCCCACCCAGCAATCCTATCCCCGTAACACCGTTCATTTACCCTGCTAATCCCCCTGACCTACACATCTTGGGACACTAAGGGGCAAATTAGCAGGGCCAATCAAACTAATCCGCACATCTTTGGACAGTGGGAGGAAATCAGAGCACTCGAAGGAAACCCACACAGACATAGGAGAATGTGCAAACTGAGACAGTCACCCGAGGCTGGAATTGAACCCGGGTCCCTGGAGCTGTGAGGCAGCAGTGCTAACCACTGTGCCACCGTGCCACCCAGGCAGAAAAGGTGATTTTACTGAAATTGATTAGTTGGGCCAGACAGGGAAAAATCTTACCAAAAAATGGCAGAGTGTTTGTTCCATCACGAAAAATGGAGCATTTCCCTCAACAGCCCTGGTGTGTTTTCGGGTTGAATCTTATGCCTCATTCGTGATAATTTTTATGTCCACAAAGTGCAGCATGTTTCCCTCTGATTTGCCCACCCAGTAAGAATGTGAAGAGATGTAGCAGGGGCATAGAAAGGTTTGGAGGTATGAGGGGTGTGGGAAAGGGTCCAGTGGGAGACAGGGGGTGGTTCACTTACCCTGGCTGAGCGAAGAAGATCATTCATTTTCTTCCTACAATGTATCCCCTTCCTCTTCTGGAGTGCAGTGGATTTTGCTACCAAATAAACCTGTTGGACTTTAACATGGTGTTGTGAGACTTCTTACTGTGTTTGCTCCAGTCAACATCGGCATCTCCACATCATTCTCCAATGGAGGCAGTGGCCTACCCCGTTCCTATTTCTCGTGTTCTTATGTTCTTATGTAGAGGGGGCTTTACTCTGTATCCAACCGTGTGCTGCACCTGTCCTGGGAGTGTTTGATGGGGACAGTGTCGAGGAGGCTTTAATTGGTATGTAACTTTGTACTGTACTTTTCCTGGGAGTATCTCATGTGGTCAGTATAGAAGGAGCTTTACTCTGTATCTAACCCCATGCTGTAGCTATCCTGGGGGTATTTGATGGAGGCAGCATAGAGGAATCTAACCTGTACGGCCTCAACCGGGATCTTGGGTTCATCTCACACTATCTGTAACCCCCACTACTTGCCTGGGCTTGCAAAATCTCACTAACTGTCCTAGGAGACAATACATGTCTTTAACCTATACTTAACGCTCCCTCCACTCACATTATCTGTACCTTTAAGATATGATCTCCTATGAAGATTCACATTCACATTCCAACCATTATTTTGTAATTTGAGTTTGTGACTTTATATGCCCTGTTTGTGAAGAGAACGCTCACTTACCTGATAAAGGGGCTCCGAAAGCTAGTGGATTTTGCTATCAAATAAACCTGTTGAATTTTAACCTGGTGTTGTGACACTTCTTACTGTATTTACCCCATTAGAGACTCCCAGAAAAAGTGCAGCACAAGGTTAAATACAGAGTAAAGCTCCCTTTACGCTGTCCTCATTGAACACTCTCAGGACAGGTAAAACATGGAGTTAGATAAAGGGTAAAGCCTTCTCGATATTATCCCCACCAAACACTTCCAGGACAATTACAGCACGGGGTTAGACACAGAGTAAAGCTCCGTCTACACTGCCCTGATCAAATACCCCCAGGACAGGTACAGTGCAGGGTTAGATACAGAGTAAAGCCTCCTCGATACTGTCCCTGTTAAACACATCCAAGATAGGTACAGCACTGGGTTAGAAACAGAATAAAGCTCAATGCATATTTCTACAGAGTTTGCAGTGAGCTATGTAGCGTATCAGGAGGAACCCCCCCACTCCACCCCCGCCAATGTGCCTCAGTGTCACTGTATTCGGGTGATCAGGGCTTTGTGGATTGAGTTAAATGGAGGGTTGAAGCTGTCACTGCAACATAATATATGCCATGAAGAACACAAAGACAGCGGGAGCCTGAGCAATCCGGGCACGTGCAGAAGAATGACATTTAGTTGCCAGGGAAACATGATGCTGTCACAGCTGTATTGCGAAAGGCACACACAGCGTGCAAGGAAACCTAGTATTATCACGGTGAACTTTCACCTTCTGTATTTGTGCTGCTGTTTGCTGGAAAACTTCACTGATTGAATCAAAGACAGGACAGCAAAAGCATGGAATGAAAGCAGGTAGGAAAATCCACTCAGCTTGCAGAGATTGCCCGTGGTGGTTACCAAGGATACAGTTGCCAGGCACGGAAATGGAGAATGATTGAAAACGTAAAGCGTCACAGATTCCATATGACACCATGGCATATAAAAAACAAAATGGCATTTGTCAAAGCAGCACTGAGGGTGTACTGCACTATCAGAGGGTCAGTACTGTTTAAAGTTTAAACTTCAAACTTTTAGTACACTGACAAACAGTACTGAGGGAGTGCTACACTGTCAGAGGGTCAGTACTGAGGGAGTGCTGCACTGTCAGAGGGTCAGTATTGAGGGAGTGCCGCACTGTCAGAGGGTCAGTACTGAGGGAGTGCTGCACTGTCAGAGGGTCAGTACTGAGGGAGTGCTGCACTGTCAGAGGGTCAGTACTGAGGGAGTGCTACACTGTCATAGCTCAGTTCTAAGGAAATGCTGAAATGTTAGAGGATCAGTACAGGAGGAGTGCTGCTCTGCAGAGGGTTAGTATTGAGTTAGTGCTGAACTGTCAGAATGTCAGGATAGATGGAGTGCTGCACTGTCAGAGGCTCAGTACTAAGGGAGTGCTGCACTGTCAGAGGGTCAATACTGAGGGAGTGCTACACTGTCAGAGGGTCAGTACTGAGGAAGTCTACACTGTCAGAGGGTCAGTACTGAGGGAGTGCTACACTGTCAGAGGGTCAGTACTGAGGGAGTGCCGCACTGTCAGAGGGTCTGTACTGAGGGAGTGCTGCACTGTCAGAGGGTCAGTACTGAGGGAGTGCCGCACTGTCAGAGGGTCAGTACTGAGGGAGTGCTGCACTGTCAGAGGGTCAGTACTGAGGGAGTGCTGCACTGTCAGAGGGTCAGTACTGAGGGAGTGCTGCACTGTCAGAGAGTCAGTACTAAGGGAGCCCTGCACTGTCAGAGGGTCAGTACTGAGGGAGCGCTGCACTGTCAGAGGGTCAGTACTGAGGGAGCGCTGCACTGTCAGAGGGTCAGTACTGAGGGAGCACTGCACTGTCAGGGGGTCAGTACTGAGGGAGTGCTGCACTGTCAGAGGGTCAGTACAGAGGGAGTGCTGCACTGTCAGAGGGTCAGTACTGAGGGAGTGCTGCACTGTCAGAGGGTCAGTACTGAGGGAGTGCCGCACTGTCAGAGGGTCTGTACTGAGGGAGTGCTGCACTGTCAGAGGGTCAGTACTGAGGGAGTGCCGCACTGTCAGAGGGTCAGTACTGAGGGAGTGCTGCACTGTCAGAGGGTCAGTACTGAGGGAGTGCTGCACTGTCAGAGGGTCAGTACTGAGGGAGTGCTGCACTGTCAGAGAGTCAGTACTAAGGGAGCCCTGCACTGTCAGAGGGTCAGTACTGAGGGAGCGCTGCACTGTCAGAGGGTCAGTACTGAGGGAGCGCTGCACTGTCAGAGGGTCAGTACTGAGGGAGCACTGCACTGTCAGGGGGTCAGTACTGAGGGAGTGCTGCACTGTCAGAGGGTCAGTACAGAGGGAGTGCTGCACTGTCAGAGGGTCAGTACTGAGGGAGCGCTGCACTGTCAGAGGGTCAGTACTGAGGGAGTACTGCACTGTCAGAGGGTCAATAATGAGGGAGCGCTGCACTGTCAGAGGGTCAGTACTGAGGGAGCACTGCACTGTCAGAGGGTCAGTACTGAGGGAGTGCTGCACTGTCAGAGGGTCAGTAATGAGGGAGTGCTGCACTGTCTGAGGGTCAGTTCTGAGGGAGTGCTGCACTGTCAGAGGGTCAGTACTGAGGGAGTGCTGCACTGTCAGAGGGTCAGTACTGAGGGAGTGCTGCACTGTCAGAGAGTCAGTACTAAGGGAGCCCTGCACTGTCAGAGGGTCAGTACTGAGGGAGCGCTGCACTGTCAGAGGGTCAGTACTGAGGGAGCGCTGCACTGTCAGAGGGTCAGTACTGAGGGAGCACTGCACTGTCAGGGGGTCAGTACTGAGGGAATGCTGCACTGTCAGAGGGTCAGTACAGAGGGAGTGCTGCACTGTCAGAGGGTCAGTACTGAGGGAGCGCTGCACTGTCAGAGGGTCAGTACTGAGGGAGTACTGCACTGTCAGAGGGTCAATAATGAGGGAGCGCTGCACTGTCAGAGGGTCAGTACTGAGGGAGCACTGCACTGTCAGAGGGTCAGTACTGAGGGAGTGCTGCACTGTCAGAGGGTCAGTAATGAGGGAGTGCTGCACTGTCTGAGGGTCAGTTCTGAGGGAGTGCTGCACTGTCAGAGGGTCAGTACTGAGGGAGTGCTGCACTGTCAGAGGGTCAGTGCTGAGGGAGTGCTGCACTGTCAGAGGGTCAGTACTGAGGGAGCGCTGCACTGTCAGAGGGTCAGTACTGAGGGAGCACTGCACTGTCAGGGGGTCAGTACTGAGGGAGTGCTGCACTGTCAGAGGGTCAGTACGGAGGGAGCGCTGCACTGTCAGAGGGTCAGTACTGAGGGAGTGCTGCACTGTCAGAGGGTCAGTACTGAGGGAGTGTTGCACTGTCAGAGGGTTAGTACTGAGGGAGTGCTGCACTGTCAGAGGGTCAGTACTGAGGGAGTGCTGCACTGTCAGAGGGTCAGTACTGAGGGAGTGCTGCACTGTCAGAGGAACAGTACTGAGGGAGTCTACACTGTCAGAGGGTCAGTACTGAGGGAGTGCTGCACTGTCAGAGGGTCAGTACTGAGGGAGTGCTGCACTGTCAAATGGTCAGTACTGTGGGAGTGCTGCACTGTCAGAGGGTCAGTACTGAGGGAGTGCTGCACTGTCAGAGGGTCAGTACTGAGGGAGTGCCAGACTGTCAGAGGGTCAGTACTGAGGGAGTGCCGCACTGTCAGGGGGTCAGTATTGAGGGAGTGCTGCACTGTTAGAGGGTCAGTACTGAGGGAGTGCTGCACTGTCAGGGGGTCAGTACTGAGGGAGTGCTGCACTGTCAGAGGGTCAGTGCTGAGGGAGTGCTGCACTGTCAGAGGGTCAGTACTGAGGGAGTGCTGCACTGTCAGAGGGTCAGTGCTGAGGGAGTGCTGCACTGTCAGAGGATCAGTACTGAGGGAGTGCTGCACTGTCAGATGGTCATAGAGTCATAGAGGTTTACAGCATGGAAACAGACCCTTTGGCCCAACTTGTCCATGCCACTCTTTTTTTCAAACCCCTAACCTAATCCCAATTGCCCACATTTGGCCCATATCCCGCTGTACCCATCGTACCCATGTAACTATCTAAATGCTTTTTAAAAGATTAAATTGTACCCGCCTCTACTACTATCTCTGGCAGCTCATTCCAGACACCCTCCAGCCTCTGTGTGAAAAAAGTGCCCCTCTGTTCACTTTTGTATCTCTCCCCTCTCATCTTAAACCTATATCCTCTGGTTTTAGACTCCCCTACCTTTGGGAAAAGATATTGACTATCTAGCTGATTTATGCCCCTCATTATTTTATAGACCTCTATAAGGTCACCCCTCAGCCTTCTATGCTCCAGAGAGAAATGTCCCACTCGATTCAGTCTCTCCTTATAACTCAATCCATCAAGTCCCGGTAGCATCCTAGTAAATCTCAATGCTATATGGCACCACCCAAGCACAAGCCTTCTCAGCAGGAGAATTGCCACTGCAAACTGGGCTCCATCTTGGCAGTCTCCGACCGCCTAAACCAAAAAAGGATTTCCTTGACTTAACTCAGCTCCCCATCGCTAAAATTTAGCCAGGATCTTTCAGGAACACAGCACAGATTATGCACATCAGGATCAAATAATTAACGGTTGTGCATCAGGATAAAAAAAATTAAAAGATGACGAGTGCCAGAGCTCATGGAAAGCTTGCCATTTCCATGCTTATATTACATGACTACTTAGCCTGTTTTACATACAATTTGTGTCTTCTACTAGAAAGACAGACACAAAGGCCAAAATCTTATCACTGTCCACACTGGTAGGATTTTCCCATCCCGTCACAGTGAACAGAGATTTGGCTGACCGCCAAACTCTCCGACTTCATTGCAGTGAGAGTGTGGCATGGATAGCAGGTAAGATTGCCCCAAAAATTGTTTGACATTTCTCAATTTACACCGACGTCACTATAATTTCTCTTATCTCTGTCTTTAAGGGATCAGCATTTACTTTAGCTCCTGTGCTTCTTTCTGCGTACTTGTAAAATCTCTTATAATCTCTTTTTATATTGCAGACTAATATATTTTAATACTCTATTGTTTCTCTTATCTACATTGTGGTAGCCTTCTGCTGATTTCTAAGCCATTCCAAATTTGACACTTACTTACGACATTATTTGCAATTTTATAAGCCTTTTCCTTCAATCTGATACATCTTAAATTTTGTAGGCTGTAAGCATTAGATTGATCTTTCAGAAATTTTTAAAATGGAATATATTGGATTAAACATTGCATTGTTTCTTTAAATGTTTCCTACAATTTATTTACCTTTTTGATTTTGTTGCTATCAAACTTCATTTGCCAGGACTAGACAGGTTGGATGCTGGGAGAATGTTCCTGATGGTGACGGAGTCCAGAACCAGGGGTCACAGTCTGAGGATTCAGGTCAGTACTGAAGGAGTGCTGCACTGTCAGAGGGTCAGTACTGAAGGAGTGCTGCACTGTCAGAGGGTCAGTACTGAGGGAGTGCTGCACTGTCAGAGGGTCAGTACTGAGGGAGTGCTGCACTGTCAGAGGGTCAGTGCTGAGTGAGTGCTGCACTGTCAGAGGGTCAGTACTGAGTGAGTGCTGCACTGTCAGAGGGTCAGGACTGAGGGAGCGCTGCACTGTCAGAGGGTCAGTACTGAGGGAGTGCTGCACTGTCAGAGGGTCAGTACTGAGGGAGTGCTGCTCTGTCAGAGGGTCAGTACTGAGGGAGTGCTGCACTTTCAGAGGGTCAGTGCTGAGGGAGTGCTGCACTGTCAGAGGGTCAGTACTGAGAAGGTGCTGCACTGTCAGAGGGTCAGTACTGAAGGAGTGCTGCACTGTCAGCGGTTCAGTACTGTGGGAGTGCTGCACTGTCAGAGGGTCAGTACTGAGGGAGTGCTGCACTGTCAGAGGGTCAGTACTGAGGGAGTGCTGCACTGTCAGAGGGTCAGTACTGAGGGAGTGCTGCACTTTCAGAGGGTCAGTAGTGAAGGAGTGCTGCTCTGTCAGAGGGTCAGTACTGAGGGAGTGCTGCACTGTCAGAGGTTCAGTGCTGAGTGAGTGCTGCACTGTCAATGGGTCAGTACTGAGGGAGTGCTGCACTGTCAGAGGGTCAGTACTGAGGGAGTGCTGTACTGTCAGAGGGTCAGTACTGAGGGAGTGCTGCACTGTCAGAGGGTCAGTACTGAGGGAGTGCTGCACTGTCAGAGGGTCAGTACTGAAGGAGTGCTGCTCTGTCAGAGGGTCAGTACTGAGGGAGTGCTGTACTGTCAGAGGGTTAGTACTGAAGGAGTGCTGCACTGTCAGAGGGTCAGTACTGAGGGAGTGCTGCACTGTCAGAGGGTCAGTACTGAGGGAGTGCTGCACTATCAGAGGGTCAGTACTGAGGGAGTGCTGCACTGTCAGAGGGTCAGTACTGAAGGAGTGCTGCTCTGTCAGAGGGTCAGTACTGAGGGAGTGCTGTACTGTCAGAGGGTTAGTACTGAAGGAGTGCTGCACTGTCAGAGGGTCAGTACTGAGGGAGTGCTGCACTGTCAGAGGGTCAGTACTGAAGGAGTGCTGCTCTGTCAGAGGGTCAGTACTGAGGGAGTGCTGCACTGTCAGAGGGTCAGTACTGAGGGAGTGCTGCTCTGTCAGAGGGTCAGTACTGAGGGAGTGCTGTACTGTCAGAGGGTCAGAACAAAGAGAACAAAGAACAAAGAACAATCCAGCACGGGAAACAGGCCCTTCGGCCCAACGAGCCCGCGCCGCCACATCACCCTACACCCATTCCACCCTGCATGGCTACGAATGGAACCCTACTCAGTCAGATTCAGGGAAGAAATAGTGTCGATTTGGTAAAAACCGATTAGCCTGAGAGCACATTTTTGGGGTGTGGGAGGAAACCGGAGCGCCCGGAGGAAACCCACGCAACCACAGGGAGAATGAGCAAACTCCCACAGACACAGGCCCAAATCCATGTGCCTGCACAGCCAGCAGTGCTAGTCACTGAGCTGTTGCGGCGCCCATCTACCGGTCCAGGATCAAGCACACACACCGACACGAAGTTCTAGGCCACTCCTGGAACTTCCAAGAGCAGCCCAGGCACGACCCGCCGTGTGAATGCCCCTCGTTTGACACGAGGTGGACCTCCACCTGTGGAAGAAAGTCAAAATATTAATCTTACAGCCTGCCTTTCCGGTGTCTCCCGAGGTTTAACCCTATTTAATATCCCCTACCATATCCCTCCATTCTCGTTTCACTCATGTGCCTATCTAACTGCATCTTAAAAGAGTCCAATGTTCCTGCCTCCACCACCCTACTCGGTAGCGCGTTCCAGACCCCTACAACTCTCTGCGTAAAGAACCTTCCTCTCACCTCCAAATTATACCTCTCCCCCCTCACCCTTAAATGATGACCTCTCGTGTTTGTATCCAGTCTAGGGAGCAGTCTCTCACTATTAACTCTATCCATTCCCTTCATTATCTTATATACTTCTATCATGTCCCCTCTCAATCTCCGCCTTTCCAAGGAGAATAGTCCCAGTTTCTTCAACCTCTCCTCGTAACCCAGTCCCCCCATGCCAGGCAACATCCTGGTAAACCTCCTCTGCACCCTTTCCAGAGACTCCACGTCCTTCCGGTAGTAAGGTGACCAGAACTGGACGCAGTACTCCAAATGCGGTCTAACCAACGTTCTGTACAACTGAAGCATTAGACAGCAGCTTTTATACTCTATGCCCCTTCCTATAAAGGCCAACATCCCATAAGCCTTCCTAACGACCTTCTCCACTTGTGATGCAACCTTCATGGATTTGTGAACCTGCACTCCCAGGTCCCTCTGTATGTCAATACTCCTAATCGGCCTCCCTTTAATCTCATAGCTCCTCTCTGCATTATTCCGTCCAAAATGCATCACCTCGCATTTGTCAGGATTAAATGCCATCTGCCACCTATCTGCCCACTGCACCAACCTATCTATATCCTGTTGTATCACCTGACACTCCAGTTCCGTACCCGCCAACCCTGCCATCTTGGTGTCATCAGCAAACTTGCTAATCACACCACCTACGCCCTCTTCCAAGTCATTTATGTAGACTACAAAGAGGAGAGGTCCCAGTACTGAGCCCTGCGGCACACCACTGGTCACTGACCTCCAGCCCGACAAGGTCCCTTCCACAACTACCCTCTGTCTCCTATTTCCCAGCCAGTTCTCAATCCACCTAGCTACCTTGCCTCGTATCCCATGCGCCTTAACCTTTTCTACCAGCCTACCGTGAGGGACTTTGTCAAACGCCTTACTGAAATCCATATAGATGACATCAACGGTTCTCCCATCGTCAACCGTTTTTGTCACCTCCTCAAAGAATTCCACCAGATTCGTAAGGCAAGACCTCCCTCTAACAAAGCCATGTTGCGTATCCCTAATCAGATCGCAACGCTCCAAATGCTCATACATCCTACCCCTAAGTATTTTTTCCATTAACTTCCCTACCACCGACGTCAAACTCACCGGTCTATAATTCCCAGGGTTATCCCTACTGCCTTTTTTGAACAACGGGACCACATTTGCTACCCTCCAGTCTTCTGGGACCTCACCTGTGTCCAAAGAAGAGACAAAGATTTGCGCCAGAGGCCCAGCAATTTCATGTTTCGCCTCCCTAAGCAGCCTGGGATAAATACCATCAGGCCCCGGAGCTTTATCCGTCTTTACGCTACCTAAAAGCCCTAGCACTTCCTTTCTCGTAATAACTATATCCTGCAAATAAACCTCCACTCCCTCCAAGAGACCACACGATTCCGAACCCCTCTCCTTTGTGAATACCGACGCAAAGTATTCATTCAGGAGCTCCCCCATCCCCTCCGACTCAATACACAACTCACCACTCTTGTCCCTAAGAGGACCAATTTTCCCTCTAACTACTCTCTTGCCTCTGATATAGGAATAAAATGCCTTTGGATTTTCCTTAATCCTACCAGCCAAAGCCATCTCATGCCCTCTCTTTGCCCTTCTAATTCCCCTTTTTAGCTCCCTCCTACTCTCGCTGTATTCTTCCAGCGCACTCTCCGTACCCATTTGTTTTGACCTAACATACGCCTCCCTCTTCTTCCTGACCAAGTCTTCAATATCCTCCGTAATCCACGGCTGTCTAATCCTTCCTTTCCCATCCTTTCGCTTAACCGGAACATACCTCCCCTGCAACCATTTCATTTTGTCCCTAAATGCCTCCCACTTGCCAACCGTGGACTTGCCAGCTAACAGTCCCTCCCAATCAGTTTGCTGCAGCTCCCTCCTAATCCTGCCATAGCTCGCCTTTCCCCAATTCAGCACACTCCCACTCGGACGGCACTCGTCCCTTTCCATTTTTATCCTAAAGTAGACGGACTTGTGATCACTGTTCGCCACATGTTCGCCTACCTCTACCTCACCCACCTGCCCAGGTTCGTTTCCCAACACTAGATCCAATATAGCCCCTCCCCTAGTCGGGCTAGTTACATACTGCTCTAGCGACCCTTCCATAACACAGTTCACAAACTCCTCTCCCTCCATACCCCCAGCTCTAGGCCCCCTCCAATTCACTCCAGGAAAATTAAAATCACCCACTACAACCACTCTGTTCTTCCTGCACCTGTCCAAAATGCCCCTGCAAATGCCTTCCTCCACTGACTTTGGGCTGTTGGGTGGCCTATAGTACACCCCTAGCAATGTGATCTCTCCCTTTTTACTCCTCAACTCCACCCACACTGACTCAATCCCTATCTCTTCCCTATCGTCCTCCCTCTGCACTACTGTGATGCTTTCCTTGACTAACAGTGCCACCCCTCCTCCTCTCTTCATCCCTCCTCTGTCACACCTAAAACACTTGTACCCAGGAACATTCAGCTGCCAGTCCTGCCCCTCCCGTAACCACGTCTCCGTTACAGCCACCACATCTAACTGCCTCACAAACATCAAGGCCCCAAGCTCATCCGTTTTCCCTGCCACACTCCTAGCATTGAAACAGACACAGTTCAACCCACAAGTGTCCCTCAGAACCACCTTCTCCCTGATACTTTTCCTTTCACTCGACTCTCTCCCAGCCACCTCCCCACCCCCCCTCCATATTAGTTTAAACCCTTCGTAAACACCCCAGCTAACCTCCCCGCTAAGACATTAGTTCCCCTTCCATTCAAATTCTCCTCACCCTTCCTGTACAATTGCCCTTCTCTCTTAAACACCTCCCAGTGATCCACAAAAGTAAAGCCCTCTACCCTACACCAATCCCTCAACCATGCATTCAGCTGCATGATCTCTTCATTCTTCGCCCTGCTGGTACCGGGCAGCAACCCAGAGATTGCCACCCTGGAGGTCCTACTCTTTAGTTTGACCCCCAACTCCTTAAATTGCCTACGTACCTCTACCCTACTCCTCCTTCCTATGTCCCCCTCCCCTACATGTACTATGACCTCACCCTGTGCCCCCTCCCCTTTCAAAATTCCCTCTACCCTGTCCGACACATCCTTTACCCCTGCTCCAGGGAAGCAGACCACCATCCTGGAATCACGCCTCTGTCCACAGAACCTCCTATCAATACCTCTGACCCTCCCGTCCCCTACCACTATCACCTTACCAGCCCTCTTCTGTCCCTGTAAGTTAGTCTCCCCCTCCTGCCTATCTTTCAGTCCCCCTGTCGACGAACCCTGGGAGGCCTCTGGGGAGGCTGGGGGACCCTGACTGCTCTTCTTCTTCCTCTTTCCCCTCCTCACAGTCGTCCATCCGCCCTTCCCTTCAGCCCTTGAGACCTCCTCCTTCTCATGGTTCCCAGCCATTATCGCCTCGTTCTCCCTTACTAAAAAAGCGTCCTCCAGCCGCCCCTCGAGTTGCCTGACCCGGGCCCTCAAGCGCTGCAGTTCCAAACATTTACTGCAGATGTGGACCTTGGGGACACGTGACACCACCATGAACTCCCACATGTGGCACCTGACACAACTTATGTTCCTACCTATATTCCCTGCCATATCCCAACTTCTTGTAAGCTCCCAAAGGTAGAAATCTTTCACTCACCTTCTCCAAGCCTACTCTCCCCTAAGCCCAGCGAGCCAAAGCCCTTCTCACTCTGTTCCCCACTCACTCCGCTGCCCGCTCTATGCTGCTACCCCTTTTTTATACCCCCCGCTCCCCCTTAACGACTATCCCCTGGCCTAACTTCCGGTACGGAAGTAAACTACACTCTAACAAGCCCCGAGAACCGGAAGTACAGGAAAATAACGGTTTTTAATTCAAATCAGTCACTCACCACAGCCACAGCCACCAGGTTCAGTGCTCCGGAGAACAATGAGTCAGTACTGAGGGAGTGCTGCACTGTCAGAGGGTCAGTACTGAGGGAGTGCTGCACTGTCAGAGGGTCAGTACTGAAGGAGTGCTGCACTGTCAGAGGGTCAGTACTGAGGGAGTGCTGCTCTGTCAGAGGGTCAGTACTGAGGGAGTGCTGTACTGTCAGAGGGTCAGTACTGAGGGAGTGCTGCACTGTCAGAGGGTCAGTACTGAGGGAGTGCTGCACTGTCAGAGGGTCAGTACTGAAGGAGTGCTGCACTGTCAGAGGGTCAGTACTGAGGGAGTGCTGCTCTGTCAGAGGGTCAGTACTGAGGGAGTGCTGCACTGTCAGAGGAACAGTACTGAGGGAGTGCTGCACTGTCAGAGGGTCAGTACTGAGGGAGTGCTGCACTGTCAGAGGGTCAGTGCTGAGGGAGTGCTGCACTTTCAGAGGGTCAGTACTGAGGGAGTGCTGCACTGTCAGAGGGTCAGTACTGAGGGAGTGCTGCACTGTCAGAGGGTCAGTGCTGAGGGAGTGCTGCACTTTCAGAGGGTCAGTACTGAGGGAGTGCTGCACTGTCAGAGGGTCAGTACTGAGGGAGTGCTGCACTGTCAGAGGGTCAGTACTGAAGGAGTGCTGCTCTGTCAGAGGGTCAGTACTGAGGGAGTGCTGCTCTGTCAGAGGGTCAGTACTGAAGGAGTGCTGCACTGTCAGAGGGTCAGTGCTGAGGGAGTGCTGCACTTTCAGAGGGTCAGTACTGAGGGAGTGCTGCACTGTCAGAGGGTCAGTACTGAGGGAGTGCTGCACTGTCAGAGGGTCAGTACTGAGGGAGTGCTGCACTGTCAGAGGGTCAGTGCTGAGGGAGTGCTGCACTTTCAGAGGGTCAGTACTGAGGGAGTGCTGCACTGTCAGAGGGTCAGTGCTGAGGGAGTGCTGCACTTTCAGAGGGTCAGTACTGAGGGAGTGCTGCTCTGTCAGAGGGTCAGTACTGAGGGAGTGCTGCACTGTCAGAGGGTCAGTACTGAGGGAGTGCTGCACTGTCAGAGGATCAGTACTGAGGGAGTGCTGCTCTGTCAGAGGGTCAGTACTGAGGGAGTGCTGCACTGTCAGAGGGTCAGTACTGAGGGAGTGCTGCACTTTCAGAGGGTCAGTACTGAAGGAGTGCTGCACTGTCAGAGGATCAGTACTGAGGGAGTGCTGCTCTGTCAGAGGGTCAGTACTGAGGGAGTGCTGCACTGTCAGAGGATCAGTACTGAGGGAGTGCTGCTCTGTCAGAGGGTCAGTACTGAGGGAGTGCTGCACTGTCAGATGGTCAGTACTGAGGGAGTGCTGCACTTTCAGAGGGTCAGTACTGAAGGAGTGCTGCACTTTCAGAGGGTCAGTACTGAAGGAGTGCTGCACTGTCAGAGGGTCAGTACTGAGGGAGTGCTGCACTGTCAGAGGGTCAGTACTGAAGGAGTGCTGCACTCTCAGAGAATCTGAGTGAAGAAATTTCGCTTCACCTCACTACTAAAAGATTTATCTCTTATCCCCAAATTATAACCCTCGTTAGGACTCCCTCACCATTGGGAACATTGTTTCTGAATCTACCCTGTCTAATCCTATTAGAATTTTATAAGTTTCTATGAAATCCCTTCTCACTCTTCTAAATTCCAGTAAATAGAATCCTAACCAATTTAGTGTCTCCTCCTATGACAGACCTGCCATCCCTAGAATCGGCCTGGTAAACCTTCACTCTATTCCCTCTAGAGCAAGGACATCTAAACTGCATACGGTACTCCAGGTGTGGTCTCACCAACACCCTATACAATTACAGTAAAACGTCCCTTTCCCTACACTTAAACCTTCCTGCTACGAAGGCCAACATACTTTACCGCCTGCTTTAACTGCACACTTACTTTCAGCAACTAATGCATGAGGAAACCAAGGTCTTGTAGAGTATCCACCTTTCTCAATTTACACCCATTCAAGTAATCTGATTCAATAATCTATCTTCCTATTATTGTTACCAAAGTGGATAACCTCACATTCATCCATATTAAACTGCCATGCATATACCCACACACTCAGCCTGTCCAAATCATGCTGAAGCATCTCTGCATCCTCCTCACAGCTTATCCTCTCACCCAACTTTGTATCATCTGCAAATTTGGAGATGATACATTTAATTCCCTCTTCCAGATCATTAATAAATAACGTGAACAGTTGAGGTCGAAGCACAGATCTCTGCAGAACCCCACTAGTCACTGACTGCCAATCAGAAAAAGGCCCACTTCTGCCAACTCTTTGTTTCCTGTCTGCTAGAGTAGTGGAGTCATAGAGGTGATGTATTTTGTTAGATCGAAACAGAGCAGGACTGACTCAGTTAATGGTGGGGCACTGGGGAGAGTTATAGAACAAAGAGATCTAAGGGTAGAGGTTCAGAAATCCTTGAAAGTGGAGATACAGGTGGCCAAAGTGGTTTCATTGGTGAGACCATTGAATACAGGAATTGGGGCATCTTGTTGAAGTTGTACAAGACATTGGTAAGGCCATACTTGGAATACTGTGTACAGTTCTGGTCACCCTATTATACAAAGGATATTATTAAACTAGAAAGAGTGCAGAATAGATTTACTAAAATGCTATTGGCCCAATATGTCCATGCTGCCCCTTTTTTTAACCCCTAAGCTAGTCCCAATTGCCTGCATTTTGTCCATATCCTTCTATACTCATTTTACACACGAGTGGTGTGCCTCAGGGATCTGTTTTGGGGCCACTGCTGTTTGTAATTTTTATTAATGATCTGGATGAGGGTATAGTTGAGTGGATTAGTAAATTTGCTGATGACACCAAAGTCGGAGGTGTGGTAGATAGTGAGGAAGGGTGTCATAGTTTGCAGGAAGACTTAGACAGGTTGCAGAGCTGGGCCGAGAGGTGGCGGATGGAGTTTAATGTGGAGAAGTGTGAGGTAATTCACTTTGGTAGGAATAACAGATGTGTCGAGTATAGGGCTAACGGGAGGACTTTGAATAGTGTGGATGAGCAGAGGGATCTAGGTGTATGTGTACATAGATCCCTGAAAGTTGGGAATCAAATAGATAAGGTTGTTAAGAAGGCATACGGTGTCTTGGCATTTATTGGTAGGGGGATTGAATTTAGGAGTCAACATAGAACCCTACAGTGCAGAAACAGGCCCTTCGGCCCATCGAGTCTGCACCGAACACAATCCCACCCAGACCCTATCCCCATATCCCTACACATTTACCTGCTAATCCCTCTAACCTACACATCCCAGGACACTAAGGGGCAATTTTAGCATAGCCAATGAACCTAACCTGCACATCTTTGGACTGTGGGAGGAAACCGGAGCACCCGGAGAAAACCCACGCAGACACGAGGAGAATGTGCAAACTCCACACAGGCAGTGACCCGAGCCGGGAATCGAACCCAGGACCCTGGAGCTGTGAAGCAGCAGTGCTAACCACTGTGCTACCGTGCCCACTTGATAAAGATGTACAAAATTATGAGAGCAGAGATAGTAGAGCTGCCGAGTCGCAGCTTTACGTTGCAACTGTACACAACTCTGGTGCGGCCGCACTTGGAGTACTGTGTGCAGTTCTGGTCCCCACATTACAGGAAGGATGTGGAGGCTTTGGAGAGGGTGCAGAGGAAGTTTACCAGGATGTTGCCTGGTATGGAGGGGAGGTCCTATGAGGAGAGGCTGAGGGATTTGGGGTTGTTTTCGCTGGAAAGAAGGCGGCTAAGAGGGGATCTTATTGAAACATATAAGATGATTAGAGGTTTAGACAGGGTGGATAGTGATAGCTTTTTTCCTCTGATGGAGAAATCTAGCACGAGGGGGCATGGCTTTAAATTAAGGGGGGTAGTTATAGGACGGATGTCAGGGGTAGGTTCTTTACCCAGAGGGTGGTGAGGGACTGGAATGCCCTGCCAGCTGCAGTTGTAAATGCGCCTAGTTTGGGGGCATTTAAGAGATCCGTGGATAGGTTTATGGATGAAAAGGGATTGGTTTAGGTTAGAGGGTCATTGTTTTGTAACTGGTCGGCGCAACATCGTGGGCTGAAGGGCCTGTTCTGCGCTGTAATGTTCTATGTTCTATTTCTATATGTAACTGTCTGAACACTTTTTAAAAGACAAAATTGTACCGTCTCAACGACAACCTCTGGCAGCTTGTTTCAGTTGCTCACCACCCTTTGGGTGAAAAATTGCCCCTCTGGACCCTTTTGTATCTTTCCCCTCTTACCTTAAACCTATGTTCTCTAGATTTAGATTCCCCTACCTTTGGGAAAAGGTAAGGGAAGCTACCTACATTATTTTATAGATCACTATAAGATCACGCCAAAATCTCCAATGCTCCAGAGAAAAAAAATCCCAGTCTATCCAGCCTCACCTTATAACTCAAACCATCAAGTCCTGGTAGCATCCTAGTAAATCTTTTCTGCACTCTTTCTAGTTTAATAATATCCTTTCTATAATAGGGTGACCAGAACTGTACACAGTATTCCAAGTGTGGCCTTACCAATGTCTTATACAACTTCAACAAGACATCCCAACTGTTCAATGTCCTGATCAATGAAACCACTCTGTCCACCTGTGACTACACTTTCAAGGAGCTAGATCTCTGTGTTCTATAACCGTCCCTAACGCCCTACCATTAACTGAGTAAGTCCTGCCCTGTTTCAATCTACCAAAATGCATCATCTCACATTTATCTAAATTAAACTCCATCTGCCATTCGTCAGCCCACTGGATCAAGATCGTATTGCAATCCTAGATAACCTTCTTCACTGTCCACTATGCCACCAATCTTGGTGTCATCTGCAAACTTATGAGCATGTCTACTAAATTCTTATCCAAATAATTTATATAAATGGCAAACAACAGTGGATCCAGCACTGATCCCTGAGGTACACCATTGGTCACAGGCCTCCAGTTTGAAAAACAACCCTCTGCAACCACCTGTCTTCTGTCATCAAGCCAGTTTGTACCCATTTGACTACCTCACCCTGGATCCTGTGAGATTTAACCTTATGCAACAACCTACTATGTGGTACCTTGTCAAAGGCCATGCTAAAGCCCACATAGGCATCATAAACTGCCCTCATCTGTGTTCTTGGTTACCCCTTCAAAAACTCAATTAAATTTGTAACATGATTGTCCACTCACGAAGCCATGCTGACTGTCCCTAATCAGTCCTTGCATCTCTAAATGCCTGTCAATCCTGTCTCTCAAAGTACCTTCCAACAACTCACCCACTAGAGATACAAAGAACAAAGAACAACACAGCACGGGAAACAGGCCCTTCAGCCCAACGAGCCTGCCCTGCCATTTCAACATTGTGAGTTCCCTCTCCACCCATGACCCTTGTCTACGCTTATGGCATTCCACATTGGAAACCAGATTGAGGGGAGACTAATTTAGGGACAATTTGTTACACCAATTAGCCTAACAGCACATCTTTGGGATGTGGGAGGAAACTGGAGCACCCGGAGAAAACCCACGCAAGCACGGGGAGGATGAACAAACTCCCGCAGACACCGGCCCAAATCCATGTGTCTGCACAGCAATCAGTGATAGTCACTGAGCTGTCGTCTTGCCCATCAGCTGGTCCAGTTAAGTTACACTAATGACGTGAAGCACTAGGCTACTCTCGAAACGTCCAAGAGTAGCCCTTGCACGACCCATCACATGTCTGCCCCTTGTTGGACAACAAGGCGGACCGAAGCACCTGTGGATTAAAAGAGAAAAACATTAATAACATGCACATCCTTACGCAAACATTCAAGGGAATCCCCAGAAACTCAAACGTAAAACAAGTGAGCCAGAAAATATGTTGGAAGGTCCATAGGAATCAATTGATTCCCAGGGACATCCCAAGGCTCTTGATCCTTATTTAAAACAGTCTCCCATATCCCTCCATCTCCATCCCGCTCATGTGCCTATTTAAGTATCCCTTAAACAACTCCACCTTACTTGGCAGAGCATTCCATACCCCCTGTGTGAAAAACCTCCCTCTAACATCCAAATTATACCTCGCCCCCTCACCCCTAAGCCCGTGGCCCCTCGTAATATTTGTTTCCAATCTAGGAAAAAGCTTACCACTGTTTATTCTATCTATACCCTTCATAATCTTATACACCTCTATTTGATCTCCCCTCATTCTCCGTCTTTCAAAGGAAAACAGCCCCAGTTTGCCCAATCTTTCCTCATAACCCAGTCCTTCCATACCAGGCAACATCCTGGTAAACCTCCTCTCACTGTCTCCAGGGTCTTCACGTCTTTCCGGTAGTAAGGCGACCAGAACTAGACGCAGTACTCCAAATGCGGCCTAACCAACGTTCTATACAACTGCAACAATAGACTCCAGCTCTTGTACTCTATACCCCTTCCTATAAAGGCTAACATACCATAAGCTTTCTTCACAACCTTTTCCACCTGTACTGCCACCTTCAAAGACTTGTGCACTTGCACCCCCAGCTCCTTCTGCGTTTCTATGCTCTTAATAGGTCTACCCTTTATCATATAACTCCCCCCTACATTATTTCTTCCAATATGTGAGGCTCACCAGCCTGCAATTCCCAGGCTTTTCCCTGCAGCCCTTCTTAAAGACACAACATTTGTCACTCTCCAATCTTCAGGCACTTCACCTGTGACTATCAATGATTCAAATATCTCTGCTAGGGGATGTGCAATTTCCTCCCTAGCCTCCCACAATGTCTTGGGATACATTTCATCAGGTCCTGGGGATTTATCTACCTCAATGTGCTTTAAGGCTTCCAGGACCTCCTTCTCAGTTATATGTACAGTCCTCAAGACATTACTATTTATTTCCCCAAGTTCCCTAACATTCATGCTTTTCTCAACAGTAAATATAATGAGAAATAATCATTTAGGATCTTTCCCATCTCCTGTGGATATGCATATAGATGACCTTGTTGATGCTTCCTCTCCCCCAGCTACTCTTTTACTTTTATGTATTTAGAACTTAGAACATAGAACACTACAGCACAAACAGGCCCTTCGGTCCACGAGTTGCGCCGATCACATCAACACCTACCAATCTATAGACCTACCTATAACCCCCAATCCCATTAAACCCCATATACTCATCCAGAAGTCTTTTAAAAGACCCCAGCGAGTTCGCCTCCACCACCGATGATGGCAGCCGATTCCATTCACTCACCACCCTCTGAGTGAAAAACTTACCCCTGACATCACTTCTGTACTTGCCTCCCCGCACCTTAAATCTGTGTCCTCTCGTAGCAACCATTTCAACCCGGGGAAATAGCCTTTGAGAATCCACCCTATCTATTCCTCTCAACATTTTATAAACTTCTATCAGGTCGCCTCTCAACCTTCGTCTCTCCAGGGAAAAGAGTCCCAGCTCCCTCAACCTAACTTCATAAGGCATGCCTCCCACTCCAGGCAACATCCTTGTAAATCTCCTCTGTACCCTTTCAATAGCTTCTACGTCCTTCCTATAGTGAGGCGACCAGAACTGCGCACAGTACTCCAAATGAGGCCTGACAAGGGTCTTATAAAGTTGCAGCATTACCTCCCGATTCCTAAACTCAATCCCTCGATTAATGAAGGCCAGTACACCATACGCCTTCTTGACCACATCCTCCACCTGCGAGGCCGATTTAAGAGTCCTGTGGACCCGGACCCCAAGATCCTTCTGCTCTTCAACACTACTAAGGCTCCTGCCCTTGATGGTGTACTCGTTCATTCCATTGGTTCTGCCAAAATGGACGACTACACATTTATCCGCGTTGAAGTCCATCTGCCACTTCTCCGCCCAGTCCTGCATCCTATTTATGTCCTGCTGCAACTTATGACATCCTTCCAGACCATCCACAACACCACCGACCTTCGTGTCATCAGCGACCTTGCTAACCCATCCCTCCACTTCCTCATCCAGGTCATTTATGAAAATGACAAACAGCAAGGGTCCTAGAACAGATCCCTGGGGCACCCCACTGGTGACTGACCTCCATTCCGAAAAAGACCCATCCACAACCACTCTCTGCCTTCTGCAGGCAAGCCAGTTCTGGATCCACAAGGCCAAAGGCCCTTGGATCCCATGCCCTCTCACCTTCTCAAGAAGTCTTGCATGGGGGACCTTATCAAACGCCTTGCTGGAGTATTTGTAGAAGATTTTTGGATTCTCCTTTGCTTTGTCTACCAAAATAATTTTGTGTCCCCTTTTTGCCCTCCTGATTTATTTCTTAATTCTACTCCTACATCCTCTATACTCTTCAAGGGATCCACTTGATCCCAACTGCCTATACATGTCACGTGCCTTTTTCTTCTTCTTGACCAGGCCCTCAATATTCCGAGTCATTCCGAGTTCCCTACTTCGACCAGCCTTACCTTTCACTCTAAGCGGAATGTGCTTTCCCTGAACCCTGGTAAACACACAGATATCCCTTTGCCTCCCCACTGACTCCCCCAAATAACTGTTGAAAGTTCCTGCCTGATATCATCCAAATTGGTCGTGCTCCAACTTAGAATTTTAGTTTTTGGGCCAGACCTATCATGCTTATAATCTCGTGATATTACCCAAAATTCAATGTGCTTTAACATTCCATAGTAGTCTGTATTGTTAGATCTTGTCGAAAGCATTCTGAATAAACTACTGGTTCTGCTCGGCCAGCTCCAGTGGTTATATCCTCAAAGAATTCTAATAGATTTGTCAAGCATGATTTCACCTCTGTAAATTTATGCTGACTTTGTCTGATTATATCACTGTCTTCCAAATGCCAAGTTATGAAATATTTGATAATGGATTTACCAGTACCGACTTTAGGCTCATTGGTCTATAGTTCCTTGTTTTCTCTCTACCTCCCTTTTTAAAGAGACTTATATTAACTACCAATCTGTAGGAACAAGTACAGAGTCCAAAGAATTTCAGAAAATAACTACCAATGGATCTATTATTTCCAGGACCACTTCTGCGATGAAGATTACTAAATTTATCCACCTTTAATCTCATCAATTTCCCTAAAACCATTTCTCTACTAATGTTGGTTTCATTCAGATCTTCACTGAAATTTGTTTCTCTCAGAACCATAGGCTTGTGCTTATTGTTCAATTTAATTTTGTGCAATAAAAGCACAGTTCCTTCACTGCCAACTTCTGGAGTTATTATAGATCAGTGTTGAGACAATGCTGCACTGTCAGAGGGTCAGTACTGAGGGAGTGTTGCTCTGTCAGAGGTTCAGTACTGAGGGAGTGTTGCTCTGTCAGAGGGTCAGTACTAAGGGAGTGTTGTTCTGTCAGAGGATCAGTACTTAGGGAGTGTTCCACTGTCAGATGGTCAGTACTGAGGGAGTGCTGCACTGTCAGAGGGTCAATACAGAGGGAGTGCTGCACTGTCAGAGGGTCAGTACCGAGGGAGTGCTGCTCTGTCAGAGGGTCAGTACCGAGGGAGTGCTGCTCTGTCAGAGGGTCAGTACTGAGGGAGTGCCACACTGTCAGAGGGTCAGTACTGAGGGATTGCCACGCTGTCAGAGGATCAGTACTAAAGGAGTGCCGCTCTGTCAGAGGGTCAGTACTGAGGGATTGCTGCACTGTCAGAGGGTCAGTACTGAGGGAGTGCTGCACTGTCAGAGGGTCAGTACTGAGGGAGTGCTGCACTGTCAGAGGGTCAGTACTGAGGGAGTGCTGCACTGTCAGAGGGTCAGTACTGGGGGAGTGCTGCACTGTCAGAGGGTCAGTGCTGAGGGAGTGCCGCACTGTCAGAGGGTCAGTACTGAGGGAGTGCCGCTCTGTCAGAGGGTCAGTACTGAGGGAGTGCCGCACTGTCAGAGGGTCAGTACTGAGGGAGTGCCGCACTGTCAGAGGGTCAGTACTGAGGGAGTGCTGCATTGTCAGAGGGTCAGTACCGAGGGAGTGCTGCACTGTCAGAGGGTCAGTACTGAGGGAGTGCTGCACTGTCAGAGGGTCAGTGCTGAGGGAGTGCCGCACTGTCAGAGGGTCAGTACTGAGGGAGTGCCGCACTGTCAGAGGGTCAGTACTGAGGGAGTGCTGCACTGTCAGAGGGTCAGTATGTTGGAATTTATCTACTGCTTCACTTTTTTTTCACCACATTTGCTTTCTGTCTGGATGATCTTTTTGATCCTAGTCTGTCTAATTCTGTTGATCTATTTGCTCGCTGTCCTCTATTATCTCCAATATTTCATCTGCCATCCACTTTTCTTTCTTCTTTTCTGTAATTGGAATGTTGCTTTCCAATCTTTCAAACAGTGTAGCTTCAAACATTCTTCACGTTGAATGGTTTCATTGATCATTCAGCTGTTCAGATTTTGAATTCTCGGCTGAAATGTTTTTAATCACAGAATCACTACCGTGCAGAAGGAGGCCATTCGGTCCATCAAGTCTACACTGACCACAATCCTATCTGCAGGACCCTACTTATTTACCTTACTAATCCCCCTGACACTAATGGGCAATTTAGCATGGCCAATCAACCTAACCCGCACACCTTTGAACAGTGGGAGGAAACAAGAACACCCGGAGGAAATCTACACAGACACGGGGAGAATGTGCAAACTCCACGCAAGCCGGGAATTGAACCCAGGTCCCTGGCGCTGTGAGGCACCAGTACTAATGACTGTGCCACCATGCAGCCTCTTTCTCTAATTGAGCTGTCTGTATAGAGTAGTTCACAACCCAGTCTCTAATGTCACAGCATTTATCTTTCACTTGCTCAGCTTGATTTTCAAGGTGCAAACTGCAGCTCATGTTCACTTTTGCAGTCAGTGCAAAAACTCTCCAAAACAACAGCAGTCCCACCGCTTCTGATTTATCCATGCATCCCCGGCATTTAGCCAAGTTCAAGCACCTCTAACCTGTATGTCTTTGGACACTGATGCCATCTGGTGCTAAGTTAGCATGGCCAATCCACCTAATCTGTACATCTTTGTATTGTAGGAGGAAACTGGGACACTTGGACGAAACCCATGCAGACACGGAGAGAATGTGCAACTTTACACAGTCATCCAAGGCTGGATTTGAACTCGGGTTCCTGGCATAACGTGTGCCACCTTGCCGTACTGTCAGATGTTGGTGTGTCAGAAGATGGTGAGATTGAATAGTTGGGCTTGGATTTCTATTTCTGAAATAGACCAACCCAGCACACATTCTGAAATGTTTTCATCTCGTGGATTCCTCATGTTTTTGACCTCCTGAGCAGATGAGCTGATGCCATCTGGTGCAAAATTACCCATGCTTTTCAAGCATTTTTCTCTCAAAGTAAAACCATTGACTTTCAAATGCCTCATGCGTGACAGTCATTAATTTTTCAGCTGGGATTTTTACATTCCGTGTTTGGATGCTGGGATGTAATGAAGAGGTAGAATCGAGTTGTGCGGACTTAGGAGACTGAGGGAGTGTTGCATTGTTGGAGGTCTGTCAGCGCTTTCCTCAGCCTTCTTCATCTTCATTTATACTTCCTTGGTCCTAGTACAGCTCCCCCATCCCTCCCCTGCCAACCTTACATTATAAATTTTTCGGATTTTCTTTGCACTTAGCTCTGACGAAGGGTCATCCAGACTCAAAACTCTGGCTCTATTCTCTCTCCACAGATGCTCTCAGACCTGCTGAGATTTTCCAGCATTTTCTGTTTTTGTTTCAGATTCCAGCATCGACAGTATTTTGCTTTTATCTGCACATCTTTGGACTGTGGGAGGAAACTTGAGCACCTGGAGGAAACTCATGCAGACATGGGGAGAATGTACAAAAGCCACACAGGCAGTCACCCAGACCCAGAATCGAACCGAGGTCCAAGCACTGTGAGGCATCACTGCTAATCACTATGCCATCTGCTGGTTGCAGCGCTCAACTAACACTAGATTGAATCTTCTGTTCGTACACCAGAACCAGCATTCCACCAGTCAAGAGAATCCACCACCCTTTTTCCCCAGTGACTTCACCCTAATTCTGGCATAGGACCCATCACAGACTATCAGCTGAACTTAGAGCTCACAAAAAGGACAGGATTGACCCAACCCTGGAGGAACTCCAGAGATCCCTGCTATCCTGCTTTCTCCTGTATCCTTTCTTTAAACTCTGGCCGGAGCATCAGCAACTATATGGCCATCTTTGAGATAAAAACAAATTCAAACTCCAGCAAAGCAGGCCATAGAAATGTCAGCCCATCTTATTCATGCCAGCCCGAGAACACCCAAGTGCCCTTTCTAATCCCACCTTCCTGCACCCAGCCCACAACCCTGAAGCTTACAATACTTAAGGTGCAGATCCAGGTAATTTTTAAAAAAAGAATTCAGGGTCTTTCCCTCCACCACCAACATGGGCAACAAATTCCAGACACCCACTATCCTCTGCATAAAAAAGTTCTTTATCATTTCTCCTCTACATCTACTGCCATTTATCTTGAATCTATGTCCCCTGGTTCTGAAATTCTCCACCAAGAGAAAGAATTTTATCCTGTCCACTCTATCTCTGCTCTCATAATTTTGTACATCTTTATCAAGTGGGCACAGTAGCACAGTGGTTAGAACATAGAACATAGAACATTACAGCACAAACAGGCCCTTCGGCCCTCGAGTTGCGCCGATCACATCAACCCCACCAATCTATAGACCTATCTATAACCCCCAATCCCATTAAACCCCATATACTCATCCAGAAGTCTTTTAAAAGACCCCAGCGAGTTCGCCTCCACCACCGACGACGGCAGCCGATTCCAATCACCCACCACCCTCTGAGTTAGCACTGCTGCTTCACAGCTCCAGGGTCCTGGGTTCGATTCCCGGCTCGGGTCACTGCCTGTGTGGAGTTTGCACATTCTCCTCGTGTCTGCGTGGGTTTCCTCCAGGTACTTCGGTTTCCTCCCACAGTCCAAAGATGTGCGGGTTAGGTTCATTGGCTATGCTAAAATTGCCCCTTAGTGTTCAGGGATGTGTAGGTTAGAGGGATTAGTGGAGGGATATGGGGGGTAGGGCCTGGGTGGGATTGTGTTCAGTGCAGACTCGATGGGCTGAAGGGCCTCTTTCTGCCCTCTATGATTACTTCTCAGTCTTCTTTGTCCAAGGAGAATCACTCCAACCTGTCCAGCCTCTCCTCATAGTTACACTTTTCTGGCCCTGGCGACACTCTTGTAAACCTCCTTTGCACTCTCTCCTGACCAATTATATCCTTCCTGTAATATGGTGACCAGAACTGCACACAATACACCAGTTGTAGCCTCATTTGAGTGTTATAAAATTCCAACATTAGTCATGATTTAATAGAATCCCTACTGTGCAGAAGGGGGCTAATTGGCTCATTGAATCTGGACCGACACTCTGGCAGAACCTCTTACCACCCTACTCTACGCTATATTTACCCTGCCAATTCCCCTAACCTGGACATCTTTGACATTAAGGGACAATTTAGCATGGCCAATTCACCTAACCTGCACATCTTTCAATTATGGGAGGAAATCAGAGCACCCGGAGGAAACCCACGTAGATACAGGAAGAATGTGCAAACTCCACAAAGCCAGTCACCTAAGGCTGGAGTTGCACTTGGGTCCCTATCACTGTGAGGCAGCAGAGTAAACCACTGTGCTATATATCTTTAGACTACCTCCTGTCTGAGAGAGGAGTTCACAACCTGGGTTGGGTAATTACCCATTCTCAGTCCCAATTGAGTCCTCAAACCAGGTGATTCTCTTTTGTTGTGTTGCCTTTAAAGGGACAACCACAAACACCCAAGTCAAGATTTAACATTTCAAAGAACAAAGAACAGTACAGCACAGACACAGGCCCACCAAGTCTGTGCTGACACAAATGCCCCTCTAATATTTCTTGCCTCTACGTGGCCCATATCCCTCTATTCCCTTCCTATTCATGTATTGATCCTGATACCTTGTGGAAGTTGTTATAGAATCTGTTTGTACCACCTCCTCCAGCAGTGTGTTCCAGGCATTCACAACCCTCTGTGTGCCCTTACAAACTTGCTCCCTCTCACTTTCAACCTATGCCCTCAAGTAATTGACCCTTCCACCCTGGGAAAAAGACTCTGACTATCCACTCACCCAGGACTGTCATAATCTTGTAAGCCTCTATCAGGTCCCCCCTCATCCTCTGATGTTCCAATGAAAACAATCCAAGTTTGCTCAACCTTTCTTCATAGTCCATATCCTCCAATCCAGGCAACATCCTGGTAAATCTCTGCTGCACCTTTTCCAATGCCTCAACCTCCTTCTGATAGTGTGGCAGCCAGATTTGTACACCAAACTCCAAATGGGGCCTAACTAAAGTCTTATACAGCTGCAATGTGATTTTCCAATTCCTTTATTCAAACAGTGACCAATGAAGGCCACACGCCATACACCTTTTTCACTACCTTGTCCACCTATCCCTCTAACTATGGATCTGCATACCTAAATCCCTCTGTAGGCTAATATTTCTAAGGGCTCGACCATTTACTGTATACTTTGCTTCTGCAGTCGACCTCCCAAGTCGCATCACTTCATATTTGTCTGGGTTAAATTTCATCTGCCATCTTCCGGCCCAGGTTATCAGCTGATTTATATTCTGCTATGTCCTTTAACAATCCTCCTCACTATCTGCTACTCCCTTAATTTCTGTATCATCTGCAAATTTACTCATGTACCACCTACATTTTCCTCCAAATCATTTACATATACTACAAACAACATACTCCAGCACTCATCCTTGTGGAACACTTCTTGTCACAGACTTCTAGTTAGAAAAATACCCTTCCACTGCTACTGTCTGCTTTCAATGCCCAAGCCAGTTTTATATCCATCTTATCAGCTCACCTTGGATCCCATATGACTTCACTTTCTGTATCAGCCTGCCATGAGGAACCTTATCGAAGGCTTTAAGTCTATATATATTACATCCACCGTTCTTACCTGGTCAATTTTTTTGTCACTTCCTCAAAGAAGTTTGTGAGACACAATCTCTACTTCACAAAACCATGCTGCCTATCGCTAATAAGCCTATTCTGTTCCAAATGTGAGTACATCCTTTCCCTAAGAATCTTCTCCAATAATTTCCCCACTGCTGATGTAAGGCTTATAGGCCTGTAATTTCCCAGATTGTCTCTTCTGCTCTTCTTAAACAGAGGAAAAGTCTTAGCTACTCTCCAATCCTCTGGTGCTTTGCCCGTGGCTAAAAAGGATACAATGATTTTAGCTAAGGCCTCCGCAATTTCTTCCCTTGCCTCTCTCAGTATTCTGGGATAGACCTTATCTGGCCCTGGGGACATGCCCACCTTAATGTTTTTCAAAACCTCCAATACCTCCTCATTTTTATCTCAACACGTCCTAGAATGTCAGCAGCCTCTTTTCTACACCCATCTAGCACATCCTTCTCCCTTGTGAACATGATGCAAAGTACTCATTAAGGACCTCATTTGGCCCCACGCACAAATTCCTTTGATTGTTCTTGATTTTCAATTGTGGATTATTTTCATTGATATGTATTCAGTTTTCCTGAGGAATAACTGACAGGGTGCTCTACAACCAGTATAACTATTTTGAATTCTTTGTTGAAACTCGGACAAGAAAGCACTGGTTAAATTCTTAAGACAGCCTTTAAACTATCAGAGATTACTTTTGCTCAGTTAACTTTCATATTCTTCTTCAATAATGGAAAGATGACTGCACTGAAATCCGGGACAGTAGAAGCCACTCTGAAGAATGGCAGTATATCCTATTTTGTTTTAGAAACAGCAGGGTCTGTCACTGTTTGAACTTTACCTTCTCTGGCCAGCACTTTGCTCCATGACATGTCTCAAATTAATGACTTTGGTCTTGGCAAATACACTTATTCCAGAGTTATCACAAAACCCACTTTTTGTAGTTTATACATTAAATATTGCATTTACATGTCTCACAATTTTCCTAAGTGTTATTCATAGATCATCAATATACATAATTCAGCTATGTATTCCAGCATTTACTTGGTTTGTCAATCTTTGAAAGACATTCTTCACTCCAAGTGGCATAACCTTACAGATCGTCTGGGGTTATGGAAGCAGAGACTTCTTTGCAAACTGATATTGTGAACAAAATCTGAATTTCCAACTCCAGTAATGCAATCCTCAAGTCGGGAAATTGGATAAGGATTGATTTTTGTGACAGCACTAACTTTGTTACAATCAGTGCAGAACCTCAGTGATCCAGTGGAGAAGTGCAATTACTTTAATTTGGTCCAATCTGACCACTGTCCAGCATAAATTTCATTTCCACTGAGCCAATTTCCCAGGATTGTCTCTGTAGTGCTTTGTTTGATGCATGAAGCATTTCCCACCTCAACATCATGCATAGCTAAAGAAGTTCACCCTGGTATATCTATACACAGTGACTCATTTGTTAAGCAGCTTGCCTCTGCAACCCTGAAACTTTGCTGGAAGGGAGTGTCATAGTCTATCCAAATGTTTTTGTACATCTCTGGTGGCTAAATTTTTTTAATGGGCGTTCGATCTGAGAACTTTCAATCTCTGACTCATTCTTTGAGCCCTCAAGCATTCAAAGTCACCATTTTCCTTCTTTACTACCTGGAATACATGCATTGGTTGATTAGATGTCCTGTCACAGTATCATTTCAGCATATTTATATGACACATTTGTTGAGGTTTCCTGTTGTCTTTGCTACTTAATGATATAGTTTACCTCATTGACTCTCTTTTTAATAGACAAAGACTCATTACTCCTAACATGTAGTGAGTGATTCTGCCGGAAAGACAATGGAATCCACAGATTTAAAAGTTTGAATTTCAGCTGTCTTATTCACTTGCTTTTTCATTGCTTGTTAGGAAACATTAGGAAATTCTTGGGCTTTCTCAAAACTTGGTCATAAAGTTTTAGAGAATAATTCCTTCTTTCTGAGCCATAAATTTACATGGTCCCCTTACTTCACATTCATAGATTAACTCAAAGGCATTGAAGCCAGTTGACTCAATAGGTGCATTTCCTATGGCAAATAATAAAACTCCCTTATCCCTGTCCTCAAGGTATTCAAGGCAATAAGGTTTGATCATCATTTTTAGATGCAATGGCTTTTTTCCAATTCCCCCTGAGACAGTGGGCGGTACACAGATGCTTTATTGCGAAGCTACACAATGCCTCATCGAACACTCATCAGATGAAATGTGACCCCTGATTTGACTGAATCTCTCTGGGTAACCCAGTCCTGGTGAAAAACTGAAGTACCACCTTTTCAGTAATTCTTTTTAAGATGCAAGATGGTTAAAAGGTATTGAATTCCCATTTTGGTTTTGGGTGGAGGTCTCACAGAATCCATAGAACCACAGAATCCCTACAGTGCAGAAGGAGGCCATTTGGCCCATTGAGTCTGCAATGATTCTCCGAAAGAGCATCTTACCCAGGTAACCCCACCCCCGGACCTATCCCTGTAACCCCACTTATTTACCCCACCAATCCACCTAACCTACACATCTTTGGACACTAAGGGGTAACTTAAGAATGGCATGGGAGCACAGTGGTTAACACTGCTACCTCACAGCATCAGGGACTTAGGTTCGATTCCCAGCTTGGGTCACTGTCTGTGTGGAGTCTGCACATTCTCCCTGTGTCTCCCTGTGCATTGGATATGCTAGGTTCTCCCTCAGTGAACCCAAACAGGCACCAGAGTGTGGCAAGTAGGGGATTTTCACAGTAACTTCATTGCAGTGCTAATGTAAGCCTACTTGTGACACTAATAAATAAACTCTAAAACTTTAAAATAATCCACCTAATCCACACATCTTTGCACTCTGAGGGGCAATTTAGCAGGGTCATTTCACCTAACCTGCACATCTTTGTACTATGGAGGAAACCAGAGCACCCAGAGGAAACTCACACAGTTGCCCAAGGCTGGGATTGAATCTGGGTCCCTGGGGCTGTGAGGCAGCAGTGCTAATCACTGTGCCACTGAGTTGCCCAACTAGTCAGGTTTTCAGCTGAGATTAAATATATTAATTACCTGATTTTCTCCCACATTCCAGCCATTAGTCAGTTAAATATCTGTCCTTGCATCTTTCTACATCATTTGGAATGCAATTGGATGATGCAGGACTGTCAGCCAATTAGTCTGTTATCCCATTTTCAATTTTTTTTATTATCTGGCAAAGGTATCTGTTCAAAGGAAATGATAAAGGAACATTTTTCTTAATGTTCTGATGATTTTTCTCCAGCGTTGTCCTGGAGATTGATCTTCAATTCCTGGAGATTCCAGGCTGATCCCAGGGGGTTGGCAACCTTATCAAATGGTTCATTAAAAGTAGATATTAGGAACAATGCAGATAGTATAATCAATGGCTGCAGCTTTCATAGAATCGCTACAGTGCAGAAGGAGTCCATTTGATCCATCAAGTCTGCACTGACTCTCCAAATGAGCATCTTACCCAGGCTCACAGCACCCCACTCATCCTCCACAAGCCCGTTTACCATGGCTAATCCACGTAACCTACACAATTTGGGACATTAAGGGGCAATAAAGCATGGCCAATCCACCTTAACTGTTCATCTTTGGACTGTGAGAGGACACCGCACACACACACACACACACACACACACACACACACACACACACACACACACACACACACCTCAAACGATTAAAAGTCAATGGTTCAAAGGGAAAGGGATAGATGGTGGTATCCATGAAATGGTTTCCATGTTATTCATAGAACTGCATGTTTCTCAGCACTGGTCAAAGAAACAATCATAGAATCTATAGCACAGAGACAGGCCCTTTGACCCAAACAAGTCCATGCTGATCAAAATGCTCATCTAAGCTAACCCTACTTGCCTGCATTTGGCCCATATCCCTCCATGTATCTCTCCAAATGCCGTTTAAATGTTTTCAATATCCCTACTTTAATCACTTCCTCCAGCAGCTCATTCCACATATGTACCATGCACTGTGTAAAAAAGTAGCTCCTCAGGTTCCCATTAATTCTTTCCTCTCTTAACTTAAACCTATGCCCTCTCGTTCTCAATTCCCCAATGCTGGGAGAAAGATTGAGTGCATTCACCCTATTCATGCCTTCCATGATCTTATACACCTCTATAAGATCATCCCGCAGTCTTCTAAGCTCCAAAGAAAAAAGTCCTAGCCTATCCAATCTCTCCTTATAACTAAGTCCCTTAAGTCCTGACAACATCCTTGTAAATGTCTCCTGCATTCTCTCCAGGTTTTCCTATAGCAAGGCAACCAAAACTGAATACAATATTCCAGGTGTGACCTCACCAACGTCCTGTACAACTGCAACATAACTTCCCAACTTCTACATTTAATCAATGTCCCTTTCACTATTTTTCAGTAGGAATTTGAGGAAAATTTGGAGTCTGTCAATTTCTGAGCATAGAGCAAATCCAGACCAACTTCCATTCACTCTCTGCTTTGGGACTGGCTCTGGAATGTCAGGAGCTGGGGTTCTTTATCCAGGTGGTTTATTTTTCTTTTTCCTCGTCCTCAGCTTTTAAACGCAGGTTTTCCAATTATGGTTATCTTTTTTCCCAAATCATAAACCACCGTGCAACCCTTTTGTAAACAGTCGGCCAGGATTCAGAGGTTTCCATCTTCTTTAAAACCGTTTAATTACCTTTTCATGTGAAATGCTGTCTTCCAGCAAGCTCAGTTTCCATATTAACTCTTTGAAGGACAACGTCTTTAAAATCCAATTCTTCCAGAATGTTCTTAATCTTTGAAGATGAACGATTTTCTGTGATCAAAGTATTTATGACACCTCAAGAGAGTTTTAATAAATTCATCCAACACAATTCCCTTTCTTAAAACATGTTGATTCTGCTTGACTGAATTTCAAAAACATCCTGCAACTACCTAATAATACATTCCGCATTTCCCATTACAGATGGTAGGCTAATTGACTTATAGTTAGGAGATTACAGAGAGATTTCAGAATTATAGAATAGTTTTGGCATCAGAAAGGTAAAAAGGGGCCACGAAATGGCTTTGGCGGGTAGGATTAAGGAAAATCCTAAGGCATTTTACTCCTATGTTAGAAACAAAAGGATGGTTAGAGGGAACATTGGTCCTCTCAGGGACAGAGGAGGGGAACTATGCTTGGAGCCTGGGGGAATGGGGGAGATCTTGAATGAATACTTTGCGTCGGTATTCATGCAGGAGAGGGGCCTGATGTCTGGTGCTGTGCTTGAGGAGTTTGAGGATCCGTTGAGGGAAATAGTCATCACGAGGGAAGAGGTGTTGGGACTTTTAGACAGTATAAAGACGGATAAATCTTTGGGTCCTGATGGCATCTATCCTAGGCTGCTAAGGGAGGTGAGGGATGAAATTGCTGGGCCTCTGACGCAAATCTTTGTCTCTTCTTTGGACACAGATGAGGTCCCAGAGGATTGGCGGATTGCAAATGTAGTACCGTTGTTTAAGAAGGGTCAGAGGGATAACCCAGGGAACTATAGGCCAGTAAGCTTGACTTCAGTTATAGGCAAGATAATGGAGAGGATCCTCAAGGATAGGATGTATGAGCATCTGGAGCGCTGCAATCTGATCAGGGATATGCAGCATGGCTTCGTTACAGGGAGGTCGTGCCTTACGAATCTATTGGAATTTTTTGAAGAGGTGACAAAAACGGTTGACGAAGGACAAGCCGTTGATGTTGTCTATATGGATTTCAGTAAGGCGTTTGACAAGGTCCCTCATGGTAGGCTGATAGAAAAGGTGATGGCTCATGGGATACAAAGCCAGGTATGTAGATGGGTGGAAAACTGGCTTGGGAGGAGGAGACAGCGGGTAGTAGTGGAAGGCTCCTTTTCCAATTGGAGGTCTGTCACCAGTGGTGTGCTGCAGGGCTCGGTACTAGGACCTCTACTATTTGTAGTATATATTAATGACTTGGAAGAGGGGGTAGGTGGTGTGATCAGCAAATTTGCTGATGACACCAAGATGGTTGGATTGGCGGGTACTGAGGAGCAGTGCCTGGCAATGCAACAGGACATAGACAGGCTGGTAGATTGGGCAGATAGATGGCAAATGGAATTTAATCCGGAGAAATGCGAGGTGATGCACTTTGGCCGGAATAATGTGGAGGGGAGTTATACGATAAAAGGTAGAACTATCCGGAGTATAGATACGCAGAGAGACCTGTGGGTGCAAGTGCACAAGTCCCTGAAGGTGTCCGTGCAGGTGCAGAATGTGATGAGGAAAGCGTATGGTATGTTAGCTTTCATAGGAAGGGGTATAGAATATAAGAGTAGGAGTCTGATGTTGCAGTTGTATAGAACGTTGGTTAGGCCTCACCTGGAGAACTGCGTCCAGTTCTGGTCGCCGCACTACCGGAAGGATGTAGAGATCCTGGAGAGAGTGCAGAGGAGATTTACCAGGATGTTGCCTGGTATGGAAGGGCTGTCTTACGAGGAAAGATTGAACGAACTTGGGCTGTTTTCCCTTGAGAGACGTCGGCTGAGGGGGGATCTAATAGAGGTTTATAAGATTATGAAGGGGATAGATAGAGTAAATGGTGGTAAGCTTTTCCGCTATTAGAAATGGATAGAACGAGGGGTCACAGGCTTAGGGTGAGGGGGGCTAGGTATAAGACTAATATTAGAGGGCAGTTTTTCACGCAAAGGGTAGTGGGGATGTGGAATGCACTGCCGAGTAAGGTAGTGGAAGCAGGCACGCTAGGGTTGTTTAAGAGTCACTTGGACAGCCACATGAGCGGTCTACATATAGGGGGATGTAGCAGGTCTTACTAAACATTGTAGGCTTGGGATTCCGTTTTTGCCTCAGGGATGTAGAGTCTTTGCCTGTTTAATAATGAATTTTTTGTCTCCACAGGCATTTGAGTCCAGCAAGGGGCATGCATGCGGCAGGTTGTGGTGGGCTGCTCTTGGATGTTGCTTCGGGAGTTGCCTACTGCTTCATGTCGTTAGTGTGCTTAAACTGGACCATCTCGAGGGCAACATGACAGCTCAGAGACTATCTCTGTTGCTGTGCAGACACATGGATTTGGGCCTGTATCCGTGGGAGTTTGCACGTTCTCCCCGTGGTTGCGTGGGTTTCCTCCGGGTGCTCCGGTTTCCTCCCACATCCCAAAAATGTGCTTTTAGGCTGATTGATTGGGTAACAAATTGTCCCTATATTGGACCTCCCTGATCCTCGCACGTTAGGAGTAGACTAAAATCATGAATAGGTCACTGAGACAATGGGACGGCGGTGCGGGCTCGTTGGGCCGAAAGGCCTGTTTCCTGTGCTGTGTTGTTCTTTGTTCTTTGTTTTAATGAGGTCTTTAATTATCCAAATATTGACTGAACAATCTGTGGTGTAAAGGGTAAGAGCCAAGGGTTCCTAATGTGTGCTCAGGAGAATTATCTATAGCCGTATGTTTCCGATCTAATGAGAAGGGAGACACTGCTGGACATGATTCTGGGAAATGAGATGGGCCAATTGGAACTGCATCAGCAGGAGAACATTTAGGGAGGAGTGATCATTGCATCATAAGGGTTAGGCTGGTTATGGAAAAGCACAAAGAACAATCCAGAACAAGGTTAATTAACTTGAGGAAAGCTAACCTCAATGGGGTAAGAACAGATATAGGCTAAATAAAATGGAGTCAAAGGTTAGCAGAAAAGGCAGTAGCCGAATTAGGATTAGGGTTAGGTGACCATTAAGGAAGAGAGAGTTCGGGCAAGATTAAGGGAAATTCCTTCTAAAAGATAGAGCAAATAAATCCAGAGCTCTTGGGATAACAAAACAGATAGAAATTAAAATAAATACGTAAAATTGACTTCATGAAAGACGTCAAGTCAAAAGTGCAATTGAAAGTAGGCTGAAAGTAGACAGTGCAGTGGGGAAGTCTATCATCCTTCAGTTTCAAACAAAAGTAAATATTTACATCTACAGAATCCCTCCTGTGCAGAAGGAGGCCATTTGGCCTATCAAGTCTGCACCAACTCTCTGACAGAGTATCTTACCCAGGCTCACACCCCCTGCCCTATCCCCATAACCCAGAGCATTTACCATTGCTAATTCACCTAACCTACACAACTTTGGACTATGGGAGGAAACCAGAGCACCTGGAGGAAACCCACACAGACATGCGAAAACTCCACACAGTCACTCAAGGCTGGAATTGAACCCAGGTCCCTGGCACTACTAGGCAGCAGTGCTAACCATTGTGCCAGCCCCAACTTGTCAAATATTTCTGGAAATCCAGATAGGCAACAACCACCATATTCCCTTCATTGACCCTCTCCGTTACCTCATCAAATTATTTCCTGTCTTCACTGGTTTCTCATTCCTTTCAGCAGGAGGTGGAGAATCCTGACAAAATCCCACACAAGTGATTAGAGTGTTAAATTAAAGCACTCGTGATTTGGGATAGTATATTGAGATGGATAGAAAACTGATGGGCAGACAGGACACAAAAAGTAGAAATAAACAAATGGCAGGCAGTGACTAGTGGGTTACTGCAAGGATCAGTGTTGGGACCCCAACTATTCACTATATATATATTAATGATTTAAGTGAAGGAACTAAATGTAATATCTCCAAATTTGAAGATGACACAAAGGTAGGTGGGAGGGTAAGGTGTGAGGAGGATACGGGAATCTTTCAAAAGGGACACATGGTGGTTTATGATTTGGGAAAAAAAATAACCAGGAGAATACAAGAATTCCCTATCCAAATAAATCCTGTTTGATTTGGACAAACTGAGTGAGTAAGCAAATGAATAGCAGATGCAATATAAGCAGCGAGAACCTGGATGTCTTCATGCATCATTCACTGAAGGGCAGCAGGCAGTGGAAAAGACAAATGGTATGTTGGCTTTCATAGCGAGAGAATTTGAGTGCAGGAGCAGGGAAGACTTGCTGTAATTATACAAGGTCTTCATGAGACCACATCTGGAATATTGTGTGCAGTTTGATCTCCTTATTTGAGGAAGGACGTTCTTGCTATAAAGGGCATGTAGAGAAAGTTTACAAGGCTGATTCCTGAGATGACCGGACAGATGTATCTCCTCTGCACCCCCTCCAGTGCAATCACATTCTCCCTATAATGTGACGACAAGAACTGCACACAGTGCTTCAGTTGCGGCCTCATCAAAGTTCTATTCAACTCCAAGATGACTTTCCTGTTTTTGTAATCTATGCCTCAATTGATAATGTAAGTGCCCCATTTGCCAGTTTCACATCCCAACCGACATGCCTTTCCATCTTCAGAGATCAATGGACAAACACGTCAATGTCCCTTTGTTCCACAGAACTTTCTAGTATCCTGCCGTTTATTGAATTACTCCTTCCAAAGTGTATCACCTCACAGTTTTCAGGATTAAATTCCATCTCCCACTTATCTGCCCATTTGACCATCTGTCTATATCTCCCTGTAGTGCAAGACACTCAATCTCATTTTTAACTACCTGGCCAATATTTGTTACATTTGCAAACTTACGAATCCTAACCTCCATGTAGTTATCTATATTGCTTATACAAATGATGTGGAGATGCCGGCATTGGACTGGGGTAAGCACAGTAAGTAGCCTCACAACACCCGGTTAAAGTCCAACAGGTTTATTTGGTAGCACGAGCTTTCGGAGCGTTGCTCCTTCATCAGGTGAGTGAAGAGTTTGGTTCACAAATGAGGCATATATGGACACAAGCTCAATTACAAGATATAGATAGGCTGGAAAATTGGGCAGAGAAATGACAGATGGAATTTAATCCAGATAAATGTGAAGTGATGTATTTTGGGAGATCTAATGTAGGGAGGAGCTATACACTAAATGGCAGAACCATCAGGAGTATAGACACACAGAGGGATCTGGGTGTGCAAGTCCACAGATCCTTAAAGGCAGCAACACAGGTGGAAAAGGTGGTGAAGAAGGCATATGGCATGCTTGCCTTTATTGGATGGGGCATAGAGTATAAAAGTTGGTATGTGATGTTGCAGCTATATAGAACGTTAGTTAGGCCACATCTGGAATACTGCATAAAGTTCTGGTTGCCACATTATCAGAAGGACGTGAGGCTTTGGAGAGAATGCAGAAAAGGTTTACCAGGGTGTTGCCAGGTTTGGAGGGTATTAGCTATGAGGTGAGATTCAGTAAACTAGGATTGTTCTCCCTGGAAAGACGGAGGTTGAGGGGCAACCTAATAGAAGTTTATAAAATTATGAAGGGCATAGATAGGATGAACAGTTGGAAGCTTTTTCCCAGGTCAGAAATGACAAACACAAGAGGTCACAAGTTCAAGGTAAGGGGGGCAATGTTCAAAACTGATATGTGGGGATGTATACTACACAGAGGATACAGGAGCCTGGAATGCACTGCTAAGTAAGGTAGTTGAGGCAGACATGCTAGGATCATTTAAGACTTATTTAGATAGCCACATGAAGAGACGGGGAATAGAGGGATCATCTATTGGCCGCATGCCATATGCCTTTTTGACTACCTTGTCCACCTGAGTTGCCATCTTGAGGGAACTCTATCCCTGAAGTAATGACTCGATGACATTTATCCCGCTCAAAAAAGACAGTAGGACTAGGGGGCACAGCCTCAAGATAAAGGGGGGGTGGTTTAGAACGGAGTTGAGGAGGAACTTCTTCACTCAAAGGGTGGTGAATCTCTGGAATTCTCTGCCCGTTGAAGTGGTGGAGGCTGCCTCGCTAAATATTTTTAAGAAACGGGTTGATGGGTTTTTGATAAGAGAAGGGATTAAGGGTTATGGGGAGAGGGCGGGAAGGTGGAACTGAGCCACGACAGATCAGCCATGATCTTATTGAATGGCGGGGCAGGCTCAAAGGGCTAGATGGCCTACTCCTGCTCCTATTTCTTATGTTCTTATGTTCTTATATAGGCACAATAAGTAGTCTCACAACACCAGGTTAAAGTCCAACAGGTTTATTTGGTAGCACGAGCTTTGCGAGTGCAGTCCCTTTATCAGGTTGACAAACAGGGCTTATATAATAGACACAAACTCAATTACAAGATAATGGTTGGAATGTGACTTTTAACAGGTAATTAACAGGTGCAGACAATGTGAGCAGAGAAAGGGTTAAGCATAGGTTAAAGAAGTGTGAATTGTCTCCAGCCTGGACAGTTAGTAGGATTTTGCAAGCCCAAGCAAGTCATGGGAGTTACAGATAGTGTGACATGAACCCAAGATCCCGGTTGAGGTCTTCCTCATGTGTGCGGAACCTGGCTATCAGTCTCTGCTCAGTGCTCATTGCTCTGCAATGTTGTGTGTCGTGAAGGCCGCCTTGGAGAACGCTTACCCAAAGATCAGAGGCCGAATGCCTGTGACCGCTGAAATGTTCTCCAACAGGAAGAACATAGGAAATAGGAGCAGGAGTAGGCCATCTAGCCCTTCGAGCCTGCCCCACCATTCAACAAGATCATGGCTGATCTGATCAGTTCCACTTTTCCACTTTCTCCCCATAACCCTCAATTCCTTTGTCTTTCAGAAACCTATCTACCCGTAACTTAAATATATTCAGCGAGGCAGCCTCCACCACTTCAATGAGTGGAGAATTCCAGAGACTCACCACTCTTTGAGTGAAGACATTCCTCCTCAACTCCGATCTAAACTGCGCCCCCCCTTATTTTGAGGCTGTGCTCTCTAGTTCTGCTATCCTTCCTAAGCGGGAAGAATCTCCCTACCTCTACCCTGTCTAGCCCTTTCATTATCTTATATGTCTCTATAAGATCCCCCTCAGCCTTCTAAACGCCAACGAGTACAGACGCAGTCTATTCAATCTTTCCTCATAGGCTAACCCCCTCATCTCCAGTATCAACCTAGTGAATCTCTCCAAGGCGGCCTTCATGACATACGACAAAGAACAAAGAACAAAGAACAACACAGCACGGGAAACAGGCCCTTCGGCCCAACGACCCCACGCCGCCGTCCCATTGTCAGTGACCTGTTCATGATTTTAGTCTATGCCTAATGTGAGAGGAGAGTGCAGAGTTGCTGAGCAGAGACTGATAGCCAAGTTCCGCACACATGAGGACGGCCTCAATCGAGATCTTGGGTTCATGTCAGACTAGCTGTACCCCCAGGACTTGCTTGAACTTGCAAAATCTCACTAACTGTCCTATCTAGAGACAATACACATCTCTTTAACCTGTGCTTAATGCTCTGTCTACTCATATTGTCTGTACTTTTAAGACTTGATTAGCTGTAAAGACTTGCACTTCAATCATTATTTTGTAAATTGAGTTTGTGTCTTTATATGCCCTGTTTGTGAAGAGATCTCTCACTCACCTGATGAAGGGGCAGCGCTCCAAAAGCTAGAGGCACTTGCTATCAAATAAACCTGTTGGACTTTAACCTGGTGTTATGAGACTTCTTACGTGTGTACCTCCCCTATGGCCAGAGAAGAATTAAAAATTTGGTTCAATGCCCTTACAATCTTCTCTCTTGTCTCCCAAAGCAGCCTGGGACACAATTCACTTCAACCTGGAGATTTGGCCGCTTTTAAGCCAACAATACCTTGTCCTTCCTGATTTCAATTTGCTCAAGAACCTCGCAGTCTCTCTTCCTGAATTCCATACCTTCTTCCTCATTCCCCTGAGTGAAGTCAGATGTGAAGTATTCATTCAACACTCAGCCAATGTCCTCTGCCTCCAACCATATATTGCCCCCTTGTTCCTACTTTTTCCCTGATTATCCTCTTCTCATTGATATACATAGAATATCTCGAGATTTTATCAGTCAGAGCTTTCTCATATCCCCTCTTTGCTCTTTTAATTGTTTTCTTAAGCTCCACTCTGCACATTCTGTACCTCACTAATGCTTCTGTTGATATGTTCCCCTTGTACCTGCTAAAACCTTTCTTTTCCTTCTCATTATATCCTGAATGTAACTGATCACCTCACTCCATACTCTGTCAATGAATTCTGATAGACATTGACTTCAGGGAGTGTAGTGGAAGATATGACCTGTCTACATCAAAGATGACATGACATGATCGAGAGCTTCAAGGTTCTATGTGTTCAGGTCATTGACAATCTCTCCTAGTCCCTCCATGCCAATGCCAGAGTTAAGAAAGCTCACAAGCACTTGTACTTTTTCAGGAGGCTAAGAAAATTCAACATGTGGGGTGCCCCAGGGATCTGTTCTGGGACCCTTGCTGTTTGTCATTTTCATAAATGACCTGGATGAGGAAGTGGAGGGATGGGTTAGCAAGTTCGCTGATGACACGAAGGTCGGTGGTGTTGTGGATGGTCTGGAAGGATGTCAAAAGTTGCAGCAGGACATAGATAGGATGCAGGAATGGGTGGAGAAGTGGCAGATGGACTTCAACACGGATAAATGTGTAGTCGTCCATTTCGGCAGAACCAACGGGATGAACGAGTACACTATCAAGGGCAGGAGTCTTAGTAGCGTTGAAGAGCAGAAGGATCTCGGGGTCCGGGTCCACAGGACTCTTAAATCGGCCTCGCAGGTGGAGGAGGTGGTCAAGAAGGCGTATGGTGTACTGGCCTTCATTAATCAAGGGATTGAGTTTAGGAGTCGGGAGGTAATGCTGCAACTTTACAGGACCCTTGTCATGCCTCATTTGGAGTACTGTGCACAGTTCTGGTCACCTCACTATAGGAAAGACGTAGAAGCTATTGAAAGGGTGCAGAGGAGATTTACAAGGATGTTGCCTGGACTGGGAGGCATGCCTTATGAAAATAGGTTGAGGGAGCTGGGACTCTTTTCCCTAGAGAGGCGAAGGTTGAGAGGCGACCTGATAGAAGTTTATAAAATGTTGAGAGGAATAGGTAGGGTGGACTCTCAGAGGCTATTTCCCCGGGTTGAAATGGTCGCTACGAGAGGATACAGATTTAAGGTGCAGGGAGGAAAGTACAGAGGTGATGTTAGGGGTAAGTTTTTCACTCAGAGGGTGGTGAGTGAATGGAATCGGCTGCTGTCATCGGTGGTGGAGGCGAACTCGCTGGGGTCTTTTAAAAGACTTCTGGATGAGTATATGGGGTTTAATGGGATTGGGGGTTATAGATAGGTCTATAGATTGGTGGGGTTGATGTGATCGGCGCAGCTTGAGGGCCGAAGGGCCTGTTTGTGCTGTAATGTTCTATGTTCTATGTCCACTACGACTCTCACCAGTTTTTACAGATGCCTCACAGAAAGCATCGTTTCCGTATGTATCACAGCTTGGTATGGCTCATGCTGTGACCACAACCACAAGAAACTACAAAGAATTGTGAATGAAGCCCAATCCATTACGCAAACTAGTCTTCCATCCATTGACTCTGTCTACACTTCCTGATGCCTTGGAAAAGCAGCCAGCCTAATCAAGGACCCCACGTATCCCAGACATCTCTTCCACCTTCTTCCATCAGGAAAAAGACACACAAGTCTGAGAACATGTACCAGCCAACTCAAGAACAGCTTCTTTCCTACTAACATCAGACTAGTGAATGGACCTACCATATATGAACTAATCTTTCTCTACACCCTAGCTACGACAATAACACCATGTTCTGCACCTTCTCATTTCCTTCTCCCATATGTACTCTATGAACAGTATGTTTTGCCTGTACAGTGAATAAGAAACAATGCCTTTCACTATATACCAATATAATAATAAATTAATCAATCAAAAAGGAGACTCTGTCAATAAATCCTAATAGCTAACCCCATGCTAGCTAGCATCATGGAGATTCCCTTGGTCAGCGCAATTCAACATAACGAGCAACATTCTCCCCAATAATCAGTCTGGACACAATCTGCAGTTTGGTTTTTGATCTTCTCTATAGAATAAAAGGGAGAGAATGGCTAAAGAGAGAAGGTAGAAGAGAGTTTGAAGGCAGCGAGAGGGATAATGTGGGACAGGAAAAGAGACATGTGCTGTATAATCTGGAGGGTCTGAAAATAGATAAGTCCCCCGGTCCGGATGGGATTTACCCTAGGATTCTCTGGGAGGCAAGAGAAGTGATTGCAGAGCCTCTGGCTCTGATCTTCAGGTCGTCGTTGGACTCTGGTATAGTACCAGAAGATTGGAGGTTAGCGAATGTTGTCCCATTGTTTAAGAAGGGGAACAGAGACTTCCCCGGGAATTATAGACCGGTGAGTTTCACTTCTGTTGTGGGAAGGTTTTAGAAAAAATTATTAGGGATAGGATTTATAGTTATTTGGAGAGTAATGAATTGATTGGAGATAGTCAGCATGGTTTTGTGGCGGGTAGATCGTGCCTTACTAACCTTATTGAGTTTTTTGAGAAAGTGACTAAAGAGGTGGATGGGGGTAAGGCAGTGGACGTGGTGTATATGGATTTTAGTAAGGCGTTTGATAAGGTTCACCATGGTAGGCTTCTGCAGAAAATGCAGATGTATGGGATTGGGGGTGATCTAGGGAATTGGATCAGGAATTGGCTAGCGGATAGGAGACAGAGGGTGGTGATTGATGGTAAATATTCATCATGGAGTTCGGTTACGAGTGGTGTGCCTCAGGGATCTGTTTTGGGGCCACTGCTGTTTGTAATTTTTATTAATGATCTGGATGAGGGTATAGTTGGGTGGATTAGTAAATTTGCTGATGACACCAAAGTATGGAGGGTAGATAGTGAGGAAGGGTGTCATAGTTTGCAGGAAGACTTAGACAGGTTGCAGAGCTGGGCCGAGAGATGGCGGATGGAGTTTAATGCGGAGAGGTGTGAAGTAATTCACTTTGGTAGGAATAACAGATGTGTCGAGTATAGGGCTAACGGGAGGACTTTGAATAGTGTGGATGTGCAGAGGGATCTGGGTGTATGTGTACATAAATCCCTGAAAGTTGGGGATCAAGTAGATAAGGTTGTTAAGAAGGCATACGGTGTCTTGGCATTTATTGGTAGGGGGATTGAATTTAGGAGTCGCAGCGTTATGTTGCAACTGTACACAACTCTGGTGTGGCCGCACTTGGAGTACTGTGTGCAGTTCTGGTCCCCACATTACAGGAAGGATGTGAAGGCTTTGGAGAGGGTGCAGAGGAGGTTTACCAGGATGTTGCCTGGTATGGAGGGGAGGTCCTATGAGGAGAGGCTGAGGGACTTGGGGTTGTTTTCGCTGGAATGATAGCCTTTTTCCTCTGATGGAGAAATCTAGCACGAGGGGGCATGGCTTTAAATTAAGGGGGGGTAGTTATAGGACGGATGTCAGGGGTAGGTTCTTTACGCAGAGGGTGGTGTGGGATTGGAATGCCCTGCCTGCTGCGGTTGTAAATGCGCCTAGTTTGGGGGCGTTTAAGAGATCCGTGGATAGGTTTATGGACGAAAAGGGATTGGTTTAGGTTAGTGGGTCATTGTTTTGTAACGGGTTGGTTCAACATCGTGGGCCGAAGGGCCTGTTCTGCGCTGTAATGATCTATGTTCTATATGAAAATGAGGATAAGAGTGTTAGTAGAGACAGACTACAGTGAAAAGAGAGTGGAGGAAAGGGGTGAGCAGAGAGAGAAAACGATACAAAGAAGGAAAATTAGGTGAGAGAGTAAAGGGGAGGCGGAGGGAAAGGCAAGAGAGCAGAGAGGGAGAGAGACATGCCTGAGTAGAGACAGGGGGAGGGGGTGAGGAATGAACATGAGGAGAGGTGCGAATGAGATTGAAAGAGTGTGAGATAGGGAGGGGCATGAGGGGAGTGGGTGGGTGGCATAGAGAGGACAGATAGTGATGGGAGGGGAGCATTTGAGGGAGAGGGGAAGGTGAGCAGATAGCAAGGTGTGGGAGAGACAGAGAAGGCAAGAGGGTGAGAACATAGAACATAGAACATTACAGCACAAACAGGCCCTTCGGCCCACGAGTTGCGCCGATCACATCAACCCCACCAATCTATAGACCTATCTATAACCCCCAATCCCATTAAACCCCATATACTCATCCAGAAGTCTTTTAAAAGACCCCAGCAAGTTCGCCTCCACCACCGATGACGGCAGCCGATTCCATTCACTCACCACCCTCTGAGTGAAAAACTTACCCCTAACATCACCTCTGTACTTCCCTCCCCGCACCTTAAATCTGTGTCCTCTCGTAGCGACCATTTCAACCCGGGGAAATAGCCTCTGAGAGTCCACCCTATCTATTCCTCTCAACATTTTATAAACTTCTATCAGGTCGCCTCTCAACCTTCGCCTCTCTAGGGAAAAGAGTCCCAGCTCCCTCAACCTATCTTCATAAGGCATGCCTCCCAGTCCAGGCAACATCCTTGTAAATCTCCTCTGCACCCTTTCAATAGCTTCTACGTCTTTCCTATAGTGAGGCGACCAGAACTGCGCACAGGACTCCAAATGAGGCCTGACAAGGGTCCTGTAAAGTTGCAGCATTACCTCCCGACTCCTAAACTCAATCCCTCGATTAATGAAGGCCAGTACACCATACGCCTTCTTGACCACCTCCTCCACCTGCGAGGCCGATTTAAGAGTCCTGTGGACCCGGACCCCGAGATCCTTCTGCTCTTCAATGCTACTAAGACCCCTGCCCTTAATAGTGTACTCGTTCATCCCGTTGGTTCTGCCGAAATGGACGACTACACATTTATCCGCGTTGAAGTCCATCTGCCACTTCTCCGCCCATTCCTGCATCCTGTCTACGTCCTGTGCAACTTTTGACATCCTTCCAGACCATCCACAACACCACCGACCTTCGTGTCATCAGCGAACTTGCTAACCCATCCCTCCACTTCCTCATCCAGGTCATTTATGAAAATGACAAACAGCAAGGGTCCCAGAACAGATCCCTGGGGCACCCCACTGGTGACTGACCTCCATTCCGAAAAAGACCCATCCACAACCACTCTCTGCCTTCTGCAGGCAAGCAGCAGAGAAGAGAGACAGATTAAGAGGCTGAGACAAGATAAATTAGGAGAGAGGAGAAGAGAGAGGAGATAGTGAAGGAGTCGGGAGCATGAGATGAAAGAGAGAGAGTGGAGAGGTGTGGTTAGAGAGAGAGGGGGAACAGAGAGAGGAGAGAGAGTGAAGACTGGAGAGAGGGAGGAGATGAAGAGTGAGGAGGAGAGAGGGAGAGAGAGCAGAGTGTGTCAGTCACCGAACTTCTGGAAGGTTCTATTGTCAGAAGCTTTGTGTTGTTCATCAGTAATTGCAGGGCTATTTATTTCAAACCATTGCATCTTATTTTAAATTCAACTTTTATTATAAATAAGGTCAGCTTGAGTTTACCTCACAGCATTTACATATCTTTTGTTTCTGGAGGGAGTTGGCAGCAGCTAAAAAGCATTGATCTCCATTTGTATTGCAAATGATTCAGCATGCAATCAGCCCAGATCTGACTTCTCTATGTACATAGGTACTTAGAGTAAGGACATCAATTAATAACCTTCAGCAATCAGAAAGTGCACAGAATAGGGCATACGATGAATCATCACAGTGTTTTTCATGTGAAGGTATCTAACAAACTGAGAACAGACTGGAATCTAATCAAGGAGTTTCAGCGTTTACCTATATACATACATTTATACATACATATATACAGGATAACAGATACCATTTGAGCTATAAGGAGAGACTGGATAGGCTTGGATTGTTTTCTTTTGAGCGGAGAAGGCTGAGGGGGTGGACTCGATTGAGGTGTACAAGATTATGTGGGGTATGGACAGAGTGAACAAAGAACAAAGAACAACCCAGCACGAGAAACAGGCCCTTCGGCCCAACGAGCCCACGCCGCCACATCACCCTACACCTATTCTACCCTGCATATCTATGAATGGAACCCTACTCAGTCAGATTCAGGGAAGAAATAATGTCAATTTGGTAAAAACCGATTAGCCTGAGAGCACATTTTTGGGGTGTGGGAGGAAACCGGAGCGCCCGGAGGAAACCCACGCAACCACAGGGAGAATGCACAAACTCCCACAGACACAGGCCCAAATCCATGTGCCTGCACAGCCAGCAGTGCTAGTCACTGAGCTGTTGCGGCGCCCATCTACCGGTCCAGGATCAAGCACACACACCGACATGAAGTCCTAGGCCACTCCTGGAACTTCCAAGAGCAGCCCAGGCACGACCCGCCGTGTGAATGCAGGGAGCAGCTGTTCCCCTTGGCTGACAGGTCAATCATGAGGGGACATAATTTTAGGGTAAGAGGCAGAAGATTCGGAGAGGATTCGAGAAAGAAAATTCACTCAGAGAGTGGTGGGAATCTCGAGTGCACTGTCTGGGAAGGTAGTGGAGGCTGGAAACTGACAATCAGAGGTAGTTATTGTTGGTGCAGACTTGATGGACTGAGTCTGTGCTGTACAACTTTGTGACTATGATTCTATGACCCCGGAGTGAGTTACAGACTGGAATCTAATTGATGATTTTGGGCTGTTTATATATTGAATCTGGGACCTGGGAGTGAGTTACAAATTGGAATTTAATCAAGGAGTTTGGGGTGGTTTTATATAGAATAACAGGTGTAAGTTACTGAATGGAATCTAATTGAGGAGTTCTGGGTGATTAATATCTAGAATAACTGATACCCGGGAGTGTCATAAGTAGGCTTACATTAATGCTGCAATGAAGTTACTGTGAAAACCCCCTAGTGCCCACACTCAGATGCATATTCAGCTACACTGAGGGAGAATTTCACGTGGCCAATGCATCTAACCAGCATGTCTTTTGGACTGTGGGAGAAAACCGGAGCACCCAGATGAAACCCATGCAGACAAGGGGAGAACATACAAACTCCGCACAGACAGTTATTAGAATGTAACTAGTGATAACTTTGTATTGGATGTAATGTGACCAATGGGAACAAAATGTAAGGGTCAGCTGACCTAGTAAACCATGGAACCAATTACAGAGTGATGTCATAGTCAGCTGACCAGCTGATTCACTATAAATAAGGAACTATGTGGAAGTGTGGGGAGCTTAGAGTGGCCTAGGGCAAGGCCTCAAGTTTGGAGTAATGATGTTTCTTTATTTAAACTCTTTCTTTGATTTATAAGTTGGATTAAGTTTTGTTATATTTTCATTAGCTGCATTTTGAAGAGTTCCTTCTGAAGAAGCAACAGCGATCCTAGGCGGGAATTGAAGTTGGGTCCCTGGCACTATTCCACCTATTATTATAATAAGCAAAATAGTCACTTATCATCTTCTTTGTTCTGAAAAAGATTCATATTGGACTCAAAGTGTTAACTGTTTCTCTCTCCTGTTACAACCAGAATGTGTGGATTATCCAGTTCACAGGTCATTTCATTAATTTGAAAATTCAATTTACTCATCAAAATGACCAACTATTTACCTCATCTACTGGTATCCAGGATTAAAAAGAATTTAATTTCAGTAAACTCAGAATGATTGTCAATTAGAAAATAAAACTTTTTTGTAATAAGTTGTAAGGACTGATTAACAAACAATTATATTCTGTATCTATAACCAATTATCTCTTCTTAAAATTTCCCCAGGTTATATATATATAAACAAACAAAAGACGAGCTGAGAGGATCCTTTAGCAGTGATGGACTTTAGATAAGGTGTTATAAAATTAAGGATAAAGTCTACAGGGTGTCAATGCTGTCGATGTGGATTTCTTCTGGGTGAAGATGAGCCAATAGTTCCAATGGAAGTCTGGTGTCTTCGCCAATGGAATTTGGAGCAGAAGAGAATATAGAGTTGGATCAAATCCTCTTTGGTAGGAATAATGGTAGGAAGGACTTTTACTTACGTGGCGAAAAACTGCAGCAGGCGACGGTGCAGAGGGACCTCGGGGTCCTTGTGCATGAGTCGCAAAAACCCAGCTTGCAGGTGCAGCAGGTAGTCAGGAAGGCGAATGGGATGCTGGCCTTCATTGCGAGGGGGATTGAATATAAAAGTAGGGAGGTCTTGCTGCGGCTGTATAGGGCATTGGTGAGGCCGCAGCTGGAGTACTGTGTGCAGTTTTGGGCGCCGTACTTACGTAAGGATATTTTGTCCTTGGAGGGAGTGCAGAGGAGGTTTACTAGGCTGATGCCGGAGTTGAGGGGGTTGAGCTATGAGGAGAGGCTGAATAAACTAGGCTTGTACTCGTTAGAGTTTAGAAGAATGAGGGGAGATCTCATTGAGACGTATAAGATGATGAATGGGATGGATAGGATAGAGGTGGAGAGACTCTTCCCGCTCAGAAAGGATAGTAGGACTAGGGGGCACAGCCTCAAGATAAAGGGGGGGGGCGGTTTAGAACGGAGTTGAGGAGGAACTTCTTCACTCAAAGGGTTGTGAATCTCTGGAATTCTCTGCCCGTTGAAGTGGTGGAGGCTGCCTCGCTAAATATTTTTAAGAAACGGGTTGATGGGTTTTTGATAAGAGAAGGGATTAAGGGTTATGGGGAGAGGGCGGGAAGGTGGAGCTGAGCCACGACAGATCAGCCATGATCTTATTGAATGGCGGGGCAGGCTCGAAGGGCTAGATGGCCTACTCCTGCTCCTATTTCTTATGTTCTTATGTTCTCTTGACTAAGCTTTGCAGATCCAAAAGGCAGATAGCTTGCACTCCCATGAGAATTCTCAGGCAGCAGGTTGAGAGCCACACACCATTTCAGGCAAGGCAGAAAGAGAGAGAGACACTGGTAGGGAAGCTTTCTTTTCTCAATTTATTCCCGACAAGGCTAACTTCAAATCTAGTAGGTTTAAAAGTTAGAGCCTGTGTCTGCCTATGATTTCCAGTAAGTCACTAACCTTTAACTCTCAAGACTTTTTCCCCAACAACTAAAGTGACAGCAGTTCAAAACAGACACACATCTTCCTCAGGTACCATGCTTATCAGGTGATTTCTTGGAAGAAGTCAGGCTTGCTCCGAGGCCAAGGTGAACTTTAAAAAAAACTTCAGTTCACCATCCCAGAGCCCAGACAACCATCTATCCCTCCACATCTAAAAAATTGTTTGAAAAGATGATTTTTCCACCACTCCACAGATGCTGCCAGACTGACTGAGTATTTCCAGCACATTTTGTTTTTATTTCAGATTTCCAGCTTCCGTAGTATTTTATTATTTATTTACAGCTCTCTGTATGTCCTGAAAATGCTCAATGTTGGACTTCTCCTCCCTCCAGATCCCTATTACTTGGCCATGTGTCATTACATCACCATCATGTGCTTCTGATAGAACAAAGAACAACACAGCATGGGAAACAGGCCCTTCGGCCCAACGAGCCCGCGCCGCCGTCCCATTGTCTCAGTGACCTATTCATGATTTTAGTCTACGCCTAATGTGTGAGGATCAGGGAGGTCCAATATAGGGACAATTTGTTACCCAATCAGTCAGCCTAAAAGCACATTTTTGGGACGTGGGAGGAAACCGGAGCACCCGGAGGAAACCCACGCAACCACGGGGAGAACGCGCAAACTCCCACGGACACAGGCCCAAATCCATGTGTCCGCACAGCAACAGAGATAGTCTCTGAGCTGTCATGTTGCCTCTGATGTTAACTACGTCTCCCCTGAGTCTTTATCCTAACTATATACATCCCCCCTACATCTCAAACTTAAAGTCTCAAACTTCAAAAGATCCTTTGACCAATCGCCCTGACCTTGATCTGACCTCTTTGGAGGTTGAGGATATTCAGTACTAAGAACAAAGAACAAAACAGCACAGGAACCTTTGATCCACCAAGTCTGTGCCGACACAGATGCCTCTCTAATCTAATATTTTCTTGCCTCTACATGGTTCATATCCCTCTATTCCCTGCCTATTCATGTATCCATCCAGATGCCTCTTAATCCTCCTCACTGTCTGTTACTCTTCTTTGTTTGATATGAATGTCCTTCTCCTGGGAAGCTGTAGATCTTTGTCTTGCTCCTCTCTGTCAAGATGTGAGAAGATATTATTGGCCTTCTGTCGGAGGATATTTCTCCTTCTAATTCTCTGGTCCATCTCACTCTTGAAAAATCTTGGTTCTGGAGCTCTTTCTACCTTATTTCAATTGGTCTACTATCCAGCCTTTCTCCCCAGAATGCAGCACTCTGTGCCTGAAGTGATGAGCCTGTTTGTGTCTCTGTTTGTCCTCACACTTCTGAACTGTGTTGTGGTCATTTGAGGCAATATTTGGTTCTGGTTTCTGTTACAGAGCTGAAAATTTGTTGCCATCCATCTTCCCATTAGCAACTCCGATGATGAGAATTTTTTGTAACAGTAGGGTCGATAACAATGATGGGCAGCACGGTAGCACAGTGATTAGCACTGCTGCTTCATAGCTCCAGGGTCCTGGGTTCGATTCCTGGCTCAGGTCACTGTCTGTGTGGAATTTGCATGTTCTCCTCGTGTCTGCGTGGGTTTCCTTTGGGTGCTCCGGTTTCCTCCCACAGTCCAAAGATGTGCAGGTTAGGTTGATTGGCCATATTAAGAAATTTCCCTTTATTATCCAGGGATGCGTAGGTCAGAGGGATTAGTGGGTATAATATGTAAGGATATGGGGGTAGGGCCTGGGTGGGATTGTGTTCAGTGCAGACTCGATGGGCTGAAGGGCCTCTTTCTGCACTGTAGGGTTCTGTGATTCTATGATGGGCTAAATTGGGATTTAGTTTTCTTCATCATCAAGTCTTTGATGTTTGAACATGCCTCTCAGCATTTCCATTCACTTGAGAATACTGAGGTGTGCAAGTCATGTGATGTCACAGGATGTCACCAGTGCCATGTGCTAGTCAGATTGGAAACAGCAGGATGTATAGGATGAAGTTGTTTATTCCTATTTGGCACAAGAGTGGTTAGGGAACTGTGGATAGAGCATAGCTTGGGGAGTGAGAGTGGGAGGAGGATGGGGTAGGGAGGGGGAGGGGAGAGTGGGGAGGGGAGGAACAGGAAGGCGGAGGGGAGAGGGGGGGAGGAGGGAGGGAGGCAGAAGGGAGAAGGAGGGGGTGCTGGGAGGGGGATGTGGGGGAGGGAGGGAGCAGGGGAAGGAGTGGGGAAGGGGAGGTGGAGAAGGGAGGAGGCGGGGCAAGCAGGAGGGGAAGTGGGGAGGGGGAAGGGACGGGAGGGGGAGGGGGAGGGAAGGGGTGGGGAGGGAGGAGGGTAGGGGAGAGGAGAGGGGAGATGGAGGGTAGGGGGAGGGGAGAGGGGAGATGGAGGGTATGGAGAGGGGGAGGGGAGAGGGAGGGGAGAGGGAGGGGAGGAAGAGGAGGGAGGGGGAGGGGGAGGGGAGAGGGAGGGGAGGAAGAGGAGGGAGGGGGGAGGGGAAGGGGAGAGGAGGACAGTGAGGGGAACGGGAGGGGGAGGGGCGGTAGGATGGGGACAGCGAGGGGAAGGGGGAGGGAGGAGGAGTGGGGAGGGAGTGGGAGGAGATTGAGGGAGGGGAAGGGAGTGTAAGGAGGGGGGAGGGGGAGGGGGGGGAGTGGGAATGACGGGATTGACATATGATGAGAGATTAAAGAGTTTGAGCTTACACTCATTGGAGTTTAGAAGGATGAAATGGGGTCTTGTTGAGGTATATAAAATTTTAAAAGAGATTGGTAAAGTAAATGCAGACCAAATGTATCCTCTAATGAACATCCTCGGGGATCTGCAGCATAGCCTGCAGGGAGCAGTCGGAGGGCAGAGCTCAGCCTAACTGTGAGTCTGAAACTAACTTACCAGCGAAGGTGATTGGCAGTTGCAAGTCCCGTTTGCATTAGTGTAGACACTGTGACCAGAAGGTGGCTTGTGGAGGAGCTGCTGTGAAGGGACAGGCATTTATTTCAATGCAAGAGGCCTGACGGGCAAGGCAGATGAACTCAGGGCATGGATGAGTGCGCGGGATTGAGATTTTACAGCAATTACTGAAACGTGGCTAAGGGAGAGACAGGACTGGCAGCTCAATGTTCCAGGGAACAGATGCTATTGGAAAGATTGAACATGAGGTAAGAGAGGAGGGAGAGCTACACTTTTGATTAGGGAAAGCATCGCTACAGTACTGAGAGGGGATATATCTGAGGGTTTGGCCACTGAGTCTATATGGATGGAACTGAGAAATACGAAGGGGGAAGTCACTTTGACTGGGTTGTACTATAGGCCCCCAAATAGTCAGCTGGAGATTGAGGAGCAAATATGTAAGGAGATTACAGATAGCTCCAAGAAAAAGAGGGTGGTAATAGTCAGAGATTTTAACTTTCCCAACATTGACTGGAACAGCCATAGTATTAGAGGGTTGGATGGAGAGAAATTTGTTGAGTGTATTCAGGAGGAATTTCTCATTCAGTATGTGGATGGCCCCACATAGAAAGGGGGCAAAACTTGACCTCCTGATGGGAAATAAGGAAGGGCACGTGATAGAAATGTTAGTGAGGGGTCACTTTGGGACCAGTGCCATAATTCTATTAGTTTTAAGATAGCTATGGAGCATGAGAGATCTGTCCCAAAAGTTAATATTCTAAATTGGGGCAAGACCAATTTTGATGGTATCAGGCAGGAACTTTCAAAAGTTAATTGACGAAGTCTGTGGAGAGGAAAAGAGACATCTGGTAAGTGGGAGGCTTTCAAAAGTGTGTTAATCAGGGTTCAGGGTAAACACATTCCTCTTACAGTGAAGGGCAAAGCTGGCAGAAGTCAGGAACCCTGGATGACTCGAGATATTGAGGCCCTGGTCAAGAAGAAGAAAGAGGAACATAATGTGCATATGCAGCTGGGATCAAGTGAATCTCTTGAAGGGTATAGGGGGTGTAGGGGTAGAGAGAAATCAGGAGGGCAAAAAGGGGACACGAAATTGTTTTGGCAGATAAGGCAAAGGAGAGTCCTAAAAGCTTCTACAAATAACATGAAAGGCAAAAGAGTAACAAGGGAGAGAGTCGGGCCTCTTAAGGATCAACAAGGTCATCTATGTATGGATCCACAAAAGATGGGTGAGATCCTAAATAAATATTTCTCATCAGTATTTACTGTTGAGGAAAGCATGGATGTTTGGGAGCTTGGGGAATTAAATATTGATGCCTTGAGGAGTGTAAATATTACAGAGGAGGAGATGCTGGAAGTCTTAAATCGCATCAAGGAAGATAAATCTGCTGGACCTGATGAGGTGTATCCCAGGACGTTATGGGATGCTAGGAAGAAAATTGTGAGTCCCCTAGCTGAGATATTTGAATCATCAATAGTCACGGTGAGGTGTCTGAAGATTGGACGATGGCAAATGTTGTGCCTTTGTTTAAGAAGGGCTGCAGGGAAAAGCCTGGGAACTACAGGTCAGTTAGCCTCACATCTGTGGTGGCCTGTGTGGAGTTTGCACATTCTCCTCGTGTCTGCGTGGGTTTTCTCCGGGTGCTCCGGTTTCCTCCCACTGTCCAAAGATGTGCGGGTTAGGTTCATTGGCTATGCTAAAATTGTCCCTTAGTGTCCTGGGATGTGTAGGTTAGAGGGATTAGCAGGTAAATGTGTAGGGATATGGGGATAGGGTCTGGGTGGGATTGTGTTCAGTGCAGACTCGATGGGCCGAAGGGCCTGTTTCTGCACTGTAGGGTTCTATGCTGGGTAAATTGTTGGAAGGTATTTTGAGAGACAGAATCTACAGGCATTTAGAGACGCAAGGACTGATTAGGTACAGTCAGCATGACTTTGTGAGTGGAAAATCATGTCTCACAAATTTAATTGAGTTTTTTGAAGGGGTAACCAAGAAGTTGATGAAGGCAGTGCACTTGATGTTGTCTACATGGACTTTAGCAAGGCCTTTGACAAGGTACCGCATGATAGGTTATTACATAAAGTTAAATCTCACAGGATCCAGGGTGAGGTGTCTAAATGGATACAAAATTGGCTTCTTGACAGAAGTTAGAGGGTGGTTGTAGAGAGTTGATTTTCAAAGTGGAGGCCTGTGACCAGCGGTGTGCCTCAGGGATCAGTGCTGAGTCCACTGTTATTTGTCATTTATATTAATGATTGGGATGAGATTATAGGGGGCATGGTTAGTAAGTTTGCAGATGACACCAAGATTGGTGGCGTGGTAGACAGTGAGGAAGGTTATCTCCAATTGCAACAGGATCTTGATCAATTGGGCCAGTGGGCTGATGAATGGCAGATGGAGTTTAATTTAGACAAATGTGAGGTGATGCATTTTGGTAGATTGAACCAGGGCAGGATTTACTCAGTTAATGATAGGGCGTTGGAGAGAGTTACAAAGAAATCTAGGGGTATAGGTTCATAGCTCCTTGAAAGTGGAGTCACAGGTGTTCAGGGTGATGGAGAAGGCATTCGGCATGCTTGGTTTCATCAGTCAGAACACTGAATACAGGAGTTGGGACGTCTTGTTAAAGTCGTACAAGACATTGTGTGCAATTCTGGTTACCCCGTTATAGAAAGGATATTATGAAAATAGAATGAGTGCAGAAAAGATTTACTAGGATGCTTCTGGGACTTGATGGATTGACTTATAAGGAGAGGTTGAATAGACTGGGACATTTTTCTCTAGAGTGTAGGAAGTTAAGTGGTGATCTTATAGAGGTCTATAAAGTAATGAGGGGCATAGACAAGGTAGATAGTCAACATCATTTCCCAAAGGTAGGGGAGTCTAAAACTATAGGCATAGGTTTAAGGTGAGAGGGGAGAGATACAGAAGTGTTCAGAGCAGCAGCATTTTTTTCACAGAGGGTGATGAGTGTCTGGAACAAGCTGCCAGAGGTAGTAGTAGAAGCAGATACAATTTTATGTTTTAAAAAACATTTAGACAGTAACATGGGTACGATGGGTATAGAGGGATATGGGCCAAATGCGGGCAATTGGGATTAGCTTAGGAATTTTTAAAAAAGGGCGGCATGGACAAGTTGGGCCAAAGGGCCTGTTTCCACACTGCAAACCTCTGTGACGCTATAAGAGGTGACAGGTTTAGAGAAGTGCTAGTTTAAAATTGAGATGAGGAGGGACTACTTCTCGCAGAGGGTGGAAAATTTGTGGAACTGGAGTTTAAATCGTTGAATGATTTCAAGAAGGAAATAGAACATAGAACATAGAACATTACAGCACAAACAGGCCCTTCGGCCCTCAAGTTGCGCCGATCGCATCAACCCCACCAATCTATAGACCTATCTATAACCCCCAATCCCATTAAACCCCATATACTCATCCAGAAGTCTTTTAAAAGACCCCAGCGAGTTCGCCTCCACCACCGACGACGGCAGCCGATTCCAATCACTCACCACCCTCTGAGTGAAAAACTTACCCCTAACATCACCTCTGTAGTTCCCTCCCCGCACCTTAAATCTGTGTCCTCTCGTAGCGACCATTTCAACCCGGGGAAATAGCCTCTGAGAGTCCACCCTATCTATTCCTCTCAACATTTTATAAACTTCTATCAGGTCGCCTCTCAACCTTCGCCTCTCCAGGGAAAAGAGTCCCAGCTCCCTCAACCTATCTTCATAAGGCATGCCTCCCAGTCCAGGCAACATCCTTGTAAATCTCCTCTGCACCCTTTCAATAGCTTCTACGTCTTTCCTATAGTGAGGCGACCAGAACTGCGCACAGTACTCCAAATGAGGCCTGACGAGGGTCCTGTAAAGTTGCAGCATTACCTCCCGACTCCTAAACTCAATCCCTCGATTAATGAAGGCCAGTACACCATACGCTTTCTTGACCACCTCCTCCACCTGCGAGGCCGATTTAAGAGTCCTGTGAACCCGGACCCCGAGATCCTTCTGCTCTTCAACGCTACTAAGACCCCTGCCCTTAATAGTGTACTCGTTCATCCCGTTGGTTCTGCCGAAATGGACTACTACACATTTATCCGCGTTGAAGTCCATCTGCCACTTCTCCGCCCATTCCTGCATCCTATCTATGTCCTGCTGCAACTTTTGACATCCTTCCAGACCATCCACAACACCGCCGACCTTCGTGTCATCAGCGAACTTGCTAACCCATCCCTCCACTTCCTCATCCAGGTCATTTATGAAAATGACAAACAACAAGGGTCCCAGAACAGATCCCTGGGGCACCCCACTGGTGACTGACCTCCATTCCGAAAAAGACCCATCCACAACCACTCTCTGCCTTCTGCAGGCAAGCCAGTTCTGGATCCACAAGGCCAAAGGCCCTTGGATCCCATGCCCTCTCACCTTCTCAAGAAGTCTTGCATGGGGGACCTTATCAAACGCCTTGCTGAAGTCCATGTACACTACGTCCACGGCACTTCCTTCGTCAATGTGATCAGTCACATTATCGAAGAACTCAACTAGGCTCGTAAGGCACGACCTGCCCTTGACAAATCCATGCTGACTATTCCTGATCATGTCAAATCTCTCCAAATGGTCGTAAATCTTGTCCCTCAGAAGCCTCTCCATCAGCTTACCAACCACTGAGGTCAGACTCACCGGGCGGTAATTTCCCGGGCTATCTCTGTTCCCTTTCTTGAAAATAGGGACTACATCCGCAATCCTCCAATCTTCCGGAACCTCTCCCGTCTCCATTGACGATGCAAAGATCATCGCCAAGGGCTCTGCAATCACTTCCCTGGCCTCCCACAGTATCCTGGGGTACATCCCATCTGGTCCCGGTGACTTATCTACCTTGATAGAATTCAAAAGTTCTAACACATCCTCCTCTTTAATGTCCTCTTTAATGAAATAAATAGATTTATTTCCAATAAAAATTGGGATAAAGGGATATGGAGAATAGGTAGGGAGGTGGATTTGAGACTAGCCATGGTCTGATTGAATGGCTGACCAGTCTCAAAGGGCTGAATTAGCCTACTTCTGCTGCTAATTCCTATGAGGTGGGGTTGGGGGGGGGGGAGCTGCTGAGGGGATGATGGAATGGATGCAACATTACTAATCAACATGTCAGCCACTTTCTTATTTTTCTCGGTAACATTATTTGTTTTCCAGGGCCATGTTACTGCAGGACCTTATATTCCCTTCAGGACTCGAATGTCACTTCAGGTGTTGGCAACAGCCATCAATGCTGACGCTGTATGAGGGAATGCTGCACTCCTGCTGTTTAACCAACTTACTGTTTGCTTTCACAAGTGAAGGTGTATTATCCCACAACGCTAGAAATATATAGAAACCCTACAATGCAGAAAGAGGCCATTCGGCCCTTCGAGTCTGCACCAACAACAATGCCACCCAAGCCTTATCCCCATACCCCTACATATTTACTCGCTAATCCTTCTAACCTACACACCCCGGGATACTAAGACGCAATTTAGCTTGGCCTCTCAACCTTATGCACATCTTTGGACTGTGGGAGGAAATCTGAGCACCCAGAGGAAATGATGTAGAGATGCCAGCGCTAGACTGGGGTAAACACAGCAAGAAGTCTCACAACACCAGGTTTAAGTCCAACCAGTTTATTTGATAGTAATCTCACAAGCTTTCGGAAACAGTGTTCCTTCGTCAGGTGTGTGGAAGGTTCCGGAGGAAACCCACACAGACACGGGGAGAATGTGCAAACTCCGCGCAGACAGTGTCCCGAGACGGGAATCGAACCCAGGTCCCTGGAGCTGTGAAGCAGCAGTGTTAACCACTGTGCTACCGTGCCGCTCATGGTGTCAGGGGGACTAGATACTGAAATGATCTGGGACATTATCACATTGCTATTCTGAAGGAGAGCACGAAAGCACCCTACATTGTCCTGTCAACATTCATTCCTCAATTATACCAAAACAGATGATCATAGAATCACACATCGCAGACTCGATGGGCCAAATGGCCCATCAAGTCTGCACTGACCACAATCCCACCCAGACCCTATCCCCATAACCCTATGTATTACCGTATCTAGTCCTCCTGACACTAAGAGCCAATTTAGAATGGCCAATCAACCTGACTCACACATCTTTGGAGAGTGGGAGGAAACTGGAACACCTGGAGGAAACTCATATGGATAACGCACAAACTTCACACAGACAGTGATCCAAGTTGGTAATCGAACCTGGGTCCCTGGCACTATCAGGCAGCAATGCTAACCACTGTGCCACCCTCAAATGATCTGGGACATTATCTGGGTAAGAGGTTGGGCCTCGTGATTGGGGACACAGTTAAGGGGACGGATAGGAGAGTTGGAGGTAATGGTGGGGACTCAGGGCTGGTGTGTTGCCTACCTGGGGCTGGGGTCCGGGATGTATCGGACAGGGTATTCAGGACTCTTAGGGGAGAGGGAGATCAACCCCAAGTTATAGTTTATGTGGGGACACATGACATAGGGAGATTAAGGGAAGGGGATATTAAGCAAAGATTTATGGAGTTGGGGTGGAAACTAAAGGCTAAGTCTGGAAGAGTAGTTATATCCGGACTCTTGCCTGTGCCACGGGATAGTTTAGAGAGGAATAGAGAGAGGGAAAGTTTGAACTCGTGGCTGAGGGGATGGTGCAGGAGGGAGGGGTTCAGGTACTTAAGCAATTGGGGCTCATTCTGGGGAAGGTGGGACCTCTATATGAGTGATGGTCTACACCTGAACCAGAGGGGAATCAATATCCTGGGGGGTAAATTTGCAAAGGCTATGCGGGGAGGTTTAAACTGATTTGGAGGGGGGGGTGGGATCTTGAGTAGAGGGGGTGAAAGTGAGGGGGGCATAGATGGGGAAAGCAAGGCATGGCGTAGTGGGGGTGGGGCGGAGCAGGGTTTGAAATGCATGTACTTTAATACTTTAAAGGTAGGGGAGGGCCGCAGGCAATATGGGAGGGAGGTTAGACAGGGGGTGGAGAAGGGAAATGCCCAGACTGAGGGGCTGAAGTGTGTATATTTTAATGCAAGGAGTATAGTAAATAAGGTAGATGAGCTTAGGGCGTGGATAGCTGCTTGGGAATGTGATGTGGTGGCCATTACGGAGACTTGGATGTCTCAGGGACAGGACTGGGTACTTCAGGTGCCAGGTTTCAGATGTTTCAGGAAGGACAGGGAGGCTGGCAGAAGAGGTGGTGGAGTAGCACTGTTAATCAGGGACAGTGTCATGGCTGCAGAGAAAGAGGATGCCGTGGAGGGACTTTCTACAGAGTCTCTGTGGGTGGAAGTTACGAACAGCAAAGGGTCGAAAACTTTGCTGGGTGTATTCTATAGGCCGCCCAATAGTGACAGGGAAGTTGAAGTGCAGATAGGGAACCAGATTCTGGAGAAATGTATTAAAAACAGAGTTGTCGTGATGGGAGACTTCAATTTCCCAAACATCGACTGGAATATCCCTAGGGTAAGGGGTTTGGCTGGAGAGGAGTTTGTTAGGTGTGTTCAGGAAGGTTTCCTGACACAGTATGTGGACAAGCCTACGAGGGGAGAGGCTGTACTTGACCTGGTACTGGCGAATGAACCAGGGCAGGTGATGGATCTCTCGGTAGGAGAGCATCTTGGGAATGGTGACCATAATTCTATCTCCTTCACAATTGCATTGGAATGAGATAGGATCAGGCAGGCTAGGAAGGTGTTTGTCTGGAGTAAGGGGAGATACGAAGAAGTCAGGAAGTTACTTGGACAAATAAACTGGAAGGAGGCGTTCTTAGGGAAAAGTACCGAAGGAAGGTGGCGGATATTCAAGGAATGTTTGTCTGGCGCTCTGTGTGACAATGTTCCGATGAGACAAGGGGGTTTTGGTAGGTCGCAGGAACCGTGGTGCACGAAGGCTGTGTTGAACCTAGTCAGGAGGAAAAGGAAGGTGTACAAAAGGTTCAGGGAACTAGGAGAGGTTAAGGATCTTGAAGAATATAAGGACTGTAGAAAGGAGGTTAAAAGGGAAATTAGGAGAGCCAGAAGGGGTCATGAGAAGACCTTGGCGGGTAAGATTAAGGAAAATCCCAAGGCCTTCTATAAATATGTGAAAGGTAAAAGGGTGAGAAGGGAAAGGATAGGACCTATAAAAGGTGAAGGGGGAAAGGTCTGTGTGGAACCAGAAGAAATGGCGGAGGTGCTTAATGAGTACTTTGCCTCAGTATTCACAGTGGAAGCTGATTTGGGAGATCTTGCTATGGACTTGCAGCAGATGGAAAAGATTGAGTACGTGGACATTAAGGAGGAGGATGTGTTAGAACTTTTGAATTCTATCAAAATAAATAAGTCGCCGGGACCAGATGGGATGTACCCCAGGATACTGTGGGAGGCGAGGGAAGTGATTGCAGAGCCCCTGGCGATGATCTTTGCGTCGTCAATGGAGACGGGAGAGGTTCCAGAAGATTGGAGGATTGCAGATGTAGTCCCTATTTTCAAGAAAGGGAACAGAGATAGCCCGGGAAATTACCGCCCGGTGAGATTGACCTCAGTGGTTGGTAAGCTGATGGAGAGGCTTCTGAGGGACAAGATTTACGAGCATTTGGAGAGGTTTGACATGATCAGGAATAGTCAGCATGGATTTGTCAAGGGCAGGTCGTGCCTTACGAGTCTAGTTGAGTTCTTCGATAATGTGACTGAACACATTGACGAAGGAAATGCCGTGGACGTAGTGTACATGGACTTCAGCAAGGCGTTTGATAAGGTCCCCCATGCAAGACTTCTTGAGAAGGTGAGAGGGCATGGGATCCAAGGGCCTTTGGCCTTGTGGATCCAGAACTGGCTTGCCTGCAGAAGGCAGAGAGTGGTTGTGGATGGGTCTTTTTCGGAATGGAGGTCAGTCACCAGTGGGGTGCCCCAGGGATCTGTTCTGGGACCCTTGCTGTTTGTCATTTTCATAAATGACCTGGATGAGGAAGTGGAGGGATGGGTTAGCAAGTTCGCTGATGACACAAAGGTCGGTGGTGTTGTGTATGGTCTGGAAGGATGTCAAAAGTTGCAGCAGGACATTGATAGGATGCAGGAATGGGCGGAGAAGTGGCAGATGGACTTCAACGCGGATAAATGTGTAGTCGTCCATTTCGGCAGAACCAACGGGATGAACGAGTACACTATTAAGGGCAGGGGTCTTAGTAGTGTTGAAGAGCAGAAGGATCTCGGGGTCCGGGTCCACAGGACCCCGAGATCGGCCTCGCAGGTGGAGGAGGTGGTCAAGAAGGCGTATGGTGTACTGGCCTTCATTAATCGAGGGATTGAGTTTAGGAGTCGGGAGGTAATGCTGCAACTTTACAGGACCCTTGTCAGGCCTCATTTGGAGTACTGTGCGCAGTTCTGGTCGCCTCACTATAGGAAAGACGTAGAAGCTATTGAAAGGGTACAAAGGAGATTTACAAGGATGTTGCCTGGACTGGGAGGCATGCCTTATGAAGATAGGTTGAGGGAGCTGGGACTCTTTTCCCTGGAGAGGCGAAGGTTGAGAGGCGACCTGATAGAAGTTTATAAAATGTTGAGAGGAATGGATAGAGTGGACTCTCAGAGGCTATTTCCCCGGGTTGAAATAGTCGCTATGAGAGGACACAGATTTAAGGTGCGGGGAGGGAAGTACAGAGGTGATGTTAGGGGTAAGTTTTCACTCAGAGGGTAGTGAGTGAATGGAATCGGCTGCCGTCATCGGTGGTGGAGGCGAACTCGCTGGGGTCTTTTAAAAGACTTCTGGATGAGTATATGGGGTTTAATGGGATTGGGGGTTATAGATAGGTCAATAGATTGGTGGGGTTGATGTGATCGGCGCAACTCGAGGGCCGAAGGGCCTGTTTGTGCTGTAATTATCACATTGTTGCTTGTGGGATTAATTTGATTGATTTATTATTGTCACATGTATTAGTTTACAGTGAAAAGTGTTGTTTCCTGTGTGCTATACAGACAAAGCATATTGTACATAGGGAAGGAAAGGAGAATGTAGTGTTACAATCATAGCTAGGGGGTGGAGAAAGATCAACTTAATGTGAGGTAAATCCATTCAAAAGCCTGATGGCAGTAGGGAAGAAGTTGTTTTTGAGTCAGTTGGTACATGTCCTCAGACTTTTGTATCTTTTTTGCGATGGGAGAAAGTAGGTGAGAGCATGTTAGGGGTGTGTGAGGTCCTCGACTATGCAGGCTGCTTTCTCAAGGTAGCGAGAAGTGTAGACAGAGTCAATGGACAGGAGACTGGTTTGAGTGGTGGACTGGGCTCCAGTCACGATCTTGTGCTCTTAGACAGAGGAGGAGCCATACCAAGCTGTGATACAACCAGAAAGAATGCTTTCTATGATGTATCTGTATTGGAGTTGGTGAGAATTGTAACAGACATGCCAAATTTTCTGAGTCTCCTGAGAAAGTATCGCATTGGTGGACTTTCTTAACAATGGCATGGCACGGACACCCGCCTCCCCCTGCCAAATCAAACCCACATTACCTTTACCACATGCTTGCCAAATCTCTGCGTTTATACAATCTACCACTTCACAGCTGCTACCAGGGGCCCTGTACACAGCTCCCACTACTGACTGAAATCCTTTTCTATTCCTTAAATTTATCCAAAAAGTTCCCATGGTCTGCTTACCTCATTATACCCTCACTTGTTACTGAAGTGAATTCATCCTTAATCTCTAAGGCCATTCCTTTCACTTAGCCATATCCCAATCTTCCTTGGAGATATCATAAATGTTGGGATTCAGTTCCCAGTGCTAACCATTTCTCAGGAAAGGCTAACATATCATACCTTCCAAATTAAATTTTAATTTATTTCTTATACACTGTAGTAATATCAGAAATGATGCTTTGGGACACATACATTAATTTTTCCACTCAGTGTAATGTTCATGTTTAATGACTTTATGGGTGGAATTTTCCCAAACAGGAAGAATGTGGCACCTATTGAGAGGGTGCAGAGGAGATTTACAAGGATGTTGCCTGGATTGGGAGGCATGCCTTATGAGGATAGGTTGAGGGAGCTAGGTCTCTTCTCCCTGGAGAGACGAAGATTGAGAGGCGACCTGATAGAGGTTTATAAAATGTTGGGAGGAATAGATAGGGTGGATTCTTGGAGGCTGAAATGGTCACAACGAGAGGACACAGGTTTAAGGTGCTGGGAAGCAAGTACAGAGGAGATGTCGGGGTAAGTTTTTCACTCAGAGGGTGGTAAGTGAGTGGAATCGGCTGCCGTCAGTGGTGGTAGATGCAGACTCGCTGGGGTCTTTTAAAAGAATTCTGGATGAGTACATGGGATCTAATGGGATTGGGAGTTACAGATAGTTCTAGGGCTTGGTAAGTATGGATGTGATTGGCGCAACTTGTGGGCCGAAGGGCCTGTTTGTGCTGTAGTGTTCTATAACAGTGTGAAAACAGGAATCTTCTGCGCTGGTCTTTTCAGTGCGCTACACACTGCGGTCTTTTGACACTGAGTACAGTGACAGAGCCTCCATGTGAATCTTGCCAATATGGAGGCTCTGACTCCCCAGAGTGGCTGCAGCTGTGCGCTGCTAACAAGGGACAGCTGTATTTAAATACTAACCATGTACACGTGGTCAGTCACTCCAGGAAGCTGGCAGCTCCAAGGTTTATAGAGGGAGAGCTGGGACCATCTGCTGGATGCTGTCGAGGAGAGGAGGGCCTGGAATGGCCAACAAGCCAGGGGACAGGCCGGCAATGCAGCTTGGGAAATGGTGACAACAGCAGTGTCAATGGCAGTGCCTATGTAAAGGCACAAAGGACCAGTGGCAAAAGAAACTGAACGACCTCCTTCATCAGGAAGGGTGAGTGTCCATCCCGTCCTGACATCAGTCCCATCCATCGTGCCTGGAATATCCATGTCGATTCACTCCCTGACAAAGAAGAACAACACAGCACGGGAAACAGGCCCTTCGGCCCAACGAGCCCGCGCCACCATCTTAACAATGAGTTTTTCCTCCTCCAGCCTTGACCCATGTCTGTGTGGTCTTCCAGCACCGAGTCCCAGCACCTGCTTCCAACCCCTCTTGCACCCTCCCTTGTCAAATCCCTGCCTGCCGAGGCTTGGCCCCAACATATGTCCCCACTTGGCCCCATCCCCGACACCTCGGTCGTTTCCCCCCACCGCTTCCCCTCCCACCCCCGCTGCGACCCTGGAAGACAGCTCAGAGAAAATCTCCGAGGAAAGCACAGTGCAGTCGACAAAGGCACCACATGCATCATCCACCAGCGCAGATATAGTCACCTAGGTTAGTGATGAGTGAGGCCTCTAAGAACATAAGAAATAGGAGCAGGAGTAGGCCATATAGCCCTTCGAGCCTGCCCCGCCATTCAATAAGATCATGGCTGATCTGAAGTGGCTCAGTTCAAACTTTCCCGCCTTCTCCCCATAACCCTTAATTCCCTTGCCTATCAAAAACCTATCAACCCACGTCTTAAATATATTTAGTGAGGCAGCCTCCACCACTTCAACGGGCAGAGAATTCCAGAGATTCACCACTCTTTGAGTGAAGAAGTTCCTCCACAACTCCTTTCTAAACCGCCTCCCCTTTATCTTGAGGCTGTGCCCCCTAGTCCTACTGTCCTTTCTGAGCGGGAAGAGTCTCTCCACCTCTATCCTATCCATCCCATTCATCATCTTATACGTCTCAATGAGATCTCCCCTCATCCTTCTAAACTCTAACGAGTACAAGCCTAGTTTATTCAGCCTCTCCTCATAGCTCAACCCCCTCAACTCCGGTATCAGCCTAGTAAACCTCCTCTGCACTCCCTCCAAGGCCAAAATATCCTTGCGTAAGTGCGGTGACCAAAACTGCACACAGTACTTCAGCTGTGGCCTCACCAGTGCCTCTAGGTCACATTTTGATGATCACAACACTGTCGCAGAGGTACATTATGTGGAAGCAGGAATGTCCAAGGGCTGAGAGCATGTGGGCTGGTCCTCAAAGACCCTGGGGATGGCTGAGCCAAGCAGAATGTAGCTATCATGCGCGCTCCACATATGCACAATATCCATCCTGTGGCCACACACAGTCTCAGTGTGGGACCCTTTCTTGGTAATGATCGTATGGAGACGGCAGGGTGACTTGCCTCATTTAGAACCCTCTGCACATGGGACAATAGTGGTGATGCCTGCAACCCAAGTTTTCTGTTCGGTCAGGCCCATGCCAAATTGGACGTAATTGCCTGCCAGGGCAGCTGTCATCTCATGGATGCACTTGTGCACGAAGGATTGCGAGATGCACATTTTCTTGGTATGATGAATTATATTACCAAGTTCATCCTGTGTTAGTGAGGTCACTGGACCTCATCACCAGCTCCTCATCAGAACATCGAATGTTGCTGGCAAGAGTACCACACTGCGGTCTTCAACAGACTCAGAGGGGTGCTCACAGCCCCACTGGTTTGAACGCCCGTACTGATTTCAGGATCCCCATTGGCATTGAGACTTATAAAACACAGATCGCAAAGAAATTCCTCATTCTAGTCTTTACCAGTCAGAAATTTCATGGCTGCATATATGGTCATCCTCCAACTGTTGTGTCACAGTCGAAATGTAAAAGCTAAAAAATATTCATCAGCTAGAACCACAGAGTCCCTACAGTGCAGAAAGAGGCCATTCGGCCCACTGCAGCAGCAACAATCCACCTAGGCCCTATCCCGATAACCTCATGTATTTACACCATTAGCCTCCTTGACACTAAGGAGCAATTTAGCATACCCAATCAACCTAACCTGCACATCTTTGGACTGTGGGAGGAAACCAGAGCACCCTCATAGACATGGAGAGAATACGCAAACTCCACACAGACAGTGACCCAAGGCTGGAACTGAACTTGGGTCCCTAGCGCTGTGAGGCAACAGTGCTAACCACTGTGCCAACGTGTCGCCCTGCTAACTGGACAATAGCTGGAGTATTCAAAGTCTTTCTTTTTGTGCTGTTAAAAATGTAAAATTGCTAAGCTAACAATATGTCTCCAGCTGGTCACTTGATGATTTACAGTAGTTCCAAATTAACAATGGCCAAAGGGACACTGAATCTGCTCCAGCTAACTGCAAACAAAGGAAAGCCTTCACAGGTTGTAATCTCCCAAAATAGAATTGCTAACACACGGATTTTGACAATGTGACCACCAATTAATTAACCTGAAACCAGCCTCTTCTAAAACACAGGGAATCCTGACTCCATTAAACCTCAAAATTCCAGCCATCCTGTGCCTAATATTGAGAAGGTACATCACATGATCTCACCCAAGCTGCAATTGATATTGTCTGTTGGAACTGAATTCCAACAGTTACGGTTTTTGACCTCCAATGTGATCAGGACTCCAGGCAACTATCATCAAACTATCATCATGCTGTCTATCATCAAACTCGAGGCAACACAAGGACCCCAAATCTTATCAAACCTGCCCATCTGCTGGAACCTTGAAACTTACGCTTCCAGACTAACACACTCCCTTGTGCCTCCTCATGACATTGCAATCTCACTCCGAAGGAACGTTCCAGTTAACATCTGATTCTGGACACGTGTAAAATCCATACTTGTATTTTTATTGTGGTTATGCGCTAAAATATCTTCCTTTTTCCTTATCCCCCATTTATTGTTTGAGTGTAAAAATAGATGCTAAACCTCTTACTCACATAAATGTGTGTGTGTGTGTGTGTGTGTGTATTTGTATGTGTATGTAAAAATAAACCAACCCTTTTATCTAAATTTTACTTCAAGCTTGCTTTGTGAGAGATTAATAAAGAATTGGAACATTTCCAAATTTTAGTGTTGGAGGAAACTTATCATCATTGATAAAGGGGGAATCAAAACACTTTTCTGTTTATGGATGGGTAGAAAGTAGGGAAATCAGGGCAGTTTAAATTAATCCCCCCCCCCCTTCCCAATCTGTGACAGAAATTGGGAGCTCATTTCTGGGATTAAACGAATTTGAATTTGACCAGAGTCCAAATTAAGTGAAGAGCCAAACTAAAGAGATAAGAATCAATTGAACCAAATAGAGGGAGACTCAGTGGCTGGAACTGATTTTAAGAAAAGGAAAATACTGAAGCTAATTCTTTGAGAGCAACGTGATAAATTATGTTGCAAAGATGGGTGTGAAAGCACTAACCAGTGAATGGCTAGCCTCCCTAAATCAGTGAGAATTAAGTCAGGGTACAGAGAAGGACTTATAATGAAACACACTGTGCCGGGGCAAGTATGTTTCACTTGCAACACTGAGAAACAGATGTGAAGGTGTGGATGTTGCAACCTCCCAGTACGATTTCAGATGGGCAATTCCAGCAACCCAAAAAGGTGTGAACCATCCATTGCCAATGCTGCCCTTTTTTGCCAAGCCCCTGTCCGGATGGTTCCAGATGGACATCACCAAGACGGGATGTCTGTGAATGTCCGACTTCAGCCGAGCCCCAACTTCCATCCAGCTTGGCTGAGTGAGATGACAAGAGCCTGAATGGCTTTTTTCACCAAAAGAGACAAGAAGAGTATCAGAACCCCCAACAGGAGCGGGTCAGGGAAGATGAAAAGTAGAAGGATCTACATCGAACCCTACAGTGCAGAAACAGGCCCTTCGGCCCATCGAGTCTGCACCGAACACAATCCCACCCAGACCCTATCCCCATATCCCTACACATTTACCTGCTAATCCCTCTAACCTACACATCCCAGGACACTAAGGGGCAATTTTAGCATAGCCAATGAACCTAACCCACACATCTTTGGACTGTGGGAGGAAACCGGAGCACCCGGAGAAAACCCGCGCAGACACGAGGAGAATGTGCAAACTCCACACAGGCAGTGATCCGAGCCGGGAATCGAACCCAGGATCCTGGAGCTGTGAAGCAGCAGTGCTAACCACTGTGCTACCGTGCCGTCCCGGTAAGTCAAGGAGTTTGACTTATGCAAAAGGAAGTTGACCTGGATCGTTCATCAAACAGGGAGTCGGGGCTGGGCTGAAGCCAGACATTCATGGACATTCTGACTCAGGGAGACAGGGTGGTGCAGCAGAGACCAGACATGGGCAGAGCTGCCCAGAAAGTAATTACAATGGCTTAGGAATCCATGCTTATACTGATGAAAGCTAGGAAGAAGATGAATTTAAAAAGATCCGCTGAAGTCTGTGGAGAATATCTTGTATAGCAAAGGACACAACGCAGTTGGGTCCTGGAATAAAACTCCAGCACCAGCACTTATCATTGTGGTTTAGAGACCCCAGAATAAAAGCCATTTATCCTGCAGCCTGATTGAGGAATGTGAGAAGAACATAATGACAAGGGTCTCTGAGAAATGCAGAGGAACACAATCATAAGGAGCACCAGACATTTGCAGTGATGCATAGTTTCCAGCCCTACGAGCTTCTGCAACACATGTAGAAGCCAGAAAGATAAAGAAATGGAAATTATCTTTGAGATGGTGAAATACAAAAACAGCCTGAGAGCATGGTTCTAAAGTCAGTCAGTTCTGCTAAAACTTGGCAACTGGTTTGTTCTTGGGGAACAGTAAATGTTGGTGCCTATTTTACAGACCGGTATTCTGTATTCCATTCCAGATAACTAATCTACATGGAACCCATCTGTCTTTACCCCACAATGTCAGGAAGATTTTGATCTGGTGTAGACTTCTGCGGACAAATGAGGGACCTGCACGACATCATGGGAATTTAAAGCTTGAAGCACAATGACTGATGTCATATATTATGGACTGGAACTGATAAAGGGTTTGAATGAAATATCAGTCATTCATGGAGTGACAGTTTTTTGGATAAAGATTAAAAATGCAGCCATTAAGTGGCCGATATGTTTTTGGTCCTACTTCCTATTTGAACATAGAGCCTTTCTGTTTAGACAGGTAGAGAGGTGAAATCAGGGCAGTTTAAATCAACAGCCATCGCTACCCACCCCTACCCCCCCCCCCATTCGCTCACCCCATCACAGTTCAAACAGATCATTAACAACTCATAAAAATCTCTTCACACTGCATCTGCACGACCGCAACACGTGATATTAAAGCTGCAATGTTACATTGCCAGCATCATCTACAAACGTGTTAAGGAGTTATACCTGGCTGATACCCTTTCCAGAGCCTTCTTGCCCACTATAGACAAAGTAACCATGGGGAAGACATAGGCATCATAACAATAGAGGTTTCAACTTCACAATATCTTCATGAGTGGCTGGCCAAAGTCCTCAAGATAGCTTCCCCATGAGCTCCACACATTCTTCATCAGAAATGAACTAACTGTACAGGATGGACTGACACTGAGTGGCCAGCAATTTGTCACCCCTACTGCCTCCAAAGACTTCATCAGGGCATCCTGGGTTGGAGGCAACTAGTCGTAGGGTCAATGAATCACTGTCTTGGCTCTCCATGCACATGGAGATGGAAGTCTCCAGATGTGCACTAAGCAATGCAGTCAAGTCACATCAAGCAAATGAACAGCTGCATTAACATGAGGTCTTGGGCCTCCCAAGGTCATTCACATCTTCAAATACAAAGAACATAAGAACATAAGAAATATGGCAGTTCAGGCTGTAAGCTGCATCTCCTGTGGGATGTATGTGGTGAGGGACTCCAGCAGTGTTTCAGGTGATTTTACTTGTGGGAAGTGTGTTAGATTGCAGTTTCTGGAGGAGCGTGTAAAGGTGCTGGAGGGGGAATTAGAGGAGCTCCGCATAATTCGGAAAGTGGAGGAGGACATAGAAAGGAGTTATAATGAGATAGTCACTCCTAGAAATAAGTCTTGGGTCACTGCAAGGAAGAGGGGCAAGAAGCAGTTGGGGGGACAATCCCCTGGGGCTGTTCCCCTCCAAAATAGGTTTTCGGTCCTGGAGGCTACAGTTGAGGAGGAATCAACTGGGGATAGCCAAAGGGAGCAGGTCTCTGGGGGTGAGCCTATTGGGAAACCTCAGGTGGTTAGGGATAAGAGGTTGGGCCTCGTGATTGGGATTCCACAGTTAAGGGGACGGATAGGAGAGTCGGAGGTAAGGGTAGGGACTCAAGGCTGATTTGTTGCCTGCCTGGGGCTGGGGTCCGGGATGTATCGGACAGGGTATTCAGGACTCTTAGGGGAGAGGGAGATCAACCCCAAGTTATAGTTCATGTGGGAACACATGACATAGGGAGATTAAGGGAAGGGGATATTAAGCAAAGATTTATGGAGTTGGGGTGGAAACTAAAGGCCAAGTCTGGAAGAGTAGTTATATCCGGACTCTTGCCTGTGCCACGGGATAGTTTAGAGAGGAACAGGGAGAGGGAAAGTTTGAACTCGTGGCTGAGAGGATAGTGCAGAAGGGAGGGGTTCAGGTACTTGAGCAATTGGGGCTCATTCTGGGGAAGGTGGGACCTCTATAAGAGTGATGGTCTTCACCTGAACCAGAGGGGAATCAATATCCTGGGGGGTAAATTTGTGAAAGCTATGCAGGGAGGTTTAAACTGATTCGGAGGGGGGATGGGATCGTGAGTAGAAGGGGTAAAAGTGTGGGGGGCATAGATGGGGAATGCAAGGCAAGGCATAGTGGGGGTGGGGCGGAGCAGGATTTGAAATGCGTGTACTTTAATGCGAGGAGTATTCGCAATAAAGTGGATGAACTTGCAGCGTGGATCAGTACCTGGGACTTCGATGTTGTGGCCATTTCAGAGACGTGGATAGAGCAGAGTCAGGAATGGTTGCTGCAGGTCCCGGGGTTCAAATGTTTTAGTCGGAGTAGAGAAGAAGGTAGAAGGGGGGGTGGGGTAGCATTGCTAGTTAAGGACTGTATCACAGTGTCGGAGAGGAAGTTTAATGAGGACTTGTCAGTTGAGGTAGTATGGGCGGAGATTAGAAATAGGAGAGGTCACCCTGTTGGGAGTTTTTTATAGACCTCCTAAAAGTTCTAGAGAGGTTGAGGAAAGGATTGCGGAGAAAATCCTGGCTAGGAGTGAAAGCAATAGGGTAATTGTTATGGGGGACTTTAACTTTGCGAATATTGATTGGAATTGCTATGGTTTTACCTCGTTGGAGGGGTCAGTGTTTGTACAAAGCGTGCAGGAAGGTTTTTTGACTCAGTATGTAGATAGGCCAACTAGGGGTGAGGCTATATTGGATTTGGTGCTGGGTAATGAGCCAGACCAGGTGCTAGACTTGGAAGTTGGTGTGCACTTTGGTGATAGTGACCACAATTCGGTTACATTCACCTTAGTGTTGGAAAGGGATAGGCATGAACCACGGGTCAGTAGTTTTAGCTGGGGGAAGGGTAATTATGAGGCTATTAGGAGAGAATTAGGAAGCATAGGTTGGACTAGGAGATTACAGGGACTGGGAACGTCCGAAATGTGGAATTTTTTCAAGGAACAGCTACTGCGGGTCTGCGATAGGTATGTCCCTGTCAGGCAAGGAGGATTTGGTAGGGCTAGGGAACCGTGGTGTACTAAAAAAGTTGATTCGTTGGTTAGGAAGAAAAAGGAGGCTTATGTTCGGATGAGACTTGAGGGCTCAGGTAGTGCATTAGAAAGCTTTAGATTGGCTAGGAGGGAGTTGAAGAGGGAGTTAAGAAGGGCTAAAAGAGGACATGAGAAGACTTTGGCTGATAGAATTAAGGAGAATCCTAAGGCGTTCTATAGGTATGTCAAGAATAGAAGGTTGGTCAGGGCAAGATTAGGGCCAGTTACAGACAGCAGAGGGAAGTTGTGTGTGGTACCGGAGGAGATTGGAGAAGCATTGAACCAATATTTCTCTTCGGTGTTCACGCAGGGGGACATGAATATAGCTGAGGAGGACACTGGGTTGCAGGGGTGTAAAATAGACAGTATTACGGTTGATAAGGGGGATGTGCTGGATATTCTTGAGGGGTTGAAAATAGATAAGTCCCCTGGTCCGGATGGGATCTACCCTAGGATTCTCTGGGAGGCTAGAGAGGTGATTGCAGAGCCTCTGGCTCTGATCTTCAGGTCATCATTGGTCTCTGGTGTAGTCCCGGAGGATTGGAGGATAGCGAATGTTGTCCTATTGTTTAAGAAGGGGAACAGAGACTTTGCCGGGAATTATAGATCGGTGAGTCTTACTTCTGTTGTGGGCAAGGTTTTAGAAAAAATTATTAGGGATAGGATTTATAGTTATTTGGAGTGTAATGAATTGATTAGAAATAGTCAGCATGGTTTTGTAGCAGGTAGGTCGTGCCTTACTAACCTTATTGAGTTTTTTGATAAGGTGACCAAAGAGGTGGATGGGGGCAAGGCAGTTGATGTGGTATATATGGATTTTAGTAAGGCGTTCGATAAAGTTCACCATGGTAGGCTTCTGCAGAAAATGCAGATGTATGGGATTGTGGGTAATCTAGGAAATTGGATCAGAAATTGGCTATCGGATAGGAGACAGAGGGTGGTGGTTGATGGTAAATATTCATCATGGAGTTCGGTTACGAGTGGTGTGCCTCAGGGATCTGTTTTGGGGCCACTGCTGTTTGTAATCTTTATTAATGATCAGGATGAGGGTATAGTTGGGTGGATTAGTAAATTTGCTGATGACACCAAAGTCGGAGGTGTGATAGATTGTGAGGAAGGGTGTCATAGTCTGCAGGGAGACTTAGTTAGGTTGCAGAGCTGGGCCGAGAGGTGGCGGATGGAATTTAATGCGGAGAAGTGTGAGGTAATTCACTTCGGTAGGAGCAACAGATGTGTCGAGTATAGGGCTAACGGGAGGACGTTGAATAGTGTGGATGAACAGAGGGATCTAGGTGTATGTGTACATAGAACATAGAACATAGAACATTACAGCACAAACAGGCCCTTCGGCCCTCGAGTTGCGCCGATCGCATCAACCCCACCAATCTATAGACCTATCTATAACCCCCAATCCCATTAAACCCCATATACTCATCCAGAAGTCTTTTAAAAGACCCCAGCGAGTTCGCCTCCACCACCGACGACGGCAGCCGATTCCAATCACTCACTACCCTCTGAGTGAAAAACTTACCCCTAACATCACCTCTGTACTTCCCTCCCCGCACCTTAAATCTGTGTCCTCTCGTAGCGACCATTTCAACCCGGGGAAATAGCCTCTGAGAGTCCACCCTATCTATTCCTCTCAACATTTTATAAACTTCTATCAGGTCGCCTCTCAACCTTCGCCTCTCCAGGGAAAAGAGTCCCAGCTCCCTCAACCTATCTTCATAAGGCATGCCTCCCAGTCCAGGCAACATCCTTGTAAATCTCCTCTGCACCCTTTCAATAGCTTCTACGTCTTTCCTATAGTGAGGCGACCAGAACTGCGCACAGTACTCCAAATGAGGCCTGACGAGGGTCCTGTAAAGTTGCAGCATTACCTCCCGACTCCTAAACTCAATCCCTCGATTAATGAAGGCCAGTACACTATACGCCTTCTTGACCACCTCCTCCACCTGCGAGGCCGATTTAAGAGTCCTGTGAACCCGGACCCCGAGATCCTTCTGCTCTTCAACGCTACTAAGACCCCTGCCCTTAATAGTGTACTCGTTCATCCCGTTGGTTCTGCCGAAATGGACTACTACACATTTATCCGCGTTGAAGTCCATCTGCCACTTCTCCGCCCATTCCTGCATCCTATCTATGTCCTGCTGCAACTTTTGACATCCTTCCAGACCATCCACAACACCGCCAACCTTCGTGTCATCAGCGAACTTGCTAACCCATCCCTCCACTTCCTCATCCAGGTCATTTATGAAAATGACAAACAACAAGGGTCCCAGAACAGATCCCTGGGGCACCCCACTGGTGACTGACCTCCATTCCGAAAAAGACCCATCCACAACCACTCTCTGCCTTCTGCAGGCAAGCCAGTTCTGGATCCACAAGGCCAAAGGCCCTTGGATCCCATGCCCTCTCACCTTCTCAAGAAGTCTTGCATGGGGGACCTTATCAAAAGCCTTGCTGAAGTCCATGTACACTACGTCCACGGCACTTCCTTCGTCAATGTGTTCAGTCACATTATCGAAGAACTCAACTAGGCTCGTAAGGCACGACCTGCCCTTGACAAATCCATGCTGACTATTCCTGATCATGTCAAACCTCTCCAAATGCTCGTAAATCTTGTCCCCCAGAAGCCTCTCCATCAGCTTACCAACCACTGAGGTCAGACTCACCGGGTGGTAATTTCCCGGGCTATCTCTGTTCCCTTTCTTGAAAATAGGGACTACATCCGCAATCCTCCAATCTTCCGGAACCTCTCCCGTCTCCATTGACGACGCAAAGATCATCGCCAAGGGCTCTGCAATCAACATAGATCCCTGAAAGTTGGGAATCAAGTAGATAAGGTTGTTAAGAAGGCATACGGTGTCTTGGCATTTATTGGTAGGGGGATTGAATTTAAGAGTCGCAGCGTCATGTTGCAACTGTACACTACTCTGGTACGGCCGCACTTGGAGTACTGTGTGCAGTTCTGGTCCCCACATTACAGGAAGGATGTGGAGGCTTTGGAGAGGGTGCAGAGGAGGTTTACTAGGATGTTGCCTGGTATGGTGGGGAGGTCCTATGAGGAGAGACTGAGGGATTTGGTGTTGTTTTCATTGGAAAGAAGGAGGCTAAGAGGGGATCTTATTGAAACATATAAGATGATTAGAGGTTTAGATAGGGTGGATAGTGATAGCCTTTTTCCTCGGATGGAGAAAGCTAGCACGAGGCTTTAAATAAAGGGGGGGTAGCTACAAGACGGATGTCAGGGGTAGGTTCTTTACCCAGCGGGTGGTGAGGGATTGGAATGCCCTGCCTGCTGCAGTTGTAAATGCTCCTAGTTTGGGGGCGTTTAAGAGATCAGTAGATAGGTTTATGGATGAAAAGGGATTGGTTTAGGCTAGTGGGTCATTGTTTTTGTAACTGGTCGGCGCAACATCGTGGGCCGAAGGGCCTGTTCTGCGCTGTTCTATGTTCTATAAGAAATAGGAGCAGGAGTAAGCCATCTAGCCCTTCAAGCCTGCCCCGCCATTCAATAAGATCTGATCTGAAGAGATCAGTTCCACTTTCCCGCTTTTTCCCCATAACCCTTAATTCCCCTGTCTGTCAGAAACCTATCTACCTGTGACTTAAATATATTCAGTGAGGTAGCCTCCACCACTTCGAGTTTTTTGAAAAGGTGACCAAAGAGGTGGATAAGGGTAAGGCAGTTGACGTGGTGTATATGGATTTAAGCAAAGAGTTTGATAAGGTTGCCAATGGTAGGCTATTGCAGAAAATGCAGATGCATGGGATTGAGGGTGATTTAGCAGTTTGGATCAGGAATTGGCTAGCTGATAGAAGACAGAGGGTGGTGGTTGATGGGAAATATTCAACCTGGAGTTCAGTTACAAGTGGTGTACCTCAAGGATCTGTTTGGGGCCACTGCTGTTTGTCATTTTTATAAATGACCTAGATGAGGGTGTCAAAGGATGGGTTAGTAAATTTGCTGACGACACCAAAGTCGGAGGAGTTGTAGACAGTGAGGAGGGATGTTACAATTTGCAGAGGGACATAGATAAGCTGCAGAACTGGGCCGAGAGGTGGCAGATGAAGTTTAATACGGAAAAGTGTGAGGTGATTCACTTCGGTAGGAGTAACAGGAGTATAGAATATAGGGCTAATGGAAGAACTCTTAGTAGTGTCGACAAGCAGAAAGATCTCGGTATACATGTGCATAGATCCCTGAAAGTTGGTACCCAGGTTGATAAGGTTGTTAAGAAGGCATACAGTGTGTTAGCTTTTATTGGTAGAGGGATTGAATTTCGGAGCCGTGAGGTCATGTTACAACAGTACAAAACTCTGGTGCGGCTGCACTTGAAGTATTGCGTACAGTTCTGGTTGCCGCATTATAAGAAAGATGTGGAGGCATTGGAGAGGGTGCAGGGGAGGTTTACCAGAATGTTGCCTGGTATGGTGGGAAGGTCTTATGAGGAAAGGCTGAGGGACTTGAGGTTATTTTCATTAGAGAGAAGAAGGTTACAAGGTGACCTGATTGAGGCATACAAGATGATCAAAGGATTAGATAGGGTGGACAGTGAGAGCCTTTTACCTCGGATGGTGATGGCTAACACAAGGGGACATAGCTTTAAATTAAGGGGTGATAGTTATGGAAGGATGTCAGAGGTAGGTTCTTTACTCAGAGGGTAGTAAGGTCGTGGAATGCCCTGCCTGCAGCAGTTGTGGACTCGCCAACTTTAAGGGCGTTCAAATGGTCTGTGGACAGGCATATGGATAACATTGAAATAGTTTAGGTTGGAGGGTCATTAGATTGGTTCCACTGGTCGGTGCAATATTGAGGGCCGAAGGGCTTGTACTGCACTGTAATGTTTTATGTTCTACTTCAATGGGCAGAGAATTCCAGAGACTCACCACCCTTTGAGTGAAGAAGTTCCTCCTCAACTCCGATCTAAACTGTCCCCCCCTTATTTTGAGGCTGTGCCCTCTAGTCCTGCTATCGGGAAGAATCTCACTACCTCTACCCTATCTATCCCCTTCATTATCTTATATGTCTCTATAAGATCCCCCTCAGCCTTCTAAACTCCAACAAGTACAGACCCAGTCTATTCAATCTCTCCTCATAGGCTAACCCACTCATCTCCGGTATCAGCCTAGTGAACCTTCTCTGCACTCCCTCCAAGGCCACGGTAGCACAGTGGTTAGCATTGCTGCTTCACAGCTCCAGGGTCCTGGGTTCGATTCCCGGCTCGGGTCACTGCCTGTGTGGAGTTTGCACATTCTCCTCGTGTCTATGTGGGTTTTCTCCGGGTGCTCCGGTTTCCTCCCACAGTCCAAAGATGTGCGGGTTAGGTTCATTGGCTATGCTAAAATTGCCCCTTAGTATCCTGGGATGTGTAGGTTAGAGGGATTAGCGGATAAAGTGTGTAGGGATATGGGGATGGGGTCTGGGTGGGATTGTGTTCGGTGCAGGCTCGATGGGCCGAAGGGCCTGTTTCTGCACTGTAGGGTTCTATGGTTCTATGTTCATAAGATAAATACAAGATAAACAACATTTAGTCTTAGTCAATTCGTATTTCAATTGTTTGAATTTGACTACTTGCCAAACATGCTGTGTAACACATTCATCATCAAGCTCAAGAGACACTTCTCCACACATGACATTCCTCAGAGATTTGACACATTCAACGCTCGCCAGTTCACCTCCACAGAACTTCAGAACTTTGCACACACATGGGACTTTGATCATATCATAGAACATAGAACATATCATGGGCAGCACCTGATTGGCACAGTCAGATGGACTGGAGGAACAGGCAGTCCACTCAGCCAAGGATCTTCTAGGGAAATGTGCATGGAATCATACATGTTTCTCTGCTCTCCTCCTCAGCCTGAGTAATCTACCATGACAGGGCCTGTCCTCGTCATCACAGTGACTCTTTTCAAGATGCAACAGGACTGCCAAGGCTCTGCTGCAGCCAAACTTGAAACCAATGTGAATGATGCCTTCATGGAACACTGATTTAAAAGCAACAAGCATTGTGATCAAAATGCCCACAAACCTGGCTCTCTAACACCTGGTCAGATGGTCAGGATCCAGACCACATGGCCATGATCTTTTGTAGGTGATTCACAGCCATGCCCTGTAGCCAAACAGTTACCCGGTAACCTCAGGCAGTGCCCAATATGTACAAAACCGCCACCAACCACTACAGATGTCGAATCCAGACCAACAGATAATACAGTGCTTCCAGCATCCGGCCTAGGGTACAGCCCCCTACACCAGTGGACATGCAAACTCCTCCAGAGGCCAACTTATAGAACACACTGATGAAATATTCCGGGTTGCTCAACTTAACGACACCAGTCAGAGAAAGACTACAACACCAACGACCAGTGTAACCACATGCACAGGGCTCCCAAGCAAATCAAACATGAGGTTCCAGGGCTTTATTATCACTTAGCCTAGAACTAGTTATCGAATCTTATCTTTCTACAACAAAAAAGGTGGGTGGGTTGTGGGGATTCGGGGTTGGTGGGGTGAGGGGGAGACATGATGGGCTATGCACCAGTTGCAACAGCTCAATCTGTGCCTCACTGTATATGTAATAGTTCTGCATTGTTAGCTCATTTATCTTATATGTAACACAATGGCCTGTATATTTCCCATTGCACACACTGTCACATCTCATGCCACCAGGTTTTCCAACTAAATGGGAATTATGTAGACTGAATGGTCAGAAAATGAGAAAATGTGATGGCACAATTACAGACGAGGTCACATGGCAGGAGTGCCAGAATTATCCCCATGTGTGCATGCAGAGCACACGTATTGCAACAATTGCTAATCTAGTGAATAAACTACTCTTTGTTAAAAGTCTTCACTGTCAGTGATTCAGGAACCACAATATCCATCTTAAATAACCATGCCTTAAAAAAGATATCTAACCTAATCTTGCTTCTTGGGGTCTATGACAATTATAAGTGCATGTTTTAGTCTTTTTCAAATGTTATGAGGGCCTTAGCCTCAACCATTCTTTCAGGCACTAAGTTTCAGGTCCCCACCATCTTCTGGGTGAAAAAATGTACGCCTCAAATCCCTTTGAATCCTTCTACTAATTATTTTAAATCTATGATCCTGGTTACTATCCCTCTGCTTAGAATCCTTCCTACCCACTCTATTCTGTTCCTCATAATTTTATACATCTCAATTAAATCTCCCTTCAGCCTCCTCTGTTCCATAGGTAAACAACCCCAGCTTATTCAATCATTCATCATGTTAAAAATTCTCCATTCCTGAAAATAAATCTCTTCGGTACCCGCTCGACTGATCAAAGACTCCCAGTTATATGGTGAGCAGAACTGTTTGCAGAGATCTAGCTGTGGTTTGGCTAGTGTGTTACAGAGGGCAGGTTCAGGAGTGATCAAAAACTCTTGTATCCTTCCCCTTATCATCCACACAAGCAGTGTGGTTTTTGGAGAGGAAGATGTGTGTGTTTATATTTTTTGTGGGTTTCAATAAAGAGGATTATTAATTCATGCATTCACCCCAAAAGTCTAAACACTATGTCAATCATGAAGGCCACACTGTCATGAAATGATAAGATGCAATCAGAATGAATGTTTTGTTTTTGCACAAGTAAAATCAAACTGCCATACATTTTGTGAACTATATTTTGGCAGCCACTAAGGAAAAGGAAAGAATAGGGAACAGGGTGTTCTTTGCAATCAATACAATTAGTAGTCGGAGCGCCGTGAGCCAGGAAGCAGGTGAGGTGTGGAAGAAACAGCAGCAAGATAGAGAGAGAGGAGCTACCAATGTCAAGAACCAGTTCAACTGGGGCTGGAAGCAGCAGAAGAGGAGGAGAGAGAGGTAGCCATCCCCAGGAAACAGCTCAGCTAGAGATGAAATTCAGAAGGCAAAAGCCAATTTGTGCAAAAGATCATTTGCTTCTCTGAACCAAAGACTATTCCCAAGTCTTGGTCATTTAAGCTTTATGGTGTGGTAATCAATGGCTAGATTTGATTAGTAGGTTTATGACTGTTGTTTGGGATACAGGGTATCTGCAGAGTTGAGATACATGTGTCACACTTACTTTTCTGCTTTCAGTCTTTGATGGACTTTGTGTTAATTTTCTAAGAAAATATTCTTTGTTGTATTTTATTATCATCCTTCTGCTTTAATTTGCTGTGCAATGAAAGAGTTCTCAGTTCTCACTGTTTCCGCAGATGTTTCTCGTTAATATATGAAAGAACAACTTATCAATGTTTCAGGTTGGAAGACTCTTGTATGTAACATCAGCGGGCATTTATAACACACATGTACTTCAGAAAAATACAGTTTGAGAGAAAAGCGTACTCTTACAAGTTGTAAACAAGAGAATAGTTCATGTTTCTGGCTCACTGTAATTGGATAGCCTTTGTAGGGTCAATAAAGAAAGGAGTTTCTCCAATCCGATAGCCAATCTTTCTACAAGCTGCTATTTCCAATGTTTTGACTGATCTCTGATATTAACAAAAACACTGTTTATGATAAACTTTGATGAAACTTGATTCATTTTTCTTTGTAAGTTATTCATTGCTCTTGTCTGTCTGTCTCTCTGGGTCTCTCTGATTGTCTGACTCTCTCTCTTTGTCTGTCCGCCTCTGTCTGCCTCTGTCTCTCGCCAACTAACTCTCTCTCTCTGTCCCTTCCTCTATCTCTCTGTCTCTCTCTCTCTGTCTCATTCCCACTGTCTCTTTTTCTCTCTCTCTGTCCTTCTGCCTGCCTGATTGTTTGTCTCTTCCTCCCACTTACTCTCCGTCTCTCTCTCTCTTTTGTCTGTCCCCAACTGTGTGTCTCTCTCTCTCAATCTCTCTCTGTCACTCTCACTGTCTCTCTGTCTCTCTCCCTGTCTCTCTTCCTCTCTCTGTCTCTCTCCCTATTGCTGTCTCTCTGACTCTCTCCCTCCCTCTGTCTGTTTCCCTCTCCCTCTCCACCTCCTAAGAGTTTTTGGCAGTGCCCATGTTAACAACACTGAAATGTTTGATGGTTTGAACAGTGGGCTGTGAATATCTGGTTGTGATGATCGACCCCTGTGATTGTGCCTGCTTACATCATCCCTGGCAGCTTTAATAACATGGTCTTCAATGGTTGCCCTGTGGAACCCACCCACTGTGGAGCTGAATGACATTGTGATTAGCTCCAAGTTCATAGAGATTACACTTAGCAGTGCAGAAGCATTGCTGAGAACCCAGGCTGCCTTGAACACTCAATTTTGTTCTGAACACAGGGGCAGGATAATGAGGGCCTTGTTAAAAATGACTCCCTTCACCCCACTTATGGTCACTTGATTACACTCCAGGGAAAATGTCTTGAGTTTTTTTCCCCAAATTTAGGGTGCTATATTGATTCAAATTGACATTATTGCTACAAGTATTTACAGCCCCTCACATCATCTTTCCACAATTTAGATACGGTGAGGAGTCAAATAATCCCAGAAATAGCTTCAGAGAATGCTGGAGATACTCAGCTGGTCAGGTCAGGTGAGTTAATAGGGATGGTGGATGAACTCAGATCAGAGCTGGAGAAGATGAATAATTTTTAATGAAATACTAAGTCTGGAGAAAGGAGTATTAGGAATAGAAATGTATTTATCAAAGATGAGGAAATTACTTGTTGTTTGACCTAAGCAAAAAGGAAGCGACACTTTGTGAAACTCTGTCTGATTGACTTCATAGAAATCATAGAATCCTACAGTGCAGAAAGAGGCCCTTCGGCCCATCGAGTCTGCACCAACCACAATCCCACCCAGGCCCTTCCCCTACATCCCTACATATTTTGCCTGCTAATCCCACTAACCTAAGCAGCCTAGTACACTAAGGGGCAATTTTAGCGTGGCCAATCAACCTATACTTGCACATTTTTGGACTGTGGGAGGAAACCGGAGTACCCGGAGGAAACCCACGCAGACACGAGGAGAATGTGCAAACTCCACACAGGCAGTGACCTGAGCCGAGAATCGAACTCAGGTCCCTGGAGCTGTGAAGAAACAGTGTTAACCACTGTGCTGCCGTGCCGCCGGTGCCAAGTTAGGAGGTGTATGCTTGTAATATTCACTCTGTCAATGAGTAAAGATTGGGTTCAATGTCATCCTTCACCAAATGATTGTAATCCTACTCCTCTCCTCTCCTGAAAGTGCTGACTCTTACTGGGGTACAGTTCCATGGAACCCACTCCCCTCCTCTGTTAAAGGTGCTGCCTCTCACTGGGGTACAGTCTCACTAGCAGCTTCCAACTGGTCAGGTCATGTGTGAGCTGAGAGTGAGCATCAGTGTGGGAAAGAGTAAAAAAACCCTTGCCTGTTTTACTTTATAGCATGCACATTGTGGCTGGATCAGGAATAAACTCTTGATCTAAATCATTCACACAAAGACTTTGATGATCCAACATTCGTCCGGAAGCTGATCCAGGCCCTGGAGCAAAACTGAGTCCAACAGTTGTTTCAATGCATTTTAGGCATCCCTCTTGAAGCAGGAATTAAGATCACCTGGTCATTTTTAGCACATTCCTCTTTACTTAAAGAAGGATATCCTTCAAGTCAAAGAGAGAGAGCGGTCCAAAGCTCAAAAGAGGCCCTGTACCTCAGTGGGTAAAATACAGGTCTGCTACATTAATTCCTGAGAAGGTTGATTGAGTGGAACGGGAATGGGCACATATTCTGTGGTAGTTTAGAAGAAGGAGATGCGACTCCATTGAAATGTGTACAATGTTTAAAATTGGTTTGACATGGCAATGCTGGGAGATAATTTCCCCCTTGACCAGGATATGTAGAACCAGGGGACACAGTCAACCATTTTGGACTGTGATGAGGAGGATTGTTTTCACTCAGGTGATTGACCACAGAGTGAAATATATTGAAGGTTGAGCTTGATAGACACTTGGACATTAAAGGAAAAAGGGAAAGTTCAGGGGAGTGAAGTTAATGTCAGAGATCAGTTATGATTTTATTGAAGAGGGATCATGTGACCTACTGCTGCTTCCATTCCATGTATTTTTAACTATCAACTAGTCAATGTTTGCTTATCCATTGGATCAAACTGTGATCCATTCTGTGGAAGACTCCTCAAAGCTGAAGAATACTGCTTCAGTCACCATGAAGTAGGCTTCATAGTGTTAAATATATTAATAGCAAGTCTTTATTCACAAACCCAAACTACAGAATACAGAATACATACAGGAAAGGGAAGAGCAATCTCCACTCTCCATTTTTACCCACCTCTGGACTGATCCTGACTCTGGGTCATGTACCTGCTTACATCATTGTGTGGGAGATACTGTGCTCAGTCCCACCTTAACCCTGGAGGTATCAGACTTCACTAACTAATAAAGCAAATTGAATTTACATTATCGGAGAGATCAAATTTGTCTGATGTGGCCGATCTGGGAAAGACATCAGTTCAAACTCACTGTCTGGCTCTCTCACGTAAGCCCTGCCATTTCCTTCCTTGTAAAATATCCGTCCCATTTCCATTTCTTTAGTAATTTTAAATAGAGGAATAGTCAAAAAGTGGGTGGGAGAGGGAGTGAATAGGGAAAGAGTTGGGGAGAAAGGGGCAATGGGACAGGGGTGGATGGGGAAAGGGATGGGGGGGAATGGATAGGTAGGTAGGGGGATGGGGAGGAAGGGGAGATGGGACAGAAGTGGATGGGGAAGGGGATGGGGGGGGAACGGGTAGGTGCGTAGGGGGTTGGGGAGGAAGGGGAGATGGGACAGGGGTGGATGGGGAAGGGGATGGGGAGGAATGGGTATGTAGGTAGGGGATGGGGAGGAAGGGGAGATGGGACAGGGGTGGATGGGGAAGGGGATGAGGAGGAATGGGTAGGTAGGTAGGGGATGGGGAGGAAGGGGAGATGGGGAGGAAGGGGAGATGGGACAGGAGTGGATGGGGATGGGGATGAGGAGGAATGGGTAGGTAGGTAGGGGGATGGGGAGGAAGGGGAGATGGGACAGGGGTGGATGGGGAAGGGGATGAGGAGGAATGGGTAGGTAGGCAGGGGATGGGGAGGAAGGGGAGATGGGACAGGGGTGGATGGGGAAGGGGATGAGGAGGAATGGGTAGGTGGGTAGGGGGTTGGGGAGGAAGGGGAGATGGGACAGGGGTGGATGGGGAGGAAAGGGTAGGTGGGTAGGGGGTTGGGGAGAAAGGGGAGATGGGACAGGAGTGGATGGGGAAGGGGATGGGGGGGAATGGGTAGGTAGGTAGGGGGTTGGGGAGGAAGGGGAGATGGGACAGGGGTGGATGGGGAAGGGGATGGGTAAGAACGGGTAGGTGCATAGGGGGTTGGGGAGGAAGGGGAGATGGGACAGGGGTGGATGGGGAAGGGGATGGGTAAGAACGGGTAGGTGCGTAGGGGGTTGGGGAGGAAGGGGAGATGGGCAGGGGTGGATGGGGAAGGGGATGGGGAGGAATGGGTAGGTAGATAGGGGATGGGGAGAAAGGGGAGATGGGACAGGGGTGGATGGGGAAGGGGATGAGGAGGAATGGGTAGGTAGGTAGGGGGTAGGGGAGGAAGGGGAGATGGGACAGGGGTGGATGGGGAAGGGGATGGGGAGGAACGGGTAGGTGCGTAGGGGGATGGGGAGGAAGGGGAGATGGGCAGGGGTGGATGGGGAGGAAAGGGTAGGTGGGTAGGGGGTTGGGGAGAAAGGGGAGATGGGACAGGAGTGGATGGGGAAGGGGATGGGGGGGAATGGGTAGGTAGGTAGGGGGTTGGGGAGGAAGGGGAGATGGGACAGGGGTGGATGGGGAAGGGGATGGGTAAGAACGGGTAGGTGCATAGGGGGTTGGGGAGGAAGGGGAGATGGGACAGGGGTGGATGGGGAAGGGGATGGGTAAGAACGGGTAGGTGCGTAGGGGGTTGGGGAGGAAGGGGAGATGGGCAGGGGTGGATGGGGAAGGGGATGGGGAGGAATGGGTAGGTAGATAGGGGATGGGGAGGAAGGGGAGATGGGACAGGGGTGGATGGGGAAGGGGATGAGGAGGAATGGGTAGGTAGGTAGGGGGTAGGGGAGGAAGGGGAGATGGGACAGGGGTGGATGGGGAAGGGGATGGGGAGGAACGGGTAGGTGCGTAGGGGGATGGGGAGGAAGGGGAGATGGGCAGGGGTGGATGGGGAAGGGGATGGGGAGGAATGGGTTGGTAGGTAGGGGATGGGGAGGAAGGGGAGATGGGACAGGGGTGGATGGGGAAGGGGATGAGGAGGAATGGGTAGGTAGGTAGGGGGTTGGGGAGGAAGGGGAGATGGGACAGGGGTGGATGGGGAAGGGGATGGGGAGGAACGGGTAGGTGCGTAGGGGGATGGGGAGGAAGGGGAGATGGGCAGGGGTGGATGGGGAAGGGGATGGGGAGGAATGGGTTGGTAGGTAGGGGATGGGGAGGAAGGGGAGATGGGACAGGGGTGGATGGGGAACTTTACAGGAACCTTGTCAGGCCTCATTTGGGGAGGAAGGGGACATGGCATTGAGACTTTCTGGCCATTGCCTGACTGTTCATTCTGGTTTCTCAGTGGGATGTCTGAAAGTTTTTTTTAATGCAGGACTAGTGGCTTTGGTTTTACTTTATTTTTATTCATTCAAGGGATGCGGGGATTTATTGTCCAATCCTAATTGCCCTTGAGGAGGTGGCAATGAGCTACGTTCTTGAACTGCTGCAGTCCACGTGGTGTAGGTACACCCACAATGCTGTTAGGGAGGGAGTTCAGGATTGGATCCAGTGAGAGTGAAGGAATGGTGATATATTTCCCAATCAGGATGGTGAGTGACTTTGAGGGGAACTTCCAGGTGGTGTTCCAGGGTATCTGCTGCCCTTGTCCTTCTAGGTGGCAGTGCTCATGGGTTTGGAAGCTGCTGTTGCTGCAGTGCACCTTGTAAATTGTACACACAGCTGCCACGGTGTTTCGGTGGTGGAGGGAGTGAATGTTTGTGGTACCAATCAAGCAGGCTGCTTTGCCTGGATGGTATTGAGCTAATTGAGTGTTGTTGGAGCTGCACTCATCCAGGTAATTGGAAAATATTCCACCACACTCCTGATTTGTGCTTGATAGACATGCTTTCGCAAGTCAGCAGATGAATTACTTGCTGCAGACTTCCCAGCCTCTGACCTGCTCCTGTAGCTACAGTATTTATATGGTTGGTCCAGATCGGTTTCTGGTAAACGGTACCCACCAGGATATTGATAATGGAGATCTGCAATTGTAATGCCATTGAATGTCAAGGAGTGATGGTTAGTATAAACAATCAGGTGTCGTCCACATTTTGAGTTCCTTCAATGCAACCTGGAACTTAGAATCATAGAATCCCAACAGTGCAGAAAGAGGCCATTCAGCACCGACCACAATCCCACCCAGATCCTAGTCCTATAGCCCCACAAATTTACCCTGAAACTCCCCCTGCACTAAAGGTTCATTTAGCATGGCTAGTCAACTTAACCTGCTCATTTTTGGAACGTGGGAGGAGACTGAAGCACCCAGAGGAAACCCACGCAGACGCAGGAAGAATGTGCAAACTCCACACAGACAGACTAGAATTGAACCTGAGTCCCTGGCACTGAGAGGCAGCAGTGCTAACCACTTCGCCACTGTGCCGCGCCGATGATTTTCCAGTCTGAATCAGGACTTCTAAGAATGTCTGAAAATTTTCTTTTGTGCTTGATAGTTTCAAATGTGAGCAATGTGTACCCTGACATTCTATCTCACACGTTCAATTTGACCTTCCTTCAGTTTACATAACACTGGGTAGTGTCAGCCATGTGTCATTCTTGTCTCTGAGCCAGAGGTTTACAGGTCCATCTCCCAGTGCAGAGACCAGGGAGATGTGGTGGCACCTTTATTATTCTCACTAGATGAACCCAAAGTAATGGGTTCAAATTCCACCAAAGCACATAGTGAAATTTGAATTCAATTAAAACCTGGAATTAAAAGTCTAATGATGACTATGGAACCATTATTGACTAATGTAAAAATTCACCTGGTTCACTAATATTCCTTAGGAAAGTAAATCTACTGCCCTTACTTGGCCTAGCCGATATGTGACTGTAAAATGATTGACTCTGAATAGCTACTTAGTGTGTGGGAAATCCAGGATGAACAATAAATCCCACTTTAACCAGCGAGACCCACATCCCCTGAAAGAATTTAAAATATATGCTTCAGATTGAAGACTCTGGTGCAGTACTGAAGGAGTGCTGCACTGTCTTTTTAGTAGCATATTAGCTGTGGTACAAAAGTACTACACTTTAAAAATAGTTAATTAATTATAAAACTATTTGGAATGGTCTAAGGTTATGACACGAGCTATTTAAGTGCAATATTTTCCTATTTAATCCTATTTAATCATATTGTGACAGGACACAAAAGAAGGCTATTCAGCCCATCTTGCCCATGATGGCCCTTTGAGAGAACTATCTGATTAGTCTCATTCCCATAGCCCTGCTGTGATATCTTGGAAAGAGCAGTGATTACCAAGTGAAGTAGCTAAAGAATTATTTATCAACAGAATAACTATATACAGAGAGTGAGAAAGATGCTACCAATTACTTCCCGATTGGCCTGATGGGTCTCATGACCCTCCAAACCCTTACTTCTTAAAAAGGTTTGCGACTACATCCCTCCCCCTTTTAGTCCCTTTTAATACACATCAAGGAATGTTAAACTATTTACAATATAACACCATAAACAAATTCTTTATCACAGTCCATTATAAAGTCAGTACATCAGGGTATTTCATCTCACTCTGGGAGTGGTGCAGCTTAATATGTGATGCCTTAACAGCAGGAGTAGATTTGGTTTGACTTTTGGAAAATGGACTTCCAATTTGTAAAAGTACATCAGAGCAAATCAGTTCTCCAGTTCTTACTGGAATACTGCTCAACCCTTGCTTTGGCTGATTTGTTTCCTTACTGCATGAAGTTGTTATTGGAGGAATTACACAGTTCTCACTCAAGTGTGTCCAAGATGAAAATATTGGCTTTGGAGTCCCATCACGCCTTTATTTACACTCCCCATGTTAGACTTATTTCTGCTTCTGTCAATAGTTCTTCTTTGTGGCAGTATTTCTCACCCAACACACTAGCTGGTCTCTCAACAGGTCATTAAAGGCAGAATCACATTCACAATTTTCAGCTGTTTGCCTCAACCTCATCATGAAAGTTGCTATCACCTCCCTGGAGGCTCTTTCTACTGAATTAAACTTATATCTTTGCATAGTCACTGAGGGCTTTGAGTGAAACTGACCGTAACACTCTCTTTTCCTTTTCTATGTACAGTATGCTTTGTCCGTATAGAGGACCAAGAAACAATACCTTTCACTGTATATGTGACAATAATAAATCAAATAATGAGCTTTTACTATTTTTATGAATTCTTGAAAGGTTTTAGGGTCATCCAGAGGACTCAGGCTCCTAGTCAACACCACAGGCTACTAACAGAATTATCCACTGACTCTCCTCCCCCCTCCTAGTTTTGTTTGATTTCACAGATGTTTGATATATTGAACCTGATCCTCCAAATTTGGGTTGAATGGTTCAAGCTTTCTGATTCAAGGCATTTGGATAACTCACTGATACTGAATAGATGTTCCTCCAAAACCTTATACATTAGGTCTGCTCCTCCAGTTACTAAACCTCTTCTTAACGTTCTCAGCTCCAGGAGAACAATCCCCACTTCTCCATAAAACTGAAGTCTCTCATCCCTTTCTCAACCTCCAAAACTCTGACATCCTTCTTAAGAACATAAGAACATAAGAAATAGGAGCAGGAGTAGGCCATCTCGCCCTTCGAGCCTGCCCCGCCATTCAATAAGATCATGGCTGATCTGTCGTGGCTCAGTTCCACATTCCCGCCCTCTCCCCATAACCCTTAATCCCCTCTCTTATCAAAAACCCATCAACCCTCTTCTTAAAAATATTTAGCGAGGCAGCCTCCACCACTTCAACGGGCAGAGAATTCCAGAGATTCACCACCCTTTGAGTGAAGAAGTTCCTCCTCAACTCCGTTCTAAACTGCCCCCCCTTTATCTTGAGGCTGTGCCCCCTAGTCCTATTGTCTTTTCCGAGTGGGAAGAGTCTCTCCAGAGGCAGCACGGTGGTTAGCACTGCTGCCTCACAGTGCCAGGAACCCAATTTTGATTCCCAATTTGGGTCACTGTCTGTGTGAAGTTTATACATTCTCCCCGTGTCTGTGTGGATTTCTTCTGGGTGCTCCAGTTTCCTCCTGCAGTCCAAAAGACATGCTGGTTAGGTGCATTGGGCATGCAAAATTCTTCCTCAGTGTACCTGAACAGGTGCCAGAGTGTGGTGACTAGGGGATTTTCACAGTAACTTCATTGTATTGTTAATGTAAGCCTAGTAGTGACACTAATAAGTAAACTTTAAACCCAGAATTGAACACACTAATATTCCAGATGAAACTTAAAGAGTTATTTCTAAAGGTTTAACGTTAATTCCTTGTTTTGAAATCTCTGAAATTCCCTATGCTTTTTTTTAAATTGTTTGGGATATGGGGAAAAAGCAGGAGAGAGGGACTCAAAGAGTTCCTTTTATTGAGAGCCAGTATGGGCAAATGGGGCTGAATGGCTTCTTTCTATGCTGTAACCATTCTAAGAAAAGCTTTCTCCTGTATCCTTTTCAGATTTGTGCACTCTCCACTCTTTCTGTTCTTCCACCCCTATCAAAACTGCACCTTTTAATCAATGTTGCCTCATTTCATTTTACCATTACTGATTCCAATCCTTCTCGATAGCTGTCAATTGCTCTGTCCTAACTTGTTAATGTGTTTTGTTCACCACCACAGACTGGCTGTCATGTTTCATTTGATAAGCTCCTGTGAAGCCATTAGGCATGTTCGTTGCATTCATGGTGACACATCAATGCAAATTGTTGTTGTTGCTGTGGTTTGAATCATTCCACTCTGTCTCATCTAAAACAACAACTCTGGGCTTGTTTCATTTCCTCTCTGTCACCTACATGTCACTTTGGTTGAGGGAAAATTAAAATATGCTGATCACTGAAGCCAGCAGCAAGAACAATTATTTTCAATTTAATTATCCTCCGCTGATTAAAGCAAAGTTCATAAAATACCGGGTGTCAAACGCCTGGTGTTTAATATTAAATTACTATTATTCGGATAATCCAAACACACAGCATTTGTTTAAAAGCAAAATCATGCACATATTGGGCATGTGAAATAAAAACAAAATTTGGGATGCTCAGTAGGTCTACCTATCTATCTGCCTACTTATTACCTGTCTATCCATGCCCTCCAACTATCTGTCTCTATCAATTGTCAGTCCATTCTCTATCTATTCTCTATCTTCCTATACTCTTTCTCTACATTCTCTATCTCTATCAATTACCTATCTTATGCTGTTCCAGTTATCCCTCTCTGTATCTACCTACTGATACCTCTATCCTCTCATTTTTGATCTTCTATTTTTCCTCTATATCTAAACTATACCTCACTACACATCCTGTATCTATTCTCCAGCCCTCTATCATCTAACCATCTCTCTATCCTTTATCAATCTATCTCTCTCTCATCTCTCGTGGTTAACTGCCTCTCCTTGTTCTTCTTAAGCTGCATGCACCTTTTTAGGATGGCACAGTGATTAGCGCTGCTGCCTTACAGTACTAGGGACATGAGTCGATTCCAACCTTGGGTAACTGTCTGTGCACATTCTCTCCCCTTCTGCGTAGGTTTCCTCCTGGTGCTCTAGTTTCTTCCCATAGTCCAAAGAGGTGGATTGACCATATTTAATTGACCTTTAGAGTCCAAAGGTGTGTAAATTAGGTGGATTAACCATGGTAAATGTGTGGGGTTATGGGATAGGGCAGACGGGTGTGACTGTAGCTGAGGCAGGTAGGGGGATCCAGAGAGCAGGAGTGTCAGCTTCTGCAATCACCCAATAGGTTTGAGTTTCTTTCGCCTTGCTTGGATGAGAGTGTGGACTGCAGGTTAGATGAGCTGACTGGTGATGTCACTGGGAAGCCACTCAAGTGGGGGCAACACAGATGAATGTAATGGAAATTGGGGACAGTACAGTGAGGGAATTGATATTGTTCTCTGTAGAAAACAGCAAGACTCCACAGAGCTGTGTTGACTGCTGGTATCAGGGTTCAGGACACCCGCTTTGGGCTGCAGAGGAACTAGCAGTGAGATGGGGAAGGTCTCATGGTCATGGTCCTTGTAGGTATCAACAACATAGGCAGTAAGAACATGGAAGGAGGTTCTGCACAGTCAGTATGAGGAATTAGGCACCTAATTAAGAAGAGGAATCTCAAAGGTCATAATTTCTGGATTATTACCTGAGTTACATGCAAATTATCACAGAACAAATAAGATTAGGAAAATGATTGAAAGGCTAAAGGATTGGTGTGAGAGAAGTTAGTTCCAGTTCATGAGGAGCTGGTACCAGTACTGGGGAAAGTGGGAGCTGTACTGATGGGAAGGTTTACATCTGCACTAGGCTAGGGCCTGTAGTGAGCTGCATAACTGGGGAAGTAGGGAGAGTTTTAAACTGAATAATGGAATCAAAGGATCAAATATGGAAAGATGTTGTATACCAAAGAGTAGGGATAATATGTATGTGACACTTGGGAAGGACAGGAAGTGAGGAAAAGTTGGAGAGGTGTCTCTGTTAATTAATTATGGTATTAGCACATTGGAGAGGGAGTCCTAAATTCAGGAAACCAGGATGAGGAAGCAGTTTGAGTTGAGATGAGGATTGATAAAAGCAAGAAAGTCACTTGTGGGAGTGGTTTATAGGTCGCCTAATTATAACACCATGGTAGGAGAGAATATAAAGAAAGATAATGGGAACTTGTCAGAAATGTACAGCAACAATCATAGGGTTTAATCTACATATAGACTGGAAAATCAGGTGGGCAAAGGTAACATAAATGAAGAGTTCACGGAATGTTTTTGGGACAGTGTCTTTGGGACAATTCCGGGGCTAACCAGGGAGCAGGCTATGCTCAACCCGGGAAGGGTGAAAAGGGTGCAGAAGAGATTTACCAGGATGTTACCTGGGCTGGAGAGTTTTAGTTCTGAAGAGAGATTGGATAGACAGGGGTTGTTTTCCTTGGAGCAGAGGAGACTGAGCGGGGACATGATTGAGATGAATAAAATTATAAGGAACATAGATGGAGTAGATAGGGAGAAACTTTTCCCCTTGGTGGAGGGATCAATGACCAGGGCACAGAGATTTAAGGGAAGGGCAGAAGGTTTAGAGGAAAGACCTTTTCAGCCAAAGAATGGTGGGAGTCTGGAACTCACTGCCTGAAAAGATGGTGGAGGAAGAAACCCTCATAAGCATTGAGATGTGCACATGCCATACCAAGGCATAAGGGGCTATGTATCAAGTTGTGAAAATGGGATAGAGTGGTTGGATGGTTTGTCTTTTATCAGTGCAGGTGAAATGGCTTGAAGGGCTTTTTCTGTGCGGTAGACCTCTATTACTCAAAAATTTTCCAAAATTCCCCAGATTCAGGGAAGTTCCATTATATAGAAGGGTTGAGGCTCCAGGCATGAAGGAAGGATCTAACAGGGAAGGTCCTTCTCACTAACCACCAAACTACATATTGGCCATATTTGAAAGTTCAGGCAATGCCAAGTGATTTTGACAGCCTTCAGGGAACCGTCTGACAAGGTCCACCATTCTCCTCCAGAAGAGTCACTTCACCATTGGCAGTATGCTTACAACTGCCAAGCCTTAAACCCTCTCACTTCTCAATCTTTCCCTATCAACATGCTTCTTCACCAAGCTTTAATTTGCCTGACCTAACATCCTCTCCCATGGCTCAGGTCTAATCATTCTCTCTCTCATGTTTAATAATGCTCTGGTGAGCATTGCTTTATTATTTTAAAGTTATCCTTCAATCTATTTAGTGTTGGTTGTCTGTGTGTGCCGTGAAGCACACACACAATCCTTCCAGCACAATGGTTCTGCACGCTCCTAAGTGCTAATTTCAGTTTATTTGGTGTACCTAGATAGATTATCCAAGTCCACAATTTATGAGTAAGCATTTCAGTACATTTATAAGAAGTGGAATGTTAATTGCACTACATCTCCTGATTACCTTAGATCTAATGGCCCAACCGAACAAATGATTCCCGTAGTGAAATCCCTAATTCTCAAATGTAAATGGAACAAGCAAGATCGACACATTTAGTTCTGAAGAAGAGTCAAATGGACTCAGAATGTCAACTCTGTGTCTCAATCCTCAGATGCTGCCAGACCTACTGTCCAGCATTTTCTGATTTTATTTAAGATCTACACATCATAATTTTTGATTCAAGAGCTACATGCTCAATTATTCCATCCCTGGCTCAGCTCATGCTTGGCAGACCAGTGTGTACCAATTTACCTACTGTTACCCATTCTACTCTCTCAGAAACTAGACAGCAACTGTTAAAATGACAAGGGAAGAAGCCCTAGTGCATAATAAAAACACAAATACAAAATTTCCAGATTCCCACAGAACGACCATGGCAACTAGTTGAGATTAGGAGAATTTGTTCAAAATTCCTTACTCTGAGATTATGTCCTCTCATCTCAGACTCTTCTACAGGATGAAATAACCTCTCAGCATAAGATAAGAACATAAGAACTAGGAGCAAGAGTAGGCCATCTGCCCCGTGGAGCCTGCTCCACCATTCAATAAGATCATGGCTGATCTTTTCTTGGACTCAGCTCCACTTACCTGCCCATTCACCATAACCCTTAATTTCTTTCCTGTTCAAAAATTTATGTATCCCTACTTGACCCTATCCCTATTCAATGAGGTAGCCTTAACTGCTTCATTAGGCAAAGAATTTCACAGATTCACAACCCTTTGCGTGAAGAATTTCCTCTTCAACCTAGTCCTGAATCTGTTTATTTTGAGGCCATGCACCCTAGTTCTAGTTTTACCTGGCAGTGGAAGCAACTTCCCTGCTTCTATCTTATCTATTCCCTTCATAATCTTATATGTTTCTATCAGATCTCTCCTCATTCTTCTGAATTCCAATGAGTATAGCCCAGTCTACTCAGTCGCTCCTCATAAGCCAACCCTCTCAACCATAGAACCATAGAACCCTACAGTGCAGAAACAGGCCCTTCAGCCCATCGAGTCTGCACCGAACACAATCCCACCCAGACCCTATCCCCATATCCCTACACATTTTACCTGCTAATCCCTCTAACCTACACATCCCAGGATACTAAGGGGCAATTTTAGCATAGCCAATGAACCTAACCCGCACATCTTTGGACTGTGGGAGGAAACCGGAGCACCCGGAGAAAACCCACGCAGACACGAGGAGAATGTGCAAACTCCACACAGGCAGTGACCCGAGCCGGGAATCGAACCCAGGACCCTGGAGCTGTGAAGCAACAGTGCTAACCACTGTGCTACCGTGCCGCCCCCCCTCAACTCTGGAATCAATTTAGTGAATCTCCTCTGCACCCTCTCCAGTGTCAGTATATTCCTTCCCAAGTAAGGAGACCAAAACTGTACATAATACGCCAGGTTTGGCTTCACTACCACCTTATACAGCTGCAACATAACCCCACTGTTTTTAAACTCCATCCTTCCAGCAATGAAGGATAAAATTCCATTTGCCTTCTTAATTACCTACTGCACCAGCAAATCAACTTTTATGATTCAAGCACAAGGACACCCAGATCCCTCTGCACAGCAGCATGCTGCAATTTTTTACTATTTAATAATAGTCCATTTTTGCTGTTCATAGAATCATAGAAACCCTACAGTGCAGAAAGAGTCCATCTAGCCCATCAAATCTGCACTGACCACAGTCCCACCCAGGCCCTATCCCCATATCCCTACACATTTACCCACTAATCCCTCTAACTTATGCACCTCAGGACACTAGGGGGCAATTTTAGCATAGCCAATCAACCTAATCCGCATATCTTTGGATTATGGGTGGAAACAAGAGCACCCGGAGGAAACCCACGCAGACACAAGGAGAATGTGCAAACTCCACACAGACAGTAACCCAAGCCTGGAATCGAACCCAGGTCCCTGGAGCTGTGAAGCAGCAGCGTTACCGTGCCGCCCTATTTTCCTACCAAAATTGATGTCCTCACATTTATCAACATTGAACTCACTTAGATTATCTATATCCCTTTGCATACTTTCAGCATCCTCTGCACGCTTTGCTCAGTTACTCTTTTAGTGTCATCTGCAAATTTTGACACACTACACTTGGTTCCCAACTCCAAATCACCTATGTAAATCATAAAACACTGATCCTTGAGGCACACCATTAGTCACTGATCACCAACCAGAAGAGCACCCATTTACCCTCACTCTTTGCTTTCTGTTAGTTAACCAATCTTCTATTCATGCTAATACATTACTGTAACACCGTTCACCTTTATCTTATGCAGCAACCTTTGTTGTGACACCTTGTCAAATGCTTTCTGGAAATCCAGATACACCAGGTCCACAGTTTCTGCATTGTCCACTGCACATATAATTTTCTCAAAGAATTCTACCAAATTAGCCAAACATAACCTGCCCTCCATGAACCCCTGCTGCATCTTCCCAACGGCACAAGTTATATCCAGATGTCTTGCTATTTCTTCCTTGATGATAGATTCAAGCATTTCCCTACTACAGAAGTTAAGCAAACCAGCCTATAGTTACCCACCTTTTTAAAACATTTTCTGTTTTCCAATCTGCAGGAACCACCCCAGAGGTCAGCGAATTTTGGTAAATTACCAGTAGTGCATTTGCTATTTACCCCGCCATCTCTTTTAGTACCCTGGGATGCATTCCACCAGGACCAGGAGACTTGTCTACCTTTAGCCCCCATTAGCTTGCCCAACACTACCACTTTCGTGGTAATGATCATTTCTAGATCCTCACCTGCATTAGGCTTCTTGTCATCAATTTTTGGCATGTTATTTGTGTCTTCCACTGTGAAGACTGACACAAAATACCTGTTCAATGCCTCAACCATTTCCTCATTTCCCCTTCTCATCCTCTAAAGAACCAATATTTACTTTAGCCACTCTTTTTCATTTTATATATTTATAGAACCTTTTGTTATCTGTGTTTATATTCTGAGCTAGTTTACTCTCATAACCCATCTTACTTTTCTTTGTAGTTTTTTTCGTGACTCTTTGTTGACCTTTAAAGATTTCCCAGTCCTTTAGTTTCCCTCTAATCTTGCCACCTTGTATGCATTTTCTTTCAATTTGATACCCTCCTTTATTTCCTTAGATATCCATGGCTGAATATCTCTTTTTTTACAGTCCTTCCTTATTACTGGTATATTGCTGAGTACTGTGAAAAATCGCTTTGAAATCCTCCACTGTGTCTCAATTGTTCCATCATAAAGCTTTTTCTCCCATTCTACCTTAGCCAACTATTCCCTCATCCCACTGTAGTCTCCTTTGTTTAAGCAAATGACACAGGTATTAGATTTTACCTTCTCACACTGAATCTGTATTTTAAATTCAACCCATGCTGTGATCACTTCTTCCGAGAGGATCCCTAACTGTAAGATCATTAATTCAAAGAGTCATCTGGACTCGAAACGTCAGCTCTTTTCTCTCCTTTCAGATGCTGCAAGACCTGTTGAGATTTTCCAGTGTTTTCTCTTTAGGTTTCAGACTCTAGCATCTGCAGTAATTTGCTTTTATTTAGATAATTAATTATTCCTGTTTCATTACACAGGACCAGATCTTTGCACCCTCATAGGTTCCATTACATACTGTGCGAGGAAGCTATCGTGGATATATTCTATGAACTCGTTCTCAAGGCTGACTTGACCAACCTGGTTTGACCAATTGATATGTAGATTCAAATTCACCAATGATAATTGCTGTACCATGCTTCAGTTATTTCTTTGTTTATTTTTCACCCCACCGTGATGTTATTATTTGGTGGCATTTAGACTAAGCCTATCAGTGACTTTTTCTCCTTACTATTTCTAATTTCCATCCAAATGGATTCAACTTTTTTCTGTAGAACCTATATCATCTCTCACTACTGCCCTTAAATATCAGGGCTATACTGCCTCCCTTACCTTCCTATCTGTCCCTCCAAACAGTCTGATGTTTAATTCCCAATCATGACCATGCGGCAGCCATGTCTCTGTAATGGCCACCAAATCATACTCATTCACGATGATTTGTGCTGTCAACTCAATTACCTTGTTTCGAATGCTGCGAGCATTAGCCTTCATGCTAATTTTTGTACCTTCTTTTTGAATTTTAACACCTCCATTAATAACTTCCATTAACTCATTCCATTTGCCTTCCCTGTTAGCCACTGAACTTAATTCCAGCTTTTCATGGTTTATGCATAAGGATTCATTCTGTGATACAGCTTTCTGCAGTATTTCTTTCAAATCTTTTATTCTTCCTAGTGCGTATCTTCACATTTTCCTGCATTAGATTCACAGAATTAAGAAAGTACAGCACAGCAACAAATCTTTCGGCCCATTATGTTGTGCCGATCATGATGTCAAATTAAACTAATCCCTTCTGCCTGTCCCTGCTGCATATCTCTCTAGTCCTTGCATATTCATGTGCTTACCTAAAAGCCCCTTAAGTGCCCCCATCGTATCTGCCTGCATCACCACCCCTGGCAGTTGTTTCCAGACATCTCTCTGCATACAAAGCTTGTCCCTCACGTCTGCTTTGAAATTTCCCCCTCTCACCTTAAGTGCATGCCCTTAGGTATTAAGCATTTCAACTCTGAGAGAAAGGTTCTGACGGTCAACCCTATCTATGCCTTTCATCATTTTGTAGAGTTCTACCAGGTCTCCCCTCCATCTGCCAAGTTTTTCCTATTTACTTCATCCAATTATGTGGCTCTGTAGATTCTGTGTCACGCTCAGCATTTGCCTTCCCACCTATTTATGTGTCATCCACAAACTTGGCAATATTATATTCACTTCCCTTGTCTAACTCATTAACATATATTGTAAATAATTTGGGCCCCAGGACTCCACTAATTACAGTTGCCATTTTGAAAATGCCTCTCTTATTCCAACTCTATTCGTTAGCCAATCCTCTACCCATGCTAGCACACTACTGGCAACACCATGGACTCAACTAATTAAGTAGCCTTTTGTGCAGTACCTCATCAAACAACTGTTGGAAATCCAGGTATATTACATCTACTTGCTCTCCTTTATCTATCCTGTTCATTACCATCTCAAAGAATCTAATAAGTTTGTCAGGCATGATTTCTCCTTCATGAAGCAATGCTGACTCTGCTTGATTACATTATGTATTTCTAAATGTGCTGCTATTGCATCCTTTATAATGGATTCTAACATTTTCCCCAGTGATAGAAGTTAAACTAACTGTCCTATAGTTATCTCTTTTTTGGTCTCCCTCCCTTTTAAATAAGGCAGTTGGCAGTCTTCCAATCTCCTGGGACCTTTCCAGAATTTAAGAATTCTTCTGAGATTATTATCCATGCATCCACTGCCTCTGTAGCTATTTCCTTTAAGAACATAAGAACATAAGAAATAGGAGCAGGAGTAGGCCATCTGGCCCTTCGAGCCTGCCCCGCCATTCAATAAGATCATGGCTGATCTGTCGTGACTCAGCTCCACCTTCCCGCCCTCTCCCCATAACCCTTAATCCCTTCTCTTATCAAAAACCCATCAACCCGTTTCTTAAAAATATTTAGCGAGGCAGCCTCCACCACTTCAACGGGCAGAGAATTCCAGAGATTCACCACCCTTTGAGTGAAGAAGTTCCTCCTCAACTCTGTTCTAAACCGCCCCCCCTTTATCTTGAGGCTGTGCCCCCTAGTCCTACTGTCTTTTTTGAGCGGGAACAGTCTCTCCACCTCTATCCTATCCATCCCATTCATCATCTTATACGTCTCAATGAGATCTCCCCTCATTCTTCTAAACTCTAACGAGTACAAGCCTAGTTTATTCAGCCTCTCCTCATAGCTCAATCCCCTCAACTCCGGTATCAGCCGAGTAAACCTCCTCTGCACTCCCTCCAGGGCCAAAATATCCTTGCGCAGGTGCGGCGCCCAAAACTGCACACAGTACTCCAGCTGCGGCCTCACCAATGCCCTATACAGCTGCAGCAAGACCTCCCTACTTTTATATTCAATCCCCCTCGCTATGAAGGCCAGCATCCCATTCGCCTTCCTGACCACCTGCTGCACCTGCAAGCTGGGTTTTTGCGACTCATGCACAAGGACCCCGAGGTCCCTCTGCACCGTCGCCTGCTGCAGTTTTTCGCCCCGTAAGTAATAGTTCTTCCTACCATTCCTCCTACCAAAGTGGACCACCTCACACTTGCCAACATTAAATTCCATTTGCCATTTCCTGGCCCATTCGCCCAGCCTATCTAGATGTACCTAGGATGCAAACCATCAGGTCCAGGGGACTTATCGGCCTTTTGTCCCATTAGTTTCTCTGGTACTTTTTCTCTCATGATAGTGAATATACATACTTCCTCCTCCCCAAAGTTCTGTCCCTTAATTATTATTTTTGGAATGCTATTGGTATCTTCCACCATGAAGACTGACACAAAATATTTATTTAACTTCCCTGCTATTATTTATCCAGTCTTATTCTCTAAGGAACTTATGTTCACTTTGCCTTCTCTGTTCCTTTTAATATGTCAAAAGAAGTTCTTATTGACTGTTTTATATTACTTGCTAGCTTACCCTCATAGTTTATCTCATCCTTTTGTTGATTTTTAAAAATATTCCCAGTCCTCAGGCTTACCACTAATCTTTGCCACGTTGTGAGCTTTGTCTTTCAGTGGATGAAATGGAGGAGGGAATTCATGGTCTGAAGTTATTGCACTCAGTGTTGAATCCTGAGGGCTGTACCATCCTAACTAGAAAATGAGCTACTGCTCCTCCAGCTTGCAATGGGCTTCATTGGAGCATTGCAGCAGGTTGAGGACAGAAATGTTAGCATAAGAGCAAGATGGCAAGTTAAAATGGCAAGCAACAGGAAGGTTGGGGGTTATTCTTGCAGACTGAATGAAGATGTTCCACAAAGTGATCACTCAGTCTGCTTTTAGTCTTCTCAATATAGAGGAAACTACATTGGGAGCAGTGAATACAGCAGACCAGATTGAAGGATGTGCAAGTGAAATGTTGATTCACCTAAAATTGTTTGTGGTCTTGGACTGAGAGGAAGGGCAGGTAAAGGGGCAGATATTACACATTCCGTAAATGCAAGGGAAGATGCTATGTGAAGGGGATGCAATGTTGAGGGTAATGGAGGAATGGGCCAAGGTAACCTGAAGGGAAAGGTTCCTTCAAAATTCTGACAGGGGAGATGAGAGATAGATGTGCACAGTGAGTGCTGCCTGACTGTGAGGAGTGCTTTTGGAGTTGGGTGAAAACAGGGAGTTAGGTGAAACAGGCAGCAGAGGCCACGAGAGAGAGTGCTGATTGGTAAGTCCCACAAATCAGCAATCTCTCTTGTGGCCTCTGCTGCCTGTTTCACCTGTTTTCACCCAACTCCAAAAGCACTCCTCAGTCTGGCAGCACTCACTGTGTAGTCAGAGCACTGTGAGGCCTTGTTTTATAGGCACAACTTACAAAGCCCTAGAACTGGTTTGAACTAGTTGTACAAAGTATCTGAACATTGTGTTCCAGAAGACAGTCACACCTGTTAGATTAAATACCTTGAATTCCGTCAGTGGACAGGGACAGGAGGGTGAGCCGGGTAGAGGGGTCCAGGAAGTGGAGTTGCAGGAGCCTCAGTCCCTGAATTTGCCCAACAGGTTGAAGATTCTTTCTTGCTTCCTGTGTGAATGGGAGAGGGTACTGCAGGGAGGATGAGCAAACTGACCACAGCACTGTGATACAGGGAGTCGTTTAAGTGGGGGGAGATAAAAGAAATGTTGGGAATAGTATAGCTTGGGTCATTGACACTGTTTTCTGTGACAGGACTGAGAATCCCGTAGGTTGTATTGCCTGCTTGGTGCTCAGGTTTGGGATATCTCACCTGGTTGCAGAGCAGCTTGAAGTGGGAGGGTAAAGATTCAGTTGCTACATGTGTACGTGTCATTGATACATGTAAGTACCAATGACACAGGTAGGACAGGGACAAAGGTTCTGCTAAGGGAGTACGAACAGCTAGGAGCTAAATTAGAAAGCAGAACCAAAAAGATAATAATCTCTGGATTACCACCTGAGCCATGAGCTAATTGGCACAGGGTCAATTAGATTAAGGAGGTAAATTTGTGACACACAGATTGGTGTGGGCAGAATGGGTATGAATTCATGGGACATTGGCACCAGTATTGAGAAAGAAGGGACTTGTTCTGATGGGACAGGCTTCACCTGAATTGTACTGGTACCGGAGTATACATAGAACATAGAACATTACAGCACAGAACAGGCCCTTCGGCCCATGATGTTGCGCCGATCTGTTACAAAAACAATGACCCATTAGCCTACACTAATCCCTTTTCGTCCATAAACCTATCCATAGATCTCTTAAACGCCCCCAAACTAGGCGCATTTACAACTGCAGCAGGCAGGGCATTCCAATCCTTCACCACCCGCTGGGTAAAGAACCTGCCCCTGACATCCGTCCTGTAGCTACCCCCCCTTAATTTAAAGCCATGCCCCCTCATGCTAGCTTTCTCCATCCGAGGAAAAAGGCTATCACTGTCCACCCTATCTAAACCTCTAATCATCTTATATGTTTCAATAAGATCCCCTCTTAGCCGCCTTCTTTCCAACGAAAACAACCCCAAATCCCTCAGTCTCTCCTCATAGGACCTCCCCACCATACCAGGCAACATCCTAGTAAACCTCCTCTGCACCCTTTCCATTTTGCAACCTATCTAAGTCTCCCTGCAGACTATGACACCCTTCCTCACAATCTACCACACCTCCGACTTTGGTGTCATCAGCAAATTTACTAATCCACCCAACTATACCCTCATCCAGATCATTAATAAAGATTACAAACAGCAGTGGCCCCAATACAGATCCCTGAGGCACATCACTCGTAACCGAACTCCATGATGAATATTTACCATCAACCACCACCCTCTGTCTCCTATCTGATAGCCAATTTCTGATCCAATTTCCTAGATTACCCACAATCCCATACATCTGCATTTTCTGCAGAAGCCTACCATGGTGAACCTTATCGAACGCCTTACTAAAATCCATATATACCACATCAACTGCCTTGCCCCCATCCACCTCTTTGGTCACCTTATCAAAAAACTCAATAAGGTTAGTAAGGCACGACCTACCCGCTACAAAACCATGCTGACTATTTCTAATCAATTCATTACACTCCAAATAACTATAAATCCTATCCCTAATAATTTTTTCTAAAACCTTGCCCACAACAGAAGTAAGACTCACCGGTCTATAATTCCCGGCAAAGTCTCTGTTCCCCTTCTTAAACAATGGGACAACATTGGCTGTCCTCCAATCCTCCGGGACTACACCAGAGACCAATGACGACCTGAAGATCAGAGCCAGAGGCTCTGCAATCACCTCTCTAGCCTCCCAGAGAATCCTAGGGTAGATCCGATCCGGACCAGGGGACTTATCTATTTTCAACCCCTCAAGAATATCCAGCACATCCCCCTTATCAACCGTAATACTGTCTATTTTACACCCCTGCAACCCAGTGTCCTCCTCAGCTATATTCATATATATGGAATATATATATTCTATATATATTCTATATACGGAACAAGGTACATGAGCTTATTGCGCACATTGAAATTGGCTGGTATGATATTGTGGGCATCACAGAGATGTAGCTGCAAGGGGATCAGGGCTGGGATCCAAATATCCAAGGACATACATCCTATTGGTAGGGCAAGCGGATTGGCAAAGGGGGCGGCGTTACATTGTTAGCAAGGAATTACGTTAAATTGATAGCAAGAAGTGATATAGGATCAGAGGCATAGAATCTCTGTGGGCGGAGTTCAGAAATCGCAAAGGTAAAAACTTCCTGATGGGAGTTATGTACAGGCCCCCTAGCAGTAGTCAGGATGTGGGGCAGAAAATAAATCAGGAGATAGAAAAGGCATATAAAAAAGGCAATATTACAATAGGGAAATCAGGTAGGTAGTGGATCCCAAGACAAGGAATTTGTGGAAAGTCTAAGAGATGATTTTTTTGGAGCAGTTTATGAAAAAGCCTACTAGAAAACAAGCAATTCTGGATTTGGTGATTTGTAACGAGGCAGACTTGATTAGGGAACTTAAGGTGAAGGAACCTTTAGGGAGCAGTGACCACAATGTGATAGAATTTACCCTGCAGTTTGAGAGGGAGAAGGTGGAATCAGATATAACGGTATTACAATTAAATAAAGATAACTGTAAAGACATAGGGAGGAGCTGGCCAGAGTTAATTGGAAAGGGAGCTTAGCAGGGAAGACAGCAGAATAGCGATGGCCGGGGTTTTTAGGAGTTATTCAGGAGGCACAATAGAAATTCATCTCAAGGAGGAGGAAACATGCTCAGGGGAGGATGAGGCATCCTTGGCTGACAAGGGAACTCAAGGACAACATAAAAGAAAAAGTATACAAAGTGGTGAGAATTAATGGGAAGCCTGAGAGGATTGGGAAGCCTTTAAAAGCGAGTAAAGGACAACTTAACTAAAGAAACTAAATAAGGGGGGAGAAGTTAAATAATAAGTTAAGGGACCATGGTGTTAAGGGTAAGATCCTGGCATGGATAGAGGATTGGCTGACTGGCAGAGGCAGAGAGGGGCGATAGAGGAGTCTTTTTCAGGATGGCAGCCGATGACTACTGGTGTGCCTTGGGGGTCGGTGCTAGGGCCACAACTTTTCACAATATCCATTATCAATTTGAAAAAAGGAACTGAGTCTACAGATGATACAAGATATGTAGAGGGACAGATAGTATTGAGGAAGTGGGGGGCTGCAGAAGGACTTGACAGGCTAGGAAAGTGGGCAAATGGAATACAATGTGGAAAAGTGTGGGGTTATACATTTTGGAAGGAGGAATAGAGGCATAGACTATTTTCTAAATGTGAAAGTGCTTAGGAAATTAAAAACACAAAGGGACTTGGGAGTTCTTGTTCAAGATTCTCTTAAGGTTAACATGTTGGTTCAGTTGGCAATTAGGGAGGCAATGCAATGTTAACATTCATGTCCAGAGGGCTAGAATACAAGAGCAGGGATGTACTTCTGAGGTCGTATAAGGCTGTGGTCAGACCCCATTTGGTGTATAGTGTGCAGTTTTGGGCCCTGTACCTAAGGATATACTGGCTTCGGAAAGGGTCCAGAGGAGATTCACAAAAATGATTGCTGGAATGAAGAGCTAGTCATTTGAGGAATGGTTGAGGATTCTGGGTCTGTGCTTGTTGGAGTTTAGAAGGATGAAGGGGGATCTTATTGAAACTTACAGGATGTTGCGAGGCCTGGATAGAAACTAGAACCAGAGGGCACAGACCAAAGGAATGATCCTTTAAAACAGAGATGAGGAGGAGTTTCTTCAGCCAGAGAGTGGTGAATCTGTGGAACTCTTTGCCGCAGAGGTTCTGGAGGCCAGATCATTGAATGTCTTTAAGACAGAGATAAATTGGTTCTTGATTAATAAGGGGATTAAGTGGTCTAACTCAATGGGTTTAATTCGATGGGTCGAGTGATATAATTCTGCTCCTATGTCTTATAGTTTAGTGGTGGCATCATGATGGAGTTGATAAAAATGGTATTGTAATGTATTGTAAATAGTTCTACTTCTTCTGAAAGTGGAAAAGTATGTTAAAAAAGGGGGATGTTGTAATATGCCTTTAAAGGATTGCAGTGTGATGTTACTTGAAGGAAAGTGTGTCATTTGATCACAATTTTAGTTTCACTCTGCCTGTGAGCAAAACACTGATGAAGCCAAGCTTCCTAACTTTATGTAAATGTTCCTATCTGCCTCGTCTCAATGAATGATCCCACAACATGTCTTCACATTCCATATATAATTATAGCGACATGACAGTAATGCCATTAAATGTCAAGGGGTGATGTTTAAATTCTCTCTTGTAGGAGATGGTTATTGCCTGGCGTTTGTGTGGCGTGAATGTTATTTGCCACTTGTCAGCTCAAGCCTGAATATCGTCAGGTCTTGTTGCATTTGAACACGGACTGTTTCAGTATCTTAGGTATAGCTAACATTTTGCAGTTTTCAGTGAACATCCTCACTTCTGACCTTATAATGGAAGGAGGGTCATTAATGAAGCAGCTGAAGATGGTTGGGTCTAGGACACCACCCTGAGGAACTGGGGCTAAGATGTCCTGGGGCTAACTGGGGTTATCATAACTGGGGCTATGATGTCCTGGGGCTAAGATGATTGACCTCCTTGATGTCATCCTTGGTGAAATGCTGCCTTGATGTGGCGAAAAACTGCAGCAGGCGACGGTGCAGAGGGACCTCGGGGTCCTTGTGCATGAGTCGCAAAAACCCAGCCTGCAGGTGCAGCAGGTGGTCAGGAAGGCGAATGGGATGCTGGCCTTCATAGTGAGGGGGATTGAATATAAAAGTAGGGAGGTCTTGCTGCAGCTGTATAGGGCATTGGTGAGGCCGCAGCTGGAGTACTGTGTGCAGTTTTGTTCGCTGCACTTACGCAAGGATATTTTGGCCTTGGAGGGAGTGCAGAGGAGATTTACTAGACTGATACCGGAGTTGAGGGGGTTGAGCTATGAGGAGAGGCTGTATAAACTAGGCTTGTACTCGTTAGAGTTTAGAAGAATGAGGTGAGATCTCATTGAGACGTATAAGATGATGAATGGGATGGATAGGATAGAGGTGGAGAGACTCTTCCCGCTTAGAAAGGATAGTAGGATTAGGGGACACAGCCTCAAGATAAAGGGGGGGTAGTTTAGAACAGAGTTGAGGTGGAACTTCTTCACTCAAAGGGTGGTGAATCTCTGGAATTCTCTGCCCGTTGAAGTGGTGGAGGCTACCTCGCTAAATATTTTTAAGACGTGGGTTGATGGGTTTTTGATAAGAGAGGGGATTAAGGGTTATGGGGAGAGGGCGGGAATGTGGAACTGAGCTAAGACAGATCAGCCATGATCTTATTGAATGGCGTGGCAGGCTCGAAGGGCTAGATGGCCTACTCCTGCTCCTATTTCTTATGTTCTTATGTTCTTATGTCAAAGGCAGTCACCTCACCTCAAGGGTTCAGCTCTTTTTTCCATGTTTGAACCAAAGTTGTAATGAGGTCAGAAGCTGAACTACCTTGGCGCAAATGAAACTGAGCATCAGTGTGCAGGTTATTGTTGAGGAAGTGTCACTTGATAACCCTGTTGATGACCCCTTCCATTACTTTAGAGTAGATTGATGGGGCGGTAATGGGCCAGAATAGATTTATCCTGTTTTTGTGTACAGGACATAACTGGACAATTTTCCACCTTGTTGGGTAGATGCCACTGTTGTAGCTATATAGGAACAGTTTAACCAGGGAAGCAGCAATTTCTGGAGCACAAGTCATCAGGGCTATCAGTTTTATCAGTGTGTGTGTGTGCGTATATGTGTGCATGTGCATGCATACATGTGTAAATATAAGCATGTGTATAAATATTTGCGTGCCCTTGACTGTAAATGTTTGCATGTGTAAATATTTGTGTGTGGAAATGTTTGTGTGTGTAAATGTTGCTGTACTTCTGTGTGTGTGTGTGTATGTGTGTGTGTGTCTGTGTAAAGATGTGTGCGCGTCTGAAAGGGAAGGAGAGTCAGGGATAATGAGACACTGATCACCATGTGAGATGTGAGTGGATATGTTTAAGTTGTTGTTCACTGCCCCCTCTGGTGCTTCTCTGTTCTGTCAGTGACTGAGCGCAAGTCCCTTACTCTTTCTCTCTCTCTCTCTCTCTCTCTAGAAGAAATCTCACTTTAGAGTGCACCCAGAGCTGACACCAGAAGCTCAGGTAAGTGTCAATTGTATCTGATGTGCGACAGTGACTGTGTGTGTGTTTTTGAACAGTTTGCTGTAGGATTTAAGCTCTGTTGTGTGAGAGCTGGCTCCCTTGAGGACCAAGAGAGAAGGATTTACACAAAGACGATCTGTGTGAGATTGTTAAGCAGCCGACAGCCTGTTTCTGCATCAGTCTATTGGTAGCTGACGAACACTTCAGGAGCAACATTCAATTGGAAAAAAGATGCTTCAATCTGCCGATCATTCTTTGTAAGAGAATGAACAGGTTCAGGATCTTTGAAAAGATAATTTGACAAAAACGGATAGAAATTTATTGTTTCAAAGTGTCGAACTGCCAGACTAATCTTCTTTAAGTAGAAGTTGCATCGGCTCTGACTTCTGCTTGATTCTGGTTTAAGCTTCAGGTAATAGGCGAGGCCAGAGAACAGACTAAAGAATACCAGCAGCTTAGTTTAAGCCAGCACAGTGAATGTTTCCAGTTCCCATACAGTAGAAGGGGATAAGGAGGGTGGGAGCTCAGCAGATTCATTGCTCCTGCTCCAACATTGCCAGCAGTTTGACAGGTGAATTGCACTGTGGCAATAAACTGGTCAGCACAATAGCAAGGAACCATCATCGAAGATTCACATCTACTCACACAAAGTGGCTCCTGGTAAATCTCTAACTGATGCCTTGAAGCAAACAGAAAAGGTATTTCCCCATCTAACTCGCCTTTAGGTGACTGTGTAACAGTTGTGTGAAAGAATTCCCCATAAACAGAAACCTGGCACCAAGTACCTTCATCTACAAATATTCTCTCTTTATGCACACTGCCTCTAAATGGAGTATGAGTTCCACACACATTGATTCTCAGTGGGTAGTGATTCCACATATGCTGATGCTCACCAGGGTACGGGTTCCACACACTGACTGTCATTAGGGGACAATTCCACACACACTGACTCTCACAGGAATATAGTAACACACACACTGAGTCTCACTGGGATACAGTAACACTCACTGGGGCACTACTTCCATACACATTGACTCTCACGGGGGGTGCGAGTTCCACACACACTGATACTCACTCGGGTACGGTTTCCACATACACTGACTCTCACTGGGGTATAGGTTCCAACGCACTGACTCTCATTAGGATAAGGGCTCCATACATACTGACTCTCACTTGGGTACGGAGTTCCACACACACAGTGACTCACCGAGGTACAGGTTCCATATACACTGACTCTCACTGGGGTATGGATTCCATGCGCACTGACTCTCATTGGGGTACGGGTTCCACACACACTGACTCTCACTGGGGTATGGGTTACACACACACTGACTCTCATTGGGGTACGGGTTCCACACACACTGACTCTCATTGGGGTATGGGTTACACACACACTGACTCTCATTGGGGTACGGGTTCCACACACACTGACTCTCACTGGGGTATGGGTTACACACACACTGACTCTCATTGGGGTACGGGTTCCACACACACTGACTCTCACTGGGATATGGGTTACACACACACTGACTCTCATTGGGGTATGGGTTACACACACACTGACTCTCATTGGGGTATGGGTTACACACACACTGATTCTCACTGGGGTATGGGTTACACACACACTGACTCTCACTGGGGTATGGGTTACACACACACTGACTCTCATTGGGGTACGGGTTCCACACACACTGACTCTCACTGGGATATGGGTTACACACACACTGACTCTCACTGGAGTATGGGTTACACACACACTGACTCTCATTGGGGTACGGGTTCCACACACACTGACTCTCACTGGGGTATGGGTTACACACACACTGACTCTCACTGGGGTATGGGTTACACAAACACTGACTCTCACTGGGATATGGGTTACACACACACTGACTCTCACTGGAGTATGGGTTACACACACACTGACTCTCATTGGGGTACGGGTTCCACACACACTGACTCTCACTGGGATACACACTGACTCTCACTAGGGTACAGGTTCTACACATGCTGACTCTCACTCGGGGTTCCACATACACTGACTCTCACTGGGATACAGTTCCAAAAACACTGACTCTCACTAGGGTATGAATTCCACACACACACTGACTGTCATTGGGGTACGGGTTCCGCATGCATTGACACTCACTGGGGTACAGTTTCACACACACTGATTCTCATTGGGGTACGGGTTCCGCATGCATTGACACTCACTGGGGTACAGTTTCACACACACTGATTCTCATTGGGGTACGGGTTCCGCATGCACTGACACTCACTGGGGTACAGTTTCACACACATTGATTCTCATTGGGGTATGGGTTCCACACACACAGACTCTCACTGGGGTATAGTTACACACACACTGACTCTCACTGGGGTACAGTTTCACACACACTGGCTCACACTGGGGTACAGTTACACACACACTGACTCTCACTGGGGTACAGTTTCACACACACTGGCTCACACTGGGGTACAGTTTCACACACACTGGCTCACACTGGGGTACAGTTTCACACACACTGGCTTTCACTGGGGTATAGTTACACACACACTGGCTCACACTGGGGTACAGTTTCACACACACTGACTCTCACTGGGGTACAGTTTCACACACACTGTCTCTCACTGGGGTACAGTTTCACACACACTGGCTCACACTGGGGTACAGTTTCACACACACTGGCTCACACTGGGGTACAGTTTCACACACACTGGCTCACACTGGGGTACAGTTTCACACACATTGGCTCACACTGGGGTACAGTTTCACACACACTGACTGTCACTGGGGTACAGTTTCACACACACTGGCTCACACTGGGGTACAGTTTCACACACACTGTCTCTCACTGGGGTACAGTTTCACACACATTGGCTCACACTGGGGTACAGTTTCACACACACTGTCTCTCACTAGGGTACAGTTTCACACACACTGACTCTCACTGGGGTACAGTTTCACACACACTGTCTCTCACTGGAGTACAGTTTCACACACACTGGCTCACACTGGAGTACAGTTTCACACACACTGGCTCACACTGGAGTACAGTTTCACACACACTGGCTCACACTGGGGTTCAGTTTCACACACACTGGCGTACAGTTTCACACACACTGGCTCACACTGGGGTACAGTTTCACACACACTGGCTCACACTGGGGTACAGTTTCACACACACTGGCTCACACTGGGGTACAGTTTCACACACACTGGCTCACACTGGGGTACAGTTTCACACACACTGGCTCACACTGGGGTACAGTTTCACACACACTGGCTCACACTGGGGTACAGTTTCACACACACTGGCTCACACTGGGGTACAGTTTCACACACATTGGCTCACACTAGGGTACAGTTTCACACACACTGGCTCACACTGGGGTACAGTTTCACACACATTGGCTCACACTGGGGTTCAGTTTCACACACACTGGCGTACAGTTTCACACACACTGGCTCACACTGGGGTACAGTTTCACACACACTGGCTCACACTGGGGTACAGTTTCACACACACTGGCTCACACTGGGGTACAGTTTCACACACACTGGCTCACACTGGGGTACAGTTTCACACACACTGGCTCACACTGGGGTACAGTTTCACACACACTGGCTCACACTGGGGTACAGTTTCACACACACTGGCTCACACTGGGGTACAGTTTCACACACATTGGCTCACACTGGGGTACAGTTTCACACACACTGACTCTCACTGGGGTACAGTTTCACACACACTGGCTCACGCTGGGGTACAGTTTCACACACACTGACTCTCACTGGGGTACAGTTTCACACACTGGCTCACACTGGGGTACAGTTTCACACAGACTGTCTCTCACTGGGGTACAGTTTCACACACACTGTCTCACACTGGGGTACAGTTTCACACACACTGGCTCACACTGGGGTACAGTTTCACACACACTGACTCGCACTGGGGTACAGTTTCACACACACTGGTTCACACTGGGGTACAGTTTCACACACACTGTCTCTCACTGGGGTACAGTTTCACACACACTGGCTCACACTGGGGTACAGTTTCACACACACTGGCTCACACTGGGGTACAGTTTCACACACACTGGCTCACACTGAAGTACAGTTTCACACACACTGGCTCTCACTGGGGTACAGTTTCACACACACTGGCTCTCACTGGAGTACAGTTTCACACACACTGACTCTCACTGGGGTACAGTTTCGCACACACTGAGTGTCACTGGGGTACAGTTTCACACACACTGTCTCTCACTGGGGTACAGTTTCACACACACTGTCTCTCACTGGAGTACAGTTTCACACACACTGGCTCACACTGGGGTACAGTTTCACAAACACTGACTGTCACTGGGGTACAGTTTCACACACACTGTCTCTCACTGGAGTACAGTTTCACTCACGCTGACTCTCACTGGGGTACAGTTTCACACACACTGGCTTACACTGGAGTACAGTTTCACTCACACTGACTCTCACTGGGGTACAGTTTCACACACACTGTCTCTCACTGGAGTACAGTTTCACACACACTGACTCTCACTGGGGTACAGTTTCACACACACTGTCTCTCACGGGAGTACAGTTTCACACACACTGGCTCTCACTGGGGTACAGTTTCACACACACTGGCTCACACTGGGGTACAGTTTCACACACACTGGCTTACACTGGGGTACAGTTTCACACACACTGGCTTACACTGGGGTACAGTTTCACACACACTGTCTCTCACTGGAGTACAGTTTCACACACACTGGCTCACACTGGGGTACAGTTTCACACACACTGGCTCATACTGCGGTACAGTTTCACACACACTGGCTTACACTGGGGTACAGTTTCACACACACTGGCTCACACTGGGGTACAGTTTCACACAGACTGTCTCTCACTGGGGTACAGTTTCACACACACTGGCTCATACTGCGGTACAGTTTCACACACACTGGCTCACACTGGGGTACAGTTTCACACACACTGGCTCATACTGCGGTACAGTTTCACACACACTGGCTTACACTGGGGTACAGTTTCACACACACTGGCTCACATTGGAGTACGAGTTCTACTCAGTGGGTGTGACTTTTCCACCCTGTTATGCTGGTCGAGTGGAATAGCGGGGCGGGAACTATAAGCGGGTGACTAAAAATTGAATTCCCGCCCAGGGTCTGTCAGGTCCTGATTCTGGGGAATTGCGAGTGGCTGATTTTAACATTCGTGCCCAAATTTAAACGTCTTTTAGGTGCCTTCTCCCTGGAGAGATGAAGGTTGAGAGGCGACCTGATAGAAGTGTATAAGATGATGAGAGGTATAGGTTGGGTGGATTCTCGGAGGCTATTTCCCAGGGCTGAAATGTTCGCTACGAGAGGACACAGCTTTAAGGTGCGGGGAGCAGGTACAGAAGAGATGTCAGGGGTAAGTTTTTCACTCAGAGGGTGGTGAGTGAGTGGAATCGGCTGCTGTCGGTGGTGGTAGAGGCAAACTCGCTGGGGTCTTTTAAAAGACTTCTGGATGAGTACATGGGATTTAATGGGATTGAGAGTTATAGATAGACCTAGTAGTAGGGATATGATCGGCGCAACTTGTGGGCCGAAGGGCCTGTTTGTGCTGTAGTGTTCTATGTTCTATGTTTTGCAAGCTCCGGATACTATTGTTTGGGTTCACTTGGATTTCCGACTTTGCCGGTGAAGGTTCCCACCAACTGGGATCACAGCTGGTTCCGTACAACAGGGACCAGAAATCTTGGACTTGCCAGTGGAACCAGGAGGCATTGAGGCCCCCCGGGAAGTCGGGGCAAGGGGGGCAGTGCCCCTTGGGCAATGCCAGCCTGACACTGCCAGCCTGATATTCACCAGGCACCCTGGCACTGCCCACTGGGCACACTGACTCTCACCAAGGTACTGGCTCCACAGGGTACAGGTTCCACGCACTGGCCAGAATTTTCCAGCCATTCATGCAGTCAGGGTTCTCCGGTCCTGCCGGCAGTGCAACCCAGCCTGCGGGTTTCCCAGCGTGTGGGACAATGTCAATGGAAATTTCGAGCGGCGAGGCCAGAGAATCCTGCCAAAATCAAACAATGTGCCAGCTCCCACCGGAAGGGAATATGCAGCAGGGACATCAGAGTATTTCACCCATTGAGTCTCGCTGGGGTATGGGTTCCACATACACTGACTCTTGTTGGGTTACAGGTTCCACAGACACTGACTCTCACTGGCATACGGGCTCCATACACACTGGTCAAAATTCTCTGTAAAGAAGTTAAATCTTCTTCTATAACAATCAAAACCTCTGTATATATGAGAAAAATCCAAACTCCCTGTTCAAACGTCTCTGTAGAGCAGTCAAAAACTCTTATATATAGGGCAACACTCCTTGTATAAAGGTCAAAACTCCCTGCATAAAAGTCAAACTCCCAGTATAAAGGTCGGAACTCCTGTACGAAGGTCAAAATCGCTTTATAAAGGCCAAAACATGCCTGTACAATGGTTAGATTTCATGTAAAATGGTCAGTACAGCTGTATAAATGTCGGAAATTTATACCTAAATGGCAATCTCTCTTGCACAAAGGTCAGGATTCCATGAATAAAGGTCAAATTGCCTGTCTGAAAGTCAATATTTGCGTAAAGGTCAAACTCCCTGTATAAAGGTCAACCTCCCTGTATAAAGGTCATTCTCCCTGCATAAAGGTCAACCTCCCTGTATAAAGGTCAATCTCCCTGAATAAAGGTCAACCTCCCTGTATAAAGGTCAATCTCCCTGTATAAAGGTCAAACTCCCTGTATAAAGGTCATTCTCCCTGCATAAAGGTCAACCTCGCTGTATAAAGGTCATTCTCCCTGCATAAAGGTCAACCTCCCTGTATAAAGGTCAATCTCCCTGTATAAAGGTCATTCTCCCTGCATAACAGGCAGGATCCCCTGCACATAGGGCAGGATTCATTGCATAACGATCAAAGCTCCTCTATAAAGATCAGTGCCGGAATTCTCCAACCTCGCTCATGGCTGGGATTGTCCGGTCCCGCTGCAGAGAGTGGAGTTTTGGCTGAGTGCCAAATTCTCCATTCTGACTGGCGGTGAATTGTGATAAATGAAATTTGGAGAATCCCAATCCAAAACTCCCTGTATATCGATCAACACCCCCACCCCCACGCTAATATGGTGGTCAAAACAACCTGCAGCCAGTGGCACCACAATCATTGCAGACTGTTAAGGTTAGGTGACCAACCTCACTCATGGTCATGAGTGGCATTTATGTGACATGAATGTTGCCCATCACTGCTCAGGCCTGATCGCGATGGTATTGTTGGACTACTGAAGTTGGTCTGGGCTGTGTTGAGCATGTTTTTGAGGATATGACCAGGTTTGTAGTTGAGAGCAATCTAGAAGACATTGTCTGTGTGGATTCTCAAAAAGTTTTTGACAAAATACCGTAACTACAGGGCGATTTACAAGATAGAACCTGGTATAATGAGTGATATTGGCTCTGATGAGTTGAAAGATTGAAAACTCTGAATCAGATTGTGGTTCTAGGTGACTGAGCTGACCTGTTCAGGGGCAGGTCACCAGAGTTGTTTCACAGGGTTTGGAGTTGGGACATGTTTTGCCAGATTGCAGATAGTACGAAGATTTGTGCCGATGTCAGGCCTGTACAGAAGGTTGCAAACTTTGATTGGAGCTAGCTTATAGATTCACAGAATCTTCCGCAGAAAGAGGCTATTCAATCCCTTTGTACTCTTACTGCTTTTTAAGAGAGGGATCCAACTCTTCTGCTCTGCAAATGTTTCCTTTGAGGTAATTTATCCAAATGTCTTTCAAAACTTATGATTGACTCTGGTTTTGCCACACTTTCAGTTTATTCATAACAATTGCTCGGTCCAAGATCTTTCCCTATTACCATAGAACATAGAACATTACAGTGCAGTACAGGCCCTTCGGCCCTCGATGTTGCGCCGACCAGTGGAACCAATCTAATGACCCCCCAACCTAAACAATTCCAATGTTACCCATATGCCTATCCACTGACCATTTGAACGCCCTTAAAGTTGGCGAGTCCACAACTGCTGTAGGCAGGGCATTCCACGCCCTTACTACCCTCTGAGTAAAGAACCTACCTCTGACATCTGTCCTATAATTACCACCCCTTAATTTAAAGCTATGTCCCCTCGTGTTAGCCATCACCATCCAAGGTAAAAGGCTCTCACTGTCCACCCTATCCAATCCTCTGATCATCTTGTATGCCTCAATTAGGTCACCTCGTAACCTTCTTCTCTCTAATGAAAATAACCTCAAGTCCCTCAGCCTTTCCTCATAAGACCTTCCCACCATACCAGGCAACATCCCGGTAAACCTCCTCTGCACCCTTTCCAATGCCTCCACATCTTTCTTATAATGCAGTGACCAGAACTGTACACAATACTCCAAGTGCGGCCGCACTAGAGTTTTGTACAGTTGCAACATGACCTCACGGCTCCGAAATTCAATCCCTCTACCCATAAAAGCTAACACACCGTACGCCTTCTTAACAACCTTATCAACCTGGGTGCCAACTTTCAGGGAGCTACGCACATGTACACTCCTTAATCTCTCCTTAATCTTCTCTGTTCTCAACATGGCCCACTTTCTTCAGTCTTTCCATGTCACTGGAGTCTCTCTCTCTCCAGTGTGTTGTACAGTTTTGATTGCAGTTCACCATGTCTGAAGAAGTCCTCATTGTCACTTGTATATTAACTGAATCTTTTTGAAGGTGATGATTTTGAAAGGTGTCTAAGGAACCTTGGTGAGTTTCTGCAGTGTATCTTGTAGATGGAATGCATAGCTTCTACTGTGTGTGAAGGAAGTGAATGTTTACAGATACTGGGCTGGGCAGTCTTGAAACTGGGAGTGTTTCAGATTTGACTTTTAGACCTGTTCTCAGGCAGCCCCGTACATGCTCTTCCTGCAAAAATATCTGCGATTCTGAATCATGCTGCATAAGCCTGTGGATGGGGCTTAATGCGCCCAAAACCCTGCAGCTCCAATTGATGCCTCCAACTGCATACGCGTAGGAAAATAAGATAGTCTGCTGCTTCCCTGCCACCTCCATCCCAGGCCAGATGCCTCCCCCCGATCCCCCACATACATTGTCCCACCCCACAACATTACTGACGTCCTTACCCTGCACCCAAACTGATCACGGAATCCTCCCCCCCACCGATCTCAGGCAGGCTGGCAGCGGCCCCCACCCCTTCCCCCCTAACTGGAATGCCTGAATCAGATTTTTGTAGAGCCTGTCTGTTTCACGCTGATGCTGGATGGGCAAATGCGGTGGTAAATGGGAAAGTGCCAGTAAGGTCAGACATGAAGCCCGTTAAACCAATTTAAATACATACAAATACATTTAAATGGCTGTCAAGCCCACTTCAGGTGCAGTCCCAATTGTGGCCATTTTCGGACCTTGGTAAAGGTGGAACCAGTGCAGAAGCGGGCACAGATCCTGCTACTTGCCTCACACCTGACTAACACGATAGTTAGTACTGCTGCCTCGCAGTGCCAGGGCCTCGGGTGACTGTGGAGTTTGCACGTTCCCCAATCGACATGGCTTTCCTTTGGGTGCTCCAATTTCCTCCCATAGTCCAAAGGTGTGCAGATTAGGTGTATTAGCCACGCTAAATTATCCCTTAGTGCCTCAGCGTCCCAAGATGTCTAGGTAATTTCATAGGGTTATGGGGATTGGGGAGCAGGGGCCTGGGTGGGTTGCTCTTTTGGAGGGTCAGTGCAGATTCAATGAGCTGACTGGCTTCCTTCTGCACTGTAAGGATTCTATGGTCCCTATCTGCCAGCCACGAATACTTTGTGCTTCCAACCATTTGAGAACGCCACCAACTGTAAATTCTCCATTTGACTTGGAAATATATCGCTATTCCTTCACGGATACTGGGTCAAAATCCTGGAACTCCCTAACACCACTGTAGATGTACCAGCACTACATGGACTGCAGTGGTTCAAGAAGGTAACTCAGCACCATCTTCTCAAGGGCAACTAGGGTTTGGGAATCGTGGGCAGCCTGTCAGAGATACCCACATCCCCAGAATGAAAGGGGGTTTGATCCCTAGAAAGGGGGGTGATGGGGAAGGACTAAGATCATGACCAAGTCAAGTTGAATGCTTGTGAAAATTCTTTAGAAAACCTCAGAGACGGACCAATGGCCAACCTTGGTTTGAACTTCCTTTCCAAATTAGGAGGGAAAGAGAGCAAAGTGGGAGTCAGAGGAAGGGGAGGAGAGGAGCATCATAAAGTCATAATGACACAGAATGGGGCCACACAGCCCATCCAGCTCTATGCTAGCTCTCTGTAGACCAATCCAGTGTGTCCTATTGCCTTGCTCTATCTCCGTAGCATGGAAAGTTTATTTCCCCCTCATGGCCATTTCATTTCTTTTTTAAATTGTTGATGGTCTCTGTTCCCACTACCATGGCAGGCAGTGGGTTTGTTCGACTCTGAGCTTCAATGGCTGTAGGCTGAAGTAGCATTCACTGGTGTTAAACCGGCATGTCACATTGACTGGCACCATCGTCTGCCTACTCAGCATGCAACAGTGGCCAATCACACGTGTGTGCATAGAAATTGGACAAAAATGTTGTGTGCTCCTGTTGTGTGTTAAGGAGCAATGATCTCTTGAAACCTTTGTCATGTATATGGGGTTTAATGGAATTGGGGGTTATAGATAGGTCTATAGATTGGTGGGGTTGATGTGATCGGCGCAACTCGAGGGCCGAAGGGCCTGTTTGTGCTGTTATGTTCTATGTGGGCCTATTTATCCCTATACACCGTATCTTAGATTGGAGGCTGCAAAAGGAGGAGGGGGGAGGGTGAGGCCAAGAGGAGATAGTGGAGGGGAGGCAGGGGGTGGAGGAGGACAGGGGAAGGGAGGAGAAAAGTATGAAAGGTAGGAAGGGAGTGAAGGAGTTGGGGGGGGGAGCGGCAGTGAGAGGAAGAGAGGAGTGCGTGGGAGAGGGGAGGGGGGAGTGGGAGAGGGGAGGGGGGAAGGGAGGTGTGGGAAGGAGATGGCGAGTGTGGGGGGAAGTGTGGATGGGGGGGGCAACAAAGGGTGTGTGGAGGGGATGATGGAGTGGTGGAATGTGGGAGGGGAGCGGTGGAATGTAGAGAGGGGTTGGAGGGAATGGGACGGGACAAGGGTTGGGTGATGCCAGAAATCCCAGTAACTTTCTGTCACATCTCTCACCTGTGAAAGAGAGAAATAATTTGAACATTGAGGAGGACATTGTCAGCAATGGGCAGAAGGAAGTTAAACTGAGAGACGTGAAATGCAGCATTCTGGAAGGAAAAACGAAATACAATGTAAATGAAATTTTAAACTGGTTCCAGAGGGAACAAAGAACAAAATCAGCCCGGGAAACAGGCCCTTCGGCCCAACGAGCCCGCGCCACCATCTCAACACCACCAGTCCACCTCTCTACCCACGACCCCTGTCTTTCACTGTTTGCTGGAGCAGAGAGAGAACTAAGAATTTACCTGTTAAAAACCTGTTTAAAATAAGTTTAAAGCACTTTGTTCTTTGTAGAACTGTTTAAAGCATTTATTTTATTGTATTTACTGCTAGTTTAGAACCGAGTTGTGGACGAGGCTGCTTTAATTTAAATTAATTATCAGGGCCACACGGTGAAGCCTTTCACTGTTTGCTGGAGCAGAGAGAGAGCTAAGAATTTACCTGTTAAAAACCTGTTTAAAATAAGTTTAAAGCACTTTGTTCTTTGTAGAACTGTTTAAAGCATTTATTTTATTGTATTTACTGCTAGTTTAGAACCGAGTTGTGGACGAGGCAGCTTTAATTTAAATTAATTATCAGGGCCACACGGTGAAGCCTTTCACTGTTTGCTGGAGCAGAGAGAGAGTTAAGAATTTGCCTGTTAAAAACCTGTTTAAAATAAGTTTAAAGCACTTTGTTCTTTGTAGAACTGTTTAAAGCATTTATTTTATTGTATTTACTGCTAGTTTAGAACCGAGTTGTGGACGAGCCTGCTTCAAATCAGCGCCAGGTTTAAAAGGAGGCCTGGTGTAGACAGCGGGCAGCGTCTGAGCGGGCAGTGGAGTGAGAGGGAAGCAGAGTGAGCTAATAGGGCTTAATATCAAAAAGGGTTGGAAGGAAAAAAGGACAGGTGAGTTCGTTTGAAAAAAAACAAGGAAAAAAAAAAATTTTTTTTTTTCCAATACTACTACAGCAAGAAACAAGGAAAAAAATTTTTCCCATAAAAATTACAGTGAATAATGGAGGGGCATGTGATGTGTGGTTTCTATATGATGTGGGAACTGGTGGACCCCAGGGTCCTTCCCAGTGACCATGTCTGCAGTAAGTGCAGGTTGCTGGAGGAGCTCCAGCTCAAGGTGGATGAGCTGGCCTCTGAGCTACAGACACTGAGGCTCATCAGGGGGAGAGAGGGTGCCCTTAGACTGGCTAAATCTAAGGGTCAGGGACAAAAGGGGGCTGCTGGGAGGAGGAAGGGGGGTGAGGAGCGGAGGCCTCAGCCTCTTAACCTGCATAACAGGTTTGAGGTTCTTGCTTCCAGTCTGGAAAAGGACGAGGCAAGAGAGGTTGGTGAGCAAACTGCACACGGTACAGTGATGCAGCAGGACATAGGCAAAGAGAAGGGGAAAAGGAACGTAGTAGTGATTGGGGATAGTGGGGTGAAGGGTATTGACACTGTCCTTTGTCACAATGACAAAGTGCACAGAAGGGTGTGTTGTCTGCCTGGTGCTCGGGTACAGGATGTCGCAGCTGGGCAGAGGAATCTGGAGTGGGAGGGTGAGAACCCAGTCGTTGTAGTACATGTGGGTGCCGGCGACGTAGGCAAAATGCGGACTGAGGATCTGGGAAGGGAGTATGAGAAGCTGGGAATGGAATTAAAAAGTAGAACCGACAAGGTGGTTATCTCTGGGCTACTGCCTGAACCGAGGGCAGACGGGCGTAGGGTTGATAGGATAAAGGAAGTAAATGGGTGGCTCAGGGATTGGTGTGGGAGGAATGGGTTCGAATTTATGGGGCATTGGCACCAGTATTGGGGTAGGTGGGACCTGTTCGGGCAGGATGGGGTTGGTCTGAATCATGCTGGGACCAGAGTGCTGGCGAATCGAGTAAAGAGGACTGTAGACAGGGCTTTAAACTAATTAGGGGGGGGGAGAGTGCGAGGGTAGGTGACGCTATGAGGTCTAAAGTTAAGGATAGGGTACAGGTAAGGGAAGAGGCCAAGGATGTCCCAATTGGTGGCGTTACGGCAAGTAGGCTCCAGGTGAAGGCTGGGATGAAAGCGCTTTATCTGAATGCACGAAGCATTCGGAATAAAGTGGATGAGCTGATGGCGCAGATTGACACAAATGGATACGATCTGGTGGCTATTACAGAGACGTGGCTGCAAGGTGACAGGGACTGGGAGATGAATGTACAGGGTTATCAAGTGTTTAGGAAGGATAGGCAGGAGGAAAGAGGGGGTGGCGTAGATCTGCTGATTAAGGATAGTATCAAGGTGGTAGCAAGGGATGATATCGGAGCCAAGGAGCAGAAAGTGGAATCGTTGTGGGTGGAGATTAGGAACAGAAAAGGGAGGAAGACGCTAGTGGGTGTCGTCTATAGGCCCCCGAATAATGATCTGGAGGTGGGGCGGGCTGTTAACGCGCAAATAAGTGCAGCGTGCAGGAATGGGACAGCAGTAGTTATGGGAGATTTCAATCTGCATATTGATTGGTCGACCCATGTTGGACGAGGTGGGCTCGAGGAGGAGTTCTTGGAATGCTGCCGGGATAATTTCCTTGAACAGTGTGTGTTGGAGCCGACGAGGGAGCGAGCTATCTTGGATCTGGTGCTATGTAATGAGGTGGGTAGAATTAGGGACCTTGCGGTGAAGGATCCTCTTGGAGAGAGTGATCATTGTATGGTGGAGTTTCTGGTGCAGATGGAGGAGGAGAAAGTGGGTTCCCAGACACGCGTCCTTTGTTTGAATAGAGGGGAGTATGGTAGGATGAGAGAAGAATTGGCGAATGTGGACTGGGGGAACGCGTTGGAAGGTAGGTCTGCTGAGGAGCAGTGGAGGATCTTTAAGGAGATCTTTCTTGGTGCTCAGCAGAAATTTATTCCGATGGTTAAAAAGGACAGTAGGAGGAGAGGTAATAAGCCGTGGATAACGAAGGAGGTGAAGGAAAGTGTTAAATTAAAAGCGGAGGAGTTTAGAGTAGCTAAGAGCAGTGGGCGAGAAGAGGATTGGGAAAGGTTTAAATGTCAACAAAGATTGACAAAGAAATTGATAAAGGAGGGTAGGAGAAGCTATGAGGCTGGGCTAGCACTTAATATAAAAAAGGATAGCAAGAGTTTTTACAAATATATAAAAAGGAAGAGGCTAGCTAGGGTAAACGTTGGTCCTTTAGAGGATGAGAAAGGGGAGCTAGTGGTAGGGGATAGGGATATGGCTAAGGTCTTGAATAACTTCTTTGTTTCTGTCTTCACGGAGGAGGACGTGAATAATTTGCCGGGTGTTAGCGATGGAAAGGTGGTAGGAATGGAGGGTCTTAATGACATTACTGTTACTAGAGAGGTGGTGCTCGACAGACTGGAGGGGCTGATTGTGGACAAGTCCCCAGGACCGATGGAATGCATCCAAGGGTTCTGAAAGAAATGGCGGAGGTGATAGTGGATGCCTTGGTGGTTATTTTCCAGACGTCGCTGGATTCCGGGGAAGTGCCGGAAGATTGGAAAACGGCTAATGTTACGCCGTTGTTTAAGAAGGGTGCCAGGCAAAAGGCGGGGAATTATAGGCCGGTTAGTTTAACGTCTGTGGTAGGTAAAATGTTAGAAACCGTCATTAAGGAGGAAATAGCGAGGCATCTTGAGGGGAATTGCTAGATAGGGCGGACGCAACACGGTTTCATTAAAGGGAAGTCGTGTCAGACAAACTTACTGGAGTTCTATGAGGATGTGTCTAGGGCAGTGGATAGAGGAGAGCCGGTGGATGTGGTCTTTCTGGATTTTCAGAAGGCGTTTGACAAGGTACCTCACAAGAGGTTATTGCAGAAGGTCAGGGGACATGGAGTTGGGGGTAGGGTGTTAGCGTGGATAGAGGATTGGTTGTCAAATAGGAGGCAGAGAGTGGGGGTCAATGGATGCTATTCGGATTGGCGGTTGGTGACTAGTGGGGTGCCCCAGGGGTCGGTGCTGGGGCCTCAGCTATTTACCATTTATATAGATGATCTGGAGGAGGGAGCCGAGTGCAGGGTGTCGAAATTTGCTGATGACACCAAGATTGGGGGAAAGGCAAATTGTGCGGAGGGTGTGGAGAGTCTGCAGAAGGATCTAGATAGGCTGGGCGAATGGGCCAGGAAATGGCAAATGGAATTTAATGTTGGCAAGTGTGAGGTGGTCCACTTTGGTAGGAGGAATGGTAGGAAGGACTATTACTTATGGGGCGAAAAACTGCAGCAGGCGACGGTGCAGAGGGACCTCGGGGTCCTTGTGCATGAGTCGCAAAAACCCAGCTTGCAGGTGCAGCAGGTGGTCAGGAAGGCGAATGGGATGCTGGCCTTCATAGCGAGGGGGATTGAATATAAAAGTAGGGAGGTCTTGCTGCAGCTGTATAGGGCGTTGGTGAGGCCGCAGCTGGAGTACTGTGTGCAGTTTTGGGCGCCGCACCTGCGCAAGGATATTTTGGCCCTGGAGGGAGTGCAGAGGAGGTTTACTCGGCTGATACCGGAGTTGAGGGGATTGAGCTATGAGGAGAGGCTGAATAAACTAGGCTTGTACTTGTTAGAGTTTAGAAGAATGAGGGGAGATCTCATTGAGACGTATAAGATGATGAATGGGATGGATAGGATAGAGGTGGAGAGACTCTTCCCGCTCAAAAAAGACAGTAGGACTAGGGGGCACAGCCTCAAGATAAAGGGGGGGCGGTTTAGAACAGAGTTGAGGAGGAACTTCTTCACTCAAAGGGTGGTGAATCTCTGGAATTCTCTGCCCGTTGAAGTGGTGGAGGCTGCCTCGCTAAATATTTTTAAGAAACGGGTTGATGGGTTTTTGATAAGAGAAGGGATTAAGGGTTATGGGGAGAGGGCGGGAAGGTGGAGCTGAGTCGCGACAGATCAGCCATGATCTTATTGAATGGCGGGGCAGGCTCGAAGGGCCAGATGGCCTACTCCTGCTCCTCTTTCTTATGTTCTTATGTTCTTAATGTTTTATGGCCATCCAGATTGAGGGAAACTGATTTAGGGACAATTTATTCCTGCCAATCAGCCTAACAGCACATCTTTGGGGTGTGGGAGGAAACCAGAGCACCCGGAGAAAACCCACGCAAGCACAGGGAGAATGTGCAAACTCCCACAGACACCGGCCCAAATCCATGTAGGATTTATAGGTCCCTATGTATAAACCCTCAAGGGTGGCAGTTTAAACTGAGAAGCTTGTTTTTTAAAAAAAATCTGGCTTTTTCAATAGGGGCATCAAGGTAGAGATAGAAAGGAAATAGAACATAGAACATAGAACACTACAGCACAAACAGGCCCTTCGGCCCACAAGTTGCGCTGATCACATCAACACCTACCAATCTATAGACCTATCTATAACCCCCAATCCCATTAAACCCCATATACTCATCCAGAAGTCTTTTAAAAGACCCCAGCGAGTTCGCCTCCACCACTACTGACGGCAGCCGATTCCATTCACTCACCACCCTCTCAGTGAAATACTTACCCCTAACATCACTTCTGTACTTTCCTCCCCGCACCTTAAATCTGTATCCTCTCGTGGCGACCATTTCAACCCGGGGAAATAGCCTCTGAGAATCCACCCTATCTATTCCTCTCAACATTTTATAAACTTCTATCAGGTTGCCTCTCAACCTTCGTCTCTCCAGGGAAAAGAGACCCAGCTCCCTCAACCTAACTTCATAAGGCATGCCTCCCAGTCCAGGCAACATCCTTGTAAATCTCCTCTGCACCCTTTCAATAGCTTCTACGTCTTTCCTATAGTGAGGCGACCAGAACTGCGCACAGTACTCCAAATGAGGCCTGACAAGGGTCTTACAAAGTTGCAGCATTACCTCCCGACTCCTAAACTCAATCCCTCAATTTATGAAGGCCAGTACACCATACGCCTTCTTGACCACCTCCTCCACCTGCGAGGCTGATTTAAGAGTCCTGTGGACCCAGACCCCAAGATCCTTCTGCTCTTCAACACTACTAAGACTCCTGCCCTTGATAGTGTACTCGTTCATCCCGTTGGTTCTGCCAAAATGGACGACTACACATTTATCCGCGTTGAAGTCCATCTGCTCCTTCTCCGCCCAGTCCTGCATCCTATTTATGTCCTGCTGCAACTTTTGCCATCCTTCCAGACCACAACACCACCGACCTTCGTGTCATCGGCGAACTTACTTACCCATCCCTCTGGAGTTTAATGTGGAGAAGTGTGAGGTAATTCATTTCGGTAGGAATAACAGATGTGTTGAGTATAGGGCTAACGGGAGGACTTTGAATAGTGTGGAGGAGCAGAGGGATCTAGGTGTATGTGTACATAGATCCCTGAAAGTTGGGAATCAAGTAGATAAAGTTGTTAAGAAGGCATACGGAGTTTTGGCGTTTATTGGTAGGGGGATTGAATTTAGGAGTCGCAGCGTCATGATGCAACTGTACACATCTCTGGTGCGGCCGCACTTGGAGTTTTGTGTGCAGTTCTGGTCCCCACATTACAGGAAGGATGTAGAGGCTTTGGAGAGGGTGCAGAGGAGGTTTACCAGGATGTTGCCTGGTATGGAGGGGGGATCCTATGAGGAGAGATTGAGAGATTTGGGGTTGTTTTCGCTGGAAAGAAGGCGGCTAAGAGGGGATCTCATTGAAACATATAAGATGATTAGAGGTTTAGACAGGGTAGATAGTGATAGCCTTTTTCCTAGGATGGAGAAAGCTAACACGAGGGGGCACGATTTTAAATTAAGGGGGGGTAGTTATAGGACAGATGTCAGGGGTAGGTTCTTTACCCAGAGGGTGGTGAGGGACTGGAATGCCCTGCCAGCTGCAGTTGTAAATGCACCTAGTTTGGGGGCGTTTAAGAGATCTGTGGATAGGTTTATGGATGAAAAGGGATTGGTTTAGGCTAGTGGGTCATTGTTTTGTAACTGGTCGGCGCAACATCGTGGGCCGAAGGGCCTGTTCTGCGCTGTAATGTTCTATGTTCTATGTTCTATGTTCCACTTCCTCATCCAGGTCATTTATGAAAATGACAAACAGCAAGGGTCCTAGAACAGATCCCTGCGGCACTCCACTGGTGACTGACCTCCATTCAGAAAAGGACCCATCCACAACCACTCTCTGCCTTCTGCAGGCAAGCCAGTTCTGGATCTACAAGGCCAAAGCCCCTTGGATCCCTTGCCCTCTCACCTTCTCAAGAAGATGTAAAATGATGTAAACCTTCATTAAAGTGTGGGTGGGATTGTGGTTGGTGTAGACTCGATGGGCCGAATGGCCTCTTTCTGCACTGTAGGGTTTCTATGATTCTATAAAACACTGATTGGGTCTCATCTGGAATATTATGGCCAATTCTGCGAGCTGCACTTTAAGGAGGATGTGATAATATTGGAGATGGTGCAGAGATTACCAAGCTGGTAGGAGGGATGGACGACCTCAGTTACATGGAGAGATGAGAAGTCAGAAGACTGTACAGGACTGTACTGGGCTGAGAGGTGGCGGATGGAGTTTAATGTGGAGAAGTGTGAGGTAATTCATTTCGGTAGGAATAACAGATGTGTTGAGTATAGGGCTAACGGGAGGACTTTGAATAGTGTGGAGGAGCAGAGGGATCTAGATGTATGTGTACATAGATCCCTGAAAGTTGGGAATCAAGTAGATAAGGTTGTTAAGAAGGCATACGGTGTCTTGGCGTTTATTGGTAGGGGGATTGAATTTAGGAGTCGCAGCGTCATGATGCAACTGTACACAACTCTGGTGCGGCCACACTTGGAGTTTTGTGTGCAGTTCTGGTCCCCACATTACAGGAAGGATGTAGAGGCTTTGGAGAGGGTGCAGAGGAGGTTTACCAGGATGTTGCCTAGTATGGAGGGGAGATCCTATGAGGAGAGACTGAGAGATTTGGGGTTGTTTTCGCTGGAAAGAAGGCGGCTAAGAGGGGATCTCATTGAAACATATAAGATGATTAGAGGTTTAGACAGGGTAGATAGTGATAGCCTTTTTCCTAGGATGGAGAAAGCTAGCACGAGGGGGCACGACCTTAAATTAAGGGGGGGTAGTTATAGGACTAATGTCAGGGGTAGGTTCTTTACCCAGAGGGTGGTGAGGGACTGGAATGCCCTGCCAGCTGCAGTTGTAAATGCACCTAGTTTGGGGGCGTTTAAGAGATCTGTGGATAGGTTTATGGATGAAAAGGGATTGGTTTAGTCTAGTGGGTCATTGTTTTGTAACTGGTCGGCGCAACATCGTGGGCCGAAGGGCCTGTTCTGCGCTGTAATGTTCTGTGTTCTATGTTCTAGGTGTTATTGTTGAATAGCCACCCTCACAGATTTAAGGTTATGATTTGTTTTTTATTTAAAATTCTGCAAATAAGATTTAAAGCAAGTGCAAATTGTGAGAGAAAGGCCGTCCTGGTGGCACATTTCTGAGAGGTTTCTGCCTCATTGGAACATTCTGGAAGATTTCTGTGAAAGAAACTGAATGTACTTTGCATTCAAGCCTCTGCCACACTTTTAATTACATCAAATTGTCACAGAATCAAAAGTAACCTTTGGGTTTAGTCAAGCTAACACAATGGAGAACTTTATAAATGGTTCTCACCCACCCAACCTTCATGATTCATTTTTACGTCACTCTGAAGGCTAGAAATAACCATTGCTGCATTGACAACACAAGAATATCCTGACTTTCATTCAGTTTTACAATCGACTGCAGCCGAAAAAAATCCCCCTTCCCGCCATTGTCCTGTGCTCACCTCCTCACCTATATTTCTATATATTTAGCATCAGATCAGCATTGTACCACACTCCAATCCAAGCATGCAACCCAACTCATTCCTTCTCAGGCCTAGTTCAGGTCTGCCGATCACAGTTACAAGAAAGCAGGGAATAAAGAGAATGCACTGAGCTTTGGTGAGATGTAGAAAGGTAGGAATAGAACTTAACCTCTCAATTTAAACAGATCACGTTTCATCTTTGCCTCAACTCTATTTACCCACTTTTTGTCCACAGCCCTTCATAGAATCCTACAGTGCACAAGGAGGCCTTTCTCACCCAAGCCCTAACCCCATAGCTCCTACTTAATCCCCCCTGACACTAGGGACAATTTAGCATGGCCAATCACCTCACCCACACATCTTTGGACTGTGGGAGGAAACCCACACAGATACAAGGAGAATGTGCAAATTCCACACAGACAGTGACCCAAGCCGGGAATCGAACCCAGGTCCCTAGCGCTGTGAGGCAGCAATGTTAACCACTGATACCTTTATTCGTGACTAGCGGTGTTTCTCAGGGCAAAAACAGAAAATGCTGGAAAATCTCAGCGGGTCTGACAGCATCTGTGAGGAGAGAACAGAGCTAATGTTTCGAGTCCATTCATCAGAGCTGAGGACCTCTAGGACTTCAACATCCAAAGGATCACAAAACATTACAATAGTTTTTTGCTCATAAGCTTCTTTAGGGAAAAAACAACAACCCAGGGTTGAAAGCTCCTCTTGTGGATGGTCCCCACCCGATAGTGCCTTCCGCATCTTAATCATCCGGCCTAGCTTCAAAATGAACCAAGAGATCCACATTCTCAATCTCTGTCTGAGCTCTAGAGGATGGTACCTCTGTGACAGAGACTGAAGTAACAGTCAATCAGTAAACCTACCACATGATTTTGGAAATTTCTGCATGAAAGACAACCCATTGTCCTGTTGTAGGTCCTCACCTGCTTTTCCCAGAATTCCACTTCATTGACAGATATCTCTGTATATGAAGGGCAGTACGGTGGAATAGTGATTGGTAGGTGCTAAATGAATATTTTTCTTCAGTATTCACACAGGAAAAAGACAATGTTGTCAAAGGGAAGCTGAGGTACAGATTATTAGGCTAGAAGGAATTGAGGATCATAAGGAGGAGGTGTTAGCAATTCTGGAAAGTGTGAAAATAGATAAGTCCCCTGGGCTGGATGGGATTTATCCTAGGATTCTCTGGGAAGCTAGGGAGGAGATTGCAGAACCTTTGGCTTTGATCTTTATGTCATCATTGTCCACAGGAATAGTGCCAGAAGACTGGAGAGTAGCAAATGTTGTCCCCTTGTTCAAGAAGAGGAGTAGAGCCCATCCTGGGAATTATAGACCAGTGAGCCTTACTTCTGTTGTGGGCAAAGTTTTGGAAAGAATTATAAGCAATAAGATTTATAATCATCTAGAAAAGAACAATTTAATTAGGGATAATCAATAAAGTTTTGTGAAGGGTAGGCGTACCTCACAAACCTTATTGAGTTCTTTGAGAAGGTGACCAAAGAGATGGATGAGGGTAAAGCAGTTGATTTCAGTAAAGCGTTTGATAAGGTTCGCCATGGTAGGCTATTGCAGAAAATACAGAGGCATGGAATTGAGGGTGATTTTGCAGTTTGTATCAGAAATTGGTTAACTGTAAGAAGACAGAGGGTGGTGGTTGATGGGAAATGTTCATCCCAGAGTTCAGTTACTAGTGGTGTACCGCAAGGATCTGTTTTGGGGCCACTGCTGTTTGTCATTTTCACAAATGATCTGGATGAGGGCATAGAAGGATGGATTAGTAAATTTGCAGATGACACAAAAGTCAGTGGGGTTGTGGACAGTGTGGAAGGATGTTGCAGGTGACAGAGGGACATCAATAAGCTGCAGAGCTGAGCTGAGAGGTGGCAAATGGAGTTTAATGCGGAAAAGTGTGAGGTGATTCAGAAAACAGAGTTCCACACTAATGGTAAGATACTTGGTAGTGTAGATGAACAGAGAGATCTCGGTGTCCATGTGCATAGATCCCTGAAAGTTGGCATTCAGGTTGATAGAGTTAACATAGAACATAGAACATTACAGCACAAACAGGCCCTTCGGCCCTCGAGTTGCGCTGATCACATCAACCCCACCAATCTATAGACCTACCTATAACCCCCAATCCCATTAAACCCCATATACTCATCCAGAAGTCTTTTAAAAGACCCCAGCGAGTTCGCCTCCACCACCGACGACGGCAGCCGATTCCATTCACTCACCACCCTCTGAGTGAAAAACTTACCCCTAACATCACCTCTGTACTTCCCTCCCCGCACCTTAAATCTGTGTCCTCTCGTAGCGACCATTTCAACCCGGGGAAATAGCCTCTGAGAGTCCACCCTATCTATTCCTCTCAACATTTTATAAACTTCTATCAGGTCGCCTCTCAACCTTCGCCTCTCCAGGGAAAAGAGTCCCAGCTCCCTCAACCTATCTTCATAAGGCATGCCTCCCAGTCCAGGCAACATCCTTGTAAATCTCCTCTGCACCCTTTCAATAGCTTCTACGTCTTTCCTATAGTGAGGCGACCAGAACTGCGCACAGTACTCCAAATGAGGCCTGACGAGGGTCCTGTAAAGTTGCAGCATTACCTCCCGACTCCTAAACTCAATCCCTCGATTAATGAAGGCCAGTACACCATACGCCTTCTTGACCACCTCCTCCACCTGCGAGGCCGATTTAAGAGTCCTGTGAACCCGGACCCCGAGATCCTTCTGCTCTTCGACGTTACTAAGACCCCTGCCCTTAATAGTGTACTCGTTCATCCCGTTGGTTCTGCCGAAATGGACGACTATACATTTATCCGCGTTGAAGTCCATCTGCCACTTCTCCGCCCATTCCTGCATCCTATCTATGTCCTGCTGCAACTTTTGACATCCTTCCAGACCATCCACAACACCGCCGACCTTCGTGTCATCAGCGAACTTGCTAACCCATCCCTCCACTTCCTCATCCAGGTCATTTATGAAAATGACAAACAGCAAGGGTCCCAGAACAGATCCCTGGGGCACCCCACTGGTGACTGGTTGTTAAGAAGGTGTACAGCATATTAGCTTTTATTGGTAGAGGGATTGAATTTCGGAGACATGATATCATGTTGCAACTGTACACAACTCTGGTGCAGCCACACTTAGAGTATTGTGTGCAGTTGTGGTTGCCACATTATAGAAGGATGTGGAAGCATTGGAAAGAATGCAGAGGAGATTTACCAGAATGTTTCCTGGTATGGTGGGAGGGTCTAATGAGGAAAGGCTGAGGGACTTGAGGCTGTTTTCGTTAGAGAGAAGAAGGTTAAGAAGTGACTTAATAGACACATATAAGATGATCAGAGGATTCGATAGGGTGGACAGTGTGAACCTTTCTCCTCGGATGGTGATGGCTAGTATGAGGGGCATAGCTTTAAATTGAGCGGTAATAGATATAGGACAGATGTCAGAGGTAGGTTCTTTACTCAGAGAGTAGCAAGGGCGTGGAACGCCCTGTCTGCAATAGTTACGGACTCGTCAACAGTAACTGCATTTAAAGGTTCATTGGATAAGCATATGGATGATATTGGAATAGTGGGCTTTAGATTGGTTTCACAGGTCAGTGCAACATTGAGGGCCGAAGAGCCTGTACTGCGTTGTAATGTTCTATGTTTTATGTTCTATCAGCCCCTTAAAAATGTTTTAATGAGATCATCTGTCATTCTTCTAAATTCGTGGTTGCGGATGGGCAGTTTTCACTGAATGGAGGTCAGTCACCAGTGGGGTGCCCCAGGGATCTGTTCTGGGACCCTTGCTGTTTGTCATTTTCATAAATGACCTGGATGAGGAAGTGGAGGGATGGGTAAGTAAGTTCGCTGATGACACGAAGGTCGGTGGTGTTGTGGATGGTCTGGAAGGATGTCAAAAGTTGCAGCAGGACATAAATAGGATGCAGGACTGGGCGGAGAAGTGGCAGATGGACTTCAACGCGGATAAATGCGTAGTCGTCCATTTTGGCAGAACCAAAGGGATGAACGAGTACACTATCAAGGGCAGGAGTCTTGGTAGTGTGGGGAGCAGAAGGATCTCGGGGTCCGGGTCCACAGGACTCTTAAATCGGCCTCGCAGGTGGAGGAGGTGGTCAAGAAGGCGTATGGTGTACTGGCCTTCATAAATCGAGGGATTGAGTTTAGGAGTCGGGAGGTAATGCTACAACTTTATAAGACCCTTGTCAGGCCTCATTTGAGTACTGTGCGCAGTTCTGGTCGCCTCACTATAGGAAAGACGTAGAAACTATTGAAAGGGTACAGAGGAGATTTACAAGGATGTTGCCTGGACTGGGAGGCATGCCTTATGAAGTTAGGTTGAGGGAACTGGATCTCTTTTCCCTGGAGAGACATAGGTTGAGAGGCGACCTGATAGAGGTTTATAAAATGTTGAGAAGGAATAGATAGGGTGGATTCTCAGAGGCTATTTCCCCGGGTTGAAATGGTCGCTACGAGAGGACACAGATTCAAGGTGCGGGGAGGAAAGTACAGAAGTGATGTTAGGGGTAAGTTTTTCACTGAGAGGGGTGGTGAGGTGAGTGAAATCGGCTGCCATCACTGGTGGTGGAGGCAAACTCGCTGGGGTCTTTTAAAGACTTCTGGATGAGTATATGGGGTTTTATGGGATTGGGGGTTATAGATAGGTCTATAGATTGGTAGGTGTTGATGTGATCGGTGCAACTCGTGGGCCGAAGGGCCTGTTTGTGCTGTAGTGTTCTATGTTCTATGTTCTATGTTCTACTGTGTAGAGTCCAACCTGTTTAGCCTTTCTTCATGAGACAATCCCTCCATGTGAATCTTCTCTGAACTGTCCATTGTGAAATAATGTCTAACCCTAATTAAACGGATCAAAACTACTCACCGTATTCCAGACCTGGTTTCACCAGAACCTTGTACAGTTGCAGCAAGACTTCCTCTTATACTCCAACCCCTTGAAATAAAGGCCAACATCCCATTAGCCTTCCTGCTGTACCTGAATGCAAGTTTTCATTATTTACAGTTTCTTGGACAGAGTGCATTTCAATCTTCTCCTGTCATCTCCCTCAATTAAAATTGTTGGAGGAGCACACTGTTGCCTCACAGCACCAGGGACCTGGGTTCAATTCCAGCCTCGAGTCACTGTTTATGTAGAGTTTGCACATTCTTCCCGTGCCTGCGAGGGTTTCTCCGGTTTTCCTCCCACAGTCCAAAGATGTGTGGGTTAGGTTGAATGGCCATGCTAAATAGTCCCGAGCATTATTGGATTAGTTGGTTAAATATGAGGGGTTACAGGGAATCGGGCCTGGGTGAGATTGTGGACTGCAGGGATTCTACGGCCTACAGAAGTGCTTAAAATGTCCAGTCTTTCACACTGGAAACACTCTGATGGACAATCTTGGTACCTGTGTCACAAGTTGATAAGGTTTGATAAGGTTCACCATGGTAGGCTTCTGCAGAAAATGCAGATGTATGGGATTGGGGATGATCTAGGTAATTGGATCAGGAATTGGCTAGCAGATAGGGAGACAGAGAGTGGTGGTTGATGGGAAATATTCGTCATGGAGGTTCGGTTACAAGTGGGTGTGCCTCAGGGATCTGTTTTGGGGCCACTGCTGTTTGTAATTTTTATTAATGATCTGGATAAGGGTATAGTTGGGTGGATTAGTAAATTTGCTGATGACACCAAAGTCGGAGGTGTGGTAGATTGTGAGGAAGGGTGTCATAGTTTGGCAGGATGACTTAGAAAGGTTGCAGGAGCTGGGCTGAGAGGTTGGCGGATGGAGTTTAATGTGGAGAAGTGTGAGGTCATTCATTTCGGTAGGAATAACAGATGTGTTGAGTATAGGGCTAACGGGGAGGACTTTGAATAGTGTGGAGGAGCAGAGGGATCTAGGTGTATGTGTACATAGATCCCTGAAAGTTGGGGAATCAAGTGGATAAGGTTGTTAAGAAGGCACACGGAGTTTTGGCGTTTATTGGTAGGGGGGATTGAATTTAGGAGTCCGCAGCGTCATGATGCAACTGTACACATCTCTGGTGCGGCCGCACTTGGAGTACTGTGTGCAGTTCTGGTCCCCACATTACAGGAAGGATGTGGAGGCTTTGGAGAGGGTGCAGAGGAGGGTTTACCAGGATGTTGCCTGGTATGGAGGGGGAGATCCTATGAGGAGAGATTGAGAGATTTGGGGTTGTTTTTCGCTGGAAAGAAGGCAGCTAAGAGGGGATCTCATTGAAACATATAAGATGATTAGAGGTTTAGACAGGGTAGATAGTGATAGCCTTTTTCCTAGGATGGAGAAAGCTAGCACGAGGGGGCACGATTTTAAATTAAGGGGGGGTAGTTATAGGACAGATGTCAGGGGTAGGTTCTTTACCCAGAGGGTGGTGAGGGACTGGAATGCCCTGCCAGCTGCAGTTGTAAATGCACCTAGTTTGGGGGCGTTTAAAAGATCTGTGGATAGGTTTATGGATGAAAAGGGATTGGTTTAGGCTAGTGGGTCATTGTTTTGTAACTGGTCGGGGCGCAACATCGTGGGCCGAAGGGCCTGTTCTGCGCTGTAATGTTCTATGTTCTATGTTCTATGTTCTAAGTAAGCATCTCAAAATGGCTGCTGCAGTGTTCCCTGCTCTTGCACCCATTTTCTTAGGAGTTAGAGTGGGTAGGGCCTCTGCTGTTGGGGACTACCCAGCTAACAAAATCCTGAATGTCGTAATAGAACTGGTTTCTGTGTGGGGCCTACTTCACGTACTAAACTGTTCAATCCAGAGAGAGACTATCTTTGTTCGGTAAATAAAGCTGAATTTTTATTCAGGGGTCTCTCTATTAATTCGAGGAGACTTGATGTGGCAAACTACTAACTAAGGATTTATTGATTGAGAAGAATTATTTACCTTTAAAAGGGCTTTGCTACCACAATCCCCAATGATAAAGAGGGTCACAAATAAGTTCACCTTTCAATGTACCATATCCACAACAACTAACTAGACAATGGGATGGGCAGCGCGGGGCTCGTTGGGCCGAAGGGCCTGTTTCCCGTGCTGTGTTGTTCTTTGTTCTTTGTTCTAATATAGGTCAGTAAAATATAGATGGATTCTACTGATGTTTTTGGATCTTTTATTAAATCACACTTCAGTTTTGGTTCAGACTGAAGTACATGTAGAAGTACATTTTTAAGACAGTTTCAAGAGTCTGTAGAGGTCCCTTCCATTCTCCTGTTTCAGAAGAGCTCATTGTGCTATCTTGTGGCCCTGAAAGACCAGGAAAAAGGGGAATAATTGGAACAGTTAATGGAATACAGGAACAGGCCTTTCGGCCCTCCAAACCTACACCAACCATGCCACCCAACTTAATTGAAACCAGTTCTTGGGGACTATATCCCTCTAATCCCACCCTAATCATATAATTGTCAAGATGCCCCTTAAAACTCACTACCGCTTCCACTACCTCTCCCTCAGCAAACGAATTCCAGGCACCCACTACTCTCTGTCTAAAAAATCTGCTTTGTACATCTCCTTTAAACCTTGCCCCTCGCACCTTAAACCTATACCCCCTAGTAATTGACTCTTCCATCTGAATGTTGACTATATTCAAGGATGAAAGTTGTGTCAGATTGTACAGAGCTCTGGGCATCTAGAGAGCATAGCTCAGGATTGGAATATTAATTTTCAGAAGTAGAGCAGTACAACGCTAGGGATAAAAGATTTAAATTATAAGGAAAGGTCACACAGACTGGATTCATAGAATCCCCACAGTGCAGAAGGAGTCCATTGGCCCTTTGAGTCTGCACACCACCACAATCTCACCCAGGCTCTACTCCCATAACCCCACACATTTACCCTGCTAATCCCCTGACACTAGGTTCAATTTAGCATGGCCTGCACTTAACCTGCACATCTTTGCACTGTGGGAGGAAAACGGAGTATCTGGAAAAACCCACGCAGACATAGGGGAAAACATGCAAACTCCACACAGACAGTGCCCAAGGAATTGAACCTGGGTCTTTGGCACTGTGAGGCAGCAGTGCTAACTACTGTGCACCAAGTATTTGCATTTCAAGTACAAAAGATTAAGAAGTGATCAGTTGTCAAGTTGAGCGATGAGTTGCTAGAGAGAAACTATTCTGGCACCAGAGGGCGCAACCTTCATATTAGAGGCAGTGAGAATCTGGAACCTCTCTCCCCAAACGAACGGAGGCTGCCTAAGGGGCTCAGTTGGGTATTCTACAATGAAGATGGTGAGATTTTGGTTGGGTGTCTTGAGCAGAGTGGGTGAAAACTTGAAGGGTTCAGGGGTTGAGCAGCCATCTGCTTAGTGTCCAGTCTCAGCCCTACTGTTGTAGCCATGGCAACGATAAGGCTGGTCCAATTAAGGCTCTGATGATAGGGACTCCGAGATGTTGATGGGTGAGACCTCCTGATGGTGATGTCAGTGATGTTCAAGGTGAGTAAAGGAAAGTTTATAAGTAAAATTTATTTCTTTATTAGTGACAAGTAGGTTTACATTCATGTAGTAATGATGTAACTATGTTACTGACTTCACAGTTGGTCATGAGGTGGCATTTATGTGACATTGAATGTTGCCCGTCACTGCTCAGGCCTGATCGCGATGGCATCGGTGGGCTACTGCAGTTGGCCTGAGTTACGTGTTGGAAGTGTTTTTGAGAATGTGACCAGGTTTGTATTCAAGAGCATTCTAGTAATTATTGTCCATGTGGATCCTCAAAAAGTTTTGGGATAAAATGCTGTAACTACCGGGTGACATACGAGGATAGAATCTGGTATGATGACTGCCACAAACAGATGCAGGAGATTGGGGTAGATCAGGGGAGAAACAGGGCATTGGCGGAGGAAAGCAGTTTTGTCAGAAATCTTGTTTGAAGACAGTAAGCGAATGAAATAGTACATAGAACATTACAGCGCAGAACAGGCCCTTCGGCCCATGATGTTGCGCCGACCAGTTACAAAACAATGACCCACTAGCCTATACCAATCCCTTTTCATCCATAAACCTATCTACAGATCTCTTAAACGCCCCCAAACTAGGCGCATTTACAACTGCAGCAGGCAGGGCATTCCAGTCCCTCACCACCCTCTGGGTAAAGAACCTACCCCTGATATCCGTCCTATAACTACCCCCCCTTAATTTAAAGCCATGCCCCCTCATGCTAGATTTCTCCATCAGAGGAAAAAGGTTATTACTATCCCACCCTATCTAAACCTCTAATCATCTTATATGTTTCAATAAGATCCCCTCTTAGCCGCCTTCTTTCCAGCGAAAACAACCCCAAATCCCTGAGCTTCTCCTCATATGACCTCCCCTCCATATCAGGCAACATAGAAATGTTTGGGCAGAAAATGGACTGCAAATTGCTGCAGCTTCAATCCCACAGTCTCGTGTGGACTTAACAAGCACTTTGAACCTCTCAGAGCTCAGCTTGGTCTCAGTCCATTCTTTAATAAAAATGCCTGGCCTTTGAGATGTCAATCACTCTGTCGAATGGAGCTGAATTCAGTGAGCTGTTCTGATTCAGAATCATTTAATCAGCGACACATAATGTGCCACACTTCAGGAAGCTGTGGAGACAGAAAACATTCTTGTCTTGTTTCTCATACCTGTGTCAATTGACACTAATCAATTTAATTCAATTGAATTAAATTGAACAAATACACCACAAAGGTGCCCAACATTTGCTCCAAATGCTGATGTTTATGAACCTCCTCCTACTCTCCTTGACCTCTCATCAGCAAATCCTTCCATTGCCTTCTCCTTGTCTGATTATCCAGCTTCCCCTTAAAACTATCAACACAATTCATCTCAACAACACCTCGTGGGAGCAAGTACCACATTCTCCCTGCTCCCCATGGGAGCAACTCCCACATTCTCCCCTCTCCCCATGGGGAGCAAGTCCCACATTCTCCCTGCTCCCCATGGGAGCAACTCCCACATTCTCCCTTCTCCCCATGGGAGCAAGTCCCACATTCTCCCCCTCTCCCCGTGGGAGCAAGTCCCACATTCTCCTGCTCCCCATGGGAGCAACTCCCACATTCTCCCTTCTCCCTGTGGGAGCAAGTCCCACATTCTCCCTGCTCCCCGTGGGAGCAACTCCCACATTCTCCCTGCTCCCCATGGGAGCAAGTCCCACATTCTCCCTGCTCCCCATGGGAGCAAGTCCCACATTCTCCCCTCTCCCCATGGGATCAAGTCCACATTCATCTCCTGCTCCCCATGGGAGCAAGTCCCACATTCTCCCCGCTCCCCATGGGAGCAAATCCCACATTCTCCTGCTCCCAGTGGGAGTACTAATAGAGGGAAGACTAATTACATTAATATCAGGCATGAACTGAAGGATGTAGATTGGGGGTGGGTGTTGAGAGCTAGTCAACATCGAACGTGTGGGAAGCATTCAAGTGTAAGTTAATAAAAATTCAGGACTGGCACGTTCCTGTAAGAATGAAAGATATGCAAATTTTGGGAACCTTGGATAACAAGAAATATTGTGAGGCTAGTCAAAAAGAAAAAGCAAGCATTTGTCAAGGCTAGGAGACTGGGAACACATGAAGCAAATGTGGAATATAAGAAATGTAAAAAGAAACTTAAGCAAGGAATCGGGAGAGCTAAGAAAGGGTCACAAAAAAGTCATTGGTGAGCAGGGTTAAGGAAAATTCCAAGGCTTTTTATACATATATAAAGAGCAAGAGGGTGGTCAGGGAGAGGGTTGGCCCACTCAAGGACAGGAGAGGGAATCTAAGCTTGGAACCGGAGGAAATGTGTGAGATAATAAATAAAGTACTTTGAGTCAGTATTCACCAAAGAGAAGGATTTGTCATGGGTCATGTTGAGATCAAAGAGGAGGAGATATTGGAATCTTGAAAAACGTTAAGGTAGACAAGTCCCCATGGCCTGATGGGATATAGCCCAGAATACTGAAAGGCAAGTGAGGAAATTGCTGAGGCCTTGAGAAAAATCTTTACATCCCCACTGGTTACAGGGGAGGCCCCAGAAGAAAAGCCAGTGTTGTTCCTTTGTTCAAGAAGGGTAGCAAGAAAAATCCAGGTAATTACAGGCCAGTGAGCCATATGTCAGTGGTAGGGAAATTATTGAAGAGGACTCTTCAAGACAGGATTCACGCCCAATTGGAAATAAGTCAACTATTTGCGAGAGGCAACATGGTTTTGTGAAGGGAAGGTCATGTCTGGCTAACTCGGTCGAGTTTTTTGAGGAAGTAACAAAGATGATTGATGAGGGTAGGGCAGTGGATGTCATCTACATGGACTTCAGTAAGGCCTTTGACAAGGTCCCTCATGACAGACTGGTACAGAAGGTGAAGTTGCACAGAATTAGAGATAGGCTAGCAAGATAGGTACAGAACTGGCTAAAGTTTGGAGTGTAGCAGCGAAAGGGTGCATTTCTGAATGGAGGATTGTGACTAGTGGCATTCTTCAGGGTTGTACCTTTGCTGTTTGTAATCTTTACAAATGATTTGGAGGAAAATATAATTGGTTTGATTAGTAAATTTGCGGACAACACAAAGGTATGTGGAATTGTGGGTAATGATGAAGACCGTCAGTGGATACAGATCAGGTGGAGACTTGGGTAGAAAGATGGCAGATGGAGATTAATCTCAGAATATAAGAGGTAATGCATTTTGGAATGTCAAATACAGATGGGAAATGGTAGAACCCTTAAGAGTATTGATAGGCAGAGGGATCTGGGTGTACAGGTACACTGGTCACTGAAAGTGGCAATGCAGTGGAGAAGGTAGTCAAAAAGGCATACGGCATGCTTGCCTTCATTGGCCGGGGCATCGAGTTTAAAAATTGGCAAGTCTTGTTGAAGCTTTATAGAACCTTGGTTAGGCCACACTTGGAATAAAGTGTTCAATTCTGGTCACCACACTACCAGAAGGATGTGGAGGCTTTGGAGAGGGTACAGAAAAGATTTACCAGGGTGTTGCATCCCAGGCTGCAGTGGTAGGCGAGGTAGGAAATTGCAGGGGCTGTGACACAAATTTTTAATTCCTCTCTGGGCACAGGGGAAGTCATGATGTGGGTATGCCGGTGTTGGACTGGCGTAAACACAGTAAAAAGTCTGACAACACCAGGTTTTAGTCCAACCTATTTATTTGATAATATTCTCACAAGCTTTCGTGGGGACTGCCTCTTCGTCAGGTGAAGTACCAGAGGACTGGAGGATGGCTAATGTGGTTTCACTTTTCAAGAAGAGTGACAGGAAATTACAGGACTGGTGAGCTTCATGTCAGTGGGGAAATTATTGCAGAAAATTCAGAAAGCAAGAATTAATCTCCATTTGGAAAGGCATGGGTTAATTAGGGATAGTCAGCATGGCTTTGCAGAAGGAGGTCATGACTAACAAATTTGATAGAATTTTTCAAAAATGTGAATAAATGTGTGGATGAGGGATGTGCAGTTGAGGTGGTTTATATGGATTTTAGCAAGGTTCCACATGGGTGACTGATTAAGAAGGTTAAAACTCATGGCATTCAGGAAAACTTGGACACAAATGGTGGTGGTAGAAGGCTGTTTGAGGGATTGAAGGCCGGCATTCAATGTCATACCACAAAGTTCAGTTCTGGGACTCTCATTGTTTGTTATATATAAAAATTATACAGATGAAAATCTGGTGGGAATGTTAAGTAAATTTGCTGATGAAACCAAAATTAGTAGGGCAGTTAACCGTGAAGAAGGGCGGCATAGTGGCAAACACTGCTGCCTCACTGCTCCAAGAACCTGAGTTCAATTCCAGCCTCGGGTGACTGTCTGTCTGGAGTTTGCCCATTCTTCTGTGTCTGCATGGGTTTCCACTGAGTGCTCCAGTTTCCTCCCACATTCCAAAGGTGTGCAGGTTCGGTGGATTGGCCATGATAAATTGCTTCTTAGTGTCCCAAGATATGTAGATTAGGGAGATTAGCCATGAAAAATGTGTGGGGTTACAGTGAGAGGGTACGGGAGAGGGCTTGTGTAAGATGCTCCGTTGAAGGGTCAGTGCAGGGTTGGCTTAAGAGGAGAGACTGGGGCTATACTCATTAGAATTCAGAAGAATGAGGGGAGATCTTAAAGAACAAAGGACAAAATCAGCCCGGGAAACAGGCCCTTTGGCCAACGAGCCCGCGCCACCATCTCAACACCACCAGTCCACCTCTCTACCCACGACCCCTGTCTAATGTTTCATGGCCATCCAGATTGAGGGAAACTGATTTAGGGACAATTTATTCCTGCCAATCAGCCTAACAGCACATCTTTGGGGTGTGGGAGGAAACCGGAGCACCCAGAGAAAACCTACGCAAGCACGGGGAGAATGCGCAAACTCCCACAGACACCGGCTCAAATCCATGTGTCTGCACAGCAATCAGTGATAGTCACTGAGCTGTCGTCTTGCCCAGTATCTTGTCCAGTTTAGGCACACGCTAACGACATGAAGCACTAGGCCAATCTCAAACAACCAAGAGCAGCCCCAGTACGACCCATCGCGTGTATGCCCCTCGTTGGACACAAGGTGGACCGACTTAAAACCTGTAAATGAAAAGAGAAAACCATTATTATCATTGTATACCCATTTACATTATCAGGGACGCCCCAATGCTAATGACCCTTATTTAAAAGGTTCTCCTATATCCACCCATCTCCCAGTCATATGCCTGTCTAAGTTACTCTTAAAGGACTCTAGCGTGTTTGCCTCCACCACATTACTTGGCAGAGCATTCCATACCCCCACTACCCTCTGTGTGAAAAACCTCCCTCTAATATCTGTGTTGTACCGCTCCCCCCTCAGCTTAAGTCCATGGCCCCTTGTCCCACGTGTCTCTATTATAGGAAATAGCTTACCTCTGTTTACTCTATCTATACCCTTCATAATCTTATATACCTCTATTAGATCCCCCCTCAGTCGGCTTCTTTCAAGGGAAAAGAGCCCCAATTTCTTCAATCTTTCCTCATACCCCAGTCCTTCCATACCAGGCAACATCCTGGTAAACCTCCTCTGCACTCTCTCCAGAGTCTCCTCGTCCTTCCGGTAGTAAGGCGACCAGAACTGTACGCAGTACTCCAAATGCGGCCGAACCAATGTTCTGTACAATTGCAACATTAGACTTCAGCTCTTATATTCTATACCCCTTATAGAAACATGTAAAATTATGAAAGGAATAGAAGCAGGGAAGTTGTTTTCATTGGCGGGTGTAAGTAGAACTAGGAGGCATGGCCTCAAAATAAGAGGGAACAGATTTAGGACTGAGTTGAGGAGGAACTTCTTCACACAAAGGATTGTGAACCTGTGGAATTCCCTGCCCAGTGAAGCAGTTGAGGCTACCTCACTGAATGTTTTTAAGGCAAGGAAAGATAAATTTTTGAACAGTGAAGGAACTAAGGGTAATGATAAGCGGGTGTATAAGTGGAACTGAGTCCACGAAAAGATCAGCCATGATCTTATTGAACGGCGGAGCAGGCTCAAGGGACCAGATGGCCTACTTCTGCTCTTAGTTCTTTTTCTCCTTGGCCCAACTTGTTCATGCCACCATTTTTTTTAAGCCACTAAGCTAATCCCAATTACCTGCATTTGGCCCATATCCTTCTATACCCATCTTACACACGTAACTGTCTAAATGCTTTTTAAAAGACAAAATTGTACTTGTCTCTACTATTATCCCTGGTAGTTTGTTCCAGACAGTTGCCACCTTCTGCATTGAAAAAGTGCCTGCCTGGACCTTTTGTATCTCTCCCCTCTCATCTTAAACCTATGCCTTCTATGACTCTCCTACCCTTGGGAAAAGATATTGACTATCCAGCCGATCTATGCCCCCCATTATTTTATAGAGCTCTATAAGATCTTCCTTAAGTCTCCTTCATTCCAGGGAAACATGTCCCAGTCTCGCCTTATAATTCAAACCATCAAGTCCTTGTAGCAATCTCATTAATCTTTCCTGCACACTTTCGAGTTTAAAAATATCTTTCTATAATAAGGTGACCAGAACTGTTTTGTTTGTTTGGCATGACCTCCCTCTGATAAAGCCATGCTAACTATTCCTACTTGACCCTTGCCTTTCCAAATGAAGATTAATTCTCCCTTTCTGAATTTTCTGCAGTGGTGTTCCAAATGTGGTCTTACCAATGTCTTATACAACTCCTATATTCAATGTTCTGACCAATGAAACCAAGCATGCTGATGTATTCCGGGGAAGTGCCGGAGGATTGGAAAACGGCTAATGTTACACCGTTGTTTAAGAAGGGTGCCAGGCAAAAGGCAGGGAATTATAGGCCGGTTAGTTTAACGTCTGTGGTAGGTAAAATGTTAGAATCCGTCATTAAGGAGGAAATTGCGAGAAGGGAATTGCTTGATAGAGCAGACGCAGCACGGTTTCATTAAAGGGAAGTCGTGTCTGACAAATTTACTGGAGTTCTATGAGGATGTGTCTAGGGCGGTGGATGGAGGAGAGCCGGTGGATGTGGTCTTTCTGGATTTTCAGAAGGCGTTTGACAAAGTACCTCACAAGAGGTTATTGCAGAAGGTCGAGGGACATGGAGTTGGGGGTAGGGTGTTAGCGTGGATAGAGGATTGGTTGTCAAATAGGAGGCAGAGAGTGGGGGTCAATGGGTGCTTTTCGGATTGGCAGATGGTGACTAGTGGAGTGCCCCAGGGGTCGGTGCAGGGGCCTCAGCTTTTTACCATTTATCTAGATGATCTGGAGGAGGGAACCGAGTGTAGGGTGTCGAAATTTGCTGATGACACCAAGATTGGGGGAACGGCAAATTGTGTGGAGGGTGTGGAGAGTCTGCAGAAGAATCTAGATAGGCTGGGCGAATGGGCCAGGAAATGGCAAATGGAATTTAATGTTGGCAAGTGTGAGGTGGTCCACTTTGGTAGGAATAATGGTAGGAAGGACTATTACTTACGTGGCGAAAAACTGCAGCAGGCGACGGTGCAGAGGGACCGAGGGGTCCTTGTGCATGAGTCGCAAAAACCCAGCTTGCAGGTGCAGCAGGTGGTCAGGAAGGCGAATGGGATGCTGGCCTTCATAGCGAGGGGGATTGAATATAAAAGTAGGGAGGTCTTGCTGCGGCTGTATAGGGCATTGGTGAGGCCGCAGCTGGAGTACTGTGTGCAGTTTTGGGCGCCGCACCTGCGCAAAGATATTTTGGCCTTGGAGGGAGTGTAGAGGAGGTTTACTAGGCTGATCCCAGAGTTGAGGGGGTTGAGCTATGAGGAGAGGCTGAATAAACTAGGCTTGTACTCGTTAGAGTTTAGAAGAATGAGGGGAGATCTCATTGAGACGTATAAGATGATGAATGGGATGGATAGGATAGAGGTGGAGAGACTGTTCCCGCTCAAAAAAGACAGTAGGACTAGGGGGCACAGCCTCAAGATAAAGGTGGGGCGGTTTAGAACGGAGTTGAGGAGGAACTTCTTCACTCAAAGGGTGGTGAATCTCTGGAATTCTCTGCCCGTTGAAGTGGTGGAGGCTGCCTCGGTAAATATTTTTAAGACGTGGGTTGATGGGTTTTTGATAAGAGAAGGGATTAAGGGTTATGGGGAGAGGGCGGGAAAGTGGAACTGAGCCACGACAGATCAGCCATGATCTTATTGAATGGCGGGGCAGGCTCGAAGGGCTAGATGGCCTACTCCTGCTCCTATTTCTTATGTTCTTATGTTAACATAGAACATAGAACATAGAACATTACAGCGCAGAACAGGCCCTTCGGCCCACGATGTTGCGCCGACCAGTTACAAAAACAATGACCCACTAACCTAAACCTTTTTAAATCTAAACCCACTAACACTAACCTTTTTGTCCATAAACCTATCCACGGATCTCTTAAATGCCCCCAAACTAGGCGCATTTACAACTGCAGCAGGCAGGGCATTCCAATCCCTCACCACCCTCTGGGTAAAGAACTACCCCTGACATCCGTCCTATAACTACCACCCCTTAATTTAAAGCCATGCCCCCTCATGCTAGATTTCTCCATCAGAGGAAAAAGGCTATTACTATCCACCCTATCTAAACCTCTAATCATCTTATATGTTTCAATAAAATCCCCTCTTAGCCTCCTTCTTTCCAGCGAAAACAACCCCAAATCCCTCAGCCTCTCCTCGTAGGACCTCCCCTCCATACCAGGCAACATCCTGGTAAACCTCCTCTGCACCTTCTCCAAAGCCTCCACATCCTTCCTGTAATGTGGGGACCAGAACTGCACACAGTCCTCCAAGTGCGGCCGCACCAGAGTTGTGTACAGTTGCAACATGACGCTGCGACTCCTAAATTCAATCCCCCTACCAATAAACGCCAAGACACCGTATGCCTTCTTAACAACCTTATCTACTTGACTCCCAACTTTCAGGGATCTATGTACACATACACCTAGATCCCTCTGCTCATCCACACTATTCAAAGTCCTCCCGTTAGCCCTATACTCGACACATCTGTTATTCCTACCAAAGTGAATTACCTCACACTTCTCCGCATTAAACTCCATCCGCCACCTCTCGGCCCAGCTCTGCAACCTGTCTAAGTCTTCCTGCAAACTATGATACCATTCATCACTATCTACCACACCTCCGACTTTGGTGTCATCAGCAAATTTACTAATCAACCCAACTATACCCTCATCCAGATCATTAATAAAAATTACAAACAGCAGTGGCCCCAAAACAGATCCCTGAGGCACACCACTCGTAACCGAACTCCATGATGAATATTTACCTTCAACCACCACCCTCTGCCTCCTATCCGCTAGCCAATTCCCTGATCCAATTCCCTAGATTACCCCTCAATCCCATACATCTGCATTTACACAGTGAGCACGTGAAACGCCTTACTAAAATCCATATACACCATGTCCACTGCCTTACCCCCATCCACCTCTTTGGTCACTTTCTCAAAAAACTCTATAAGGTTAGTAAGGCACGACCTACCCGCCACAAAACCATGCTGACTATCTCCAATCAATTCATTACTCTCCAAATAACTATAAATCCTATCCTGAATAATTTTTTCTAAAACCTTGCCCACAACAGAAGTAAGACTCACCGGTCTATAATTCCCGGGGAAGTCTCTATTCCCCTTCTTAAACAATGGGACAACATTCGCTAACCTCCAATCTTCCGTACTATACCAGAGGCCAACGATGACCTGAAGATCAGAGCCAGAGGCTCTGTTCTTCTTCACCACCCTATTCACTTGTGACTCCACTTTCAAGAAGATTATGAATCTGTACCCCTAGATCTCTTTGTTCTATAACTCTCCCAACACACAAAAACACAGAACATAGGAGCAGGAGGAGGCCATTTGGTCCTTCAAGCCTGCTCCACCATACATTATGATCATGGCCTGATCATCCAACTCAGTAGCCTAATCCTGCTTTCTCCCCATAACCTTTGATCCCATTTGCCCCAAGTGCTACATCTAGCCAAATTTCGAATACATTTAAGTTTTGGCATCAACTACTTTCTGTGGTAATGAATTCCAGAGATTCACCAATCTTTGGGTAAAGAGGTGTCTCCTCACTTTCATCCTAAATGGTCCACCCCAAATCCTCAGACTGTGACCCCTGGTTCTGGACTCCCACACCATGGGAACATCCTTTCTGCATCTACCCTTTCTAGTCATAGAACATAGAACATTACAGCACAAACAGGCCCTTCGGCCCTCGAGTTGCGCCGATCACATCAACCCCACCAATCTATAGACCTAGTTAGTCCTGTTAGAATTTTATAATTCTTTATGAGATTTTCCCCCCCCCCCCCCCCCCCCCCCCCCCCACCCACCCCAGCCCCCCCATTCATCTGAAATCCAGTGAAAACAATCCTAACTTTGTCAATCTCTCCTTATACATCAGTCCCACGTACCCGGAATCAGTTTGGTAAACCTTTGCTGCACTCCCTTGAGAGCAAGAACATCCTTCCTCAGAAAAGGAGACCAAAACTGCGCACAATACTGTAGATGTGGCCTCACCAAGGCTCGGTATAATTGTGACAACTAATTCCTGCTCCTGAACTCGAAACCTCTTGCAATAAAGGCCAACATACTATTTGCCTTCTTTACTGCCCTGCTCATTTGCGTGCTTACTTTTAGTGACTGGTGCACAAGGACACCCAGGTCCCACTGCACACTCCCCTCTTCCAATTTATAGCCATTCAGGTAGTAATCTGCCTCCTTGTTTTGCTTCCAAAGAGAATAACCTCACATTTATCCATATTATACTGGAACTGCCAGTGATTTGCCCATTCACCCAACCTGTCCAGATCATTCTGAAAGGTCTCTGCATCCTTTTCACAGTTCACCCTCCCACTCAATTTGGTATCACCTGCAAACTTTGAGATGTTATATTTTGTTTCCTCATCTAAACCATTAATATATATTGTGAGTAGCTGGGGTGCCAGCATCAATCCCCACTAGTTACTGCACCCCACTAGTTACTGCCTGCTAATTTGAAAAGCACCCATTAATTCCTACTCTTTGTTTCTTCTCTGTCAACCAGTTTCTAGATGTGGGTATGCCCGGCGTTGGACTGGCGTAAACACAGTAAAAAAGTCTGAAAACACCAGGTTTTAGTCCAACCGATTTATTTGATAATACTCACAAGCTTTCGAGGGGACTCTATTTAGTTTTCTATCCATCTCAATACACTTCCTCCAATCCCACGCGCTTTAATTTTGCACAATAATCTCTTGTGTGGGACTTTGTCAAATACTTTCTGAAAATCCAAATATTCCACATCGACTGGCTCCCCCTTGTACTAGTTACATCTTCAAAGTATTCCAACAGATTTATCAAGCATGATTTCCCCTTCGTAAATCCATGCCGACTCTGTCTAATCCTGCTACTGCTTTCTAAATGCTGTGCTATAAAGTCCTTGATAATGGATTCAAGAATTTTCCCCACTACTGATGTTCAGCTAACTGGTCTAAAATTCCCTATTTTCTCTCTACCTCCCTTTTTGAATTTTGGAGTGACATTAGCCACCCTCCAATCCGCAGAGACTGTTCCAGAGTCTACAGGATCCTGGAAGATGACCACCAATGCATTCATTATTTCTACAGCCACTTCCTTAAGTACTCTGGGATGTAGATTTCAGACCCTGGAGATTTATCTGCTTTCAATCTCATCAATTTTCCCAGCATGATTTCTCTGTTAATATTGATCTCCCTTAGTTCTTCTCTCTCATTAAATTTTGCATTGTCCAACATTTCTGATATCTGATTTATGTCCTCTTTTGTGAAGACAGAACCAAAGTATGTATTCAGTTGCTCTGCCATTTCTTTGTCCCCTATTATTCGTTCCCCCTTCTCTGTATGGAGAGGACCTGCGTTTGTCATCACCAACCTCTTTCTCTTCACGTATCTGTAGAACCTCTTAATGTCAGTCTTTACATTTCCTGCAAGCTTACTTTTGTATTGTATTTTCCCCTTCTCAATCAATCCCTTGGTCCTTCTTTACTGAATTCTAAATTGCTTCTCATCCTCAGACCTATGATTTTCCTTGGCCAATCTTTATGCTTCTTCCTTGGATTGGATACTATCTCTAATTTCCTTTGTAAGTCATGGATTGGCCCTCTAATCAGTTTTGTTTTATGCCAGACAGCAATAAACAGTTGCTGCAGTTCCCCCATGCACTCCTTGAATGTTTACCATTTCCTATCTACTGTCATCCCTTTAAGTAACTCTCCCCAGTCTGTCATGGCCAAGTCACACCTCATATCTTCATAGTTTCCTTTATTAAGATTCAGCACTCTGGTCTCTGAGTCAGCTACTTCACTCTCCCTCTTGATAAAAAAATTCCAACATGTTAAAGTCGCTCATCTCCAAGGAGTCTCGTACAGCTAGATTGGCAATGATTCCTTTCTCGTTACACAATACCCAGTCTACGATGGCCTGCTCTCTACTTGGTTCCTCCACATATTGGTCAAGAAAACCATCCCATATACACTCCAAGAATTCCTCCTCTATGGCATTGTGGCTAATTTGATTTGCCCAGTGTGCAGATTAAAATCACCTATATTCACTGATATTTCCTTATCATATACATCTCTAATTCTGTGTTTAATGCCATTCCCAACATCACCGTTGCAGTTTGGGGGTCTATATATGACATCCATTCATGGTTTTTGCCCCTTGATATTTCTCAACTCCACCCATGCAGACTCCACATTGTTAGATCTAATATCCTTTCTCCTCTTTAACCAGCAATGCCATTCCACCACGTTTTCCTTTATACCTGTCCTTTCTAAATACTGGGACATTCAGTTCTCATCCCTGGTCACTCTGCAGCCATGTCACCATAATTCCAATTATATCATACCTGTTTACATCTATCTGCGTGATTAGTTCATCCACTTTATTGCAAATGTTCCACACGTTGAAAGCACAGCGTCTTTAAGCTTGTCTTTTTAACATTGATTGTCTCACTCCCAATATTTTTCTCTGCTGTCCTGTTTGAATGTTGCCCTTGGTTTCTCTGCCTGGCCTGAAATGATCCTTCAGCCTATTTACTCTGTGTTAGGGGTCACAAAGAACAAAGAACAACACAGCACGGGAAACAGGCCCTTCGGCCCAACAAGCCCGTGCCACCACCTTAACAATGTGCTTTTCCTCCTCTGCCCTTGACCCATGTCTATGCTTATGGTACCCCCGTTGGAAACCAGATTAAGGGGAGAATAATTTAGGGACAATTTGTTACACCAATCAGCCTAAGAGCACATCTTTGGGGTGTGGGAGTAAACCGGAGCACCCGGAGAAAAGCCATGCAACCACAGGGAGAATGCGCAAACTCCCACAGACACAGGCCCAAATCCATGTATCTGCACAGCAAACAGTGATAGTCACTGAGCTGTCGTGGTGCCCATCTGCTGGTCCAGTTTAAGCGTACACAAACAACTCGAAGGACTAGGCTACTCTCGAAACATCCAGGAGCAGCCCTCGCACAACCCACCGTGTGCATGCCCCTCGTTAGACAACAAGGTGGACCAACGCACCTGTGGAGTAAAAGAGAAAAACATCAACACATATAACAATTGATTTCCAGGAACGTCCTGAGGATCTGATCCTTATTTAAAACCGTCTCCTATAACCCTCCATCCCTATTTCACTCATGTGTCTGTCTAAGTATCCCTTAAACAAGTGCCAGCATGCCTCCCTCCACCACTTTACTTGGCAGCACATTCCATACCCCCACGACCCTTTGTATGAAAAACCTCCCTCTAGCATCCAAATTATACCTCACCTTAAGCCCGTGGCCCCTCGTGATATTTGTCTCCAGTCTACGAGAAAGCCTGCCACTGTTTACTCTATCTATACCCTTCATTATTTTATACACCTCTATCAGATCCCCCCCCCTCAATCTCCATCTTTCTAAGGAAAACAGCCCCAATTTACCCAATCTTTCCTCATAACCCAGTCCTTCATCACATTACAGGGAGTAGGGTGACGCTACAGCAACATACACTTACAGCATGCTGCAGCCTGGAAAGTGATGAGAGGGTCTCCAATTGCTGTCCATCACATTCCCGACCAGAAATTTCTCATTGCTGTAGTTTAGAAGCATTTGCAGATTGATAATCAAGTTTTGTCAATTTATAATACTCCTTTGGCCATCAAATCCTGGAGTATGGAGTCTCTGGGGAGAATTTTCCCTTGCACCTGTCACAGAAATCAGTGCGAGCGGTGGGGGGGGAGTGGGATGTGAACCATGCAAAGATCCGTTGACGTTGGGTGGGCTTTTCTGGTTTTGGAGTGAAAACAGCCAGAAAATCCCACCCTCTAACAACGAGACAGGCACACTACCCACTCCATCACAAGGTCTCCCTCTCTTTTCCCATACTATTCCTCTTTTGTTTTTCCCCCTCAGACACTGTCACAAAGACATCGGATGGGATTTTTTTGGCCGTGCTTACCCAATGTCCGAAAATCCCACCCGAGGTTAATTGATCTTTGCATGGTCCATGTCTTGCCTGCTATGATTCCTGAAGCAGGCAGCATGGGAAAATTCCATCCACAGTTTTACAGCGAAGGAAGAGGCCCTTTGGCCCTTCACATCAGGCACTATGCACCTATATATTCGAATCCCACTTTGTAGAACTTGGCTCATAGCCTTGTAAGCTGTGACATTTCACATGCTCATCTATTAAAGGTTGTGAGGGTTCCCACCTTTACCACGCTTTCAGGCAGTGAGTTCCAGGTTCCTATCACCCTCTGGATGAAATTTTCTTCCCTCAAATCCCTTCTAATTCCCCTCACCTTAAATCTCTGCCCCCCTGGCTCTCTACCCCCTCCCTCCCACCAAGGATCTATGTTAGTAGATAGTTGCTATCTACTAACATAATTCTGTACACATCAGTTGGGTACCCTTCAGCCTTCCATGCTCTAAGGAAAACAGCCCCAGCTTAACCAGCCTTTCTTCATAGCTGAAACACGCCAGCCCAGGCAACATCCTGGCGAATCTCCTCTGCACCCTCTCTAGTGTAATCACATCTTTCTTAAAGGGTGGCAACTTGAATCGCACACAGTACTTTAGCTACAGCCTAACAAGCATTTTATACAGCTCCACCATAAACCCCCGTGCTGTTATACTCTGGGCCAAGAAAGGCAAATATCACATATATCATTTATTGTGCATTCTTTGTCTTGTTAGTCCTCCCAAAATGCATCACCTCTCCCTTTTCAGGGTTAAATTCTACTTGCCGTGTTCTGGATATCGGACCAACCCATCAATATCATCCCGTAACTCAGGTTTTCCTCCTCGCCATTTACCACACCATTAATTTTTTTGCGTCCTCTGCGAACTTACTGATCTAATCTCTCATATTCACATTTAAACAATTAATGTACACTACAAACAGCAAGGGATCCAGAGCCAATCCTTTTTACACACCACTGGATACAAGTTTCTCATCACAAAAACAACCTTGATCATCATCCTCTACCTCCTGCCACTAAGCCAATTTTGGATCCAATTTGCCAAATTGCCCTAGATCCCATGGCCTCTTATCTTCTTGACAAACCTCTGTTGTGAAAATTCTTACTGAAGTCCATTTAGGCTACATCAATTATAATACCCTCATCTACACCTCCTCGAAAAATTCAGTGAAACGTGTTACACATTATCTCCCCCGGACTAAGCCATGCCGACTATTCTTGATTAATCCTTGCCAAGTGGAAATTAATTCTGTCCCTCAGAATTGTTTCTAATTATTTTCCTCTCATTGATGTTAGATTCACTGGGCCTGCAATTACCTGATTTTTCTCCGCTTTCCTTCTTGATAATGATATCACTTTAGCTGTCCCCAAGTCCCCTGGCACCTCTCCTGTGATGAGAGAGGATTTGAAACTTAACATCAAATTTTCCTCAAATGTTGACACATTATCAACTTCATTGAAGCCCAATTTGGCTAAAGCACCAATTTCCCCCACAATTTCAATGAAGATCTTCTGAAGTATATCAGAGGGAGGGGCAGTGTCCAGATGAACAGATGGGTGAGGGGTATTAGATGACTAGAATCAAGGGGGCGTGTGGGACATTAACAGGGTCCCAAGGATGACATCAGTTGTTCCAACCTGCTGATGGTCATCCATCCCTCTGGGATTAGCGGTTGTCAAATTTAATTGCAGACATTACTGGAAATTGAAACCAGCTGCACCTCTGCATTAAGATAGTAGAAGATATCAAGTTGCTTCACAGGAAAGTTAGTCAGACAAGCTTTGACTCTGAAGCGTTTCTTGGAGCTGATGCCCAAAAAAGGTGGCCAAAGGAGTAGTGATTCAGGAGTGTCTTACAGGATCAGTGAGAGACAGTGAGGTGTTACGGTGTAGGGAAGGAATCGCATCTCAGAAACGTAGAACATAGAACATTACAGCACAAACAGGCCCTTCGGCCCTCGAGTTGCGCCGATCACATCAACCCCACCAATCTATAGACCTATCTATAACCCCCAATCCCATTAAACCCCATATACTCATCCAGAAGTCTTTTAAAAGACCCCAGCGAGTTCGCCTCCACCACCGATATCGGCAGCCGATTCCATTCACTCACCACCCTCTGAGTGAAAAACTTACCCCTAACATCACTTCCGTACTTTCCTCCCCGCACCTTAAATCTGTGTCCTCTCGTAGCGACCATTTCAACCCGGGGAAATAGCCTCTGAGAATCCGCCCTATCTATTCCTCTCAACATTTTATAAACTTCTATCAGGTCGCCTCTCAACCTTCGCCTCTCTAGGGAAAAGAGTCCCAGCTCCCTCAACCTATCTTCATAAGGCATGCCTCCCAGTCCAGGCAACATCCTTGTAAATCTCCTCTGCACCCTTTCAATAGCTTCTACGTCTTTCCTATAGTGAGGCGACCAGAACTGCGCACAGTACTCCAAATGAGGCCTGACAAGGGTCCTGTAAAGTTGCAGCATTACCTCCCGACTCCTAAACTCAATCCCTCGATTAATGAAGGCCAGTACACCATACGCCTTCTTGACCACCTCCTCCACCTGCGAGGCCGATTTAAGAGTCCTGTGGACCCGGACCCCGAGATCCTTCTGCTCTTTGACGCTACTAAGACTCCTGCCCTTGATAGTGTACTCGTTCATCCCGTTGGTTCTGCCGAAATGGACGACTACACATTTATCCGCGTTGAAGTCCATCTGCCACTTCTCCGCCCATTCCTGCATCCTATCTATATCTATTAGCCCCACATAGCCTATGGTCTTGCTCTCGCTCTGGTTCAGCGTGTACATACGGTATCACCCTTGACCAGATACTCTGCCAGTCTGAACTCACAGGTCCCTATCACCCTCTGAGCTCATTGACCTCTCACACTGGAGGTGTGGGACCCTATTAATATCCCACACCCCACCACACACCCCCTTGACTCTAGTCATCTAACCCCTGCACACTCCCCCCCACATTCCCCACCCCACCCCAAACCCGCACACTCACCAACCCAAGCCCCCACATTCCCCACCCCACCCCCCTCACACTCCCCCCACCCCCCACTCCCCACCCCCCCACAATCCCCACCCCCCCACACTCTACCACCCCCACACCACCCCCCCCACACTCCCCCCACCCCACCTCACCTCCCCTCCCACACTCCCCACCCCACCCTCCTACCTCCCCCACCCTCACTCCCCATCCCACTCCCCCACCCCAGCACTCCCCACCCCACCCCACCCCACCCCACACCCCCCACACTCCCCACCCCACCCCACCTCATCCCCCCACACTTCCCATCCCACCCAGACTCCCCCCGTCCCGGCCCACTACGTCACCCCACCCCCATCCCCCCACCCCACACCCGCAAACCCCCCCTCCCTCCACTTCACCCCACCCCCACCACCAAGCTCATCTGGACAATGCCCCTCCCCCCAATATACTTCAGAAAATCTTCATAGAAATTTCAGAGGGAAATTAGTTCTTCAGGCAAATTGGGCTTCAATGAAGTTGATAAATGTGTCAACATTTGAGGAAAATTTGACGTTAAGTTTCAAATCCTCTGTTGGCTTCTAGTTAAATAATGATGCCATTTTAAAATTGTCATCCACATTTCCGATGCCTGTGTATCTGGTCCCTCCCTCTGTGCTGTTACGCAGCATTCCAGTATTTTATAATTCCCCAATTTTGTGGGTGATCCCCAGTTTAATCTCTTCACCATTAGTGGCCGTGCCACTAATTAGTGGACTTTCAGAGGCTATTTCCCCGGGTTGAAATGGTCGCTACGAGAGGACACAGATTTAAGGTGCGGGGAGGGAAGTACAGAGGTGATGTTAGGGGTAAGTTTTTTACTCAGAGGGTGGTGAGTGAATGGAATCGGCTGCCGTCATCGGTGGTGGAGGCGAACTCGCTGGGGTCTTTTAAAAGACTTCTGGATGAGTATAAGGGGTTTAATGGGATTGGGGGTTATAGATAGGTCTATAGATTGGTGGGGTTGATGCGATCGGCGCAACTCGAGGGCCGAAGGGCCTGTTTGTGCTGTAATGTTCTATGTTCTATGTTCTATGTTCTAATAGACTGTGAGAGTGAGTGTTACAGCGCAGAATTTGTCGGGTTAATACACAGTGAGAGTTACAGCAGATAGTGTGTGGAGTTAATAGACAGAGTGTTACAGCACGGAGTGTATGGGGTTAATAGCCTGAGTTACAACACGGTGTGTGAGGTTAATAGACTGAGAGTAAAGAGTTTACAGCACGGAGTGCGTGGGGTTAATTGACTGTGGGAGGAAGAATGACAGATGACTTGGTTGCCCCCTGGAAACATCATTATTAAAGTCTGATCTTGGAGTGATTGGGTATGTTTCTCCTTCTTTCTGGTTCTGAATGTTTAGGTATCTTGGCTACAATGTGTCTCCCCTGCTTCTCCCTGGTCTCTATACATAAAGTGACATTCCCAGCATCTTTATATATAGAGGCAGCAGTGTCACACCTCATCCTTCTCCCGATTACTCACTCATCAGATGCTTCCTCCCTCGCTCCTTGCTAATTGTTCAATACAAGTCTCTCACCACGGGTGTTCAGCATGACACCCTCGAACCTCCCCTCCTCCGCACACTTGCCCTAACGATCCAAGATTCATGCCAAGTGTGGGCAGAGTTATTCAACTGCTCTATCCATCACTGTGACATGCGTTTTTCCTGCAGTGAGATCTGGAGCAAAGAAGCCAAGCTGTTCTTTCCCCTATCTCATGTCCAAGGGTGCAGACAGCCCAGAGTTGCTGGGAAAAAACCCAGAGACAGAGTGAGAGTCTGGGCATTCAGAATCATGGAGGAGAAGAGAGTGAGTCAGAGGAAAGATGAAGAAAGCAGATGAAGGTCGAGGCATAGGGAAAAAAAGGGAAAACAATGTAGAGGGCCTGGGGAAAAGGGAAGGAGAGTGGGTATGATAAATTCCAAGACCACTTAAACTTATAAAGGGTTTATTACAAGGTTTTGACAGAACTGATTACATGTCTGCTCTCCACCCCTCCCTGATCCAACTGAGCTTACGATTCAAGCCAGGGCAAGTGTGAGGTGGTCCACTTTGGTAGGAGGAATGGTAGGAAGGACTATTACTTACGTGGCGAAAAACTGCAGCAGGCGACGGTGCAGAGGGACCTCGGGGTCCTTGTGCATGAGTCGCAAAAACCCAGCTTGCAGGTGCAGCAGGTGGTCAGGAAGGCGAATGGGATGCTGGCCTTCATAGCGAGGGGGATTGAATATAAAAGTAGGGAGGTCTTGCTGCAGCTGTATAGGGCATTGGTGAGGCCGCAGCTGGAGTACTGTGTGCAGTTTTGGGCGCCGCACCTGCGCAAGGATATTTTGGCCCTGGAGGGAGTGCAGAGAAGGTTTACTAGGCTGATACCGGAGTTGAGGGGATTGAGCTATGAGGAGAGGCTGAATAAACTAGGCTTGTACTCGTTAGAGTTTAAAAGAATGAGAGGAGATCTCATTGAGACGTATAAGATGATGAATGGGATGGATAGGATAGAGGTGGAGAGACTCTTCCCGCTCAAAAAAGACAGTAGGACTAGGGGGCACAGCCTCAAGGTAAAGGGGAGGCAGTTTAGAACAGAGTTGAGGAGGAACTTCTTCACTCAAAGGGTGGTGAATCTCTGGAATTCTCTGCCCATTGAAGTGGTGGAGGCTGCCTCGCTAAATATTTTTAAGAAACGGGTTAATGGATTTTTGATAAGAGAAGGGATTAAGGGTTATGGGGAGAGGGCGGGAAGGTGGAGCTGAGCCACGACAGATCAGCCATGATCTTATTGAATGGCGGGGCAGGCTCGAAGGGCCAGATGGCCTACTCCTGCTCCTATTTCTTATGTTCTTATGACACAATACTCCTGCATATACAACGTACTTTATATTGCTGTGTATAACACACCAGTTTGTATAACACACCATATTACTGTATATAATACTGAAGTATATATAACTCACCCTATATTACTGAATATAATTCCAGTATATAACACACCCTATATTACAGTGTATATCACTCTATAGAACATATCCCACGTTAAAGTTTATAACACTCTTGGATAGAAAACACACCCTATATTACTGAGTATAACATTCTAGTTTGTATACAAACACTCTACATTAATTTGTATAATGCTCCAGTACACAAAATATACCCTTTACTAATGTGGGAATCATTCCAGTATATACGACACATATAATGTCACAGCCTATATAACACACCCTATGTAAGTGAATGTAACACTCCAGTGTATATACCACACCTTATATTAAAGTGTTTCACACCCCATGTATATAAAACACACTCTATGTTACTGCGTTTAGCACTCCAGTATATATAACATACACTATATTATAACGTATAACACTCCACTACATATAAACACATCCCATGTTGCAATGCATAACATTGCAGTATATATAACACATCCTATATTAAAGTATATAACTCTCCAGTGAATATAAGCACCCTACGTTACAGTGTGTAACATTCCAGCATTTATAATACATCCTATATTAATATAAGACAACTTACTTCTCATCTGGTTCGATGGGTTCTGAGATGGCACATCTAGACTCTCCAGGCCTGTTAAGCTTCCACACACTTCAATTAATTCTCCTCACATCCTTCTGAACTCTAGTGAATACAGGCCCAATCTATCCTCATAAATCAGTCCTACTAACCCCAGAATCAACCTACTGAACCTTCCCTGCACTCGCTCTATGGCAAATCCCTAATTGCCCTTGACTTCAGTAGTTTGTTAGGCCATTTAAAAGTCAACCAAATTGCTGTGGTTCCTGGGGACACATATAGGCCAGATCAGGTAACAGCAGAAGATTTCCTTCCCTAAAGGATATTAATGAACCAGATGGATTTTTAACATCAATCAACAACTGTTTCATAGCAAACTTTTAATTCCAGATTTTGATTGGAATTTGAATTTCACTATGGTGGGATTCGAACCTGAGTCTCTGCATTGTGTGGACAGCGACAATATCACAAGGTCATCACCTCCCCAAGTGCTGGCTTTTTTTACCGTGGATGTTGCCATGACATTCAGCCCATTGTGTCTACATCAACTCTCTGGCAGTCATAACATAAGAACATAAGAAATAGGAGCAGGAGTAGGCCATCTGGCCCTTCGAGCCTGCCCCGCCATTCAATAAGATCATGGCTGATCTGTCGTGACTCAGCTCCACCTTCCCGCCCTCTCCTCATAACCCTTAATCCCTTCTCTTATCAAAAACCCATCAACCCGTTTCTTAAAAATATTTAGCGAGGCAGCCTCCACCACTTCAACGGGCAGAGAATTCCAGAGATTCACCACCCTTTGAGTGAAGAAGTTCCTCCTCAACTCTGTTCTAAACCGCCTCCCCTTTACCTTGAGGCTGTGCCCCCTAGTCCTACTGTCTTTTTTGAGCGGGAAGAGTCTCTCCACCTCTATCCTATCCATCCCATTCATCATCTTATACGTCTCAATGAGATCTCCCCTCATTCTTCTAAACTCTAACGAGTACAAGCCTAGTTTATTCAGCCTCTCCTCATAGCTCAATGGTCATGAGATAATAAACTAGTCCTTTTGTAAAGAGGAGGACATTGTTGGAGTTTTGCTTTTCCTAATCACACTCTTCCAGAGATTCATCTTACCACACTCTGGCTTTCAAATCTCCGAACAAGATCAGTTCATTGCCTGCTGGGACCTGGAATCGCTCAAGGTCAGTGGAGTCTGTCCCTGGTCTTGTCTCATGTATAGGAGCACATACCCTGATGACAGTGGCATGCTGATTGCTGGTTAGCATGGGCTGGACTTACCCCCCTGCGGGATATCCCTGGGGCACCAGACAAACTCATTTAGATGTTGAAACCCACCCTGTGGAAGTTTTCCGGTCACCTTGCCTCCTTCGTGTGTTTCAATTGGCACCAGTTGTGGGGGAGCTGGAACCTGCACAGACCAGACAGGCTGCACGTGAACAGAGTCAGTACTGGTGCTGGTCCGACAATTGGGGAGGGTTTAAATAAACTTGGGAGGGGAATGGGAAGCAAGATGCATCATTAGAACAGTGGCAGACTAACAATTTGGGGACCTTCATTTCTGGGACTCAAATGCCCCATCATCCATGATATCACACCCTCCCTCCTCCCTCCCCCCATCACTCCACCTCCACCCCTCCATATCACCCACTCCCCGTCACTCCACCTCCACCCGTCCCCCTCCCCCTTCCCCACTCTCCCCCTCACCCTCCCCCACTCTCCCGCTCCCTCCTCCCTCCATCCCCTTCCACCCTCCCCTCTGCCCTACCCCCTACCTTCCCCTCACCCCCTCACTACTCCCTCCCCTTCCCTCACTCCCCACTCTCTTCCCTACCCTTCCTCTCCCCACTCCCTCTCCGCCACTCCCCCTCCCTCCTTTTCCCTCCTTCCCCCAGCTTCCCCCTCCTTCCTCCTCCTCTCCCTCCCTCCCCAACCCTCCCCACCCCTCTCCCTCCCCCTCCCACCCCTCCCTCCCCCTCCCATCCCCTCGCTCCCCCTCCCAGCCCCTCCAACCCCCTCCCACCCCCTGCCTCTCTCCTGCTCCCATCCCCTCCCTCCCCCTCACACTCCCTTCCATCCCTCCCTCCCTCCCCTTTCCCCACTCCCTCCCCTTCACTTCCTACCCCTCCCCTCCCTCCCTCCTCCTTACCTGCTCCCTCCCCCTCCCCCTCCCTCCCCATCCCCCTCCCTCCCTCCCAAGTCCCTCCCTAACCCCCATCCCCCCTCTACCCCTTCCCCTCACTACATCCCCCTCCCCCTCCCACCACCCCCCTCCCCCTTGCACTCAATTCCTTCCCCTCCCTATCCTCCTTAATTTTCCCCCCTCCCTTCCTTCCTCCCCTTCCATCCCCCCCCCCTTCCATCCGCCCTCACCCTCCCTTCCCCATCCTTCTCCCTCCTTCCCCCTCCCTCCCTGCCGTCCCTCCCCCTCCCTCCCTCCCCCTCTCCCTCCCTCCCCCTCTCCCTCTGTGAATCTCCCTCCCTACCCCACCACCTCCCACTCCCTCCCTGTCCTCGTCCCTCTTTCCCCAACCCCCTCCCTCTCTCCCCCTCCTTCTCCCACCCTCCCCCCCACTCCTTCCCTCCTCCTCTGCATCCCCCTCCCTCACCCTCCACCTCCCTCCCTCCATCTCCCCCTCCCTCTCTCCCTGTCCCCCTCCCTCCCTCCCCCTCTCCTCCACCTCTGCCCTCCCCCTCTACCTCCCCACCCACCTCCCCCCTCCACCTCACCCCTCCCCCTCACCTCCACCTCCCCCTCCCCTCTCTCCCCCTCCACCTACCCCTCCTACCCCCTCCACTCCCTCCCCTTCCTCTCCCCCCTCCCCCCACCTCCTACGTCCCCCTCCCCATACCCTTCCCCCTCTCCCTCCCTTCCCTCTCTCCCTCCCTCCCCCCTCCCCATCCCCTTCCCTTCCGACCCCTTCCCCATCCTCCCACTACCCATCCCTCCTCCCCCTCCTCTCCCTCCTTCAATCCCTCCCTCCCCCTCCCTCAATCCCACCCTACCCCTCCCCTCCCTCCCTGCCCCTTCCCCTCCCTTCCTCCCCCTCCCTCACCCCTCCCTTCCTTTTCCTCCCTCTCCAACTCCCTTCTTCCCCCTCCCTTTTCCCCCCTCCCCCACCACTCTGTCCCCCCCTCCCCTTCCTTCTTCCCCCATCCCTGCCTCCCTCCACCCCTCCCTCCTTCCCTCCCACCGCCCCCTCTCCCTACCCCCTCTCCCTCTCTCTTCCCCGCCCTCCCCCTCCAGTTCCCTGTCCCTCCCCCTCCCCGTCCCTCCCTCCCTCCCCCTCCCATTTCCCCTCTCTCCCTCCCCCTCCCCCTCCCTCCTTCTCAATCCCTCCTTCCCCCTCCCTCTTTCCCCTCCCCTCTCCCCCCCAATGCCCCTCCCCATCCCCTCCCCCTCCCCCGCCCCCCTCACCTCCCCCTCCCCATCCTCCTCCCTGTCCCCTCTCCCTCCTCCCCATCCCCCTCCCCGCTCCCTGTCCCCTTCCCCTTCTCCCCTCCCCTTCCCCCTCCCCTTCCCCCTCCCCCTTCTCTATCCCCCCTCCCCTCCCCCTCCCCCTCTTCCATCCTCCTCCCTCCTCCCTCTCCCGCTTCCCCCTCCCCTCACCCTCCCCTTCCCTTCTCCCTCCCCTTCACCCTCCCCCTTCCCCTCACCCTCCCCGTTCCCCCTCCCTCTCCCCCTCCCTCCCCCATTGCAAGAATGTTAAATTGCTTACACAATAGATATTAGTATTGTGGAATAATTTAATAAGATCACCTCTCATTCTTCTAAATTTCTATGAGTATAAACCCAATTTGCTTAACCTTTCCTTATAAGACAACCCTGTGAAACTTCTCTGAACTGCTTGCAATGTAACGATATCCCTCCCTAAATTAGGCAGCCAAAACTATTCGCAGTACTCCAGGTGCACTCTCACCAATACAGTTGTGGCAAATCTTCCCTTATTTTAAATGTTATCGCTTATAATAAAAGCCAACATTCTGTTTGCCTTCCTAATCACTTGCTGTACCTGCATGATAAATTCCTGTGATTCATACACAAGGACACCCAGATCCCTTTGTACCGCAGCATTCTGCAGTTTCTCCCTATTTCAATAATATTCTGCTTTATTAATTTTTTTAAAGTTTATTTATTAGTCACAAGTAAAGCTTGCATTCACAATGGAATGAAGTTACTGTGAAATTCTCCTTGTCGCCACACTACAGTACCTGTTTCAGTAAATGCATTTAACTAGCACGTTTTCAGACTGTGGGAGGAAACCGGAGCACCCAGAGGAAATCCACACAGACACGAAGAGAACATGCAAACTCCACACAGACAGGTACCCAAGCTGAGAATTGAACCCAGGTCCCTGTGAGGCAGCATTGGTTGAGAGGCGACCTGATAGAGGTTTATAAGATGTTGAGAGAAATAGATAGGGTGGATTCTCAGAGGCTATTTCCCAGGGCTGAAATGGTCGCTACGAGAGGACACAGGTTTAAGGTGCAGGGAAGCAAGTACAGAGGAGATGTTAGGGGTAAGTTTTTCACTCAGAGGGTGGTGAGTGAATGGAATCAGCTGCTGTCGGTGGTGGTAGAGGCGAACTCGCTGGGGTCTTTTAAAAGACTTCTGGATGAGTATATGGGATCTAATGGGATTGGGGGTTATAGATAGGTCTATGGCTTAGTAGGTATAGAAGTGATCGACGCAACTCGTGGGCCGAAGGGCCTGTTTGTGCTGTAGTGTTCTATGAATCTATGTTCTACGTCAGCTCCACTTTTAACAGTGAAACTGTACCAGGATTTTAAACCAGCTCTTTGTCCCTTCTGCACTCTTAACAAGAAACAATCTTTTAGATCTCAGCCATAACTTTACAATTTTTCCATAAATAGTAATAAAACAATTAGTGAAGTTACTTGAAGAAAGTCTTTTCTCATTGTTCTCACCAATCGATCGGTCCCAACAATTCCTGCCTCTCTGAACAGATGTCTGTTCCCAAAAGCCTTTGATCACTTAGTTTCAGATGTTCTACAATCTTCCTATGGAATCTCTACTGTGCAGAAGGAGGCCATTGGGCCCATCAAGTCTGCACTGACAACATTCCCACCCAGGCCCTATCCCCACATATTTACCCGCTAATCCCACTAACCTACGCATCCTGGGACACTAAGGGGCAATTTAGCATGGCCAATGCACCTAACCCGCACATCTTTGGACTGTGGGAAAAACCTGGAGCATCCGGAGGAAATCCGCACCAACACAGGAAAAACATGTAAACTCCACACAAACAGTGACCCAAGCCAGGAATTGAACCCTGCTCCCCGAGCTGTGAGGCAGCAGTGCTAACCACAATGCCACCATGCTGCCTGTTGTTATTGCTCTCAGGACCTTACACTAGTTTCTAGCGTTCTGTATCAAACTCACCCTGGCTATCTGAAACTCTTTCTCCACTATAAGGTTCGAATTTCAAGCAGACCTGAGAAATGCATCCTATCTCTCTTCCAGCCTCCAACTCAACATCAACTGACCTATCGAGCTTTTTGCTACAGATTTTGAGACAAAAGAAACTGTTGGCTCCAGCCACAAGTTGCTAGGCAATTCTCGGGAATCTACATTCTGAAGCTCTAAAACACAGTAGAATCTCAGCAGGATATTGAAATTAAACTCTGTTGTTTGGAGCCAGACCTGGCACAAAGAAAGATGGTTGTGGTTATTGCATGTCAAGTTTCAGCCCCAAGATATTATTGCAGGAGTTCCTCAGAGTAGTGTCCTAGGCCTAACCATCTTCAGCTGCTCCATCAATGACCTTCCCTCCATTATAAGATTGGTGTTGGGGCTGTTCATTGATGACTGCACAATGTTCAGCACCATTTGTGACTCCTCAGGTACTGAAGTAGTCCATGTCCAAATGCAACCAGACCTGGACAAGTAGCAAGTAACATTCACGTCACACAAGTACCAGGCAATGACCATCACCAACATGACGGATCCTAACTCTTTCACTTGATATCCAACAGCATAACGTTGCTTAATCCCCCATATCATAATCCTGAGGATTACCCTTGACCAGAAACTGAACTGGACTAGCCATATTAATACTGTGGCTACAAGAACAGGTCAGAGGCTAGGAATTCTGAGGTGAGTAACTCACCCCCTGACTCCCCAAAGTCTGTCCACAATGCACAAGTCAGAGGTGTGGTAGAATACTCTCCACTAACTTGGTGAGTGCAGCTGCAACAACACTCAAGAAGCTCAACATCATCCAGGACAAAATCCAGGCCCACTTGTTTCACATCCCATCCACCACTTTCAAGGTCAGCTCACTCCACAGTGATGCACAGTAGCAGCCATGTGTACCATCTACTTGACGCACTGCAGCAATTTTCCAAAGTTCTTTAGGCAGCATCTTCCAAACCCATGACCACAACCATCCAGAAGGACAAGGTCAGCAGATCCTTGGGAACACCACCACCTGCATTCCCTCCAAGTTACTCACCATCCTGACTTAGGAATATATTGCTATTCCTACACTGTGGCTGGGTCAGAATCCTGGAACTCCCTCCCTAATAGCACTGTGGGTGTACCTACACCACATGGACTGCAGCAGTTCAAGAAGGAAGCTTACCACCATCTTTTCAAGGGAACTTAGGATGATCAATAAATGCTGGCATAGCTAGTGAGGCAAATATTATTGAATTAATGTAAAAAGATATTCCATTTTAGTAAAATACATTGACACCAGTATAACCTCCAGTATGAAAAATACATCATTTATTACTGGACATAACTGTATGAATAACACAATGTATGATATTGTATATTAGACTCCTGTTTCTATAACACAATGGATATGACTGATATAAAAGTGTTCAGTGTTACATTATGTAACTGCAAAGGTTAAGGGCCCTGGCAACATTCCAGCAATAGTGCTGAAGATTTGTTCCAGAACTTGTCGTGCTCCTAGCCAAGCTGTTCCAGTACAGTGACAACACTGGCATCTACCAGGCAATGTGAAAATTGTCTAGCTATGTCCTGCCTTTTACAGTATATTTCACTCCTGTATAGAAAACATACTACATACTACATACTCCTGTCAATAAGCTTTCTATAGGTATGTCAGGAATAAAAGAATATCTAGGGTAATATTAGGGCCAGTCAAGGACAGTAGTGGGAAGTTGTGCATAGAATCCAAAGAAATAGGAGAGGCATTAAATGAGTATTTTTTGTCAATACTCACATAGGAAAGAGACAATGTTGTTGAGGGGAATACTGAGATACAGGCTATTAGACGAGATCGGATTGAGGTTCATAAGGAGGAAGTGTTAGCAATTCTGGAAAGTGTGAAAATAGGTAAGTCCCCTGGGCTGGATGGGATTTATCCTAGGATTCTCTGGGAAGCTGAGGAGATTACGGAGCCTTTGGCTTTGATCTTTAGGTCAATATTGTCTACAGAAGGCTGGAGGATAGCAAATGTTGTCCCCTTGTTCAAGTAGAGACAACGCTAGTAATTATAGACCAGAGAATCTTCCTTCTGTTATGGGCAAAGTTTTGGAAAGGATTATAAGAGATCGGATTTATAATCATCTAGAAAGGAATAATTTGGTTAGGGATAGTCAACACGGTTTTGTGAAGGGTAGGTCGTGCCTCACAAACCTTATTGGGTTCTTCGAGAAGGTGACCAAAGAGGTAGATGAGGGTAAAGCAGTTGATGTGGCGTATATGGATTTCAGATATGGATTGCAGAAGATATGGAGGCATGGGATTGAGAGTAATATTGTGGTTTGGATCAAAAATTGGCTAGCTGAAAAGAAGACAGAGGGTGGTGGTTGATGGGAAATGTTCATCCTGGAGCTCAGTTACTAGTGATGTACCACAAGGATCTGTTCTGTGCATAGATCCCTGAAAGTTGGCATCCAGCTTGAAAGGGTTGTTAAGAAGGCGTACAGTGTGTTAACTTTTATTGGTAGATGGATTGAATTTCAGGGCCACGAGGTCATGTTGCAGCTGTACAAAACCCTGGTGTGGTCGCTGCATTATAGGAAGGATAGAACCATAGAATATTACAGCACAGAAACAGGCCTTTTAGCCCTTCTTGGCTGTGCCAAACCATTTTAATGTGGATGTAGAAGCATTGGAAAAGGTGCAGAGGAGGTTTACCAGGATGTTGCCTGGTATGGTGGGAAGGTCTTAAGAGGAAAGGCTGAGGGACTTGAGGCTGTTTTTGTTAGAGAGAAAATGGTTAAGAGGTGACTTAATAGAGGCATACAAGATGATCAGAGGATTAGATAGGATGGACAGTGAGAGCCTTTTTCCTCAGATGGTGGTGGCTAGCACAAGGGGACATAGCTTTAAATTGAGGGGTGATAAATATAGAACAGATATCAGAGGTAGGTTGTTTACTCAGAGAATAGGAAGGGCGTGGAATGCCCTGCCTGCAACAGTAGTTGACTCACCAACATTAAGGGCATTTAAATCGTCATTCTATAAACATATGGATGATATTGGAATAGTGCAGGTTAGATGGGCTTTAGATTGGTTTCACGGGTCGATGCAACATTTGTCAAGAGCAGGTCATGCCTTACAAGTCTGGTTAAGTTCTTTGAAAATGTGACTAAACACATTGACGAAGGGACACCGGTGGAAGTGGTTTATATGGACTTCAGCAAGGTGTTCGATAAGGTCCCCCATGCAAGACTTCTTGAGAAAGTGAGAGGACATGAGATCCAAGGGGCTGTTGCCTTGTGGGTCCAGAACTGGCTTGCCTGCCGAAGGCAGAGAGTGGTTGTGGATGGGTCTTTTTCTGCATGGAGGTCAGTCACCTGTGGAGTGCCCAGAGATCTGTTCTGAGACCCTTGCTGTTTGTAATTTGCATAAATGACCTGGATGAGGAAGTGGAGGGTTGGGTTGGTAAGTTTGCTGACGACATGAAGGTTGGTGGTGTTGTGGATAGTCTGGAGGGATGTCAGAAGTTGTAGCGTGACATAGATAGGATGCAGACTGGGCGGAGAAGTGACAGATGGACTTCAACCCGGATAAATGTGTACAAAGAACAAAGAACAATCCAGCACGGGAAACAGGCCCTTTGGCCCAACGAGCCCGCGCCGCCACATCACCCTGCACCTATTCTACCCTGCATATCTATGAATGGAACCCTACTCAGTCAGATTCAGGGAAGAAATAGTGTCAATTTGGTAAAAACCGATTAGCTTGAGAGCACATTTTTGGGGTGTGGGAGGAAACCGGAGCACCCGGAGGAAACCCACGCAACCACAGGGAGAATGCGCAAACTCCCACAGACACAGGCCCAAATCCATGTGTCTGCACAGCTAGCAGTGCTAGTCACTGAGCTGTTGCGGCGCCCATCTACCGGTCCAGGATCAAGCACACACACCGACATGAAGTACTAGGCCACTCCCGGAACCTCCAAGAGCAGCCCAGGCACGACCCGCCGTGTGAATGCCCCTCGTTTGACACGAGGTGGACCTCCACCTGTGGAGTGGTCCATTTTGGCAGGTCCAATGGGATGAAGGAGTATAATAGCAGTGTAGAGGATCAGAAGGACCTTGGGGTCCGGGTCCAAAGGACTCTTAAATCGGCCTCGTAGGTGGGGGATGTGGTCAAGAAGGCGTATGGGGTGCTAGCCTTCATTAATCGAGGGATTGAGTTTAGGAGTCGGGAGAAAATGTTGCAGCTTTATAAGACCCTTATCAGACCCCATTTGGAGGACTGTGCGCAGTTCTGGTCACCTCATTACAAGAAAGATGTGGAAGCTATTGAAAGGGTCCAGAGGAGATTTACAAGGATGTTGTCTGGATTGGGAGGCATGCCTTATGAGGATAGGTTGAGGGAGCCAGGTCTTTTTTCCCTGGAGAGACGAAGGATGAGAGGTGACCTGATAGAAGTTTATAAAATGTTGAGAGGTATAAATCGGGTGGATTCTCAGAGGCTTTTTCCCAGGGTTGAAATGGTTGCTACGAGAGGACACAGGTTTAAGGTGCTGGGGAGTAGGTACAGAGGAGATGTCAGGGGTAAGCTTTTCACTCAGAGGGTGGTGAGTGAGTAGAATCGGCTGCTGTCGGTGGTAGCGAAGGCAAACTCTGGATGAGTGCATGGGATTTAATGGGATTCAAGGTTATAGATAGGCATAGTAGGTATGGATATGATCAGCGCAACTTGTGGGCCGAAGGGCCTGTTTGTGCTGTAGTTTTCTATGTTCTACGTAACATTGAGGGCCGAAGGGCCTGTATTGCGCTGTAATGTTCTACGTTCTATATAGACCACCAGAGATTACTGTCTAAAACACTCCTGCATATACAACACATTCCATTTTACTACCTGTAACACTCTTGTATATATAACACACCTTATATTACCATGTGTAACACTCTTGTATGTATAATCCACCCTATATTACTGTCATTAATACTCCTGTATATATAATACTCCCTATATAATAGTGCATAACACTCCTGTATATTTAACACACTTCATTTTACTGGCTATAACACTCCTGCATACATAACCCACTTTGTATTACAGTGGATAACACTCCTGTATATATAATACACCCTGTATTACAGTGTAAAACACTCTTGTATAGACAACATACCCTATATTGCTGTGTATACACTGCTCTATATGTAATGGACTTTATATTTCATTGTATACAGTCTTTTTATTTAATCAAAAATAACTGTTCCTACAATTGATAAAAAGATATAAGTGTAAGGGATGGTAGTGTAATTTTTGAGTCAAACCATCTGGGGCGGAAACCATGACAGAACCGTTATTATAACCTAAGGGGTTAAACGCTAAGACCAGCAGATGATGAAACACATAGAAAAAGAAGAAAAAAACATGAGACTGGCAGGTGCCCGGGGTCTTCAGCATAGCTTAAAAGAGATAGGAAAACAAACTAATTTACACCATATAAAATAAATGTGTTAGTAATTTACAGGACAATGAAAAAGAGTTAGCTGAATTAATGGGAGGTAAAACGATTCAAGCCTTAAAGGGGGTGATTGGATTAGAGTTAATGGGATGTCAACAAGGGAGGAGCTCACTCGGTAAAGAGATTAGGAAGTGGTAACCAATGAAGAAAGGAGGGCTGTCATTATCTAGAAAAATGTATATAAACTATGATTGTGTAAAGCAAGGTGTGTGTACCCACGGGACGGCACCCTTTCTTGCAAGATCGAATAAACTGACAGTTAGCTGAACTCATCCGTGTCTTTGATTCAAGGGGGGGGATCATAAAAGTATCTGACCGTTTCTCACATAAGCAGCAAGAACCTAGCCAGCCTGGCTGCTTCAACACTGATCCATTTTTGAAGAATAGTTACTGATCAGATTGCCTGACTGTTGGGATTGGGGGTTTCTGGGACAGTTGTGTCAATGTTGGATGCTGCTGCCTTCATCTGGCAGCCAGGGGAAGCTGTGATCCGGGCACTGATCCAGGCTGTTCAGGATATTCGAAGATTCTTACTTCCTCTTTGTCACCTGACCGTGTCATTCTTTTGTTCCACCCTTTGTGTTTAGGAAACTGTTGTGGGATTCCTTTTTGAGCTGGGGCGATCAGACGAGAGATTGTTTCATATCACTCCCCTTATCCATCTTGAAATGATTTCAATCTCCCAAAGTTTTTGCACTGGACCTAATGAAGGCACATCACTCCCAATCTGCTCCATTCACATAGCCTGGCGATCTGAGAGAATCCTTTTGGAATTTGATCATTGGAATATAGATCATCCATTTCTATTTGATTTCCTTGAACAAAACTCAGTGTTGTGCACCTTGTACACAGGGCAGCCCATCCTATCACAACAGATTCAACTTCGGATCATAGTTGATTCACTCTTTTCAATAGATCTGGGACATCCAAGCTCTGATATCAGTATTGCTCCCATTTTAATAAGCCCCTGATTTAGAAAAATCATTCCTGTTTTCAAATCCCTCACTCCTCTCTATCTCTATAATCTCCTCTAGACCTACAACCCTCTGAGATCTCTTGCCTCTTCCAGTTCTGACCTCTTGAGTGTCCCTGATCATAATGGTGCCTTCAGCTGCCTGGGCCCCAAGCTCCGGAATTCCCTACCCAAAACTCTCCACCTCTCTGTTTCATTTTCCTACTCAAAAAACACTCCTTAAGTTCCACGGGGCTTGTCTTGGTATCAAACTTTGCTTGATATTCATTTTAGTGAAGGTCCTCAGGAGGATTGACAATGTTAAACATAAGTATGAATTTTTGTTTGAATTTGATCGATTAATTTCTCTCTCTCTTTCTAAGGTGTTGAAAATGTTAGGATTTGCATCAGGAAGCACTCATTCTGTCCTGGACCAGACATTCGGAGTTGGAAAGGAGTCCAGTACAAAGGATTTACTTCTTCCTGTCCAAGATGCAGGAAGCCTGGGCCCACAGCACACAAGTCTGGGCGAGAGGAGCCAGACGGAGATGGAGAGACATTCCTGTGCGCTGCTACCGCCTCAGTCATTGGCAGAGGGCCTGATGTCCAAGACAGTGAGCTATGATACAGTCTATGATGTTCGAGTCCAGGATCTTGATGCACATTTCACCTTTGAAAGCGGCAGTTTCTTTGATATTCCAATGATGGGGCTCAACCCCTTCCCCATTGATGACCCTGACTTTCCCCTCAGCCCCCACGTCATTAAGCGGAGAAGAGGAGGAATTGTGGAACAGCGGGACATCATCAAAGCTCATCAGGCACATAAGATGCAGAGTACCCCTCAAGCCCAGCGTAAAGAATGGGAGTAAGTCTCGCTTGGTGACATCTGGAGGTGGCTATTGCTGACCTCTCATTGGCTGTCCTTGGTTCTGGGTGTCGGTGTGATGCGACACGATTTAAATACAAGTGAATCTCAACAGCAGATTGAATGCAAATCTTTCATTTTAAAAGCCTTGAGAACAAGTCAGTGGCTGGAAACCGTGGGAGTAAGAGAGCAGCAGAGGCAAGAACAAGCAGCAAGTAATATCAAACTGAGCTCAAAAACTGGAGGAGGTAGGAGAGAGGGAGGCACAAATGAGGGGAAAGAGAGGAGGAGGGAGGTGCATGTGGGGGGAGTGAGTGAGAGGAGACTGAGGGAGGGGAGAGGGGTGACTGAGAGAGGTGGCTGAGGGAGGTTTGACTGAGGGAGGGGAGAGGCAGGGTTCAGAGATTGAGGAAGGGAAGATTGAGGGAGGGGTGACAGAGTGAGCCTAAGGCAGGGGAGATTGAGAGAGGGGTGACTGAGGAAGGAGAAAGGGAGGGAGGAAGGGGTGAGGGTAGGAGTTGAGTGTGAGGGGGAAGGGAGTTATGCACTAGCATGCTATTTGAAAAATCAGTACGAGAGTTCTCTGTTGTGAAGCTGGATCAATATTTATTGTTCAGTTGGACTCAGTAGAAAACCAATAATCTGCTCATCACTCTTTATGGGATCTTGCTATGTACTGTCACATTTCTTTCCTGAGTGTGACTTGGGGCAGTGGTGCAGCCTGAAGCCTGGCTTGGAGTGAAGTGTATGGGTGGGACAGAGGCTGGGTAACATAGAACATAGAACATAGAACATTACAGCGCAGAACAGGCCCTTCGGCCCACGATGTTGCGGCGACCAGTTACAAAACAATGACCCACTAACCTAAACCAATCCCTTTTTGTCCATAAACCTATCCATGGATCTCTTAAATGCCTCCAAACTAGGCGCATTTACAACTGCAGCTGGCAGGGCATTCCAATCCCTCACCACCCTCTGGGTAAAGAACCTACCCCTGACATCCGTCCTATAACTACCAGTAGGGAACAGGAAGGTATCCAGATAAGGCAAGTGGCTGGATTCGGTGTGGTGATGGATTATTGACCCTTTGACATCCAGGGCTCAAATGTTTCTTTCTTTGGGAGTCCAAATTGTACTCAGGATTACTCAGCAGCGCCAGCCCAAGGGGGAATTGTGAGCTCTGGGCTTCCTGAAGAGTCTTAGCCGCTGGGTCAGTACTGAGAGGAAAGTCATGTTGGTGAAAAGACGGTAAGTCGTAACTGCTTTTCCAAAGCCAGTCTCCAACAATATCTGCCCTAAACATTCAACAACATTATCATCACTCAACCATCCTTCACCACTACCATCCTGAGATTAGAACTGACCAGAAACTGAACGGGACCAGCCATGTAAACACTATGACTACAAGACCAGGTCTCATTTTCAGTTTCATTTTAAGTTTATGTTCTCTGAACTCTGAATACAAATACAAAGGAACTATTTATTCTGGTTCCACCAGAATAAATAGTTCCTTTGTATTTGTATTCATTTACAGGACGTGGGTGTCGCTGGTTACTCCAGCATTGATTGCCCATCCCTAATTGCCCTTGAGAAGTGGTGGTGAGCTTCTGGCTCTGGTGAAACCACATTTGGAATATTGTGAGCAATTTTCAGCCTCGTATCTGAGAAAGGATATGCTGGCCCTGGAGAACATAAGAACATAAGAACATAAGAAATAGGAGCAGGAGTAGGCCATCCAGCCCTTCGAGCCTGCCCCGCCATTCAATAAGATCATGGCTGATCTGTCGTGGCTCAGTTCCACATTCCCACCCTCTCCCCATAACCCTTAATCCCTTCTCTTATCAAAAACCCATCAACCCGCGTCTTAAAAATATTTAGCGAGGCAGCCTCCACCACTTCAACAGGTAGAGATTCACCACCCTTTGATTGAAGAAGTTCCTCTTCAACTCCGTTCTAAACCACCCCCCCTTTATCTTGAGGCTATGCCCCCTAGTCCTACTATCCTTTCTGAGCGGGAAGAGTCTTTCCACCTCTATCCTATCCATCCCATTCATCATCTTATATGTCTCAATGAGATCTCCCCTCATTCTTCTAAACTCTAACGAGTACAAGCCTAGTTTATTCAGCCTCTCCTCATAGCTCAACCCCCTCAACTCTGGTATCAGCCTAGTAAACCTCCTCTGCACTCCCACCAAGGCCAAAATATCCTTGCGTAAGTACGGCGACCAAAACTGCACACAGTACTCCAGCTGCGGCCTCACCAATGCCCTATACAGCTGCAGCAAGACCTCCCTACTTTTATATTCAATCCCCCTCGCTATGAAGGCCAGCATCCCATTCGCCTTCCTGACCACCTGCTGCACCTGCAAGCTGGGTTTTTGCGACTCATGCACAAGGACCCTGAGGTCCCTCTGTCCCGTCGCCTGCTGCAGTTTTTCGCCACCTAAGTGATAATCCTTCCTACCATTATTCCTACCAAAGTGGACCACCTCGCACTTGCCAACATTAAATTCCATTTGCCAGTTCCTGGCCCATTCACCCAGCCTATCTAGGTCCTTCTGCAGACTCTCCACACCCTCCACGCAATTTGCCGTTCCACCAATCTTGAGGAGGTTCACGAGAGTGATCCCGTGAATGAAAAGCTTGACGTATATGGAGCATCCGAGACTCTGGGTCTGTACTCAGTGGTGTTTAGCAGGATGAGGGGCAATCTCATTGAAACTTACAGAATACTGAAAGGCCTGGGTAGAGTGGATGTGGGGAAGATGTTTCCATTAGTAGGAGAGACTAGGATCTGAGAGCACAACCTTGGAGTAAAGGGGTGAACTGAGGGGAGGAGAAATTTCTTCAGCCAGAGGATGGTGAGTCTGTGGAATTCATCATCACAGAAGGCTGTGGAGGCATTGAGTGTATTTAAGACAGGGATAGAGAGGTTCTTGATTGGTAAGGGATTTAAAAGTTAGGGAAAAAAGGAGAATAGGGTTGAAAAGCTTATCAGCTATAATTGAACTGCGGAGCAGACTCGATGGGCTGAATGGCCTAATTCTGTTCCTATATCTTATGGTCTTATGGTGTTCTTGAACCACTGCAGTCCATGTGGTGTAGGTACACCAACAATGCCGATAGAGAGGAAGATTCAGGATTTTTGATCCAGGGACAGTGAAGGAAGGGCAATATAATTCCAAGTCAGGTTTTAAACACGATGGAGCATAAAGACAGCTGAGTGCCATTGCGCTGAAGAGTCTGCTTCTCTCAACTGATTAAAAATAGTCTACACTGCAGCTATGGTGGAGGGAGTGGGTTTGGGGGGAGTGCTGTCAGACTAATCTTAGTGAGTTACTGCAGTGCTTCCCAAGACAGCACACACAAAGCAGCCACAGGTGATGAATGGATAATTGTTTGAATTGCCTCCAAGCAGCCATGATCAGCTGCACTCTGAAACGTCTGTGGAACAGCAGATGTCCTTCAGTAGTGTAACTATTCACAATGTGTGAAGTGCACAGTATCCTGTCACGTGACACATTCCATGGTGAGATCCAGTTTGCTCCCAGTGTTACATACACAGTCTGTACTGCCTCTGAGTCACACAGCAGCTGACAACATGATTCTTCATTCAACTACTTGACACACTTCCTCAAAACAAGCAATTAAAAGACAGCCTTAATAAATTTTTAATGCAGCTTTTAGCCATTTGCCTTCGGATTGTTTGTTGGAACAAGTAGAGGCAGCATTATTCTGTCTCTAACCCCGTGCTGCACCTATCCTGGGAGTGTTTGATGGGGACAGTGTATAGGGAGCTTTACTCCATTTCTAACCAGTGTTGTAGCTGTCCTGGGAATGATTGATGGGGACAGCACAGAAGGAGATTCACTCCATATCTAACAACATTCTAAACCTGCCCTCTCTCTCTTTGGGACAGGATAGAGTGAACTTTACTTTGTATCTCGCCTCATGCTGTACCTGCCCTGGGACTATTGGATGGAGTCAGTAGAGAGTGAGCTTTACACCACATCCACAGGTTCTCCAATGTCCACTGAACATGTAATGCTCTCAAAGAATTCCACCAAATTAGTCAAACATGGCCTGCCCTTCATGAACCCATGCTATGTCTTACCAATGGGACAATTTATATCCAAGAGTCTTGCTATTTCTTCCTTGATAATAGATTCAAGCATTTTCCCTACTATAGAACTTAAGCTAACCAGGATCTAGATAGGCTGGGCGAAAGGGCCAGGAAATGGCAAATGGAATTTAATGTTGGCAAGTGTGAGGTGGTCCACTTTGGTAGGAAGAATGGTAGGAAGGATTATTACTTACGTGGCGAAAAACTGCAGCAGGCGACGGTGCAGAGGGACCTCGGGGTCCTTGTGCATGAGTCGCAAAAACCCAGCTTTCAGGTGCAGCAGGTGGTCAGGAAGGCGAATGGGATGCTGGCCTTCATAGCGAGGGGGATTGAATATAAAAGTAGGGAGGTCTTGCTGCGGCTGTATAGGGCATTGGTGAGGCCGCAGCTGGAGTACTGTGTGCAGTTTTGGGTGCCGCACCTGCGCAAAGATATTTTGGCCTTGGAGGGAGTGCAGAGGAGGTTTACTAGGCTGATACCGGAGTTGAGGGGGTTGAGCTATGAGGAGAGGCTGAATAAACTAGGCTTGTACTCGTTAGAGTTTAGCAGAATGAGGGAAGATCTCATTTGAGACGTATAAGATAATGAATGGGATGGATAGGATAGAGGTGGAGAGACTCTTCCCGCTCAGAAAGGACAGTAGGACTAGGGGGCACAGCCTCAAGATAAGGGTGATGCAGTTTAGAACGGAGTTGAGGAGGAACTTCTTCACTCAAAGGGTGATGAATCTCTGGAATTCTCTGCCTGTTGAAGTGGTGGAGGCTGCCTCGCTAAATATTTTTAAGACGTGGGTTGATGGGTTTTTGATAAGAGAGGGGATTAAGGGTTATGGGGAGAGGGCGGGAATGTGGAACTGAGCCACGACAGATCAGCCATGATCTTATTGAATGGCGGGGCAGGCTCGAAGGGCTAGATGGCCTACTCCCGCTCCTATTTCTTATGTTCTTATAGTTATCCGTCTTTTATCTACCTTCTTTTTTAAACAGTGGCATCATATTTGCTGTTTTCCAATCTGCAGGAAGCACCCTAGAGTCCAGCGAATTTTGGTAAATTACCACTATTTCTCCCACCATCTCTTTTAGTACCCTGGGATGCATTCCAGGAGACTTGTCTACCTTTAGCCCCTTTAACTTGCCAACACTACCTCTTTCGTAATAATGATAGTTTCTAGGTTCACACCTGCCACAGCCTTCCTGTCATCAATTTTTGGCATGTTATTTGTGTCTTCCACTGTGAAGACCGACACAAAATACCTGTTCAATGCCTCAGCCATTTTCTCATTTCCAGTTATTACATCCCCCTTTTCGTCCTCTAAAGGACCAATGTTTACCTTCCCACTCTTTTTCGTTTTATATATTTTAGAAACTTTTGCTATCTGTTTTTATATTCTGAGCTAGTTTGCTCTCATAATCCATCTTACTTTTCTATCCATCATAGAACCCTACAGTGCAGAAAGAGGCCCTTCAGCCCATCAAATCTGCACCAACCACAATCCCATCCAGGCCCTATCCCCATATCCCTACATATTTTACCTGCTAATCTCTCTAACCTGAGCATCCTAGTACAATTTTAGCATGGCCAATCAACCTAACCCACACATCTTTGGACTGTGGGAGAAAACCAGACTACCCGGAGGAAACCCACGCAAACACAAAGAGAATGTGCAACCTCCACACAGACAGTGATCTGAGCCGGGAATCGAACCCAGGTCCCTGGAGCTGTGAATTAGCACTGCTAACCACTGTGCTACCATGCTGCTCTATTTCCCAATCCTCTAGGTTCCCATTAATCTTTGCCACTTTGTATGCATTTTCTTTCAATTTGATACCCTCCTTTATTTATAGATATCCATGGCTGATTACCTTTTTTTCTACAGTCCTTCCTTCTCACTGGTATATACTTTGCTGAGCACTGTGAAAAATCACTTTAAAAATCCTCCACTGTTTCTCAATTGTCCCACCGTAAAGTTTTTGCTCTCAGTCTACCTTAGCCAACTCCGCCCTCATCCCTTTATAGTCTCCTTTGTTTAAGCACGAGATGCTGGTGTTGGATTTTACCTTCTCACCCGCTATCTGTATTTTAAATTCAACCACACTGTGATTGCTTCTTCCAAGAGGATCCCTAACTGCAAGATTATTAATTATTCCCGTCTCATTACACAGGATCAGATCTAGGATAGCTTGCTCCCTTGTCGGTTCCATTACATACTGTTCAAGGAAGCTATCACAGATACATTCTATGAACTCCTTCTCAAGGCTGCCTTGACCAACCTGGCTTGACCAATTGATTAAAATCCCCAATGATAATTGCTGTATCATTTTTACATGCAAGTGTTATTTCTTTGTTTATTTCTCGTCCCACCATGATGTCATTATTTGGTGGCCTATAGACTACGCCTATCAGTGACTTTTTCTCCTTACTATTTCTCACTTCCATCCAAATGGATTCAACCTTTTTTTCCATAGAATCTATATCATCTCTCACTACCGACCTGATATCATCTTTAAATATCAGAGCTACACGACCTCCCTTACCTGCCTTTAATCTGTACCTGTGCTGTAATTATCATGGGAGTGTTTGATTGGGGCAGTATAGAATGAGCTTTACTCTCCATTTAATCCCATGCTGTATCTGTCCAGAAAACTTTTGATATGGACAGCGTAGAGTGGGCTTTACTCCGTATCTGACCCCATGATGTACCTGTCTTGGGAGTGTTTAATGGGGACATTGTATGGGGAGTTTTACTCTGTGTCTAACACAGTGCTGTGCTTGTCTTGGGAGTGTTTGATTGGATCAGTGTATATTATACTTTACTCCATATTTAATCCCATGTTGTATATATCCTGGGGGTGTATATGGGGGGGAGACAGTGTCGAAGGAGCTTTACTCTATTTTCAAGCCTGTGCTGTACTTGTCTGGAAGTGTTTGATGGGGACAGTGTACAGGGAGCATTACATCTAACCCCATGCGAAAATGTCCTGTGAGTCTTTGATGGGGATAGTGTAGATGGAGTTTTACTCTGTGTCCAACCCTTACTGTACCCGTCTTGAGAGTGCTTGATGGGACAGTGTAGAGGGAGCTTTACTCTGTACTAATTCCATGTTGCACATTTCCTGGGAGTGTTTGATGGGGATGGTGCAGAGTAATCTTCGTCCAACTATTCCCATGCTGATCTTGTCCCGGAACTGTTTGATGGAACATTGTAGTGGGAAATCTATACTGCGCCTAACCTTTCGCTGATTTTTTTTGTCATGACATTAGTCAACATTTTCTTCACTTTTTCAAAAGCTTTTTGACATTCTAATCTATTGCATCAGTGAGCCATTGATAGTGAAGTGAATGTATCAGTTATATCATCGATGAACTTTGGACTTTACACAACAGTCACTGTGAATGTTTTAAGTGCTTCGCCGTGTTCCCTCTGCTGTGTTGGGTGGATATCTACTGTAATGTATATACATAATGACTTATTATGTATATACAGTACAGTATATACATTATGACTAATGTGTATATTTAATGACCTAAAGAACCATGAGGTAGGCTTGGTAACTTGAACCCTGGGAGCTCTTTATTGTAGATATGCAGTGTCCACAGTCAGATCTAAGGCTGCATAACCAGATCCCACACTGGAATGAACTAATCCCCCAGGAGCCACCTGACCCACACTCTTAAAGGGGTACTGCGCACCCAAACCCAACATACATTATATACATATATTACATATGTATATGTAATATACATATGTAATCTGTTTGTAATCTTTATTAATGATCTGGATGAGGGTATAGTTGGGTGGATGAGTAAATTTGCTGATGACACCAAAGTCGGAGGTGTGGTAGATTGTGAGGAAGGATGTCATAAGAACATAAGAACATAAGAAATAGGAGCAGGAGTAGGCCATCTGGCCCTTCGAGCCTGCCCCGCCATTCAATAAGATCATGGCTGATCTGTCGTGACTCAGCTCCACCTTCCCGCCTTCTCCCCATAACCCTTAATCCCTTCTCTTATCAAAAACCCATCAACCCGTTTCTTAAAAATATTTAGCGAGGCAGCCTCCACCACTTCAACGGGCAGAGAATTCCAGAGATTCACCACCCTTTGAGTGAAGAAGTTCCTCCTCAACTCTGTTCTAAACCGCCCCCCCTTTATCTTGAGGCTGTGCCCCCTAGTCCTACTGTCTTTTTTGAGCGGGAACAGTCTCTCCACCTCTATCCTATCCATCCCATTCATCATCTTATACGTCTCAATGAGATCTCCCCTCATTCTTCTAAACTCTAACGAGTACAAGCCTAGTTTATTCAGCCTCTCCTCATAGCTCAATCCCCTCAACTCCGGTATCAGCCGAGTAAACCTCCTCTGCACTCCCTCCAGGGCCAAAACATCCTTGCGCAGGTGCGGCGCCCAAAACTGCACACAGTACTCCAGCTGCGGCCTCACCAATGCCCTATACAGCTGCAGCAAGACCTCCCTACTTTTATATTCAATCCCCTTCGCTATGAAGGCCAGCATCCCATTCGCCTTCCTGACCACCTGCTGCACCTGCAAGCTGAGTTTTTGCGACTCATAGTCTGCAGGGAGACTTAGATAGGTTGCAGAGCTGGGCCGAGAGGTGGCGGATGGAATTTAATGCGGAGAAGTGTGAGGTAATTCACTTTGGTAGGAGCAATAGATGTGTCAAGTATAGGGTTAACGGGAGGACTTTGAATAGTGTGGATGAACAGAGGGATCTGGGTGTATGTGTACATAGATCCCTGAAAGTTGGGAATCAAGTAGATAAGATTGTTAAGAAGGCGTACGGTGTCTTGGCGTTTATTGGTAGGGGGATTGAATTTAAGAGTCGCAGTGTCATGTTGCAACTGTACACAACTCTGGTGCGGCCGCACTTGGAGTTTTGTGTGCAGTTCTGGTCCCCACATTACAGGAAGGATGTGGTGGTTTTGGAGAGGGTGCAGAGGAGGTTTACCAGGATGTTGCCTGGTATGGAGGGGAGATCCTATGAGGAGAGATTGAGAGATTTGGGGTTGTTTTTGTTGGAAAGAAGGCGGCTAAGAGGGGATCTTATTGAAACATATAAGATGATTAGAGGTTTAGATAGAGTGGACAATGATAGCCTTTTTCCTCGGATGGAGAAAGCTAGCACGAGGGGGCACGACTTTAAATTAAGGGGGGGTAGTTATAGGACTGATGTCAGGGGTAGGTTCTTTACCCAGCGGGTGGTGAGGGATTGGAATGCCCTGCGTGCTGCAGTTGTAAATGCGCCTAGTTTGGGGGCGTTTAAGAGATCTGTGGATAGGTTTATGGACGAAAAGGGATTGGTATAGGCTAGTGGGTCATTGTTTTTGTAACTGGTCGGCGCAACATCGTGGGCCGAAGGGCCTGTTCTGCGCTGTAATGTTCTATGTTCTATGTTCTACGTACATCTTACCAATTCATTTCATGACCCAGGTATGATGCTTTTAACTTTGGTGTTGTACTCCTGAAGTAGAATATAGAACATAGAACATTACAGTGCAGAACAGGCCCTTCGGCCCACGATGTTGCGCCGACCAGTTTTTTTTAAAAAACACTGACCCACTGATCTAAACCAATCCCTTTTCATCCATAAACCTATCCACAGATCTCTTAAACGCCCCCAAACTAGGCGCATTTACAACCGCAGCAGGCAGGGCATTCCAATCCCTCACCACCCTCTGGATAAAGAACCTACCCCTGACATCCGTCCTTATAACTACCACCCCTTAATTTAAAGCCATGCCCCCTCGTGCTAGCATTCTCCATCCGAGGAAAAAGGCTATCACTATCCACCTTATCTAAACCTCTAATCATCTTATATGTTTCAATAAGATCCCCTCTTAGCCTCCTTCTTTCCAGCGAAAACAACCCCAAATCCCTCAGTCTCTCCTCATATGACCTCCCCTCCATACCAGGCAACATCCTGGTAAACCTCCTTTGCAACCTCTCCAAAGCCTCCACGTCCTTCCTGTAATGTGGGGTCCAGAACTGCACACAGTACTCCAAGTGCGGCTGCACCAGAGTTGTGTACAGTTGCAACATGAAGTGTTAAACTTAAATGTGCTCTTTCTCTGCCTTGCTGCTTTTTATTCAAGAAACAGCACTCCAATCATCCCATTTAACATCTAACCCATGACACACTGGAATACTTGGGGAGCATTAGACAGAACAAATTGTTTCCTTTCTGACGCAAACCTTTGTGTGCCTGAATGGAAAAACAGTTTTCTTCTGGTCATCCAATTCTAATCACAAATATGCATTCAACAGATCTATCTCCTGGAACACCTTCCCACTTGCTATATTAGGAAACAAATCTTCACTAGTAGGTACTGGGTAAGTATCATCCTCAACCATCTTATTTACTCTTTATTTGTAATTGCCATGAATACGCCTGCCTGCTTTGTAAAGAACCACAATTGTTACCCATTCACTGCTCATCACTTTCTCAATTGCCCCAGTTATACCATAAAACATAGGATGAGAAGTTGGCCATTTGACTCAAACATAGAACCCTACAGTGCAGAAACAGGCCCTTCGGCCCATCGAGTCTGCACCGAACACAATCCCACCCAGACCCTATCCCCATATCCCTACACATTTACCTGCTAATCCCTCTAACCTACACATTCCAGGATACTAAGGGGCAATTTTAGCATAGCCAATGAACCTAACCCGCACATCTTTGGACTGTGGGAGGAAACCGGAGCACCCGGAGAAAACCCACGCAGACACGAGGAGAATGTGCAAACTCCACACAGGCAGTGACCCAAGCCGGGAATCGAACCCAGGACCCTGGAGCTGTGAAGCAGCAGTGCTAACCACTGCTCATCAAATTTGCTGTGCCATTCAATGTGATCATGACTGATTTGATATGATAATCCTCAATTCCATAGATCCACTACCATCTGAGAGAAGAACGTCCCGTCCCCCCCACCCCCACCATCTCTGTCTTAAATAGGTGACCTTTACTCTGAGGTAATGTCCTCTGGACCTAGATTCTCCCACAAGGAGAAATAATCTCTCAGCATCGGCCCTGTCAAGCCTCCTGAGAATCCTATTTATCTCCTTAAACTGCCTTTCATTTTTTTAAGCTCCAATGAGTACAGTCCCAATTTACTCAACCTCTCATCAGAAGAAAATCCCTCTAAGGGGGATGAACCTAATGAACCTTCTCTGGACTGCCTCCAATGCCAGTATATCTTTCCTTAGATAAGAGGACCAACAGTGTTCACATATTCCAGGTGTAGTCTAACTAGTACCTTATATAGTTATATCAAGGCTTCCCTATTTTGATACTCCATTGCCTTTGAAATGAAGGCCAACATTTCATATGCTTTCTCTATTACTTGCTGAACTTGAAGGCTAGTTTTTTGTGACTTATGCACAAGGACTCCCAAATCCTTCTGAGCTGCACTTTCTGCAGCCTTTTTCCATTGCAATAATGTTCACTCTTTCTACTAAACTGCATAAACATTTTCCTGCATTATATTCCAAATTCTTGCTCACTCGCTGAATCTATTTCCCTCTTTGTTTCATCCTCACCTCTTGTCTTCCCACCTATTTGTGTGTCATCCACAAACTTGGAAATAGTACATTCACTTCCCTTGTCCAAGTCATTTATATATTTTGTAAATAATTGTGGACCTTTCACCGATCCCTGTGGCACACCACTAGTTACAGATTGCCATCCTGAAAGTATCCTTCTAACTCTCTGTCTTCTATTAGTTAGCCAATCTTCTGTCCATGCCAACACCATAGGCTCTTATCTTATTAAAGAGTCTTTTGTGTAGTACTTCACCAAATGTTTTTTGGAAATCCAAGTATATCCATGTATAAATCCAAGCATTCTGAAGGTAAACAGCCAGATGTTGTGGTACATATTGGTACTGATGACATAGGTAAGAAGAGTGATGAGGTTCAGCAACAGCAGTTAGGGAGAAAATTAAAAAGCAGGACCTCTAGGGTTGTAATCTCAGGGTTACTCTTTGTACAAGGGAGTATTTAAATTATTTTGGCAGGTGGGTGGGAACCAAAGCAAAGGTGGATTAGCTGAAGGGGAACCAGAGAGTTGGGTCAATAAGACTCACCCGAGGGAAAAGCAGGCAGGGTGAGGTTGCTAATCAAAGAGGGACTGGTGGCTTGAAGTGCATTTGTTTCAATGCTAGAAGTGTAATAGGTAAGGCAGATGAACTTAGAACTTGGATTAGTACTAGGAACTATGATTTTGTTGCTATTACAGAGACTTGGTTAAGGGAAGGACAGGATTGGCAGCTTAATATTCCAGGATACTGATGTTTCAGGTGGGGTAGAGGGGAATGTAAAAGGGATGGGGGAGTTGTACTACTGTTCAATGAGAATATCACAGCTGTACTGCGGGATGACACCTCTAAGGGCTCATACAGTGAGGCTGTATGGGTAGAGCTCAGGAATAGGAAGGGTGTAGTCACAGTGTTGGGGGTTTATTGTAGACAAACCAACTATCAGCAGGAGATAGAGGAACAGATATGTAGGCAGATTTTGGTGAGGTGTAAAAGTAATAAGGTTGTTGTGGTGGGAGATTTTAACTTCCCCTATATTGACTGGGACTCACTTAGTGCTAGGGGCGTGGATGGGGCAGAGTTTGTAAGGAGCATCCAAGAGGGCTTCTTGAAACAGTATGTAGATAACCCAACTAAGGGAAGGGCATACTGGACCTGGTATTGGGGAATGAGCCTGGCCAGGTGGTCGATGTTTCAGTAGGGGAGCAGTTCAGGAACAGTGATCACAATTCAGTAAGCTTTAAGGTACTGATGGATAAAGAAATGTGTAGTCCTCAAATTAAGGTGATAACTGGGGGAAGGCTAATTACAACAATATTAGGAAGAATGTAAATTTGGGGCAGATGTTTGAGGGAAATCAACATCCGGCATGCAGGAGTTAGAACATAAGAAATAGGAGCAGGAGTAGGCCATCTAGCCCTTCAAGCCTGCCCCGCCATTCAATAAGATCATGGCTGATCTGAAGTGGATCAGTTCCACTTTCCCGCTTTCTCCTCTGTCTTAATTCCCCTGAAACCTATCAGAAACCTATATATCTGTGACTTAAATATATTCAGCGAGGTAGCCTCCACCACTTCAACGGGCAGAGAATTCCAGAGATTCACCACCCTTTGAGTGAAGAAGTTCCTCCTCAACTCTGATCTAAACTGCACCCCCCCCCCCTTATCTTGAAGCTGTGCCCTTGATTCCTGCTGTCCTTTCTAAGCGGGAAGAATCTCTCTACCTCTACCCTATCCATCCCCTTCATTATCTTATATGTCTCTATAAGATCCCCCCTCATCCTTCTAAACTCCAACGAGTACAGACCCAGTCTATTTATAGGCCAACTCCCTCATCCCCAGTATCAGCCAAGTGAACCTCCTCTGCACTCCCTCCAAGGCCAATATATTCTTCTGCAAGTGTGGCGACCAAAACTGCACACAGTACTCCAGCTATGTCCTCACCAGTACCCTGTACAGTTGCAGCAAGACCTCCCTGCTTTTATATTCTATCCCCCTCACTATAAAGGCCAACATCCCATTCACCTGCTGCACCTGTAGACTGGGTTTTTGCGACTCGTGCACAAGGACTCCCAGGTCCCTCTGCACCGTCGCCTGCTGCAGCTTTTTGCCTTTTAAATAATAATCCCTCCTACTATTATTTCTGCCAAAGTGGATAACCTCACACTTGCTAACATTATACTCCATCTGCCAGGTCCTCGCCCACTCGCTCAGCCTACCCAGATCTTTCTGCAGACTTTCCACATCCTCCTCACAATTTGCTTTTCCACTCATCTTTATGTCATCAGCAAATTTCGTCACCCTACACTCAGCCCCCTCCTCCAGATCATCTATATAAATGGTAAATAGTTGAGGCCCCAGCACCGATCCCTGTGGCACCAACCGCCAACCAGAATAGCACCCATTGATACCAACTCTCTGCTTCCTATTAGACAGCCAATCTTCTATCCACGCTAACACCTTACCCCCCACTCCGTGCACCCTAATCTTCTTAGCAACCTTTTGTGAGGCACCTTATCAAACGCCTTTTGGAAATCTAAAAACACCACATCCACCGGTTCCCCTCTGTCTACCACACACTAGTCACATCCTCATAGAAATCCAATAAGTTAATCAAACACGACTTCCCCTTAACGAATCCATGCTGTGTCTGCTCGATCAAACCATTCTTTTCTAAGTGCCTCTTTATTTCCTCTTTGATGACAGATTCTAGCATTTTTCCAACTACAGATGTTAAACTAACCGGCCTATAATTCCCTGCCTTTTGTCTGCTTTCAAGTGTAAGTTGGTAGGGATTCAGAATGAAGGGCAAGTTTTGGAAACCTTGGAGAATGAGAGATATCATGAGCCTGGTCAGAAAGGAAAAGGAAGCAAGACTAGGAGGTTGGGAACACATGAAGCAAGTGTGGAATACAAGGAGAGCAGAAAAAACTTAAGAAAGGAATAAGGAGGGCTAAAAGGAGTCATGAAAAAGCATTGGCCAGCAGGATTAAGGAAAATCCAAAGACTTTTTATACATATATAAACAGAAAGAGGGTAGGCAGGGGGAGGGTTGGCCCACTCAAGGACAGGGGAGGGAATCTATGCGTGGAGCCAGTGGAAACAAGGGAGGTATTAAATGAATACTTCGCGTCAGTATTCACCAAAGAGAAAGACTTGGTGGATGCTGAGTCTGGGAAAGGATGTATAGATAAAAGAACAAAGAACAACCCAGCACGGGAAACAGGCCCTTCAGCCCAACGAGCCCACGCCGCCACACCACCCTACACCTATTCTACCCTGCATATCTATGAATGGAACCCTACTCAGTCAGATTCAGGGAAGAAATAGTGTCAATTTGGTAAAAACCGATTAGCCTGAGAGCACATCTTTGGGGTGTGGGAGGAAACCGGAGCGCCCAGAGGAAACCCACGCAACCACAGGGAGAATGCGCAAACTCCCACAGACACAGGCCCAAATCCATGTGCCTGCACAGCCAGCAGTGCTAGTCACTGAGCTGTTGCGGCGCCCATCTACCGGTCCAGGATCAAGCACACAAGTACATGAAGTACTAGGCCACTCTTGGAACTTCCAAGAGCAGCCCACGCATGACCCGCCGTGTGTTTGAGACACATGTTTGAGATCAAAAAGGAGGAGGTATTGGGTTTCTTGAGAAACATCAAGGTAGACAAGTCATCAGAGCCTGATGGGATATATCCCAGAATACTAAGAGGCAAGAGAGGAAATTACTGGGGCCTTGAAAGAAATCTTTGTATCCTCATTGGCTATTCTCCAATCCTCTGTAGCCAATGTTGTTTCTTTTGTTTAAAAAGGGTAGCAAGAATAATCCAGGTAATTACAGGCCAGCAAGCCTTATGTCAGTGACAGAGAAAATTATTGAAGAAGATTCTTCGAGACAGCATTTACTCCTTAAGTGGAAGTATTAGCGAGAGGCAACATGGTTTTGTGAAGGGGAGATTGTTTCTCACTAACTTTTAGCAGATGGCACGATAGCACAGTGGTAAGCACTGCTGCTTCACAGCTCTGAGGACCTGGGTTCAATTCCAGGCTTGGGTCACTGTCTATGTGCAGTTTGCACATTCTCCTCGTGTCTGTGTGGGTTTCCTCCGGGTGCTCCTGTTTCCTCCCACAGTCCAAAGATGTGCGCCTTAGTGTCCTGAGATGTATAGGTTAGAGGGATTAGTGGGTAAAGTTGTCGGCATATGGGGGTAGGGCTTGGGTGAGATTGTAGTCAGTGCAGACTTGATGGGCCAAATGGCCTTTTTCTGCACTGTAGGGTTTCTATGATTTTAACTTAGACATAGAACCCTACAGTGCAGAAACAGGCCCTTCGGCCCATCGAGTCTGCACCGAACACAATCCCACCCAGAACCTATCCCCATATTCCTACACATTTACCTGCTAATCCCTCTAACCTACACATCCCAGGACACTAAGGGGCAATTTTAGCATAGCCAATGAACCTAACCCGCACATCTTTGGACTGTGGGAGGAAACCGGAGCACCCGGAGAAAACCCACGCAGACACGAGGAGAATGTGCAAACTTCACACAGGCAGTGACCCGAACCGGGAATCGAACCCAGGACCCTGGAGCTGTGAAGCAGCAGTGCTAACCACTGTGCTACCGTGCCGCCCTTGATTGAGTTTTTCGAAGAAGTAACGAAGATGATTGATGAGCGTAGGGCAGTGGATGTTGTCTACATGGACTTCTGTAAGGCCTTTGACACAGTCCCTCATGGCAGACAGGTGCAGAAGGTGAAGTTGCATGGGATCAGAGATGAGCTGGCAAGGTGGGTACAAAACTGGCTCAGTCATAGAAAGCAAAGAGTAGCAGTGGAAGGATACATTTCTGAATTGAGGGCTGAGACAAGTGGCATTCCTCAGAGATCAATGCTAGGACTTTGCTGTTTGTAATATACATAAATGATTTGGTGAAAAATATAACTGGATTGATTAGTAAGTTTGCGGACGATACAAAGGTTGGTGGATTCGCGGATAGTGATGAGGACCATCAGAGGATACAGCAGGATACAGATTGGTTGGAGGCTTGGGCGGGGAGATGGCAGATGGAGTTTAATCTGGACAATTGTGAGGAAATGCATTTTGGAAGGTTTAATGCAGGTAGAAAATATACAGTAAATGGCAGAACCCTGAAGAGTATTGAAAGGCAGAGGGATCTGGGTGTGCAGGTACACAGGTCACTAAAAATGGCAACACAGGTGGAGAAGGTAGTCAAGAAGGCATACGGCATGCTTGCCTTCATTGGCTGGGGCAGTCAGTTTAAAAACTGGCAAGTCATGTTGCAGCTTTATTAGAACCTTAGTGAGGCCACACTTGGAATATAATGTTCAATTCTGGTCACCACACTCCCAGAAGGATATGGAGACTTTGGATGGGTACAGAAATGATTTACCAGACTGTTGCCTGGTATGGAGGGCATTAGCTATGAGGAGAGGTTGGAGAAACTTGGTTTGTTCTCACTGGAATGATGGAGATTGAGGAGTAACCTGATAGAAGTCTACAAGATTATGAGAGGCATGGACAGAGTAGATAGTCAGAAGCTTTATTCCAGAGTGGAAGAGTCAATTACTAGAGGGCAAGGGGCCTCAATTAAGATGCAAGGGGCAAGGTTTAAAGGAGATTACAAGGCAGATTTTGTACACAGAATTCATTACCGGGGGAGGTAGTGGAAGCAGATGCGATAGTGACTTTTATGGGGCATCTTGACAAATACATGAATAGGATGGGAATAGAGGGATTTGGTCCCCAGAAGGGTAGGGGGTTTTAGTTAAATCGGGCAGTGTGGTCGGTGCAGGTTTGGAGGGCCGAAGGGCCTGTTCCTGTGCTGTAATTTTCTTTGCTTTTTGTTCTACTGGGAGCTTGTGGCCAACCCTCCCCTCAGGTGCCAGATTTGCGAGCAACTCACATAGGTGCCAACTGTGTCCTTGAATAGGCGGAGCCAGTGATGGCAATTCACCTTCAACAGCTCCTGGAGTGATGTTCTGGTCCAGTACTGCCTAGGCCTCCACATCCTCCTCCTCCTGGCCTCCGTTTGCGAGACTGCTCTCCCACCCCATGGCTATCAGTCACGGCCCTCTGCCCTCGTTCCTGAGGGCCTGCCACTGGCTGCTCCTGCTGATGGCCTCTCCACACCCTCTACCTCCTGAGACACATCATCATCGTGGCTTGGAGAGCCTGTCTGCCTTAACTCGAGTTTGTTGTGCAAGTAATTCATAAAGGACTGGGACATTTCAAATGTAGGGGTTAGAGAAAAACTGCCACCATTTATAAAGCAGAAAATCATGATTAAGAAACAACTTTCTGTTTATAGACAGGAGAGGGGAGATCAGGGCAGTTTAAATTGATCTCCCACTCCTGTCGGTGACAGCAGCCAAACTCACTGTCAGCGAATCAGTATTGTTGATGTTGCCGTTGCCATGGTAGCCACCAACCATCTAAATGCCCCTGTTTTCCAGTCAATGTGCCATTTCCTGTGGGCCAGTCAGCCATACCCAGATGGCATACAGGACTAGTGGGAACAGTAATAGAACATAGAACATTACAGCGCAGAACAGGCCCTTCGGCCCACGATGTTGCGCCGACCAGTTAAAAAACAATGACCCTCTAACCTAAACCAATCCCTTTTCGTCCATAAACCTATCCACAGATCTCTTAAACGCCCCCAAACTAGGCGCATTTACAACCACAGCAGGCAGGGCATTCCAATCCCTCACCACCTTCTTTCTTTCTTTCTTTCTTTCTTTCTTTCCAGCGAAAACAACCCCAAATCCCTCAGTCTCTCCTCATAGGACCTCCCCTCCATACCAGGCAACATCCTGGTAAACCTCCTCTGCACCCTCTCCAAAGCCTCCACATCCTTCCTGTAATGCGGGGACCAGAACTGCACACAATACTCCAAGTGCGGCCGTACCAGAGTTGTGTACAGTTGCAACATGACGCTGCGACTCCTAAATTCAATCCCCCTACCAATAAACCCCAAGACACCGTATGCCTTCTTAACAACCCTATCTACTTGATTCCCAACTTTCAGGGATCTATGTACACATACACCTCGATCCCTCTGTTCATCCACACTATTCAAAGTCCTCCCGTTAGCCCTATACTCAACACATCTGTTATTCCTACCAAAGTGAATTACCTCACACTTCTCCACATTAAACTCCATCCGCCATCTCTCGGCCCAGCTCTGCAACCTGTCTAAGTCCTCCTGCAAACTATGACACCCTTCCTCACAATCTACCACACCTCCGACTTTGGTGTCATCAGCAAATTTACTAATCCACCCAACATGCACAAAATGTCACAACATGCACCAGATTGAGGCTGTGGTAGGTCCAAAGCTAGTTCAGGAATCTGGAAAACATGTGTGATAGATATGGTAACAGAAGGCGATGTTATCAAGATGGGTGATTGAGAGTTGTACTCAGTCAGAGAACAAGAAAAGGAACAAATGGAAGATGAGAGTGATAAGGCTCTGGTGCACACAATAGAAATCAAAGATTCACAATTTACTTTCATTGTTATCTTGGAGAGTAAGGAGAATGAAAGGGGATCTCATAGAAACTTAAAATTCCAACAGGGCCAGACAGGAAGGATGTTCATGATAGAGAGGGAGTCCAGAGCCAGGGATCATAATCTAATGATACAGGATAAATCTTTTAGAACTCGCGTGAAGAGAAATGAGGAGTGGTAATGGATCTTGGTCTCACTAATTTACAGCTGGCCATCATAGTGTCAGCTGATGAGGGCAACTCTGCTATGGCCTGGTCTCACTGAAATCTGGTGGACCTCCATTATCCGCTCAGGAAATGAACTCTCTGGCAGTTTGTAACTATCTCTTTCTGACATTTCCGTGGCTATGGCTTCATCGCAGCCTCCTTCCACATCAAATTATTGTCTTTGTTCAAATCTTTGACCCTATCTTTATTGTTCTTTATACCTTATGTCTTTAAGGTCAACTTCTAAATTTGCACCAAACCCACAAACGAGAGAGTTTCTTTAATTCGAGAATGTTATCTGTAACAATATCATTCTGCAACTGTTCCATTTCACAGAATGCAACCCCAGGTACAATCTCATTGGATGTGCCATAATGGGAGTCCAGAATTTCATTAATTTTGGGATAGTCCATAGTACTGCCTGCAGTTCTGCAGTCAATAACAGTTAAACACTACCCCAAGAACATCTGGTCCACCAAGGTGTGGAAAAATATTTACTTTGTCCTCAGCTCCTGTTGTATTCACTGTACTCAAATGCGCAACTTTGTCCATAATTACACTTGTCCTCTGTCCCCATTATCCCCAAATCTGTCATCAGTGTCATTTTATTTCCAATTACGTACTGTGCTGACTCATTCTATAAACGGACCACCATGTGCACACACAAAGACCAATCTTTCAAATTGCTCAACCTTTCTCAAAACCAACTTTAAAAGCTTCAAACTGTGTCACAATGTTCTCCCATCCTCAGTTTCTCAAATGAATTGTAAAAAAGTCTTCCACCCTAGCCTCATTGTTATCTTTCTGCTATGCATTAAACTGAATGAGTTAACATGTACTCAACTAGAGAGAGCCACTACCAAACAACTATACTTATACCTCCAACTCAGGGCAGTGTAACAAAATGCTTGACTATTTCAGTAAATTACATCTCTCTCTGTCTCTCACCATCCCTGTTTCATTCCTCTTTCAGTATTTACCTTGCTCATTCCTCTCTATCCTTTCATTGCTTATCTCTCTTTCTTCCTCACTCCTCAGTGTTTATCACTTAGTGTTTATTTCTTTTTTTCTCCAATCTCTCTGTTTATCTTTCTTTCTGTCTTTCTCCCTTCAGTATTTATCTCTCTTTCTCTCTTTTTCCATTTACGTGGTATCTATCCCTTTCTCTCTCTGTTTAACTCTCACTCACACTCCACTCTCAGAATTTATCTCCCTCACTCACTCTCTGCATGTTTAAGTATCTCCTCTCTCTGCTTTCTCTCTCCCACACTTTGTTGCAGCATTTGCTGTCCCAGATATGTGATAATGAATTGTTAAACTCTTTGGAACGATTTGTACTTTCTCAGCAGTCTGCAGCTGTTTTTAGACCTGACCCTGTGTGGGGGATTGATAGGAGGATTTTAAGTTGTTTTCAGTCCCATTCACATTCTCACCAATTCGGTGTTGGTATGAGATTTTGGACTCAGTTCCTCTCCAGTCTGCGCAGGGTATGAAGAATTAATATTGGCCCAACTACACTGGGACAAACATCTGTCCATGCATTCAAAATAGTGCCACAACAATCCAAAAAATACACTTGAGAGGGAAGGCAATACAGTACTGACCCTATTACAGTGCAGCACTCCCTCAGGACTAACCCTCTGCTGATTCAGTACGATTTGCAGTATCTGCAGCTTTGGTGTGAGTTGCTGTATCTGCGCCTTTGCTGAGTGTTGCAGTATCTGATGCCTTGCTGTGTGTAGCGATGTCTGCTGCATCGGAATGTGTCGATGCTGACTTTGACTTGAATGGCAGATGTGTCAGTATGCCTGACTCAGAACGTGATTAGGTGCGCTTTGTTTGCTTAGTACACTGTTAAATTGAAGTCTTTCTGCTTCTTTAATGGTTTTCTGCCCTATTCCTCAATTGTCTGACTCTATCACTGGAATGCGATCTCTGCATGAATAACAGCCCTCTCTATGTTGAATGGGTAATTTATTTTCCCTCTCTCTGCCTCCACACCTTCTGTGAAGCTTCTTTTGCATTTCTGCAACTGTCTTTCCAAATTCTGCAATTTTAGCCCAATTTTCAGAACAGGCTTGCAAACTTCTCAGGCTGATTTTGGAGATTTCTGGGTCCTCCACAGCTAACTTCAAATAATTCAAATGCCCGAAAGCCTTTTGCCTTGGTAACCCTTGGTAACCCTGCTGCTTGGCCTTCCAATACAAATGTTTAACTTTGGGCACTCTATCCATACTTGCATATTTTTAAACTCACAGAAAAACGCACCACCTTTTTAAAGGGACTATGCAATGCTTTTCCCCGAACATCTCACAATTTTACGATCACCAATCTATATTTATTCTACTCAATTTCACAACACTATCTAATCCTATTAATTCCATTTACTAGCATGTGGTCCATTGTCTTGAATGTTATGTTGTGCCAAATGCTCATTCAGGTACTTTTTAAAGGATATGAGACAACTTGCCATTACCACCCTCCCAGGCAGCACATTCCAGGGTGTCACCACCCGGGTAAAATGTTTTTCCTCGCATCCCCACTAAGTCTCCTGCCCCTCACCCTAAACCTGTCCCCATGTGTCTGACTCTTCAACAAAGGGGAACCGTTGCTCCCTATCCACTCTGTCCGTGCACCTCATAATATTGGACACCCCAATTAGGTCACCCTGCGGTCGTCCCTGCTCCAACAAATACAACTCAAGTCAATCCAAACTCTCTTCATAACTTAAATGTTCCATCCCAGGCAGCATCCTGGTGAATCTCCTCTGCACAGTCAGTGCAATCACATCCTCCCTATAATGTGGCGATCAGAACTGCACACAGTACTCTAGCTGTGGCCCCACCAAAATTCTGTACAACTCCAACATGAGTTCCCTGCTTTTGGGATTGATGACTTAAGAACATAAGAACATAAGAAATAGGAGCAGGAGTAGGCCATCTAGCCCTTCGAGCCTGCCCCGCCATTCAATAAGATCATGGCTGATCTGTCGTGGCTCAGTTCCACCTTCCCGCCCTCTCCCCATAACCCTTAATCCCTTCTCTTATCAAAAACCCATCAACCCGCTTCTTAAAAATATTTAGCAAGGCAGCCTCCACCACTTCAACGGGCAGAGAATTCCAGAGATTCACCACCCTTTGAGTGAAGAAGTTCCTCCTCAACTCTGTTCTAAACCGCCTCCCCTTTATCTTGAGGCTGTGCCCCCTAGTCCTACTGTCTTTTTTGAGTGGGAAGAGTCTCTCCACCTCTATCCTATCCATCCCATTCATCATCTTATACGTCTCAATGAGATCTCCCCTCATTCTTCTAAACTCTAACGAGTACAAGCCTAGTTTATTCAGCCTCTCCTCATAGCTCAATCCCCTCAACTCTGGTATCAGCCTAGTAAACCTCCTCTGCACTCCCTCCAGGGCCAAAATATCCTTGCGTTAGTGCGGTGCCCAAAACTGCACACAGTACTCCAGCTGCGGCCTCACCAATGCCCTATACAGCTGCAGCAAGACCTCCCTACTTTTATATTCAATCCCCCTCGCTATGAAGGCCAGCGTCTTGATTGATGAAGATAAATGTCTCATATGCCTTTTTTACCACCTTACTAACATGCCTTTCCATCTTCAGAGATCTATGGGAAAACACGCAAAGGTCCCTTTACTCCCCAGAATTTCCTAGTGTTGAGCCATTCATTGAATACTTCCTTGTCAAAATTACTCCTTCCAAAGTGCACCATCTCAGACTTTTCAGGTTAAATTCCTTTTTCCACTTATTTGCCCATTTGGCTATTCCATCCATGTCTGCCTGTACCCGAAGGCATTCCCCCTCACTGTTAACCACCAGCCGATCTGGGATTTACACATTGCACTAGGGCGTCTATTCATAGAATCATAGAATTTCTACAATGCAGAAGGTGGCCATTAGGTCCATCGAGCCTGGACAGACTCTCTGACAGGGCATCTTACCCAGGCCCTTTCCCGTTACCCCACATATTTCTCCTGTAAATCCACCTAACGTGCACACCTTTGGAGCGTGGGAGGAAACCTACGCAGTCAGGGGAAGAATACGCAAACTCCACAAAGACAGTGACCCAAGGCTGGAATCGAACCCAGGTCCCTGGTGCTGTAAGGCAGCAGCGCTACCTATTCTGGGATCTGGAAGCACACACTGCATTGGGATCTTGTCCTGAGATCTGGGATTTACAAACTGCACTGGCTTATCGGTCCTGGGATCCAGGATTACACTGCATTTGCATCTCTATCTTGGGATCTGGGATTTATAAACTGCACTGCAGCCTCTGTCCTAGGATCTGAGATTCTCACACTCTCAAGGCCTCTAAAACGAAATCTTGAACTCAATTCTCCGCCAAATGCTGAACTATCTGCTTACCCCCAGCCTCTGAGTACATCCTGAGCCACAGTCTGTCAGGTAACTATTCCCTGTTAGTCCCTCGCCCAGCTGTGAGCATACACTGAACATCTGCCACACTAAATGTAAACAAAGAGAGATGTAAATGTGGGAGTGAGTGAGGCAGAGAACGACGGAAAAAGTCATTGTAACAAGGAAATGGAGGGAGACATTGAGATATGATGGGGAACAGAGGAAGGAATCAATGGTTTGGAATTGTCGAGATGAAGAGGATCAAATGAAAAAGAGAGACAGAGAACCTGACAATGAGAAAAAGCCTCAGATGGAGCTGGTTTGTGACGGCCAGTTTTGTCCCTGGTTGTAATATTTAGAGCTCTCACTAGATGTCAGTCATGTGCTGCAGTGCTGAAGTCTGTGCCTCCTGACTGTACAGAGGAGATTATGCGGGAGTGTTGTTTCAGGGAGGGTGTGCAGGGACTGGGATTGCCCGAGTTTGGGGCAGCAATAGTAGAGAGAAGCTGGGAGAGAACCGATAAGGAGGGCCTCTTCCTAGTTGCAGAAGTGTCTGTAACCAGAGCACACAGGTATGAGAGGAATTTTTCACAGCAATAGGATGCTTTAGACCTAGAAGGGGCAGTGAAACAGAATCGATAACAATTAATTTAATAATGGAAAGAGGCTGAATTAATGAAGTGAAAACATTTACAGAACCAAAGGGGAAAAGGAGGGTGTGGTGCCTGTGATTGGACAGCTGTCTCTCAAAGAGGCACCATTAGCCAAATGCTATACTTCAGGGAATCTAAAAAGGAGGGATTATTTCACCTCATCTCTCCAACTTTGAATTGAGAGGCTTTCCAGAGCAGAAGGAGATCTAGCAGCTCCTCCACAGCAGCAGGAAATAGTGATAGCAAGCAGATATTTCACACAAAGCCCTCACAAACTATTAACAACGGACATTGTCATACAGCATCTATAGCCCATCCCAAAAAAAGGATTAATTGTCTGCAAGAAACAACAACAAGTTACTGAAATCTTCAAACATGTAAGGGAACGTTTCAGACAGGATCCTGGGTGCCTAGAGTATATCAAATAATACTGTTGATGGAGCTGTATCTAATCCTGTGGGAGTGTTTGATGAGGACCGTGTAGAGGGTTAGATACTCTGTATCTAATCCTGTGGGAGTGTTTGATGAGGACCGTGTAGAGGGTTAGATACTCTGTATCTAATCCTGTGCTGCACCAGTCCTGGGAATGTTTGATTGGGACAGTGTAGAGGGAGCTTTACTCTGTATTTAACCATGTGTTGTACCTTTCCTGTGAGTGTCTGATGGGGTCAGTGTAGAGGGAGATTTACTCTGTATTTAACCATGTGTTGTACCTTTCCTGTGAGTGTCAGTGTAAAGGGAGCTCTACTCTGTATCTAAGAGGTGAGGGCCTAGAGGTATTATTACTAGATTATTAATCCAGAAACTCAGCTAATGTTCCGGGGACCCAGATTTGAATTTCGCCACGGCAGCTGGTAGAATTTCAATTCACTAAAAAATGGCAGTAATTAAGAATCTACTGATGACCATTGTCGAAAAACTCACCTGGTTTGCTAGGTCCTTTAAGGAAGGAAATGGCTTGTCCTTACCTAGTCTGGCCTACATGTGACGCCAGAGCCACAGCAATGTGGTTGATTTTCAACTGCCGTTGGGCAACTAAGGATGGGTTGCTGGCCAGCCAGCGACGCTCATGTCCCATGAATGAATTTTTAAAAATCTAACACTTGTACTGTCCCAATCCTGGGAGTGTTTGATGAGGACAATGTCGAGGGAGCTTGTCTCATACAATCACTACAGTGCAGAAGGAGGCCATTTGGTCCATCGAGTCTGCACTGACCACAATCCCACTCAAGTCCTATTCTCGTTACTCCACATTTTGACCCTGCTAATCCCTTGACACTAATCCCTTGACAATTTAGCATGGCCAATCAACCTAACCACATCTTTGTCTCTGTATCCCTGTGTTGTGCATTTCTTGGAAGTATTTGATGGGGACAGTTTTTTGAGTAGGATTTACAGTGTGTCTAACCCCATGCTCTACCTGTCCTGGGAGTGTTTGATGGGACAGTGTAAAGGGAGATTTACCCTGTATGTAACCCCATGCTGTACCTTTATTGGGAGTGTTTGATGGGGGCATTTTAGGAGAAGCTTTACTCTTTATTTAATCCCATGCTGTACTTGTCCTGGGAGTGTTTGATGGGGGTAAGTGTAGAGTGAGTTCTACCCCGTCCTGAAAAGCATTTGAAGAGAAATGTATAGAGAGAGCTTTACTCTGCATCTTGTCCTGTTCTGTATGTGACTGATGGGAACACTGTGGTGGGAGCTTTACTCTGAAAACAACCTTATGCTTTTCCTGTCTTGGGGACAGTTCAAAGGGAGCATCCTTGTAACCTTCATGGGATGGATTCCCATCGAGGGCAGCACTCTGAAGTTCCTGCAGTGTTAAAACCCACGATTGGAGCTGCAGCATGCTTCTTAGTGGGGCCTGGGATGGGATGTCAGCAACAAATTACAGAGTCTGTCCAGTAGACAGTGTGTGGAGATGCTGGTGTTGGACTGGGGTAAACACAGTAAGAAGCCACTAGCTTTTAGATACAGAGTAGAGCTCCCTTTACACTGACCCCATCAGACACTCACAGGAAAGGTACAGCACCTAGTTAAATACAGAGTGAAGCTCCCTCTACGCTGTCCCTATCAAATATTGCCAGGACAGCGCTACAAAAGCTGGTTGTTTTTGCTGCCAAATAAACCTGTTGGACTTTAACCTGGTGTCCTGAGACTTCTTACTGAATAGATAGAGGGCAGGGTAACCACAGCGGTGTCAGTGGGGCTGGGGGTCGACCTCATATGAAACCTCTCGGGGTCTTTCAGTGAGCAGGAGGAATGCGCAAAGCATAAGACCCAAATTGGCAGTGATCCCCGAACATGCCCTCCTCAAACAGCTGCACCCATGCAAGCCCCCCCATCCCACCTCACCCTGCACCATGGCTAAGAGCCATCTCCCCATCCCCACTCAGTGCTACTCACCACCTCGCTCCGATTCATTACTGCAGAGCCTGAACTAGACCTTTATAGTGATTCACACCAGCGTGACATCATGCCAGAGAGGTGGGAAACATTTAGGAGTGGAGACGATTGCGTGTTGAACTCACTAACGATATTAAAATCTAATCAAATTCATGCTGATAAGTTGCACACTCATTTTGGACACAAAGCAGTTCTCACAATTAAAGGGGAAGCTAAGAAGAAAGCAAACCACTTCGCACTGGGAGTGGTTTGGATTTTTGACCTCACGTGCTATTTTCTTGGCTTGCCACACTGTCAAGGTGGTAAGATTGCACCCATTAGCTCTGTTCTCTCTCCACAGGTACTGTCAGACCTGCTGAGATTTTCCAGCATTTTCTGTTTTTGTTGGCACAGTTACCCGTCTAGGTAATTAAAGGTCATTGATCTTGTTTAATGGGTTGCAACTCGCTCAAATAGATAAAATTAAATTGGTTGGAATAATTAAACCTGCAGGATGAAAGTTTTCTGGAGCTGCTATGTAAATATTCTGAGGTCTTCCAAAATGAACTAGGACATACGGTGGGAGCTGAAGTTAAAATATATCTGAATCCAGATGAAACGCCTGAATTTTTTTCAGGCTCGCCCAATGCACCATACTGCATGGTGGCACAGTGGTCAGCGCTGCTGCCTCACAGCACCAGGGATCTGGGTTCAATTCCAGCATTGAGTGACTGTGTGGAGTCTGCACGTTCTCCCTGTTTCTGCGTGAATTGCTTTGGTTTCCTCCCACAGTCCAAAGTTGTGTAGCTTAGGTGGACTGGCCATGCTAAATTGCCCCTTAGTGTCCAAACAGATGTAGGTTAGGTGGCTTAGCCCTGGAGTTGCAGTGGGGAGGAGCCCTGGGAAAGATACTCTGTTAGAGTTGGTGCAGACTCATTGAACCCAGCAATGACTGTAACACTACATTCTGCACTCCTTTCCTTCTCTACGTACGGTATATTTGTCTGTGTAGCGCACTAGAAGCAATACTCTTTACTGTATACTAACACATGTAATAAATCAAATCAAAAATTACAGGAGCCCCACCTGAAGATCAAATTTGGAGTAAGTTTTGAGACTATTTAAAGAAGTGGATATCAGGTTGAAACAGGAAAAATGCAAATAAAGTTACATATTTGGTGTTTAGAGTCAACACAAAAGATTTATATCTTTTGAAAAATAAAGTTAAAGTTCTTAAAGAGGCTCCACAGCCAAAAAATGTATCAGAGTCATTCCTTGGAGTGGTGAATTATGGTGGATTTTTACAAAATGTGTCTACAACCTTAGCCCCACTCCACTAGTTGTTAAAGAGGAGGTGAGGAGAAGAACAAAAAGTAGCAATCATAAAGATTAAGCAGGCTCATCAGTCATCAACAGTGTTGGTGCACTTTGATCCAAGCAAGCTACTGGCTGACCGAGTGGAGTGGGAACAGCTTTGTCCCACTGGATGTCCGAATGGAGTAGAAACACCCATCGTCTTTGCCTCATGGATTCCGTCAGTTGCAGAAAAAGCGTATTCCCTGATAGATAAAGAAAGCTTGGCGGTCATTTATGCAGGCAAAAAGTTCCACCAATACACAATACACAAAGAGTTGTGAATCTGTGGAATCCCAATGAAGCAGTTGAGACTACCTCATTGAATGTTTTTAAGGAAAGGATAAATAAATTTTTGAACAGCAAAGGAATTAAGGGTTACGGTGAGCAGGCGGAAAAGGGGAGCTAAGTCCACAAGAAGATCAGCCATGATCTTATTAAATGGCAGATCAGGCTCGAGGGGCCAGATGGACTATTCTTGCTCCTAGTTCTTATGTTTTTATGTTCATGTTTGCATTTCGCAATAGTTTTGGACCTAGTTCATTTTGGAAGACTTTGGAATATTTATATAGCAGTGACTGAAAACCTCCATCCCTCAGATTTAATATCTCTAACCAATTCAGTTTAATCCAATCACGTTCTAATAAGCAAGATAACTATCCCTTGATTACCTAGGCAGGTACGTGTGCTGTTTAATTTTTGGAGGAAATGCCGACTGTTGCTCCCCTAAAGTCTGCAATGTTTCTCCAGATAATTAGATAATATAACTCCTGATTCATTCAATCTCAATGATTGGAGACCTTTTTGAAATGCCTGCTCCCCATTCAGCTGTAGTTCCAGTTGAATGGATCTGCCATTTACCATTAAGGCTACCTTCACAGGGATCAGTTCACCTACTTGGACTTGGTTAAAGGTCCCTTGCCGGGTTCCTCAGCCAGTTTCCTCACAGGAGCTAAAGTACCTATTATGGGGGATTTTTTTGCATGTTCTGTCCTGACAGCCTCACTCTGCACCACGCTTGTCTATGAAATTTCTACATTGGAAGGCTTCTTGGGATTGTTCTTCTCTACAACAGTGACAAGCTGCTGCCCTCAATTCTGTCTCCCTTTTATTGGACTTTTCAGTACCTGCATGGCCTTCACAACAGCTGTTTCCCTCTACAAGCAGTTTACCTTGTTTGGCATGGCTTGCAACTTGCTTACACCTTCTGCACGTTCAGTCTCCTCGAGCAACTTTTCTAGAAAGGTTTGCTGTCAGCCAAGAATTTCGTTTGTAATTAGACTGTAATGCAGTCTCTTAACATCTCTCTTAAAGCTGGGCTGAATTTGCAGTGCTCTCCCTCTCAGCCTGGCCATGAAGTCTGAGACTTCAACATTATCTCAACGTAATGACTGAGTGTAAGAGATTGAAATGATCTTTAACCCGCTCAACGATCTGGTCAAAAAATTTGGTGTGTGGAGCACCAGGCGATGTTAAACTCATGATAAAAGTCTCTGGGCTACAAGGTGTGAGCAGAATATTTTTTGTCTATTTTTCAGTTGTTATCTCATTTGCTGCAAAAGAGTAGCACAGCCTTTCAATATACTACTTCAGGGTTGAACTGTTCTAATTTCCTGATCAAAGGCATTTTAACATGCGCCTGAACCTTGCTTCTTCTTAATTTCGTGCTCCCGCTCTAGTTGTGCATTGTGATTCCCAAGGACGTGGAAAGTTTTTCCTCGTTGCCAGTATAAGTAAATTGAAGATGGCTCGATGAAGCTAAAGAACAAATGGCTTTCATAGAATCATAGAACCCTACAGTGCAGAAAGAGGCCCTTCGGCCCATCGAGTCTGCACTGAACACAATCCCTACCCCCATATCCCTACATATTATACCCACTAATCCCTCTAACCTAAGCATCCGTGGACACTAAGGGGCAATTTCTTAGCATGGCCAATCAACCTAACCTGCACATCTTTGGACTGTGGGAGAAAACCGGAACACCCGGACAAATTTGAATCCTGGCTCAGGTCACTGTCTGTGTGGAGTTTGCACATTCTCCTCGTGTCCAAAGATGTGCAGGTTAGGTTGATTGGCCATGCTAAAATTGCTCCTTAGTGTCCAAAGGTGCTTAGGTTAGAGGGATTAGCAGGTAATAGAATGTAGGGTGCATACTTGATGGGCCGAAGGGCCTCTTTCTGCTCTGTAGGGTTCTATGATATGAAACCCACGCAGACATGAGGAGAATGTGCAAACTCCACACAGGCAGTGACCTGAGCCGGGAATCGAACCCAGGACCCTGGAGCTGTGAAGCAGCAGTGCTAACCACTGTGCTACCGTGCTGCCTCTCTTTGGACTATAGGAGGAAACTGGAGTACCCGGAGGAAACCAATGTAGACACAAGGAGAATGTGCAAACTCCACACAGACAGTGACCCGAGCCGGGAATCGAACCCAGGACCCTGGAGCTGTGAAGCAGCAGTGCTAACCACTGTACTACCATGCCCCAGTGAACAAATAACTATATTTACAGCAGGGTCAGACTATGTGACTGAACACTAATCCATCTTGGCCAAATGCTGGCCCATCCCCCAGCCTGGAATACACACCCTCATATTCAATCGGCTCAGTTTTCTGTCTCGATGCTCCATAGGATCCGGCCCAAGCTCATGGCCCTCAGGGGACACTCCATTAAAGAGGCCATGCTACCTAATTCTGTCTAACACTTTTATTATAAATACTTATCATTGCAATGAAACTTTTGTTACTTTGAGCCTCATTAAGTCATCCTTGATTAATTGCAGAGGTTTACTCAGTAACTAACCCCATGCTGAACTTGTCCCGGGAATGTTTGATGGGGACAATGTAGAGGGGGCTTTACTCTGTATTTAATACCTTGTTGTACCTGACCTGGTAGTGTTTGATGGAGACGGTGTAGAGGGAGCTTTACTCTGTATCTGAATCATGACGTACCCGCCCTGGGAATGTTTGATGGGTCAGTTTTGGGGTAACTTAATTCAATGTCTAAACCATGGTGACAGCCCCTGAGAGTGATCCTGTGGGATTATGTTTACCCTGATCAGATCACCTCTTACTGTATATCGTGGTGAAACGTAAATGGATCTAAGATTGCCACTTTCAGCCCTGATAAGTGCCCAATCATCTCAGATTACTTGAACAGTTAAAATATCTCAAACATTTGACCAACAGGTGAAGCCAGCTGTTTTTCATTCTGCTACAATGCAGTAGCAACACAAGTGGTGTTTTCCATTAACAAAATGCTGCCATCAAGCCAAAAAAAATTCTGCCTATCACACAAATCAGTAATGTGGTGTATGTGGATACGTCCCAGTACCAGGTGGATGGTACCAAACATCATGTCCCTTTGGCTGTTACCAACTAGCAGAGTATTGACTGTACCCAACCAACTCGTGTTTGCAAAACTCAATACAGTGTCTAATAGTAGATCCAATTCCACGATTGGACAACATTTGTTAATAATCTTCAATGTGCTAAAAATTACATTGAACCAGTTTAATATTGTCAGTCAGGCTAGCAGTGTGGTACACCTTTGTGTATGGAAGCACAGTAAGAAGTCTCACAACACCAGATTAAAGTCCAAATAAACCTGTTGGACTTTAACCTGGTGTTGTGAGACTTCTTACTATGTTTAACCCAGTCCAAAGCCGGCATCTCCACATCATGTACAGGAAGCTATATTCATTCATATACAGGGCCTGGTTCTTTTCAGATAGAAAAGACATATATGTACATTGAGCCTTTTTCAGCTAAATAAAATACATGACAGCTATAGGCTCATTCATTTCACAGGACAATGCCTTCACCAATCAGAGTCAAGTTGCCTGGTTTAAATTTCAAGCAATGCTTGGTAGTTAACTGTCAATCACCATCAACTGGTTCATTTTCCGTGGCAGCAACTCGACCATTCAGAGTCCACCTGTCAACAAATCTGCACACTTTTCTGAAGTTGTTTCCCCTGACATTGGTATTCTTGTGATGGTCCTGATGAGTGTAAGATGAAAAGCTTTGACAAGATGTCTTTTTTCAGTGATACTCAATTAGAAACAGTATACAGCCTTGTGATATTCCTGTTCACTAGAAACATATCTGATTCTCCATCTTCTACACTAATGTCTGTAATTTGGTCCCAATATAGGTTCTGGATAAATCTCACATCTTCACTGTCAATGTCACATTTCAGCAACACGTCTTTAGCTTTGGGTGATAAACACAATTAAATTACTTTTCAGTCTAAGAAGCATAGATATTTACAGCTAAGCCTTCAACACCATTATTCCTACAAAACTCATCGCCACGTTCCACTGCCTGGGCCTCAGCTCCTTCCTCTGCGAATGAATCCTGAACTTCTAACCCACTGACCACAATCAGTAAGGAGATAGGCAACAACACCTCCTCCACGATCATCCTCAATACCAGTGCCCCTGTGTTCTCAGCCCTCTACTATACTCCTTATGTACCTATGACTGTGTGGCCAAATTCCCCTCCAACTCAATTTGACAATGATAATAATCTCTCTCTCAACGTCATGAAGGAGATTGTCATCGACTTCACGAAGTGTAGAACAAAGAATATTACAGCACAGGAACAGGCCCTTCAGCCTTCCAAGCCTGCACTGACCATGCTGCCTGACTTAACTAAGACCCTCTGAGGACCATATCCCTCTATTCCCATCCTATTCATGTATTTGTCAAGACGCCTCTTAAAAGTCACCACCGTATCCGCTTCCACTACCTCCCCCTGGCAACGAATTCCAGATACCCACTATCTCTGTGTAAAAAATCTGCCTCGTACATCTCCTTTAAATCTTGCCCCTTGCATCTTGAACCTGTGCCTCCCAGTAATTGACTCTTCCACCCTGGGAAAAAGCTTCTGACTATCCACTCTGTCCATGCCTCTCATAATCTTTTAGACTTCTATCAGATCACCCCTCAACCTCTGTCATTCCAGTGAGAACAAACCCAATTTCACCAACCTCTCCTGATAGCTAATGCCCTCCAAACCAGGCAACATCCTGGTAAATCTGTACTCTCTCCAAAGCATCCACATCCTTCTGGTAGTGTGGCGACCAGAATTGAACACTATATTCCAAGTGCGGCCTAACTAATGTTCTATAAAGCTGCAACATGACTTGTCAATCTTTAAACTCAGTGCCCCAACTGATAAAGGCCAGCATGCCATATGCCTTCTTGACTACTTTCTCCAACTGTGTTGCCACTTTCAGTGACCTGTGTACCTTTACACCCAGGTTTCTCTGCCTACAATACTCTTAAGGGTTCTGCCATTTACTGTATATTTCCTATTTGTATTAGACCTACCAAAATGCATTACCTCACATTTGTCCGGATTAAACTCCATCTGTCATCTCTCCACCCAAGTCTCCAACTGATCTATGTCCTGCTGTATCCTCTGATGGTCCTCATCACTATCTGCAAATCCACCAACAACTGTGTCGTCCACAAACTTGCTAATCAAACCAAATACATTTTCCTCCAAATCATTTCTAAATATTACAAACAGCAAATGTCCCAGCACTGATCCTTGAGGAACACCACTTGTCACAGCCCTCCATCCAGCAACACATCCTTCCACACCCTTCCACTGCTACCCTCTGTCTTCTTTGACGAGCCAGTTTTGTATCCACCTTGCCAGCTCACCTCTGATCCCATGTGACTTCACCTTCTGCACCAATCTGCCATGAGGGACCTTGTCAAAGGCCTTTCTGAAGTCCATGTAGACAACATCCACTGCCCTACTCTCATCAAGCATCTTCATCATTTCCTCAAAAATTCGATCAAGTTTGTGAGACACAATTCCCTTTCACAAAACCATGTTCTTCTCACTAATACGTGCATTTATTTCCAAGTGGGAATAAATCCAATGGAAAGACTCTTAGTAGTGTTGACGAGCAGAGAGATCTCGGTGTACATGTGCATAGATCCCTGAAAGTTGGCACCCAGGTTGATAAGGTTGTTAAGAAGGCGTACAGTGTGTTAGCTTTTATTGGTAGAGGGATTGAATTTCAGAGCCGTGAGGTCATGTTGCAACTGTACAAAACTCTGGTGCGGCCGCACTTGAAGTATTGCGTACAGTTCTGGTCATCGCATTATAAGAAGGATGTGGAGGCATTGGAAAGGTTTACCAGGTTTACCAGAGGAGGTTTACCAGGATGTTGCCTGGTATGGTGGGAAGGTCTTATGAGGAAAAGCTGAGGGACTTGAGGTTATTTTCGTTAGAAAGCAGAAGGTTAAGTGGTGACCTAATTGAGGCATACAAGATGATCAGAGAATTGGTTCGGGTGGACAGTGAGAGCCTTTTTCCTCGGATGGTGATGGCTAACATGAGGGGACATAGTTTTAAATTAAGGGTGGTAGTTATAGGATGGATGTCAGAGGTAGGTTCTTTACTCAGAGGGTAGTAAGGGCATGGAATGCCCTGTCTGCAGCAGTTGTGGACTCGCCAACTTTAAGGGTGTTCAAATGGTCAGTGGATGGGCATATGGATAATATTGAAATAGTTTAGGTTAGAGGATCATTAAATTGATTCCACTGGTCAGCGCAACATCGAGGGCTGAAGGGCCTGTACTGCGCTGTAATGTTCTATGTTCTATGCATAGATTCCCTCCCTTGTCCTTGATTAGGCAACTCTCTTCCTGGCTACCCTCTTGCTCTTTATATATGTATAAAAAGCCTTGAGATTTTCCTTAATCCTGCTGGTCAATGCTTTTTCATGACTCTTTCAGCCCTCCTTACTCCTTGCTTAAGTTTCTTTCTATTTTCCTTATATTCCACATTTGCTTTGTGTGTTCCCAGCCTCCTATTTTTGACAAATGCTTCCTTTTTCTCTTTGACTGGGCTCACAATATCTCTTGTTATCCAAGGTTCCCAAAACTTGCCTTACTTATCCTTCATCCTCACAGGAGTGTACCGGTCCTGAATCCCTATCAATTTACTCATGAAAGCCTCCAACATGCCAGATGTTGATTTGTCCTCAAACATCTGCCCCCAATCTACATTCTTCAGTTCCTGTCTAATATTGTTGTAATTAGCCTTTCCCCAATTTAGCACCTTAACTTGAGGACTGCATTTATCTTTATCCATCAGTATCTTAAAGCTTACTGAATTGAGGTCACTGTTCCTGAACTGCTCCCCTACTGAAACATTGACCACCTGGCCAGGCTCATTCCCCAATACCAGGTCCAGTTTGGCCCCTTCCCTAGTTGGACTATCTACATACTGTTTTAAGAAGCTCTCCTGAATGCTTCTTACAAACTCTGCCCCATCCATGCCCCTAGCACTAAGTGAGTCCCAGTCAATATAAGGAAAGTTAAAATCTCCCACCACAATAACCTTGTTACTTTTACAGCTTACCAAAATCTGCCTACATATCTGTTCCTCTATCTCCCACTGGAAGTTGGGTGGCCTATAGTAAACCCCCATCATTGTAACTACACCTTTTCTATTCATGAGCTCCACCTATATTGCCTCGCTGTATGAACTCTCCAAGATGTCCTCCTGAAATACAGCTGTGATATTCTCCTTAACCAGTAGTGCAACTCCCCCAACACTTTTACATCCTCCTCATCCCACCTGAAACATCTGTATCCTGGAATGTTAAGCTCCCAATTCTGTCCTTCCCTTAACCAAGTCTCTGTAATGGCAACAACATCTTAGTTCCTAGTACTAATCCAAGCTCTAAGTTCATCTGCTACACTTCATCTGTTACACTTCTCTCATTGAAACAAATGCACTTCAGTCCACTAGACCCTCTTTGACTGGCAACCTCACCCTGCCTGCTCTTTCTCGGGTGAGTCTTACTGGCCCTACTCCCTGGTTCCCCTTCAGCTAATTCACTTTTGCTTTGGTTCCCACCCGCCCTGCCAAACTAGTTTAAATCCTCCGCTGTGACACTAGCAAATCTCCCAGCCAGAATATTTATGCCCTTCCAGTTTAGATGCAACCCGTCCTTCTTGTTCAGTTCCCATCTGCTCTGGAAGAGATCCCAATGGTCCAGATATCTGAAGAGGAGAACATACCGCTGTCTATATCAATGAGGATGAAGTAGGAAGGTTGAGAGCTTCAAGTTTTAGGTGTCCAGATCCCCAACAACCTGTCCTGGTTTCCCCATGCTGACACTATAGTTAAGAAAGCCCACCAACTACTTTCTCAGAAGACTAAGGAAATATGGCATGTCAGCTACGACTCACCAACTTTTACAGATGCACCACAGAAAACATTCTTTCTGGTTGTAACAGAGCTTGGTATGGTCCTGCTCTGTTCAAGACCATAAGAAACTACAAAAGGTCTTGAATGTAGCCCAATCCATCACGCAAACCAGCCTCCCATCCACTGACCCTGTCTACTCCTCCCGCTGCCTTGGCAAAGCAGCCAGCATAATTAAGGACCCCATGCACCCCAGACATTCTCTCTCCCATCTTCTTCCATCAGGAAAAAGATATAAAAGTGTGAGGTCATGTACCAACCAACACAAGAGTAGCTTCTGCCATCAGACTTTTGAATGGACCAATCTTGTATTAAGTTGATCTTTCTCTACGTCCTAGCTATGACTGTAACATTACATCTGCGCTCTCTCGTTTCCTTCTCTGTGAACGGTATGCTTTTCTGTATAGCATGCAAGAAACAACCTTTTTCACTATATGCTAAAACAAGTGACAATAGTAAATCAAGTCAAATAGTTATCAAAGATTGTTCAAAGGATATCTGGAGAGGCCAGATGTGGAGTTGAGAACCACAATCAGACCAGTCATATGTTATTGAATGGCGAAGCAGACTCAAGGAACTGAGTGGCCTATCTCTGTGTCTAATTTGTATGTTGCTTCTCTTGTCTAAATCCTGTGTTTCACCAATCTCTGCTTCAGATATGTTATTATTTTTTTCTATTGTGATTTGCAGGATTATTTTAATGAGATGGCTTGTTATGCTTGGTATTCCAAATTGATTGCTTTCTGTTTTGCTTTAGGTTTCTTAGGTAACAGAGAATAATGAATGTCTTGAGTCATTTGGAATATATACTTTTGGATCAGAAATTTCTGTTATCATTTCGTCCAAGGACTTTTAAATGTTCTGTTGTCAGTACTTCATCAATGCCTGGAGGTTTTACAATTGCAAAGCATTTTTTTTTACTATGGATATAATAGTGTTTGGTCCATCATTTGCCTCTGTATCTTGAGGATTCTCCCAATTTAGGTCATTGAACAATTCATTTCCATATTCTGTCCATCCTTTTTGCTACTGCAACCTTTTCAAACAATATTTTACCATTTCTGGCTTTTATACTCCCACTATCTGTTGTTATTCCTGTGGGTGTGCAGGGCACATTTTCAAAATTTGTGGATGACACAAAACACTTGGAAGCACTGCGAACATTGAGGAGGAGAGGAGGATAGAGGATCAAAGGGACACGGACAGGTTGGCAGAATGGGCAGTCAGGTGGTAGATAATATTTAATGCAACAAAGTGTGAAATAATTCATTTTGGTAGGAAAGACATGGAGAGAATATATAAATTAAAGGACACAATTCTAAAGTGGTGCAGAGTCAGAGGGAGTCGGGTGAATATTTACATTAGTCATCGAACATGGTGGAACAGGTTGAGAAAGTGATTTATTGCAACCAGTCCCCCAAAGGAGGTGTCTCTCTCGTCTTTCCTTAAACAAGGAGACCAAAACTGTTCCAGATATGATCTCACCAGTACCTTGTACAGTTGCAGCAAGGCTTTCCTACTCTTACACTCCATCCCCCTTGAAATAAAGGCCAACACTCCATTAGCCTTCCTGATTATCTGCTGCACTTGTGTGCGAGCCTTCTGTGTTCCATGCCCAAATACCTCTCAAGTCCCTCTGTGTTGCAGCTTTCTGCAGTTTTTCTCCAGTTGAATAATACTGTTCTTTAGTTCTCCTTTCCAAAACAAACAATTTCACATTATACTCTATTGCCAACCTTTTGCCCACATAACCTATCAATATCCTTTTGTAAACTCTTTGTACCCCTTTCACAACTTGCTTTTCCACCTATTTTTGTGTCATCTGAAAATTTGGCCACAGCATATTTGCTTCTTTACTCCAAAAGAGGGTGAATGTAAAGGTAGGTAAAAAATACAATTCTGTCTTTGACTTGTCCTTGAAGGATTCTTGATCTTAATCTAACCCTGTACTGTACTTGCGCTTGGGAGTGTTTGATAAGGACAGTGTAGAGGGAGCTTTCCTCTGTGTCTAACCCCATGCTGTACCTGTTCTGGAAGTGTTTAAAGGAGAAAGTGTAGAGGGAGCTTTACTCTGTATCAAAACCTGTTGTAGGAGGTTTTGATGGGGACAGTGAAGAGGGAGCTTTGTTCTGCATCTAACCCTGTGCTGTAACTCTTTCTGGGAGTGTCTGATGGGGACAGTATAGAGGAAGCTTTACTCTATATCTAATCCTTGTCTGTGAAGGATCCTTGATCTTAACCTAACCCTGTGCTGTACCTGTTCTGGGAGTGTTTGATGGGACAAAGGAGTCAGAGCTCCAGTAAAAACAGGTCTGGACATTAATTAATGTTATGCTTTGTTTGAACAGTCCTCATAATGAAGAACTGTGGGAGAATACTCTTTAGTGTCCAGGTCCAAAATTCTAAATCGAACAACATCACAAAGAATGTCATCAAAATGCAGGTCCTTCTTTTTCCCTCATGCCATGAAAATCAGGATTTGTGTCCCCAAATCTTTCCCAATTTAGGACTCTCTTCATCTCATGTCATTAGTTCTGGACTCATTAATAGAAATTTATAGAACAAAGGAAATTACAGCACAGGAACAGGCTCTTTGGCCCTCCAAGCCTGCACCAATCATGTTGCCCGACTGAACGAAAATCCCCTACCCTTCTGGGGACCATATCCCTCTATTCCCATCCTACTCATGTATTTGTCAAGACGCCCTTTAAAAGTTATTGTGATTCATTAATAAATCCATTTGCCGGAATTCTACCCCCAACTCCCTATGTAATTGGAGCGGACAAGTGATGGACAATGGTGATCTACATTGACCTCAGGTGGGATTTTCTGCCTTGGGTCGAGTGAGGTCATATATCCTGCCCATTGTCTTTGTATTTTGAGACTGTCAGAATGGATCAAATGCAACTAGACGGTCTTTGGTCATTTTGCACTTACAGTTTCCATGTTCCTGAATTCTACCTTTGGATTCTGTTATCGTCATTAAGATTTACAGCACAGAAACATAGCATTCAACTAATTTATACTCCCACATCCTTTCATCTAGCCCCACTGTCTTATCCTTCAAATCTTTTCCTCATTTTGATCACCATCCTGGCCTTAAAATTTATCAATGCATTCACCTCAACCACTCATTGTGATAACAACCATTTTTTGGTTAGACATTTCTCCTGAATTCTCTATTAGATTTATTGGTGACTATCTTATATTGATGGCCTCTCCACAATTGGAATCATCTTCTCAACACCTTCATCAATTTGAAAACCTCTATCAGGTCATCCACCATCAATTATAATACACAATGGAGGCTCCAACCTTTGCTGATATTACTTATGTTATCATCCTTGCAAATATTTGTGTACCTTCTCTTGGAGGTATATCTTTTTTTTGTCACATACAGGCCATAATTATGCAGAATGGCTGAATGAAAGTTGCATAAAAGTTTAACATACATTCTTTGCTATTCAATTCAGTGGGACAGAAATTAAAACATGCAGCATAGGCTCAAAGTGGATAGCAGGTCACTCATTGCCTATGAAGGGAAAGACGTGTTAGTACTGGGAGATTGGGAAGGGGGTAAAATCCTTACCAGGTATCTTGGTTGCCCTCTAAACATTAATAGTAATTGTCGTCTCTGTAAATAATTTTCCTGTATCTAATGAATCAATGCATATCCACTTCAATATGCAATAGGCTTGAGTTAATTAAACTTGAGCTTTTCCTCACATAGAATCATAGAACCCTACAGTGCAGAAAGAGGCCATTCAGCCCATCGAGTCTGCACCGAACACAATCCCACCCAGGCCCTAACCCCATATCCCCACATATTATACCCACTAATCCCTCTAACCTCCACCACCCTGGACACTAAGGGGAAATTTCTTAGCATGGCCAATCAACCTAACCCACACATCTTTGGACTGTGGGAGGAAAACAGAGTACCCGGAGGAAACCCACGCAGACACAAGGAGAATGTGCAAACTCCACACAGACAGTGACCCAAGTTGGGAATCAAACCCAGGACCCTGGAGCTGTGAAGCAGCAGTGCTAAGCACTGTGCCACCGTGCCTCACCTGCTCAGTCTGTTTATCATCAGTTTAAAGATGGAGTACATATTTGTGACCATTTTTTTTTAAACTGTATAATTTCATTTGTTAGTGCGCCCTTGGGGGAACAGCTCTGTAAATCATAGAGAAACTCGTAGAGAGCATTACTGTGACCACTTTTCATAAACAAATGATGGATTGTATTTTCTGTGTCAGATGATCCAAGTTGTAACAGTAATAACTGGCCTCAAGTCAGCCTCAGTACCTCTCTGTCTCAGGACTGGGTGGCCAGTGAAGTTAATCAGGGTTCTGATCCTGAGTAATAACTAGTGACACCTGCGTGGATGATGTGTGAGGACAGAATTCAGTGCAGCTATGAAGCTTATTGATGGCAGGTTCTAGCCTCAGTTTCTCCTTGACTTTGTTGCTCTAGACTATCCTTCATAAACTGAAAGCCATCCTATATCCTAACTCACTCCCAGAGCAGCAACAACTCGTTTTAAAATTCTCATCCTGGTTTCCAAATTCCTCTATGGCCTTGTTTCCTTCAATCCTTCAAGATTTGTACTTTTATCAGTCCATCACTGCTGGCAGTGTAGTCAGCTGCCAAAGCCCTAAACTCTGGAAATTCCACACTTAACTTTTCTAACTCTCATCCGCCTCTGCTTCCTCCTACATTGCCCCTAACATCTCCTTCTCAATTGTCCTCATTCCCACTCTCACAATCTCTCTTTCTTTTAGACGTACCTTAAGCAAACAATAAACAAAGAACAAAGAAAAGTACTGCACAGGAACAGGCCCTACAACCTGTGCCAATCATATTGCCCGCCTAAACAAAAAAAAACCTTCTGCCTTCAGTCGGTCCGTATCCGTCTATTTCCTCCCAATTCATGTACCCATCCGGATGTCTCTTAAATGTTGCTAACGTGCCTGCTTCCACCACATCCTCTGGCAGCGCATTCCAGGCATCCACCACTTTCTGCATGAAAATCTTCCCCCGCACATCTCCCTTAAACTTTCCTCCTCTCACCTTAAACCTGTGCCCCCTTGTAATTGACATTTCCACTCTTTGAAAAAGGGGTTAGCAGGTTGTATAAGTAGGATTATGGGAATAGGGCTTGGGTGGGATTGTGGTTGGTATAGGTTGATGGGCCAAATGGCCTCCTTCTGCACTGTAGGGATTTAATGATCTCTTTCTTAAATCAGAGACTTCTTATTTTAAACTGTAACCACTAGTTCCAGATTCCCCCATTTGGAGGATTATCCTCTCAGCATCCACTTTGTCAACGCCCCTCAAAATCTTGTACGTTTCAATAAGATCACCACTCATTCTTCCCAACTCCAATGAAGACAGGCCCAGCCTGTTCAACCCGTCCTCATCAGCCATACCTTTCATCTTCAGAATCTGCTGTGTTAACCTTCTCTGAACTGTTTTCTATCTTTGTAAAGAGACCAAAACTGTACAGTTGTCTAATCGTGGTCTCACCAATGCCCTGTACAGTTGTATCAAACTTCTCTGACTCCATTTGTTAGTAATAAAGTACAATATTCCATTTGTCTTTCTAATCACCTGCTCTATCTGCTTGTTAAAATTCTTTCATTCGTACGCTAGGACATCCAGATCCCTCTGTACTGCAACATTCTGCAATCTCTCTCTATTTTTAATAATATTCTGCATTAGTAATCTTGCTGCCAAAGTGGAAACATAATACATTTCCCACATCATGTATAATCCATCTGACAATTTTTTGCCCAACTCTCTGAACCTATCTACATCCCTTTGTAGACTCTGTATTCTCTTGGCAACTTGTTTTATTACCTATTCTTGTGTCATCAGCAAATATGGCTGCAATACACTCTGTCCTTTTGTAAAAGTCACTAATATAGATCGCAAACACTTGAGACCCCTGTGGCACTCCATCCGTTACAGATTGTCAATCTGAAAATGACTATAGCTTGAATAGGTGACTGGCTGATAGAAGATAGAGAGCGGGGGTAAATGTTTTTTTTCCTGGATGGCAGGAAGTGACTAGTGTTGTGCCACAGGGTTAGGTCCTTGGACCTCAGCTATTTACAATCTATACTAACGACTTGAATACAGGGATTTTTCATATGAAGAGAGATTGAAGAATACGCTCTGGAATTTAGAAGAATGAGGGGAAATCAAATTGAGGTACACAAGATGATAAAAGTATGGATAAGGTAGACATGGAGCCGATGCTTCCTCTTGTGGGGCATTCTAGGATGAGAGGTCATAGTCATAGGATAAGGGGTAGCAAATTTAAAACAGTTGAGGAGAAACTACTTCTCCCAAAGAGTTTTGATTCTGTAGAATTCGCTACACCAAAGTGCAGTGGGTGCTGGTACAGTGAGTACATTTAAGGAAGAGTTAAACAGATTTTTAATTGGTAATGGATTGAAGGGTTATGGGGAGAAGGCAGGTAAATGGGGATGAGGACCATATCAGCCATGATTGAATGGCAGAGCAGACTTGATGGGCCAAATGTCCTAATTCTGCTCCTATGAACTTACAAACTTATGACTCTTTATTTACTATTAATCAACTCTCTATTCATGTTAATATTAACATTCATCAGTAATCTTTTACATGGCACTTTTTTGAATGGCGTTTAGAAATCCAAACATACTACATCTATTGGTAACCCTTTATCCACCTGGCTTATCCACCTGTGGATGAGAGAAGTTCAGTTGATGTAGTTTATATGGAGTTCAGCAAAGCTTCTAACAAGGTCCCACATAGGAGACTGATTGAGAAGGTTAAAGCACATGGAATTTAGGGAAACTTGGTGAGATGGATCAGAAACTTGCTTAGTAATAGGGCACAAAGGGTAGTGGTATCAGAGTATAGAGCTATAGAATCCCTACATTATAGAGGGAGGCCACAATATTATCCAGGCCCTATTCCCGTAACCTTCATTTACCCTGCTAATCCCCCAACATTAGGGTCAATTGAACATGGCCAATCAACCTCACCTGAACATCTTTGGACTGCGGGAAGAAACTGGAGCACCTAGAGGAAACCCACTCAGACACGGGGAGAATGTGCAAACTCCACACAGATGACCCAGGGCTGGAATCGAACCCAGGTCCCTGGCGCTGTGCGGCAGCAGTGTTAACCACTGTGCCGCCCGTGGTAGAAGGCTGTTTGACTGATTGGAGGCCAGTGTCCAGCAATGTACCACAAGGATCAGTATTGGGACCCTTACTGTTTCTTATATACATAAATGATGTAGACGAAAATGTGGGGGGAATGTTAAAGCAAGCTTGCAGACAACACCGAGATTGGTAGGATGATTAATAGTGAAGAAGATGGTTGTAGGGTCCGAGGAGAGATAGGTGGGTTGGTCAGATGGACAGAGCGATAAGTGCGAGATGATACACTTTGGAAGAAGAGACAAGATGAGGGAATATTTAATGAAGGGCAGGACAGAGGGAAGCTCAGAGGAAGAAAAGGGTCTTGGGGTAATTATTCACAGATCCCTGAAATTGACAGAGCGCATGAATAGTATAGTTATGGCATATGGGGCACTTGCTTTCATCATATATAAAGGGAAAATGCTGTAGATGCTAGAATCTAAAATAAAAAATAGATAATGCTGGAAAATCTCAGCAGGTCTGGCAGCCTCTGTGGAGCGAGAATAAAGCTAATGTTTTGAGTCATTGTCAATCCCTATTTGCACTTGATAGGGTGGTGATAAGCTTCTTTCTTGAACCATGCAGTCCAAATGGTGTAAATACATCCAAAGTGCTGTTAAGGAGGGAGTTTCAGGTTTCTGACCCAACGACAGAGAAGAAATTTCCAAGGTGGTGAGTGACTGGGAGGGGAAACTCCAAGGTGGTGGTGATCCCATGTGCTCTTGTCCTTCTAGGTGGTAGAGGTCACAGGTTTGAAACGTGCATTCGAAGCAGCCTTGGTGATTTCCCGCAGTACATCTTGCAGATTGTACACATGGCTGCCACTGTACATCGATGGTGGAGGGATTGAATTGTTGAAGGTGACAAATGGGCTGTCAATTTAGTGGGCTGCTTTGCCCTGAAAGGTGTCAGTCTGAGTCCTGGAGCTGCACTCATCCAAGGAAGTGGAGAGCATTCCACCGCATTCCTGACTTGTGCCGTGGGAACAAGCATTGGGTAGTCAGAAGGTCCGTTACACATTAGCAGAGTTCCCAGCCTGTGACCAGGACATGGAGGCTTTGGGGAGAGTACAGAAAAGATTTACTAGAATGTTGCCTGGTATGGAGAGTATTAGCTATGAGGTGAGATTGAGTAAACTGGGGTTGTCCTCCCTGGAAAGGCAGAGGTTGAGGGGCAACCTAATAAGAGTTTTATAAAATTATGAAGGCAGAGATAGGGTGAACAGTTGGAAGCTTTCTCCCAGGTCAGAAATGACTAACACAAGGGGTCACAAGTTCAGGGTAAGCGAGGGCAAGGTTCAATACCTATATGCGGGGGACGGATTTTACACAGAGGGTGATGGGGGCCTGGAATGCACTGCCAAGCAAGGTGGTTGAGCAGACATGCTAGGATCATTTAAGACTTATCTAGTTAGCCACATGAACAGACAGGGAATAGAGGGATACAAACGGATGGTCTAGTTAGGAACACATGATCAGTGCAGGCTTGGAGGGCCGAAGGGCCTGTTCCTGTGCTGTATTGTTCTTTGTTTCTTTGTTTCTTGTAGCCACAGCATTTATGCGACTGGTCCAGTTTAATTTTTGGTCACTGGTAGCTCCCAGAATGTTGATAATGGGGGACTCAGCAATGGTAATGCCAATGAATGGCTAGATTCTCTCTTGATGTAGATGGTCATTGCCTGGTACTTGTACTATCTTCCCTTTCTGAAATGTCTGACTGTTGCTCTACTCCCTTGTGATCTGTTTGTTTTCACATTATTAGCAAGGCCACTTTATATCCTCTTTTTCAAATTGAAGAGTCTTCTCAGTGATGGTGACCTTGACAACCACCAATGATTTCTCATCTGGTGCCCTTACCTGGTCTAGCCGACATGGGGCTCCACGCCCACAGTAATATGGTTCACTTAAATGGCTGAGTCTCTCAGGTCAAGGAATGAGTAACAACTTCTATCTGGCCTTGCCACTGATACCCACAAAATATTTTTTAAAAAGCAGAGTAGAGGGAGTTAACCTAGAGGATTATGGCTCAGACTCAATAGTCCACTCCTGTTTTCATTTTCCTGTGCAGGGTGATTGCAATAATGAATCCAAATGATAATCTTGATGCTGAAACACTCTGTCTCATCAGAAATGATGGTAAGTTAAATTCAGCTTGTGGTGTGTGGGTGTAGATCATACAAATACACTTCAGTCAATACAGTGCTGATCTATGTGGACAGAAGAGTAGACTAGCTAACAGGAATCATCGTCATTTAGTTGTACACAGCTCTGGTCCAGCTGTACTGAGCTGTGTTCTTATCACTAAGAAACAAGCAACTACTGGAGCCATGGCACCAAGCAACAACAGGCCTAATACCTACTAACATATATTAGAGAAACAGGGCAATCGTAATACAGGCAGGAGGAACTGAGAGGGAATCTTATTGAGGCATATTGGAAGGGATTGAGGAGTCCTTATAAAAATATAAAAAGAGAGGCTGAGGTGAGTCCCTATTGAAATATGTAATTGGGACAGAGAAGAGACATACAGGTATATGTGGTGGGATTCATGTAGACTTTACATAGGCTTATAAAGGAGCAATTGTGTGTGTGTATGAAAGTATGTTTAGGGGTTGAAAGTGTTTTGCTGGTGTACGAGGGGGTTTGGGGGTGTTGTGTGTGGTGACGGTGGGAGAATTTGGGAGTGTAGGGTGTATATGTGTGTGTATTGAATGAGGTGGGGCATGTGTGGGTATTGGGGTGTGTGTTTGTGTGGATATTGGGGTGTCTGTGTGTGTGGGTATTGGGGTGGGGTGTGTGTGGGTATTGGGGTGTCTGTGTGTGTGGGTATTGGGGTGGGGTGTGTGTGTGGGGGTATTGGGGTGGGGTGTGTGTGTGGGGGTATTGGGGTGGGGTGTGTGTGTGGGGGTATTGGTGTATGTATGTGTGTGTGGGTATTGGGGTGTGTGTGTGTGGGGGGGTATTGGGGTGTCTGTGTGTGTGGGTATTGGGGTGGGGTGTGTGTGTGGGGGTATTGGTGTATGTATGTGTGTGTGGGTATTGGGGTGTGTGTGTGTGGGTATTGGGGTGGGTGTGTGTGTGGGGGTATTGGTGTATGTATGTGTGTGTGGGTATTGGGGTGTGTGTGTGTGGGTATTGGGGTGTGTGTGTGTGGGTATTGGGGTGGGTGTGTGTGTGTGGGTATTGGTGTGGGTGTGTGTGTGGGGGTATTGGTGTGGGTGTGTGTGTGGGGGTATTGGTGTATGTATGTGTGTGTGGGTATTGGGGTGTGTGTGTGTGGGTATTGGAGTAGGGGTGTGTGTGTGGGTATTGGTGTGTGTGGGTATTGGGGTGTGTGTGTGTGGGTATTGGAGTAGGGGTGTGTGTGTGGGTATTGGGCTGTGTGTGTGTGGGTATTGGGGTGGGGGATGTGTGTGTATTGGGGTGGGTGAATATGTGGGTATTGGTGTGTGTGTGTGGGTATTGGGGTGGGGGATGGGTGAGTATTGGGGTGGTGTGTGTGGGTATTGGGGTGTGGGAGATGTGTGGGTATTAGTGTGTGTGTGTGTGGATATTGGGGTGGGTTGTGTGGGTATTGGGATGAGTGTGTGAGGAAAATGGGGTGGGGGTGGGGGCTGTGGGTATTGGGGTGTGTGTGACAGTATTGGGGTGGATCATGGTGTATTAGGGTAGGCATTGGAGTAGGGTGTGTGTGTGGGTATTGGGGTGGGGGATGTGTGTGGGTATTGGAGTAGGGGTGTGTATGTGGGTATTGGGGTGGGGGATGTGTGTGTATTGGGGTGGGTGAATATGTGGGTATTGGTGTGTGTGTGTGGGTATTGGGGATGGGTGAGTATTGGGGTGGTGTGTGTGGGTATTGGGGTATGGGAGATGTGTGGGTATTAGTGTGTGTGTGTGTGGATATTGGGGTGTGTGTGTGTGTGGGTATTAGTGTGTGTGTGTGTGGATATTGGGGTGGGTTGTGTGGGTATTGGGATGAGTGTGTGAGGAAAATGGGGTGGGGGTGGGGGCTGTGGGTATTGGGGTGTGTTGACAGTATTGGGATGGATCATGGTGTATTAGGGTAGGCATTGGAGTAGGGTGTGTGTGTGGGTATTTGGGTAGGGTGTGGGTATTGGGGTGGGACGTGGATATTAGGATGGGGGTGTTGGAGTGGGAGGGGGTGTGGGTGTCCGATTTGTGTTGTGTGTGGGTATTTTTGTGTTGGTGCGTAGTTAATAAGTGGGTATGTGTGTGTGTACCCAGGCTGGGTAAACTCACCAGGTCTGACAGCAGTTGTGGAGAGAGAATTGGAGTGAATAGGTGAGATTCTCCGGGTGAAAATTGACATGCTGTTGGCTAGTGTCGAGATTCTCTGATCCCTCACTGTCCATGAGATTTCCCTTTGATGTCACGACATGCGGCTGCGAAATGTGCGGCGTGAAGTAAGCTGCTGGCAGGACCTGGGAATCCCGCTGGCATGGATACACCGGAGAATTCCAGCCAATCTTTCAAGTCCGATAATAATCCATCTACTGTAGCGAAAAGTGACGGAAATGTTGAATTATATATTTGGAGACGTCTTGGGAGAGTAGAAAGTCAGTGATAAGAGCTGAGGAGAGATTGAGAAAGATGTCATGGACAGGAAGCAAATGGGCTGTTAATGGCACAATTAAGGGCTGAAGGGTGTTGGTTAATAGTGGCAAAGATAGGAGAGTAGAATGTGTTAGTGGGAGAGCAGATGTCAGTACTCACTGGAGAAAAGACTGAAGGAGGGACAGTGACCATGTGGGGGAGGGATAGAGTTGTGTTGGGACAAATCAGGAGAACCGAATAACAGAACAAAAAGGGGGAAGTGAAGATCAGGGGGAAAGTTCATTGTATAAAGCTGTTGAACTCAACGTTGAGTCCAGAAGTCTCTGGGAGTCAGTGGGTTGTTAATGAACATACCCTGAGCTCCACACCCCATGCTCTGTTAGGACTCCATCCCAATCTCCCGGTTTCTCCCATCTCCGCCGCATCTGCTCGAATGATGCCACCTTGCAAAACAGAGCTGATGACATGTCTGCCCTTTCCTCACTCAACATTTCCTCGGAACTTCTGAGTTTATTGAGCATTTTCTGTTTATATTTCAGATTTTTAGCATCCACACTATTTTGATTTTATTTAGGTTTGTGGGTACAGGGGTGGAGATGGGTCGGTCAGTGTAGGTACTGGAATGGAGTACGTTTTGGGGTTGGATTGTGTGTGGACATTGGGGTGGGGTTTGTGTTGTGGGTGATATGGGATGTTGCAGGGTGATTTGGCTGGTGATTTGGAGGGGTGTTGTGGGGACTTGGTGTGTTGGGGGTTAATTTGAGGTGTTGGGTTAATTCAGCATGTTGGGGATTAATTTGGGGTATTGGGGAGTGATTTGGGGTATTGTGCAGTGTGTTGTGGGGGTGTTTGTGGAGGGGTGGAGGTCATGTGGGGTGTTCTGGAATGTGGGGGGTGATTTGGGTATTGGGGGGTGAGTTGGGGGATGATTTGGGGTGGTGTGTTGTAGAGGGTGTTGTCTAGGGGGTGAGGGTGATTTGGGGTTATTGGAGGTGTAGTGTGGGGATGATTTGGGGTGGTGTGTTGTAGAGGGTGTTGTCTAGGGGGTGAGGGTGATTTGGGGTTATTGGAGGTGTAGTGTGGGGATGATTTGGGGTGGTGTGTTGTAGAGGGTGTTGTCTAGGGGGTGAGGGTGATTTGGGGTTATTGGAGGTGTAGTGTGGGGATGATTTGGGGTGGTGTGTTGTAGAGGGTGTTGTCTAGGGGGTGAGGGTGATTTGGGGTTATTGGAGGTGTAGTGTGGGGATGATTTGGGATGGTGTGTTGTAGAGGGTGTTGTCTAGGGGGTGAGGGTGATTTGGGGTTATTGGAGGTGTAGTGTGGGGATGATTTGGGGTGGTGTTTTGTAGAGGGTGTTGTCTAGGGGGTGAGGGTGATTTGGGGTTATTGGAGGTGTAGTGTGGGGATGATTTGGGATGGTGTGTTGTAGAGGGTGTTGTCTAGGGGGTGAGGGTGATTTGGGGTTATTGGAGGTGTAGTGTGGGGATGATTTGGGGTGGTGTGTTGTAGAGGGTGTTGTCTAGGGGGTGAGGGTGATTTGGGGTTATTGGAGGTGTAGTGTGGGGATGATTTGGGGTGGTGTGTTGTAGAGGGTGTTGTCTAGGGGGTGAGGGTGATTTGGGGTTATTGGAGGTGTAGTGTGGGGATGATTTGGGGTGGTGTTTTGTAGAGGGTGTTGTCTAGGGGGTGAGGGTGATTTGGGGTTATTGGAGGTGTAGTGTGGGGATGATTTGGGGTGGTGTGTTGTAGAGGGTGTTGTCTAGGGGGTGAGGGTGATTTGGGGTTATTGGAGGTGTAGTGTGGGGATGATTTGGGGTGGTGTGTTGTAGAGGGTGTTGTCTAGGGGGTGAGGGTGATTTGGGGTTATTGGAGGTGTAGTGTGGGGATGATTTGGGGTGGTGTTTTGTAGAGGGTGTTGTCTAGGGGGTGAGGGTGATTTGGGGTTATTGGAGGTGTAGTGTGGGGATGATTTGGGGTGGTGTTTTGTAGAGGGTGTTGTCTAGGGGGTGAGGGTGATTTGGGGTTATTGGAGGTGTAGTGTGGGGATGATTTGGGGTGGTGTTTTGTAGAGGGTGTTGTCTAGGGGGTGAGGGTGACTTGGGGTTATTGGAGGTGTAGTGTGGGGATGATTTGGGATGGTGTTTTGTAGAGGGTGTTGTCTAGGGGGTGAGGGTGATTTGGGGTTATTGGAGGTGTAGTGTGGGGATGATTTGGGGTGGTGTTTTGTAGAGGGTGTTGTCTAGGGGGTGAGGGTGACTTGGGGTTATTGGAGGTGTAGTGTGGGGATGATTTGGGATGGTGTTTTGTAGAGGGTGTTGTCTAGGGGGTGAGGGTGATTTGGGGTTATTGGAGGTGTAGTGTGGGGATGATTTGGGGTGGTGTTTTGTAGAGGGTGTTGTCTAGGGGGTGAGGGTGATTTGGGGTTATTGGAGGTGTAGTGTGGGGATGATTTGGGGTGGTGTTTTGTAGAGGGTGTTGTCTAGGGGGTGAGGGTGATTTGGGGTTATTGGAGGTGTAGTGTGGGGATGATTTGGGGTGGTGTTTTGTAGAGGGTGTTGTCTGGGAGTGAGGGTGATTTGGGGTTATTGGAGGTGTAGTGTGGGGATGATTTGGGGTGGTGTGTTGTAGAGGGTGTTGTCTAGGGGGTGAGGGTGATTTGGGGTTATTGGAGGTGTAGTGTGGGGATGATTTGGGGTGGTGTTTTGTAGAGGGTGTTGTCTGGGAGTGAGGGTGATTTGGGGTTATTGGAGGTGTAGTGTGGGGATGATTTGGGGTGGTGTTTTGTAGAGGGTGTTGTCTAGGGGGTGAGGGTGATTTGGGGTTATTGGAGGTGTAGTGTGGGGATGATTTGGGGTAGTGTTTTGTAGAGGGTGTTGTCTGGGAGTGAGGGTGATTTGGGGTTATTGGAGGTGTAGTGTGGGGATGATTTGGGGTAGTGTTTTGTAGAGGGTGTTGTCTGGGAGTGAGGGTGATTTGGGGTTATTGGAGGTGTAGTGTGGGGATGATTTGGGGTGGTGTTTTGTAGAGGGTGTTGTCTGGGAGTGAGGGTGATTTGGGGTTATTGGAGGTGTAGTGTGGGGATGATTTGGGGTGGTGTTTTGTAGAGGGTGTTGTCTGGGAGTGAGGGTGATTTGGGGTTATTGGAGGTGTAGTGTGGGGATGATTTGGGGTGGTGTTTTGTAGAGGGTGTTGTCTAGGGGGTGAGGGTGATTTGGGGTTATTGGAGGTGTAGTGTGGGGATGATTTGGGGTGGTGTGTTGTAGAGGGTGTTGTCTAGGGGGTGAGGGTGATTTGGGGTTATTGGAGGTGTAGTGTGGGGATGATTTGGGGTGGTGTTTTGTAGAGGGTGTTGTCTGGGAGTGAGGGTGATTTGGGGTTATTGGAGGTGTAGTGTGGGGATGATTTGGGGTGGTGTTTTGTAGAGGGTGTTGTCTAGGGGGTGAGGGTGATTTGGGGTTATTGGAGGTGTAGTGTGGGGATGATTTGGGGTGGTGTTTTGTAGAGGGTGTTGTCTAGGGGGTGAGGGTGATTTGGGGTTATTGGAGGTGTAGTGTGGGGATGATTTGGGGTGGTGTTTTGTAGAGGGTGTTGTCTAGGGGGTGAGGGTGATTTGGGGTTATTGGAGGTGTAGTGTGGGGATGATTTGGGGTGGTGTGTTGTAGAGGGTGTTGTCTAGGGAGTGAGGGTGATTTGGGGTTATTGGAGGTGTAGTGTGGGGATGATTTGGGATGGTGTTTTGTAGAGGGTGTTGTCTGGGAGTGAGGGTGATTTGGGGTTATTGGAGGTGTAGTGTGGGGATGATTTGGGGTGGTGTTTTGTAGAGGGTGTTGTCTAGGGGGTGAGGGTGATTTGGGGTTATTGGAGGTGTAGTGTGGGGATGATTTGGGGTGGTGTGTTGTAGAGGGTGTTGTCTAGGGGGTGAGGGTGATTTGGGGTTATTGGAGGTGTAGTGTGGGGATGATTTGGGGTGGTGTTTTGTAGAGGGTGTTGTCTAGGGGGTGAGGGTGATTTGGGGTTATTGGAGGTGTAGTGTGGGGATGATTTGGGGTGGTGTTTTGTAGAGGGTGTTGTCTAGGGGGTGAGGGTGATTTGGGGTTATTGGAGGTGTAGTGTGGGGATGATTTGGGGTGGTGTTTTGTAGAGGGTGTTGTCTGGGGGTGAGGGTGATTTGGGGTTATTGGAGGTGTAGTGTGGGGATGATTTGGGATGGTGTTTTGTAGAGGGTGTTGTCTAGGGGGTGAGGGTGATTTGGGGTTATTGGAGGTGTAGTGTGGGGATGATTTGGGGTGGTGTTTTGTAGAGGGTGTTGTCTAGGGGGTGAGGGTGATTTGGGTTATTGGAGGTGTAGTGTGGGGATGATTTGGGGTGGTGTTTTGTAGAGGGTGTTGTCTAGGGGGTGAGGGTGATTTGGGGTTATTGGAGGTGTAGTGTGGGGATGATTTGGGGTGGTGTTTTGTAGAGGGTGTTGTCTAGGGGGTGAGGGTGATTTGGGGTTATTGGAGGTGTAGTGTGGGGATGATTTGGGATGGTGTTTTGTAGAGGGTGTTGTCTAGGGAGTGAGGGTGATTTGGGGTTATTGGAGGTGTAGTGTGGGGATGATTTGGGATGGTGTTTTGTAGAGGGTGTTGTCTAGGGAGTGAGGGTGATTTGGGGTTATTGGAGGTGTAGTGTGGGGATGATTTGGGATGGTGTTTTGTAGAGGGTGTTGTCTAGGGGTGAGGGTGATTTGGGGTTATTGGAGGTGTAGTGTGGGGATGATTTGGGGTGGTGTTTTGTAGAGGGTGTTGTCTAGGGAGTGAGGGTGATTTGGGGTTATTGGAGGTGTAGTGTGGGGATGATTTGGGGTGGTGTTTTGTAGAGGGTGTTGTCTAGGGGGTGAGGGTGATTTGGGGTTATTGGAGGTGTAGTGTGGGGATGATTTGGGGTGGTGTTTTGTAGAGGGTGTTGTCTAGGGGGTGAGGGTGATTTGGGGTTATTGGAGGTGTAGTGTGGGGATGATTTGGGGTGGTGTTTTGTAGAGGGTGTTGTCTAGGGGTGAGGGTGATTTGGGGTTATTGGAGGTGTAGTGTGGGGATGATTTGGGGTGGTGTTTTGTAGAGGGTGTTGTCTAGGGGGTGAGGGTGATTTGGGGTTATTGGAGGTGTAGTGTGGGGATGATTTGGGGTGGTGTTTTGTAGAGGGTGTTGTCTAGGGAGTGAGGGTGATTTGGGGTTATTGGAGGTGTAGTGTGGGGATGATTTGGGGTGGTGTGTTGTAGAGGGTGTTGTCTAGGGGGTGAGGGTGATTTGGGGTTATTGGAGGTGTAGTGTGGGGATGATTTGGGGTGGTGTTTTGTAGAGGGTGTTGTCTAGGGAGTGAGGGTGATTTGGGGTGATTTGGGGTGTTAGGGGGTTGTGGAGGGGAGTGAGTTGGGGTGGTGTGTTGTAGAGGGTGTTGTCTAGGGGTGAGGGTGATTTGGGGTTATTGGAGGTGTAGTGTGGGGATGATTTGGGGTGGTGTTTTGTAGAGGGTGTTGTCTGGGAGTGAGGGTGATTTGGGGTTATTGGAGGTGTAGTGTGGGGATGATTTGGGGTGGTGTTTTGTAGAGGGTGTTGTCTAGGGGGTGAGGGTGATTTGGGGTTATTGGAGGTGTAGTGTGGGGATGATTTGGGGTGGTGTTTTGTAGAGGGTGTTGTCTAGGGGGTGAGAGTGATTGGGGGTTATTGGAGGTGTAGTGTGGGGATGATTTGGGGTGGTGTTTTGTAGAGGGTGTTGTCTGGGAGTGAGGGTGATTTGGGGTTATTGGAGGTGTAGTGTGGGGATGATTTGGGGTGGTGTTTTGTAGAGGGTGTTGTCTAGGGGGTGAGGGTGATTTGGGGTTATTGGAGGTGTAGTGTGGGGATGATTTGGGGTGGTGTTTTGTAGAGGGTGTTGTCTAGGGGGTGAGGGTGATTTGGGGTTATTGGAGGTGTAGTGTGGGGATGATTTGGGGTGGTGTGTTGTAGAGGGTGTTGTCTAGGGGGTGAGGGTGATTTGGGGTTATTGGAGGTGTAGTGTGGGGATGATTTGGGGTGGTGTTTTGTAGAGGGTGTTGTCTGGGAGTGAGGGTGATTTGGGGTTATTGGAGGTGTAGTGTGGGGATGATTTGGGATGGTGTTTTGTAGAGGGTGTTGTCTAGGGGGTGAGGGTGATTTGGGGTTATTGGAGGTGTAGTGTGGGGATGATTTGGGGTGGTGTTTTGTAGAGGGTGTTGTCTAGGGGGTGAGGGTGATTTGGGGTTATTGGAGGTGTAGTGTGGGGATGATTTGGGGTGGTGTTTTGTAGAGGGTGTTGTCTGGGAGTGAGGGTGATTTGGGGTTATTGGAGGTGTAGTGTGGGGATGATTTGGGGTGGTGTTTTGTAGAGGGTGTTGTCTAGGGGGTGAGGGTGATTTGGGGTTATTGGAGGTGTAGTGTGGGGATGATTTGGGGTGGTGTTTTGTAGAGGGTGTTGTCTAGGGGGTGAGGGTGATTTGGGGTTATTGGAGGTGTAGTGTGGGGATGATTTGGGGTGGTGTTTTGTAGAGGGTGTTGTCTAGGGGGTGAGGGTGATTTGGGGTTATTGGAGGTGTAGTGTGGGGATGATTTGGGGTGGTGTTTTGTAGAGGGTGTTGTCTAGGGGGTGAGGGTGATTTGGGGTTATTGGAGGTGTAGTGTGGGGATGATTTGGGGTGGTGTTTTGTAGAGGGTGTTGTCTAGGGGGTGAGGGTGATTTGGGGTTATTGGAGGTGTAGTGTGGGGATGATTTGGGGTGGTGTTTTGTAGAGGGTGTTGTCTAGGGGGTGAGGGTGATTTGGGGTTATTGGAGGTGTAGTGTGGGGATGATTTGGGGTGGTGTTTTGTAGAGGGTGTTGTCTAGGGGGTGAGGGTGATTTGGGGTTATTGGAGGTGTAGTGTGGGGATGATTTGGGGTGGTGTTTTGTAGAGGGTGTTGTCTGGGGAGTGAGGGTGATTTGGGGTTATTGGAGGTGTAGTGTGGGGATGATTTGGGGTGGTGTTTTGTAGAGGGTGTTGTCTAGGGGGTGAGGGTGATTTGGGGTTATTGGAGGTGTAGTGTGGGGATGATTTGGGGTGGTGTGTTGTAGAGGGTGTTGTCTAGGGAGTGAGGGTGATTTGGGGTTATTGGAGGTGTAGTGTGGGGATGATTTGGGGTGGTGTTTTGTAGAGGGTGTTGTCTAGGGGGTGAGGGTGATTTGGGGTTATTGGAGGTGTAGTGTGGGGATGATTTGGGGTGGTGTTTTGTAGAGGGTGTTGTCTAGGGGGTGAGGGTGATTTGGGGTTATTGGAGGTGTAGTGTGGGGATGATTTGGGGTGGTGTTTTGTAGAGGGTGTTGTCTAGGGGGTGAGGGTGATTTGGGGTTATTGGAGGTGTAGTGTGGGGATGATTTGGGGTGGTGTTTTGTAGAGGGTGTTGTCTAGGGGGTGAGGGTGATTTGGGGTTATTGGAGGTGTAGTGTGGGGATGATTTGGGGTGGTGTTTTGTAGAGGGTGTTGTCTAGGGGGTGAGGGTGATTTGGGGTTATTGGAGGTGTAGTGTGGGGATGATTTGGGGTGGTGTTTTGTAGAGGGTGTTGTCTAGGGGGTGAGAGTGATTTGGGGTTATTGGAGGTGTAGTGTGGGGATGATTTGGGGTGGTGTGTTGTAGAGGGTGTTGTCTGGGGGTGAGGGTGATTTGGGGTTATTGGAGGTGTAGTGTGGGGATGATTTGGGGTGGTGTTTTGTAGAGGGTGTTGTCTAGGGGGTGAGGGTGATTTGGGGTTATTGGAGGTGTAGTGTGGGGATGATTTGGGGTGGTGTTTTGTAGAGGGTGTTGTCTAGGGGGTGAGGGTGATTTGGGGTTATTGGAGGTGTAGTGTGGGGATGATTTGGGGTGGTGTTTTGTAGAGGGTGTTGTCTAGGGGGTGAGGGTGATTTGGGGTTATTGGAGGTGTAGTGTGGGGATGATTTGGGGTGGTGTTTTGTAGAGGGTGTTGTCTAGGGGGTGAGGGTGATTTGGGGTTATTGGAGGTGTAGTGTGGGGATGATTTGGGGTGGTGTTTTGTAGAGGGTGTTGTCTGGGGGTGAGGGTGATTTGGGGTTATTGGAGGTGTAGTGTGGGGGATGATTTGGGGTGGTGTTTTGTAGAGGGTGTTGTCTAGGGGGTGAGGGTGATTTGGGGTTATTGGAGGTGTAGTGTGGGGATGATTTGGGGTGGTGTTTTGTAGAGGGTGTTGTCTAGGGGGTGAGGGTGATTTGGGGTTATTGGAGGTGTAGTGTGGGGATGATTTGGGGTGGTGTTTTGTAGAGGGTGTTGTCTAGGGAGTGAGGGTGATTTGGGGTTATTGGAGGTGTAGTGTGGGGATGATTTGGGGTGGTGTTTTGTAGAGGGTGTTGTCTAGGGGGTGAGGGTGATTTGGGGTTATTGGAGGTGTAGTGTGGGGATGATTTGGGGTGGTGTTTTGTAGAGGGTGTTGTCTAGGGAGTGAGGGTGATTTGGGGTTATTGGAGGTGTAGTGTGGGGATGATTTGGGGTGGTGTGTTGTAGAGGGTGTTGTCTGGGAGTGAGGGTGATTTGGGGTTATTGGAGGTGTAGTGTGGGGATGATTTGGGGTGGTGTTTTGTAGAGGGTGTTGTCTGGGAGTGAGGGTGATTTGGGGTTATTGGAGGTGTAGTGTGGGGATGATTTGGGGTGGTGTGTTGTAGAGGGTGTTGTCTAGGGGGTGAGGGATGATTTGGGGTTATTGGAGGTGTAGTGTGGGGATGATTTGGGATGGTGTTTTGTAGAGGGTGTTGTCTAGGGGGTGAGGGTGATTTGGGGTTATTGGAGGTGTAGTGTGGGGATGATTTGGGATGGTGTTTTGTAGAGGGTGTTGTCTAGGGAGTGAGGGTGATTTGGGGTTATTGGAGGTGTAGTGTGGGGATGATTTGGGGTGGTGTTTTGTAGAGGGTGTTGTCTAGGGGGTGAGGGTGATTTGGGGTTATTGGAGGTGTAGTGTGGGGATGATTTGGGGTGGTGTTTTGTAGAGGGTGTTGTCTAGGGGGTGAGGGTGATTTGGGGTTATTGGAGGTGTAGTGTGGGGATGATTTGGGGTGGTGTTTTGTAGAGGGTGTTGTCTAGGGGGTGAGGGTGATTTGGGGTTATTGGAGGTGTAGTGTGGGGATGATTTGGGGTGGTGTTTTGTAGAGGGTGTTGTCTAGGGGGTGAGGGTGATTTGGGGTTATTGGAGGTGTAGTGTGGGGATGATTTGGGGTGGTGTGTTGTAGAGGGTGTTGTCTAGGGGGTGAGGGTGATTTGGGGTTATTGGAGGTGTAGTGTGGGGATGATTTGGGGTGGTGTTTTGTAGAGGGTGTTGTCTAGGGGGTGAGGGTGATTTGGGGTTATTGGAGGTGTAGTGTGGGGATGATTTGGGATGGTGTTTTGTAGAGGGTGTTGTCTAGGGAGTGAGGGTGATTTGGGGTTATTGGAGGTGTAGTGTGGGGATGATTTGGGGTGGTGTTTTGTAGAGGGTGTTGTCTAGGGAGTGAGGGTGATTTGGGGTTATTGGAGGTGTAGTGTGGGGATGATTTGGGGTGGTGTTTTGTAGAGGGTGTTGTCTAGGGGGTGAGGGTGATTTGGGGTTATTGGAGGTGTAGTGTGGGGATGAGTTGGGATGGTGTTTTGTAGAGGGTGTTGTCTGGGAGTGAGGGTGATTTGGGGTTATTGGAGGTGTAGTGTGGGGATGATTTGGGGTGGTGTTTTGTAGAGGGTGTTGTCTAGGGGGTGAGGGTGATTTGGGGTTATTGGAGGTGTAGTGTGGGGATGATTTGGGGTGGTGTTTTGTAGAGGGTGTTGTCTAGGGGGTGAGGGTGATTTGGGGTTATTGGAGGTGTAGTGTGGGGATGATTTGGGGTGGTGTTTTGTAGAGGGTGTTGTCTAGGGGGTGAGGGTGATTTGGGGTTATTGGAGGTGTAGTGTGGGGATGATTTGGGGTGGTGTTTTGTAGAGGGTGTTGTCTGGGAGTGAGGGTGATTTGGGGTTATTGGAGGTGTAGTGTGGGGATGATTTGGGATGGTGTTTTGTAGAGGGTGTTGTCTAGGGGGTGAGGGTGATTTGGGGTTATTGGAGGTGTAGTGTGGGGATGATTTGGGGTGGTGTTTTGTAGAGGGTGTTGTCTAGGGGGTGAGGGTGATTTGGGGTTATTGGAGGTGTAGTGTGGGGATGATTTGGGGTGGTGTTTTGTAGAGGGTGTTGTCTAGGGGGTGAGGGTGATTTGGGGTTATTGGAGGTGTAGTGTGGGGATGATTTGGGGTGGTGTTTTGTAGAGGGTGTTGTCTAGGGGGTGAGGGTGATTTGGGGTTATTGGAGGTGTAGTGTGGGGATGATTTGGGGTGGTGTTTTGTAGAGGGTGTTGTCTAGGGGGTGAGGGTGATTTGGGGTTATTGGAGGTGTAGTGTGGGGATGATTTGGGGTGGTGTTTTGTAGAGGGTGTTGTCTAGGGGGTGAGGGTGATTTGGGGTTATTGGAGGTGTAGTGTGGGGATGATTTGGGGTGGTGTTTTGTAGAGGGTGTTGTCTAGGAGTGAGGGTGATTTGGGGTTATTGGAGGTGTAGTGTGGGGATGATTTGGGGTGGTGTTTTGTAGAGGGTGTTGTCTAGGGGGTGAGGGTGATTTGGGGTTATTGGAGGTGTAGTGTGGGGATGATTTGGGGTGGTGTTTTGTAGAGGGTGTTGTCTAGGGGGTGAGGGTGATTTGGGGTTATTGGAGGTGTAGTGTGGGGATGATTTGGGAGTGGGGGATGTAGTGTAGGGGGGATTTGGGGTGTGATCCGAGAGACTGTTAGCTGCTGCTGAACTCTGCTATCCTGCACCTTGCTCTGATAGAAGGAGTGCGAGTGAATGAACCCTTTCCCCAGGGGAGGCTGCTGACTTTAACCTCATTCAGTGTCACTCCAGCCGCCCAGCTCCCTCATCTTTCTCCCATTCTTTAGTTCAGGGAAGGGGAGAAGGCGCCGAGGAATATTTTTCAATGGCTGTTTGTGTTTTGTTTTGAGTTGGGGGTGAATTGCTTTCCTGATTGGCTCCGACTTCCTGGCGGAGGAGAGAGCACTTGGGGTGCTAGAGGCGGATGTCAAAGCAGCTCTACCCCCACCCACCCACCCACCCACCCTTCAGCAGCTGGCCGAGGGTCTGGGGGCACTGGGGAGGCTTTTCTACAAAGAGTCCAGTTTCCATAGGGGGTTCTGCCCTCTCCCTGGGTGCCGGCAGCTTGGGAGCATCAGTATTGAGGGCAATAAAATCGGGGCAAATTTGGGGAATAATGAAGAGGCGATGTCTCTGGTTGAGGCGGGGCTGAGGGTGAGAATGGGATTTGATCATTGCTGCTGCCTTCGGTATCTGGGTCAACACATAACTCGAATGTCCTGCCCCACATTGGGACAAGCGGTGACCTGAAACCTGAGCTGGGGTCCAAGTGAGCAGCAGTGAAAATAAGAGCATCCCTCCCTCTGTCTATGCCCCCTCCTCCTGTGTGTAACTCTCCCTCCCTATCCCTGTGTCTCTCATTCTCTCTCTGGGTCTGTGTGTGTGTCTCTCTCTCTCACCCTCTCTTTGTGTCCTTTTCGGCCGGGTTGGGGTAAGCATGATGTTTAAGAATGAATTAAACATCATTAAGCACTTTGCAATGATGAGGATGGTTCCCCAGCAGAAGGAAGGCAGTTTGTGAGGGTTTAATCTCTCTGCTGCTGCCCAGTGGGTTACAGTCGAGTGTGAGGGAGGGAGGGAGGGAGAGCTGCTGATTTGTAATTGCCCCCTCCCCTGTCTATCTCCTCCCACCCTCTCTGGATTGGGACCTGAGGAATAAGGTGCTCCTTCTGTATCTGGGAGAGACTGTGAGTGAGGCAGACTGTGCCTCTCGCCAGCAGCAGTTTGATTCTTTCCCCCACTCCCTCCCTCCCTTGTCTCATTCCCACCTTCTCTCTCTCTCCCTCCCTGCAGGATGGCTCGGTTCGGGGATGCCATGAGTGGGATGTCGGTGGATGCGGGCTCGGAGCAGGGACGGAGCCGGCATGAGGTTCCGGGGCCGGGCGGCACGGCGGCGGCGGCGGCGGGAGCGGCGGCGGCGGCGGGAGCGGTGGCAGCGGCTCAGGCTTCGGGGGGATTCAAACAGTCCCGGGCTCAGCGAGCTCGCACCATGGCTCTCTACAACCCCATCCCAGTCCGACACAACTGCCTGACCGCCAACAGATCGCTATTCCTCTTCGGAGAGGACAACATCGTCAGGAAATCTGCCCGCAAAGTCGTCGAGTGGCCATATCCTTCCATTGCAACCCAGCACTCAGTGTGGCTGCACAGCTCAGAGACCCCCCCCCCATAACCCACAACCCCCCCCATAACCCCCACCCCCCCCCCATAACCCCCACCCCCCCCCATAACCCCCACCCCCCCCCATAACCCCCAACCCCCCCCATAACCCACAACCCCCCCCCATAACCCCCACCCCCCCCCATAACCCACACCCCCCCCCCATAACCCACAACCCCCCCCCATAACCCCCAACCCCCCCCCATACCCCCAACTCTCCCCCATAACCCCCAACCCCCCCCATACCCCCAACCCCCCCCATACCCCCAACCCCCCCCCATAACCCCCAACCCCCCCCCATAACCCCCAACCCCCCCATAACCCCCAACCCCCAACCCCCCCATAACCCCCAACCCCCCCATACCCCCAACCCCCCCCATAACCCCCAACCCCCCCCATAACCCCCAACCCCCCCATAAACCCCAACCCCCCCATAACCCCCAACCCCCCCCCATAACCCCCAACCCCCCCCCATAACCCACAACCCCCCCCCATACCCCCAACCCCCCCCCATACCCCCAACCCCCCCCCATAACCCACAACCCCCCCCATAACCCATCTCCCCATTCCCTCCTCCTCCATCTATCCATTCATCTTTTATCATCTGCACCCATTGACAATCCCTCTCCTTTCATCTCACATTCAATCAATCTCATTTCTTTCAAATGATGATTGGGATACTTTTTCTGTTTTTTCCTTCTTGATCCTTTGGATATATGATGTCAGGGTCTGGGGAAGAAGAGTGGGGGTTGGTGGTGTTGGTCTGCTTGATGGGTAAAATTGACTGCCATTGCTTATTGATGTTTCCTTCTTGGCTGTTGCAGGGAGAGGACGAAAAAGAGAGAATGGATCCAATGGAATTTTAGTGCCCCTTATGAGCATTAACAGCTAACTGAACCCATAAGTCATTGTTAATCATGAGTGGAGTTGTAGAAACACAATCAGCAATGGGAATGATTCTGAGACCATTGTATATTGCTGAAAAAAAAATGCTGTCAAAGCTTTTTCTCCTGCACTCTTCAAGACAGAAGAATGTCAAATTTCAAAGGGAACAACAACTTATACTGCATGTGAAAAAGATGCTGGTTGGTTAACAAATGGGATGGGATTTTCCAGCCACATTCACCCCAAAAGTGGAAAATAGTGCCAGAGGTCAATGGACCTTTACATGGTCAGTCCCCTGCCCACAACCATTCCTGTGGTGGGCGGTATGGAAAAATTCTCCATGTGGACTCTGGTTGAATCATTACCATGGTAAATGCATTAGAGAGATATTCTTCCCCTTTTGTTTATTCAACATTTGGTCAGTCCTTTTGCTTGCAGAGGGTAAGTCCCTGCATATATGCAGTTTACAGCAAGTATAAATGAGCTCCATTGTGAACCCAATTAATAACCTTCAATGGGTAGCTAGTGTAAATTCTTAGCTCATTTGGGATTCCTCACTGTCATGGGTGGTACAGTGCTGCCTCTCAGCACCAGGGACCTGGGTTCAATTCCAGCCTTGGGTGACTGCCTGTGTGGAGTCTGTACTTACTCCTTGTGTTCGCTTGGGTTTCCTCCAGGTGCTCCATTTTCCTTCCACAGTCCAACAATGTGGAGGTTAGGTGGATTAGCCATGGTAAATTGCCCTAAATGTCCCAAGATGTGTGGTTAGAAGGATTAACCATAGTAAATACACAGGCATATGGGATAGCTCAGAGCTGACCTGGGATGTTCTTTTGGAGAGTTGGTGCAGACCTGATGGCCTGAATGGCCTCCTTCTGCACTGTAGGAGTTCTATGGTTCTGTGATTCTAAAGTCCAATGGGTTGGCTAGATACAATCAGTACTCCACTGATTATGAACAGCCAAAGAGATGAGGTGTTTGATACCTTCCACCAGTCATTGGGATGTACGGACCATATACCTGATGTCACATTGTCATTGAAATTCATATATCACTTTATTAATTTCTGTGATAGGCAGAATTTTTTTTAGCTTTACGGAAGCATTCTGTTAGTGGAAAACAACAAGTAGTGTGTTACTACTGCATTGTAATAGAACGAAACAGCTGGCTTTAACTGTTGTTCAAATGTTTGAGATACTTAACCTCAGGATAATCTGAAATGGCTTAGGCACTCATCAGGACTGAAAGTCTTAGACCCATTTATGTGTATGTATGATGCACAGCAAGCAAGGAGCTGATTGGGGTGGTCATTATCCAGCAGAATAGCTTTGAGGAAAAATGTGATGTATGATACCTAACATCAGGTGTCATTTTGATAAGAGAAGGGATTAAGGGTTATGGGGAGAGGGCGGGAAGGTGGGAACTGAGCCACGACAGATCAGCCATGATCTTATTGAATGGCGGGGCAGGCTCGAAGGCCTACTCCTGCTCCTATTTCTTATGTTCTTATGAAACCATTCCATTTATATTGTGGATCCAATTAAGTTACTAGTCAATATTGACTCCCCCTCCCCACAGTATGGATGATGGAGTTCACTATGGATAATGTTGATAAATGATAAGGGAGAGTGGTTCAGTTCTTGTTGGAAGTTATTTAATGGTGTGAATATTATCTCTTTAAAAATGTATTAGTGGCTTAGGCATTGCTGGCATCTATAGCTCAGCCCTACAGATTTTTGGATGTCTGCATGGGGATGATAAAGGGAGCAGAAGAGCTGAGGAAACAGTTCTACAGCTCCAAATGCTCACCTGAAAGTCTGATCCCTACCAGAAGTGTGCTTCAGATCTCAACCTTGCTATTGGGGAAAGAGGGAGTCACTAAATGAGAGATAGTGGGGTTGCCTTGAGATTGGGAGAGGTGAGTAGAGGGGGAGCGAGTGAGCTGCTTGTCTCCACTGTGGCTGATATCCATTCAACATAAAAACATAGGAGCTAGGTGCAGCCACAGTCAATTCAGCCTCTCGAACCTGCTCCACCATTCAATATGATCATATCTGATCTCATCTCAGTCTCAACTCTACTTTCCTGCTTACTCGCATAACCCTTCTGTTAATTAAAAACCTATCTCATCCTTAAGTTTGTTTAGTATTCTGGCAATCACCACACTGTGGGTTGTGTATTCCGCAGATTCACCACCCTTTGAATAAAGTAATTCCTCCTCATTTCTATTTTAAATCTGCTACCCCTTAGCCTAAAATTACAGCCTCATTCTAGAATATTCACCAAGGGGAAGCATCTGTTCTATGTCAACCCTGTCAATCCCTTTTAGCATCTTATATATCTCAATTAGATTTCCTCCCATTCTTCTAAACTTCAGTTAGTATTGTGTGGAGGGTGTAGAGAGTCTACAGAAGGATCTAGATAGACTGGGCGAATGGGCCAGGAAATGGCAAATGGAATTTAATGTTGGCAAGTGCGAGGTGGTCCACTTTGGTAGGAATAATGGTAGGAAGGACTATTACTTACGTGGTGAAAGACTGCAGCAGGGACCTCGGGGTCCTTGTGCATGAGTCACAAAAACCCAGCCTGCAGGTGCAGCAGGTGGTCAGGAAGGCAAATGGGATGCTGGCCTTCATAGCGAGGGGATTGAATATATAAGTAGGGGTAGGGAGGTCTTGCTGCGGCTGTATAGGGCATTGGTGAGGCCGCAGCTGGAGTACTGTGTGCAGTTTTGGTCGCCATACTTACGCAAGGATATTTTGGCCTTGGAGGGAGTGCAGAGGAGGTTTACTAGGCTGATGCCGGAGTTGAGGGGGTTGAGCTATGAGGAGAGGCTGAATAAACTAGGCTTGTACTCATTAGAGTTTAGAAGAACGAGGAGAGATCTCATTGAGACATATAAGATGATGAATGGGATAGGATAGAGGTGGAGAGACTCTTCCCGCTCAGAAAGGATAGTAGGACTAGGGGGCACAGCCTCAAGATAAAGGGGGGCAGGTTAAGAACGGAGTTGAGGAGGAACTTCTTCACTCAAAGGGTGGTGAATCTCTGGAATTCTCTGCCCGTTGAAGTGGTGGAGGCTCCCTCGCTAAATATTTTTAAGACGCGGGTTGATGGGTTTTTGATAAGAGAGGGGATTAAGGGTTATGGGAAAGGGCGGGAATGTGGAACTGAGCCACGACAGATCAGCCATGATCTTATTGAATGGCGGGGCAGGCTCGAAGGGCCAGATGGCCTACTCCTGCTCCTATTTCTTATGTTCTTATGTTCTTAAACTGCTTCTCTCTTCATAAGACAAATCCTTCATCTCTGGAACCAATCTAGTGAACCTTCTCTGATGTGTTTATGTCCTTCTTGAAATAAGGGGACCAAAACAGTGTGGAGTATTCCAGATGCAGACTCACTAATGCCCTAACTAAAGGGAGTGGCATTGGGAGAGTCCAGGAGATGCCTGGCAGGGCTGCAATTCAGGCCAGGTCAAGATCCAGTTTATAGTCACTAAATCACCAAGTATATGCACCGTTTTCCTTACAATGCCCCATTCACTAACTTCATTTTGCACATTTGAGATAACCCTTTAACCCTACAATCCCTATACTGCAGAAAGTCCATCGAGTCTGCACATACTGTCTGAAAGAGCAAGCCACCCAGGCCTTCCCCTCTGCCCTATCCCCATAACCCTGGGTATTTACCATGATTAATCCACCTAACCTACATTTATTTGGGCACTAAGTGGCAATTTAGCACAGCCAATTCAGCTAACCTGCACATCTTTGGACTGTGGGAGGAAACTGGAGCATCTGAAGGAAACCCACGCAGACAGGGAAGAACATGCAAATTCCACACACTTGTCCAAGGCCGCAGTCAAACCCTGGGTGAGATTGTAGTGCAAACCACTGTGCCCTTCCCCTTCATCTACTGCTCCACCCCCACCCCAATGTGGCTTTGGGTGAGTGACTCAAAAGACACAAGTTGCTTACTCTTTGAGCTGTGTGAATCCAAAGAGGAGACACAGAATACCAGAAAAATAATACTGATGCATACTGGCTCTGTCACTCAATGTTATCAGAGAACTTATGTTGTCTGTAAATTCTCAGATATTTTTCCACCCTTTATCCGTCAATTTTTTTTTTTACCTCCCCCCCCCCTTTGTATCTCACCCTATCTCAGAAGAATCTCTTAATTTCATTTGAATAAAAATTTATACAATTGGAAATTTCTCAAATCGAATTGTTTCTTGCAGCAGTAGGATATGAAGGCAGGGTTCAGTGTTCAAAGGGAATATACAATCAGCCAGAAATATAAATTCATGAGATGTGGGCGTTGTTGGCAAGTCCAGCATTTGTTGCCCATCCCTAATTACCCTTGAGGAGGTGGTTGTGAGCGGCCTTTTGAACCGCTGCTGTGTTTGTGTGTAGGTACACCTGCTATGTTGTTAGGGAGGATTTTGACCCAGAGACAGTGAAGGAACAGTGATATATTTCCAATTTAGGATGGGGTGTGACTCAGACGGGAACTTGCAGGTGGTGGTGTTCCCAGGTATCTATTGCCCTTGTCCTTCTATATGGTAGTTGTTGTGGGTTTGGAAGGTGCTGCTGAAGGAACCTTGGTGAGTTGCTGCAGTGCATCTTGTGGATGATGCATGCTGCTGTCACTGTTTGTCATTAGGAGAGGAAGTGAACGTTTAAGATGGTGGGTGGAGTACTAATCAAGTGGACTGTTTTGTCCAGAATGTGATTGAACCTTATATGAGTTGGTCTGTGATTAAAGTCACATATGGGCCTGAATGGTGAGATAGCAAATTTCCTTCAAAATATTAATGACCCAATTGGGATGTTATGACAATCTTAACACCTTCATGGTTATTTTTGTTGATACCATCTTTTTTCGAAGCTTATTTTATACGTTTTTCTGAAATGTCAGTTTGCTGAGTAGCTATGGTGTTATTTGAATTCCCATTCACTGGTAGTCACATTGTCACATTATCCCCATGTCTTACCTAGGATGGAAAATTGTCAGACTGGAGAATGGTGGACAGTGGTGATTCACTGCTTTTTTTCCTTGTATATAAATGATTTGGATATTGGAAAACGGTGTTGATAGCCAACTTGGAGGTGTGGCAAAGAGCAAGGATTATGCCAATTAACTGGAATAGGATAGGCTCGTACAATGAATGGGTAGATGGAATTTCACACGCAGAATTGAGGTGATGCATTTTGCCAGAAGGGATAGGGAGAGGCAACATAGACTAACTGGTGAAATTTTAAAGATTGTATGGGAAAAGAGGAACCTAGGATTTCATGTGCATCGATCTTTGATGCTGACAGGCCACACGTTTAAAAAAAAGTTTCTTAGTCACAGAAAGGCTTACATTATTAGCACTGTAATGAAGTTACTGTGACATTCCCCAAGTCGCCATAGTCCGATGCCTGTTCAGGTCAATGCACTGAACCAGCGTGTCTTTCAGAATGTGCCAGGAAACTGGAGCACCCGGAGGAAACCCACGCAGACACGGGGAGAATGTGCAAACTCCACACAGACAGTGACCCAAGCCGGGAATCGAGCCCGGGTCCCTGGCACTGTGAAACAGCTTCAATTTAATGTTTAGCCATTTAGTGTTCAGCATAATTACTCCATATGTTCATGAAGAGTTATTACATAAATAGGAATCAGGCAGAAACAGGTGACTGACCAAATAGTGAAGCTTAGTTCAGTTTCAATTCAAGAATAAATCATTAATAATCAGCAGTTAATGAGAAGTCACTTTAGGATATTTCTGTATTTCTCCATCAGCTTTTCTTATGAGGACATTAGGGTGGTGTATGAGATGGGAAAGAAATGGGACTGATTCACCTGCAGCCTTGGAGACTCTCTCTATCAGGACACACACACTGTCCTTGACTGTTAAATTTTTTGGAATGAATGGGACATTTCTAAAGACATCAAGATAACAGAAGTAGAGTGACTAGCAAAGTATATGACATGTTGGGCTTCATTAATAGAGGTACTGGGCGGGATCTTACAGACTCATTCATCCCGAAACCATAAAATCGCGCCTGAGGTCAACAGACCTTTCTATCATCTACCCCTTGCCCGCTCCAATTCCCGTTGCAGGTGGGACAGTAAAATTCTGGCCATTGAGTACAAAAGCAGGAAATTATGCTGAACCTTTATAAATCTCTGGTTAGACCACAATTCGAGAGAGAAACGTATCCAGGTCCAGTCACCACACTTCAGGAAGGATGTGAGGGTCCTTGAGAGGATGCGGAGGATAATGGGTCCAAGTGCGAGAGATTTGGTGTCAGAGGGTGGTGGGTGCAGGGAACTGGCTGCCGGCGGTGATGGTGGAGGTGGATTCGATGGGGTCCTAAAAGACTTCTGGATGAGTACATGGGACTTAGTAAGATAGAGGGTTACATAGATTTACATAGAACCCTACAGTGCAGAAACAGGCCCTTCGGCCCATCGAGTCTGCACCGAACACAATCCCACCCAGACCCTATCCCCATATCCCTACACATTTTACCTGCTAATCCCTCTAACCTACACATCCCAGGACACTAAGGGGCAATTTTTAGCATAGCCAATGAACCTAACCCGCACATCTTTGGACTGTGGGAGGAAACCGGAGCACCCGGAGAAAACCCACGCAGACACGAGGAGAATGTGCAAACTCCACACAGGCAGTGACCCGAGCCAGGAATCGAACCCAGGACCCTGGAGCTGTGAAGCAGCAGTGCTAACCCACTGTGCTACCGTGCCGGGTTATAGGTAAGCCTAGGAGGTAGAGATAAGTTGGGCGTAACTTGTGGGCTGAAGAGCCTGTTTGTGCTGTAGTTTTTCTATGTTTTATGTTCTATGTTCTATTTGAGCTCCAAGGTTAGGGTTGGAGAAGCTGGGCTGTTCTACTTGGAGTAAAGGAGATTGAGGGGAGATTTGATAGATATGTAGGAGATGATAACAGTAGATGATAACAGATGATTCGATAAAGTAGTTAAGGAAAAACCTTTCCAATTGGCAGTTGGTACAATGACTGGGGGACACAGATTGAAGGTTTTGGGAAAGAGTTGCGGGGGATGGGAAGGAAATGTGAGAAAGAATATTTTTGCACAGCGAGTGGTGATGAGGTGGAACTTGCTGCCCACGAGGGGGTGGAAGTGAAGACAATGAATGATTTCAAGAGAAAATTGGATGGGAAGTGGAGGGAAATAAATTTAGAGATATGGAGATAGAGTGGGGAAAATGGGACTGATTGGATTGCTCTACAGGGAACCAGTACAGACTAAATGGGCTGAATGACTTTCTGTGTTGTAATGACTATGATTCATTGATAAAACAGCTGAAAATGGTTGAATTTAGTACTTCACCCTGAGGAACTCCTGCAGTGATGTCCTGGAGCTGAGATGATTGACCTCTAACCATCACAACCATCAGCCTTTGTGCCAGGTATGACTCCATCCAACAGAGGATTTTCTCCCCTCGATTCCCATTGATTTCAGTTTTATATGAGCCACTTGATGCCACACTCGGTCAAATGCTGCCTTAGGTCATAGAATCCCTGCAGTGCAGAAGGGGGCCATTCAGCCTACTGAGTCTGCACTGACTACAATCCCAGCCAGGCCCTATCCCCACAAGCCCATTGTTTACCCTAGCTCGTCCCCTGACAGTATGGGGCAATTTAGCATGACTAATCCATCTAACCCGCAGATCTTTAGACTGTGGGAGGAAACCGGAGTAACTGGAGGAAGCCCACGCAGACTCAGGGAGAATGTGCGAACTGCACACAGACAGTGACCCGAGGCTGGAATTGAACCCGGGTCCCTGGCATTGTGAGGCAGCAGTGCTAACCACTGTGCCACCGTGCCGCCCCAGTAACTTGATGTCAAGGGCAGTCATTCTTACCTCAACTTTGGATTTTCATTCTTTTTATCTGTGTTTGGACCAAAGTCAGGAGCTGAGTGACTCTGGCAGAACCCAAACTGATCATCAGTGACCAAGTTATTGATAGCATTGTCCATGATCTTTTCCATTATTTTACTGATGAATGAGAACAAATATACACTCCACTAACTCAGTATATTGATTCAGTATACTGATTTTAGCTGGTCAGTGATGAGTACTGGATGCAGACCAGGAATTGCAAAATCCTTAACATGCTGAGTTAGTGCATTTTAGATTATTGACAGTGCTTTTCCATTTCACAGATTCAGAATAGATGTTACAAGATGGAAAGATGTGGAGTTGCCAGCGTTGGACTGGGGTAGGCACAGTAAGTAGTCTCACAACACCAATTCAAAGTCTAACAGGTTTATTGGTAGCATGAGCTTTCAGAGTGTTGCCCCTTCATCAGATGAGTGAAGAGTTCAGTTCACAAACAGGGCATATATAGACACAAACTCACACAGTGAGCACGTGAGAGTCTTAACAGGTAATCAGGTCTTTACAGATGCAGACAGTGTGAGTGGAGAGTGGGTTAAGCACAGGTTAAAGAGATATGAATTGTCTACAGTTAATGAGACAGGGAAAGAGGCCATTCAGCCCTTCTTTCTCTACCACTCCAATGCCAAATCATCCCTAGCTAATTCCTTTGCTTCAGTTTCCCTCCCCATTTCTCTGTGTCAGTCAGAATCGGAAACTCTCTCTCTCTCTCCATAGCCCTGTATGAATCCCAAACTAATCCCATTCCCTCATTTTCTCTCCCTAGCCCTATATCAATCCCAGATGAATACAAATATCTCCTCTTTCCCAAAAATTCTGTGTCAAGGACTTTGGGTGGCTTCTGTATAGATGAACAGATATCTGAGAGCGAATTACAAACTGGAATCTCATCGAAGGGCTTGGGGGTTTTATGTATAGGAAAGCAGATACCTGAGAGTGAGTTACAAACTAGAATCTAATCGAGGGGTTTGGTTGGTTTAATAATAGAATAAACTGATATCCGGGAATGAGTTACAGACAGAATCTAATTGAAGGGTTTGGTGTGGTTTATAGATAGAAATACCTGGGAGTGAAAGCTAGTGGCTTGCTTCGGTGTTTTTTTGTGTGTGGAGGGGGTCTGGTTATTCTCACTCTGCAATATCTGTAAGTGTGATTACTGCATTCATCGTGATGTGTGATTTTCACCAGCTCAAAAGTGTAAATGTAGGACCTGCTTAGAACATTAGGTGATGAGAGAGGCAGATTCAGCAATGGATTATTGCTTTTTCTTAGATCAGTGCAAATCAAGTCCAAATCATTGGGTTGGGGGCACACTCATAACAGTGTGTAGAACAGACAGTTGGTGCCCAGTATTCAGTACCTTGAGGGGCTCCACACTCCTTATCCTTATTGTCCAACAACTCACCGTTTGTCATTTGCATTGTGCAGATAATCAGATGGCACATGAAAAACCCTGCAGGGCACTTGCATTGCCCTTGGGCAGTGGATATTAAAATGCTGATTTATATTCCGTCAGGCACACACACCTCACTGAATGATAAACACAGCTTAATATTTAATGTAGTGACACTGAGGACTGATTCTCCTGCAGCTATTTCTCAACCTTTTTGAATGAAGGCTACAGTGGCTAGCTGCACACATGTGAAAGACAATATCAAACACTCCAGAACAAGGACAGCATGGGGTTAGATACAGAGTAAAGCCCCCTCTACACTGTCCACATCTGAAACCCAAGGACAAATACAATCCAGAGGTAAATACAATACAAATCAGCTACCCAAGAAACAGGGATGAGAAGGGTAATAAAGAGTGAATTTTATAAGCCTTCCATACTGTTCCCTAGATCACTGTTTGCGTGAAGTATTACTGTTTAACATGAAGTTAAACAGTAATAGAACATAGAACATAGAACATTACAGCACAAACAGGCCCTTCGGCCCTCGAGTTGTGCCGATCACATCAACCCCACCAATCTAAGACCTATCTATAACCCCCAATCCCATTAAACCCCATATACTCATCCAGAAGTCTTTTAAAAGACACAGTGAGCACGTGACTCCACCACCAATGACGGCTTTATGAATTTAATTGCTGCAGAATCCAATCCTACCATGACCCACCCTCTGTCAGAGGAGATTTCAGTGTGATGGGGTGAGAGCAGAATTGCCCCCTCCCTTCCCCACCCACTCGTCCCTCTCCCCCAACCCTCCCAATTTGCCCCCTCCCCCTTTTCCCCCTCGCCTTCCCCTTCTCTCCCCTTCCCCCCTCCCCTTCCCCTTCTCTCCCCTTCCCCTTTCCCCCCTCCCCCTCCCCTTCTCTCCCCTCCCCTTCTCTCCCCCCTCCCCTTCTCTCCCCCTCCCCTTCTCTCCCCCTCCCCTTCTCTCCCCCTCCCCTTCTCTCCCCCTCCCCTTCTCTCCCCCTCCCCTTCTCTCCCCCTCCCCTTCTCTCCCCCTCCCCCCCTCCCCTTCTCTCCCCCTCCCCTTCTCTCCCCCTCCCCTTTTCTCCCCCTCCCCTTTTCTCCCCCTCCCCTTTTCTCCCCCTCCCCTTTTCTCCCCCTCCCCTTTTCTCCCCCTCCCCTTTTCTCCCCCTCCCCTTCTCTCCCCCTCCCCTTCTCTCCCCCTCCCCTTCTCTCCCCCTCCCCTTCTCTCCCCCTCCCCTTCTCTCCCCCTCCCCTTCTCACCCCTCCCCTTCTCTCCCCCTCCCCTTCTCTCCCCCTCCCCTTCTCTCCCCCTCCCCTTCTCTCCCCCTCCCCTTCTCTCCCCCTCCCCTTCTCTCCCCCTCCCCTTCTCTCCCCCTCCCCTTCTCTCCCCCTCCCCTTCTCTCCCCCTCCCCTTCTCTCCCCTCCCCTTCTCTCCCCCTCCCCTTCTCTCCCCCTCCCCTTCTCTCCCCCTCCCCTTCTCTCCCCCTCCCCTTCTCTCCCCTCCCCTTCTCTCCCCCTCCCTCTTCTCTCCCCCTCCCCTTCTCTCCCCCTCCCCTTCTCTCCCCCTCCCCTTCTCTCCCCCTCCCCTTCTCTCCCCCTCCCCTTCTCTCCCCCTCCCCTTCTCTCCCCCTCCCCTTCTCTCCCCCTCCCCTTCTCTCCCCCTCCCCTTCTCTCCCCCCTCCCCTTCTCTCCCCCTCCCCTTCTCTCCCCCTCCCCTTCTCTCCCCCTCCCCTTCTCTCCCCCTCCCCTTCTCTCCCTTCCCCTTCTCTCCCCCTCTCTCCCCCTCCCCCTTCCTTCTCCCTCTTCTCCTTCCCGCGTCTCCTCTCCCCCTCCTCTTCCTTCTCCCCATCCCCACCCCCTTCTCCCCACCCCCCTTCTCCCCACCCCCACCCCCCTTCTCCACACCCCCTTCCCCCTCCCTATCTACCCCTTCCCTACTCCCCCTCCCCACTTCCCCTCCCTACCTCCCACTACCTGCTTCCCCACCTCCCCATCCCCTCCCCCCTTCCCCTCCTCCCTCCCTTGCCCCCTCCCACCCCACACATGCCTTTCTACCCCCACTTCTTCTCCCCCCTCCCTACCTCCCCCTCCCCCTTCGCACCTCTCCCCTCTCCCCACCTCTCCCATCCCCTTCCCCCTCTTCCCCCTCCCCACCTCTACCCTCTCCCCACCTCTACCCCCTCCCCACCTCTCCCCTCTCCCTTCCCCCCTCTCCCTTCCCCCCTCCCACTTCCCCGTCCCCCTTCCCCCTCCCCCTTCCCCCTCCCGACCTCTCGCTTCCCCCTCCCCACCTCTCCCTTCCCCCTCCCCACCTCTCCCTTCCCCCTCCACACCTCTCCCTTCCCCCTCCACACCTCTCCCTTCCCCCTCCCCACCTCTCCCTTCCCCCTCCCCACCTCTCCCTTCCCCCTCCCCACCTCTCCCTTCCCCCTCCCCACCTCTCCCTTCCCCCTCCCCACCTCTCCCTTCCCCCTCCCCACCTCTCCCTTCCCCCTCCCCACCTCTCCCTTCCCCCTCCCCACCTCTCCCTTACAAGGATGTTGCCTGGACTGGGAGGCATGCTTTATGAAGATAGGTTGAGGGAGCTGGGACTCTTTTCTCTGGAGAGCCGAAGGTTGAGAGGCGACCTGATAGAAGTTTATAAAATGTTGAGAGGAATAGATAGGGTGGACTCTCAGAGGCTATTTCCCCGGGTTGAAATGGTCGCTACGAGAGGACACAGATTTAAGGTGCGGGGAGGGAAGTACAGAGGTGATGTTAGGGGTAAGTTTTTCACTCAGAGGGTAGTGAGTGATTGGAATCGGCTGCCGTCGTCGGTGGTGGAGGCGAACTCGCTGGGGTCTTTTAAAAGACTTCTGGATGAGTATATGGGGTTTAATGGGATTGGGGGTTATAGATAGGTCTATAGATTGGTGGGGTTGATGCGATCGGCGCAACTCGAGGGCCGAAGGGCCTGTTTGTGCTGTAATGTTCTATGTTCTATGTTCTCTCCCTTCCCCCTCCCCACCTCTCCCTTCCCCCTCCCCACCTCTCCCTTCCCCCTCCCCACCTCTCCCTTGCCCCTCCCCACCTCTCCCTTGCCCCTCCCCACCTCTCCCTTGCCCCTCCCCACCTCTCCCTTGCCCCTCCCCACCTCTCCCTTGCCCCTCCCCACCTCTCCCTTGCCCCTCCCCACCTCTCCCTTGCCCCTCCCCACCTCTCCCTTGCCCCTCCCCACCTCTCCCTTCCCCCTCCCCAACTCTCCCTTCCCCCTCCCCACCTCTCCCTTCCCCCTCCCCACCTCTCCCTTCCCCCTCCCCACCTCTCCCTTCCCCCTCCCCACCTCTCCCTTCCCCCTCCCCACCTCTCCCTCTCCCCTCTCCCTTCCCCCTCTCCCCTCTCCCTTCCCCCTCTCCCCTCTCCCTTCCCCCTCTCCCCTCTCCCTTCCCCCTCTCCCCTCTCCCTTCCCCCTCTCCCCTCTCCCTTCCCCCTCTCCCCCTCCCTTCCCCCTCTCCCCTCTCCCTTCCCTCTCTCCCCTCTCCCTTCCCTCTCTCCCCTCTCCCTTCCCTCTCTCCCCTCTCCCTTCCCCCTCTCCCCTCTCCCTCTCCCCTCTCCCTTCCCCCTCTTCCCTCTCCCTTCCCCCTCTCCCCTCTCCCTTCCCCCTCTCCCTCTCTCCTCTCCCTTCTCCCTCTCCCTTCCCCCTCTCCCCTCTTCCCCTCTCCCCCGTCCCCCTCTCCCCCGTCCCCCTCTCTCCCCCGTCCCCCTCTCCCCCGTCCCCCTCTCCCCCCGTCCCCCTCTCCCCCCGTCCCCCTCTCCCCCCGTCCCCCTCTGCCCCCGTCCCCCTCTGCCCCCGTCCCCCTCTGCCCCCGTCCCCCTCTGCCCCCGTCCCCCTCTGCCCCCGTCCCCCTCTGCCCCCGTCCCCCTCTGCCCCCGTCCCCCTCTGCCCCCGTCCCCCTCTGCCCCCGTCCCCCTCTGCCCCCGTCCCCCTCTGCCCCCGTCCCCCTCTGCCCCCGTCCCCCTCTGCCCCCGTCCCCCTCTGCCCCCGTCCCCCTCTGCCCCCGTCCCCCTCTGCCCCCGTCCCCCTCTGCCCCCGTCCCCCTCTGCCCCCGTCCCCCTCTGCCCCCGTCCCCCTCTGCCCCCGTCCCCCTCTCCCCCCTTCCCCCCTCTCCCCCCTTCCCCCTCCCCCCCCTCTGCCCCCTCCCCCCCTCTGCCCCCTCCCCCCCTCTGCCCCCTCCCCACCTCTGCCCCCTCCCCACCTCTGCCCCCTCCCCACCTCTGCCCCCTCCCCACCTCTGCCCCCTCCCCACCTCTGCCCCCTCCCCACCTCTGCCCCCTCCCCACCACTGCCCCCTCCCCACCACTGCCCCCTCCCCACCACTGCCCCTCCCCACCTCTGCCCCCTCCCCACCTCTGCCCCCTCCCCACCTCTGCCCCCTCCCCACCTCTGCCCCCTCCCCACCTCTGCCCCCTCCCCACCTCTGCCCCCTCCCCACCTCTACCCCCTCCCCACCTCTACCCCCTCCCCACCTCTACCCCCTCCCCACCTCTACCCCCTCCCCACCTCTACCCCCTCCCCACCTCTACCCCCTCCCCACCTCTACCCCCTCCCCACCTCTACCCCCTCCCCACCTCTACCCCCTCCCCACCTCTACCCCCTCCCCACCTCTACCCCCTCCCCACCTCTACCCATCTCTCCCTCCTCTCCCCTCTCCCTTCCCCCCACCCCACCCCACCTCTCCCCTCTTCCCACCTCTACCACCTCCCTACCTCTCCCCTCTCCCTTCCCCCTCTCTCCCTTCCCCCCTCCCCCCTCTCCCTCCCCCCCTCTCCCTTCCCCCTTCCCCCCTCTCCCTTCCCCCTTCCCCCCTCTCCCTTCCCCCTCCCCCCTCTCCCTTCCCCCCTCCCCCCTCTCCCTTCCCCCCTCTCCCTTCCCACCTCCCCCCTTCCTCCCTCCCCACCTCCCCCCTTCCTCCCTCCCCACCTCCCCCCTTCCTCCCTCCCCACCTCCCCCCTTCCTCCCTCCCCACCTCCCCCCTTCCTCCCTCCCCACCTCCCCCCTTCCTCCCTCCCCACCTCCCCCCTTCCTCCCTCCCCACCTCCCCCCTTCCTCCCTCCCCACCTCCCCCCTTCCTCCCTCCCCACCTCCCCCCTTCCTCCCTCCCCACCTCCCCCCTTCCTCCCTCCCCACCTCCCCCCTTCCTCCCTCCCCACCTCCCCCCTTCCTCCCTCCCCACCTCCCCCCTTCCTCCTTCCCCACCTCCCCCCTTCCTCCCTCCCCACCTCCCCCCTTCCTCTCTCCCCACCTCCCCCTTCCCCACCTCCCCCCTTCCTCCCTCCCCTCTTCCTCCCTATCCACCTCCCCTCTTCCTCCCTCCCCACCTCCCCCTTTCCTCCCTCCCCACCTCCCCCCTTCCTCCCTTTCCACCTCCCCCCTTCCTCCCTCCCCACTTCCTCCCTCCCCACTTCCTCCCTCCCCACCTCCCCTCTTCCTCCCTCCCCATATCCCCCTTTCCTCCCTCCCCACCTCCCCTCTTCCTATCTCCTCCCTTCCCCACCTCTCCCTCCCCCCTCCCACCTCCTTCCCCCCACCAGTCTCCCCCCTCATTCTTCTCCCCCCCAGCCCCCCTCCCCCTCCACCCCAGCCCCCCTCCCCCTCCTTCCCCCTAGTCCCCCCCCACCCCCCTCCCCCTAGTCCCCCCCACCCCCCTCCCCCTAGTCCCCCCCACCCCCCTCCCCCTAGTCCCCCCTAGTCCCCCCACCCCCCTCCCCCTAGTCCCCCTAGTCCTCCCCACCCCTCCTCCTAGTCCCCCCTCCCCCTAGTCCTCCCCCCAGCTCACTCCCCCTCCACCCCCAGCCCAGCCCCCTCCCACTCCACCCCCACCTCACTCCACCCCCACCCCTCCACCAACACTCCCCCTCCACCCCTTACCCCCACCCCACTTGCCCCCACCCCCCTCTCCACCCCTCTCTCCACCCCTTCACACCAACCCCCTCCCCTTTCCCCAACCCTTTCCCCACCCCTTCCCCCCCTCCCCTTTCCCCACCCCCTCCCTCCAACCCCTTCCCCCCAACCCCTTTCCCCACACCTCACCCCCTCCCCCTACCTCACCCCCAACCCCCACCTCACCCCCAGCCCCCACCCCCTACCTCACTCCCAGCCCCCACCCCCTACCTCACCCCCACCCCCCACCTCACCCCACCCCACCCCTCCTCCCAGCCCCCACCTCTTACCCCACCCCCTCCTCCCAGCCCCCACCCCTTACCCCACTACCCCCCCTTACCCCACACCTCCCCAATCCCCACCCTCCACCCCCCTCCTCCTCTCCCCCCCGACCCCTCTCGCCCCACCCTCCCCCCGACCCCTCTCGCCCCACCCCTCCCCCCGACCCCTCTCGCCCCACCCTCCCCCCGACCCCTCTCGCCCCACCCTCCCCCCGACCCCTCTCACCCCCCTCCCCCCCAACCCCATCCGGGACCCCCGGCACTGACTCTCTCCCACATCTTGTGCTCTCAGCCCTGCCCCAGGGTGAGATTCTGACAGGCAGTAAATCAGCATTACTCCCCAGCTGAGGTGGGAGGAGGAGAAAGCCTGCTCAGCTCCTCACGGCTGTTGCATCATTCAATTCGATCATAGTCGACCCGTATCTCAGCTCCATCTCTCCGCGAACCAAGACAAAGCTGTCAGTCTCGATGTGAAATGTTTCTGTTCCATTACCACCCATAGCTTTGCTGCAGGAAACGTGTCCAGATTTTCACTCCACTTAGTGTGAGGAAAGGTTCTAATTTTTCAGATTGTACCCCCTTGTTTTGGATCCCCTCCCCCAAAGAGGCAATCGTTTCTCTCTATCCACCGTATCAACTTCTTTAATCATATTTTAGAATTCTTGCAAGTTCTACATTCAGGGAACGACAAGTGCATTCATCAGTTCAGTGACTAAACCATTTCTCTCCGTGTTTTGTGTCGCCTTTCACCTGCAGAGAAGGTGGAATTACGAAAGTGTTTTTGTTACACAAACGAATCCTTTAAACATATGCGGCAATTGAATTGCATCACGTGGTGTAATTGCAAGCCAGTTGCGGAGGGTGTGAAGTGTTGTGTTTGCAACAATTTACTACAGATCCAGGAGTCTCTGTGAACCAATTAGTACTGAGCAGCAGTGTCAGTGTCAGCACGCTTTAACTGAGTGACTCACCTTCAGGAGGTTTCAAGTGGCCTGCAGTGGACAGTCAAGTCTGCTGTCGTCCTTAGGGCGGCACGGTAGCACAGTGGTTAGCACTGCTGCTTCACAGCTCCAGGGTCCTGGGTTCGATTCCCGGCTCGGGTCACTGCCTGTGTGGAGTTTGCACATTCTCCTCGTGTCTGCGTGGGTTTTCTCCGGGTGCTCCGGTTTCCTCCCACAGTCCAAAGATGTGCGGGTTAGGTTCATTGGCTTTGCTAAAATTGCCCCTTAGTGTCCTGGGATGTGTAGGTTAGAGGGATTAGCAGGTAAATGTGTAGGGATACGGGGTTAGGGTCTGGGTGGGATTGTGTTCGGTGCAGACTCGATGGGCCGAAGGGCCTGTTTCTGCACTGTCGGGTTCTATGGTTCTTGCCCCTGAGTCCATTCTCAGCTGGTGTGGGAGAGTCACAGCAGAGGCAAAGAGAAAGAAAGATGAAAAAGATAAATGCAGAATAGAAAGGAAGTTGCACTCATCTTTACACATTCAGGGACATCCCAAATCGCCTTATGGTCAATGAAACATTTTGAAAAAACTTGTGACGTAGGAAATGCAACAGCCAACCTGTGCACAGTAAGATCCCACAAACAACATGATGAAAATGACTAGATAATCTGCTTTTGAATGGTTTCAGGAGTTAATAATATTGGCTGTGACTCTCCCTGCTGTTCCTTGAAACGGAATCCTTGATGTTCACACCTCTATTTAATGTCTCACTCAAAGGACAGTGCAGCATTCCCTCGGTACTGCACCAAGTGGGCCAGCCCAGACCATGTGCTCACAGTCCTGGACTGGGACTTCACCTTTCCGTCTCAAAGGTCAGAGTGCCATCTCCTGAACCATGGCAGAATACGCCCAAAGATCCCTTCAGGAGGGCAGAAATAACAGGAACTTCAGATAGCAGCAATAGCTTTAACCTATTCTGCTGGAGAGTGGGTGATGGAGTGACAGTCTGTTACATTTGCTCTCTGTTACTTTATGTTGATGTCACTTGAGAGTAAAGAGACAGCATCCGATCCCAGCTCACCAGCTCCTAGCCAATTAGATTGAAGTTACCAGCAACACTTCAGCATTTCATCAAAGTGGCTATCAACTTGAAGTCTAGGGAATGGCCAGTGTAACAGCTATTTTTCAAAGGCAGACAGAACTAATTTGAATAATTACAGACCATCTAACATCCACAGTAGCAGAAGGTTTTTGAGCCTTTGGTTACCAAGGAACTAAGAACATAAGGAAATGACCAACTATCTAGTGGGAGATTGAAATTACATGGAATTGCATCGAGTCAACATCACAACAATAGATCATTCCATGCAAGATCCACACTGCTGTTTGTACTCGCTTCAAGCCTCCTCTAATCTTTTACAGTGAATCAAATCATACCCTATTCCTTTCTCCCTCATGCGTTTATCTCGTTTTCCCTCAAATATGTCTATTCTCTTCACCTCAACAGCTCCCTATGTAAGCGAGTTCCACCTTACCACTCTCTAGATAGAAAAGTTTCCTTTGAGCCTAATAATGTGTGGGTGCATGACCTTTCTTTCTTTCTTTCCTTTGTATGTCTTTCATATACAACTCTATTCAGTGAGAAATCACATCTAATACCGCCAATTTGGCAAACAACATTGAACCATGATCTCCTGGTCTTCAGTCTAACTGCACCATTCACTTTTTTCAGTGCCAAGTAACAAGCCAGCTAAGTCTGCAAACAAGCCAAGTTCCACATTGAGGGATTTCCCTGGTTTCAAAGTGTGAGTATTACAAAAATATATCGAAGATGCACAACATTAATGTCCTTGTGCTTCAAGTAATTTGCTTGTCCTATAACCAACAGGCCATGGATACAACCTTACAGCTAGTCATGGCCATCTTGAAGGGTCCTCGAGGGCATCAATTTACAGTGATTGACCAAAGAACCACATGCAACATGAGGAAAACCTTTTCCAAGCAGCAAGTGATTAGGATCTGGAATGTGCTTCTTGAGAGTGTGGTGGAGGCAGATTCAGTCAAGGATTTCAAAAAGGAATTGGACAATTATCTGAAGAGTAATGATTTGCAGAGCAATGAGGGAAAGGTAGGAGAATGGGACAGAATTAGCTTGATGGACTGAACAGCCCTCTTCTGTGAAATATGTTCTGGCCATACATATGAGGCATGCCATCACGGATTTTGACGTCCTTGAAGAGGAAGCCCAGCTTCACCACTATCAACAAATACCATCATCAAAATGAGCAATATCAATCTGAACAAAGCCCCAAATGTGCAACGGTCAATGTCAGAACTCTTTAAGTGCACCAATCCCAATTCTGAATGTTGGTGATGTTAACAGTGGTGATACAGTGAAGCTGTAGACAAAAACCTCACGGACTGAATGTCCACAGGAGTTTTGCAACATTTCCTCAATGCAGCTTTCCATTCTGCTGGCAAGCAGTGTGACACAAACCCAAACCTCAAGATCACAGTGAAAATTGGCTTCTCACAACCTTGTCCCTAAAAAAGGCTCAATTTCCCCATTGGCCAGCATAGGCCCATCTTCACCCAAGTTGTCATTTAAATACCTGTGACTCTGTCAGAGTGAATCCCACTGAGCAACGTGACCAAAACCAACTGGGACTGTTACAGCAAAGCTGCTGCAGCTGGTGATCTGGATCCGCACGATACCAGTATGTTAGCACCTATTAATTGGCCTCCTTACCACCAACAACACAAAGAGCATCCCCTCCCCCAATCCCCCTTAATGGATACAAGAGACATGGGAACTCCTTTGGCAATATAGCCATTCAGGCAAGTCAAAGATTTGTAAAGGCTCTGTTGAAGTCTGGAATCATTGGTTTAAGTGAGATGCCAGCAGTGGATTACATTTTGTGGACTTCGAGCACATTGTCATCAGTACCTGAGACATACTACAACGCTTTGGAGACACTTTTGTACAACTGTCATTGGCTTTCAATTAAAGGATTAAAAGGTTGATGCTGGAACTCGCAAGAATCAGCACTGCTTCAAGGGTAAGTGTATCTTTTTGATTACATTGGTGCATATCACTGCATGAATCCATAATGCAGGTGTATATATGTCTTTGGGGGGAGTTTTATATTACAGGTGAATGTGTCTGCGGTAGGTGTGATATATCACAAATATACATGTCTCTGGAGGATGTGACATATTACAAAGGTACATGTTTCTAGATGTCAGTGTATGTATATGTAAAGAAATAGTATATCACAAGTATATGTGTATCTGGAGGGAGTGAATATTATAAGGGTACATATCACTGAAGAGTGGTATATTACAAGGGTATATGTCTGTGGAGGGCTCGGTATGTCACCGTGTGTGTACCTGGAGTGAGTTGTATATTACAAGGGCACATGTCTCTGGAAGGAGTGTTTCTTTCATGGGCATTTATCTTAGAGAGAGTGGTATATCACAAGTGTAAATGTCTCTGGAGGGTGTAGAGTATAACAAAGATTCATGTCTCTGATTGGCATTGTACGGTACAAGTGTTATGTGTCTCTGGAGGGACTAGTATATTTCAAGTGTATTTTTCTTTGGAGGAAGTTGTATATTACAAGTGTGTCTAAGAACGTATGATATATTACAAATGTATCTGGCTCTGGAAGGAATGACATATTACTAGTGTATGTGTCTCTGGAGGGGATGGTATATTACAATGGTATGTGTCTCTGTAGGGAGTAGTATTGTACAATGATACATATCTTATCGGTGTTGTATGTTACGAGTATATGTGCTTCTGGAGGGAGTGGTACATTACAAATGTATGTGTCACTGGAGGGAGGTCTACAATATAAGGGCACATATCCCTTCAGGGTGTGTATATTTCAAGGACATCTGAAAAGAGAGCTATAAGAAAATACACACATAGGAATCAGGAGCAGGCTATTCAGCCCCTTGAACTTGCTTGGCATTCAGTGTGGTCTTAGTTAAGCTGATGTTCACCTCAACTCCACTTCCCTATCTGGCCCCATAGCCTTTGACTTCCTTATCGATGAAAAATCTGTCTAACTCAGCCTTGGCTATATTAAATATTCCAGCCCCCACTGCTCCAAAGAAAACAGATTTCAAAGACTCACCACCCTTTGAGAGAAAAAAAATTCTTCATTTCCATCTTAAATGGGTAACTCCTTATTCTCCATCTGAGTGCCTTATGTCATAGAAGAGGGGAACATTCTCTAGTATCTGACTACAAAACACTCACTTTCTATCTAGATCAGTTAATATAGATTGTAAATAGTTGGGACCCCAGTACAGATTCCGTTATATCACACAGGTTACAGTTGGCCAACCTGAAAATGACCCATTTATCACAACTCTGGCAAACTAACAAAAATCAATGTTCTGTACAGACTAAGATAATCTCTTGTCTTTTGTATTGGACTACATCATATTTTAAAATGATTATTATTTTATGAGATGTGACATCTGTTAATTCATTGCCCATCCCTAGAGGGAAGTTAAGAATCAACCACATTACTGTGGGCCTGGAGTCACATGTCGGCCAAACCAGGTAAGGACAGCAGATTTCATACTCAAAAGGGACAATAGTGAACCAGATGGGGTTTCACAACAATCAATGATAGTTTCATGGTGACCATTATTGAGCCCAGCTCTACATTCCAGATTTATTTATTGATTTATTAACCAGCTGCTGTAGTGGGATTTGAACCCATGTATCCAGAGCATTAGCTTGGCCCTGTGGATTATTAGTCTAGTGATATTCCCACTACACCATCATCTTGCCACATAGAAATCCAAAAGTACTAAACTTTATCCACCCTAGAATGAGTCTGGCTTAGATTGAAGTATACAAGTTAGAAATTCCATTCGGTTACACTCCATAATAATTTTGTGCCAATTCTGTACAGGACATGACTTATCATTATTCTAGGAGCATAACATATTTTACAGTGCTGCAAATGTTAGGATATTATCTAATCCTTTTCTCATTGGCCTCAATTATCCATTTATCTGGAAGCCCCAAAATCAAAAACACAGGGTTCATTTCCAAGGTCACATCAAATAATTTTCCAGCTCTTGATTTTCATTTTTGACTCGAGACGAGACATAGTCAGTATAGTCCGCTATTACCAATTTACACTTTGGCACAGTGTGGATATTGTCAGGGTCTATCTTCCATTAAATTTGGTGTGATATGCAAATTGTCTGGAACTTTTTTGTTGAGTCTCCTTCATTCCATTACAAACTGAGATTTTATTTAACACCCCAGATCTCTTCATCAATATTAACCACGAGGTCCTTTCCCCAAGTCTGCAGAACCTCTTGTGTGTTTGGTTTGGATCAGGAGCACAACGTGTCATAAAACTTACTAATTAATCACTTTGTTTCTGTGGGCAGAAAGATTGTTTCCACCAGGGAAACTTGGAGAGGGTGCAGAGGAGGTTTACCAGGATGTTGCCTGGTATGGAGGGGAGATCCTATGAGGAGAGATTGAGAGATTTGGGGTTGTTTTCGCTGGAAAGAAGGAGGCTAAGAGGGGACCTTATTGACACATATAAGATGATTAGAGGTTTAGATAGGGTAGATAGTGATAGCCTTTTTCCTAGGATGGAGAAAGCTAGCACGAGGGGGCACGACTTTAAATTAAAGGGGGGGGTAGTTATAGGACTGATATCAGGGGTAGGTTCTTTACCCAGAGGGTGGTGAGGGACTGGAATGCCCTGCCAGCTGCAGTTGTAAATGTGCCTAGTTTGGGGGCGTTTAAGAGATCTGTGGATAGGTTTATGGACGAAAAGGGATTGGTTTAAGCTAGTGGGTCATTGTTTTGTAACTGGTCGGCGCAACATCGTGGGTCGAAGGGCCTGTTCTGCGCTGTCCTGGTCTGAGCCAGACCAGGTGCTAGACTTGGAAGTTGGTGTGCATTTTGGGAATAGTGACCACAATTCGATTACGTTCACCTTAGTGATGGAAAGGGATAGGCATGAACCTCGGGTCAGTAGTTTCAGCTGGAGGAAGGGTAATTATGAGGCTATTAGGAGAGAATTAGGAAGCATTGGTTGGAATGGGAGATTACAGGGACTGGGAACATCCGAGATGTGGAGATTTTTCAAGGAGCAGCTATTGCGGGTCTGTGATAGGTATATCCCTGTCAGGCAAGGAGGATTTGGTAGGCCCAGGGAACCGTGGTGCACCAAAAAAGTTGATTCGTTGGTTAGGAAGAAAAAGGAGGCTTATGTTCGGATGAGGCTTGAGGGCGCAGGTAGTGCATTAGAAAGTTTTAGATTGGCTAGGAGGGAGTTGAAGAGGGAGTTAAGAAGGGCTAAAAGAGGACATGAGATGATTTTGGCTGATAGGATTAAGGAGAACCCTAAGGCGTTTTACAGGTATGTCAAGAACAGAAGGTTGGTTAGGACAAGATTAGGGCCAGTTACAGACAGTAGAGGGAAGTTGTGTGTGGAACCGGAGGAGATTGGAGAGGCGTTGAACCAATATTTCTCTTCGGTGTTCACGCAAGGGGACATGAATGTAGCTGAGGAGGACACTGGGGTGCAGGGGTGTAAAATAGATAGCATTGCAGTTGATACGGGGGATGTGCTGGATATTTTAGAGGGTTTGAAAATAGATAAGTCCCCTGGTCCGGATGGGATTTACCCTAGGATTCTTTGGGAGGCAAGAGGGGTGATTGCGGAGCCTCTGGCTCTGATCTTCAGGTCGTCGTTAGTCTCTGGTATAGTACCAGAAGATTGGAGGACAGCAAATGTTGTCCCATTGTTTAAGAAGGGGAGAAGGGACTTCCCTGGGAATTATAGACCGGTGAGTCTTACTTCTGTGGTGGGTAAGGTTTTGGAAAGGATTATTAGAGACAGGATTTATAGTTATTTGGAAAGTAATGAGTTGATTAGAGACAGTCAGCATGGTTTTATAGCGGGTAGGTCGTGCCTTACTAACCTTATCGAGTTCTTTGAGAAAGTGACCAAAGAGGTGGATAGGGGTAAGGCATTTGATGTGGTGTATATGGATTTTAGCAAGGCGTTTGATAAGGTTCACCATGGTAGGCTTCTGCAGAAAATGCAGATGTGTGGGATTGGGGGTGATCTAGGTAATTGGATCAGGAATTGGCTAGCAGATAGGAGACAGAGAGTGGTGGTTGATGGTAAATATTCGTCATGGAGTTCGGTTACAAGTGGTGTGCCTCAGGGATCTGTTTTGGGGCCACTGCTGTTTGTAATTTTTATTAATGATCTGGATAGGGTATAGTTGGGTGAATTAGTAAGTTTGCTGATGACACCAAAGTCGGAGGTGTGGTAGATTGTGAGGAAGGGTGTCATAGTTTGCAGGATGACTTAGAAAGGTTGCAGAGCTGGGCTGAGAGGGGGCGGATGGAGTTTAATGTGGAGAAGTGTGAGGTAATTCATTTCGGTAGGAATAACAGATGTGTTGAGTATAGGGCTAACGGGAGGACTTTGAATAGTGTGGAGTAGCAAAGGGATCTAGGTGTATGTGTACATAGATCCCTGAAAGTTGGGAATCAAGTAGATAAGGTTGTTAAGAAGGCATACGGTGTCTTGGCGTTTATTGGTAGGGGGATTGAATTTAGGAGTCGCAGTGTCATGATGCAACTGTACACAACTCTGGTGCGGCCACACTTGGAGTTTTGTGTGCAGTTCTGGTCCCCACATTACAGGAAGGATGTAGAGGCTTTGGAGAGGGTGCAGAGGAGGTTTACCAGGATGTTGCCTGGTATGGAGGGGAGATCCTATGAGGAGAGACTGAGAGATTTGGGGTTGTTTTCGCTGGAAAGAAGGCGGCTAAGAGGGGATCCCATTGAAACATATAAGATGATTAGAGGTTTAGACAGGGTAGATAGTGATAGCCTTTTTCCTAGGATGGAGAAAGCTAGCACGAGGGGGCACGATTTTAAATTAAGGGGGGGTAGTTATAGGACAGATGTCAGGGGTAGGTTCTTTACCCAGAGGGTGGTGAGGGACTGGAATGCCCTGCCAGCTACAGTTGTAATTGCACCTAGTATGGGGGCGTTTAAGAGATCTGTGGATAGGTTTATGGGTGAAAAGGGATTGGTTTAGGCTAGTGGGTCATTGTTTTGTAACTGGTCGGCGCAACATCGTGGGCCGAAGGGCCTGTTCTGCGCTGTAATGTTCTATGTTCTATGTTCTATGTAATGTTCTATGTTCTAGGGAAACACTGGCATTAAGAAGCGGCGATGTTTTATTAAGAATAAAGTCTGAGTTGTAAGCACCTATAAAAGAAATGTTTGGGGATATCACGTTGTTGACACGGTTGTTTAAAGGATAATAAGGAGATCCTCGAAACAGGTCTCCTAGTCTTGAGTCCCCTATCCCTCCAAAAGTCAAAATCATAGTCCAGAAGACCTGGAGGAAAGTCTGGGTACCCTGTTTGGGAGCAGAAGTCAACATAGATCTTCCCTCCAAATCAGGGACCATATTCCATGCTCTGAGTATTAGTGATTATTGGAATCTCATACTTGTTTGATACAGTCTTAAAGGCTGGAATGCTCCCAAAAGATTTCTAAGTGTTGAATTCGCATGAAAACTGGAGTTCAGAGAAGAATCTCCCAACTCTGTGGACTGCAGAGGTTGCTGGAGTGTTTATTATTATGAATCCGTGGGTGGAGCATATTCCCGCCGGAGATGCCTGCAACATTAGTTCTGAGCAGGCCACTGCGCATGTGCCAATCTGTCAGTGCCGAGATTGACGCATGCAGAGTGGGCCCTTGTCTATCAGCCTCCCACTTGCTGGTCAGCTGCATGATCCCGCAACACCAGCTGTGTGACCCCCAACCTTCCCCGCCCCCCCCCCAAAGTCCAATTGCTGGCCTCCCAAACACCCTCATCGCAGCCCCCACTCCCCTGATGTTCATCACCTTGGCTGTTACGTACACCACCCCCTCCCTGCAGTCCCAAGCGCCCTCCCCCCACGGTGGGGGGGGGGGGGGGGGGGGCGCTGCAGGGGGGAGATGCTAGTGCAGCTGGAGACTTCATCCTGGGACCCACTAATCACATTTACATTACATTAAAACATGTATTTACATTGTTTGTTTGACGCTATCTCGCCAGTTTCCAGCATGGAACTGTTGCAGCCGGAAATCTGGCACTGGGAGGTGCTATCGGGCCGGGAACGCATGCAGGAATGCAGCAGGATGGACAAATCACCCCAAAATCTCAAAGAAACAGCAGAGTTTGGAAAGAGTATTCAGACTGACCAGCTTCAATATCGAGGCAAATAGAAGTGGGATCTCCTTTTATCCAATCTTGTATAAATCTAAGATCATAGAAACCGTACAGTGCAGAGAGAGTCCATCATGTCCATTGATCCCACCCAGGCCCCACCCCCTACCCCTACACATTTAATTCCCCGCATCTCAGGACACTAACGGACAATTTTTAACACAGCCAGTTTGTTTGCTGGAGCAGACGAGTGAAGGAGCAGAGAGACAGATAAGAAACTACCTGTTTAAAAACCTGTTTAAATAAGTTTAAAGCACTTTCGTAAGTAAGAACTTACCTTGTAGAACTGTTCAAATCATTTAAAAGCATTATTGCGGGCTTTTTGTATCTACCGCTTTAAGAATTCTAAGGGAGTGGATAGCAGGGAGTTGTGGGGGAGCAGGCTTTAAAACAGCGCCAGGTTTAAAAGGAGGCCTGGTATAGACAGTGGGCAGCATCGGAGTGGGCAGCGGAGTGAGAGGGAAGCAGAGTAAGCTCTTAGGGCTTAGGAGCAAAAGGGCTGGGGAGAAAAAAGGCCAGGTAAGTTCGTGTTGAAATTTTCAATACTACTACAGTGAATAATGGAGGGGCATGTGATGTGTTGTTTCTGTATGATGTGGGAGCTAGTGGACCCCAGGGTCCTTCCCAGTGACCATGTCTGCAGTAAGTGCAGGTTGCTGGAGGAGCTCCAGCTCAAGGAAGATGAGCTGGCCTCTGAGCTACAGACACTGAGGCTCATCAGGGGGAGAGAGGGTGCCATTGTCAATGGGGTACAAGTGACATCCATCCCCGTCAGACTGGCTAACTCTAAGGGTCAGGAAAAAGAGGGGGCTGCTGAGAGGAGGAAGGAGGGTGGGGAGCGGAGGAAGGAGGGTGGGGAGCGGATGCCTCGGCCTCTCAATCTGTATAACAGGTTTGAGGTTCTTGCTTCCAGTGTGGACGAGAACAGGGAAGGTGAGGTTGGTGAGCAAACTGCACACGGTACAGTGATGCAGCAGGACATAGGCAAGGAGAAGGTGAAAAGGAACGTCGTAGTGATTGGGGATAGTGGGGTGAAGGGTATTGACACTGTCCTTTGTCACAATGACAAAGTGCACAGAAGGGTTTGTTGTCTGCCTGGTACTCGAGTCCGGGATGTCACATCTGGGCAGCAGAGGAACCTGGAGTGGGAGGGTGAGAATCCGGTCGTTGTGGTTCATGTGGGTGCCAACGACCTAGGCAAAATGCGAACTGAGGATCTGGGGAGGGAGTATGAAAAGCTGGGAATGGAATTAAAAAGTAGAACCGACAAGGTGGTTATCTCTGGGCTACTGCCTGTACCGAGTGCAGACGGGTGTAAGATTGATCAGATTAAGGAAGTGAATGGGTGGCTCAGGGATTGGTGTGGGAGGAATGGGTTTGAATTTATGGGGCATTGGCATCAGTATTGGGGTAGGTGGGACCTGTTCGGATTTATTGGTAGGGGGATTGAATTTAGGAGTTGCAGCGTCATGTTGCAACTGTACACAACTCTGGTGCGGCCGCACTTGGAGTACTGTATGCAGTTCTGGTCCCCACATTACAGGAAGGATGTGGAGGCTTTGGAGAGGGTGCAGAGAAGGTTTACCAGGATGTTGCCTGGTATGGAGGGGAAGTCCTATGAGGAGAGACTGAGGGATTTGGGGTTGTTTTCGCTAGAAAGAAGGCGGCTAAGAGGGGATCTTATTGAAACATATAAGATGATTAGAGGTTTAGATAGGGTGGATAGTGATAGCCTTTTTCCTCGGATGGAGAAAGCTAGCATGAGGGGGCATGGCTTTAAATTAAGGGGGGGTAGTTATAGGACGGATGTCAGGGGTAGGTTCTTTACCCAGAGGGTGGTGAGGGATTGGAATGCCCTGCCAGCTGCAGTTGTAAATGCGCCTAGTTTGGGGGCGTTTAAGAGATCCGTGGATAGGTTTATGGACAAAAAGGGATTGGTTTAGATTAGTGGGTCATTGTTTTTTAACTGGTCGGCGCAACATCGTTCTATGTTCTATGTTCTATGAATGCTGCTGGGATAGTTTCCTTGAACACTGTGTGTTGGAGCCGACGAGGGAGCGAGCTATCTTGGTGTTATGTAATGAGGTGGGTAGAATTAGGGACCTTGTGGTGAAGGATCCTCTTGGGGAGAGTGATCATTGTATGGTGGAGTTTCTGATGCAGATGGAGGAGGAGAAAGTGGGTTCCCGGACATGCATCCTTTGTTTGAACAGAGGGGAGTACGGTAGGATGAGAGAAGAATTGGCGAATGTTGACTGGGGGAGCACGTCGGAAGGTAGGTCTGCTAAGGAGCAGTGGAGGATCTTTAAGGAGATCTTTCTTGGTGCTCAGCAGAAATTTATTCCGATGGTTAAAAAGGACTGTAGGAGGAGAGGTAATAAGCCTGGATAACGAAGGAGGTGAAGGAAAGTGTTAAGTTAAAAGCGGAGGCATTTAGAGTAGCTAAAAGTAGTGGGCGAGAAGAGGATTGGGAGAGGTTTAAATGTCAACAAAGATTGACAAAGAAGTTGATAAAGAAGGGTAGGAGAAACTATGAAGCTGGGCTAGCGCTTAATATAAAAAAGGATAGCAAGAGTTTTTATAAATATATAAAAAGGAAGAGGCTGGCTAGGGTGAACGTTGGTCCTTTAGAGGATGAGAAAGGGGAGCTAGTGGTAGGGGATGGGGAAATGGCTGAGGTCTTGAATAACTTTTTTGTTTTGGTCTTCACGGAGGAGGACGTGAATAATTTGCCGGGTGTTAGCGATGGAAAGGTGGTAGGACTGGAGGGTCTCAATGACATTACTGTTACTAGAGAGGCGGTGCTCGACAGACTGGAGGGGCTGATTGTGGACAAGTCCCCAGGACCGGATGGAATGCATCCGAGGGTCCTGAAAGAAATGGCGGAGGTGATAGTGGATGCCTTGGTGGTTATTTTCCAAACGTCGCTGGATTCCGGGGAAGTGCCAGAAGATTGGAAAACGGCTAACGTTACGCCGTTGTTTAAGAAGGGTGGCAGGCAAAAGGCGGGGAATTATAGGCTGGTTAGTTTAACGTCTGTTGTAGGTAAAATGTTAGAATCCGTCATCAAGGAGGAAATAGCGAGGCATCTTGAGGGGAATTGCTTGATAGGGCGGACACAACACGGTTTCATTAAAGGGAAGTCGTGTCTGACAAATTTACTGGAGTTCTATGAGGATGTGTCTAGGGCAGTGGATAGAGGAGAGCCGGTGGATGTGGTCTTTCTGGATTTTCAGAAAGTGTTTGACAAGGTACCTCACAAGAGGTTATTGTAGAATGTAAGGGGACTTGGAGTTGGGGTAGGGTATTAGCGTGGATAGAGGATTGGTTGTCAAATAGGAGGCAGAGAGTGGGGGTTAATGGCTGCTATTCGGATTGGCGGTTGGTGACTAGTGGAGTGCCCCAGGGGTCGGTGCTGGGGCCTCAGCTATTTACCATTTATAGAGATGATCTGGAGGAGAGAACCGAGTGGATGGTGTCGAAATTTGCTGATGACACCAACATTGGTAGAACGGCAAATTGCACGGAGGGTGTGGAGAGTCTGCAGAAGGATCTAGATAGGCTGGGCGAATGGGCCAGGAACTGGCAAATGGAATTTAATGTTGGCAAGTGCGAGGTGGTCCACTTTGGCAGGAATAATGGTAGGAAGGACTATCACTTACGTGGCAAAAAACTGCAGCAGGCGACGGTGCAGAGGGACCTCGGGGTCCTTGTGCATGAGTCGCAAAAACCCAGCCTGCAGGTGCAGAGGTGGTCAGGAAGGCTAATGGGATGCTGGCCTTCATAGCGAGGGGGATTGAATATAAAAGTAGGGAGGTCTTGCTGCAGCTGTATAGGGCACTGGTGAGGCCGCAGCTGTTTTGATGCAGTTTTGGTCATCGCACTTACATAAGGATATTTTGGCCTTGGAGAGAGTGCAGAGGAGGTTTATTAGGCTGATACCAGAGTTGAGGGGATTGAGCTATGAGGAGAGGCTGAATAAACTAGGCTTGTACTCGTTAGAGTTTAGAAGAATGAGGGAAGATCTCATTGAGACATATAATATGATGAATGGGATGGATAGGATAGAGGTGGAGAGAGTCTTCCCGCTCAGAAAGGACAGTAGGACTAGGGGGCACAGCCTCAAGATAAAGGGCGGGCGGTTTAGAACGGAGTTGAGGAAGAACTTCTTCTCTCAAAGGGTGGTGAATCTCTGGAATTCTCTGCCCGTTGAAGTGGTGGAGGCTGCCTCGCTAAATATTTTTAAGATGCGGGTTGATGGGTTTTTGATAAGCGAGGGGATTAAGGGTTATGGGGAGAGGGCGGGAATGTGGAATTGAGCCACGACAGATCAGCCATGATCTTATTGAATGGCGGGGCAGGCTCGAAGGGCTAGATGGCCTACTCCTGCTCCTATTTCTTATGTTCAGTCAACGTAACGCACACGTCTTTGGACTGTGGGAGGAAACCGGAGCACCTGGAGGAAGCCCACGCAGACACGAGGAGAATGTGCAAACTCCACACAGACGAGATGCTAATTGATACAATTTTAATATCAGCACACCAAAACTCCTCTATGAACTTGGAGGTTGTAATTTAGCCACTTTTAAGGAAGGTCTGTGTTCCATATGAAGGAGCTAAATCCCCCTACTGATTTCCTTCAGGATCTTGGCAGAAAGTAAAACTGGACACACCTATGGAGGATATAACAAGTTAGGTAATATATTTATCTTGATCACTGCTCTCCTGCCCAGCCATGATATTGGTAAAGAGGTCCAATGATGTAGATCCCACTTTGTAGATGCAAAGAAGGAGATAAAGTTTGCCTTATCCCACTGATAGAATGGGGGGGACTAGCAGGATAAATACATGGAGTCACTGGGATAGGATGTTGTCAGTGAAGGCTTGATGGGCCAGATGGCCACCCCTGCATTATTGGGATTCTGTGATTCTTCTACGATGCATGTTAGGCTAACAGCCTCTTGTTAGCCACCTGACTTCTATCTCCCATTTGTGGTCTTCTCATCTGATGGGGCCTTTCAAGAGTTTGGGAGATTACAATCAATGCATCCTCTTCTTTCAACACCCTATCATTGCAAGCCATCAGATCCAGGGATCAGCCTAGATCTCATTTATTTCTCAGTGCTTCCTCACTTGTGATCGTGCTTGTTTTAAGTGCCTGCATCCATTTTTTCCCTCAATTATCCATTATTAATGAGATGTTTGTTGTGTTCTTGATTGTAAAGACAAATACGAATTATTTATTCAAAATTTGTCATCTTGTTTTCCATTGTCAAATCCTCAGCTGCTTTTTCTCAGGGATCAATATTTATTTTAGCTTGTCTCTTTTTTATATAGTTGTAGAAGCTCTTATTGTCTGTTTTTATGATTCTTGCTATTTAATTCTCATAATCCATTTCTCTCTGGTAATTTTTTTTTATGATGGAGGGGATCATAGAATCATAGAACCCCCACAGTGCAGAAAGAGGCCATTTGACCCATCGAGTCTGCACTGACCACAATCCCACCCAGGCCTATCCTTGTACCACTACCTGTATACCCAGTAATCCCTCTAATGAAATTTTTATCCACAGGCACTTACCATCTCGAGGGCATCATGGCAGCACAGAGGCTATCTCTGTTGCTGTGCGGACACATGGAGTTGGGCCTGTGTCCGTGGGAGTTTGCGCGTTCTCCCCGTGGTTGCGTGGGTTTCCTCCGGGTGCTCCGGTTTCCTCCCACATCCCAAAAATGTGCTTTTAGGCTGATTGATTGGGTAACAAATTGTCCCTATATTGGAACTCCCTGATCCTCACACATTAGGCATAGACTAGAGTCATGAATAGGTCACTGACCATGGGACGGCGGCACGGGCTCGTTGGGCCGAAGGGCCTGTTTCCCGTGCTGTTTTGTTCTTTGTTCTTTGTTCTTTGTTCTAATCTACGCATCTCAGGCCACTAATGGTCAATTTTAGCATGGCCAATCAACCTAACCCACCTATTTTTGAACTGTGGGAAGAAACTGAAGTGCCCAGAAGAAACCCATGCAGATACGAGGAGATTGTGCAAATTCCACACAGACAGTGACCCAAGCCAGGAATCGAACCCAGCTTCCTGGAGCTGTGAAGCAGCAGTGCTAACCACTGTGCTACCGTGCCGCCCAGAAAGAGATGCAGACAGATGCCTTGAAGATGTCTCGTAGGAAGTTCTGAAATATGAAAGTTACTGGACTTTGGAGGGAGTGTAATAACATAAGTGTACATCTCTCTTAATGGCGTGATATATTAGACAAGTGAGTAGATTGTTGCTGATTTTGACCCTTGAAGCTGTTTTTTTCAAATGTTCCCAGAGAGTTCTATCGGAATCATTCCCAAGTATGTTGGGTTGGGATCGTGCTTTAGTCTCTAGACACCTGTATAGATATGTAATTCTTTTTTGGTATTCACATTGTGGAGCTGGAATACACAGTTTTTTGGAGGGAATTGAAGGTGAAACACCTTATTATACTCTATTGGATGGGCATGATTGCACTGGGGAGGGTGCAGAGGAGATTCATCAGGATGTTGCCTGGAATGGAAAGTTTCAGCTGTGAAGAGAGACTGCATTGGCTGGGTTGTTTTCTCCTGGAGTAGAGGAGGTTGAGGGTGGGGATCTGATCGAGGTTTACAAAATTATGAACAGCATAGACAGGGTAGATGTAAGAATCTTTTCCCTATGGCACAGGGGTCTAAGACCAGAAGGTTTAAGGTAAGGAGTAAATGGTTTAGAGGGGATCTGAGGAAAATGGTTTCACCCAGGGGTTGGTGGAAATATTGGTGGTGGAACTCACTGCCTGAGAGGGTGAGGGAGGCAGGAATTCTTGCAACTTTTAAGAAGAATCTGAATAAGCCAAGGACCAAGTGCTGGTAAATGGGATTCGTGTAGATTGGTATTTGATGGTTGGCATAGACATGGTGGGCCGAAGAGCCTGTTTCTGTTCTGTATGACTCTATGACTCTGGTAGTCTGCAGGTACTGCAGTGGTTACCAGCTTTGTAATGTCTTTGTTAAGGATCCAGTCCAGAGGTCGGAAGACTGGTGCTTGAGTGGCACAACAAAAGTCATCAGCTAGATGGGCTGCGATTGTTAGCAGGTCATTTGTAAATGCATTGAACAGATTGGGCCAACATTGAGTCATGTGCTAGCTCTTTGGACAATCTTTTCCATGCACATGTTCCTTGCTCACATTCCTTGTCTGTTGTGAAGAAGTGTTTCAACAATTACCCCTACCAGTTTGGAAGCATTCGGGACAGCAGACTAGTGTGCCATGCTGTATCATAGGTAGCTATGAGGTCCAGTAGCACTGTGTACCTTCAGGTTCTTTGGAAAAAGTTTTTGATGCTCGCGGTTAGTGCCAGAACTTGATCACATCCCCAGATGAAGCCAGCTTGGTTGATGTTAAGGATGGTCACTATGTGCGCATGCATTTCAGGATAAGATGGTTAATGATCTTAAAGCACACAGAAAATAATGAAATCAGACATAGCTGGCCACCAATGTGAGATCCCTTCAGGATGGCAATGTTATATGCCACAATAGAACCACTACAATACTGGGTGTACATTATCAGCCTCCAACTATTATGAAATATATAGAGCAACAAATTTGCAAAAAAATTACAGAGCTACAAAAATTATAGCTTAATTATGATGGGGGAGCATTATCCCAATACACATTGGGATAGTAATAATGTAAAGGGCGGAGAGGGGAAAGAGCTCCTAGACTGTATTCAACATTAGTATGCTTAATTTCCAATGAGAAAGGACTTGGTTGTGAAGAATGAGGCGGATCAAATGTCAGTTGGAAAACATTTAGGCAAGAATAATCATTGTATTGTAAGTTTTAGGATGGCTATGGAAAAGGCGAGGGACAATCTAGGGTAAAATTAATTAATTAGACTTTTGCCAATTTCAGTGGGGAAATCAGATCTGCCTGGGTAAATTGGAATCAAAAGATTGGCAAGCAAAGCTAACAGAACAATTGGTTTCCTTTGAAGAGGAGATGGGCTGGGCGAGGTACATGCCTTCAAGGGGGAAGGTAGGACAGACAAATCCAGAGCTCCTTTGATGACAAAAGAGATAGAAAAGCAATGAAATAAATGAAGCAATACAAAGGTGCAGATGATAGTTATCAGCTTGATAATACCAATGAGACTGCAAAGTCAGAGGCAAAATGAAAGAAGAGGTAAGAGAAGTAAAGAGAGAGTATGAGAAGAGACTAGTAGCTAGTATAAGAGAAAATCCAGAAATTTTGATAAACTTATGAATATAAAATAGTAATAAAAGGAGAAGGGCCAGCTACAATGCAATAAAGTTTATGAGAATGATATCAAGATGAGGGACCATAGTTATGAGGCTAGTTTGGGAAAACTGGGGCTGCTTTAGTTAAGGAACAGGAAGTTGAATGGAGTTTTAATAGAGATGTTCAAAATCATGAAGAGCCTAGATAGAGTAGGTGGGGAGAAATTGCTCATGTAGGATGGCACAGTGGTTAGCACTGCTGCCTCACAGCGCCAGGGACCCGGATTCGATTCGGGCCTTGAGTGATAGTCTGTGTGGAGTTTGCATGTTTGCCCCGTGTCTGCATGGGTTTCCTCTGGTTTCCTTCCACAGTCTAAAGATGTGTAGGTGATGTGGTTTGGCCATGGTAAATGTGTGGGATAGGGCGAGGGTGCTCTTTTGGAGAGTTAGTGCAGGCCTGATGGATTGAGCGGCCTCCTTCTGCACAGTAGGTTTCTATAGTTCTATGCTGGGATCATGAACCAGAGGGTTTAATGTAATTGGCAAAAAAAGCAATGGTTGGTGACATGAGGTAAAATTGGAGTGTGGAGCTTGTTATTATTGAAGGGAATGGTATAACACATTTATACTTGTTACTGGAGGGAGTGCTATGTTACAAATGTCCAGGTCTATGCAGCAGTGATAATACAACAGTAAGTATATCTCAAGTGTTACAGTTCAATTATCTGTTCCTATTAGAGTAAGTGAATTATACATTTGTAGATTTCTGCAGGGAATGCTTTAATATAAGCTTTTGTTTCCAGGCAGAGTGAATGCTGTAGTAGAAAATTACTTCCCTCTGGAAGAGGTTCTATATTTGAGAGGTGACCTGATAGAAGTTTATAAAATGTTGAGAGGAATAGATAGGGTGGACTCTCAGAGGCTATTTCCCCGGGTTGAAATGGTCGCTACGAGAGGACACAGATTTAAAGTGCGGGGAGGGAAGTACAGAGGTGATGTTAGGGGTAAGTTTTTCACTCAGAGGGTGGTGAGTGAATGGAATCGGCTGCCATCATCGGTGGTGGAGGCGAACTTGCTGCGGTCTTTTAAAAGACTTCTGGATGAGTATATGGGGTTTAATGGGATTGGGGGTTATAGATAGGTCTATAGATTGGTGGGGTTGATGTGATTGGTGCAACTCGAGGGCCGAAGGGCCTGTTTGTGCTGTAATGTTCTATGTTCTATATAATGTAAAGGTATCTGCCACTGGAAGCAGTGCTATATCACGGGGTTATGTGTGCCAGTAGTAGTGCTATATTACAACGAAACGTGTTACTGGAGGCAGTGCTATCTTACAAGGTTACCTGTTCCTGGAAGCAGTGGTGCTATATTATAAAAAAAGTGTCCCTGGCAGCAGTGTTGTTTTACAGGGTTACATGTCACAGGAAGCAGTACTCGATTATAAGGTTGTGTCTCTGGTAGCAGTGCTATTTTACAAGGTTAGATGTTTCTGGTGGCAGTGCTATATTACAAGATAGTTGTCTGGAAGCAGTGCTGTATTACAAGGTTGTGTCTCCGGAAGTAGGGCTATATCAAACCCAGCTTGCAGGTGCAGCAGGTGGTCAGGAAGGCGAATGGGATGCTGGCCTTCATAGCGAAGGGGATTGAATATAAAAGTAGGGAGGTCTTGCTGCAGCTGTATAGGGCATTGGTGAGGCCGCAGCTGGAGTACTGTGTGCAGTTTTGGGCGCCGCACCTGCGCAAGGATGTTTTGGCCCTGGAGGGAGTGCAGAGGAGGTTTACTCGGCTGATACCGGAGTTGAGGGGATTGAGCTATGAGGAGAGGCTGAATAAACTAGGCTTGTACTCGTTAGAGTTTAGAAGAATGAGGGGAGATCTCATTGAGACGTATAAGATGATGAATGGGATGGATAGGATAGAGGTGGAGAGACTGTTCCCGCTCAAAAAAGACAGTAGGACTAGGGGGCACAGCCTCAAGATAAAGGGGGGGCGGTTTAGAACAGAGTTGAGGAGGAACTTCTTCACTCAAAGGGTGGTGAATCTCTGGAATTCTCTGCCCGTTGAAGTGGTGGAGGCTGCCTCGCTAAATATTTTTAAGAAACGGGTTGATGGGTTTTTGATAAGAGAAGGGATTAAGGGTTATGGGGAGAGGGCGGGAAGGTGGAGCTGAGTCACGACAGATCAGCCATGATCTTATTGAATGGCGGGGCAGGCTCGAGGGGCCAGATGGCCTACTCCTGCTCCTATTTCTTATGTTCTTATGTTCTTATGTTCTTATTATGTTATGTGTGTCTAGAAGCAGTGTTTTATTACAAGGTTATGTATCTCTGGAAGCAGTGGAAAGGGAGGCTGGATAGACTGGGACTTTTTTCCTCGGAGCATAGGAGGCTTAAGGCTGATCTGCTGGAGTTGTATAAAATAATGAGGGGCATAGATCAGCTAGACAGTCAACATCAACATTTCCTTTGCAGACAACCAGGACAATTCAACAGGCCAAATGGCCACCTTCGTAAAATTCTAAAAGCAATAAAGTGAACTTGTCTGAAAAATTGGTTTGGTTTGGCTTGACTGGAATATTTGTCCAACTTTGGAAAAGATGTGAGGATGTACAGAAAAGATTTTTGAGATTGACCCCAGGTATGAAGGACTTAAGTTGCGTGGATAACTTGGTGGTTGATTTCCTTCATGCAGAATTAGATAAGCAAATGAATTTAAGAGAAGGTATGCAGGGGAGGGGAATTAGCGGAACTGTTCTAGCAGAGAGCCGACCGAGTTTGACAGGCTGCATGGCCTCCTTCTATGCTGTGTCCATTCGATAATTCTGTTATATATTTAAAAGGGTTGCAGGTTGCTTTAGGAGCTAGCCGATCTCATGATATGATGGTGATGTCACTCGGGTGTTTGCGCAGGCTGCTGTTTTACTTTCAGTTTGTATTCTACAGTGTTAGTTTGAACCTACTTGTGCAAACCACAATCTTTTCCTTTTGTTAAAACCCACAACCCCTAACAGAGTTCGGACATTGCAGATACTGAGGTACATTTCAGATTCCTTCAAACAGGGTGATGATCGAATAGACATTTCCAAGATGCTGAGAAATTTTGATGAAACAATAATTCCCTCTGATGAGTGGGCCAATAATTCTAGATCATAGATTCAAAATCTGGAGGCGCGGTTATTAAATATTGCTGGATCATGTGCCCGGGGAAGATGAGGAAGGAAAGAAATGTGGCAGTATTGACTAAGGAGAGTATAACAGCCCTAAAGAGAGAGTGTACCCTTGAAGAGTCAAGGATGGATTCTATATGGTTCAGGCTAAAAAGCAGGAGAGCCATCATTACATTACTGGCTACATTCTACACACCAACTAGCAGGAAAGATATAGAGCAACAAAACTGCAAGAAAATTACAGAAAGGTACTAGAATAACAGTAGGTTGGGAAGTGGTGTTTGATGAGGTGCTGGGTAGAACACTCTGGATTCTATGCTTTCTTTCCTCTGTTTATGCTGAGCCTCCGGCTGTTCCTCCTGGTGATGCTCGAGGTGATTGCTGCCTTCACAGATGCTTCTTCTCCAATTTGTGTGTTCTAAGTGATTCCCATGTGTCGCTGGAGATTTAGGGAGGTTTTCAGAGTATCCTTGTAGAGTTTCCTCTGCCCTCCTAGAGATCGCCTGCTATCGCAGAGATTGGGGCACTTAGGGCAGCACAGAGACCCGGGTACAATTCCTGGCTTGTGTGGAGTCTGCACGTTCTTCACGTGTCTGCATGGGTTTCCTCCGGGTGCTCCGGTTTCCTCCCACTGTCCAAAGTGCAGGTTAGGTTGATTGGCCATGCTAATTTGCCCCTTAGTGTCCAAGGATGTGTATGCTAGAGGGATTAGCAGGGTAAACATATGGAGTGACGGAGGTGGGAACCTGGGTGGGATTGTTGTCGGTCCAGCCTTTGAAGGGCTGAATGTACTGTAGTGTTTTTATGATTCACTTGTTTCAGGAGTCTTGTGTCGGTTGTTACGCAGCCAATGTGTCCACCCATCGTAGCTGGCCGAGCATGACCAGTATCTCGATACTGGGGATATCAGACTGGGAAAGGACACTCACATTGGTATGCCTATCCTGCCAATGGATTTGCAGGAATATGGTGAACCTATGCTAATATGTGTAATAGTGTAAAGGACAAAGAGGCAGAAGAGTTTGTGAAGTGTGCCGAGGAGAATTTTCTAGGTCAGGTTTCTGACCCAGTCAGGTGAGAGGTATTGCAGGATCTGATAGTGAGGAATTAAGTGTGTGAGTGTCCAGAGGGGACACAGTGGAGAACAGTGATCATTGAATTGTAACATTTAGGTTAACAATGGAAAAAGTATAAGAAAAATACTTAATTTGGCAGAGCAAATTTCAATGAGGTGAGAAGTGTTCTCTGGCCCAAGTGAAGTGGAATCAAAGATTGGCAGCTGAAACTATAGTGGATTAATGGATTGTTTTTAAATGTGGATGGTTCATTTACAGTCGATGGATTGTTGGAGACTGACAGGTGGCTGCCCAGTGAGTTCTGGGAGGCGGAGGGCATTGCTGAGGTATTAAGCAAATATTTTGCATCTGACTTTACCTAGAAAGAAGTTGCTGCCAAATTCATAGTGAAAGGTGACATAGTGCTGAACATTTGGCTCTGTTTGCGGAGTTGGGAATTTTCCTGACTCTGCTCCCGATGCAGGGGTAAGTGTCTTGACTTTTGTTCCGGGAAGGGCAAAATCAAACTGGGGGGGGCCAGTTTGCAGGATGACTTAGAAAGGTTGGTTTCTAAGTATAACAGCCCTAAAGAGAGAGTGTACCCTTGAAGAGTCAAGGATGGATTCTATATGGTTCAGGCTAAAAAGCAGGAGAGCCATCATTACATTACTGGCTATATTCTACACACCAACTAGCAGGAAAGATATAGAGCAACAAAACTGCAAGAAAATTACAGAAAGGTACTAGAATAACAGTAGGTTGGGAAGTGGTGTTTGATGAGGTGGCTGGGTAGAACACTCTGGAGTCCCCCACCCCCGCCCAACCACCCCCCCCCCCTCCCCCTGCCCCCCCAAAATCTGAAAACAGTTCAGAAGCGGCCTGCCCTGTTCTATGTTCCATACAGACAAAGCATACTGTATATAGAGAAGGAAAGAAGTCATAGTTAGGGTGTAGACCTAAGTTGATCTTAGGTTCCTAAGATCAACTTAGGAACATTTGAAAGTCTGATGGCAGCCAGGAAGAAGCTGTTTTTGAGTCAGTTAGTGTCCTCAGACTTTTGTGTCTTTTTCCCGATGGAAGAAGTTGGAAGAGAGTATGTTGGGTGGCACAATGGTTAGCACTGCTGCTTCACAGCTCCAGGGACCTGGGTTCGATTCCCGGCTTGGGTCACTGTCTGTGCGGAGTCTGCACAGACTCCCCATGCCTGCATGGGTTTCCTCCGGGTGCTCTGGTTTCCTCCCACAGTCCAAAGATGTGCAGGTTAGGTTGATTGGCCATGCTAAAATTGCCCCTTAGTGTCCTGACATGCGTAGGTTAGAGGAATTTAGGGATGTGAGGTAGGGCCTGGGTGGGAATATGGTCGGTCAGACTCGATGGGCCAAGTGGCCCTTCTCTGCATTGTAGGATTTCTTCTATGAATGTCCAGGGTCCTTGATTACGCTGGCTGCTTTTTCGAGGCAGCAGACAGTATAGGCAGTATCAGTGGACGGGAGGCTGCTTTGAGTGGTGGACCAGGCTTTGTTCATGACCCTTTATTGCAGTCTTGGACAGAGCAGGAACTATACTAAGCTATGATAAAACTGGAAAGAATGCTTTCTATGGTGCATCTGTAAAAGTTGGTGAGAGTTGTAGTAGACATGCCAAATTTCCTCAGTCTCCTGAGAAAGTAGAGGCATTGGTGGACTTTCTTAACTATAGGGTGCACATGGAGGGCCAGGACAGATTACTGGTGATCTGGGCATCTAAAAACTTGAAGCTCTCGACCATTTCTACTTCGTCCCCATTGATGTATATAGTGGCATGTTCTCCACTACACTTCCTGAAGTCAATAACTGTCTCCTTTATTTTGTTGACATCGGGGGACAGATGCACCAGTTCATCAGATTCTCTATCTCTTTGTACTGTGTCTCACCATTGATTGAGATCTGACCACAAAGATGGTGTCATCAGCAAATTGATAATCGAGTTGGAGGGGAATTTGGCCACATAGTCAAGGTGTAAAAGGCGTATAGTAAGGGGCTGAGGAGCACCTGTGTTGAGGATGATCGTGGAGGAAGTGTTGTTGTCTATCCTAATATAAAAGCAAATTACTGCGGACGCTGGAATCTGAAAGCAAAAGAGAAAACGCTGGAAAATCTCACATGTCTGTCAGCATCTGTACATAGAGAAAAGAGCTCTCGTTTCGAGTCCAGATGACCCTTTGTCCAAGCTAAGAGGCGTAGAAAGTGAGAGATATTTATACTGTAGGGTGAGGGAATGAAAGATGAGTCATAGCCGCAGAAACCAGGCGAAAAGACTGAAATAGCTGTCCACAGAGAGAATAAATGGTGTGAATGGCCAAACAGCAGAGAAGCTTTAAGCTGAGACAGATGAAGATGTTGGGGGAGAAGATGGGACAGAAGTAGAATGTAGAGAAGGGGAAGCGGGGGCGGGGGGGGGGGGGGGTGGCGCGGTGGAAGGTAAGGGAACAGGGATGAAGGAGAGGGAAAGAGTGGGGGGGGGGGAAGAAAAATAAAGAAAGACAATAAAGAAATAAAAGATAGAGAACAGTAAAAAAAATTAATTAAAATGAATGAAAACAAAGGGGGGGCAAGGAGCAAATCATCTGAAGATAACATTGTTGCCTGTCTTTACTGACTGCAGTCTGTGGGTTAGGAAGTCTAGGATCCAGTTGCAGAGGGAGGAGCCGAACCACAGGCTACAAAATTTGGAGATGAGTCTCGTAGGAATAATGTTGTTAAAGGCTGAGCTGTAGTCAATAAGTAAGAGTCTGACATAGGTTTCTTTGTTATCTAGATGTTACCGGGTTGAGTGTAGGGCCAGGGAGGTGGCATCTGCTGTGGACCAGTTGCGGCGACCGATGAACTGTAGTAGACCCAGGCAGCCTGGAAGGCTGGAATTGATTTGTGCCATGACTAACCTTTCAAATAATTTAATAGTGATGGATGAGAGACCACCGGATAATAGCCATTAAGGCACATTGCCTGGCCTGGTTTTGGCACTGGGATAATGGTTGTCTTCTTGAAGCAGGTGGAGACCTCAGATTGGTGTAAAGAGAGACTGAAGATGTCTGCGAATACCCCCACCCACGCAGGACCTGAGTACTGAGTACCAGACGGTACCCCATCTGGGCCAGTTGCTTTCCATAGAACCCTACAGTGCAGAAACAGGCCCTTCGGCCCATCGAGTCTGCACCGAACACAATCCCACCCAGACCCTATCCCCATATCCCTACACATTTTACCTGCTAATCCCTCTAACCTACACATCCCAGGATACTAAGGGGCAATTTTAGCATAGCCAATGAACCTAACCCGCACATCTTTGGACTCTGGGAGGAAACCGGAGCACCCGGAGAAAACCCACGCAGACACGAGGAGAATGTGCAAACTCCACACAGATTGATTTTTCCATAGATTGACTTTTGAAAAGGCTGCTCTGACGTCTGCAGCAGTGACCTCAGATACATGTTCATCTGAGGCTCACGGGACGGAGGGCATGCTCTCGCTGACCTCTTGCTCAAAATGGGTGTAGAATGTATTGAGCTCATCAGAGAAGGGTGCATTGGAGTCAGCAATTTTACCTACCTTCATCCTGCAGCCTGTTGTGTCTTGCAGACCTTGCCATAGTCGGCAGGGGTCCATGTGGCCAGTCTGAGATTCTAATTTGGTCCGTAACTGTCTTTTGGCATCTTTGATGGAGCTCCATAGATCATAACTGGCTTTCTTGTATCGGTCAGGGTCGCCTGACTGAATGCCTCAGACCTGGACTTCAGCAGGCAGTGGATGTCCCTATTCATCCATGGTCTTTGATTGAGAAACACATGGATTTGCTCCTTTGGGCATGGACATATTCCAGGAATCATAGTGGGATGAAATTAAAGAAAGTTTTAATTATCTATTTGCAGACTTCTCTACATGAAAAATAAACTAATTAATAAAAGGCCATTCAATATATTTAAAGGGAAGACGATGGTGATCGCTAGACTATTAATCCAGAAATTCAGCTAATATTCTGGGGGACTTGGGTTCAAATCCCACCTTTGCACATGATAGAATTTGAATTCAATAAAAAAAATCTGGAATTAATAATCTATTGATGACGATGAAACCATTGTTGATTGTTCGAAAAACCGACCTGGTCCCGTAATGTCCCTTAAGGAAGGAAATCTGCTGCCTTACATGGTCTGGCCTACATGTGACTTCAGACCCACAACAGTGTGGTTGACTCTCAGCTACCCTCTGAAATGGTCAAGCAAAACACTCAGTTCAAGGGCAACTAGAGATGGGCAATAAATGCTGGCCCAGCCAGCGATGTTGATGCCATAGAGTTGCAGAGGTTTACAGCATGGAAACAGCCCAACTTGTCCATGCCACCCTTTTTATTAAACCCCTAAGTTAATCCCAATTGCCTGCATTTGGCCCATATCCCTCTATACCCATCGTACCCATGTAACTGTCGAAACACTTCTTAAAAGACAAAATTATATCTGCTTCTACTACTATGTCTGGCAGCTGGTTCCAGACACTCTGAAAAAAATTGCCTCTCTGGACCTTGTATCTCTCCACTCTTACCTTAAACCTACATCCTCTAGTTTTAAACTCCCCTACCTTTGGAAAAAGATATTGACTATCTAGCTAATCTATGCCCCGGAGTATTTTATAGACCTCTATAAGGTCACCCCTCAGCGTCCTACACTCCAGCCCCAGTTTATCCAGCTGCTCCTTATAACTGAAACCATCAAATCCTGGTAGAAAATAGAAACATAGAACATAGAACATTACAGCGCAGAACAGGCCCTTCGGCCCACGATGTTGCGCCGACCAGTTACAAAACAATGACCCACTAGCCTAAACCAATCCCTTTTCATCCATAAACCTATCCACAGATCTCTTAAACGCCCCCAAACTAGGTGCATTTACAACTGCAGCTGGCAGGGCATTCCAGTCCCTCACCACCCTCTGGGTAAAGAACCTACCCCTGACATCTGTCCTATAACTACCCCCCCTTAATTTAAAATCGTGCCCCCTCGTGCTAGCTTTCTCCATCCTAGGAAAAAGGCTATCACTATCTACCCTGTCTAAACCTCTAATCATCTTATATGTTTCAATGAGATCCCCTCTTAGCCGCCTTCTTTCCAGCGAAAACAACCCCAAATCTCTCAGTCTCTCCTCATAGGATCTCCCCTCCATACCAGGCAACATCCTGGTAAACCTCCTCTGCACCCTCTCCAAAGCCTCTACATCCTTCCTGTAATGTGGGGACCAGAACTGCACACAAAACTCCAAGTGCGGCCGCACCAGAGATGTGTACAGTTGCATCATGACGCTGCGACTCCTAAATTCAATCCCCCTACCAATAAACGCCAAGACTCCGTATGCCTTCTTAACAACTTTATCTACTTGATTCCCAACTTTCAGGGATCTATGTACACATACACCTAGATCCCTCTGCTCCTCCACACTATTCAAAGTCCTCCCGTTAGCCCTATACTCAACACATCTGTTATTCCTACCGAAATGAATTACCTCACACTTTTCCACATTAAACTCCATCCGCCACTTCTCAGCCCAGCTCTGCAACCTTTCTAAGTCATCCTGCAAACTATGACACCCTTCCTCACAATCTACCACACCTCCAACTTTGGTGTCATCAGCAAACTTACTAATCCACCCAACTATACCCTCATCCAGATCATTAATAAAAATTACAAACAGCAGTGGCCCCAAAACAGATCCCTGAGGCACACCACTTGTAACCGAACTCCATGACGAATATTTCCCATCAACCACCACTCTCTGTCTCCTATCTGCTAGCCAATTCCTGATCCAATTACCTAGATCACCCCCAATCCCATACATCTGCATTTTCTGCAGAAGCCTACCATGGTGAACCTTATCAAACGCCTTGCTAAAATCCATATACACCACATCAACTGCCTTACCCCTATCCACCTCTTTGGTCACTTTCTCAAAGAACTCAATAAGGTTAGTAAGGCATGACCTACCCGCTACAAAACCAGTCTTGGGTCACTGCCACGAGGAGAGGAAAAAAGAATGTGGTGGGACAATCCCCTGGGGCTGTTCCCCTCCAAAATAGGTTTTCGGTCCTGGAGGCTACAGTTGAGGAGGGATCAACTGGGGATAGCCAAAGGGAGCAGATCTCTGGGGATGAGCCTACTGTAAAAGCTCAGGTGGTTAGGGGTAGCAAAAGATTAGGACTTGTCATTGGGGACTCCACCGTTAAAGGGACGGATAGGAGAGTCGGTAATAATGATAGGAACTCAGGGCTGGTGTGTTGCCTACCAGGGGCTGGGGTCCAGGATGTCTCAGAGAGGATATTCAAGACTCTCAGGGGTGAGGGAGATCAACCCCAAGTTATAATTCATGTGGGGACGCATGATATAGGAAGGCTAAGGGAAGAGGACATTAAGCAGAGATTCATGGAGTTGGGGTGGAAGCTAAAGGCCAAGACAGACAGAGTGGTTATCTCTGGACTCTTGCCTGTGCCACAGGATAGTTTAGAGAGGAATAGAGGGAGGGAAAGCTTGAACTCGAGGCTGAGGGGATGGTGCAGGAGAGAGGGGTTTAAGTACTTGAACAATTGGGGCTCGTTGTGGGGAAGGTGGGACCTTTATCAGAGGGATGGGATTCACCTGAACCAAAGGGGAACAAATATCCTGGGAGGTAAATTTGTTAAGGTTATGGTAGCATCCTAGTAAATCTTTTCTGCATTTTTTCTAGTTTAATAAATCCTTTCTATAATAGGGTGACCTGAACTTTACACAATACTCCAAGTGTGGCCTTACCAATGTCTTGTACAATGTCCAAGACAATGAATTAAAAATCCCTTCAAGTACTTAATTGCTTATAAAAATTGAAATGTTAAAACATTCAAGGCCAAAGTGTAGGTACTGGAAAGTGGGATTAGTACAGATTTAGTGTAGTTTTGTTAGTGCAGACTCAATGTGCTGAAAGGCTTCTTTTGTACTGTCTAACTCCACTATCTGAATTTTACTGGCCTGCTCGCCATGGGAATCGGAGCGGATAATGGGCAGAGCATGGGGTGGTATGTTGACATCAGGAGGGCTTTTACGGCTTCGGAACGAGTGAGTCATAAAATTCCACCCCTCGCCTCTAAAAACACATTTATATTCATAGCCCCATGTCAAAGACAAGTAATGCCTTTATAACTTGTCTTAGCAGTCGATCAAACTGTGTTTTCACAGCCTATCATCAGACAAGTAGTGCTAATCCTATAATAATGCTCCTTAGACTTGTGTCAACAACCAACAATTGGAGTTGCAAGTACTGATTTTTTTCAGCTGCAGGCTGGCTGTGTTTTATCTTTCAAACTTAATGAAGAAGAGATTTGAATTACTTGACAGCTTGGCAGTTTCACACACCTTACCCTCTTTTTATGCACTTTTAAGCATACAGCTGCCTCAGTGATCCGCGGATGTGTGAACACCTTGCACTCTATTCCCCTCTCCAGGCAAAAATGGTGAGTGTTGAGTTAAAGGGTTGGACTTCCAGATTCTGGGCTCTGACACCATTTTGGCTCAGGTGTGAAGTCATAGAATCCGACAGTGCAGAAGGAGGCCATTCAGCTCATCGACTCTGCACCGATCACAATCCTACTCGGGCTCCATCTCCATAGCTTCACGTATTTACCCTAGCTAGTCCCCCTGACAATAACTGGTAATTTAACATGGCCAATCCATCTGACCTGCACATTTTTGGACTGAGAGGAAATCGGAGCACCCGGACGAAACTCACCCAGACACGTGGAGAACAAGCAAACTCCGCACAATCACCCAAGCCGGGAATCGAATCTGGGCCCCTGGTGCTGTAAGGCAGCAGTGCTTAACGACTGTGCCACCTTGCTGGAATTGAGAAAGGTTTATAATGGGGTGTCCCAGGGATTGGTTTTCTTGATCTACACTAGTAATGCAGACTTGGGTATACAGAACACGATTTCAACATGAGAGGGAAAATGACACAAAATCTGGAAGTAGCGTGAGTTGCGAGCCAAATAATGTTGGACTTCGAGAGGACACAGGTTAGAGAATGGGCAGATATGTGAAAGATGAGATTTAATGCAGAGGTATGCAAAATGATTCATTTTGTTAGGAAGAAAGCAAAGAAATAATACAAAACAAAAAGTACAATTCTGAAGATGGTGCAGGATCAGAGGCACTATATACATAAAGCATTGAAGGTGGAAGTGCAGGTTGAGGAAGCTTGTAGCATTCTGAACTTTATAAATGGGGATCTTGTGTGCAAGAACAGGAGGTTATTGTGAACCTGTGAAAAAACACTGTTTGAGTCTCAATTAGAGTATTAATGTGTTCAATTCTGGACACCAGAGATTGGTGGTTTCACATGATTGGTTTCTGAGATGAGGAGCTTTACTTACGTTGATAGATTGGAGAAGGTTAGACTATTGTCCCTGGAGAAGAAAAGGTTGAGAAGCGATTTGATAGAGATGAGGGGTTTGGACAGAATAGATAGGGAGAAACTTTGACACTGTGGTGTTTGGCCCTTTAAGCGATAATCTTTGGATAAAGTCACATGACCTGGGCTGACTAATCGGGGACCAAGTTGGGATATCATTTCAACTTGTCTAGCTTGTCCCAGCAGTCAGATCGGAGAGTCATGCCTGGAAGCATTGAGTCTGCACCATCCTGTAAATAAATGTTTATAGTTTGTTCTTAACTGGTGGAGCCAAGTTATTACAGACACTTCCTCCTTTGAGCTCACCCTGTTCTATCTATCATCTCACTTAAAACCTTCTTCCTCTTTCACCCAGAGACCATGCCAAGTTTCTTACTGAGATATGTTCAGTGTTTTAGTAAAAGCACTGAGATGCTGATACTGCAGATGCTGGAAATCAGGAAATAATAAATGCTGGATCAGCTCAGCAGGCCAGGCAGCATTTGCAAAGAGGGAAACATGGATAACATTTTAATTTGATTTATTATTGTCACATGTATTAATATACAATGAAAAGTATTGTTTCTGGTGCACTATACAGACAAAGCATACCATTCATAGAGAAGGAGAAGGTAACGAGAGCGCAGAATATAGTGTTACAGTCACAGCTAGGATGTAGGGAAAGATCAACTTAATGCAAGTTAGGTCCATTCAAAAGTCTGATGGCAGCAGAGAAGAAGCTGTTCTTAAGTCAGACGGGACATGACCTCAGATTTTTTCCTAATGGAAGAAGGTGGAATAGGATATGTCTGGGGTCCTTAATTATGCTGGCTGCTTTGCTGAGATAGCTGGAAGAGATGGTGTCAAAGGATGAGAGGCTGGTTTGCGTGATGGATTGGGCTATATTCATGAGTTTTTGTAGGTTTTTGCAGTCTTGGGGAGAGTAGGAGCCATATCAAGCTGTGATACAACTAGAAAGAATGTTTTCTGTGGTGCATCAGTAAAAGGTGGTGAGAATCGTAGCTAACATGCCAAATCTCCTTAGTCTTCTGAGAAATTAGAGGGCTTTCTTAGCTATAGTGTAGGCATGGGAGGACCAGGACAGGTTGTTAGTGATCTGGACATCTAAAAACCTGAAACTTTCGACCATTTCTGTTACATCCCTTTGATGTAGACAGGGGCATGTTCTCCACTACACTTCCTGAAGTCGATGGCAATCTCCTTCGTTTTGTTGACACTGAGGGAGAGATTATTGTCGTCGCACTAGTTGACCAGATTCTCTATCTCATTCCCGTACTCTGTCTCATCATTATTTGAGATCCTACCCACTATGGTGGTGTCGTCAACAAACTTGAAAATCGAATTGGAAGAGGAATTTGGCCACACAGTCATAGGTGTATAAGGAGTATAGCAGGGGGCTGAGAACACAACATTGTGGGGTTATTTCCTCCTTGATGACGGATTCTAACATTTTACCTACAACAGACGTTAAACTAACCGGTCTATAATTCCCCGCCTTTTGCCTGCCACCCTTCTTAAACAACGGCCATTTTCCAATCTTCCGGCACTTTCCTGGAATCCAGCGATGTCTGGAAAATAACCACCAAGGCATCCACTATCACCTCCGCCATTTCTTTCAGAACCCTCGGATGCATTCCATCCGGTCCTGGGGACTTATCCACAATCAGTCCCTCCAGTCTGTCGAGCACCGCCTCTCTAGTAACAGTAATGTCATTGAAACCCTCCAGTCCTACCACCTTTCCATCTCTAACACCCGGCAAATTATTCACGTCCTCCTCCGTGAAGACCGAAACAAAAAAGTTATTCAAGACCTCAGCCATATCCCCATCCCCTACCACTAAGTCCCCCTTCTCACCCTAGCCAGCCTCTTCCTTTTTATATATTTATTAAAAACTCTTGCTATCCTTTTTTATATTAAGCGCTAGCCCAGCTTCATAGTTTCTCCTACCCTTCTTTATCAAATTCTTTGTCAATCTTTGTTGATATTTAAACCTCTCCCAATCCTCTTCTCGCCCACTACTCTTAGCTACTCTAAACGCCTCCGCTTTTAATTTAACACTTTCCTTCACCTCCTTCGTTATCCACGGCTTATTACCTCTCCACCTACGGTCCTTTTTGACCATCGGAATAAATTTCTGCTGAGCACCAAGAAAAATCTCCTTAAAGATCCTCCACTGCTCCTCAGCAGACCTACCTTCCAACGCGCTCCCCCAGTCCACATTCGCCAATTCTTCTCTCATCCTACCGTACTCCCTTCTGTTCAAACAAAGGACGCGTGTCCGGGAACCCACTTTCTCCTCCTCCATCTGCACCAGAAACTCCACCATACAATGATCACTCTCCCCAAGAGGATCCTTCACCGCAAGGTCCCTAATTCTACCCGCCTCATTACGGCTGGCCTCCACCCTCCCCATCAAATTTGGAAACACGAGGCTCATTCTTGCTTTGAGACAACAAATTATTAATAACGCTGTTAGTGGGACTGCTGGTATTGCATGTGGAGTGGTTCGATAAGCCAAGATGGAACTATGAGATTCAGGTGTCCAGGATTCCTCCTGACTTTTTCTTTAGGTCACACATAAAGGTTTGAATGGTTCATTCAGCTCACCTGTTGGATGCTGGGTGTTAAGGCACAGTCTTACCACAGTGCTTGTGGTGAAGTTCTGAAACTTAGCACTCATTATCAGACACTATGAATTCAGATATTCCGGGGATGGTAAAAACATTGGTGTAATTTCTCAACCGTAGTCTGCGATGTCAGAGACTCCACCTCAGACATTACCATCAATATTGTACAGCATCAATATTGTACAGTAAGAAGTCTTGCAACACCAGGTTAAAGTTCAACAGATTTATTAGGCTGCCAAATAAACCTGTTGGACTTTAACCTGGTCTTGTAAGACTTCTTCCTGTGCTTACCCCAGTCCAATGCTGGCATCTCCACATCATCGACATTGTACCCATGAATGGACCAACATAATCAATATGGACTCGTACCCGTGGGTTACTCAGCCACTCCCAAGGGTGCAGTGGGGCTGCAGTAGGCAACTTTTGGTGCAATTGAAATTGTTCACATTGCTTGACTAGGCTCTCAATGTCAACATCAATGCCAGACCACCAGACATAACTCATGGCGAACACTTCAGCTTCAACATACCTGGATGGGCACTGTGTTATTCAACTAGGAGTAACTCTCATCCTGGAACAGGGACTCTGGCTCCCCAAAGTGTGGTATCATCTATGCAACTTATCTTTTTGGATAAAATATAATTTCATCGCTTCAAAAACTCTTTTTTTGTTTACTTCATTCCAATCCAATCAAGTCAAATTAAAGCCAATTCAGAGTCCCAACAAGTTGGGACGCTCCCGATCCAAGCCGACAAGAGAGGGCCCGCACCAGCCGTCCTGGGCCCGATCCAAGCTGATCGGAGCAGGCGCAGCCCCCCACCACCAAGGCTTGATCCAATCCACATCCCAGCCAAAAGGCCGAGATGCCGCCCCACAAAATTGCTTCACATGAAGCCAAATTGCAACCCAATGACTTCAACCAAGCGCAGCATGTCGACACTACACTTGATCCCAGCCAAAAGGCTGAGTCAAAAACTGGCTTATTAGCCCAATCCACTAGTACCCTGAGTCCCACTTTAGATAGCAGTGGGACCCAACTGATCCAGTACTTGACCTGTTTTTCTGAGACTGGCAATAAGTCTACGAATTTTGAACAATTTCTGTGGCACGGGGGGAGGTGCAACAGTTTCTTGCAAGGTGACTAGGTGCATCTGTATTCACTAAGTGTGTTCCAGGCTGATGTTTGAAGGTTTATTTATAGGCAGAGAGGATGAACAGCCAATTCTTGTAGACGTATTTGGTGGAAGAGCCATTTCTTCTTTAAAAAGACCGAAGAGCGGTTTGTGGTCAGAAACAATGGTAAAGTGCCCACCGTATCAATACTGATGGAATTTCTTGACATCAAAAGCTATTATAATCCTTTTTTCTCAATTTGTCATCAGTGTTTCTGGCCTCAGAGAGGGTTCTCGAGACATAGTCTATTGGCCTTTCAGATCTGTCATCCACCTCATGGGACAACACAGCACCAGTGCCATATGGAAAGGCACTGCAAGTCAACACCAATTTCTTAGACTGGTTGAAATGCAGTAACAAGTTCAAAGAATTGCTTTCTTTATTAACAGTTTCTTTTAAAACGAATGCAGGTGCTTCTTTTGCAGCATATGCTAAAGCTGGATAAAATGTGCCCATAGTAATTCACCATTCATAAAAATGATGAGCTGAGATGTTTTTTGGGGGCCAGTGCCGCCTTTATGGCTCTTACCTTGTATTGCATGGGGTGTAATCCTTCTGCATTTATGAGACAGCCCAGATAGGCTAACCTGGTGGCTTGAAAAGTACAATTATCCTGCCAGAGACAAATTCCAGCCTTTTGAAATCACTTTCTCTCTAAGTTAGCTAGGTGTTCTGTTGAGCCAATTATAAGAAGATCGTTAAGGTACACCACAACTCGTGGCAACCCTTGCAGCAGACTTTCTATTGTTTTCTGGAAAAGCTGATGACACACCAAAGGGCAGGTGCATACACTGGTGTGTTTATTGCAACTTTGGAAAGTGTTGTCGAATTCAAGTTGCCGATATGTCCAGCTTTGTTTCAGATTGACTCCAGCCAGCTTTGCATGCAGATCTTCAATCTTCAGGATTTGATACTTATCCAACTTGGCATCCTGATTAACTGTTAACTTATAGTCTTCATAAATGCGGACAGTTTAGTTTAGCTTCAACATGAAGGATATGGATGCTGCCCATTCAGAGAACTGAACTGGCTGGATAATGCCCAGTTCTACCAATCTCTTTAATTCAGTGCCCATCTTTTCTCATAAGGTATACAGTATTGGTCTTGCCCTAAAAATCGAGGAGTCACCTCTGGATTCACATAGATCTTCACCTGCAAGCTTTTTATTTTTCCAAACTTGTCACTGAAGATGCTCTCATTTTTTTCATTAGTTCGAACAGAGCTCCTTCCTGCACTTGGAAAACTTTCATCCAATTTAACTTGATTTTGTGAAGCCAATTATGATGCTTTGTCCTTCACCTGACACTATTATTATTGGGAGCTGGGCAGACTGTTGCCCGTAGCTTACAGCTACTGTTGTTATGCCCATTATTTTTGTGATTTCTCCTGTTTTTACCTTTGCTGCAATACACTTTAAATTCAGTGGCTGGGCTCTTTCTCTTAAGTACTGAAATGTATGTTGATCTGTCACAGTATCAGATGCCCTGTGTCTACGTCCATCTTTTCCACCTACTGGAGCATTACAGTAATAGAACCCTTAGAGTTCTGAAGAAGGCCATTTAGCTCATTGAACCTGCACTATCCCCATAACCTGACGTATTTACCCTGCCAATCCCCTGACACCAGTGGGCAATTTAACATGGCCAATCCGCCTAACCTGCGCATCTTTGGAGTGTAGGGGGAGACCGGATCACCAGAGGAAACCCATGCAGACACGGGGAGAACATGCAAACTCCACACAGGTAGAGACCAAGGCCGGATGTGAACCTGGGAGCTGTGAGGCAGCAATGCTAACCGCTGTGCCACCGTGCCTGGTAATGTGGCTATCTTGCCTGCTTTCATATTATACAGGGAGTGAACATTTAAATAGTTGGTGCTAGCTTCTCCCATGCTATTATACTTGTGACATCTATGTAATCCGGTACTGGGTAGACTTGTCTTGCTTTTGCAGCGATGCCTTAAAAATAATTCAACCTCTTTATAGCTGCAGGATTCAGGGGAGTGGTTACCCCCACAATGGTAACATTCTGCTTCAGTATTTGCTGATTGATTTCCTCTTCTAAACCTCCTCCTTTAATTTGTGGCTGAATTCGCTTCCTGCTTCCTTGCTACAGTTCAACAATCTCACTGAATGACTTGGAATCAGATATGCTTGTGGTTGTGAGCCTGTGAATTATATTGTAAGCCTGGGTCCCACATAAGAACATAAGAAATAGGAGCAGGAGTAGGCCATCTGGCCCTTCGAGCCTGCCCCGCCATTCAATAAGATCATGGCTGATCTGTCGTGACTCAGCTCCACCTTCCCGCCCTCTCCCCATAACCCTTAATCCCTTCTCTTATCAAAAACCCATCAACCCGTTTCTTAAAAATATTTAGCGAGGCAGCCTCCACCACTTCAACGGGCAGAGAATTCCAGAGATTCACCACCCTTTGAGTGAAGAAGTTCCTCCTCAACTCTGTTCTAAACCGCCCCCCCTTTATCTTGAGGCTGTGCCCCCTAGTCCTACTGTCTTTTTTGAGCGGGAACAGTCTCTCCACCTCTATCCTATCCATCCCATTCATCATCTTATACGTCTCAATGAGATCTCCCCTCATTCTTCTAAACTCTAACGAGTACAAGCCTAGTTTATTCAGCCTCTCCTCATAGCTCAATCCCCTCAACTCCGGTATCAGCCGAGTAAACCTCCTCTGCACTCCCTCCAGGGCCAAAACATCCTTGCGCAGGTGCGGCGCCCAAAACTGCACACAGTACTCCAGCTGCGGCCTCACCAATGCCCTATACAGCTGCAGCAAGACCTCCCTACTTTTATATTCAATCCCCTTCGCTATGAAGGCCAGCATCCCATTCGCCTTCCTGACCACCTGCTGCACCTGCAAGCTGGGTTTTTGCGACTCATGCACAAGGACCCCGAGGTCCCTCTGCGCCGTCGCCTGCTGCAGTTTTTCGTCCCGTAAGTAATAGTCCTTCCTACCATTCCTCCTACCAAAGTGGACCACCTCACACTTGCCAACATTAAATTCCATTTGCCATTTCCTGGCCCATTCGCCCAGCCTATCTAGATCCTTCTGCAGACTCTCCACACCCTCCGCACAATTTGCCTTTCCCCCAATCTTGGTGTCATCAGCAAATTTCGACACCCTGCACTCGGTTCCCTCCTCCAGATCATCTATATAAATGGTAAATAGCTGAGGCCCCAGCACCCAGGAGGATTGCCATTCTCTTGTTCTCCTCCTCCATTTCACTGGCCCGAAAGCAATAGCCCAAATGCTCTGTGTATTGTATTCTGTCCTCCATGGAGGCTTCAGAAGGATCTATCATCCAAGTAGGGACATTGTTGTCTCAGGAACTATATAGGAACATAAGAACATAAGAAATAGGAGCAGGAGTAGACCATCCAGCCCTTCGAGCCTGACCCGCCATTCAATAAGATCATGGCTGATCTGAAGTGGATCAGTTCCACTTTCCCGCTTTCTCCCCATAACCCTTAACTACCTTGTCTATCAGAAATCTATCTACCTGTTTCTTAAATATATTTAGCAAGGTAGCTTTTACCACTTTATCGAGCAGAGAATTCAAGAGATTCACCACCCTTTGAGTGAAGAAGTTCCTCCTCAACGCTGATCTAAACTGCACCCCCCCTTATCTTGAGGCTGTGTCCTCTAGTCCTGTTATCCTTTCTAAGCGGGAAGAATCTCTCTACCTCTACCCTATCCATCCCCTTCGTTATCTTATACATCTCTATAAGATCCCCCCCTCATCCTTCTAAACTCCAACAAGTACAGACCCAGTCTATTTAGTCCCTCTTCGTAGTCCAACCCCCTCATCTCCGGTATCAGCCTAGTGAACCTCCTCTGCACTCCCTCCAAGGCCAATATATTGTTCCGCAAGTGCGGCGACCAAAACTGCACACAGTACTCCAGCTACGGCCTCACCAATATCCTGTACAGTTGCAGCAAGACCTCCCTGCTTTTATATTCTATACCCCTCGGTATAAAGGCTGCCTTCTTGATCACCTGCTGCACCTGCAGACTGGGTTTTTGCGACTCATGCACAAGGACCCCCAGGTCCCTCTGCACCATAGCATGCTGCAGCTTTTCACCCTTTAAATAATGATCCCTCCTACTATTATTCCTGCCAAAGTGGATAACCTCACACTAGCTAACATTGTATTCCATCTGCCAGGTCCTCGCCCACTCGCTCTGCCTATCCGAATCTCTCTGCAGACTTTCCGCGCCTTCCGCGCAAGTTGCTTTTCCACTCGTCTTCGTGTCATCAGCAAATTTCGTCACCCTACGCTCAGCCCCCTCCTCCAGATCATGTACTGTGATATACTCACAGTTTAAGGCTTGCTTTTACCCTTGTTGTGAATGTAATAATTGTTGTTCACCAGTTAAGGGGAAGACAACAACATGTTTATTTACATGTGAAGGCTTTACAGAGACTTGCAGCCTCATAGTTGCAGTTAGATTATGAGAAGATTCTGGAACAGAAACTCAAACTGAACAAAGTGATTCGTCGCCATTGTTCATCAAGAGGATTTGAGTAAAGGGATGGGGATATTTTGCTTCAATTGTACAAGATGTTGGTGAGGCTGCACCTGGAGTATTGTGTATAGTTTTGGTATCCTTATCTGAGGAAGGATGTGCTTGCTAAAGAGGGCGTACAGTGAAGTGTTAACGAGGCTGATTTCTGGGATGGCAGACCTATCATATGAGAAGAGACTAAGTTGGTCAGGATTGTAATCACTGGAGTTTAGAAGAGAAATAGAAACATATAAAATTCTAACAGAGTTAGACAAGTGTTATGACAGAGGTTAATCCCTCTTGCCTCGTATCGGAATCTGCTTAATTATTTGGGAAGGTGTTATCTATTCTTGGTTAATATTTAGAAATTCTTTAACATAAAGGTCTAACACTCGTTTTAATTGAAGAATTAACAAGGTATTTTATTTAAATAGTCAGGAACTTTAACTAAACAAGCAACACATTAACCAAGATATAGTTCAACTGAAATTCTGTTCTGATAATACAAGGAATATTCATGCCTCAAAGCAGAAATAACAGAATTCTAGTAACTCTCAAAGAAATAATACATCAAACTTGATGGAATTCTGAAGCTTTTTGGATTTCTATAGTTGTCCACTGTCTGTAAAGCGTTGCTGGAATTTTTGTCTTTCGCTGGTACAAGGGTGAAATATTTTACGACCTATCTGAAACAGGAAGAGTTAAGAATTAACTCCTGTTAATCTAACTGCACTTTATCTGTCCATCTACAACTCCATTTTCAAGGGGCTATAAACCTGTACCCCTAGATCTCTTTGTTCTATAACTCTCCTCAACGCCCTACCGTTAACTGAGTAAGTCCAGTCCCGGTTCAATCTACCCAAATGCATCACCTCACATTTATCTAAATGAAACTCCATTTGCCATTCGTCAGCCCACTGGACTAATTGATCAAGATCCCATTGCAATCCTATATAACCTTCTTCACTGTCCACTATTCCACCAAACTTGGTGTCATCTGCAAACTTGCTAACCATGCCCCCTAAATTCTCATTCAAATATTAATATAAATGACAAATAACTATGAACCCAATGCCGATCCCTCAGGCACACTGCTGATCAGAGGCCTTCAGTTTGAAAAACAACCCTCTACAATTAGCCTCTGTTTTCTGTCATCAAGCCAATTTTATATCCAATTCTCTACCTCACCCTGGATCCATTGAGATTTAACGTTATGCAACAACCTACCATGCAGTACCTTATCAAAGGCCTCGCTGAAGTCCACGTAGACAACATCAAATGCACTGCCCTCAACTACCTTCTTGGTTACCCCTTCAAAAACTTAATCATGATTTTCGTCTCACAAAGCCATGCTGACTGCCCCTAGTCAGTCCTTGCACCTCTAAATGTCTGTAGATCCTGTCTCTCAGAATATCTTCTGACAACTTAACCACTACAGATAAGGGGAAAACCTTTTAGGAGTGAGGTGAGGAGAAATTTCTGGTGAATCTGTAGAATTCATTACCACACAAAATAGCTGAGGCCAAAATGTTGTCTGGATTTCAAGACGAATTTAGCTATAGTTTTTGGGGCTAAAAGGATCCAGGGATATGGGGAAAATTGAACTTGATGATCAGCCGTGATCGTAACAAATGGTGGAGCAGGCTCAAAGGGCTGAATGGCCTACTACTGCTTCTATTTTCTATTTATGTTTCTGTGTATATTTGAGTGTGTGTCTCTGAAGCAACGACTATGTTATTTGTTTAGCTGTCATGGAGCGGGTGCTGAATACAAGTTTACATTTCATTACAAGGATACATATCTCCACAGATGTGCAGGTTAAGTTGTTTGGTCATGCTAAATTGCGTCTTAGGGGGACTAGCAAGGCAAATAAGTAAGAACATAGAACATTACAGCACAAACAGGCCCTTCGGCCCTCGAGTTGCGCCGATCACATCAACCCCACCAATCTATAGACCTATCTATAACTCCCAATCCCATTAAACTCCATATACTCATCCAGCAGTCTTTTAAAAGACCCCAGCGAGTTCGCCTCCACCACCGATGACGGCAGCCGATTCCATTCACTCACCACCCTCTGAGTGAAAAACTTACCCCTAACATCACCTCTGTACTTCCCTCCCCGCACCTTAAATCTGTGTCCTCTCGTAGCGACCATTTCAACCCGGGGAAATAGCTTCTGAGAGTCCACCCTATCTATTCCTCTCAACATTTTATAAACCTCTATCAGGTCGCCTCTCAACCTTCGCCTCTCTAGGGAAAAGAGTCCCAGCTCCCTCAACCTATCTTCATAAGGCATGCCTCCCAGTCCAGGCAACATCCTTGTAAATCTCCTCTGCACCCTTTCAATAGCTTCTACGTCTTTCCTATAAGAGTTACAGGAATAGGGCCTAAGTGGGATTATTGTTGGTGCAGACTCAATGGGCTGAGTGGCCTTCTTCTGCACTGTCAGAATTCTATGATATGTCTGAAAGGATTGCTGTAATACAGTGTGTTTGTGAAGTGAATCCTGTGCCCCTTATGGGGAGGGCACCAGATAAATCTATATCTCTTTGTCTGTCGGGAGTGCTATTATATATGTGTGTGTGTGCCTCCAGGAGGAGTGCCAGTAACCCTTACTGAGACTTGGCTGCATTGTGGCCAAGTTTGAGAACCAAACATTTCAGGGTAATTAACTTTGAGAACCGAGGTGCAAAATGGCGAAGGAGTTGGGGTAGCTGTGATAATGTAAAATGAGATTAAGGCAGCAGGGACAAAAGATCTTAGTCCAGAAAAATCAGGATGGAGAATCATTGCGGCTGATGGAATTAAGCTGGGGCTACTTGTCAGCTGGCACAGATATGATGGTCTGAATAGTCTCCTTCTCTGCTGTAACTTTCTTCGACTCAATGATTCTCTGGAACTAAAAAATAAAGAAATAACAGAAATCATAGTTTTAGGCACAGTATGAATGAGGAAATTAGAGGAGCATCAAACATGGATAATGCTGTAGCTATGGGAACTTCATATTGACTGGGCAAATCTAATCTTTAAATGTAGCTTGAAGAACAGTACATGCTTGAGAAAGTGTTTAATAATGTGTCACAATATGTCAAGGAACCAACTTGAGAGCACACTATTTTAAATTTATATTGTGTGATGAGATAGAATTGATTAGTAATCTTAAAGTAAATGGTAATCTAGAAAAAGTGATCCTAATAATAATACAATTTTCTCTTGAGTTTGAATATGGTGAGTTAATTGTGAAACTAGATTTACCAGAATTTCCAGATGTCCTTTGGCACAGGGAATAAATATCAGGGGATGCGTGAATGGGTCAAAAAGGCCACAGGTATTCTCAAAGAAAACGGTTCCACTGTAAACAAAAGAGGTCATTAGTGACTGCAGTAAGCAGTTGGAGAGGTGGTGGAACACTGAAGTTACCAAGGAAACTGGAGTCGCAATAGAAATCCGGAGACCATTCAGCCCACTGAGTTTGCATCGACTCGCTGAAAGAGCATCTTAGCTAAACACCCCCACCCGCTTCCTTTCACTACAGGCCATCTTGGGCCAGGCGTTCCCAGATGTCAGTCTGGATATTACACTTTTTCAAGAAGGTTTTGTCCTTGAAGCTTTTGCTCTGCCCTCTTGAGATTCACTTACCATGTCAAAGCTCCAAGAAGAGAGCTTTCATTGGGAGACTCGCAACAGATATGTGGATGATGTGGTCCACCAAGTGGAGCTGATCAAGCAAACATCTCTGACTCTGCTGAGTGTTTGATGTCTGCGCGCACGTGTGTGTGTGTGTGTGTGTGTGTGTGTGTGTGTGTGTGCGTGTATGTGTGTGTGTGTGTGTGTGTGTGTGTGTGTGTGTGTGTGTGTGCCTGCCTCTCTCTCTGTGTGATGTAAATGTTGTGACTCTGGACAAGAATAAGGGCAATTGCACCAACAATTGAGGCATCTCCCTGCTGAGCATTATTGGTATTTTCCCATGTTGAGAGAAAGTTGGTGTGTTTTCTTCATTAATGTGTCGGTTTGGAGGGACCAGACAGGTTGTTGGTGATCTGGGCACCTGGAAATCTTAAGCTCTCGGCCATTTCCACTTCATCCCCATTGATGTAGACAGTTGGTTTGTCCAGGTAAGAGTAAGAGAATGTGGAACTGCAACAAACTGACTGACAGGCTACCAAGCCTGTGTCCTTAACTTACTCCTCTACAGTGGTGAGACATGGGCAACATATGCTTGGCAGGAGAAGAGCCTGAGCAGTTACCACCTTTGCTGGCTTGGATGTATCATTGGCACGTTTTTGGACAAGGTCACTGACAGAGGTCTTGGAGCATGCTAATTCCATTAGCATGCACGTCTGCTAAGCCAAGGCCATCTGCTCTGGCTTGGCCATGTTCATTGGATGGATGAAGGCCATATATCTCAAGATCTTCTGTATGGTGAAATGATCACTGGGTCATGACCTCTTGCGGGCATCCTTACCTCCACGACAGGCAAGATTATGAAGCTGGCGGATGTTGGCACTGACAGCTGGGCTATAGGCATTGATGGCTGTGATCTCTGGAGGCTGACTATGTGGAAGGGCATTGAAAGAGGTGAGCAGAAATGAAAAACTCAGCTGACTGAGAAGAGGGCCCAGAAAAAAACGGGCCAGCAAATCGTGCACCTTTCTCAGGCTACTGTTTTCCTCTGTAGCAAATACTTCAGAGACTGCCAAGATCATGTGTGGCTCTTGAGTGGCACCAGGCAATGCTTAACATGGGGCTGACCAACACACAGCAAATTGTCATCTCACAAAGAAGGTAGACATGATTAAAAAAAAAACTCAAAATAAAATATAACTTCAGAGCCGTGAGGAGTGAGTTTGTAAAGGTAGATTGGGAAATTAGATTAAAATGTCTAATGATAAATGAGCAATAGCAAACATTTAAAGAAATAATTCATAATTCTCAACTCATATATATATTTCCTTGAGGATTATATACTCTGTTGGAAAAGGGGAAATAAATAGTGCTGTATTGGGGACTGTAAATATTACAGAGGAAGGAAATGGTGCTGGAAGTCTTAAAGCGCATCAAGATAGATAAATCCCCCGGAACTGATGAAGTGTATTCCAAGTCATTGTGGGAGGCTAGGGAGGAAATTGCGGGTCCCCTAACAGAGATATTTGGATCGTCGATAGTCACGGATGAGGTGCCTGAAGATTTGGAGGGTGGCAAATGTTGTGCCTTTGTTTAAAAAGGGCTGCAGGGAAAAGCCTGGGAACTACAGGCCAGTGAGCCTCACATCTGTGGTGGGTAAATTGTTGGAAGGTATTTTGAGAGACAGGATTGACAGAGATGTGAGGATTGATTAGGGATAGTCAGCATGTCTTTGTGAGTGGGAAATCATAGCCGTGACTCTCCCTTCCGCGTGTGCTGCTTTTCTAGACGGTCTGGTCGGGAGCTGCGTGTCTGCGGCCTTGAACAGGGATTTGCGCATGTGTGGGGGATGCACGCACATCTCCCAGAGCTGACGACCAGTTGCTGGACAGACTACACTGGAAACCAGCAGGAAGGCAGGTAAGTAATTTAAATCATTTTAAAATCTAATTTAAATATGTAGATTTGCTAATTATCAGGACATTTCAAGTTCCGATTGAATCTCCCAACCCGCCAGGAGTAGTCATTCAGGCAGGATTCAGACTAGATCCCCATGTTCAGGGAGTTAGTGGGACCATGCTGGAATGAAGAGGGGCAATTGAGAACCTCCCACTGCCCCCTCCCCGGGGTCGGGGGTTGGTGTACCATGGATATGGGGACCCTGCCAGTGCCAGCCTGTGGGGCACCTTGGCACTGCCCATTGGGGAGTGGTCTGCCAGGCCGGTGGGGGAGAGCTGCTTCCAGGGAAGTGTTGGGATCGCTACTGGTGGGGGTTGGGGCCTGAGCATTGGGCGCTCCGGGACAAGAGGGGTGGGGGGGAGGTGTCAGGGCTAGCCCGGGAATTGTTGTGGGGGGCCGCGACCGGGCCATGGAGAGGGGGTGTGGCTGGAGGGGTAGCACTATGGGTGGTCCCGGGCTGGCCAGCGATTGGGCTTAGGGGTTGGGAGATCATGCTTCAGCTGTATAAGACCCTGGTCAGATCCCACTTGGGATACTGTGCTCAGTTCTGGTCGCCTCATTACGGGAAGGATGTGGAAGCCATTGAAAGGGTGCAGAGGAGATTTACAAGGATGTTGCCTGGATTGGATGGCATGCCTTATGAGGATAGGTTGAAAGAGCTCGGTCTTTTCTCCTTGGAGAGACGAAGGATGAGAAGGGGACCTGATAGATGTTTATAAGATGTTGAGAGGTATTGAATGAGTGGATTCTCAGAGGCTTTTTCCCAGGGCTGAAATGGCTGCCACAAGAGGACGCAGGTTTAAGGTGCTTGGGGAGTAGGTACAGAGGAGATGTCAGGAGTAAGCTTTTCACTCAGAGGGTGGTGGGTGAGTGGAATCGGCTGCCATTGGTGGTGGTGGAGGCAAAATCGATAGGGTCTTTTAAGAGACCTCTGGATGAGTATATGGGACCTAATAGGATTGAGGGTGATAGGTAAGCCTCATAGGTAGAGATATGATCGGCGCAACTTGTGGGCCGAATGGCCTGTTTGTGCTGTAGTTTTTCTATGTTTCTATGATTCTAAAACCTGATAGAAAACTCAAAGTATATAATGTGCCCCTTGACGTGCACCAGTTGTGTTCAAGGTGCCTTTAACTTACACTCAGCAGGTGTTGCACCTGGCAGGGGCACTGGAGGCAACTGCTGTCATGGTGGCCATAATGACCTTGGCAGTTTTCCTCTGACTCCTGAAGCCTGAGTTGTCTCTCGCTGAGAAGGAACATCTCCCTCAATGGAGGACACTCCTCACTCACCATTGGCATAGACAGTTGCAGTGGCCACTGGCAGAGGGGTGAAGGAGCTGCTACTCTTATCCAGAATGCCTTGAGAATAGTCTACAGAGACAACCGATAGCTCGTCCACCAGCATTAGGTGCGCATGCTCACCATTGATGGATGGGCACTTGGCAGAAAGATGCAGTGGCTCGTCCATCTCTCCCACTGGCAGTGACCTACAGAAGTTATGGCTGGTGCCCTGGTTTGTGGGTCTGAGCATGACCCCTGGAATGTCCCAGAAGCTGCCCCTCCACAAGAATCACCACTTCTTCAGTGGAGGAGGAAGTACTCAATGTCAATGTCGTGCTCATTGTTCTACATGGACCCCTCAACGCCATGGCAAACAGACTCTCAGGAATCTCAAGAGATTTTTTTATTTTTATTTTTATTATTGTCTTTGTCATTTTTGCTGAGAACTTTCTTAAGAATGTGGAATAAAAACATGAAAGTTGTAATCTTCAGTAGATATTACATGCCAGAGTTTACCTCCTCTTTAAATTGAAGATCATTTCTTTCAAACTAAAAAATACCACCTCTGAGATACCACCTCTGTTTCATGGTTTAAAATACTTCCAATTAAAATTTGTGTGTTCTGAATTCTAAATTTACAACACCAAGGTCCTTAATTTTACTTGCCCTAACAAAGAATGAATAACTACTGTGTATAAATCAAGTGGAATTTAGGAAACAAGATTTTACATGTACTTAACACAAAGTAGTGAAGACAATTCTCTGCCTGATCTCCCTGTGCATTCTGCTAAATGTACAACATTTGCCACCTGATGGATGTCACTAGAGGGGCATCATCCGCCTCTGACTGGGTCTGGCCTCCAGCAGTGCTCCCGCTGCCCTGGGACCTTCCCGTCTCTGCCACCTCCTCATACAAGTGCCATCACTACTGTGCACTACCCAGGGAAAAGATGACTGAATACTTCTTGTGCTGGTGTCCAGTAACAAAAGATGTAACAGGTGCAGATGTGATGTCCTCTGCCTGGTGTGGCTGGCACATTTGTGGAAGGAAGACAACATCAGTGAATTCAATAGTGAAATCCTAAAAGCTTAATATAGGGAGTTAGGAGGCAAGTTGAAAAGTTGGACCTCAAAGGCAGTCACGTCAGGATTACTATCAGTCCCACGTGCTAGTCACAGCAGAAATACCAGGATATGTATGATAAATACATGGCTGGAAAGATGGTGGAAGGGGAAGGGTTTTAGATTCCTGCGACATTGGGACTGGTTCGGGGGAGGTGGGACCAATACAAACTGGATGGGTTACCCTAGGCTGGACCAGGAGAGAGCCAAAGAACAACAAAAATTACAACATAGGAACAGGCCCTTTGCCCCTCGAAGTCTGCACCCACCATGCTGCCTGAGTGAACTAAACCCCTCTCCCCTTCTGGGGACTGTATCCCTCTATTTCCATCCTATTCATGTATTTGCCTGCACAGTCCTTAAAAATCTGTTCCTACTACGTCTCCCGCAGCGAGTTCCAGGCTTTGGAATAAAATTAATGATTTAACAGTGCAAAAGGTTATGATTTGGTAGCAGTTGCTGAGTGCTGAGACCTAAAACCTGGTCACATGGAGAGCAGATCTAGGAATTGAATATCCAAGTCTATTCAGTATTTCAAGTCTATTCAATAGAAAGAAAAAAGGGGGTGCTGTAGCTTTGGTGAAGGAAGGGATCAGTGCTGTAGTGAGGAATTATATAAGCATTGGAATCATCCCTACAGTGCAGAAGGAAGTCATTCGGATATCAGGTCTGCTCTGACTCTTCAAAGAGCATCTTACCCAGGTCCAACCTCCTGCCCTATCTTTTTACCATGAATAATCCATCTAATGTACGCATTGTTGGATTGTGGGACGAAACCAGAGCACCTGGCAAAAACCCATGCAGACACAAGGTGAACATGCAAATTCCACATAGACAGTTACCCAAGTGCAGGATCAAACCTGGGGTCTCTGGCGTTGTGAGGCAGCTGTGTGAACCACTGTACCATCATGCCACCAAGATGTGAATCAGTGGATAGAAGAAAGAAATAGCAAAGGAAGGAATTCCATGGGAGGAGTAATCTATATGTCCCCAAGCAGTATTTCTGCAGTGGGGCACAGTATAAACAGGGAATACTAGGGGCATGTTAGAAAGATATCGCAATAATCATTTTAATATGAACAGACTGGACTATTCAAATTGGCAAGGGTAACCCTGAGGAAGTGTTCAGAGTGTTAGAGTTTTTTTCTTGGAATAACATGTTGTGGAATCAACCAAGGAGCAAACTATTCTGGATTTGGTGTTGTATAATAGAACATAGAACATTACAGCGCAGAACAGGCCCTTCGGCCCACGATGTTGCGCCGACCAGTTACAAAAACAATGACCCACTAGCCTATACCAATCCCTTTTCATCCATAAACCTATCTACAGATCTCTTAAACGCCCCCAAACTAGGCGCATTTACAACTGCAGCAGGCAGGGCATTCCAATCCCTCACCACCCTCTGGGTAAAGAACCTACCCCTGACATCCGTCCTGTAGCTACCATTTAAAGCCATGCCCCCTCGTGCTAGCTTTCTCCATCTGAGGAAAAAGGCTATCACTGTCCACCCTATCTAAACCTCTAATCATCTTATATGTTTCAATAAGATCCCCTCTTAGCCGCCTTCTTTCCAACGAAAACAACCCCAAATCCCTCAGTCTCTCCTCATAGGACCTCCCCACCAAGCCAGGCAACATCCTAGTAAACCTCCTCTGCACCCTCTCCAAAGCCTCCACATCCTTCCTGTAATGTGGGGACCAGAACTGCACACAGTACTCCAAGTGCGGCCGTATCAGAGTAGTGTACAGTTGCAACATGACGCTGCGACTCTTAAATTCAGTCCCCCTACCAATAAACGCCAAGACACCGTACGCCTTCTTAACAACCTTATCTACTTGATTCCCAACTTTCAGGGATCTATGTACACATACACCTAGATCCCTCTGTTCATCCACACTATTCAAAGTCCTCCCGTTAGCCCTATACTCGACACATCTGTTGCTCCTACCGAAGTGAATTACCTCACACTTCTCCGCATTAAATTCCATCCGCCACCTCTCGGCCCAGCTCTGCAACCTATCTAAGTCTCCCTGCAGACTATGACACCCTTCCTCACAATCTACCACACCTCCGACTTTGGTGTCATCAGCAAATTTACTAATCCACCCAACTATACCCTCATCCAGATCATTAATAAAGATCACAAACAGCAGTGGCCCCAAAACAGATCCCTGAGGCACACCACTCGTAACTGAACTCCATGATGAATATTTACCATCAACCACCACCCTCTGTCTCCTATCTGATAGCCAATTTCTGATCCAATTTCCTAGATTACCCACAATCCCATGAGCAGGAATTAATGTGCTCATAGTTAAGGATCCTGTTGGGAAGAGTGATCATAGCATGATGGAGTTCAGAAGTCAATTTAAAGGTGAGAAACTGGAGAACACTCAGATTCTGGAGTTAATCAATGGTAATTATTTAGGCACAAGGACAGATTTGGCCCTAATAGACTGGGTAGGAAGGCCAAAATGTCAGACAGTTGATGAGCAGTGGCAGTTTTATAAGGAGATATTTAATTCCTCTCAACTAAAATAAATCCCAGAGAGGAGGAAAGATTGTCAGAGGGGAAAAAATATCCACAGTGAACATAAAGACAAAAACTAAAGCATACCATCTGATAGGCTGGAAGATTGGGAAACTTTTAAATATGAACAAAGGGTTATGAAAGAAAGTAATGAAAAGAGCAAAGGTAAATTATGAAATAGGACTAGCATAAAATATAAAAAAAAGCAAAAGCCTCCATTAATATATAAAGGGAAGAGATTAGCTAAGGTGAGTGTTGGTCCCTTGGAGGATGAGACTAGGAAGTTAATAGGTGGAACGCAGGATTGAAAGAGATGGTAAATCAACATTTTGCCTCAGTTTTCACGGTGGAGGATCCTAGCATTATCCCAATCGTAACAGGAAATGTAGAGGTGATAGAACGGGGTGAACTTTGAACAATCAACATCAATAGGGCAATAGTGCTCAACAAACTATTGGGGTTGAAGGCAGAAAAGTCCCCAGGGCCTGATGGCCTTTAAGAGAAGTGAGAACGGAGATAATGGATCAATTGATTATAATATTCCAAAATTCCCTGGATCGGAAAATTGTTAATATAACGCCCTTGTTCAAAAAGAGAGGGAGGCAGAAAGTAGAAGACCAAAGAAAATTACAGCATAGGAACTGGCCCTGCGGCCGACCGAGCATGCTGCCCGATTGAACGAAAACCCCCTATTCTCCAGTGGTCATATCCATCCATTCCTATCCTATTCATGTATTTGTCAAGACGCCCCTTAAAAGTCACTATTGTATCTGCTTACACTACCTCCCCTTGGCAGCGAATTCCAGGCACCCACCACCCTCTGTATAAAAAACTTGTACATCTCCTTTAAACTTTGCCCCTCGCAGCTTAAAGCTATGGCCCTAATTATTGACTCTTCCACCCTGGGAAAAAGCTTCTGACTATTCACTCTGTCAATGCCCCTGATAATCTTGTAGACTTCTATCAACTCCATCGTTCCAGTGAGAACAAGCCAAGTTTCTCCAACTTCTCCTCATAACTAATGCCCTCCGTACTAGACAACATCCTGGTAAATCTTTTTGTACTCTCTGCAAAGCCTCCTGGTAGTGTGGTGACCAGAATTGAACACTATATTCCAAGTGTGACCTAACTAAGGTTCTATAAAGCTGCAACATGACTTGCCAATTTTTAAACTCAATGTCCTAGCCGATGAAGGCAAGAATGTCATATGCCTTCTTGACTACCCTTTCCACCCCCGTTGCCACTTTGTAAACTGTGTGCCTGTACACCCAGATCCCTCTGCCTCTCAAGACTCTCAAGGGTTCTGCCATTTACTGTGTATTTCCCATCTGTATTAGTCCTTCCAAAATGAAATGCATCACATTTGTCGTGATTAAACTCCATCTGCCATTTCTCTGCCCAAGACTCCAACTGATCTATATCCTCTGATGGTCCTCATCACTATTTGTAATTCCAACAAGCAAACTTATTAATCAAACGAGTTGCATTTTCCTCAATCATTTATATATAATATAAACAGCAAAGGACCGTGAGGAACGCCACTTGTCACAGGCCTCCAATCAGAAAGGTACCCTTCCATTGCTACCCTCAGTTTTCTATAACTGGCTCAGTTCTGTGTCCATCTTGCCAGCTCACCTCTGATTCCATACGACTTCACCTTCTGTACCAGACTTTGTCAAAGGCCTGACTGAAGTCCATGTAAACAACATCCACTGCCTACCCTCAGCAATCATCTTTGTCACTTCCTCAAAAATCTCGATCAAGTTAGCGAGACGCAATCTTTCCTTGACAAAACCATGTTGCCTCTCGCTAATACATCAACTTATTTCCAAGTGGGACTAAATTCTGTCTTGAAGAATCCTCTCCAATAATTTCCCTACCACCAGTCTGTAATTACCTGGATTATCCTTGCTACCTTTTTAAACAAACGATCAACATTGGCTATTCTCTAATCTTTTGGAACCTCCCCTGCAACTAGGATTTCTCTCAAAGCCCCAGTAATTTCCTCCCTTGTCTCTCTCAGTATTCTGGGATATACCCCATCAGGACCTGCGGACTTGTTTACATAAAACATAGAAAAACTACAGCACAAACAGGCCCTTCGGCCCACAAGTTGCGCCAATCATATCTCTACCTACTAGGCTTATGGATAACCCTCAATCCTATTAAGTCACATGTACTCATCCAGAAGTCTCTTAAAAGACCCCAACGAGTTTGCCTCCACCACCACCGACGGCAGCTGATTCCACTCACCCATCACCCACTGAGTGAAAAACTTACCCCTGATATCTCCTCTGTACCTACTCCCCGTCACCTTAAACCTGTGTCTTCTCATAGCTTACTTTAATGTTTCTCGAGAACTCCAATATCTTCTCCTTTCTGATCTCATCATGACTCGAACTATCTACACATCCTTTCCCAGATTCATCATCCAACATGCCCTTCTCTTTGGTGAATACTGATGCAAAGTACTCATTTAATACCTCCCTCAATTCCTCTAGCCCCACACATAGATTCCCTCCCCTGTCCTTGAGTAGGCCAACTCTCTCCCTGCCTACCTCTTGCTCTTTATATGTATAAAAAGCTTTGGGACTTTCCTTAATCCTGCACGGCACGGTAGCACAGTGGTTAGCACTGCTGCTTCACAGCTCCAGGGTCCTGGGTTCGATTCCCGGCTCGGGTCACTGCCTGTGTGGAGTTTGCACATTCTCCTCGTGTCTGCGTGGGTTTTCTCCGGGTGCTCCGGTTTCCTCCCACAGTCCAAAGATGTGCGGGTTAGGTTCATTGGCTATGCTAAAATTGCCCCTAAGTGTCCTGGGATGTGTAGGTTAGAGGGATTAGCAGGTAAATGTGTAGGGATATGGGGATAGGGTCTGGGTGGGATTGTGTTCGGTGCAGACTCGATGGGCCGAAGGGCCTGTTTCTGCACTGTAGGGTTCTATGCTGGTTCTATGCTGGTTCTATGCTGCTGGCCAATGATTTCTTGTGACCCCTTTCAGCTCTCCTTACTCCTTGCTTGAGTTTCTTTTTACCTTCCTTATATTCCACATTTCCTTTGTGTGTTCCCAGTCTCCTAGCCTTGACAAATGCTTCTTTTTCCTCTTTTACTAGGCTCACAATATCTTTCGTTATCCAAGGTTCCCGAAACTTATACTTATCCTTCATCCTTACAGGAATGTGCCAGACTTGAATCTCTATCAACTTATACTTGAAAGCCAGATGTTGATTTGTCCTCAAACATCTGCCACCAACCTACATTCTTCAGTTCCTGCCAAATATTGTTGTAATTAGCCTCCCCTCAATTTAGCATCTTAACTTGAGGTCTGCACTTATCTTTATCCATTAGTATCTTAATGCTAACTAAATTGTGGTCACTACATCGACCACATGGCCGGACTTATTTCCCGATACCAGGTCCAGTGTGGCCTCTTCCCTAGTTGAACTATCTACATACTGTTTCAAGAAGCCTTCTAGAATGCCCCTTACAAACTCTGCCCCATCAAAGCTCCCAGCACTGAGTGCCAATCAACATAGGGAAGTTAAAAATCTCCCACCACCGCAACCCTGTTACTTCTACGCCTTGCCAAAATCTGTCTATATACCTGTTCCTCTATCTCTCTCTGGCTGATGGGAAGCCTATAGTAAATCCCCAACATTGTGAGTACACCCTTCCTATTCCTGAGCTCGACTCGTATTGCCTCATTGTATGAGACTTCCGAGAGGTCCTCCCACACTACGGCTGTGATATTCTCCTAAACCAGTAGTGCAACCACCCCCCCCCATCCCTTTTACATCCCCCTCCATCCCATTTGATACATCTGTATCCTGGAACATTAAGCCGCTAATCCTGTCCTTCCCTTAACCATGTCTCTGCAGGTCAAAGGTCCAAGTACTAATCCAAGCTCTAAGATCACCTGCCTTACCTGTTACACTTTGAAACCAATGCACATCAATCCACCAAACCCTCTTTGATTAGTAACCACACCTTGCCTGCTCTTCCTTGGAGTCTTAGTGGCCCTGGCTATACTCTCCAGTTCCCCTTCAGTTAATTCACCTTTGCTTTGGCTCCTACCCACTTGCCAAATCTTCACATGTGACACTAGCAAACCTCCCAGCCAGAACATTTATGCCCCTCCAGTTTAGTTGCAACCCATCCTTCGTGTATAGGTCCCACCTGCCATGGAAGAGATCCCAATGGTCCAGATATCTGAAACCCTCCCTCCTGCACAAGCTGTTGAGCTATACTGTCTTCCTATTTATAGCCTCACTGGCACATGGCAGAGGGACTAATCCTGAGATTACAACCCTGGAGCCTTTTAAGCCTTTTAACTTTCTACCTAACTCCCGAAACTTCCTAAACTGCTGCTGCAGGACCTTGTCACTCTTCTTACCTACAATATTAGTACCAATATGTGCCATGACCTCTGGCTGTTCACCCTTCAGAATGCTTTCTGCCCATTCAGAGACATCCTGGACCCTGGCATCAGGGAGGTAACCTACCATCCTGGAATCTCTTACACGTCCATAGAAATGCCTAACTAGAGTCCCCTACAACTATTGCCCAAGTGCTCTTTGTCCCTCCCTGCTTAACAACAGAGCCAGCCATGATGCCAAACTCTGGCTGCTGTTATCCCCTGATAGGCCATTCCCCCCCCGCAACAATATCCAAAACGGTGTATTTGTTAGAGAGGGGGACAACCACAGGGGATTCCTGCACTGACTGCCTGCCCCTTCTAGCGGTCACTCTTCTATCTACCTGCACCTTGGGTGGAACTCCAGTCTATGATGCTTTCTGCTGCCTTCATGCCCCTAAGTACATCCAGCTGCTGCTCCAACCTATCCATGTGGTCTGGAAGGAGCTGCAATTGGGTGCGCTTCCTGCAGATGTTGTCGTCCAAGACGCTGGAAGCATCGCTAAATTGATTCCAGGAATGGGGGGGGCGGGGTTTGCGTTATAAGAACATAAGAAATAGGAGCAGGAGTAGGCCATCTAGCCCTTCGAGCCTGCCCTGCCATTCAATAAGATCATGGCTGATCTGTCGTGGCTCAGTTCCACCTTCCCGCCCTCTCCCCATAACCCTTAATCCCTTCTCTTATCAAAAACCCATCAACCCGCGTCTTAAAAATATTTAGTGAGGTAGCCTCCACCACTTCAACGGGCAGAGAATTCCAGAGATTCACCACCCTTTGAGTGAAGAAATTCTTCCTCAACTCCGTTCTAAACCGCTCCCCCTTTATCTTGAGGCTGTGCCCCCTAGTCCTACTGTCCTTTCTGAGTGGGAAGAGTCTCTCCACCTCTATCCTATCCATCCCATTCATCATCTTATATGTCTCAATGAGATCTCCCCTCATTCTTCTAAACTCTAAAGAGTACAAGCTTAGTTTATTCAGCCTCTCCTCATAGCTCAACCCCCTCAACTCTGGTATCAGCCTAGTAAACCTCCTCTGCACTCCCTCCATGAAGAGAGATTGAAAGGTTCAGGCCTATATTCGTAGAATCATAGAACCCTACAGTGCAAAAAGAGTCCCTTCGCCCATTGAGTCTGCACTGACCACAATCCCACCCAGGCCCTACCCCCACATCCCTACATATTTTACCCACTAATCTAAGCATCCCAGAATACTAAGCAGCAATTTTGATATGGCCAATCAACCTAACCTGCACATCTTTGGACTGTGGGAGGAAACCGGAGCACCTGGAGGAAACCCATGCAGACACATGCAAACTCCACACCGACAGTGACTCAAGCCAGGAATCGAACCTAGGTCTCTGGAGCTGTGAAGCAGCAGTGCTAACCACTGTGCTACTGTGCCGCCAGTATATCCTCTAGAATATTCTCTACAGAACACAGAACATAGAACACTACAGCACAATATTCACTAGATTTATATTCTCAAATTCAGAAGAATGAGAGGAGGTTTGATTGAGTTATATAAAACGATAAAAGGTATTGAGAGGGTAGATGATGTTTCCTCTTTTGGGGTAATCTAGAACAAGAAGTTATTGTTTTAGGATAAAGAGTAGCCAATTTAAGATAGAGGTGAGGAAAAATTACTTCTTTCAAAAAGTCGAGAGTCTGTGGAATTTGAGACAGAACTGTATGGTGCGATATTGAGCAAGTACCAGGTGGAGGCAAACATTTTAAATTAATAATGGGTTGAAGGGTTATGAGTAGCAGACAGGAAAATAGAATTGAGGCTCAGACAAAGAGCAAATAACAAAGTGCAGCACAGTAACAGGCCTTTTAGCCCTCCAAGCTCTGCTGATCATGATGCCCTAACAAAAAATAATTCTGCTCTCACTCGGTCCGTATCCCTCTATTCCCTCCCTATCCACGTACCCATCCAGATGCGTCTTAAATATTGTTAATGTACCTGCTTCCACCATCACCTCTGGCAGCACATTCCAGGCACCCACCACTCTCTGCGTGAAAAACTTTCCCCACCCATCTCCCTTAAACTTTCCCCCTCTCACCTTGAACCTGTGCTCCCTTGTAATTGACACTTCCATCCAAGGTAAAAGTTTCTGATTATCCACTCTGTCGACGCCTGTCTACATTTTGTAGACCTCTATCAGGTCTCCCCTCAGCCTTTGTCTTTCCGGTGAAAGCAATCCTAGTCTATTCAACCTCTCCTCAAAGCCAACACCCTCGAGACCAGGTAACTTCCTGGTGAACCTTCCGTGTCTTTCTCCAAAGCTTCCACAGCCTTCTGATAGTGTGGTGACCAGAACTGCATGCAATACTCCAAACGCTGCCTAAACTAGGTTTTATGTAACTGCAACATAATTTCCCAACTCCTGTACTCAGTGCTTCAGCTGATGAAGGCAAGCATGCCTCATGCTTTCTTAATCACCTTGGTGACCTGTGTTGCCACTTTTAGGGAACTGTGGACCTGCATGCCCAGATCTCGTGGTACGTTAATGTTCCAAAGGGTTCTGTCATTTACAGAACAGAAGAAATGGCGGAGGTGCTAAATGAGTACTTTGCATCAGTATTCACAGTGGAAGCTGATTTGGGAGATCTTGCTATGGACTTGCAGCAGGTGGAAAAGATTGAGTACGTGGACATTAAAGAGGAGGATGTGTTAGAACTTTTGAATTCTATCAAGGTAGATAAGTCGCCGGGACCAGATGGGATGTACCCCAGGATACTGTGGGAGGCCAGGGAAGTGATTGCAGAGCCCTTGACGATGATCTTTGCGTCGTCAATGGAGACGGGAGAGGTTCCGGAAGATTGGAGGATTGCGGATGTAGTCCCTATTTTCAAGAAAGGGAACAGAGATAGCCCGGGAAATTACCGCCCGGTGAGTCTGACCTCAGTGGTTGGTAAGCTGATGGAGAGGCTTCTGAGGGACAAGATTTACGACCATTTGGAGAGGTTTGACATGATCAGGAATAGTCAGCATGGATTTGTCAAGGGCAGGTCGTGCCTTACGAGTCTAGTTGAGTTCTTCGATAATGTGACTGAACACATTGACGAAGGAAGTGCCGTGGACGTAGTGTACATGGACTTCAGCAAGGCTTTTGATAAGGTCCCCCATGCAAGACTTCTTGAGAAGGTGAGAGGGCATGGGATCCAAGGGCCTTTGGCCTTGTGGATCCAGAACTGGCTTGCCTGCAGAAGGCAGAGAGTGGTTGTGGATGGGTCTTTTTCGGAATGGAGGTCAGTCACCAGTGGGGTGCCCCAGGGATCTGTTCTGGGACCCTTGTTGTTTGTCATTTTCATAAATGACCTGGATGAGGAAGTGGAGGGATGGGTTAGCAAGTTCGCTGATGACACGAAGGTCGGCGGTGTTGTGGATGGTCTGGAAGGATGTCAAAAGTTGCAGCAGGACATAGATAGGATGCAGGAATGGGCGGAGAAGTGGCAGATGGACTTCAACGCGGATAAATGTGTAGTAGTCCATTTCGGCAGAACCAATGGGATGAACGAGTACACTATTAAGGGCAGGGGTCTTAGTAGCGTTGAAGAGCAGAAGGATCTCGGGGTCCGGGTTCACAGGACTCTTAAATCGGCCTCGCAGGTGGAGGAGGTGGTCAAGAAGGCGTATGGTGTACTGGCCTTCATTAATCGAGGGATTGAGTTTAGGAGTCGGGAGGTAATGCTGCAACTTTACAGGACCCTTGTCAGGCCTCATTTGGAGTACTGTGCGCAGTTCTGGTCGCCTCACTTTAGGAAAGATGTAGAAGCTATTGAAAGGGTGCAGAGGAGATTTACAAGGATGTTGCCTGGACTGGGAGGCATGCCTTATGAAGATAGGTTGAGGGAGCTGGGACTCTTTTCCCTGGAGAGGCGAAGGTTGAGAGGCGACCTGATAGAAGTTTATAAAATGTTGAGAGGAATAGATAGGGTGGACTCTCAGAGGCTATTTCCCCGGGTTGAAATGGTCGCTACGAGGGGACACAGATTTAAGGTGCGGGGAGGGAGGTACAGAGGTGATGTTAGGGGTAAGTTTTTCACTCAGAGGGTGGTGAGTGATTGGAATCGGCTGCCGTCGTCGGTGGTGGAGGCGAACTCGCTGGGGTCTTTTAAAAGACTTCTGGATGAGTATATGGGGTTTAATGGGATTGGGGGTTATAGATAGGTCTATAGATTGGTGGGGTTGATGCGATCGGCGCAACTCGAGGGCCGAAGGGCCTGTTTGTGCTGTAATGTTCTATGTTCTATGTTCTATGTTCTATGTTCTATGTATAATTTGTACACAAGTTTGATCCTCCAAAATGCACAAGCTCACATTTATTTGGATTAAACTCCATCTGCCATTCCTGTGCCCAAGTCTCCAATCTATGTCTTGTTGTATCCCCAGCACTATCAGCAACTCCACCAATCTTCATCTCATCCATAAATGTAATAATCAGACCACCCACATTTTCCTCCAGTTCATTTATATATAGTACAAACAGCAGAAGTCCCAGCACTGACCCCAGCAGAACACCACTAGTTACAGATCTCCATTCTGAAAAACACTCTTCCACCTCTGCTCTGTGGGTGATTCTCCCATCCCGCTGCACTAATTTTTTGGCGCAGCGGGTCAGCAGAATCGCACATGACCGGGGGGGGGGGAGGGGGGATGCGATTTGCAGGGTTCCCGTGAGCATTCACACCCAGTGCCAGATTTCCAGCGCTGTTTGCAAAGTGGGGTAGCATTTAAATGATCATTTTAAATCGGAATGAGTTCGGTGGCAAAGTGGGGTAGCATTTAAATGATCATTTTAAATCGGAGTGAGTTCTCCGGACCCTCTAACCTCTCCCACCCTGCCAGAGCGTGTCACTCCGGCAGGGTTCGGACTAGCTCTCTACTTTCCTGGAGCTAGTGGCCTGACCCCATTGGAATGGGGTCACGATTGTAAATTAATCTTGATGATGTCCTCGGAGAGCTGGGCGTGATCCAGAGGATAAAACTTTATATTGCATGCAAACTGCCGCAAACCACTTTAGATTGGCTTTTTAATTTCCTGTCTCTGTAACCATGCGTCTCCTATTCTCTGTAACCCTGTAACTTCCTTTCTGGCTGATGCCCTGGTATTGGAGTTGCCTGTTTCTCTGTAACTCTGTAACTCACGCTGTTTTTTCCCTGCAATTCTCTAACTCTGTTCCTCTGTAATTGTGTAATTCCATCGCTCTGTCACTCCACAACCGCATTTAGAAACATAGAAACCAGAAGCAGAGTAGGCCAGTTGGCCCTTCATTCCTGCTCTGCCATTCATTTTGATCATATTCAATATCCTAATCCCCTATTCCCCCCATGTCCTTTAATCCCTTTAGCCCAAAGAGCTATATTTAATTTCTTCTTGAAATCAGACAACGTTTTGGCCTCAACTCCATTAGTGAATTCCACTCATTCACCACCCTCTGGGTGAAGACATTTCTCCTCACCTTAGTTCAAAAAGGTTTATCCCTTACCCTCAACCATGACCCCAAGTCTATCCAGATAATGTTCTGGAGATCTGGGTTTTAAATCTCACCACGCAAGTTGAATTCAATTAAAAATATCTGGAATTAAGAGTCTACTGATAATCATGAGACCATTGTTGATGTTTGGAAAAACCCATCTGGTTCACTAATGTCCTTTAGGGAAGGAAATCTGCTGTCCTTACCTGGCCTGGCCTACATGTGACTCCAGCAATGTGTTGACTCTCAACTGCCCTCTGAAATGGCCTAGCAAGCCTATTAATCACTACAAATCGTCAAAGAAAAGAAACCAGGCAGACTACCTGGCATTGACCTAGGCACCGGAAAAGACAACGGCAAAACAAACAGCCCTGTCGACATTGCGAAGTCCTCCTTACTAACATCTGGGGGACTAGAGCCAAAATTGGGAGAGCTGTCTCACAAACTAGCCAAAAAACAGCCTGACAGTCATTCTCCCAGAATCAGACCTAATAGACAACACCCCGGACACCATCATTACCAACCCTGGATACATCCTATCCCAAAGTGTGTGTCTTTATATGCCTCTCTCTGATCAGAACCTTGCACACACCTGACGAAGGAACACCATTTCCAAAAGCTTGTGGGATTACTATCAAATAAACTGGTTGGACTTAAACCTGGTGTTCTGAGACTTCTTATATCCTATCCCACCAGTGGGACAGACCCAGCAGAGGTGGCACAGCGCAGTGGTTTATAACTGTTGCCCTGAGAGTCCTTAACATCGACTCTAGACCCCATGAAGTCTCATGGCTTCAGGTTAAACATGGGCAGGGTTACTGGTTACCACATACCTTCCTCCTCCAGCTGATGAATCATGTTGAATAAAACTTGGAGGAAGCACTGAGGGTGGCAAGGGCACAGAATACTCTAGGTGGGAGATTTCAATGTCCACAACTAAGAATGGCTGGGCAGCAATTCTACTGATTGAGCTGGTCAGGCCTGAAAGGATATAACTGCTGGATTGGGTTTGCAGCAGGTGGCGAAAGAACCAATAAGAGGAAATAACATACTTGACCTCATCCTTATCAATCTGCCGGCTGCAGATGCATCTGTCCGTTATAGTATCGGTAAGAGTGACCACCGCACAGTCCTCATGGAGACAAAGTCCTGCCTTCACATTGAGAATGACCTCCATTGTGTTGTGTGGCACTATCAACCATGCAATGGGATAGACTTTGAACTGATCTCGCAACTCAAGACTGGACATTCATGAGGTGCTGTGGGCCATCAACAGCAGCGGAACTTACCAGGATGTTGCCTGGTATGGAGGGGAGATCCTATGAGGAGAGACTGAGAGATTTGGGGTTGTTTTCGCTGGAAAGAAGGCGGCTAAGAGGGGATCTCATTGAAACATATAAGATGATTAGAGGTTTAGACAGGGTAGATAGTGATAGCCTTTTTCCTAGGATGGAGAAATCTAGCACGAGGGGGCATGGCTTTAAATTAAGGGGGGGTAGTTATAGGACTGATGTCAGGGGTAGGTTCTTTACCCAGAGGGTGGTGAGGGATTGGAATGCCCTGCCTGCTGCAGTTGTAAATGCACCTAGTTTGGGGGCGTTTAAGAGATCTGTGGATAGGTTTATGGACGAAAAGGGATTGGTTTAGGCTAGTGGGTCATTGTTTTGTAACTGGTTGGCGCAACATCGTGGGCCGAAGGGCCTGTTCTGCGCTGTAATGTTCTATGTTCTATGTTCTAACTGTACTCCAGCACAATTTGCAATCTCATGGCCCAGCATATCCCCCAAAAACCATTACCGTCAAGCCAGGGGATCAGCTCTGGTTCAGTGGAGAGTGCAGGAGGGCATGCCAGGAGTAGCACCAGGTATACCTAAAACTGAGGTCTCAGCGTTGTGAAGCTACCAAATAGGACGACTTACATATCGAATGGAAAAAAAAACAGCAAGTGATATACAGTGCTAAGCAATCCCACGAGCAACGGGTCAGATCTTAGTTCTGCAGTCTTTCCACGTCCAGCTGTGAATGGTGGTGGACAATTAAACGATTTACTGGAGGAGGCTCCACAAATAACTTGATCCTCACTGATGGAGGAACCCAGCACATCAGTGCAAAAGATAAGGCTGAAGCATTTGCAGCAATCTTCAGCCAGAAGTTCCGAGTGGATGATCCCTCTCAGCCTCCTTCAGTGGTCACCAGCATGTCTATAAGACTTCTGGATGAGTATATGGGATTTAACGGGATTGGGAGTTATAGATAGTTCTATGGCCTGGTAGGTATGGATATGATTGGTGCAACTTGTGGGCCGAAGGGCCTGTTTGTGCTGTGGTGTTCTATGTTCTATGTCAGATGCTAGTCTTCAGCCAATTTGACTCACTCCACATGATGTTAAGAACTGATTGGAGGCACTGGATACTGCCAAGGCAATGGACCCTGATAACGTTCTAGCTATAGTACTGAAGACTTGTACTCCAGAATTTGCTGCTCCCCTAGCCAAGCTGTTCCAATACAGTTACAACACTGGCATCCACCTAATAATATGGAAAATTGCCCAGGTACGTCCTGACAAAAAGCAGGACAAATCCAACCCAGCCAATTACTGCCCAGTCCACTCGCAGTCATCAGCAAGGTGATGGAAAGGGTCATCATCAGTGGTATCAAGCAGCACCTGCTCAGCAATAACCTGCTCAGTGACACCCAGTTTGGGTTTCTCCAGGGTCACTCAGCTCCTGACCTCATTACAGCCTTGGCTCAAATATGGATGAAAGAGCCGTACACCAGAGGTGAGGTGAGAGTGACAGCCCTTGACAGCAAGGCTGCATTCAACCGTGTGTGGTATCAAGGGGCCCGAGCAAAACTGGAATCATTCTGTTGGTTGGAGATACATAGATTCATAGATGTTTATAGTATTGAAACAGCCCTTTGACTCAATTTGTCCATGCTGCCGTTTTTTTTAAACCCAAAGCAAGTTACAATTTCCTGCATTTGGCCCATTTCACCCTGTACCCATCTTACCCATGTAACTGTCTAAACACTTTTTAAAAGACTAAATTGTACCCACCTCTATTACTACATCTGGCAGTTTGTTCCAGACACTCACCACCCTCTGCGTGGATCCTTTTGTATCTCTCCCCTCTCACCTTAAACCAATGCTCTTGAGTTTTAGCCTCCCCTACCTTTGGGAAAAGATAGCTGATCAATGCCCCTCCTTATTTTATAGACCTCTAAGATCACCCCTCATCCTTCAACGCACCAGAGAAAAAAGCCCCAGTCTATCCAGCCTCTCCTTAGAACTGAAACCATCACGTCTCAGTAGCATCCTAGTAAATCTCTTCTATATTCTTTCTAGTTTAATAATATCCTTTCTAGAATAGGGTGACCAGAACTGTACACAGTATTGCAAGTGTGGCCTTACCAATGTCTTGTACAACTTCAGCAAGACGTCCCGGCTCCTGTATTCAGTGTTCTGACCAATGAAACCAAGTACGCTGAATGCCTTCTTCACCACTCTGTCCACTGATTCCACTTTCAAAAAGCTACGAACCTGTACCTCTAGATCCCTTTGTGTGTAACTCTCCCCAATGACCTACCATTAACTGAGTAAGTCCTACCCTGGTTCAATCTATCAAAATGTATCACCTCTCATTTGTCTAAATTAAATTCCGTCTGCCATTTGTCAGCCCACTGGCCCAATTAATTAAGATCCCATTGCAATCTAAGATAATCTTTTTCACTGTCCACTACGCTATCAATATTGGTGTCAACTGCAAACTTACTAACCATGCTCCCTAAATTCTCATCCAAATCATTAATATAAATGACAAATGACAATGGACTCAGCACTTATCCCTGAGACTCACTGCTGGTCACAGATCTCCAGTTTGAAAAGCAATCCTGTACAACCATCCTCTGGCTTCTGTCATCAAATAAGAAGCCTCACAACGCCAGGTTAAAGTCCAACAGGTTTATTTGGTAGCAAAAGCCACTCGCTTTTGGAGCGCTGCTCCTTTGTCAGGTAAATGTTGCCTGGACTGGGAGGCATGCCTTATGAAGATAGGTTGAGGGTGCTGGGACTCTTTTCCCTGGAGAGGCGAAAGTTGAGAGGCGACCTGATAGAAGTTTATAAAATGTTGAGAGGAATAGATAGGGTGGACTCTCAGAGGCTATTTCCCCGGGTTGAAATGGTCGCTACGAGAGGACACAGATTTAAGGTGCGGGGAGGGAAGTACAGAGGTGATGTTAGGGGTAAGTTTTTCACTCAGAGGGTAGTGAGTGATTGGAATCGGCTGCCGTCGTTGGTGGTGGAGGCGAACTCGCTGGGGTCTTTTAAAAGACTTCTGGATGAGTATTTGGGGTTTAATGGGATTGGGGGTTATAGATAGGTCTATAGATTGGTGGGGTTGATGCGATCGGCGCAACTCGAGGGCCGAAGGGCCTGTTTGTGCTGTAATGTTCTATGTTCTATGTTCTAAATGGGAGTTCTGTTCACAAACAGGGAAAAAAAAACGCAAACTCAATTTACAATATAATTGTTGGAATGCAAGTCTTTGCAGGTCATCAAGTCTTAAAGGTACAACAGTGTGAGTGGAGAGAGGGTTAAGTACAGGTTAAAGAGATGTGTTGTCTCCAGCCAGGGCAGTTAGTGAGATTTTGCAAGATCTTCACTGCACAGAACCTTCAATCAACGCTATACACTAGATACATCGATGGCATTTTCTTCCTTTGGACTTATGGTGAACAATCACTGAAACAACTATATGATGACATCAACAAGTTCCATCCCACCATCAGACTCACCATGGACTCTCTGGAATCAGTTGCATTCTTGGACACATGCAACTCCATCAAGGACAGACACCTCAGCACCTCACTGTACCGCAAGTCCACAGATAACCTCACCATGCTCCACCTCTCCAGCTTTCACCCTAAACACATTAAAGAAGCATCCCTTATGGACAGGCCCTCCATATACACAGGATCTGCTTAGATGAGGTGGTTCGCAATAGACACCTCCAGAAGCTGAAAGACGCCGTCATAAGAACAGGATATGGTGCTCGACTCATTGATCAACAGTTCCGATGTGGCACAGCAAAAAACTGCACACATCTCCTCAGAAGATAAACCCTTCGTCGTCCAACACTTCCCCGGAGCAGAGAAGCTACGACATCTTCTCCAGAGCCTTCAACATGTCATTGAAGATGAACATCTCGCCAAGGCCATCCCCACACCCCCACTTCTTGCCTTCAAACAACGGCATAATCTCAAACAGACCGTTGTCCGCAGCAAACTACCCAGCCTTCAGGAGAACACAATACCACACAACCCTGCCACAGCAACCTCTGCAAGACGTGCCGGATCATCGACATGGATACCATCATCACACGTGAGAATACCATCCACCAGGTACATGGTAAATACTCTTGCAACTCGGCCAATACACTGTGGGAAAGGATGTCGTGAGGCATGGTATACTGGGGAGACCAACAGACGTGACGACAATGGATGAATGGACACTGCTCGACAATCACCAGGAAGACTATTCTCTTCCTATTGGGGAACACTTCAGCAGTCACGGGCATTTGGCCTCTGATCTTCAGGTAAGCATTTTCCAAGGCGGTCTTCATGACACACGACAACACAGTCACTGAGCAGAGACTGATAGCCAAGTTCCGCACACATGAGGATGGCCTCAACCGGGGTCTTGGGTTCATGTCGTACTATCTGTAAGTCCCCCTTGCCTGGGCTTGTAAAATCTCACTAACTGTCCTGGCTGGAGACAATACACACCTAACCTGTGTTTAACCCTCTCATTGTCTGTACCTTTAAGACTTGATTACCTGTAAGACTCGCATTCCAACTTTTATTTTGTAAATTGAGTCTGTGTCTGGATATGCCTGTTTGTGAATAGAACTCCCACTTACCTGATGAAGGAGCAGCGCTTCGAAAGTTAATGGCTTTTGCTACCAAATAAACCTGTTGGACTTTAACCTGGTGTTGTGAGAATTCTTACTGTGTTTACCCCGTCCAACGCCGGCATCTCCACATTCTGTCATCAAGCCAAATGGATACAAAATTAGCTACCTCATCCTGGATCCCGTGAGATTTAACCTTATGCAATAACCTACCATGCTATACCTCGTCAAAGGCCTTGCTAAAGTCCATGTAGACAACATCAACTGCATTGTCCTCATCTACCTTCTTGGTTACCCCTTCAAAAAACTCAATCAAATTTGTGAGACATGATTTTCCACTCACGAAGCCATGCTGACTGTTCCTAATCAGTCCTTGCGTATCTAAATGCCTGTCAATCCTGTCTCTCAAAATACCTTCCAACAGCTTACCCAGCATTAATGTGAGGCTCACTGGCCTGTAGATCCCAGGCTTTTCCCTACAGCCATTTTTAAACAAGCGCACAATATTTGCCAAATTCCAATCTTCAGGTACCTCACCTGTGACTATCGATGATTCAAATATCTCTGTTAGGGGACCCGCAATTTCCCTTCTAGCCTCCACAATGTCTTGGGATACACTTCATCAGGTCCTGGGGATTTGTCTACTTTGATGCGCTTTAAGACTTCCACCACTTCCTCCTCTATAATATGTATGCTCCACAAGACATCACTGTTTATTTCCCCAAATTCCCTAACATTCATGCTTTTCTCAACAGTAAATACCAATGTGAAATATTCATTTCGGATCTCACCCAGCTCTTGTGTAAGAAGATGGTTGTGGTTGTGGAAAATCAGTCATCCCAATTTGAGGACATCTGTGCAAGAGATCCTCAGGGTAGTGTCCGAGGCCCAACAATCTTCAGCTGCTTCATCAATGACCTTCCCTTCGTCATGGGGTCAGAAGTGGGGATGTTCACCGATGGTTGCACAATGTTCAACACCATTCGCGATTCCTCAGATACTGAAGCAGTCCATATTCAAATGCAACAAGACCTGGACAATAGCCAGGCTTGGGCTGACAAGTGGCAGGTAACATTTGCGCCACACAAATGCCAGGCAATGACCATCACCAATAAGAGACACTCTAACCACTACCCATTGGCATTCAATGGTGTTACCATCACTGAATTCCCCAACGTCCTTGGGGTTACCATTGACCAGAAACTCAACTCAACTCACCACACAAACACACTGGCTACAAGAGCAGGTCAGAGGATAGGGATACTGTGGCGAGTAACTCATCTCCTGACTCCCCAGAACCTATCCACCATCTATAAGGCACAAGTCAGGAGTGTGATGGAATATTCCCCACTTGCCTGGATGGGTGCAGCTCCAACAACACAAGACGCTTGACACCATCCAGGACAAAACAGCCCGCTTGATTGGCACCATATCTATGAACATTCAATCTCAGGTTCAGTAGCAGCAGTGTGTACAATACAAGATGCACTGCAGCAATCTAGAAGGACAATGGCAGCAGATACGTGGGAATACCACCACCTGCAAGTTCCCCTCAAGCCACTCATCACCCTGACTTGGAAATATATAGCCATTTCTTTAGTCACCAGGTCAAAATCCTGGAATTCCTCCCTAAATCCTGGAATTCCTCCCTAATGGCATCAACCCACAGAATATGGACTGCAGCAGTTCGAGAAGGCTGCTCACCACCAGCTTCTCAAGGGCAATTAGGGATGGGCAATAAATGCTGGCCAGCCAGCGATGCCCATATCTCACAAATGAAAAAAAAAAGCTCTGGATTCCTTCACCATTGGGAATATTCTTTCTGAATGGGATACGTGCTAGGACACTTTGGGAGGCAAGGAATGCGATTGTGGAGCCTTTAGCTTTGAGCTTTGGGTCCTCACTGTCCGCGGGGATAGTGCCAGAGGACTGGAGAGTGGCGAATGTTGTTCCTCTCTTCAAGAAAGGAAATGACCCAGGTAATTATAGGCCAGTTAGTCTTACTTCGGTGGTCAGTAAATTAATGGAAAGGGTCCTGAGAGATAGGATTTATGATCATTTGGAAAGATGCAGCTTAATCTGGGATAATCAGCACGGTTTCCTGACGGGTAAGTCCTGCCTCACAAATTTGATTGCATTCTTTGAGGAGGTAACTAAGTCTGTAGACAAAGGTAGAACAGTTGATGTCGCATACGTGGATTTTAGTAAGGCGTATGATAAGATTCCCCGTAGTAGGCTCGTGAAGAAAGTAAGGAGGTGTGGGATAGAAGGAAATTTGGCCGATTAGATAAGTAACTGGCTGTCTCATAGAAGACAGAGGTGGTGATGGAGGGAAAATTTTCAAACTGGAGGCCAGCTACCAGCGGTGAACCACAGGGGTCAGTGCTGGGTCCTCTGCTATTTGTGATTTTTATCAGTGACTTGGAAGAGGGGACTGAAGGGTGGGTTAGTAAATTTGCTGACGACACCAAGATTGGTGGAGTAGTGAATGAGGTGGAGGGCTCTTGTAGGCTGTAAAGAGACATTGATAGGATGCAGAGCTGGGCTGAAAAGTGGCAGATGGTGTTTAACCCTGACAAGAGTGAAGTGATTCATTTTGGTAGGACAAACTTGAATGTGGATTACAGGGTCAATGGCAGGGTTCTGAGGAACGTGGAGAAACAAAGAGATCTTGGGGTTCATATCCATGGATCTCTGAAAGTTGCCACTCAAGTGGATTGAGCCATGAAGAAGGCTTATAGTGTGTTAGCGTTTATTAACAGGGATTTGAGTTTAAGAGTCGTGGAGTTATGCTGCAACTATACAGGACCTTGGTGAGACCACATTTGGAATATTGTGTTCAGTTCTGTTCATCTCACTATAAGAAGGATGTGGAAGCATTGGAGAGAGTGCAGAGGAGATTTACCAGGATGCTGCCTGGTTTGGCGGGTAGGTCTTATGAGGAAAGGTTGAGGGAGCTGGGCTTTTCTCTTTAGAGCGGTGGAGGATGAGAGGCGACTTAATAGAGGTTTATAAGATGATGAGGGGGATTGATAGAGTGGACGTGCAGAGACTATTTCCTTGGGTGGATATAACTGTTACTAGGGGCATAACTATAAGTTTCATGGCAGCAGATAGGAGGGATGTCCGAGGTAGATTCTTCACTCAGAGAGTGGTTGGGGTGTGGAATATACTGCTTGCTGTGATAATGAAGTCAGGCACTTTAGGAACTTTCAGGCGGTTATTGGATAGGCACATAGAGCACACCAGAATTATAAAGAGTGGAGTAGCTTGATCTTGGGTTTGGACATAGCTCAGCACAACATTGAGGGCCGTAGGGCCTGTACTGTGCTGTACTGTTCTATGTCTATGTTCGATGAATCTACCCTGTCTAACCCTGTTAGAATTTTATAAGTTTCTATGAGATCTCCTCTCACTCAATCTCTAACCGATTTAGTCTCTCCTCATATGTCAGACCTGCCATTGCAGGAATCAGCCTGGTAAACCTTTGCTGTATTCCCTTTATAGCAAGGACATCCTGCCTCAGCTGAGGACACCAAAATGGAACACAATATTCCAGATGTGGCCTCACCAACGCCCTATACAATTGCAGCAAAACATCAGTATCCTTATACTCAAATCCTTTCACTCTGAAAGGCCAACATACCTTCTTTACTGCCTGCTGTACCTGTGAGCTCACTTTCAGCGACTAATGCACGAGGACTCTTATTTACAGGGTAAATGGTAGGACTCTGAAGAGTGCAGATGAACAGAAGAATCTTGGAATACAGGTACAGAATTCCCTAAAAGTGATGTTACATGTGGATAGGGTCATAAAGCTTTTGGTGCTTTTGGTACTTTGGCCTTTTATAAATTGGAGTTTCGAGTATAAAAGTTGGAGTGTTATGGTAAGGTTATATAAGGCATTGGTGAGGCCGAATTTAAGCATTGCATACAGCTTTGGTCACCTAGTCACAGGAAGGATATTAATAAGGTTGAAAAAGTGCAGAGAAGGTTCACGAGGATATTGCTGGGACTTGAGAAGCTGAGTTACAGAGAGAGATTGAATAGGTTAGGACTTTATTCCCTGGAGCATAGAAGAATGAGGGCAGATTTGATAGAGGTGTATAAGAATTTGATGGGCATAGATAGAGTGAATGCAAGCAGGCTTTTTCCACTGAGGCTAGGAGAGAAAAAAACCAGAGGGCATGGGTTAAGGGTGAAAGGGGAAAAGGTTAAAGGGTTAGGGGGGGCTTCTTCACGCAGAGAGTGGTGGGAGTGTGGAATGAGCTGTCAGATAAACTGGTAAATGCGGGGACACTTTTAACTTTAAGAAAAACTTGGACAGGTACATGGATGAGTGGGGTGTGGAGAGATATGGTCCAAGTGCAGGTCAGTGGGACTAGGCAAAAAATGGTTTGGCACAGCCAAGAAGGGCCAAAAGGCCTGTTTCTGAGCTGTAAATTTTCTATGGTTCTATGGACTCTTTCAATTTACATCCCATTTAAGTTCTAATCTGTGTCCCTATTATTGCTGCAAAAGTGGATAACCTCACATTTATCCACATTATACTGCATCTGCCATGCATATGCCCATACACAGAAGCATCTCTGCATCCTCCTCACAGCTCACCCTCCCACCCAACTTTGTATCATCTGCAAATTTGGAGATAATACATTCAGTTCCCTGTTCTAAATCATTAATATATCATGTGAACAGTTGGGGTCTATGCACTGATCCCTGCGGAATCCCACTAGTCACTGATTGCCAATCAGGAAAAGACCTATCTATGCCACCTCTTTGCTTTCTATTTGCTAACCAGCTTCTATCCATCTCAAGACATTACCTGCAATCCTATACACTTTAACATTACATAGTAGTCTGTTATGTGAAACTTTGTTGAAAGCCTTCTAAAAGTCGAAATATACTATATCCACTGGTTCTCCTCCGTCAATTCTACTCATTACATTCTAAAAAAAATTCCAACAGATTCTTCAAGCATGATTTCCCTTTTGTAAATCCATGTCTGATAATGCCTTCCAAATGCTAAGTTATGAAATCTTTGACAATAGACTTGAGCAACTTCCCCAGCACTGATATTAGGATCACTGGTTGATAGTTTCCCATCTTCTCTCTGCCTCCTTTTTTGAACAGCAGGCCAGCAATAGCTACTCTCTAATCTGTAAGACGATTCCACAATCCAAATAATTTTAGAAAATTATCATGAATGGATCTACTATTTCCAAGGCCACTTCCTTAAGTACTCTGGAATGAAGATTATCTGGACCTGGAGATTTATCCAACTTCAATTCCCATCAATGTTCCCAAAAGTAATGATCAGTTTAAGGTTAATGATCTACTAATGCTGATTTCCTCCTTCCTCTCAGCAGCACACATTATTCATGTCTTCCTTTCTGAAGACTGAAGCTAAGTACAAATTTAGTTCCTCAGCCATTTCTCTATTCCCTGCTATGAATTCTCCAATTTCTGACTGTAAAAGGCCTACGTTCATTTTTGTCAATTTTTTTTTCTCTACATAGCTACATAAACTTTTAGTCAGTTTTTAATGTTTCCAGCTAGTTTACTTTCATAGTCAGTTTTTCCTTTAATCAATCATTTGGTCCTCTTTTGTTGAATTTTAAACTGTTCTCAATCCTCAGGCTTTCTCATTGCACAATACCTAATCCAAGATGGCATGCTGCCTTGTTGGTTACTCAACATATTGCTCCAGAAAACCATCCCGTATGCATTCCAGGAATTCCTCATCTACTGTGGCTATTTTGATTCTCCCAATCCATATGCAGATTAAAGTCACCCACGATAGCACAGTGGTTAGCACTGCTGCTTCACAACTCCAGGGACTTGGGTTCGATTCCCGGCTCGGGTCACTGCCTGTGTGGAGTTTGTACATTCTCCTCGTGTCTGTGTGGGTTTTCTCCGGGTGCTCCGGCTTCCTCCCATAGCCCAAAGATGTGAGGGTTAGGTTGATTGGCCATGCTAAAATTGCCCCTTAGTGTCCTGAGATGCGTAGGTTAGAGGGATTAGCAGGTAAATGTGTAGGGATATGGGGGTAGGCCTGGGTGGGATTGTGTTCGGTGCAGACTCTTTGGGCTGAATGGCCTCTGTACTCTTTCTGTATGATTATATGATAATCACAGATTATGTGTTCCTTTAACACATTGATCTCTGATTTCCTATCTAATGCTTTTTCTAACATTACAGTTTGGTCATATGTAGACCACCCCCACCAATGTTTCTTGCCCTTTGTTGTTTCCTAACACGATTCATAGATATTCCACATCATCCATGCTAATATCTTTCCTCAATGTCACAAATCAACAGTGCAACTCCACCATCTTCTCCTTTTCATCTGTCCTTCCTAAACACTGAATAGCCCTCAATGTGTAGTTCCCATCCTTTCTCAACTTGGAGGCATGCCTCCATAATGGCAAATATTACATACCCCTTTATGTCTATCTGTGCAACTAATTCACCCATTTTGTTTCAAATGCTCCAGGCATTCAGGTACAAAACCTTAAGGTGATCACTTTTAACATCTCTTTTCCCTTTCCTCCTTTTTTTTTTAAAACTTGGTCCTTATCTGATTCTGGCCCTTGATTTCTCTGCCTATCACTTTCCTGATTCTCTTTGCTGTCTTTTCCTCTTGTTCTCAGTTCCCCCTGCTCTGTACTCTTGCAAAGGTTCCCATTTCCCTACCATTGTGGGAGTGTACATCAGGGGACAAGGAAATGGCCGAGCAACTGAATACATACTTTGGCTCTGTCTTCACAAAAGAGGACACAAATCAAGTGCCAGAAACATTGAAGAATGTAAGACTTATTGAGAGGGAAGAACTGAGGACGATTGATATTGGTAGAGAAATGATGCTGGGAAAATTAATGGCATTGAAGTTGGATATATTCCCTGGGTTTGATAATCCACGTCTTTACTCAGAGGGTAGTAAGGGCGTGGAGTGCCCTGCCTGCAGCAGTTGTGGACTCGCCAACTTTAAGGGCGTTCAAATGGTCAGTGGATAATCATATGGATAACATTGGAATAGTTTAGGTTAGAGAGTCATTAGATTGGTTCCACTGGTCGGCGCAACATCAAGGGCCGAAGGGCCTATACTGCGCTGTAATGTTCTAGAGTGCTTAAGGAAGTGGTTGTAGAAACAGTGAATGAATTGGTGATCATCTTTTAGGATTCTGTAGACTCTGGAACAGTCTCTGCAAATTGGAGGGTAGGTGGTGTTACTTCAGTATTTAAAAAGGGACGCAGAGAGGAAACAGGTCAGTGAGCTTAACATTGGTAGTGGGGAAAATTCTTAAATCGCTTACCAAGGACTTTATAGCAGAGCATTTAGAATGCAGTCGCAGGATTAGACAGAGTCAGCACGGATTTATGAAGGGGAAATCATGCTTGATAAATCTGTTGCAATTCTTTGAAAATGTAACTAGTAGAATTGACAAGGGGAACCAGTAGATGTGGTAAATTTGGACTTTCAGAAAGCATTTGATAATGTCCCGCACAAGTGATGATTATGCAAGATTAAAGCACGTGGGATTTGGGGGAGTGTTTTGAGATGGATAGAAAACTAGTTGGCAGAGAGGAAACAGAGGAAACAAAGAATAGGAATTAATGGGCGTTTTTCAAATTGGCAGGCAGTAATTAGTGGTGTAACACAGGGATCATGCTGGGACCCCAGCTATTCGCAATTTATATTAATGATTTAGATGAAGGAACAAAATGTAACATCTCAAAGTTTGCAGATGATATCAAGTTGGGTGAAAGAGTGAATGGTGAAGAGTATGTGGAGACCCTTCAGAATGTCTGGATTGTCTGGTTGGGTGAGTGGACAGATGCAGTTTAATTTGGATAAATGTAAGGTATTCACTTTGGAAGCAAAAGCAAGGCGGCAGATTAGTACCTGAACTCTGTAACTGCATTTCTCTGCAACTCAGTAACTGCGTTTCTCTGCAACTCTAACCACGTTTCTCTGCATTCTGTAACCACGCTTCTCTGTAACTGTGTTTCTCTGCAAAACTGTAACCGCATTTTTCTGCAAACTTGTAACCATGTTACTCTGCAACTCAGTAACTGTGTTTCTCTGTAATGCAGTAACCGTGTTTCTCTGTAACTCTGTAACCATGTTTGTCTGCCACTGGGTAGCTGTGTTTCTCTGAAACTTAATAACCGCATTTCACTGCAACTCTGTAACTGCGTTTCTCTGCAACTCCATAACCACATTTCTCTGCAACTCCGTAACCACATTTCTCTGCAACTCTGTAACTGCGTTTCTCTGCAACTCCGTAACTGCGTTTCTCTGCAACTCCGTAACTGCGTTTCTCTGCAACTCTGTAACTGCGTTTCTCTGCAACTCCGGAACTGCGTTTCTCTGCAACTCCATAACCACATTTCTCTGCAACTCTGTAACTGCGTTTCTCTGCAACTCTGTAACTGCGTTTCTCTGCAACTCTGTAACTGCGTTTCTCTGCAACTCCGTAACTGCGTTTCTCTGCAACTCCGTAACTGCGTTTCTCTGCAACTCTGTAACTGTGTTTCTCTGCAACTCCGTAACCACATTTCTCTGCAACTCCGTAACTGCGTTTCTCTGCAACTCCATAACCACGTTTCTCTGCAACTCCGTAACCGCGTTTCTCTGCAACTCCGTAACCACATTTCTCTGCAACTCCGTAACCGCGTTTCTCTGCAACTCTGTAACTGTGTTTCTCTGCAACTCCGTAACTGCGTTTCTCTGCAACTCTGTAACCTCGTTTCTCTTCAGCTCCGTAACCTCGTTTCTCTGCAACTCTGTAACCTTGTTTCTCTGTAATTCTGTAACCGCATTTCTCTGCACCTCTGTAACTGCCTTTCCCCGGAGCTCTGTAACCTCATTGCTTTGCAACTCTGTAACCGCGATTTTCTGCAACTCTAACCACGTTTCTCTGCAACTTGTGTTTTTCTGCAAATCTATAACTGTGTTTCTCTGCAATTCTGTAACCGTGTTTCTGCAACTCAACAACCGCATTTTTCTGCAACTCAATAACCATGTTTCTCTGTAACTCAGCAACCGTGTTTCTCTGCAATTCAATAACTGCATTTGTCTGCAACTCTGTAACCACGTTTATCTGAAATTCTGTAACCGTGTTTCTCTGCAACTCTGTAACTGTTTCTCTGCAGTTCAATAACTGCATTCGTCTGCAACTCAATAACAGCGTTTATCTGAAATTCTGTAACCATGTTTCTCTGCAACTGTGAAACTGTGTTTCTCTGCAACTCAGTGACTGTGTTTCTCTGCAATTCTGTAACCGCGTTTCTCTGCAATTCTGTAACCGTGTTTCTGCAACTCAACAACCACATTTTTCTGCAACTCTGTAATCTGTTTCTCTGCAATTCAATAACCATGTTTCTCTGTAACTCAGCAACCGTGTTTCTCTGCAATTCAATAACTGCATTCGTCTGCAACTCTGTAACCACATTTATCTGAAATTCTGTAACCGTGTTTCTCTGCAACTCAGTAACTGTGTTTCTCTGCAACTCTGTAACCGTGATTCACTGCAACTCTGTAACCGCGTTTCTCTGCAACTCTGTAATCGCGTTTCTCTGCAACTCTGTAATCGCGTTTCTCTGCAACTCTGTAATCGCGTTTCTCTGCAACTCTGTAATCGCGTTTCTCTACAACTCTGTAACCGCGTTTCTCTGCAACCCTGTAATCGCGTTTCTCTGCAACTCTGTAATTGCGTTTCTCTGCAACTCTGTAATCGCGTTTCTCTGCAACTCTGTAATCGCATTTCTCTGCAACTCTGTAACCGTGTTTCTCTGCAACTCTGTAATCGCGTTTCTCTGCAACTCTGTAACCGTGTTTCTATGCAACTCTGTAACTGCATGTATCTGCAACTCTGTAACCGCATTTTTCTGCAACTCGAACTGCGTGTCTCTGCAACTCTGTAACCATGTTTCTCTGCAACTCAGCAAATGTGTTTCTCTGTACTCTGTAACTGCATATCTGTGCAACTCTGCAACTGAATTTCTCTGCAACTCAGTAAATATGTTTCTCTGCAACTCTGCAATTGCATTTCTCTGCAACTCAGTAAATATGTTTCTCTGTAACTCTGTAACTGCATTTCTCTGTAAATCTGCAACCGTGTTTTTCTGCAATTCCGTAACTGTATTTCTCCGCAACTCTAAACACATTTCTCTGCAACTCTGTTACCGTGTTTCTCTGCAACTCTGCAACTGCTTTTCTCTGTAACCGCGTTTCTCTGCAAGTCTGTAGCTGCATTTCTCTGCAACTCTGTAAACACATTTCTCTGCAACTGTTACCGTGTTTCTCTGCAACTCTGTACTGCGTTTCAACTCTGTAACCACATTTCTCTGCGACTCTATAACCGCATTTCTCTACAGCTCTGTAACCACGATTCTCTGCAGCTTTGTAACTGCCTTTCCCTGGATCTCTGTAACTTGATTGCTTTGCAACTCTGTAACCACATTTCTCTGCACTCTGTAACTGCACTTCACTGCAGGTCTCTTTCTGCATTTTTCTGCAACTCTGTAACTACATATCTCTACAACTCTGTAACTGTGTTTCTCTGCAATGATGTAACAACAGGTCCCTGCAACTTTGTAACAGCATTTCTCTGCAAGTTAGTAAACATGTGTCTCTGCAACTCAGTAACCGTGTTTCTTTATACGATGTAGCCGCGTTACCCTGCAGCTCCATAACCGCATTTCTCTGCAACTCTGTAACTGTGTTCCTCTGCAACTCTGTAACTGTGTTCCCCTGCAACTCTGTAACTGCCTTTCCCTGGAGCTCTGTAACCTCATTTATCTATAACTCTGTAACCGCATGTTGCTACAGCTCAGTAACTGTATTTCCCTGGAACGCTGTAGCCTCATTGCTTTGCAACTCTGTAACTTTGTTTCTCTGCAACTCGGTAACTGCGTTTCTCTGCAACTCCATAACTGTGTTTCTCTGAAACTTTGTTGCAAAGAAACACAACACGGTAAAGAAACACAGCACAGCACGGGCAGCACAGTAACATAGTGGTTAGCACTGCTGCTTCACAGCTCCAGGGACCTGGGTTCAAGTCCCAGCTTGGGTCACTGTCTGTGTGGAGTTTGCACATTCTTCTTGTGTCTGTGTGGATTTCCTCCGGGTGCTCTGGTTTCCTCCCTCAGTCCAAAATGTGCAGGTTAGGTTGATTCTCGGTGCTAAATTGCTTCTTAGTGTCCTGAGTTTGTAGGTTAGAAGAATTAGTGGGTAACATATGTAGGGATATGGGGGTAGGCCCTGGATAGGATTATGGTCAGTGCAGACTTGATGGGCTGAATGGCCCCTTTCTGTACTGTAGGGTTTCTATGATTTCTATGATTTGTAACCGCGTTTCTCTGCAACTCAATAACTGCATTTCTCTGCAACTCTGTAACCGCGTTTCTCTGCAACTCTGTAACTGCATTTTTCTGCAACTCAGTAAGAATGTTTCTCTGCAACTCTGTAACTTCACTTCTCTGCAGCTCTCGTCACATTTCTCTGCAACTCTGAAACCATGTCTCTCTGCTACTCAATAACTGCAGTTCTCTGCAACTCAATAACCACATTTCTCTGCAACTCTGTAACCGTGTTTGTCTGCAACTCTGTAACTGTGTTTCTCTGTAACTCTGTAACTGTGTTTCTCTGCAACTCTGTAACCGTGTTTCTCTGCAACTCTGTAACCGTGTTTCTTTGCAACTCTGGAACTGCGTTTCTCTACAACTCCATGACCGTGTTTCTTTGCAACCCTGGAACTGCATTTCTCTGCAACTCTGTGACTGTGTTTCTCTGCAACTGCGTTTCTCTGCAACTCTGTGACCGTGTTTCTCTGCAACTCTGGAACTGCATTTCTCTGCAACTCTGGAACCGCGTTTCTCTGCAACTCTGTGACCATGTTTCTCTGCATCTCTGGAACTGCGTTTCTCTGCAACTCTGTAACTGTATTTGTCTGCAACTCTGTAACTGTATTTGTCTGCAACTCAGTAACCGTGTTTCTTTGCAACTCAGTAATCACATTTCTCTGCGACTCAGTAACTGTGTTTCTCTGCAACTCAATAACCACATTTTTCTGCAACTCTGTAACCATGTTTCTCGGCAACTCTGTAACTGTGTTTCTCTGTAACTCTGTAACTGTGTTTCTCTGTAATTCAGTAACTGTGTTTCTCTGCAACCATGTAACTGTGTTTCACTGCAACTTAGTAACCATGTTTCTCTGTACGCTATAACCGAGCTTCCCTGCAGCTCTTTCACTGTATTTCTCTGCAACTCTAAAACTGTGTTTCTCTGCAACTCTGTAACCGTGTTTTTCTGCAATTCTGTAACTGCCTTTCTCTGCAACTCTAACCATGTTTCTCTGCATCGCTGTAACCATGATTCTCTGCATCTCTGTAACCGTGTTTCTCTGCAACTTTGTAACTGTTTCTCTGCAAATTTGTAACTGCATTTCTCTGCAACTCTGTAACGGCATTTCTCTACAACTCTGTAACTGTTTCTCTTCAACTCTCTAATCATGTTTCTCTGCAACTCTGTAACTGTGATTCCATGCAACTCTGGAACTGCATTTCCCCATAACACTAACTATGTTTCTCTGTAACTCTGTAAACATATTTCTCTGCATTCTGTAACTGCGCTTCCCTGCAGCTCTATTTCTGCATTTTTCTGCAACTCAGTAACTGTGTTTCTCTGCAACTCTGTAACTGCGTTTCTCTGCAACTCAGTAACTGTGTTCCTCTGCAACTCTGTAACTGTGTTTCTCTGCAACTCTGTAACTGTGTTTCTCTGCAACTCCGTAACCACGTTTCTCTGCAACTCTGTAACTGCGTTTCTCTGCAACTCTGTAACTGCGTTTCTCTGCAACTCTGTAACTGCGTTTTTCTGCAACTCTGTAACTGCGTTTATCTGCAACTCAGTAACTGTATTCCTCTGCAACTCTGTAACTGCGTTTCTCTGCAACTCAGTAACTGTGTTCCTCTGCAACTCTGTAACTGCGTTTCTCTGCAACTCTGTAACTGCGTTTCTCTGCAACTCTTGTAACTGCGTTTCTCCACAACTCTGTAACTGCGTTTCTCTGCAACTCTGTAACAGCATTCCTCTGCAACTCTGGAACTATGTTTCTCTGCAACTCTGGAACTGTGTTTCTCTGCAACTCCGTAACCGTGTTTCTCTGCAACTCCGTAACCGCGCTTCTCTGCAACTCCGTAACCACGTTTCTCTGCAACTCCGTAACCGCGTTTCACGGCAACTCAGTAACTGTCTTTCTCTGCAACCCTGTAACTGTGTTTCTCTGCAACTCTGTAACTGTGTTTCTCTGCAACTCTGCAAATATGTTTCTCTGCAACTCAGTAACTGTGTTTCTCTGCAACTCTGTAACTGCTTTCCTCTGCAACTCTGTAACCACGTTTCTCTGCAACTACGTAACCGCGTTTCTCTGCAACTCCGTAACCGTGTTTCTCTGCAACTCTGTAACCACGTTTCTCTGCAACTACGTAACCGCGTTTCTCTGCAACTCCGTAACCGTGTTTCTCTGCAACTCTGTAACCACGTTTCTCTGTAACTCCGTAACCGTGTTTCTCTGCAACCCTGTAACTGCGTTTCTCTGCAACTCTGCAAATATGTTTCTCTGCAACTCAGTAACTGTGTTTCTCTGCAACTCTGCAACTATGTTTATCTGCAACTCAGTAACTGTGTTTCTCTGCAACTCTGTAATCGTGTTTCTCTGCAACTCTGTAACTGTGTTTCTCTGCAACTCAGTAATTGTGTTTCTCTGCAACTCAGTAACTGTGTTTCTCGGCAACTCTGTAACTGCGTTTCTCTGCAACTCTGTAACTGTGTTTCTCTGCAACTCAGTAACTGTGTTTCTCTGCAACTCAGTAACTGTGTTTCTCTGCAACTCTGTAACTGCTTTCCTCTGCAACTCTGTAACCACGTTTCTCTGCAACTACGTAACCGCGTTTCTCTGCAACTCCGTAACCGTGTTTCTCTGCAACTCTGTAACCACGTTTCTCTGCAACTCCGTAACCGTGTTTCTCTGCAACCCTGTAACTGCGTTCCTCTGCAACTCTGCAAATATATTTCTCTGCATCTCAGTAACTGTGTTTCTCTGCAACTCAGTAACTGTGTTTCTCTGCAACTCTGTAATCGTGTTTCTCTGCAACTCTGTAACTGTGTTTCTCTGCAACTCAGTAACTGTGTTTCACTGCAACTCAGTAACTGTGTTTCTCGGCAACTCTGTAACTGCGTTTCTCTGCAACTCAGGAACTGTGTTTCTCTGCAACTCTATAACTGTGTTTCTCTGCAACTCTGTAACTGTGTTTCTCTGCAACTCAGTAACTGTGTTTGTCTGCCACTCTTGTAACTGCTTTCCTCTGCATCTCTGTAACTGAGTTTCTCTGCAACTCTGTAACTGCGTTTCTCTGCAACTCAGTAACCGTGTTTCTCTGCAACTCTTGTAACTGCTTTCCTCTGCATCTCTGTAACTGAGTTTCTCTGCAACTCTGTAACTGCGTTTCTCTGCAACTCTGTAACAGCGTTTCTCTGCAACTCTGTAACTGCGTTTCTCTGCAACTCTGTAACTGCGTTCCTCTGCAACTCTGCAACTATGTTTCTCTGCAACTCCATAACTGCGTTTCTCTGCAACTCAGTAACTGTGTTCCTCTGCAACTCTGTAATTATGTTTCTCTGCAACTCTGTAACTGTGTTTCACTGCAACTCTGGAACTGTGTTTCACTGCAACTCTGGAACTGTGTTTCTCTGCAACTCTGGAACGGCGTTTCTCTGCAACTCAGTAACTGTGTTCCTCTGCAACTCTGCAATTATGTTTCTCTGCAACTCTGGAACTGTGTTTCTCTGCAACTCAGTAACTGTGTTCCTCTGCAACTCTGCAATTATGTTTCTCTGCAACTCTGGAACTGTGTTTCACTGCAACTCTGGAACTGTCTTTCTCTGCAACTCTGGAACTGCGTTTCTCTGCAACTCAGTAACTGTGTTTCTCTGCAACTCAATAACTGTGTTTCGCTGCAACTCAGTAACTGTGTTTCTCTGCATCTCTGTAACTGAGTTTCTCTGCAACTCTGTAACTGTGTTTCTCTGCAACTCTGTAACTGTGTTTCTCTGCAACTCTGGAACTGTGTTTCTCTGCAACTCTGGAACTGTGTTTCTCTGCAACTCTGGAACTGTGTTTCTCTGCAACTCTGTAACTGTGTTTCTCTGCAACTCTGCAACTATGTTTCGCTGCAACTCTGGAACTGTGTTTCTCTGCAACTCCGTAACCGCGTTTCTCTGCAACTCCGTAACCGCGTTTCTCTGCAACTCCGTAACCGCGTTTCACTGCAACTCAGTAACTGTCTTTCTCTGCAACCCTGTAACTGTGTTTCTCTGCAACTCAGTAACTGTGTTTCTCTGCAACTCTGTAACTGCTTTCCTCTGCAACTCTGTAACCACGTTTCTCTGCAACTACGTAACCGCGTTTCTCTGCAACTCCGTAACCGTGTTTCTCTGCAACTCTGTAACCACGTTTCTCTGCAACTACGTAACCGTGTATCTCTGCAACTCCGTAACCGTTTTTCTCTGCAACTCTGTAACCACGTTTCTCTGTACCTCCGTAACCGTGTTTCTCTGCAACCCTGTAACTGCGTTCCTCTGCAACTCTGCAAATATGTTTCTCTGCATCTCAGTAACTGTGTTTCTCTGCAACTCTGCAACTATGTTTCTCTGCAACTCAGTAACTGTGTTTCACTGCAACTCTGTAATTGTGTTTCTCTGCAACTCTGTAACTGTGTTTCTCTGCAACTCAGTAACTGCGTTTCTCTGCAACGCAGTAACTGTGTTTCTCGGCAACTCTGTAACTGCGTTTCTCTGCAACTCAGTAACTGTGTTTCTCGGCAACTCTGTAACTGCGTTTCTCTGCAACTCAGGAACTGTGTTTCTCTGCAACTCTGTAACTGTGTTTCTCTGCAACTCTGTAACAGTGTTTCTCTGCAACTCAGTAACTGTGTTTCTCGGCAACTCTGTAACTGCGTTTCTCTGCAACTCAGGAACTGTGTTTCTCGGCAACTCTGTAACTGCGTTTCTCTGCAACTCAGGAACTGTGTTTCTCTGCAAGTCTGTAACTGTGTTTCTCTGCAACTCTGCAACTATGTTTCTCTACAACTCTGTAACTGTGTTTCTCGGCAACTCTGTAACTGCGTTTCTCTGCAACTCTGGAACTGTGTTTCTCTACAATTCTGTAACTGCGTTTCTCTGCAACTCAGTAACTGTCTTTCTCTGCAACTCAGTAACTGTGTTTCTCTGCAACTCAGTAACTGTGTTTCTCAGCAACTCAGTAACTGTGTTTCTCTGCAACACTGTAACTGTGTTTCTCTGCAATTCTGCAACTGTGTTTCTTTGCAACTCAGTAACTGTGTTTCTCTGCAACTCTGTAACTGTGTTTCTCTGCAACCCTGTAACTGTGTTTCTCTGCAACTCTGTAACTGTGTTTCTCTGCAACTCTGTAACTGTGTTTCTCTGCAACTCTGCAAAGATGTTTTTCTGCAACTCTGTAACTGCGTTTCTCTGCAACTCTGTAACTGTGTTCCTCTGCAACCCTGTAACTGTGATTCTCTGCAACTCTAACTGTGTTCCTCTGCAACTCTGTAACTGTGTTTCTCTGCAACTCTGTAACCACGTTTCTCTGCAACTACGTAACCGCGTTTCTCTGCAACTCCGTAACCGCGTTTCTCTGCAACTCTGTAACTGTGTTTCTCTGCAACTCAGTAACTGTGTTTCTCTGCAACTCAGTAACTGTGTTTCTCGGCAACTCTGTAACTGCATTTCTCTGCAACTCAGGAACTGTGTTTCTCGGCAACTCAGTAACTGCGTTTCTCTGCAACTCTGTAACTGTGTTCCTCTGCAACCCTGTAACTGTGATTCTCTGCAACTCTAACTGTGTTCCTCTGCAACTCTGTAACTGTGTTTCTCTGCAACTCTGCAACTATGTTTCTCTGCAACTCAGTAACTGTGTTTCTCTGCAACTCTGTAATCGTGTTTCTCTGCAACTCTGTAACTGTGTTTCTCTGCAACTCTGTAATTATGTTTCTCTGCAACTCTGGAACTGTGTTTCACTGCAACTCTGGAACTGTGTTTCTCTGCAACTCTGGAATTGCGTTTCTCTGCAACTCAGTAACTGTGTTTCTCTGCAACTCAATAACTGTGTTTCGCTGCAACTCAGTAACTGTGTTTCTCTGCAACTCTGTAACTGTGTTTCTCTGCAACTCTGCAACTGTGTTTCTCTGCAACTCTGTAACTGTGTTTCTCTGCAACTCTGTAACTGTGTTTCTCTGCAACTCTGTAACTGTGTTTCTCTGCAACTCTGTAACTGTGTTTCTCTGCAACTCTGTAACTGTGTTTCTCTGCAACTCTGTAACTGTGTTTCTCTGCAACTCTGTAACTGTGTTTCTCTGCAACTCTGGAACTGTGTTTCTCTGCAACTCTGTAACTGCGTTTCTCTGCAACTGTTGTAACTGCGTTTCTCCACAACTCTGTAACTGCGTTTCTCTGCAACTCTGTAACTGCGTTCCTCTGCAACTCTGGAACTATGTTTCTCTGCAACTCTGGAACTGTGTTTCTCTGCAACTCCGTAACCGTGTTTCTCTGCAACTCCGTAACCGCGCTTCTCTGCAACTCCGTAACCGCGTTTCTCTGCAACTCCGTAACCGCGTTTCACTGCAACTCAGTAACTGTCTTTCTCTGCAACCCTGTAACTGTGTTTCTCTGCAACTCTGCAAATATGTTTCTCTGCAACTCAGTAACTGTGTTTCTCTGCAACTCTGTAACTGCTTTCCTCTGCAACTCTGTAACCACGTTTCTCTGCAACTACGTAACCGCGTTTCTCTGCAACTCCGTAACCGTGTTTCTCTGCAACTCTGTAACCACGTTTCTCTGCAACTACGTAACCGCGTTTCTCTGCAACTCCGTAACCGTGTTTCTCTGCAACTCTGTAACCACGTTTCTCTGTAACTCCGTAACCGTGTTTCTCTGCAACCCTGTAACTGCGTTTCTCTGCAACTCTGCAAATATGTTTCTCTGCAACTCAGTAACTGTGTTTCTCTGCAACTCTGCAACTATGTTTATCTGCAACTCAGTAACTGTGTTTCTCTGCAACTCTGTAATCGTGTTTCTCTGCAACTCTGTAACTGTGTTTCTCTGCAACTCAGTAACTGTTTTTCGCTGCAAGTCTGTAACTGTGTTTCTCTGCAACTCTGCAACTATGTTTCTCTACAACTCTGTAACTGTGTTTCTCGGCAACTCTGTAACTGCGTTTCTCTGCAACTCTGGAACTGTGTTTCTCTACAATTCTGTAACTGCGTTTCTCTGCAACTCAGTAACTGTCTTTCTCTGCAACTCAGTAACTGTGTTTCTCTGCAACTCAGTAACTGTGTTTCTCAGCAACTCAGTAACTGTGTTTCTCTGCAACACTGTAACTGTGTTTCTCTGCAATTCTGCAACTGTGTTTCTTTGCAACTCAGTAACTGTGTTTCTCTGCAACTCTGTAACTGTGTTTCTCTGCAACCCTGTAACTGTGTTTCTCTGCAACTCTGTAACTGTGTTTCTCTGCAACTCTGTAACTGTGTTTCTCTGCAACTCTGCAAAGATGTTTTTCTGCAACTCTGTAACTGCGTTTCTCTGCAACTCTGTAACTGTGTTCCTCTGCAACCCTGTAACTGTGATTCTCTGCAACTCTAACTGTGTTCCTCTGCAACTCTGTAACTGTGTTTCTCTGCAACTCTGTAACCACGTTTCTCTGCAACTACGTAACCGCGTTTCTCTGCAACTCCGTAACCGCGTTTCTCTGCAACTCTGTAACTGTGTTTCTCTGCAACTCAGTAACTGTGTTTCTCTGCAACTCAGTAACTGTGTTTCTCGGCAACTCTGTAACTGCATTTCTCTGCAACTCAGGAACTGTGTTTCTCGGCAACTCAGTAACTGCGTTTCTCTGCAACTCTGTAACTGTGTTCCTCTGCAACCCTGTAACTGTGATTCTCTGCAACTCTAACTGTGTTCCTCTGCAACTCTGTAACTGTGTTTCTCTGCAACTCTGCAACTATGTTTCTCTGCAACTCAGTAACTGTGTTTCTCTGCAACTCTGTAATCGTGTTTCTCTGCAACTCTGTAACTGTGTTTCTCTGCAACTCTGTAATTATGTTTCTCTGCAACTCTGGAACTGTGTTTCACTGCAACTCTGGAACTGTGTTTCTCTGCAACTCTGGAATTGCGTTTCTCTGCAACTCAGTAACTGTGTTTCTCTGCAACTCAATAACTGTGTTTCGCTGCAACTCAGTAACTGTGTTTCTCTGCAACTCTGTAACTGTGTTTCTCTGCAACTCTGCAACTGTGTTTCTCTGCAACTCTGTAACTGTGTTTCTCTGCAACTCTGTAACTGTGTTTCTCTGCAACTCTGTAACTGTGTTTCTCTGCAACTCTGTAACTGAGTTTCTCTGCAACTCTGTAACTGTGTTTCTCTGCAACTCTGTAACTGTGTTTCTCTGCAACTCTGTAACTGTGTTTCTCTGCAACTCTGGAACTGTGTTTCTCTGCAACTCTGTAACTGCGTTTCTCTGCAACTCTTGTAACTGCGTTTCTCCACAACTCTGTAACTGCGTTTCTCTGCAACTCTGTAACTGCGTTCCTCTGCAACTCTGGAACTATGTTTCTCTGCAACTCTGGAACTGTGTTTCTCTGCAACTCCGTAACCGTGTTTCTCTGCAACTCCGTAACCGCGCTTCTCTGCAACTCCGTAACCGCGTTTCTCTGCAACTCCGTAACCGCGTTTCACTGCAACTCAGTAACTGTCTTTCTCTGCAACCCTGTAACTGTGTTTCTCTGCAACTCTGCAAATATGTTTCTCTGCAACTCAGTAACTGTGTTTCTCTGCAACTCTGTAACTGCTTTCCTCTGCAACTCTGTAACCACGTTTCTCTGCAACTACGTAACCGCGTTTCTCTGCAACTCCGTAACCGTGTTTCTCTGCAACTCTGTAACCACGTTTCTCTGCAACTACGTAACCGCGTTTCTCTGCAACTCCGTAACCGTGTTTCTCTGCAACTCTGTAACCACGTTTCTCTGTAACTCCGTAACCGTGTTTCTCTGCAACCCTGTAACTGCGTTTCTCTGCAACTCTGCAAATATGTTTCTCTGCAACTCAGTAACTGTGTTTCTCTGCAACTCTGCAACTATGTTTATCTGCAACTCAGTAACTGTGTTTCTCTGCAACTCTGTAATCGTGTTTCTCTGCAACTCTGTAACTGTGTTTCTCTGCAACTCAGTAACTGTGTTTCTCTGCAACTCAGTAACTGTGTTTCTCGGCAACTCTGTAACTGCGTTTCTCTGCAACTCTGTAACTGTGTTTCTCTGCAACTCAGTAACTGTGTTTCTCTGCAACTCAGTAACTGTGTTTCTCTGCAACTCTGTAACTGCTTTCCTCTGCAACTCTGTAACCACGTTTCTCTGCAACTACGTAACCGCGTTTCTCTGCAACTCCGTAACCGTGTTTCTCTGCAACTCTGTAACCACGTTTCTCTGCAACTCCGTAACCCTGTTTCTCTGCAACCCTGTAACTGCGTTCCTCTGCAACTCTGCAAATATATTTCTCTGCATCTCAGTAACTGTGTTTCTCTGCAACTCAGTAACTGTGTTTCTCTGCATCTCAGTAACTGTGTTTCTCTGCAACTTTGCAACTATGTTTCTCTGCAACTCAGTAACTGTGTTTCTCTGCAACTCTGTAATCGTGTTTCTCTGCAACTCTGTAACTGTGTTTCTCTGCAACTCAGTAACTGTGTTTCACTGCAACTCAGTAACTGTGTTTCTCGGCAACTCTGTAACTGCGTTTCTCTGCAACTCAGGAACTGTGTTTCTCTGCAACTCTATAACTGTGTTTCTCTGCAACTCTGTAACTGTGTTTCTCTGCAACTCAGTAACTGTGTTTGTCTGCCACTCTTGTAACTGCTTTCCTCTGCATCTCTGTAACTGAGTTTCTCTGCAACTCTGTAACTGCGTTTCTCTGCAACTCAGTAACCGTGTTTCTCTGCAACTCTTGTAACTGCTTTCCTCTGCATCTCTGTAACTGAGTTTCTCTGCAACTCTGTAACTGCGTTTCTCTGCAACTCTGTAACAGCGTTTCTCTGCAACTCTGTAACTGCGTTTCTCTGCAACTCTGTAACTGCGTTCCTCTGCAACTCTGCAAATATGTTTCTCTGCAACTCAGTAACTGTGTTTCTCTGCAACTCTGCAACTATGTTTATCTGCAACTCAGTAACTGTGTTTCTCTGCAACTCTGTAATCGTGTTTCTCTGCAACTCTGTAACTGTGTTTCTCTGCAACTCAGTAACTGTGTTTCTCTGCAACTCAGTAACTGTGTTTCTCGGCAACTCTGTAACTGCGTTTCTCTGCAACTCTGTAACTGTGTTTCTCTGCAACTCAGTAACTGTGTTTCTCTGCAACTCAGTAACTGTGTTTCTCTGCAACTCTGTAACTGCTTTCCTCTGCAACTCTGTAACCACGTTTCTCTGCAACTACGTAACCGCGTTTCTCTGCAACTCCGTAACCGTGTTTCTCTGCAACTCTGTAACCACGTTTCTCTGCAACTCCGTAACCGTGTTTCTCTGCAACCCTGTAACTGCGTTCCTCTGCAACTCTGCAAATATATTTCTCTGCATCTCAGTAACTGTGTTTCTCTGCAACTCAGTAACTGTGTTTCTCTGCAACTCTGTAATCGTGTTTCTCTGCAACTCTGTAACTGTTTTTCTCTGCAACTCAGTAACTGTGTTTCACTGCAACTCAGTAACTGTGTTTCTCGGCAACTCTGTAACTGCGTTTCTCTGCAACTCAGGAACTGTGTTTCTCTGCAACTCTATAACTGTGTTTCTCTGCAACTCTGTAACTGCGTTTCTCTGCAACTCAGGAACTGTGTTTCTCTGCAACTCTATAACTGTGTTTCTCGGCAACTCTGTAACTGCGTTTCTCTGCAACTCAGGAACTGTGTTTCTCTGCAACTCTATAACTGTGTTTCTCTGCAACTCTGTAACTGTGTTTCTCTGCAACTCAGTAACTGTGTTTGTCTGCCACTCTTGTAACTGCTTTCCTCTGCATCTCTGTAACTGAGTTTCTCTGCAACTCTGTAACTGCGTTTCTCTGCAACTCAGTAACCGTGTTTCTCTGCAACTCTTGTAACTGCTTTCCTCTGCATCTCTGTAACTGAGTTTCTCTGCAACTCTGTAACTGCGTTTCTCTGCAACTCTGTAACTGCGTTCCTCTGCAACTCTGCAACTATGTTTCTCTGCAACTCCATAACTGCGTTTCTCTGCAACTCAGTAACTGTGTTCCTCTGCAACTCTGTAATTATGTTTCTCTGCAACTCTGCAACTGTGTTTCACTGCAACTCTGGAACTGTGTTTCACTGCAACTCTGGAACTGTGTTTCTCTGCAACTCTGGAACGGCGTTTCTCTGCAACTCAGTAACTGTGTTCCTCTGCAACTCTGCAATTATGTTTCTCTGCAACTCTGGAACTGTGTTTCTCTGCAACTCAGTAACTGTGTTCCTCTGCAACTCTGCAATTATGTTTCTCTGCAACTCTGGAACTGTGTTTCACTGCAACTCTGGAACTGTCTTTCTCTGCAACTCTGGAACTGCGTTTCTCTGCAACTCAGTAACTGTGTTTCTCTGCAACTCAATAACTGTGTTTCGCTGCAACTCAGTAACTGTGTTTCTCTGCATCTCTGTAACTGAGTTTCTCTGCAACTCTGTAACTGTGTTTCTCTGCAACTCTGTAACTGTGTTTCTCTGCAACTCTGGAACTGTGTTTCTCTGCAACTCTGGAACGGTGTTTCTCTGCAACTCTGTAACTGTGTTTCTCTGCAACTCTGCAACTATGTTTCGCTGCAACTCTGGAACTGTGTTTCTCTGCAACTCCGTAACCGCGTTTCTCTGCAACTCCGTAACCGCGTTTCTCTGCAACTCCGTAACCGCGTTTCACTGCAACTCAGTAACTGTCTTTCTCTGCAACCCTGTAACTGTGTTTCTCTGCAACTCAGTAACTGTGTTTCTCTGCAACTCTGTAACTGCTTTCCTCTGCAACTCTGTAACCACGTTTCTCTGCAACTACGTAACCGCGTTTCTCTGCAACTCCGTAACCGTGTTTCTCTGCAACTCTGTAACCACGTTTCTCTGCAACTACGTAACCGTGTATCTCTGCAACTCCGTAACCGTTTTTCTCTGCAACTCTGTAACCACGTTTCTCTGTACCTCCGTAACCGTGTTTCTCTGCAACCCTGTAACTGCGTTCCTCTGCAACTCTGCAAATATGTTTCTCTGCATCTCAGTAACTGTGTTTCTCTGCAACTCTGCAACTATGTTTCTCTGCAACTCAGTAACTGTGTTTCTCTGCAACTCTGTAATTGTGTTTCTCTGCAACTCTGTAACTGTGTTTCTCTGCAACTCAGTAACTGCGTTTCTCTGCAACGCAGTAACTGTGTTTCTCGGCAACTCTGTAACTGCGTTTCTCTGCAACTCTGTAACTGTGTTTCTCGGCAACTCTGTAACTGCGTTTCTCTGCAACTCAGGAACTGTGTTTCTCTGCAACTCTGTAACTGTGTTTCTCTGCAACTCTGTAACAGTGTTTCTCTGCAACTCAGTAACTGTGTTTCTCGGCAACTCTGTAACTGCGTTTCTCTGCAACTCAGGAACTGTGTTTCTCGGCAACTCTGTAACTGCGTTTCTCTGCAACTCAGGAACTGTGTTTCTCTGCAAGTCTGTAACTGTGTTTCTCTGCAACTCTGCAACTATGTTTCTCTACAACTCTGTAACTGTGTTTCTCGGCAACTCTGTAACTGCGTTTCTCTGCAACTCTGGAACTGTGTTTCTCTACAATTCTGTAACTGCGTTTCTCTGCAACTCAGTAACTGTCTTTCTCTGCAACTCAGTAACTGTGTTTCTCTGCAACTCAGTAACTGTGTTTCTCAGCAACTCAGTAACTGTGTTTCTCTGCAACACTGTAACTGTGTTTCTCTGCAATTCTGCAACTGTGTTTCTTTGCAACTCAGTAACTGTGTTTCTCTGCAACTCTGTAACTGTGTTTCTCTGCAACCCTGTAACTGTGTTTCTCTGCAACTCTGTAACTGTGTTTCTCTGCAACTCTGTAACTGTGTTTCTCTGCAACTCTGCAAAGATGTTTTTCTGCAACTCTGTAACTGCGTTTCTCTGCAACTCTGTAACTGTGTTCCTCTGCAACCCTGTAACTGTGATTCTCTGCAACTCTAACTGTGTTCCTCTGCAACTCTGTAACTGTGTTTCTCTGCAACTCTGTAACCACGTTTCTCTGCAACTACGTAACCGCGTTTCTCTGCAACTCCGTAACCGCGTTTCTCTGCAACTCTGTAACTGTGTTTCTCTGCAACTCAGTAACTGTGTTTCTCTGCAACTCAGTAACTGTGTTTCTCGGCAACTCTGTAACTGCATTTCTCTGCAACTCAGGAACTGTGTTTCTCGGCAACTCAGTAACTGCGTTTCTCTGCAACTCTGTAACTGTGTTCCTCTGCAACCCTGTAACTGTGATTCTCTGCAACTCTAACTGTGTTCCTCTGCAACTCTGTAACTGTGTTTCTCTGCAACTCTGCAACTATGTTTCTCTGCAACTCAGTAACTGTGTTTCTCTGCAACTCTGTAATCGTGTTTCTCTGCAACTCTGTAACTGTGTTTCTCTGCAACTCTGTAATTATGTTTCTCTGCAACTCTGGAACTGTGTTTCACTGCAACTCTGGAACTGTGTTTCTCTGCAACTCTGGAATTGCGTTTCTCTGCAACTCAGTAACTGTGTTTCTCTGCAACTCAATAACTGTGTTTCGCTGCAACTCAGTAACTGTGTTTCTCTGCAACTCTGTAACTGTGTTTCTCTGCAACTCTGCAACTGTGTTTCTCTGCAACTCTGTAACTGTGTTTCTCTGCAACTCTGTAACTGTGTTTCTCTGCAACTCTGTAACTGTGTTTCTCTGCAACTCTGTAACTGAGTTTCTCTGCAACTCTGTAACTGTGTTTCTCTGCAACTCTGTAACTGTGTTTCTCTGCAACTCTGTAACTGTGTTTCTCTGCAACTCTGGAACTGTGTTTCTCTGCAACTCTGTAACTGCGTTTCTCTGCAACTCTTGTAACTGCGTTTCTCCACAACTCTGTAACTGCGTTTCTCTGCAACTCTGTAACTGCGTTCCTCTGCAACTCTGGAACTATGTTTCTCTGCAACTCTGGAACTGTGTTTCTCTGCAACTCCGTAACCGTGTTTCTCTGCAACTCCGTAACCGCGCTTCTCTGCAACTCCGTAACCGCGTTTCTCTGCAACTCCGTAACCGCGTTTCACTGCAACTCAGTAACTGTCTTTCTCTGCAACCCTGTAACTGTGTTTCTCTGCAACTCTGCAAATATGTTTCTCTGCAACTCAGTAACTGTGTTTCTCTGCAACTCTGTAACTGCTTTCCTCTGCAACTCTGTAACCACGTTTCTCTGCAACTACGTAACCGCGTTTCTCTGCAACTCCGTAACCGTGTTTCTCTGCAACTCTGTAACCACGTTTCTCTGCAACTACGTAACCGCGTTTCTCTGCAACTCCGTAACCGTGTTTCTCTGCAACTCTGTAACCACGTTTCTCTGTAACTCCGTAACCGTGTTTCTCTGCAACCCTGTAACTGCGTTTCTCTGCAACTCTGCAAATATGTTTCTCTGCAACTCAGTAACTGTGTTTCTCTGCAACTCTGCAACTATGTTTATCTGCAACTCAGTAACTGTGTTTCTCTGCAACTCTGTAATCGTGTTTCTCTGCAACTCCGTAACTGTGTTTCTCTGCAACTCAGTAACTGTGTTTCTCTGCAACTCAGTAACTGTGTTTCTCGGCAACTCTGTAACTGCGTTTCTCTGCAACTCTGTAACTGTGTTTCTCTGCAACTCAGTAACTGTGTTTCTCTGCAACTCAGTAACTGTGTTTCTCTGCAACTCTGTAACTGCTTTCCTCTGCAACTCTGTAACCACGTTTCTCTGCAACTACGTAACCGCGTTTCTCTGCAACTCCGTAACCGTGTTTCTCTGCAACTCTGTAACCACGTTTCTCTGCAACTCCGTAACCCTGTTTCTCTGCAACCCTGTAACTGCGTTCCTCTGCAACTCTGCAAATATATTTCTCTGCATCTCAGTAACTGTGTTTCTCTGCAACTCAGTAACTGTGTTTCTCTGCAACTCTGTAATCGTGTTTCTCTGCAACTCTGTAACTGTGTTTCTCTGCAACTCAGTAACTGTGTTTCACTGCAACTCAGTAACTGTGTTTCTCGGCAACTCTGTAACTGCGTTTCTCTGCAACTCAGGAACTGTGTTTCTCTGCAACTCTATAACTGTGTTTCTCTGCAACTCTGTAACTGTGTTTCTCTGCAACTCAGTAACTGTGTTTGTCTGCCACTCTTGTAACTGCTTTCCTCTGCATCTCTGTAACTGAGTTTCTCTGCAACTCTGTAACTGCGTTTCTCTGCAACTCAGTAACCGTGTTTCTCTGCAACTCTTGTAACTGCTTTCCTCTGCATCTCTGTAACTGAGTTTCTCTGCAACTCTGTAACTGCGTTTCTCTGCAACTCTGTAACAGCGTTTCTCTGCAACTCTGTAACTGCGTTTCTCTGCAACTCTGTAACTGCGTTCCTCTGCAACTCTGCAACTATGTTTCTCTGCAACTCCATAACTGCGTTTCTCTGCAACTCAGTAACTGTGTTCCTCTGCAACTCTGTAATTATGTTTCTCTGCAACTCTGTAACTGTCTTTCACTGCAACTCTGGAACTGTGTTTCACTGCAACTCTGGAACTGTGTTTCTCTGCAACTCTGGAACGGCGTTTCTCTGCAACTCAGTAACTGTGTTCCTCTGCAACTCTGCAATTATGTTTCTCTGCAACTCTGGAACTGTGTTTCTCTGCAACTCAGTAACTGTGTTCCTCTGCAACTCTGCAATTATGTTTCTCTGCAACTCTGGAACTGTGTTTCACTGCAACTCTGGAACTGTCTTTCTCTGCAACTCTGGAACTGCGTTTCTCTGCAACTCAGTAACTGTGTTTCTCTGCAACTCAATAACTGTGTTTCGCTGCAACTCAGTAACTGTGTTTCTCTGCATCTCTGTAACTGAGTTTCTCTGCAACTCTGTAACTGTGTTTCTCTGCAACTCTGTAACTGTGTTTCTCTGCAACTCTGGAACTGTGTTTCTCTGCAACTCTGGAACTGTGTTTCTCTGCAACTCTGTAACTGTGTTTCTCTGCAACTCTGCAACTATGTTTCGCTGCAACTCTGGAACTGTGTTTCTCTGCAACTCCGTAACCGCGTTTCTCTGCAACTCCGTAACCGCGTTTCTCTGCAACTCCGTAACCGCGTTTCACTGCAACTCAGTAACTGTCTTTCTCTGCAACCCTGTAACTGTGTTTCTCTGCAACTCAGTAACTGTGTTTCTCTGCAACTCTGTAACTGCTTTCCTCTGCAACTCTGTAACCACGTTTCTCTGCAACTACGTAACCGCGTTTCTCTGCAACTCCGTAACCGTGTTTCTCTGCAACTCTGTAACCACGTTTCTCTGCAACTACGTAACCGTGTATCTCTGCAACTCCGTAACCGTTTTTCTCTGCAACTCTGTAACCACGTTTCTCTGTACCTCCGTAACCGTGTTTCTCTGCAACCCTGTAACTGCGTTCCTCTGCAACTCTGCAAATATGTTTCTCTGCATCTCAGTAACTGTGTTTCTCTGCAACTCTGCAACTATGTTTCTCTGCAACTCAGTAACTGTGTTTCTCTGCAACTCTGTAATTGTGTTTCTCTGCAACTCTGTAACTGTGTTTCTCTGCAACTCAGTAACTGCGTTTCTCTGCAACGCAGTAACTGTGTTTCTCGGCAACTCTGTAACTGCGTTTCTCTGCAACTCAGTAACTGTGTTTCTCGGCAACTCTGTAACTGCGTTTCTCTGCAACTCAGGAACTGTGTTTCTCTGCAACTCTGTAACTGTGTTTCTCTGCAACTCTGTAACAGTGTTTCTCTGCAACTCAGTAACTGTGTTTCTCGGCAACTCTGTAACTGCGTTTCTCTGCAACTCAGGAACTGTGTTTCTCGGCAACTCTGTAACTGCGTTTCTCTGCAACTCAGGAACTGTGTTTCTCTGCAAGTCTGTAACTGTGTTTCTCTGCAACTCTGCAACTATGTTTCTCTACAACTCTGTAACTGTGTTTCTCGGCAACTCTGTAACTGCGTTTCTCTGCAACTCTGGAACTGTGTTTCTCTACAATTCTGTAACTGCGTTTCTCTGCAACTCAGTAACTGTCTTTCTCTGCAACTCAGTAACTGTGTTTCTCTGCAACTCAGTAACTGTGTTTCTCAGCAACTCAGTAACTGTGTTTCTCTGCAACACTGTAACTGTGTTTCTCTGCAATTCTGCAACTGTGTTTCTTTGCAACTCAGTAACTGTGTTTCTCTGCAACTCTGTAACTGTGTTTCTCTGCAACTCTGTAACTGTGTTTCTCTGCAACCCTGTAACTGTGTTTCTCTGCAACTCTGTAACTGTGTTTCTCTGCAACTCTGTAACTGTGTTTCTCTGCAACTCTGCAAAGATGTTTTTCTGCAACTCTGTAACTGCGTTTCTCTGCAACTCTGTAACTGTGTTCCTCTGCAACCCTGTAACTGTGATTCTCTGCAACTCTAACTGTGTTCCTCTGCAACTCTGTAACTGTGTTTCTCTGCAACTCTGTAACCACGTTTCTCTGCAACTACGTAACCGCGTTTCTCTGCAACTCCGTAACCGCGTTTCTCTGCAACTCTGTAACTGTGTTTCTCTGCAACTCAGTAACTGTGTTTCTCTGCAACTCAGTAACTGTGTTTCTCGGCAACTCTGTAACTGCGTTTCTCTGCAACTCAGGAACTGTGTTTCTCGGCAACTCAGTAACTGCGTTTCTCTGCAACTCTGTAACTGTGTTCCTCTGCAACCCTGTAACTGTGATTCTCTGCAACTCTAACTGTGTTCCTCTGCAACTCTGTAACTGTGTTTCTCTGCAACTCTGCAACTATGTTTCTCTGCAACTCAGTAACTGTGTTTCTCTGCAACTCTGTAATCGTGTTTCTCTGCAACTCTGTAACTGTGTTTCTCTGCAACTCTGTAATTATGTTTCTCTGCAACTCTGGAACTGTGTTTCACTGCAACTCTGGAACTGTGTTTCTCTGCAACTCTGGAATTGCGTTTCTCTGCAACTCAGTAACTGTGTTTCTCTGCAACTCAATAACTGTGTTTCGCTGCAACTCAGTAACTGTGTTTCTCTGCAACTCTGTAACTGTGTTTCTCTGCAACTCTGCAACTGTGTTTCTCTGCAACTCTGTAACTGTGTTTCTCTGCAACTCTGTAACTGTGTTTCTCTGCAACTTTGTAACTGTGTTTCTCTGCAACTCTGTAACTGAGTTTCTCTGCAACTCTGTAACTGTGTTTCTCTGCAACTCTGTAACTGTGTTTCTCTGCAACTCTGGAACTGTGTTTCTCTGCAACTCTGGAACTGTGTTTCTCTGCAACTCTGTAACTGTGTTTCTCTGCAACTCTGCAACTATGTTTCTCTGCAACTCTGGAACTGTGTTTCTCTGCAACTCCGTAACCGTGTTTCTCTGCAACTCCGTAACCGCGTTTCTCTGCAACTCCGTAACCGCGTTTCACTGCAACTCAGTAACTGTCTTTCTCTGCAACCCTGTAACTGTGTTTCTCTGCAACTCTGTAACTGTGTTTCTCTGCAACTCTGCAATTATGTTTCTCTGCAACTCTGGGACTGTGTTTCACTGCAACTCTGGAACTGTGTTTCTCTGCAACTCTGGAACTGTGTTTCTCTGCAACTCAGTAACTGTTTTCCTCTGCAACTCTGTAATTATGTTTCTCTGCAACTCTGGATCTGTGTTTCACTGCAACTCTGGAACTGTGTTTCTCTGCAACTCTGGAACTGCGTTTCTCTGCAACTCAGTAACTGTGTTTCTCTGCAACTCAATAACTGTTTCGCTGCAACACAGTAACTGTGTTTCTCTGCAACTCTGTAACTGTGTTTCTCTGCAACTCTGCAACTGTGTTTCTCTGCAACTCTGTAACTGTGTTTCTCTGCAACTCTGTAACTGTGTTTCTCTGCAACTCTGTAACTGTGTTTCTCTGCAACTCTGTAACTGTGTTTCTCTGCAACTCTGTAACTGAGTTTCTCTGCAACTCTGTAACTGTGTTTCTCTGCAACTCTGTAACTGTGTTTCTCTGCAACTCTGGAACTGTGTTTCTCTGCAACTCTGGAACTGTGTTTCTCTGCAACTCTGTAACTGTGTTTCTCTGCAACTCTGCAACTATGTTTCTCTGCAACTCTGGAACTGTGTTTCTCTGCAGCTCCGTAACCGCGTTTCTCTGCAACTCCGTAACCGCATTTCTCTGCAACTCCGTAACCGCGTTTCACTGCAACTCAGTAACTGTCTTTCTCTGCAACCCTGTAACTGTGTTTCTCTGCAACTCTGTAACTGTGTTTCTCTGCAACTCTGCAAATATGTTTCTCTGCAACTCAGTAACTGTGTTTCTCTGTAACTGCTTTCCTCTGCAACTCTGTAACCACGTTTCTCTGCAACTACGTAACCGCATTTCTCTGCAACTCCGTAACCGTGTTTCTCTGCAACTCTGTAACCACGTTTCTCTGCAACTACGTAACCGTGTATCTCTGCAACTCCGTAACCGTGTTTCTCTGCAACTCTGTAACCACGTTTCTCTGTACCTCCGTAACCGTGTTTCTCTGCAACCCTGTAACTGCGTTTCTCTGCAACTCTGCAAATATGTTTCTCTGCATCTCAGTAACTGTGTTTCTCTGCAACTCTGCAACTATGTTTCTCTGCAACTCGGTAACTGTGTTTCTCTGCAACTCTGTAATCGTGTTTCTCTGCAACTCTGTAACTGTGTTTCTCTGCAACTCAGTAACTGTGTTTCTCTGCAACTCAGTAACTGTGTTTCTCGGCAACTCTGTAACTGCGTTTCTCTGCAACTCAGTAACTGTGTTTCTCTGCAACTCTGTAACTGTGTTTCTCGGCAACTCTGTAACTGTGTTTCTCTGCAACACTGGAACTGTGTTTCTCTGCAACTCTGTAACTGTGTTTCTCGGCAACTCAGTAACTGTGTTTCTCTGCAACTCAGTAACTGTGTTTCTCTGCAACTCTGTAACTGTTTTCCTCTGCAACTCTGTAACCACGTTTCTCTGCAACTACGTAACCGCGTTTCTCTGCAACTCCGTAACCGTGTTTCTCTGCAACTCTGTAACCACGTTTCTCTGCAACTACGTAACCGCGTTTCTCTGCAACTCCGTAACCGTGTTTCTCTGCAACTCTGTAACCACGTTTCTCTGTAACTCCGTAACCGTGTTTCTCTGCAACCCTGTAACTGCGTTTCTCTGCAACTCTGCAAATATGTTTCTCTGCAACTCAGTAACTGTGTTTCTCTGCAACTCTGCAACTATGTTTATCTGCAACTCAGTAACTGTGTTTCTCTGCAACTCTGTAATCGTGTTTCTCTGCAACTCTGTAACTGTGTTTCTCTGCAACTCAGTAACTGTGTTTCTCTGCAACTCAGTAACTGTGTTTCTCGGCAACTCTGTAACTGCGTTTCTCTGCAACTCTGTAACTGTGTTTCTCTGCAACTCAGTAACTGTGTTTCTCTGCAACTCTGTAACTGCTTTCCTCTGCAACTCTGTAACCACGTTTCTCTGCAACTACGTAACCGCGTTTCTCTGCAACTCCGTAACCGTGTTTCTCTGCAACTCTGTAACCACGTTTCTCTGCAACTCCGTAACCGTGTTTCTCTGCAACCCTGTAACTGCGTTCCTCTGCAACTCTGCAAATATATTTCTCTGCATCTCAGTAACTGTGTTTCTCTGCAACTCAGTAACTGTGTTTCTCTGCAACTCTGTAATCGTGTTTCTCTGCAACTCTGTAACTGTGTTTCTCTGCAACTCAGTAACTGTGTTTCACTGCAACTCAGTAACTGTGTTTCTCGGCAACTCTGTAACTGCGTTTCTCTGCAACTCAGGAACTGTGTTTCTCTGCAACTCTATAACTGTGTTTCTCTGCAACTCTGTAACTGTGTTTCTCTGCAACTCAGTAACTGTGTTTGTCTGCCACTCTTGTAACTGCTTTCCTCTGCATCTCTGTAACTGAGTTTCTCTGCAACTCTGTAACTGCGTTTCTCTGCAACTCAGTAACCGTGTTTCTCTGCAACTCTTGTAACTGCTTTCCTCTGCATCTCTGTAACTGAGTTTCTCTGCAACTCTGTAACTGCGTTTCTCTGCAACTCTGTAACAGCGTTTCTCTGCAACTCTGTAACTGCGTTTCTCTGCAACTCTGTAACTGCGTTCCTCTGCAACTCTGCAACTATGTTTCTCTGCAACTCCATAACTGCGTTTCTCTGCAACTCAGTAACTGTGTTCCTCTGCAACTCTGTAATTATGTTTCTCTGCAACTCTGTAACTGTCTTTCACTGCAACTCTGGAACTGTGTTTCACTGCAACTCTGGAACTGTGTTTCTCTGCAACTCTGGAACGGCGTTTCTCTCCAACTCAGTAACTGTGTTCCTCTGCAACTCTGCAATTATGTTTCTCTGCAACTCTGGAACTGTGTTTCTCTGCAACTCAGTAACTGTGTTCCTCTGCAACTCTGCAATTATGTTTCTCTGCAACTCTGGAACTGTGTTTCACTGCAACTCTGGAACTGTCTTTCTCTGCAACTCTGGAACTGCGTTTCTCTGCAACTCAGTAACTGTGTTTCTCTGCAACTCAATAACTGTGTTTCGCTGCAACTCAGTAACTGTGTTTCTCTGCATCTCTGTAACTGAGTTTCTCTGCAACTCTGTAACTGTGTTTCTCTGCAACTCTGTAACTGTGTTTCTCTGCAACTCTGGAACTGTGTTTCTCTGCAACTCTGGAACTGTGTTTCTCTGCAACTCTGTAACTGTGTTTCTCTGCAACTCTGCAACTATGTTTCGCTGCAACTCTGGAACTGTGTTTCTCTGCAACTCCGTAACCGCGTTTCTCTGCAACTCCGTAACCGCGTTTCTCTGCAACTCCGTAACCGCGTTTCACTGCAACTCAGTAACTGTCTTTCTCTGCAACCCTGTAACTGTGTTTCTCTGCAACTCAGTAACTGTGTTTCTCTGCAACTCTGTAACTGCTTTCCTCTGCAACTCTGTAACCACGTTTCTCTGCAACTACGTAACCGCGTTTCTCTGCAACTCCGTAACCGTGTTTCTCTGCAACTCTGTAACCACGTTTCTCTGCAACTACGTAACCGTGTATCTCTGCAACTCCGTAACCGTTTTTCTCTGCAACTCTGTAACCACGTTTCTCTGTACCTCCGTAACCGTGTTTCTCTGCAACCCTGTAACTGCGTTCCTCTGCAACTCTGCAAATATGTTTCTCTGCATCTCAGTAACTGTGTTTCTCTGCAACTCTGCAACTATGTTTCTCTGCAACTCAGTAACTGTGTTTCTCTGCAACTCTGTAATTGTGTTTCTCTGCAACTCTGTAACTGTGTTTCTCTGCAACTCAGTAACTGCGTTTCTCTGCAACGCAGTAACTGTGTTTCTCGGCAACTCTGTAACTGCGTTGCTCTGCAACTCAGTAACTGTGTTTCTCGGCAACTCTGTAACTGCGTTTCTCTGCAACTCAGGAACTGTGTTTCTCTGCAACTCTGTAACTGTGTTTCTCTGCAACTCTGTAACTGTGTTTCTCTGCAACTCAGTAACTGTGTTTCTCGGCAACTCTGTAACTGCGTTTCTCTGCAACTCAGGAACTGTGTTTCTCGGCAACTCTGTAACTGCGTTTCTCTGCAACTCAGGAACTGTGTTTCTCTGCAAGTCTGTAACTGTGTTTCTCTGCAACTCTGCAACTATGTTTCTCTACAACTCTGTAACTGTGTTTCTCGGCAACTCTGTAACTGCGTTTCTCTGCAACTCTGGAACTGTGTTTCTCTACAATTCTGTAACTGCGTTTCTCTGCAACTCAGTAACTGTCTTTCTCTGCAACTCAGTAACTGTGTTTCTCTGCAACTCAGTAACTGTGTTTCTCAGCAACTCAGTAACTGTGTTTCTCTGCAACACTGTAACTGTGTTTCTCTGCAATTCTGCAACTGTGTTTCTTTGCAACTCAGTAACTGTGTTTCTCTGCAACTCTGTAACTGTGTTTCTCTGCAACCCTGTAACTGTGTTTCTCTGCAACTCTGTAACTGTGTTTCTCTGCAACTCTGTAACTGTGTTTCTCTGCAACTCTGCAAAGATGTTTTTCTGCAACTCTGTAACTGCGTTTCTCTGCAACTCTGTAACTGTGTTCCTCTGCAACCCTGTAACTGTGATTCTCTGCAACTCTAACTGTGTTCCTCTGCAACTCTGTAACTGTGTTTCTCTGCAACTCTGTAACCACGTTTCTCTGCAACTACGTAACCGCGTTTCTCTGCAACTCCGTAACCGCGTTTCTCTGCAACTCTGTAACTGTGTTTCTCTGCAACTCAGTAACTGTGTTTCTCTGCAACTCAGTAACTGTGTTTCTCGGCAACTCTGTAACTGCATTTCTCTGCAACTCAGGAACTGTGTTTCTCGGCAACTCAGTAACTGCGTTTCTCTGCAACTCTGTAACTGTGTTCCTCTGCAACCCTGTAACTGTGATTCTCTGCAACTCTAACTGTGTTCCTCTGCAACTCTGTAACTGTGTTTCTCTGCAACTCTGCAACTATGTTTCTCTGCAACTCAGTAACTGTGTTTCTCTGCAACTCTGTAATCGTGTTTCTCTGCAACTCTGTAACTGTGTTTCTCTGCAACTCTGTAATTATGTTTCTCTGCAACTCTGGAACTGTGTTTCACTGCAACTCTGGAACTGTGTTTCTCTGCAACTCTGGAATTGCGTTTCTCTGCAACTCAGTAACTGTGTTTCTCTGCAACTCAATAACTGTGTTTCGCTGCAACTCAGTAACTGTGTTTCTCTGCAACTCTGTAACTGTGTTTCTCTGCAACTCTGCAACTGTGTTTCTCTGCAACTCTGTAACTGTGTTTCTCTGCAACTCTGTAACTGTGTTTCTCTGCAACTCTGTAACTGTGTTTCTCTGCAACTCTGTAACTGAGTTTCTCTGCAACTCTGTAACTGTGTTTCTCTGCAACTCTGTAACTGTGTTTCTCTGCAACTCTGTAACTGTGTTTCTCTGCAACTCTGGAACTGTGTTTCTCTGCAACTCTGCAACTGCGTTTCTCTGCAACTCTTGTAACTGCGTTTCTCCACAACTCTGTAACTGCGTTTCTCTGCAACTCTGTAACTGCGTTCCTCTGCAACTCTGGAACTATGTTTCTCTGCAACTCTGGAACTGTGTTTCTCTGCAACTCCGTAACCGTGTTTCTCTGCAACTCCGTAACCGCGCTTCTCTGCAACTCCGTAACCGCGTTTCTCTGCAACTCCGTAACCGCGTTTCACTGCAACTCAGTAACTGTCTTTCTCTGCAAACCTGTAACTGTGTTTCTCTGCAACTCAGTAACTGTCTTTCTCTGCAACCCTGTAACTGTGTTTCTCTGCAACTCAGTAACTGTGTTTCTCTGCAACTCTGTAACTGCTTTCCTCTGCAACTCTGTAACCACGTTTCTCTGCAACTACGTAACCGCGTTTCTCTGCCACTCCGTAACCGTGTTTCTCTGCAACTCTGTAACCACGTTTCTCTGCAACTACGTAACCGTGTATCTCTGCAACTCCGTAACCGTTTTTCTCTGCAACTCTGTAACCACGTTTCTCTGTACCTCCGTAACCGTGTTTCTCTGCAACCCTGTAACTGCGTTCCTCTGCAACTCTGCAAATATGTTTCTCTGCATCTCAGTAACTGTGTTTCTCTGCAACTCTGCAACTATGTTTCTCTGCAACTCAGTAACTGTGTTTCTCTGCAACTCTGTAATTGTGTTTCTCTGCAACTCTGTAACTGTGTTTCTCTGCAACTCAGTAACTGCGTTTCTCTGCAACGCAGTAACTGTGTTTCTCGGCAACTCTGTAACTGCGTTTCTCTGCAACTCAGTAACTGTGTTTCTCGGCAACTCTGTAACTGCGTTTCTCTGCAACTCAGGAACTGTGTTTCTCTGCAACTCTGTAACTGTGTTTCTCTGCAACTCTGTAACAGTGTTTCTCTGCAACTCAGTAACTGTGTTTCTCGGCAACTCTGTAACTGCGTTTCTCTGCAACTCAGGAACTGTGTTTCTCGGCAACTCTGTAACTGCGTTTCTCTGCAACTCAGGAACTGTGTTTCTCTGCAAGTCTGTAACTGTGATTCTCTGCAACTCTGCAACTATGTTTCTCTACAACTCTGTAACTGTGTTTCTCGGCAACTCTGTAACTGCGTTTCTCTGCAACTCTGGAACTGTGTTTCTCTACAATTCTGTAACTGCGTTTCTCTGCAACTCAGTAACTGTCTTTCTCTGCAACTCAGTAACTGTGTTTCTCTGCAACTCAGTAACTGTGTTTCTCAGCAACTCAGTAACTGTGTTTCTCTGCAACACTGTAACTGTGTTTCTCTGCAATTCTGCAACTGTGTTTCTTTGCAACTCAGTAACTGTGTTTCTCTGCAACTCTGTAACTGTGTTTCTCTGCAACCCTGTAACTGTGTTTCTCTGCAACTCTGTAACTGTGTTTCTCTGCAACTCTGTAACTGTGTTTCTCTGCAACTCTGCAAAGATGTTTTTCTGCAACTCTGTAACTGCGTTTCTCTGCAACTCTGTAACTGTGTTCCTCTGCAACCCTGTAACTGTGATTCTCTGCAACTCTAACTGTGTTCCTCTGCAACTCTGTAACCACGTTTCTCTGCAACTACGTAACCGCGTTTCTCTGCAACTCCGTAACCGCGTTTCTCTGCAACTCTGTAACTGTGTTTCTCTGCAACTCAGTAACTGTGTTTCTCTGCAACTCAGTAACTGTGTTTCTCGGCAACTCTGTAACTGCATTTCTCTGCAACTCAGGAACTGTGTTTCTCGGCAACTCAGTAACTGCGTTTCTCTGCAACTCTGTAACTGTGTTCCTCTGCAACCCTGTAACTGTGATTCTCTGCAACTCTAACTGTGTTCCTCTGCAACTCTGTAACTGTGTTTCTCTGCAACTCTGCAACTATGTTTCTCTGCAACTCAGTAACTGTGTTTCTCTGCAACTCTGTAATCGTGTTTCTCTGCAACTCTGTAACTGTGTTTCTCTGCAACTCTGTAATTATGTTTCTCTGCAACTCTGGAACTGTGTTTCACTGCAACTCTGGAACTGTGTTTCTCTGCAACTCTGGAATTGCGTTTCTCTGCAACTCAGTAACTGTGTTTCTCTGCAACTCAATAACTGTGTTTCGCTGCAACTCAGTAACTGTGTTTCTCTGCAACTCTGTAACTGTGTTTCTCTGCAACTCTGCAACTGTGTTTCTCTGCAACTCTGTAACTGTGTTTCTCTGCAACTCTGTAACTGTGTTTCTCTGCAACTCTGTAACTGTGTTTCTCTGCAACTCTGTAACTGAGTTTCTCTGCAACTCTGTAACTGTGTTTCTCTGCAACTCTGTAACTGTGTTTCTCTGCAACTCTGTAACTGTGTTTCTCTGCAACTCTGGAACTGTGTTTCTCTGCAACTCTGTAACTGCGTTTCTCTGCAACTCTTGTAACTGCGTTTCTCCACAACTCTGTAACTGCGTTTCTCTGCAACTCTGTAACTGCGTTCCTCTGCAACTCTGGAACTATGTTTCTCTGCAACTCTGGAACTGTGTTTCTCTGCAACTCCGTAACCGTGTTTCTCTGCAACTCCGTAACCGCGCTTCTCTGCAACTCCGTAACCGCGTTTCTCTGCAACTCCGTAACCGCGTTTCACTGCAACTCAGTAACTGTCTTTCTCTGCAACCCTGTAACTGTGTTTCTCTGCAACTCAGTAACTGTCTTTCTCTGCAACCCTGTAACTGTGTTTCTCTGCAACTCAGTAACTGTGTTTCTCTGCAACTCTGTAACTGCTTTCCTCTGCAACTCTGTAACCACATTTCTCTGCAACTACGTAACCGCGTTTCTCTGCAACTCCGTAACCGTGTTTCTCTGCAACTCTGTAACCACGTTTCTCTGCAACTACGTAACCGTGTATCTCTGCAACTCCGTAACCGTTTTTCTCTGCAACTCTGTAACCACGTTTCTCTGTACCTCCGTAACCGTGTTTCTCTGCAACCCTGTAACTGCGTTCCTCTGCAACTCTGCAAATATGTTTCTCTGCATCTCAGTAACTGTGTTTCTCTGCAACTCTGCAACTATGTTTCTCTGCAACTCAGTAACTGTGTTTCTCTGCAACTCTGTAATTGTGTTTCTCTGCAACTCTGTAACTGTGTTTCTCTGCAACTCAGTAACTGCGTTTCTCTGCAACGCAGTAACTGTGTTTCTCGGCAACTCTGTAACTGCGTTTCTCTGCAACTCAGTAACTGTGTTTCTCGGCAACTCTGTAACTGCGTTTCTCTGCAACTCAGGAACTGTGTTTCTCTGCAACTCTGTAACTGTGTTTCTCTGCAACTCTGTAACAGTGTTTCTCTGCAACTCAGTAATTGTGTTTCTCGGCAACTCTGTAACTGCGTTTCTCTGCAACTCAGGAACTGTGTTTCTCGGCAACTCTGTAACTGCGTTTCTCTGCAACTCAGGAACTGTGTTTCTCTGCAAGTCTGTAACTGTGATTCTCTGCAACTCTGCAACTATGTTTCTCTACAACTCTGTAACTGTGTTTCTCGGCAACTCTGTAACTGCGTTTCTCTGCAACTCTGGAACTGTGTTTCTCTACAATTCTGTAACTGCGTTTCTCTGCAACTCAGTAACTGTCTTTCTCTGCAACTCAGTAACTGTGTTTCTCTGCAACTCAGTAACTGTGTTTCTCAGCAACTCAGTAACTGTGTTTCTCTGCAACACTGTAACTGTGTTTCTCTGCAATTCTGCAACTGTGTTTCTTTGCAACTCAGTAACTGTGTTTCTCTGCAACTCTGTAACTGTGTTTCTCTGCAACCCTGTAACTGTGTTTCTCTGCAACTCTGTAACTGTGTTTCTCTGCAACTCTGTAACTGTGTTTCTCTGCAACTCTGCAAAGATGTTTTTCTGCAACTCTGTAACTGCGTTTCTCTGCAACTCTGTAACTGTGTTCCTCTGCAACCCTGTAACTGTGATTCTCTGCAACTCTAACTGTGTTCCTCTGCAACTCTGTAACTGTGTTTCTCTGCAACTCTGTAACCACGTTTCTCTGCAACTACGTAACCGCGTTTCTCTGCAACTCCGTAACCGCGTTTCTCTGCAACTCTGTAACTGTGTTTCTCTGCAACTCAGTAACTGTGTTTCTCTGCAACTCAGTAACTGTGTTTCTCGGCAACTCTGTAACTGCATTTCTCTGCAACTCAGGAACTGTGTTTCTCGGCAACTCAGTAACTGCGTTTCTCTGCAACTCTGTAACTGTGTTCCTCTGCAACCCTGTAACTGTGATTCTCTGCAACTCTAACTGTGTTCCTCTGCAACTCTGTAACTGTGTTTCTCTGCAACTCTGCAACTATGTTTCTCTGCAACTCAGTAACTGTGTTTCTCTGCAACTCTGTAATCGTGTTTCTCTGCAACTCTGTAACTGTGTTTCTCTGCAACTCTGTAATTATGTTTCTCTGCAACTCTGGAACTGTGTTTCACTGCAACTCTGGAACTGTGTTTCTCTGCAACTCTGGAATTGCGTTTCTCTGCAACTCAGTAACTGTGTTTCTCTGCAACTCAATAACTGTGTTTCGCTGCAACTCAGTAACTGTGTTTCTCTGCAACTCTGTAACTGTGTTTCTCTGCAACTCTGCAACTGTGTTTCTCTGCAACTCTGTAACTGTGTTTCTCTGCAACTCTGTAACTGTGTTTCTCTGCAACTCTGTAACTGTGTTTCTCTGCAACTCTGTAACTGAGTTTCTCTGCAACTCTGTAACTGTGTTTCTCTGCAACTCTGTAACTGTGTTTCTCTGCAACTCTGTAACTGTGTTTCTCTGCAACTCTGGAACTGTGTTTCTCTGCAACTCTGGAACTGTGTTTCTCTGCAACCCTGTAACTGTGTTTCTCTGCAACTCAGTAACTGTGTTTCTCTGCAACTCTGCAAATATGTTTCTCTGCAACTCAGTAACTGTGTTTCTCTGCAACTCTGTAACTGCTTTCCTCTGCAACTCTGTAACCACGTTTCTCTGCAACTACGTAACCGCGTTTCTCTGCAACTCCGTAACCGTGTTTCTCTGCAACTCTGTAACCACGTTTCTCTGCAACTACGTAACCGCGTTTCTCTGCAACTCCGTAACCGTGTTTCTCTGCAACTCTGTAACCAAGTTTCTCTGTAACTCCGTAACCGTGTTTCTCTGCAACCCTGTAACTGCGTTTCTCTGCAACTCTGCAAATATGTTTCTCTGCAACTCAGTAACTGTGTTTCTCTGCAACTCTGCAACTATGTTTATCTGCAACTCAGTAACTGTGTTTCTCTGCAACTCTGTAATCGTGTTTCTCTGCAACTCTGTAACTGTGTTTCTCTGCAACTCAGTAACTGTGTTTCTCTGCAACTCAGTAACTGTGTTTCTCGGCAACTCTGTAACTGCGTTTCTCTGCAACTCTGTAACTGTGTTTCTCTGAAACTCAGTAACTGTGTTTCTCTGCAACTCAGTAACTGTGTTTCTCTGCAACTCTGTAACTGCTTCCTCTGCAACTCTGTAACCACGTTTCTCTGCAACTACGTAACCGCGTTTCTCTGCAACTCCGTAACCGTGTTTCTCTGCAACTCTGTAACCACGTTTCTCTGCAACTCCGTAACCGTGTTTCTCTGCAACCCTGTAACTGCGTTCCTCTGCAACTCTGCAAATATATTTCTCTGCATCTCAGTAACTGTGTTTCTCTGCAACTCAGTAACTGTGTTTCTCTGCATCTCAGTAACTGTGTTTCTCTGCAACTTTGCAACTATGTTTCTCTGCAACTCAGTAACTGTGTTTCTCTGCAACTCTGTAATCGTGTTTCTCTGCAACTCTGTAACTGTGTTTCTCTGCAACTCAGTAACTGTGTTTGTCTGCCACTCTTGTAACTGCTTTCCTCTGCATCTCTGTAACTGAGTTTCTCTGCAACTCTGTAACTGCGTTTCTCTGCAACTCAGTAACCGTGTTTCTCTGCAACTCTTGTAACTGCTTTCCTCTGCATCTCTGTAACTGAGTTTCTCTGCAACTCTGTAACTGCGTTTCTCTGCAACTCTGTAACAGCGTTTCTCTGCAACTCTGTAACTGCGTTTCTCTGCAACTCTGTAACTGCGTTCCTCTGCAACTCTGCAACTATGTTTCTCTGCAACTCCATAACTGTGTTTCTCTGCAACTCAGTAACTGTGTTCCTCTGCAACTCTGTAATTATGTTTCTCTGCAACTCTGTAACTGTGTTTCACTGCAACTCTGGAACTGTGTTTCACTGCAACTCTGGAACTGTGTTTCTCTGCAACTCTGGAACTGCGTTTCTCTGCAACTCAGTAACTGTGTTCCTCTGCAACTCTGCAATTATGTTTCTCTGCAACTCTGGAACTGTGTTTCTCTGCAACTCAGTAACAGTGTTCCTCTGCAACTCTGCAATTATGTTTCTCTGCAACTCTGGAACTGTGTTTCACTGCAACTCTGGAACTGTCTTTCTCTGCAACTCTGGAACTGCGTTTCTCTGCAACTCAGTAACTGTGTTTCTCTGCAACTCAATAACTGTGTTTCGCTGCAACTCAGTAACTGTGTTTCTCTGCAACTCAGTAACTGTGTTTCTCTGCAACTCTGTAACTGCTTTCCTCTGCAACTCTGTAACCACGTTTCTCTGCAACTACGTAACCGCGTTTCTCTGCAACTCCGTAACCGTGTTTCTCTGCAACTCTGTAACCACGTTTCTCTGCAACTCCGTAACCGTGTTTCTCTGCAAACCTGTAACTGCGTTCCTCTGCAACTCTGCAAATATATTTCTCTGCATCTCAGTAACTGTGTTTCTCTGCAACTCAGTAACTGTGTTTCTCTGCATCTCAGTAACTGTGTTTCTCTGCAACTTTGCAACTATGTTTCTCTGCAACTCAGTAACTGTGTTTCTCTGCAACTCTGTAATCGTATTTCTCTGCAACTCTGTAACTGTGTTTCTCTGCAACTCAGTAACTGTGTTTGTCTGCCACTCTTGTAACTGCTTTCCTCTGCATCTCTGTAACTGAGTTTCTCTGCAACTCTGTAACTGCGTTTCTCTGCAACTCAGTAACCGTGTTTCTCTGCAACTCTTGTAACTGCTTTCCTCTGCATCTCTGTAACTGAGTTTCTCTGCAACTCTGTAACTGCGTTTCTCTGCAACTCTGTAACAGCGTTTCTCTGCAACTCTGTAACTGCGTTTCTCTGCAACTCTGTAACTGCGTTCCTCTGCAACTCTGCAACTATGTTTCTCTGCAACTCCATAACTGCGTTTCTCTGCAACTCAGTAACTGTGTTCCTCTGCAACTCTGTAATTATGTTTCTCTGCAACTCTGTAACTGTGTTTCACTGCAACTCTGGAACTGTGTTTCACTGCAACTCTGGAACTGTGTTTCTCTGCAACTCTGGAACTGCGTTTCTCTGCAACTCAGTAACTGTGTTCCTCTGCAACTCTGCAATTATGTTTCTCTGCAACTCCGTAACCGCGTTTCTCTGCAACTCCGTAACCGCGTTTCACTGCAACTCAGTAACTGTCTTTCTCTGCAACCCTGTAACTGTGTTTCTCTGCAACTCAGTAACTGTGTTTCTCTGCAACTCTGTAACTGCTTTCCTCTGCAACTCTGTAACCACGTTTCTCTGCAACTACGTAACCGCGTTTCTCTGCAACTCCGTAACCGTGTTTCTCTGCAACTCTGTAACCACGTTTCTCTGCAACTACGTAACCGTGTATCTCTGCAACTCCGTAACCGTTTTTCTCTGCAACTCTGTAACCACGTTTCTCTGTACCTCCGTAACCGTGTTTCTCTGCAACCCTGTAACTGCGTTCCTCTGCAACTCTGCAAATATGTTTCTCTGCAACTCAGTAACTGTGTTTCTCTGCAACTCTGTAATTGTGTTTCTCTGCAACTCTGTAACTGTGTTTCTCTGCAACTCAGTAACTGCGTTTCTCTGCAACGCAGTAACTGTGTTTCTCGGCAACTCTGTAACTGCGTTTCTCTGCAACTCAGTAACTGTGTTTCTCGGCAACTCTGTAACTGCGTTTCTCTGCAACTCAGGAACTGTGTTTCTCTGCAACTCTGTAACTGTGTTTCTCTGCAACTCTGTAACAGTGTTTCTCTGCAACTCAGTAACTGTGTTTCTCGGCAACTCTGTAACTGCGTTTCTCTGCAACTCAGGAACTGTGTTTCTCGGCAACTCTGTAACTGCGTTTCTCTGCAACTCAGGAACTGTGTTTCTCTGCAAGTCTGTAACTGTGTTTCTCTGCAACTCTGCAACTATGTTTCTCTACAACTCTGTAACTGTGTTTCTCGGCAACTCTGTAACTGCGTTTCTCTGCAACTCTGGAACTGTGTTTCTCTACAATTCTGTAACTGCGTTTCTCTGCAACTCAGTAACTGTCTTTCTCTGCAACTCAGTAACTGTGTTTCTCTGCAACTCAGTAACTGTGTTTCTCAGCAAATCAGTAACTGTGTTTCTCTGCAACACTGTAACTGTGTTTCTCTGCAATTCTGCAACTGTGTTTCTTTGCAACTCAGTAACTGTGTTTCTCTGCAACTCTGTAACTGTGTTTCTCTGCAACCCTGTAACTGTGTTTCTCTGCAACTCTGTAACTGTGTTTCTCTGCAACTCTGTAACTGTGTTTCTCTGCAACTCTGCAAAGATGTTTTTCTGCAACTCTGTAACTGCGTTTCTCTGCAACTCTGTAACTGTGTTCCACTGCAACCCTGTAACTGTGATTCTCTGCAACTCTAACTGTGTTCCTCTGCAACTCTGTAACTGTGTTTCTCTGCAACTCTGTAACCACGTTTCTCTGCAACTACGTAACCGCGTTTCTCTGCAACTCCGTAACCGCGTTTCTCTGCAACTCTGTAACTGTGTTTCTCTGCAACTCAGTAACTGTGTTTCTCTGCAACTCAGTAACTGTGTTTCTCGGCAACTCTGTAACTGCGTTTCTCTGCAACTCAGGAACTGTGTTTCTCGGCAACTCAGTAACTGCGTTTCTCTGCAACTCTGTAACTGTGTTCCTCTGCAACCCTGTAACTGTGATTCTCTGCAACTCTAACTGTGTTCCTCTGCAACTCTGTAACTGTGTTTCTCTGCAACTCTGCAACTATGTTTCTCTGCAACTCAGTAACTGTGTTTCTCTGCAACTCTGTAATCGTGTTTCTCTGCAACTCTGTAACTGTGTTTCTCTGCAACTCTGTAATCATGTTTCTCTGCAACTCTGGAACTGTGTTTCACTGCAACTCTGGAACTGTGTTTCTCTGCAACTCTGGAATTGCGTTTCTCTGCAACTCAGTAACTGTGTTTCTCTGCAACTCAATAACTGTGTTTCGCTGCAACTCAGTAACTGTGTTTCTCTGCAACTCTGTAACTGTGTTTCTCTGCAACTCTGCAACTGTGTTTCTCTGCAACTCTGTAACTGTGTTTCTCTGCAACTCTGTAACTGTGTTTCTCTGCAACTCTGTAACTGTGTTTCTCTGCAACTCTGTAACTGAGTTTCTCTGCAACTCTGTAACTGTGTTTCTCTGCAACTCTGTAACTGTGTTTCTCTGCAACTCTGGAACTGTGTTTCTCTGCAACTCTGGAACTGTGTTTCTCTGCAACTCTGTAACTGTGTTTCTCTGCAACTCTGCAACTATGTTTCTCTGCAACTCTGGAACTGTGTTTCTCTGCAACTCCGTAACCGTGTTTCTCTGCAACTCCGTAACCGCGTTTCTCTGCAACTCCGTAACCGCGTTTCACTGCAACTCAGTAACTGTCTTTCTCTGCAACCCTGTAACTGTGTTTCTCTGCAACTCTGTAACTGTGTTTCTCTGCAACTCTGCAATTATGTTTCTCTGCAACTCTGGGACTGTGTTTCACTGCAACTCTGGAACTGTGTTTCTGTGCAACTCTGGAACTGTGTTTCTCTGCAACTCAGTAACTGTTTTCCTCTGCAACTCTGTAATTATGTTTCTCTGCAACTCTGGAACTGCGTTTCTCTGCAACTCAGTAACTGTGTTTCTCTGCAACTCAATAACTGTGTTTCGCTGCAACACAGTAACTGTGTTTCTCTGCAACTCTGTAACTGTGTTTCTCTGCAACTCTGCAACTGTGTTTCTCTGCAACTCTGTAACTGTGTTTCTCTGCAACTCTGCAACTGTGTTTCTCTGCAACTCTGTAACTGTGTTTCTCTGCAACTCTGTAACTGTGTTTCTCTGCAACTCTGTAACTGAGTTTCTCTGCAACTCTGTAACTGTGTTTCTCTGCAACTCTGTAACTGTGTTTCTCTGCAACTCTGGAACTGTGTTTCTCTGCAACTCTGTAACTGTGTTTCTCTGCAACTCAGTAACTGCGTTTCTCTGCAACGCAGTAACTGTGTTTCTCGGCAACTCTGTAACTGCGTTTCTCTGCAACTCAGTAACTGTGTTTCTCGGCAACTCTGTAACTGCGTTTCTCTGCAACTCAGGAACTGTGTTTCTCTGCAACTCTGTAACTGTGTTTCTCTGCAACTCTGTAACAGTGTTTCTCTGCAACTCAGTAACTGTGTTTCTCGGCAACTCTGTAACTGCGTTTCTCTGCAACTCTGTAACTGTGTTTCTCGGCAACTCTGTAACTGCGTTTCTCTGCAACTCTGGAACTGTGTTTCTCGGCAACTCTGTAACTGCGTTTCTCTGCAACTCTGGAACTGTGTTTCTCTACAATTCTGTAACTGCGTTTCTCTGCAACTCAGTAACTGTCTTTCTCTGCAACTCAGTAACTGTGTTTCTCTGCAACTCAGTAACTGTGTTTCTCAGCAACTCAGTAACTGTGTTTCTCTGCAACACTGTAACTGTGTTTCTCTGCAATTCTGCAACTGTGTTTCTTTGCAACTCAGTAACTGTGTTTCTCTGCAACTCTGTAACTGTGTTTCTCTGCAACCCTGTAACTGTGTTTCTCTGCAACTCTGTAACTGTGTTTCTCTGCAACTCTGTAACTGTGTTTCTCTGCAACTCTGCAAAGATGTTTTTCTGCAACTCTGTAACTGCGTTTCTCTGCAACTCTGTAACTGTGTTCCTCTGCAACCCTGTAACTGTGATTCTCTGCAACTCTAACTGTGTTCCTCTGCAACTCTGTAACTGTGTTTCTCTGCAACTCTGTAACCACGTTTCTCTGCAACTACGTAACCGCGTTTCTCTGCAACTCCATAACCGCGTTTCTCTGCAACTCTGTAACTGTGTTTCTCTGCAACTCAGTAACTGTGTTTCTCTGCAACTCAGTAACTGTGTTTCTCGGCAACTCTGTAACTGCGTTTCTCTGCAACTCAGGAACTGTGTTTCTCGGCAACTCAGTAACTGCGTTTCTCTGCAACTCTGTAACTGTGTTCCTCTGCAACCCTGTAACTGTGATTCTCTGCAACTCTAACTGTGTTCCTCTGCAACTCTGTAACTGTGTTTCTCTGCAACTCTGCAACTATGTTTCTCTGCAACTCAGTAACTGTGTTTCTCTGCAACTCTGTAATCGTGTTTCTCTGCAACTCTGTAACTGTGTTTCTCTGCAACTCTGTAATTATGTTTCTCTGCAACTCTGGAACTGTGTTTCACTGCAACTCTGGAACTGTGTTTCTCTGCAACTCTGGAATTGCGTTTCTCTGCAACTCAGTAACTGTGTTTCTCTGCAACTCAATAACTGTGTTTCGCTGCAACTCAGTACCTGTGTTTCTCTGCAACTCTGTAACTGTGTTTCTCTGCAACTCTGCAACTGTGTTTCTCTGCAACTCTGTAACTGTGTTTCTCTGCAACTCTGTAACTGTGTTTCTCTGCAACTCTGTAACTGTGTTTCTCTGCAACTCTGTAACTGAGTTTCTCTGCAACTCTGTAACTGTGTTTCTCTGCAACTCTGTAACTGTGTTTCTCTGCAACTCTGGAACTGTGTTTCTCTGCAACTCTGGAACTGTGTTTCTCTGCAACTCTGTAACTGTGTTTCTCTGCAACTCTGCAACTATGTTTCTCTGCAACTCTGGAACTGTGTTTCTCTGCAACTCCGTAACCGTGTTTCTCTGCAACTCCGTAACCGCGTTTCTCTGCAACTCCGTAACCGCGTTTCACTGCAACTCAGTAACTGTCTTTCTCTGCAACCCTGTAACTGTGTTTCTCTGCAACTCTGTAACTGTGTTTCTCTGCAACTCTGCAATTATGTTTCTCTGCAACTCTGGGACTGTGTTTCACTGCAACTCTGGAACTGTGTTTCTCTGCAACTCTGGAACTGTGTTTCTCTGCAACTCAGTAACTGTTTTCCTCTGCAACTCTGTAATTATGTTTCTCTGCAACTCTGGAACTGTGTTTCACTGCAACTCTGGAAATGTGTTTCTCTGCAACTCTGGAACTGCGTTTCTCTGCAACTCAGTAACTGTGTTTCTCTGCAACTCAATAACTGTGTTTCGCTGCAACACAGTAACTGTGTTTCTCTGCAACTCTGTAACTGTGTTTCTCTGCAACTCTGCAACTGTGTTTCTCTGCAACTCTGTAACTGTGTTTCTCTGCAACTCTGTAACTGTGTTTCTCTGCAACTCTGTAACTGTGTTTCTCTGCAACTCTGTAACTGTGTTTCTCTGCAACTCTGTAACTGTGTTTCTCTGCAACTCTGGAACTGTGTTTCTCTGCAACTCTGGAACTGTGTTTCTCTGCAACTCTGTAACTGTGTTTCTCTGCAACTCTGCAACTATGTTTCTCTGCAACTCTGGAACTGTGTTTCTCTGCAGCTCCATAACCGCGTTTCTCTGCAACTCCGTAACCGCGTTTCTCTGCAACTCCGTAACCGCGTTTCACTGCAACTCAGTAACTGTCTTTCTCTGCAACCCTGTAACTGTGTTTCTCTGCAACTCTGTAACTGTGTTTCTCTGCAACTCTGCAAATATGTTTCTCTGCAACTCAGTAACTGTGTTTCTCTGTAACTGCTTTCCTCTGCAACTCTGTAACCACGTTTCTCTGCAACTACGTAACCGCATTTCTCTGCAACTCCGTAACCGTGTTTCTCTGCAACTCTGTAACCACGTTTCTCTGCAACTACGTAACCGTGTATCTCTGCAACTCCGTAACCGTGTTTCTCTGCAACTCTGTAACCACGTTTCTCTGTACCTCCGTAACCGTGTTTCTCTGCAACCCTGTAACTGCGTTTCTCTGCAACTCTGCAAATATGTTTCTCTGCATCTCAGTAACTGTGTTTCTCTGCAACTCTGCAACTATGTTTGTCTGCAACTCGGTAACTGTGTTTCTCTGCAACTCTGTAATCGTGTTTCTCTGCAACTCTGTAACTGTGTTTCTCTGCAACTCAGTAACTGTGTTTCTCTGCAACTCAGTAACTGTGTTTCTCGGCAACTCTGTAACTGCGTTTCTCTGCAACTCAGTAACTGTGTTTCTCTGCAACTCTGTAACTGTGTTTCTCGGCAACTCTGTAACTGTGTTTCTCTGCAACACTGGAACTGTGTTTCTCTGCAACTCTGGAACTGTGTTTCTCTGCAACTCTGTAACTGTGTTTCTCTGCAGCTCTGCAACTATGTTTCTCTGCAACTCTGGAACTGTGTTTCTCTGCAACTCCGTAACCGCGTTTCTCTGCAACTCCGTAACCGCGTTTCACTGCAACTCAGTAACTGTCTTTCTCTGCAACCCTGTAACTGTGTTTCTCTGCAACTCTGTAACTGCTTTCCTCTGCAACTCTGTAACCACGTTTCTCTGCAACTACGTAACCGCATTTCTCTGCAACTCCGTAACCGTGTTTCTCTGCAACTCTGTAACCACGTTTCTCTGCAACTACGTAACCATGTATCTCTGCAACTCCGTAACCGTGTTTCTCTGCAACTCTGTAACCACGTTTCTCTGTACCTCCGTAACCGTGTTTCTCTGCAACCCTGTAACTGCGTTTCTCTGCAACTCTGGAAATATGTTTCTCTGCATCTCAGTAACTGTGTTTCTCTGCAACTCTGCAACTATGTTTCTCTGCAACTCAGTAACTGTGTTTCTCTGCAACTCTGTAATCGTGTTTCTCTGCAACTCTGTAACTGTGTTCCTCTGCAACTCTGTAACTGTGTTTCTCTGCAACTCAGTAACTGTGTTTCTCTGCAACTCAGTAACTGTGTTTCTCTGCAACTCTGTAATCGTGTTTCTCTGCAACTCTGTAACTGTGTTCCTCTGCAACTCTGTAACTGTGTTTCTCTGCAAGTCTGTAACTGTGTTTCTCTGCAACTCTGTAACTGCGTTTCTCTGCAACTCAGGAACTGTGTTTCTCTACAATTCTGTAACTGCGTTTCTCTGTAACTCAGTAACTGTGTTTCTCTGCAACTCAGTAACTGCGTTTCTCTGCAACTCTGTAACTGTGTTTCTCTGCAACTCTGTAACTGTGTTTCTCTACAACTCTGTAACTGTGTTTCTCTGCAACTCTGTAACTGTGTTTCTCTGCAACTCTGCAAAGATGTTTCTCTGCAACTCAGTAACTGTGTTTCTCTGCAACTCTGTAACCGTGTTTCTCTGCAACTCTGTAACTACGATTCTCTGCAACTCAGTAACTGTGTTCCTCTGCAACTCTGTAACTGCGTTTCTCTGCAACTCTGTAACTGCGTTTCTCTGCAACTCTTGTAACTGCGTTTCTCTACAACTCTGTAACTGCGTTTCTCTGCAACTCTGTAACTGCGTTCCTCTGCAACTCTGTAACTGCTTTCCTCTGCAACTGTGTAACTGCGTTTCTCTGCAACTCTATAACTGCGTTTCTCTGCAACTCAGTAACTGCGTTTCTCTGCAACCCTTTAACTGCGTTTCTCTGCAACTCAGTAACTGTGTTCCTCTGCAAGTCTGTTAACTGTGTTTCTCTGCAACTCAGTAACTGTGTTTCTCTGCAACTCTGTAACTGTGTTTCTCTGCAACTCTGCAACTATGTTTCTCTGTAACTCTGTAACTGTGTTCCTCTGCAACTCTGGAACTGTGTTTCTCTGCAACTCTGTAACTGTGTTTCTCTACAACTCAGTAACTACGTTTCTCTGCAACTCTGTAACTGCGTTCCTCTGCAACTCAGTAACTGTGTTTCTCTGCAACTCAGTAACTACGTTTCACTGCAACTCTGTAACTGTGTTTCTCGGCAACTCTGTAACTGCGTTTCTCTGCAACTCTGTAACTGCGTTCCTCTGCAACTCTGTAACTGCTTTCTTCTGCAACTCTGTAACTGTGTTTCTCTGCAACCCTGTAACTGTGTTTCTCTACAACTCTGTAACTGTGTTTCACTGCAACTCAGTAACTACGTTTCTCTGCAACCCTGTAACTTCGTTCCTCTGCAATTCTGTAACTGCTTTCCTCTGCAACTCTGTAACTGTGTTTCTCTGCAACTCAGTAACTACGTTTCTCTGCAACTCTGTAACCACGTTTCTCTGCAACTCTGTAACTGTGTTTCTCTGCAACTCTGTAACTGTGTTTCTCTGCAACTCAGTAACTGCGTTTCTCTGCAACGCAGTAACTGTGTTTCTCGGCAACTCTGTAACTGCGTTTCTCTGCAACTCAGTAACTGTGTTTCTCGGCAACTCTGTAACTGCGTTTCTCTGCAACTCAGGAACTGTGTTTCTCTGCAACTCTGTAACTGTGTTTCTCTGCAACTCTGTAACAGTGTTTCTCTGCAACTCAGTAACTGTGTTTCTCGGCAACTCTGTAACTGCGTTTCTCTGCAACTCTGTAACTGTGTTTCTCGGCAACTCTGTAACTGCGTTTCTCTGCAACTCTGGAACTGTGTTTCTCGGCAACTCTGTAACTGCGTTTCTCTGCAACTCTGGAACTGTGTTTCTCTACAATTCTGTAACTGCGTTTCTCTGCAACTCAGTAACTGTCTTTCTCTGCAACTCAGTAACTGTGTTTCTCTGCAACTCAGTAACTGTGTTTCTCAGCAACTCAGTAACTGTGTTTCTCTGCAACACTGTAACTGTGTTTCTCTGCAATTCTGCAACTGTGTTTCTTTGCAACTCAGTAACTGTGTTTCTCTGCAACTCTGTAACTGTGTTTCTCTGCAACCCTGTAACTGTGTTTCTCTGCAACTCTGTAACTGTGTTTCTCTGCAACTCTGTAACTGTGTTTCTCTGCAACTCTGCAAAGATGTTTTTCTGCAACTCTGTAACTGCGTTTCTCTGCAACTCTGTAACTGTGTTCCTCTGCAACCCTGTAACTGTGATTCTCTGCAACTCTAACTGTGTTCCTCTGCAACTCTGTAACTGTGTTTCTCTGCAACTCTGTAACCACGTTTCTCTGCAACTACGTAACCGCGTTTCTCTGCAACTCCGTAACCGCGTTTCTCTGCAACTCTGTAACTGTGTTTCTCTGCAACTCAGTAACTGTGTTTCTCTGCAACTCAGTAACTGTGTTTCTCGGCAACTCTGTAACTGCGTTTCTCTGCAACTCAGGAACTGTGTTTCTCGGCAACTCAGTAACTGCGTTTCTCTGCAACTCTGTAACTGTGTTCCTCTGCAACCCTGTAACTGTGATTCTCTGCAACTCTAACTGTGTTCCTCTGCAACTCTGTAACTGTGTTTCTCTGCAACTCTGCAACTATGTTTCTCTGCAACTCAGTAACTGTGTTTCTCTGCAACTCTGTAATCGTGTTTCTCTGCAACTCTGTAACTGTGTTTCTCTGCAACTCTGTAATTATGTTTCTCTGCAACTCTGGAACTGTGTTTCACTGCAACTCTGGAACTGTGTTTCTCTGCAACTCTGGAATTGCGTTTCTCTGCAACTCAGTAACTGTGTTTCTCTGCAACTCAATAACTGTGTTTCGCTGCAACTCAGTACCTGTGTTTCTCTGCAACTCTGTAACTGTGTTTCTCTGCAACTCTGCAACTGTGTTTCTCTGCAACTCTGTAACTGTGTTTCTCTGCAACTCTGTAACTGTGTTTCTCTGCAACTCTGTAACTGTGTTTCTCTGCAACTCTGTAACTGAGTTTCTCTGCAACTCTGTAACTGTGTTTCTCTGCAACTCTGTAACTGTGTTTCTCTGCAACTCTGGAACTGTGTTTCTCTGCAACTCTGGAACTGTGTTTCTCTGCAACTCTGTAACTGTGTTTCTCTGCAACTCTGCAACTATGTTTCTCTGCAACTCTGGAACTGTGTTTCTCTGCAACTCCGTAACCGTGTTTCTCTGCAACTCCGTAACCGCGTTTCTCTGCAACTCCGTAACCGCGTTTCACTGCAACTCAGTAACTGTCTTTCTCTGCAACCCTGTAACTGTGTTTCTCTGCAACTCTGTAACTGTGTTTCTCTGCAACTCTGCAATTATGTTTCTCTGCAACTCTGGGACTGTGTTTCACTGCAACTCTGGAACTGTGTTTCTCTGCAACTCTGGAACTGTGTTTCTCTGCAACTCAGTAACTGTTTTCCTCTGCAACTCTGTAATTATGTTTCTCTGCAACTCTGGAACTGTGTTTCACTGCAACTCTGGAAATGTGTTTCTCTGCAACTCTGGAACTGCGTTTCTCTGCAACTCAGTAACTGTGTTTCTCTGCAACTCAATAACTGTGTTTCGCTGCAACACAGTAACTGTGTTTCTCTGCAACTCTGTAACTGTGTTTCTCTGCAACTCTGCAACTGTGTTTCTCTGCAACTCTGTAACTGTGTTTCTCTGCAACTCTGTAACTGTGTTTCTCTGCAACTCTGTAACTGTGTTTCTCTGCAACTCTGTAACTGTGTTTCTCTGCAACTCTGTAACTGTGTTTCTCTGCAACTCTGGAACTGTGTTTCTCTGCAACTCTGGAACTGTGTTTCTCTGCAACTCTGTAACTGTGTTTCTCTGCAACTCTGCAACTATGTTTCTCTGCAACTCTGGAACTGTGTTTCTCTGCAGCTCCGTAACCGCGTTTCTCTGCAACTCCGTAACCGCGTTTCTCTGCAACTCCGTAACCGCGTTTCACTGCAACTCAGTAACTGTCTTTCTCTGCAACCCTGTAACTGTGTTTCTCTGCAACTCTGTAACTGTGTTTCTCTGCAACTCTGCAAATATGTTTCTCTGCAACTCAGTAACTGTGTTTCTCTGTAACTGCTTTCCTCTGCAACTCTGTAACCACGTTTCTCTGCAACTACGTAACCGCATTTCTCTGCAACTCCGTAACCGTGTTTCTCTGCAACTCTGTAACCACGTTTCTCTGCAACTACGTAACCGTGTATCTCTGCAACTCCGTAACCGTGTTTCTCTGCAACTCTGTAACCACGTTTCTCTGTACCTCCGTAACCGTGTTTCTCTGCAACCCTGTAACTGCGTTTCTCTGCAACTCTGCAAATATGTTTCTCTGCATCTCAGTAACTGTGTTTCTCTGCAACTCTGCAACTATGTTTCTCTGCAACTCGGTAACTGTGTTTCTCTGCAACTCTGTAATCGTGTTTCTCTGCAACTCTGTAACTGTGTTTCTCTGCAACTCAGTAACTGTGTTTCTCTGCAACTCAGTAACTGTGTTTCTCGGCAACTCTGTAACTGCGTTTCTCTGCAACTCAGTAACTGTGTTTCTCTGCAACTCTGTAACTGTGTTTCTCGGCAACTCTGTAACTGTGTTTCTCTGCAACACTGGAACTGTGTTTCTCTGCAACTCTGGAACTGTGTTTCTCTGCAACTCTGTAACTGTGTTTCTCTGCAGCTCTGCAACTATGTTTCTCTGCAACTCTGGAACTGTGTTTCTCTGCAACTCCGTAACCGCGTTTCTCTGCAACTCCGTAACCGCGTTTCACTGCAACTCAGTAACTGTCTTTCTCTGCAACCCTGTAACTGTGTTTCTCTGCAACTCTGTAACTGCTTTCCTCTGCAACTCTGTAACCACGTTTCTCTGCAACTACGTAACCGCATTTCTCTGCAACTCCGTAACCGTGTTTCTCTGCAACTCTGTAACCACGTTTCTCTGCAACTACGTAACCATGTATCTCTGCAACTCCGTAACCGTGTTTCTCTGCAACTCTGTAACCACGTTTCTCTGTACCTCCGTAACCGTGTTTCTCTGCAACCCTGTAACTGCGTTTCTCTGCAACTCTGGAAATATGTTTCTCTGCATCTCAGTAACTGTGTTTCTCTGCAACTCTGCAACTATGTTTCTCTGCAACTCAGTAACTGTGTTTCTCTGCAACTCTGTAATCGTGTTTCTCTGCAACTCTGTAACTGTGTTCCTCTGCAACTCTGTAACTGTGTTTCTCTGCAACTCAGTAACTGTGTTTCTCTGCAACTCAGTAACTGTGTTTCTCTGCAACTCTGTAATCGTGTTTCTCTGCAACTCTGTAACTGTGTTCCTCTGCAACTCTGTAACTGTGTTTCTCTGCAAGTCTGTAACTGTGTTTCTCTGCAACTCTGTAACTGCGTTTCTCTGCAACTCAGGAACTGTGTTTCTCTACAATTCTGTAACTGCGTTTCTCTGTAACTCAGTAACTGTGTTTCTCTGCAACTCAGTAACTGCGTTTCTCTGCAACTCTGTAACTGTGTTTCTCTGCAACTCTGTAACTGTGTTTCTCTACAACTCTGTAACTGTGTTTCTCTGCAACTCTGTAACTGTGTTTCTCTGCAACTCTGCAAAGATGTTTCTCTGCAACTCAGTAACTGTGTTTCTCTGCAACTCTGTAACCGTGTTTCTCTGCAACTCAGTAACTGTGTTCCTCTGCAACTCTGTAACTGCGTTTCTCTGCAACTCTGTAACTGCGTTTCTCTGCAACTCTTGTAACTGCGTTTCTCTACAACTCTGTAACTGCGTTTCTCTGCAACTCTGTAACTGCGTTCCTCTGCAACTCTGTAACTGCTTTCCTCTGCAACTGTGTAACTGCGTTTCTCTGCAACTCTATAACTGCGTTTCTCTGCAACTCAGTAACTGCGTTTCTCTGCAACCCTTTAACTGCGTTTCTCTGCAACTCAGTAACTGTGTTCCTCTGCAAGTCTGTTAACTGTGTTTCTCTGCAACTCAGTAACTGTGTTTCTCTGCAACTCTGTAACTGTGTTTCTCTGCAACTCTGCAACTATGTTTCTCTGTAACTCTGTAACTGTGTTCCTCTGCAACTCTGGAACTGTGTTTCTCTGCAACTCTGTAACTGTGTTTCTCTACAACTCAGTAACTACGTTTCTCTGCAACTCTGTAATTGCGTTCCTCTGCAACTCAGTAACTGTGTTTCTCTGCAACTCAGTAACTACGTTTCACTGCAACTCTGTAACTGTGTTTCTCGGCAACTCTGTAACTGCGTTTCTCTGCAACTCTGTAACTGCGTTCCTCTGCAACTCTGTAACTGCTTTCTTCTGCAACTCTGTAACTGTGTTTCTCTGCAACCCTGTAACTGTGTTTCTCTGCAACTCTGTAACTGTGTTTCACTGCAACTCAGTAACTACGTTTCTCTGCAACCCTGTAACTTCGTTCCTCTGCAATTCTGTAACTGCTTTCCTCTGCAACTCTGTAACTGTGTTTCTCTGCAACTCAGTAACTACGTTTCTCTGCAACTCTGTAACCACGTTTCTCTGCAACTCTGTAACTGTGTTTCTCTGCAACTCTGTAATCGTGCTTCTTGTTATGAACCAGTGGTGGACCCCCCGTCTGAGAACAAACACCTAACCACTCAAAGAGGAGTAACTTGCCCTATAAGCTGTAAAAAGTGTGTGTAAACTCGTATGATCTGCTCTTCACTAATTTTTAGTGATCAAATTGGTCAGACTGTGTCTCCATCTCGCTATAAATCCATTTGCGGTAACTCTGCTTCTCTGTAACTCCGTTTCTCTGTAATTGTGTCTCGCTGTAACCATGTCCCTCTGTAACTGTGTCTCGCTGTAACTGCATGTCACTGTAACCGTGTCTCACTGTGAGCATATCTCGCTGTAACCATGTCTCACTGTAACTGCGTCTCGCTGTAAATGCGTATCGCTGTTACCATGTCTCACTGTAACCGTATCTCATTGTAACCATGTCTCACTGGAACCGCGTCTCGCTGTAACTGCATATCATTGTCACCATCTCTTATTGTAATTGTGTCTCACTATGAACATATCTCGCTGTAACCATGTCTCACTGTAACTGCGTCTTGCTGTAAATGCGTATCGCTGTTACCATGTCTCACTGTAACCGTATCTCGTTGTAACCATGTCTCACTGTAACCACGTCTCGCTATAACTCCATATCATTGTCACCATCTCTTATTGTAATTGTCTCTCACTATGAGCATACCTCGCTGTAACCATGTCTCACTGTAACTGCGTCTTGCTGTAAATGCGTATCGCTGTTACCATGTCTCGCTGTAACCACGTCTCGCTATAACTGCATATCGCTGTCACCATGTCTCACTGTGACTGCGTCTCGCTGTGATCACGTTTCACTGTAACCGTGTCTTGCTGTAACCATGTCTCACTGTGACTGCGTCTCGCTGTGATCACGTTTCACTGTAACCGTGTCTTGCTGTGACCGCGTCTCGCTGTGACCGCGTCTCACTATAACTGCGTCTCATTGGAACGATGTTGCACTGTAACTGCACCATGCTGTGAATGCATCTAGCTGTGACTGCATCTCGCTGTAACTATGTCTTGCGATGATGATGTCTTGCTGTAACCGCGTCTCGTAACTATGTCTTGTAACCACGTTTCGCTGTAATCGGATGTCACGAGAACCATCGTCTTGCTGTATCTCTGTCTTGCTGTAACTCCATTCCCCTGAAACTCCTTATCTCTGTCGCTCTGTAACTTGGATTCTCTGTACCTCCGCCCGACTGCATCGCCGTCTCGCTGTATCTGTAACTGCGTCTGGCTGTTACTGCATCTTGCTATAATTTCATCACATTGTAACTCTGTCTCACTGTAGCCCTGTCTCGCTGTAACTCCATCTCACCATTACCGTGTCTCCCTGTTGCTCTGGTCTCTCTGTGTCTCAGTTTCTCTGTATCTTTGTTATCCTCGCTTGCTGTAACTCCATCTCATTGTAATTTTTGCTGTAAATTTGTCACCCCGCCTCACCATCGCCCCCGCCCCATTGACATGCCCCCACACACCCCATTACCCCGCCTCCCCATAACCCCACCTCCTTGTCGCCCCCACGCCTTGTCGCCCTGCCCCATCACCCTGGTTCTGCATCGTCCTGCCTCCAATTGTCCCACCTCCCTGTCGCTCCGCCCACCCTGTTGCCCCGCTTCCCTGCCCTCCCATCTTTCCGCCACTACCGTCGCCCCACTGTATCTCTCCTCACCCCATCTCTCCATCGCTCACTGTCCCTGTGGCTCAGTTTCTCTGTAGGTCTGATTTTCTGTGAGCTCTGTTTCGCTGGAGCTCACAAGTTCCCTTGTGGCTTGGTTCCCCGTCACACGGTTTCCCTGTAGCTCTGTTTTTCTGTCACCCTTGTTCTCCATTTTTCTATAGGCCACTTTCCCTGGAGCTCAGTTTCTCTGTGGCTCAGTCCCTCAGTACGACTGAAACTGGTCTTGCTTTAACTCCATCTCACTGTTACTTTTGTAGCAAATCTGTTCCCTGTCGTTTGGTTTCTCTGTCGCTCGGTTTCTCTGTCGTTCGGTTTCTCTGTCGCTCGGTTTCCCTGTCGTTCGGTTTCTCTGTCGCTCGGTTTCTCTGTCGTTCGGTTTCTCTGTCGTTCGGTTTCTCTGTCGCTCGGTTTCTCTGTCGCTCGGTTTCTGTGTCGCTCGGTTTCTCTGTCGCTCGGTTTCTGTGTCGCTCGGTTTCTCTGTCGCTCGGTTTCTCTGTCGCTCGGTTTCTCTGTCGTTCGGTTTCTGTGTCGTTCGGTTTCTGTGTCGTTCGGTTTCTCTGTCGTTCGGTTTCTGTGTCGTTCGGTTTCTCTGTCGCTCGGTTTCTGTGTCGCTCGGTTTCCGTGTCGCTCGGTTTCCCTGTCGCTCGGTTTCTGTGTCGCTCGGTTTCTCTGTCGCTCGGTTTCTGTGTCGTTCGGTTTCCCTGTCGCTCGGTTTCTCTGTCGCTCTGTTTCCCTGTCGCTCTGTTTCTCTGTCGCTCGGTTTCCCTGTCACTCGGTTTCCCTGTCGCTCGGTTTCTCTGTCGCTCGGTTTCTGTGTCGTTCGGTTTCTCTGTCGCTCTGTTTCCCTGTCGCTCTGTTTCTGTGTCGTTCGGTTTCTCTGTCACTCTGTTTCTGTGCCGTTCGGTTTCTCTGTCACTCGGTTTCTGTGTCGCTCGGTTTCTCTGTCGCTCGGTTTCTGTGTCGCTCGGTTTCTCTGTCGCTCGGTTTCTGTGTCGCTCGGTTTCTCTGTCGCTCGGTTTCTCTGTCGTCCGGTTTCTCTGTCGCTCTGTTTCTCTGTCGTTCGGTTTCTCTGTCGTTCGGTTTCTCTGTCGCTCGGTTTCTCTGTCGTTCGGTTTCTGTGTCGTTCGGTTTCTCTGTCGCTCGGTTTCTCTGTCGTTCTGTTTCTCTGACGCTCGGTTTCTCTGTCGCTCGGTTTCTCTGTCGCTCGGTTTCTCTGTCGTTCGGTTTCTGTGTCGCTCGGTTTCTCTGTCGCTCGGTTTCTGTGTCGTTCGGTTTCTCTGTCGCTCGGTTTCTGGGTCGTTCGGTTTCTCTGTCGCTCGGTTTCTCTGTCGTTCGGTTTCTCTGTCGCTCGGTTTCTCTGTCGCTCGGTTTCTCTGTCGTTCTGTTTCTCTGTCGCTCGGTTTCTCTGTCGCTCGGTTTCTCTGTCGCTCGGTTTCTCTGTCGCTCGGTTTCTGTGTCGCTCGGTTTCTCTGTCGCTCGGTTTCTGTGTCGCTCGGTTTCTGTGTCGCTCGGTTTCTGTGTCGTTCGGTTTCTCTGCCGTTCGGTTTCTCTGTCGTTCGGTTTCTGTGTCGTTCGGTTTCTCTGTCGCTCGGTTTCTCTGTCGCTCGGTTTCTGTGTCGCTCGGTTTCTCTGTCGTTCGGTTTCTGTGTCGCTCGGTTTATCTGTCGCTCGGTTTATCTGTCGCTCGGTTTCTGTGTCGCTCGGTTTCTCTGTCGTTCGGTTTCTCTGTCGCTCGGTTTCTCTGTCGCTCGGTTTCTCTGTCGTTCAGTTTCTGTGTCGCTCGGTTTCTCTGTCGCTCGGTTTCTCTGTCGTTCAGTTTCTGTGTCGCTCGGTTTCTCTGTCGTTCGGTTTCTCTGTCGCTCGGTTTCTCTGTCACTCGGTTTCTCTGTCGCTCTGTTCCCTGTCGCTCGGTTTCTCTGTTGTTCGGTTTCTCTGTCGCTCGGTTTCCCTGTCGCTCGGTTTCTCTGTCGTTCGGTTTCTGTGTCGTTCGGTTTCTGTGTCGTTCGGTTTCTGTGTCGCTCGGTTTCTGTGTCGCTCTGTCTCTCTGTCGCTCTGTCTCTCTATCGCTCGGTTTCTCTGTCGCTCGGTTTCTGTGTCGTTCGGTTTCTCTGTCGCTCGGTTTCTCTGTGCTCGGTTTCTGTGTCGTTCGGTTTCTCTGTCGCTCGGTTTCTCTGTCGTTCGGTTTCTCTGTCGTTCGGTTTCTCTGTCGCTCGGTTTCTGTGTCGCCCGGTTTCTCTGTCGCTCGGTTTCTCTGTCGCTCGGTTTCTCTGTCGCTCGGTTTCTGTGTCGCTCGGTTTCTCTGTCGCTCGGTTTCTGTGTCGCTCGCTTTCTCTGTCGTTCGGTTTCTGTGTCGCTCGGTTTCTCTGTCGCTCGGTTTCTCTGTCGCTCGGTTTCTCTGTCGCTCGGTTTCTCTGTCGCTCGGTTTCTCTGTCACTCGGTTTCTGTGTCGTTCGGTTTCTCTGTCGCTCTGTTTCTCTGTCACTCGGTTTCTCTGTCGCTCAGTTTCTCTGTCGCTCGGTTTCTCTGTCGCTCTGTCTCTCTGTCGCTCGGTTTCTGTGTCGCTCGGTTTCTCTGTCGCTCGGTTTCTGTGTCGCTCGGTTTCTGTGTCGTTCGGTTTCTCTGTCGCTCGGTTTCTCTGTCGCTCGGTTTCTCTGTCGCTCGGTTTCTGTGTCGCTCGGTTTCTCTGTCGTTCGGTTTCTGTGTCGTTCGGTTTCTCTGTCGCTCGGTTTCTCTGTCGCTCGGTTTCTCTGTCGCTCGGTTTCTGTCGTTCGGTTTCTCTGTCGTTCGGTTTCTGTGTCGCTCGGTTTCTCTGTCGCTCGGTTTCTGTGTCGCTCGGTTTCTCTGTCGTTCGGTTTCTCTGTCGCTCGGTTTCTCTGTCGCTCGGTTTCTCTGTCGCTCGGTTTCTCTGTCGTTCGGTTTCTGTGTCGTTCGGTTTCTGTGTCGCTCGGTTTCTGTGTCGCTCGGTTTCTGTGTCGCTCGGTTTCTCTGTCGCTCGGTTTCTGTGTCGCTCGGTTTCTCTGTCGCTCTGTTTCTGTGTCGCTCGGTTTCTCTGTCGCTCTGTTTCTCTGTCGTTCGGTTTCTCTGTCGCTCGGTTTCCGTATCGCTCGGTTTCCGTGTCGCTCGGTTTCTCTGTCGCTCGGTTTCTGTGTCGCCTGGTTTCTGTGTCGCCCGGTTTCTGTATCGCTCGGTTTCTGTTTCGCTCGGTTTCTGTGTCGTTCGGTTTCTCTGTCGCTCGGTTTCTCTGTCGCTCGGTTTCTCTGTCGCTCGGTTCCTGTGTCGCTCGGTTTCTCTGTCGCTCGGTTTCTGTGTCGCTCGGTTTCTGTGTCGCTCGGTTTCTGTGTCGCTCGGTTTCTGTGTCGCTCGGTTTCTCTGTCGCTCGGTTTCTGTGTCGCTCGGTTTCTGTCGCTCGGTTTCTGTGTCGCTCGGTTTCTGTGTCGCTCGGTTTCTCTGTCGCTCGGTTTCTCTGTCGCTCGGTTTCTGTTGCTCGGTTTCTGTTGCTCGGTTTCTCTGTCGCTCGGTTTCTCTGTCGCTCGGTTTCTCTGTCGCTCGGTTTCTGTGTCGCTCGGTTTCTGTGTCGCTCGGTTTCTCTGTCGCTCGGTTTCTGTTTCGCTTGGTTTCTGTGTCGCTCGGTTTCTCTGTCGCTCGGTTTCTGTGTCGCTCGGTTTCTCTGTCGCTCGGTTTCTGTTTCGCTCGGTTTCTCTGTCGCTCGGTTTCTCTGTCGCTCGGTTTCTCTGTTGCTCTGTTTCTCTGTCGCTCGGTTTCTGTGTCGCTCTGTTTCTCTGTCGCTCAGTTTCTCTGTCGCTCTGTCTCTCTGTCGCTCGGTTTCTCTGTCGCTCGGTTTCTGTGTCGCTCGGTTTCTGTGTCGCTCGGTTTCTGTGTCTGTTTCTGTGTCGCTCGGTTTCTGTGTCGCTCGGTTTCTGTGTCGTTCGGTTTCTGTGTCGCTCGGTTTCCCTGTCGCTCGGTTTCTGTGTCGCTGGGTTTATTTGTCGCTCGGTTTCTGTGTCGCTCGGTTTCTGTGTCGCTCGGTTTCTGTTTCGCTCGGTTTCTGTGTCGCTCGGTTTCTCTGACGCTCGGTTTCTGTGTCGATCGGTTTCTGTTTCGCTCTGTTTCTGTCGCTCGGTTTCTCTGTCGCTCGGTTTCTGTGTCGCTCGGTTTCTCTGTCGCTCGGTTTCTGTGTCGCTCGGTTTCTCTGTCGCTCGGTTTCTGTGTCGCGCGGTTTCTCTGTCGCTCGTTTTCTGTGTCGCTCGGTTTCTGTGTCGCTCGGTTTCTGTGTCGCTCGGTTTCTCTCTCGGTCGGTTTCTGTGTCGCTCGATTTCTGTGTGGCTCGGTTTCTGTGTGGCTCGGTTTCTGTGTCGCTCGGTTTCTGTGTCGCTCGGTTTCTCTGTCGCTCGGTTTCTCTGTCGCTCGGTTTCTGTGTCACTCGGTTTCTGTGTCGCTCGGTTTCTCTGTCGCTCGGTTTCTGTGTCACTCGGTTTCTGTGTCGTCAGTTTCTCTGTCGCTCGGTTTCTGTGTCACTCGGTTTCTCTGTCGCTCGGTTTCTGTGTCGCGCGGTTTCTCTGTCGCTCGGTTTCTCTGTCGCTCGGTTTCTCTGTCGCTCGGTTTCTCTGTCGCTCGGTTTCTCTGTCGCTCGGTTTCTGTGTCGCTCTGTTTCTGTGTCGCTCGGTTTCTGTGACGCTCTGTTTCTGTGTCGCTCGGTTTCTGTGTCGCTCGGTTTCTGTGTCGCTCGGTTTCTCTGTCGTTCGATTTCTCTGTCGTTCGGTTTCTCTGGCGCTCTGTCTCTCTGTCGCTCATTTTCTGTGTCGCTCGGTTTCTGTGTCGTTCGGTTTCTGTGTCGCTCGGTTTCTGTGTCGCTCGGTTTCTGTGTCGCTCGGTTTCTCTGTCGCTCTGTTTCTGTGTGGCTGGGTTTCTCTGTCGTTCGGTCTCTGTTTCGCTCGGTTTCTGTGTCACTCGGTTTCTCTGTCGCACGGTTTCTGTTTCGCTCGGTTTCTCTGTCGCTAGGTTTCTGTTTCGCTCGGTTTCTCTGTCGCTCGGTTTCTCTGTCGCTCGGTTTCTCTGTCGCTCGGTTTCTGTTTCGCTCGGTTTCTGTGTCGCTCGGTTTCTCTGTCGCTCGTTTTCTGTTTCGCTCGGTTTCTCTGTCGCTCGGTTTCTCTGTCGCTCGGTTTCTCTGTCGCTCTGTTTCTCTGTCGCTCGGTTTCTGTGTCGCTCTGTTTCTCTGTCGCTCAGTTTCTCTGTCGCTCTGTCTCTCTGTCGCTCGGTTTCTCTGTCGCTCGGTTTCTGTGTCGCTCGGTTTCTGTGTCGCTCGGTTTCTCTGTCGCTCTGTTTCTCTGTCGCTCGGTTTCTCTGTCGCTCGGTTTCTCTGTCGCTCGGTTTCTCTGTCGTTCGGTTTCTGTGTCGTTCGGTTTCTGTGTCGCTCGGTTTCTGTGTCGCACGGTTTCTGTGTCGCTCGGTTTCTCTGTCGCTCGGTTTGTGTGTCGCTCGGTTTCTCTGTCGCTCGGTTTCTGTGTCGCTCGGTTTCTGTGTCGCTCGGTTTCTCTGTCGCTCTGTTTCTCTGTCGTTCGGTTTCTCTGTCGCTCGGTTTCTCTGTCGCTCGGTTTCTCTGTCGCTCGGTTTCTGTGTCGCTCTGTTTCTCTGTCGCTCGGTTTCTTTATCGCTCGGTTTCTGTGTCGCTCGGTTTCCCTGTCGCTCGGTTTCTGTGTCGCTCGGTTTCTGTGTCGCTCGGTTTCTGTGTCGCTCGGTTTCTCTGTCGCTCGGTTTCTCTGTCGCTCGGTTTCTGTGTCGCTCGGTTTTTGTTTCGCTCGGTTTCTGTGTCGCTCTGTTTCCCTGTCGCTCGGTTTCTCTGTCGCTCGGTTTCTGTGTCGCTCGGTTTCTCTATCGCTCGGTTTCTCTGTCGCTCTGTTTCCCTGTCGCTCGGTTTCCGTGTCGCTCGGTTTCTCTGTCGCTCGGTTTCTGTGTCGCTCGGTTTCTGTGTCGCTCGGTTTCTGTGTCGCTCGGTTTTTGTGTCGCTCGGTTTCTGTGACGCGCGGTTTCTCTGTCGCTCGGTTTCTCTGTCGCTCGGTTTCCCTGTCGCTCGGTTTCCGTGTCGCTCGGTTTCTCTGTCGCTCGGTTTCTGTGTCACTCGGTTTCTGTGTCGCTCGGTTTCTGTGTCACTCGGTTTTTGTGTCACTCGGTTTCTGTGACGCGCGGTTTCTCTGTCGCACGGTTTCTCTGTCGCTCGGTTTCTGTGTCGCTCGGTTTCTGTTTTGCTCGGTTTCTGTCGCTCGGTTTCTGTGTCGCTCGGTTTCTCTGTCGCTCGGTTTCTGTGTCACTCGGTTTCTGTGTCGCTCTGTTTCTGCGTCGCTCTGTTTCTGTGTCACTCGGTTTCTGTGTCGCTCGGTTTCTCTGTCGCTCGGTTTCTGTGTCGCTCGGTTTCTGTGTCGCTCGGTTTCTGTTTCGCTCGGTTTCTGTCGCTCGGTTTCTGTGTCGCTCGGTTTCTGTGTCGCTCGGTTTCTGTGTCGCTCGGTTTCTGTGTCGCTCGGTTTCTGTGTCGCTCTTTTTCTCTGTCGCTCGGTTTCTGTGTCGCTCGGTTTCTGTGTCGTTTGGTTTATGTGTCGCTCGGTTTCTGTGTCACTCGGTTTATGTGTCGCTCGGTTTATGTGTTGCTCGGTTTCTCTGTCGCTCGGTTTCTGTCGCTCGGTTTCTCTGTCGCTCGGTTTCTGTGTCGCTCGGTTTCTGTGTCGCTCGGTTTCTGTGTCGTTCGGTTTATGTGTCGCTCGGTTTCTGTGTCGTTCGGTTTCTGTGTCGCTCGGTTTCTGTGTCGCTCGGTTTCTCTGTCGCTCGGTTTCTCTGTCGCTCGGTTTCTGTTTCGCTCGGTTTCTCTGTTGCTCTGTTTCTCTGTCGCTCGGTTTCTCTGTCGTTCGGTTTCTGTTTCACTCGGTTTCTGTGTCGCTCGGTTTCTCTGTCGCTCGGTTTCTGTTTCGCTCGGTTTCTGTGTCGCTCGGTTTCTGTTTCGCTCGGTTTCTCTGTCGCTCGGTTTCTGTGTCGCTCGGTTTCTGTGTCGCTCGGTTTATCTGTGGATCGGTTTCTGTGTCGCTCGGTTTCTCTGTCGCTCGGTTTCTCTGTTTCTCGGTTTCTGTGTCGCTCGGTTTCTGTGTCGCTCGGTTTCTGTTTCGCTCGGTTTCTGTCGCTCGGTTTCTGTGTCACTCGGTTTCTGTTTCGCTCGGTTTCTGTCGCTCGGTTTCTCTGTCGCTCGGTTTCTCTGTCGCTCGGTTTCTGTGTCGCTCGGTTTCTGTGTCGCTCGGTTTCTGTGTCGCTCGGTTTCTGTGTCGCTCGGTTTCTGTGTCGCTCGGTTTCTCTGTCGCTCGGTTTCTGTGTCGCTCGGTTTCTGTGTCGCTCGGTTTCTGTGTCGCTCGGTTTCTGTGTCGCTCGGTTTCTCTGTCGCTCGGTTTCTCTGTCGCTCGGTTTCTGTGTCACTCGGTTTCTCTGTCGCTCGGTTTCTGTGTCGCTCGGTTTCTGTGTCGCTCGGTTTCTCTGTCGTTCGGTTTCTGTGTCGCTCGGTTTCTGTGTCGCTCGGTTTCTCTGTCGTTCGGGTTTCTGTTTCGCTCGGTTTCTCTGTCGTTCGGTTTCTCTGTCGTTTGGTTTCTGTGTCGCTCGGTTTCTGTGTCGTTCGGTTTCTCTGTCGTTCGGTTTCTGTGTCGCTCGGTTTCTATGTCGTTCGGTTTCTCTGTCGCTCTGTTTTTCTGTCATTCGGTTTCTGTGTCGCTCGATTTCTCTGTCGTTCGGTTTCTGTTTCGCTCGGTTTCTGTCGCTCGGTTTCTCTGTCGCTCGGTTTCTCTGTCGCTCGGTTTCTCTGTCGCTCGGTTTATGTGTCGCTCGGTTTCTGTGTCGTTCGGTTTATGTGTCGCTCGGTTTCTGTGTCGCTCGGTTTCTGTGTCGCTCGGTTTCTGTGTCGCTCGGTTTCTCTGTCGCTCGGTTTCTCTGTCGCTCGGTTTCTGTTTCGCTCGGTTTCTCTGTTGCTCTGTTTCTCTGTCGCTCGGTTTCTCTGTCGTTCGGTTTCTGTTTCACTCGGTTTCTCTGTCGCTCGGTTTCTGTTTCGCTCGGTTTCTGTGTCGCTCGGTTTCTGTTTCGCTCGGTTTCTCTGTCGCTCGGTTTCTGTGTCGCTCGGTTTCTGTGTCGCTTGGTTTCTGTGTCGCTCGGTTTATCTGTGGATCGGTTTCTGTGTCACTCGGTTTCTGTGTCGCTCGGTTTCTGTGTCGCTCGGTTTCTGTGTCGCTCTGTTTCTGTGTCGCTCGGTTTCTCTGTCGCTCGGTTTCTCTGTCGCTCGGTTTCTGTGTCACTCGGTTTCTGTGTCGCTCTGTTTCTGTGTCGCTCTGTTTCTGTGTCGCTCGGTTTCTGTGTCGCTCTGTTTCTGTGTCGCTCGGTTTCTGTGTCGCTCGGTTTCTGTGTCGCTCGGTTTCTGTGTCGCTCGGTTTCTGTTTCGCTCGGTTTCTGTCGCTCGGTTTCTGTGTCGCTCGGTTTCTGTTTCGCTCGGTTTCTGTCGCTCGGTTTCTCTGTCGCTCGGTTTCTCTGTCGCTCGGTTTCTGTGTCGCTCGGTTTCTGTGTCGCTCGGTTTCTCTGTCGCTCGGTTTCTGTGTCGCTCGGTTTCTGTGTCGCTCGGTTTATGTGTCGCTCTGTTTCTCTGTCGCTCGGTTTCTGTGTCGCTCGGTTTCTGTGTCGCTCGGTTTCTGTGTCGCTCGGTTTCTGTGTCACTCGGTTTCTCTGTCGCTCGGTTTCTCTGTCGCTCGGTTTCTGTGTCACTCGGTTTCTCTGTCGCTCGGTTTCTGTGTCACTCGGTTTCTGTGTCGCTCGGTTTCTGTGTCGCTCGGTTTCTCTGTCGTTCGGTTTCTCTGTCGTTCGGTTTCTGTGTCGCTCGGTTTCTGTGTCGCTCGGTTTCTCTGTCGTTCGGTTTCTGTTTCGCTCGGTTTCTCTGTCGTTCGGTTTCTCTGTCGTTTGGTTTCTGTGTCGCTCGGTTTCTGTGTCGTTCGGTTTCTCTGTCGTTCGGTTTCTGTGTCGCTCTGTTTCTATGTCGTTCGGTTTCTCTGTTGCTCTGTTTTTCTGTCATTCGGTTTCTGTGTCGCTCGATTTCTCTGTCGTTCGGTTTCTGTTTCGCTCGGTTTCTGTCGCTCGGTTTCTCTGTCGCTCGGTTTCTCTGTCGCTCGGTTTCTCTGTCGCTCGGTTTCTGTGTTGCTCGGTTTCTGTGTCGCTCGGTTTCTGTGTCACTCGGTTTCTCTGTCGCTCTGTTTCTCTGTTGCTCGGTTTCTGTGTCACTCGGTTTCTCTGTCGCTCGGTTTCTGTGTCGCTCGGTTTCTGTGTCGCTCGGTTTCTGTGTTGCTCGGTTTCTGTGTCGCTCGGTTTCTGTGTCGCTCGGTTTCTGTGTCGCTCGGTTTCTGTGTCGCTCGGTTTCTGTGTCGCTCGGTTTCTCTGTCGCTCTGTCTCTCTGTCGCTCTGTCTCTCTGTCGCTCGGTTTCTCTGTCGTTCGGTTTCTGTGTCGCTCGGTTTCTGTTTCGCTCGGTTTCTCTGTCGTTCGGTTTCTTTGTCGTTCTGTTTCTCTGTCGTTCGGTTTCTCTGTCGCTCGGTTTCTGTGTCACTCGGTTTCTGTGTCGCTCTGTTTCCCTGTCGCTCGGTTTCTGTGTCACTCTGTTTCTCTGTCGTTCGGTTTCTCTGTCGTTCGGTTTCTCTGTCGCTCGGTTTCTCTGTCGTTCTGTTTCTCTGTCGTTCGGTTTCTGTGTCGTTCGGTTTCTGTGTTGCTCGGTTTCTCTGTCGCTCGGTTTCCCTGTCGCTCTGTTTCCCTGTCGCTCGGTTTCTCTGTCGCTCTGTTTCCCTGTCGCTCTGTTTCCCTTTCGCTCGGTTTCTCTGTCGCTCTGGTTCTCTGTCGCTCTGTTTCTCTGTCTCTGTTTCTCCGTCGCTCTGTTTCTCTGTCTCTGTTTCTCTGTCTCTGTTTCTCTGTCGCTCTGTTACTCTGTCGTTCTCCTTCTGTCGCTCTCTTTCTCTGTACAACTAAAACTGTGTCTTGCTTTAACTCCATCTCACTGTAACTTTTGTTGCAATCCTTTTCTTGGTAACTCCGTTCATCAGTTTCTCTCTGTATTCTGTTTCTCCATCTTGCTATATCTCCACTGGATCCGACGCTGCTACTTTTTAACTTGGTTTCTCTGTCCCTCGATTTCTCCGTAACTCTGTTTCCCCACAACTCGGTTTCTCAGTACCTGTTTCTCTCTTGCTCTGTTTCTCTCTTGCTCTATTCGCCACTTGCTCTGTCTGTCTGTCGGTGCGCTGCTCCATCGCCCTGTAGCTGTTTCCCTGTCTCTTTGTTTCTTTGTAGCCCTGTTTTCCTGTAACTCGGTTTCTCTGGGCAGTGTCGTGGTTAGCACTGCTGTCTCACAGCCCCAGGGGCCCCAGGTTCAATTGTTGGCTTGGGTCACTGTATCTGCACATTGTCCCCTTGTCTACGTGGGTTTTCTCTGGGCATTCTCGTTTCCTCCCACAGTCTGAAAGACGTGCCGGTTAGGTGCATTGGCCATACTAAATTCCCCCTCCATATACCAGAGTGTGGTGATGAGGGGATTTTCACAGTGACTTCATTGCACTGTTAATGTAAGCTGACTTGTGACTAATAAATAAACTTTATACTTTGCCTCTGCAGTTCGATTTTCCCGTAACTCGGTTTCTCTGTAGCTTCCTTTCCTTTGTGTCTCACTCAGATGCGCCGTCGCTCTGTTTTTCACCGCTCTACTTTTCCATCGTTCTATTTCTCCGTCTGTCTGTAGCTCGGTTCCTCTGTAGCTCAGTAACTTGGTTGCTCTGTACAACTGAAACTGCGTCTTGCTTTAACTCCATCTCGCAGTAACTTTTGTTGCAAATCCTTTTCTCTGTAATTCCGTTAATCTGTTTCTCTCTGCACTCCATCTTACTATAACTCCATTGGATCCCACTCTGCTACTTTTTAACTTGGTTTCTCTGTAACTCGGTGTTGCTGTAACTCAGTTTCTTCGTAACTCTGTTTCCCCACAATTCAGTTTCTCAGTACCTGTTTCTCTCTAGCTCTGTTTGCCTGTTGCTCTGTTTGCCCGTGACTCTGCTTGCTCCGTCGCCCCACTGCTCTGTCGAAACAGAGCTTACAGAGAAACCGAGTTACGGGATAATTTTTTTCTGTGACTCCGTTTCATTATATCTCCATCTCACTGTTGCTCCGTCTCGATGCTGCTCCGTCTCATTGTAGCTTCATCTCGCTATAACTGCCTCACACTGCAAGAGACCTGGGTTCAATTCCAGCCTTGGGTCACTGTCTGTGTGGAGTTTACACATTCTCCCCATGTCTGTGTGGGTTTCCTCTGGGTGCTCTGATTTCCTCCCACAATCCAAAGTTGTGCGGGTTAGGTTGATTGTCTAAATTGTCCCTTGGTGTCAAAGGGACTAACAGGGTAAATACATGGGCTAGCAGGGATAGGGCCTGGGTGGGATTGTTGTTGGTGTAGGCTTGATGGGCCGAGTGCTCTCCTTTTGCACTGTAGAGATCCTATGGCATGTTGCAATCTGCGCTATCACCTTATTTCTCTTGCTCAAATGTGTTGAGCATTCAGATAAAGTACATTTTGCTACGATTTTTTTTCACAGTTGTTTACAACTCTGGATTTGCTCTGTGTTACATACTTTTGTTTACACTTCCTGTCCTGCCCTTGATATGGAGATGCCGGCATTGGGCTGGGGTGGGCACAGTAAGAAGTCTCACAATACCAGGTTAAAGTCCAACAGGTTTATTTGGAATCCAAGCTTTTGGAACACTGTTCCTTTCCATCAGGTGAATGGCCAGTCACCAGTCTGAAAACTCATAATTCCAAATAAACCTGTTGGACTTTAACCTGGTGTTGTGAGACTTCTTACTGTAGAACATAGAACATTACAGCACAGTACAGGCCCTTCGTCCCTCAATGTTGCGCCGACCAGTGGAACCAATTTAATGACCCTCTAACCTAAACTATTCCAATGTTACCCATAGAACATAGAACATAGAACATTACAGCACAAACAGGCCCTTCGGCCCTCAAGTTGCGCCGATCACATCAACCCCACCAATCTATAGACCTATCTATAACCCCCAATCCCATTAAACCCCATATACTCATCCAGAAGTCTTTTAAAAGACCCCAGCGAGTTCGCCTCCACCACCGATGACGGCAGCCGATTCACTCACCACCCTCTGAGTGAAAAACTTACCCCTAACATCACCTCTGTACTTCCCTCCCCGCACCTTAAATCTGTGTCCTCTCGTAGCAACCATTTCAACCCGGGGAAATAGCCTCTGAGAGTCCACCCTATCTATTCCTCTCAACATTTTATAAACTTCTATCAGGTCGCCTCTCAACCTTCGCCTCTCTAGGGAAAAGAGTCCCAGCTCCCTCAACCTATCTTCATAAGGCATGCCTCCCAGTCCAGGCAACATCCTTGTAAATCTCCTCTGCACCCTTTCAATAGCTTCTACGTCTTTCCTATAGTGAGGCGACCAGAACTGCGCACAGTACTCCAAATGAGGCCTGACAAGGGTCCCGTATGCCTATCCACTGACCATTTGAACGCCCTTAAAGTTGGCGAATCCACAACTGCTGCAGGCAGGGCATTCCACGCCCTTACTACCCTCTGAGTGAAGAACCTACCTCTGACATCCACCACACTTGGAGTTTTGTGTGCATTTCTGGTCCCCACATTACAGGAAGGATGTAGAGGCTTTGGAGAGGGTGCAGAGGAGGTTTACCAGGATGTTGCCTGGTATGGAGGGGAGATCCTATGAGGAGAGACTGAGAGATTTGGGGTTGTTTTCGCTGGAAAGAAGGCGGCTAAGAGGGGATCTCATTGAAACATATAAGATGATTAGAGGTTTAGATAGGGTAGATAGTGATAGCCTTTTTCCTAGGATGGAGAAAGCTAGCACGAGGGGGCACGACTTTAAATTAAGGGGGGGGTAGTTATAGGACTGATGTCAGGGGTAGGTTCTTTACCCAGAGGGTGGTGAGGGACTGGAATGCCCTGCCAGCTGCAGTTGTAAATGCACCTAGTTTGGGGGCGTTTAAGAGATCTGTCGATAGGTTTATGGATGAAAAGGGATTGGTTTAGGTTAGTGGGTCATTGTTTTGTAACTGGTCGGCGCAACATCGTGGGCCGAAGGGCCTGTTCTGCGCTGTAATGTTCTATGTTCTATCTTTCTTATAATGCGGCGACCAGAACTGTACACAATACTCCAAGTGTGGCCGCACCAGAGTTTTGTACAGCTGTAACAGTCTCACAGGCTTGTTGTTTGCCCAGTGCCAGCTGCTCTGAGCTGGAGATGAACTTGCAGTGGGAGGGGGAAGATTGAGTGGTTGTTCCATGTCGACACCAATTACATAGAACAAGGAAGGAGGTTCTGTGCAGGCAGTTTGAGGAGTTAGGCATTAAAAAACAGAACCTCCAAGGTTATAATCTCTGGATTATTACCTAAGCCACATACAAATTGTGAAGAGTACGTAAAAATTAGAGAGATGAATCCACAGTTCAAAGACTGGATTCAGTTCCAGCCTTGGGTCACTGTCTGTGTGGAGTTTGCACATTCTGAGAACCGAGTGTCCGTTTGTGAGACATTGAAATCAGTACTGGGGAAAGTGGGAACTGTACCACTGGGACTGCCTACATCTGAACTATGCTGGGAGCAGTAGTCTTGCGGACTGCGTAACGAGGGAGGTGGAGAGGGATTTAAATTAAAGAATGGGGTGGGAATTCAGTTGCTTGGAAAATTGGGAAATCAAAGTTAAAGATAGTGCAGGTTAGTGATCGGTCTGAGTGTCAACAGGAAAGTACCGTTAGGGACAGATCATACAAACATTATGTTACACCAAGAACTCATACAAGAGCCCTAAGTACGGGGTGGGGGGGGGGGGGAAATTCCAAGAACGGAAGGTTTAAAAACAATCAGGAGTATATGAGGGAACAGGATAAAGAGGGGAGCTTGACTATCAAGAGGAAAACCACCGTGCCATGGATCAGGAATTGGCTAGCTGATAGAAGACAGAGGGTGGTGGTTGATGGGAAATATTCAACCTTCAGTTACTAGTGGTGTGCCTCAGGGATCTGTTTTGGGGCCACTGCTGTTTGTCATTTTTATAAATGACCTGGATGAGGGTGTAGAAGGATGGATTAGTAAATTTGTTGATGACACCAAAGTCGGAGGAGTTGTAGCCAGTGAGGATGGATGTTACAGTTTGCAGAGGGACATAGATAAGCTGCAGAGCTGGGCTGAGAGGTGGCAAATGGAGTTTAATGCGGAAAAGTGTGAGGTGATTCACTTTGGTAAGAGTAACAGGAGTACAGAATATAGGGCTAATGGAAGGACTCTTAGTAGTGTGGATGAGCAGAGAAATCTCAGTGTACATGTGCATAGATCCCTGAAAGTTGACACCCAGGTTGATAAGGTTGTTAAGAAGGCGTACGGTGTGTTAACTTTTATTGGTAGAGGGATTGAATTTCAGAGCCGCGAGGTCATGTTGCAGCTGTGCAAAACTCTGGTACGGCCGCACTTGGAGTATTGCGTACAGTTCTGGTCGCCGCATTATAAGAAAGATGTGGAGGCATTGGAAAGGGTGTAGAGGAGGTTTACCAGGATGTTGCCTGGTATGGTGGGAAGATCTTATGAGGAAAGGCTGAGGGACTTGAGGTTATTTTCATTACAGAGAAGAAGGTTAAGAGGTGACATAATTGAGGCATACAAGGTGATCAGAGGGTTAGATAGGGTAGACAGTGAGAGCCTTTTTCCTCGGATGGTGATGGCTAACACGAAAGGACATAGCTTTAAACTGAGGGGTAGTAATTGTAGGACGGATGTCAGAGGTAGGTTCTTTACTCAGAGGGTAGTAAGGGCGTGGAATGCCCTGCCTGCAGCAGTTGTGGACTCGCCAACTTTAAGGGCATTCAAATGGTCAGTGGATAGGCATATGGATAACATTGGAATAGTCTACGTTAGCGGGTCATTAGATTGGTTCCACTGGTTGGCTCAACATCGAGGGCCGAAGGACCTGTACTGCGCTGTAATGTTCTATGTTCGTCTGTCTCCCCATGTTCTGTGTTGAAGTCTCATCAGCCCCCCCCCCCGCCATGTTCTATCTAGATGTCTCATCTGTCTCCCCGTGTATTGCCTAGACACCTTGTCTGTCTCCCCATGTTGTGTGTAGGAGTGTTGTCTGTCTCGCCGCTTTATGTATGGGTATCTTGTCTCTCTCCCAATGTTGTGTCTAGATGTCTCATCTGTGTCCCGCTTATTATTGAAGTCTAATCTCTCCCTCTGTGCTGTTTACTGAATCCCATCTCTCTCCCCACTGTTTATTAAAGTCTCTCCTCTCCGCACTCTTTATTTAGAAGCATAGAAACATAGAAAAACTGCGGCATGATACAGGCCCTTCAGCCCACAAAGTTGTGCCAAACATGTCCCTACCTTAGAGATTACTAGGCTTACCTATAACCCTTTATCTTACTAAGTTCCATGTCCTTATCTAAAAGTCTATTAAAAAACCCTATCAAATCCACCTCCACCACCGTTGCCGGCAGCCCATTCCACGCGCCAACCACTCTCTGAGTGAAAAACTTACCCTTGACATCTCCTCTGTACCTACTCCCCAGCACCTTAAACCTGTATCCTGTTCTGGCAACCATTTCAGCCCTGGAAAAGCCCTCTCACTATCCACTCGATCAATACCTCTCAACATCTTATACACCTCTATCAGGTCACCCCTCATCCTTCATCTCTCCAAGGAGAAAAGGCCGAGTTCCCTCAACCTATCCTCATAAGGCATGCCACCCAATCCAGGCAACATCCTTGTAAATCTCCTCTGCACTCTTTCTATGGCTTCCACATCCTTCCTGTAATGAGGCGACCAGAACTGAGCACAGTATCCCAAGTGGGGTCTGACCAGGGTCCTATAAAGCTGCAACATCATCTCTCGACTCCTAAACTCAATTCCTCGATTGATGAAGGCCAGTACACCATACATCTTCTTAACCACAGCTTCAACCTGCGCAGCTGCTTTGAGTGCCCTTTGAATTCGGACCCCAAGATCCCTCTGATCTTCCACACTGCCAAGAGACAAGAACAAAGAACAACACAGCACGAGAAACAGGCCCTTCGGCCCAATGAGCCCGCACCGCCGTCCCATGGTCAGTGACCTATTCATGATTTTAGTCTATGCCTAATGTGTGAGGATCAGGGAGGTCCAATATAGGGACAATTTGTTACCCAATCAATCAGCCTAAAAGCACATTTTTGGGATATGGGAGGAAACCGGAGCACCCGGAGGAAACCCACGCAACCATGGGGAGAACGCGCAAACTCCCACGAACACAGGCCCAAATCCATATGTCCGCATAGCAACAGAGATAGCCTCTGAGCGGTCATGTTGCCCTCGAGATGGTCCAGTTTACGCACACCAACGACATGAAGCAGTAGGCCTCATTTGGAGTACTGTGTGCAGTTCTGGTCGCCTCACTATAGGAAAGACGTAGAAGCTATTGAAAGGGTGCAGAGGAGATTTACAAGGATGTTGCCTGGACTGGGAGGCATGCCTTATGAAGATAGGTTGAGGGAGCTGGGACTCTTTTCCCTGGAGAGGCGAAGGTTGAGAGGCGACCTGATAGAAGTTTATAAAATGTTGAGAGGAATAGATAGGGTGGACTCTCAGAGGCTATTTCCCCGGGTTGAAATGGTTGCTACGAGAGGACACAGATTTAAGATGCGGGGAGGGAAGTACAGAGGTGATGTTAGGGGTAAGTTTTTCACTCAGAGGGTGGTGAGTGAATGGAATCGGCTGCCATCGCCGGTGGTGGAGGCGAACTCGCTGGGGTCTTTTAAAAGACTTCTGGATGAGTATATGGGGTTTAATGGGATTGGGGGTTATAGATAGGTCTATAGATTGGTGGGGTTGATGCGATCGGCGCAACTCGAGGGCCGAAGGGCCTGTTTGTGCTGTAATGTTCTATGTTCTATGTTCTGTGTTCTAGGCAACTCCCGAAGCAACATCCAAGAGCAGCCCACCACAACCTGCCGCCTGCATGCCCCTTGCTGGACTTAAATGCCTGTGGATAAAAAATTCATTATTAAAAGACTCTATATCCCTGAGGCTAAAATTGAATCCCAAGCCTACAATGTTTAGTAAGGCCTGCTATATCCCCCTATATGTAGACCACTCATGTGGCTGTCCAAGTGACTCTTGAACAAGCTAGCGTGCCTGCTTCCACCACCTTACTCGGCAGTGCATTCCACATCCCCACTATCCTTTGTGTGAAAAACTGCCCTCTAATATTAGTCTTATATCTAGCCCCCCTCACCCTAAGCCCGTGACCCCTCGTTCTATCCATTTCTAATAGCGGAAAAAGCTTATCACCATTTACTCTATCTATCCCCTTCATAATCTTATAAACTTCTATTAGATCCCCCCTCAGCCGACGTCTGTCAAGGGAAAACAGCCCAAGTGCGTTCAATCTTTCCTCGTAAGACAGCCCTTCCATAATGACCTACCATTAATATTATATTCTGCCATCCTGTTTGACCTGACAAAGTGAACCACTCACACTTATCTGGGTTGAACTCCATCTGCCACTTCTCCACCCAGTCTTGCATCCTATCAATGTCTTGCTGCAACTTCTGACATCCCTCCACACTATCCATAACACCTCCAAGCTTTGTGTCATCAGTAAACTTACCAACTCATCCCTCCACTTCCTCATCCAGGTCATTTATAAAAATGCTTGAGTCTTTTCTCTCTCCATGCTCTTTATTAAAGTCTCTCATCTTTTCCTGCGCTCTTTATTGAAGTTTCACCTCTCTCTCTGCACTCTTTATTGAAATCCCAGCACTCTTCTGACACCCTTTATTGAAGTCTTGCCCCCTCTGTCCCTAAGTTCTTGATTGAAGACTTGCCTTTCTGGACTCTTCCTTGACGTCTCACCTCTCACCCTGTGCTCTTTATTGAAGTCTTGTTTCTCCCATTCTGCGCTCTTTACTGAAGTCTTGCCTCTCTCACCCTGTGCTCTTTATTGAAGTCTTGTTTCTCTCACCCTGCACTCTTTACTGAAGTCTTGCCTCTCTCACCCTGTGCTCTTTATTGAAGTCTTGCCTCTCTCACCCTGTGCTCTTTATTGAAGTCTTGTTTCTCTCACCCTGCACTCTTTACTGAAGTCTTTCCTCTCTCACCCTGCGCTCTTTACTGAAGTCTTTCCTCTCTCACCCTGCGCTCTTTACTGAAGTCTTTCCTCTCTCACCCTGCGCTCTTTACTGAAGTCTTTCCTCTCTCACCCTGCACTCTTTACTGAAGTCTTTCCTCTCTCACCCTGCGCTCTTTACTGAAGTCTTTCCTCTCTCACCCTGCGCTCTTTACTGAAGTCTTTCCTCTCTCACCCTGCGCTCTTTACTGAAGTCTTTCCTCTCTCACCCTGCACTCTTTTCTGAAGTCTTTCCTCTCTCACCCTGCACTCTTTACTGAAGTCTTTCCTCTCTCACCCTGCGCTCTTTACTGAAGTCTTTCCTCTCTCACCCTGCGCTCTTTACTGAAGTCTTTCCTCTCTCACCCTGCGCTCTTTACTGAAGTCTTTCCTCTCTCACCCTGCGCTCTTTACTGAAGTCTTTCCTCTCTCACCCTGCACTCTTTACTGAAGTCTTTCCTCTCTCACCCTGCGCTCTTTACTGAAGTCTTTCCTCTCTCACCCTGCACTCTTTACTGAAGTCTTTCCTCTCTCACCCTGCACTCTTTACTGAAGTCTTTCCTCTCTCACCCTGCGCTCTTTATTGAAGTCTTGTTTCTCTCACCCTGCACTCTTTAGAACATAGAACATAGAACATTACAGCACAAAGAGGCCCTTCGGCCCTCGAGTTGCGCCGATCACATCAACCCCACCAATCTATAGACCTATCTATAACCCCCAATCCCATTAAACCCCATATACTCATCCAGAAGTCTTTTAAAAGACCCCAGCGAGTTCGCCTCCACCACCGATGACGGCAGCCGATTCCATTCACTCACCACCCTCTGTGTGAAAAACTTACCCCTAACATCACCTCTGTACTTCCCTCCCCGCACCTTAAATCTGTGTCCTCTCGTAGCGACCATTTCAACCCGGGGAAATAGCCTCTGAGAGTCCACCCTATCTATTCCTCTCAACATTTTATAAACTTCTATCAGGTCGCCTCTCAACCTTCGCCTCTCCAGCGAAAAGAGTCCCAGCTCCCTCAACCTATCTTCATAAGGCATGCCTCCCAGTCCAGACAACATCCTTGTAAATCTCCTCTGCACCCTTTCAATAGCTTCTACGTCTTTCCTATAGTGAGGCGACCAGAACTGCGCACAGTACTCCAAATGAGGCCTGACAAGGGTCCTGTAAAGTTGCAGCATTACCTCCCGACTCCTAAACTCAATCCCTCGATTAATGAAGGCCAGTACACCATACGCCTTCTTGACCACCTCCTCCACCTGCGAGGCCGATTTAAAAATCCTGTGGACCCAGACCCCGAGATCCTTCTGCTCTTCAACGCTACTAAGACTCCTGCCCTTGATAGTGTACTCGTTCATCCCGTTGGTTCTGCCGAAATGGACGACTACACATTTGTCCGCATTGAAGTCCATCTGCCACTTCTCCGCCCATTCCATAGAACCCTACAGTGCAGAAACAGGCCCTTCGGCCCATCGAGTCTGCACCGAACACAATCCCACCCAGACCCTATCCCCATATCCCTACACATTTACCTGCTAATCCCTCTAACCTACACATCCCAGGACACTAAGGGGCAATTTTAGCATAGCCAATGAACCTAACCCGCACATCTTTGGACTGTGGGAGGAAACCGGAGCACCCGGAGAAAACCCACGCAGACACGAGGAGAATGTGCAAACTCCACACAGGCAATGACCCGAGCCGGAAATCGAACCCAGGACCCTGGAGCTGTGAAGCAGCAGTGCTAACCACTGTGCTACCGTGCCGCCCCCGTGCTACCGTTCCTGCATCCTATCTATGTCCTGCTGCAACTTTTGACATCCTTCCAGACCATCCACAACACCGCCGACCTTCGTGTCATCAGCAAACTTGCTAACCCATCCCTCCACTTCCTCATCCAGGTCATTTATGAAAATGACAAACAGCAAGGGTCCCAGAACAGATCCCTGGGGCACCCCACTGGTGACTGACCTCCATTCCGAAAAAGACCCATCCACAACCACTCTCTGCCTTCTGCAGGCAAGATGTGGGTTTGCCGGCGTTGGACTGGCGTAAACACAGTAAAAAGTCTGACAACACCAGGTTTTAGTCCAACCGATTTATTTGATAATATTCTCACAAGCAAGCAAGCTTTTGAGGTTACCCTCTTCGTCAGGTGAATGGAGAGTTCTGACCTCAGACAGACAGAACATATTAAGCACAGACAGTTGCTAATTAGAATGCGAATCCTTACACCTAACCTGCTGTTCAAGTCTTAAAGTGGCTGATAATGTGAGTGGAAGGAGCACTGATCACAGTTTAAAGAGATGTGTATTGTCTCCAGACAGTACAGTAAATGAGGTTTTGCAAACCCAGGCAAGTCACGGGGGTTACAGATAGTGCGACATGAACCCAAGATCCCTGTTGAGACCGTCCTCATGTGTGCGGAACTTGGCTATCAGTCTCTGTTCAGCGACTCTGCGCTGTCGTGTGTCATGAAGGCCGCCTTGGAGAATGCTTACCCGAAGGTCAGAGGCTGGGTTTGCAAAACCTCACTTACTGTACTGTCTGGAGACAATACACATCTCTTTAAACTGTGATCAGTGCTCCTTCCACTCACATTATCAGCCACTTTAAGACTTGAACAGCAGGTTAGGTGTAAGGATTCGCATTCTAATTAGCAACTGTCTGTGCTTTATAAGCTCTGTCTGTCTGAGGTCAGAACTCTCCATTCACCTGACGAAGAGGGTAACCTCGAAAGCTTGCTTGCTTGTGAGAATATTATCAAATAAATCGGTTGGACTAAAACCTGGTGTTGTCAGACTTTTTCTGCAGGCAAACCAGTTCTGGATCCACAAGGCCAAAGGCCCTTGGATCCCATGCCCTCTCACCTTCTCAAGAAGTCTTGCATGGGGGACCTTATCAAAAGCCTTGCTGAAGTCCATGTGCACTACGTCCACGGCACTTCCTTCGTCAATGTGTTCAGTCATATTATCGAAGAACTCAACTAGGCTCGTAAGGCACGACCTGCCCTTGACAAATCCATGCTGACTATTCCTGATCATGTCAAACCTCTCCAAATGCTCGTAAATCTTGTCCCTCAGAAGCCTCTCCATCAGCTTACCAACCACTGAGGTCAGACTCACCGGGCGGTAATTTCCCGGGCTATCTCTGTTCCCTTTCTTGAAAATAGGGACTACATCCGCAATCCTCCAATCTTCCGGAACCTCTCCCGTCTCCATTCACGACGCAAAGATCATCGCCAGGGGCTCTGCAATCACTTCCCTGGCCTCCCACAGTATCCTGGGGTACATCCCATCTGGTCCCGGCGACTTATCTATTTTGATAGAATTCAAAAGTTCTAACACATCCTCCTTCTTAATGTCCACGTACTCAATCTTTTCCACCTGCTGCAAGTCCATAGCAAGATCTCCCAAATCAGCTTCCACTGTCCTCTTTCCTCTCTCACCCTGCACTCTTTACTGAAGTCTTTCCTCTCTCACCCTGCACTCTTTACTGAAGTCTTTCCTCTCTCACCCTGCACTCTTTACTGAAGCCTTTCCTCTCTCACCCTGTGCTCTTTATTGAAGCCTTGTTTCTCCCACTCTGCATTCTCTTTTGAAGTCTTTCCTCTCTCACTCTGCGTTCTTTATTGAAGTCTTGCCTCTCTCACCCTGTGCTCTTTATTGAAGCCTTGTTTCTCCCACTCTGCGCTCTTTATTGAAGTCTTGCCTCTCTCACTCTGTGTTCTTCATTGAAGTCTTGCCTCTCTCACCTTGCGTTCTTTGTTGAAGTTGCACCTCTCCTTCTGGACTTAATGGAAGTTTCATCTCTCTTTCCCCACGCTCTTTACTGTAACGATACAATGTCTTCGAGGGATTATTTTAATCATGTTTCTCTGCAATATATTTGAGCTGTTGTTGGGATTTTGTTGGTTCTGTGTTGTTTATAGTCAATGTCCTTTATTGTTACTAACGCAGTGTTCTGTTATTTCAGTGTTCCCCTGGGATGGCAGATTAGAGCTTGATTGCGCATGATTGACAAGTCAGGTCATGTTGCTTGGGACAGCAACTTTCATAGAAAATTCTAATTTTAGTTTTGTTTTTCAGAAGCTGCTTGAAGCTGAGAGCTGGTTGTTTGGAAGCTGCCAGAGACTGTGTTTACCTCTCTGAAGTTTTGCTGCTTTGAGGATATATCTGTCTCTGAAAACTGCTGGCTTGGGTTTCTGTCCATAGGTGCTACAAAGCTAAAGATCCAGCATCATGTGAGTATATTTGTTTTTGCGCAACCTAAGTCTGAAGAAGGATGTATATCTGTGGGATGTAGCTTTACCTTGGAACAACAGAGATAGCTAGCTTTTAGGAGATGAACTATGTCATATTTAAATATTGCAAATTCTTTTTGTTATACCCTAACTGTGTTCTTCAATAAGCTTTGTTTGATAAAAGCTTCCTAATGGATCACTTGAATCGCACTGGAGTTTATGCTCATCAATGCCAAAATCAAATGTAAATCTTAGTATCTAGACTAACAACTGGGGGCTCGTAGCAGGATTAAAATCTTTGTTCCGTGTATGCTTTGGGATTATTGAACCCAAAGAAGTAAGTGGTGAGTATGTTTGTGTTTTTACATCAGGATCAATTTAAATGGGGTGTGCCTCATGGAATAATGGCTCCTTCAGTAGCTGCAAGTTTCCCGGGTGTGGAAGAAGTCTCTCAGGGTGGTTTACAAAAGGGTGTTAAAACAAAGCTTTCGGGATTGGTAAAAATGCTGCAGTTGATATTACCTGAAAGGGCGAGGAAGGCAGAGATAATTGCAGCAATAGCATTTAACATTGCCAGAAACACAGTCGGAGTCATTGGAAATGTCTAGAATTCAATTACAAACAAAACAGCTTGAACATGAAAAGGAAATGAAACAGTTTGAATTGTGATTAAAAGCAGAGGAGAGAGAGAAACAGTGGCAAAAGCGAAAGGAAGGGAGACAATTGCAGCAGAAAAAGCAAAAGAATTGAAACTATTTGAATTACCGGCAAGGGAAAAACTAAGGACAAGAATAACCCTGGCAGGTAAAAAAAAGAGAAAATGTGATTTTGGAAAACTAGCACTAAAAGTAAACGCCAACTTAAAAGGCAGAGGTAAAGGGAAAAGTTGAGAGTGGTGATGAGGGCAGTGAAGAAGAATTAAAGGGGTGGGGGAGTTGCACTACTGGTTAAGGAGAATATCACAGCTGTACTCCGGGAGGACACCTCAGAGGGCTCATACAGCGAGGTAATATGGGTAGAGTTCAGGAATACAAAGAACAAACCAGCACAGGAAACAGGCCCTTCGGCCCAACAAGCCCGCGCCGCCGCATCACCCTACACCTATTCTACCCTGAGTGTCTACGAATAGAACCCCCGACTTAGCCAGATTCAGGAGAGAATAGTGTCAATTTGGTACACCAATCAGCCTAAGAGCACATCTTTGGGGTGTGGGAGGAAACCGGAGCGCCCGGAGGAAACCCACGCATCCACAGGGAGAATGCACAAACTCCCACAGACACAGGCCCAAATCCATGTATCTGCACAGCCAGCAGTGCTAGTCACTGAGCTGTCGCGGCGCCCATCTACCGGTCCAGGATCAAGCACACACACCGACACGAAGTACTAGGCCACTCCCGGAACCTCCAAGAGCAGCCCACGCACGATCCACCGTGTGCATGCCCCTCGTTTGACACGAGGTGGACCTCCACCTGCGGAATAAAAGACAAAAACGTTAATCACAAGCCTGCCTTTCCGGTGTCTCTCAAGGTTCTAACCCTTATTTAATAACCCCTACCATAACCTCCATCCTCGTTTCACTCATGTGCCTATCTAACTGATCCTTAAACGAGTCCAATGTTCCCGCCTCCACCACCCAACTCGGTAGCGCGTTCCATACCCCCACAACTCTCTGCGTAAAGAACCTTCCTCTCATATCCAAATTATATCTCTCCCCCCTCACCCTTAAATCATGTCCTCTTGTATTTGTAACTAATCTAGGGAGCAGTCTCTCACTATTGACTCTGTCTATTCCCTTCAGTATCTTATATACTTCTATCTTGTCCCCCCTCAATCTCCGTCTTTCCAAGGAGAACAGTCCCAGTTTCTCCAAACTTTCCTCGTACCCCAGCCCCTCCATGCCAGGCAACATCCTGGTAAACCTCCTCTGCACCCTTTCCAGAGCCTCCACGTCCTTCTGGTAGTAAGGCGACCAGAACTGGATGCAGTACTCCAAATGCGATCTAACCAACTTTCTATACAACTGAAGCATTAGACGGCAGCTTTTAAACTCTATACCCCTTCCTATAAAGGCCAACATTCCATAAGACTTCCTGACAACATTCTCCACTTGTGTCGCAACCTTCATGGATTTGTGAACCTGCACTTCCTCTGTGTTTCTATACTCCTAATTTGTCTACCTTTAATCACATAGCTCCTCTCTACATTATTCCTTCCAAAATGCATCACCTCGCATTTGTCAGGATTAAATTCCATCTGCCACCTATCTGCCCAATGCACCAACCTATCTATATCCTGTTGTATCACCTCACAATCCACTTCGGTACCCGCCAACCCTGCCATCTTGGTGTCATCAGCAAACTTGCTGATCACACCACCTACGCCCTCTTCCAAGTCATTTACGTAGACTACAAAGAGGAGAGGTCCCAGTACTGAGCCCTGCGGCACACCACTGGTCACTGGCCTCCAGCCGGACAAAGTCCCCTCCACTACTACCCTCTGTCTCCTATTACCCAGCCAGTTCTCAATCCACCTAGCTACCTGACCTCGTATCCCATGCGCCTTAACCTTTTCTACCAGCCTACCATGAGGGACTTTGTCAAACGCCTTACTGAAATCCATATAGATGACATTAACGGCTCTCCCATCGTCAACCGTTTTTGTCACCTCCTCAAAGAATTCCACCAGATTCGTAAGGCAAGACCTCCCTCTAACAAAGCCATGTTGCGTATCCCCGATCAGACCGCAACGCTCCAAATGCTCATACATCCTACCCCTAAGTACTTTTTCCATTAATTTCCCTACCACCGATGTCAAACTCACCGGCCTATAGTTTCCAGGGTTATCCCTGCTACCTTTTTTGAAGCGGTACCACATTTGCTACCCTCTAGTCTTCTGGGACCTCACCTGTGTCCAAAGAAGAGACAAAGATTTGCGCCAGAGGCCCAGCAATTTCATCTTTCACCTCCCTAAGCAGCCTGGGATAAATACCATCAGGCCCCGGAACTTTATCCGTCCTTACACTACCTAAAAGCCCTAGCACTTCCTCCCTCGTAATAGATATTTCCTGCAGCTGATCCACAGCTCCCTCTAAGAGACCGCACGATTCCGAATCCCTCTCCTTCGTGAATACCGACGCAAAGTATTCATTCAGGAGCTCCCCCATTCCCTCCGACTCAATACATATCTCCCCACTTTTGTCCCTAAGAGGACCAATTTTCCCTCTAACTACTTTCTTGCTCCTAATAAAGGAATAAAATGCCTTTGGATTTTCCTTAATCCTACCAGCCAAAGCCATTTCACAAACTCCTCTCCCTCCGTACCCCCAGCTCTAGGCCCCCTCCAATTCACTCCAGGAAGATTAAAGTCACCCACTACAAACACCCTATTCTTCCCGCACCTATCCAAAATGCCCCTGCAAATGCCTTCCTCCACTGACCTCGGGCTGTTGGGTGGCCTATAATACACCCCTAGCAACGTAATCTCTCCCTTTTTATTCCTCAACTCCACCCACACTGACTCAATCCCTATCTCTTCTATATTGTCCTCCCTCTGCACTACTGTGATGCTTTCTTTTACTAACAGTGCCACTCCTCCACCTCTTTTCAACCCTCCTCTGTCACACCTAAAACACTTGTACCCAGGAACATTCAGCTGCCAGTCCTGCCCCTCCCGTAACCACGTCTCCGTTACAGCCACCACATCTAACTGCCTCACAAACATCAAGGCCCTAAGCTCATCCGTTTTCCCTACCACACTCCTAGCATTGAAACAGACACAGTTCAACCCACAAGTGTCCCTCGGAACCACCTTCTCCCTGATACTTTTCCTTTCACCCGACTCTCTCCCAGCCACCTCCCCACCCCCCCTCCATATTAGTTTAAACCCTACATAAACACCCCAGCTAACCTCCCCGCTAAGACATTAGTTCCCCTCCCGTTCAAATTCTCCCCACCCCTCCTGTACAATTGCCCTTCTCTCTTAAACACCTCCCAGTGATCCACAAAAGTAAAGCCCTCTACCCTACACCAATCCCTCAACCATGCATTCAGCTGCATGATCTCGTCATTCTTTGCCCTGCTGGTACTGGGCAACAACCCAGAGAGTGCCACCCTAGAGGTCCTACTCTTTAGTTTGGCCCCCAACTCCCTAAATTGCCTACAGACCACTACCTTACTCCTCCTTCTTATGTCCCCCTCCCCTACATGTACAATGACCTCAGCCTGTGCCCCCTCCCCTTAGGACAGGTATAGTCACAATGTTGGGGTTTTACTACAGGGCACCCAACTGCCAGTGGGAGATAGAGGAACAGATATGTAGGCAGATTGTGGTGAGGTGTAAAAGTAACAGGGTTGTTGTGGTGGGAGATTTTAACTTCCCCTATATTGACTGGGACTCGTTTAGTGCTAGGGGCGTGGATGGGGCAGAGTTTGTAAGGAGCATCCAGGAGGGCTTCCTGAAACAGTATGTAGATAGTCCAACTAGGGAAGGGGCCAAATTGGACCTGGTATTGGGGAATGAGCTCAGCCAGGTGATCGATGTTTCAGTAGGGGAGCAGTTCGGGAACAGTGGCCACAATTCAATAAGCTTTAAGTTACTGATGCATAAACGTATGTGTCATCCTCAAGTTAAGGTGATAAATTGGGGGAAGGCTAATGACAACAACATTAGACAGGAACTGAAGAATGTAGATTGGGGGCAAATGCTTGAGGGCAAATCAACATCTGGGCATGTGGGAGGCTTTCAAGTGTAAGTTGATAGAGATTCAGGACCGACACATTCCTGTAAGGATGAAGGATAAGTATGGCAAGCTTTGGGAACCTTGGATAATGAGAGATATTGTGAACCTAGTCAAAGAGAAAAAGGAGGCATTTGTCAAAGATAGGAGGCTGGGAACACACAAAGCAAGTGTGAAATACAAGGAAAATAGAAACTCAAGCAAGGAGTAAGAAGAGCTAAAAAGAGTCATGAAAAAGTATTGGCCAGCAGGATTAAGGAAAATCCCAAGACTTTTTACACATATATAAAGAGCAAGAGGGTAGCCAGGAAGACAGTTGGCCCACTCAAGTACAAGGGAGGGAATCTGTCTATGGAGCCAGAGAAAATGGGTGAGGGATTAGATGAGTACTTTGCGTCAGTATTCACCAAAGAGAAGGGCTTGGTGGATGATGAGTCTGGGAAAGGATGTATAGATAGTTTGAGTCATATTGAGATTAAAAAGGAGGAGGTATTAGGGTTCTTGAGAAACATTAAGGTGGACAAGTCCCCAGGGCCTGATGGGATATACCCCAGAATACTGAGAGGGGGCAAGGGTGGTAATTGCTGGGGCCTTGAGAGAAATCTTTGCATCCTCACTGGCCACAGGGGAGGTCCCAGAGGATTGGAGAATAGTCAACGTTGTTCCTTTGTTTAAGAATAATCCAGGTGATTACAGGCTGATGAGCCTTACATCAGTGACAGGGAAATTATTGGAGAGGATTCTTTGAGACAGGAATTATTCCCACTTGGAAATAAGTGGACATATTAGTGAGAGGCAACATGTTTTTGTGAAGGGGAGGTCGTGCCTCACCAAAGTGATCGAGTTTTTTGAGGAAGTGACAATGATGATTGATGAGGATAGGGCATGTTGTCCTCATGGACTTCAGTAACACCTTTGACAAGGTTCCTCATGGCAGATTGGTGCAGAAGGTGAAATCAGAGGTGAGCTGGCAAGGTGGGTACAGAACTGGCTCGGTCGAAGAAGACAGAGGGTAGCAGTAGAAGGGTGTGTTTCTGAAGTGAGGGCTGTGACAAGTGGTGTTCCTCAGGGATCAGTGCTGTTTGTAATATGTATATAAATGATTTGGAGGAAAATGTAACTGGATTGGTTAGTAAATTTGTGGATGACACAAAGATTGGTGGGTTTGTGGATGGCGATGTGGGTCAGATGGAGACTCAGGGTGGCTTGACTTCTGCCCCGTGGCGGAAGCTGTAATGTCATAAGCCGGTCGTTCACGCCCTTGGGTAGACTATCAAGTTCCCAAAGAAGGTGACTCCTGACGGCGAATCCAACTCCAGCATCACGACGCTCATCACTGCTGCAACCGCTCCAGACAAAGCGTATCCACCTCAGTCTCAGTTTCAGTCAGCTGACCTACGTTGGCAACATGAGTTTCACTCAAGGCTGCAGTGTCAGTGTTGTATCTTGCAAGCTCTCTGGCAATTAAAGCTGTTCTTCTCTCTGGTCTGTCAGCTGTAGGGTTGTCCAAAAGCATGCGCACATTCCAAGTGCCAATGATGAGCAGTGTCACCTTGTGTTTTATTTTGTTTGTTCGACCACAAGATGGGATTCCCGCCAGTCGTGGTAAACTGGCGAGGGTGTAGTGAAGCAGGCAATGTTTAGGGCACCTTTTCTAGCTCCTTCCTCATTCTATGGAGGTGAGCTCTGCGTTCCTGAAGAGGACTGCTCATCGTCCAGGTAGATGCCAAGTTCCACTGCTGCTTCGATCAGGGGAAAATGACCATTAGACCTGAGCTGCCTGTGTGCAGGTCTGTGACTACAGCTCCCAGTGTATCCATACCTGCTGCTTCATCACTCGCCCATTGCCACAGGACTTCAAGGGTTGAACAGGACACTGATGACGATGATGATGGTGTCGAAACTAGCACTTGATTTGGATTAAAGTGAGGGAGAGTTACGCAGCGTCAGCCTCACTCTCTTCCCAACTCCCATCTAGATCCAGTGGCAAGACAAGAGTCAAGATGGCTGGAGATGGGACTAGGCGCAGTGGATGACCAGGACATCTTCTGTGTCTCGTCCTGCTCTTCACGTTCCACAACGCTTGCAGAGACCACCTTCTTAACCGTTGGACCTTCCATTGATCTCTTCCGCTCAATCCGCCGGACTCTGTCTTCACATGCTGGGACAGATAACTCCCTATCTCACCGAGGGTTGAGACCCGTCGGCTACCCTCACCGGGTTTAGCCGGCTTGTCAAGGCCATTGCCCGGGGTGTGGCTGCTGTCACATGCAAACAGCTACGGGGAGCCCCGGGTGAGAGTGAGTGCCAGGTGGGGACAAAAGATGGACAAACTGCCCTGAAAGGACACGACATGTTCCCCCACCCAAGGTACTACCCCCTCCCTGACACCCCAAACACTCTATCTCATGGTAGATTGGTACAAAAGGTGAAGTCTGAAAGGATCAGAGGAGACCTGGCAAAATGGATACAGAACTGGCTTGGCCAGAGAAGACAGAGGGTAGCAGTAGGGGGGTACTTTTCTGAATGGAAGGCTGTGGCTAGCGGTGTTCCACAGGGATCAGTTCTGGGACCTTTGTTGTTCGTCGTATATATAAATGATTTGGAGGAAAATGTACTGGTCTGATTAATAAATTCGCAGATTACAAAAATTGGTGGCGTTGCAGATAGTGAAGATGATTGTGAAGAGGGCAGCACGGTAGCACAGTGGTTAGCACTGTTGCTTCACAGCTCCAAGGACCTGGGTTCGATTCCCGACTTGGGTCACTGTCTGTGTGGAGTTTGCACATTCTCCTCATGTCTGCATGGGTTTCCTCTGGGTGCTCCGGTTTCCTCCCACAGTCCAAAGATTTGTGGGTTAGGTTGATTGGTCATGCTTAAAAATTGCCTCTTAGAGTTGCGAGATGTGTAGGTTAGAGGGATTAGTGGGTAAATATGTAGAGATATGGGGGTAGGGCCTGGGTGGGATTGTGGTTGGTGCAGATTTGATGGGCTGAATGGCCTTCTTCTGCACTATAGGATTTCTATGGATTGTCAGAGAATGCAGCAAGACATAGACCAATTGGAGATTTGGGTGGAGAAATGGCAGATGGAGATTAATCCGGACAAGTGTGAGTTAATACATTTTGGAAGGTCCAATGCATGTAGGAATTGTACAGTAAATGGTAGAACCCTTTGTAGTATTGACAGGCAGAGAGATCTGGGCGTACATGTCCACTGATCACTGGAAGCGGCAATGCAGGTGAATACCTGACTGAAGAAAGCATGCTTGCTTTCTTCATTCGGGCATTGAGAGTAAAGATTGACAGGTCATGCTGCAGCTATACTGAACCTTAGTTAGTCCTCATTTAGAATATTGTGTACAATTCTGGTCGCTACACTACCAGAAGGATGTGGAGGCTTTGGAGAGGGTATAGAAGAGGTTTACAAGGATGTTGCCTGGTCTGAAGGGTAGAGTGAGGAGAGGTTGGGTAGACTTAGTTTGTTCTCACTGGGACGACAAAGGTTGAGGGGTGACCTGATAGAGGTCTATAAGATTATGAGTGGCATGGACAGAGTTCTGTTTCCCAGAGAAAAGCCAAGTACTAGGGGGACGAAGGTTTAAGGTGTGTGGGGAAAAGTTTAGAGAAGATGTGTGAGACAAATTTTTACCTAAAGGGTGGCAAATGCCTGGAACCTGCTGTGCAGGGAGGAGGTGGGAGCAGGTACGATAGCTGCATTTAAGGAGCAACTGGATGGATACACGAATAGGATGGGAACGGAAAGATACGGATTCCGTTAGTGCATACGGTTTTAGTTTAGGCAGGCATCATGATGATCGGCCCGGACTTGGAGGGCCGAAGGGCCTGTTCCTGTGCTGTACTTTTCTTTGTTCTCTCGTTGTCCTTTGTCCTCGTTGTGGTGAGGGACTGGACTGAGTGCTGGGGTTTTAGGCAGGAAAGGGTGGGAGTGTACCGTGTGTTGTTTGAGGGCAAATCAATTCAAACAGCTGGTGCTCCAAGCAGGGGTGTTCACATTAGCATAGATGCTCCTACTGCAAGTACTCTGCAGTCAATGGGGACCCATTTTGTGTTTACAGTCTGTCCCTGCCCCATGTCCCCGACCTGCAACACATGCCTGGAAGGGAATGGCTCAAGGGGGACGCAATGGTCAAGTTGCCTGCCAGCTGTGATGTCGATGAACATGACAAGCAAACTAATCGTCTGGCACCACAGAATGTGTTGTGTTGCCAGCATCCACAAGAGAGAGTAGTAGTCCCAGTGAGGGATAAGGGGAGTTGGCGGTTGGGGGGGGGGGGGGGGGGGGGGATGGGCAATGACACGTAGGCTATCAATCTCCTCTTCTCTAACCCCATGGTGCAGAATGGATCTTGGTCTCAATGATCTAGAGTTGGCCATCATGGTGGCGGCTGAGGAGGAGGAGGAGGAGGAGGCTCAGGAGATGGAGGAAGTGGGGAGGCCACCCCAGGAGCAGCCTGGAAGGAGGGCAGGGGGCTGCCGCTGGTCACCATATGGTGGGGGAGCAATCTGCTGGAAGAGTGACCAGGACAAAGGTGCAGAGGCCTAGGCACTAAAAAAACACAAAGGACACAGAAAATTACAGCACAGGAACAGGCCCTTCAGTCCTCCAAACCTGCACTGACCATGCCGCCCAACTGAACTAAAACCCCCTACCCTTCCGGGGATCTTATCTCTCCATTCCCGTCCCATTCATGTATTTGTCCAGATGCCCCTTAGAAGTCACTCTGATAAGACCATAAGTCATAAATCATTCAGTTGACTTCAGGAGGTGGTAACCGTGGCTGAGAGTGAGTTTGGAAAAGCCCACATCATGTTCTGCAGCGATACAATTGAACATGGACAAATGGCCCCACGGGGATGTGAAAACAAATTATTGGGGAGTTCCCAATAACATCGACAAGAAGGGAGATTTCTGGGCTGGAGTGGTTTTTACAGGAAATCCATGCTGAATTTTAGCAGTGTGCTTGCTCCACTGACTGACCTACTGAAAAACCATAGCAAATTTTAGTGAATGGCGGAGTGTCAGCCGGCATTTGACACCCTGAAGGCTGTGTTAACTACAACTCCTGTGTTGGCCCCATCATAAGAACATAAGAAATAGGAGCAGGAGTAGGCCATCTAGCCCTTCGAGCCTGCCCCGCCATTCAATAAGATCATGGCTGATCTGTCGTGGCTCAGTTCCACCTTCCCGCCCTCTCCCCATAACCCTTAATCCCTTCTCTTATCAAAAACCCATCAACCCGCTTCTTAAAAATATTTAGCGAGGCAGCCTCCACCACTTCAACGGGCAGAGAATTCCAGAGATTCACCACCCTTTGAGTGAAGAAGTTCCTCCTCAACTCTGTTCTAAACCCGCCTCCACTTTATCTTGAGGCTGTGCCCCCTAGTCCTACTGTCTTTTTTGAGCGGGAAGAGTCTCTCCACCTCTATCCCATCCATCCCATTCACCATCTTATACGTCTCAATGAGATCTCCCCTCATTCTTCTAAACTCTAACGAGTACAAGCCTAGTTTATTCAGCCTCTCCTCATAGCTCAACCCCCTCAACTCCGGTATCAGCCTAGTAAACCTCCTCTGCACTCCCTCCAAGGCCAAAATATCAGATTACGCAAAACCACTCAAGGTGGCCATTGATGCGAGTGATGTCTATTATGAAAAGATGATGAAAGAATATTGGGTATTTTTCTAAAAAGCAAAGTGGTCATAAGAAGAAATATTCAATCAGTGAGAAAGAGGCTCTGAGTTTGGTGCTGGCGTTGGAACGTTCCGCATTATCAGTACTTCATCTGAGACAATTGCGTATACTGATCAGAATGTATTGACACTTTTGGAGAAATTTAAGAATAAAAATGCAAGGCTGTTAATGGAATTTGATTTGAAAATTATACATGCGGCAGAAAGAGAAAATGTGTTGACCGATGCTTTATCATGCACTTGATGGAAGAAGAAGGAATGTTTGATGGTGGAAGGCAAGAACTGAAAATTGTTGTGTTTGCATGGTTTGATTTTGTAAAATGTGTGTATACCTTGGAGTACCAGTTGTGTGAAACTAACAGATTTTGAAAAATGAAGTCATCTTTGAATATTGTTGGTCCATTTGTTCTTAAGGGGGTAGGTATGACAATACTGTGCCTTTAAAAAATCTATTTTAATCATGTTTGTCTGCAAGATGTTTTAGCGATCGCTGGGATTTTGTTGGTACACTGTTGTCTGTAGCCACTGTTGTCTGTCCCTTATTGGTACCAATGCAATGTTCTGTAATTTCAGTCTTCCCTTGAGCTGGCAGATTAGAACTTGGGGGTGACTGACAAGTCAGGTCATGTTGCTCGGGACAGCTATTTTCATAGAGAATTCTAATTTTAGTTTTGTTTTTCAGAAGCTTCTTGAAGCCAAGAGAGATAGCAGTGATTTTACCTATCACTGCAGTTGGAGATCCTTTTGTGTGATTGGCTGCTTTTGGAAGCTGCCAGAGACCTGTCTATTTAGCTCTCTGAAGTTTTGCTGTTTTGAGGATTATCATCTCTGAAAACTGCTGGCTTAGGTTTCTGTCCTTAGGTGTTACAAAGCTGAAGATCCAGCATCATGTGAGTATACTTGTTTTTGCGCAATTTAAGTCTGAAGAAAGGTGTATGTCTTGGAACAACAGAGATAGTTAGCTGTTAGGATGTATATTGTGTCATGTTTAAATTTTGCCACTTCTTTTTGTTATATTCAAACTGTGCTCTTCAATAAACTTGATTTGATAAAAGCTTCCTAGTGGGCCATTTGAATCATACCTTTTGTTCACCAGTTAAATGTAAAACTTAGCGTCTAGAATAACTTCACAAAAATCCTTAAAGTTTCTGGCCTGGATGTTATCATTACTGAAGTCTCCTGCACTCTTTATTAAAATCTCGCCTCTCTCTATGCTCTCTGTATCGAAGTCACCTGTCTTGCACCATGCTCTTTTTGAAGTCTCACTTCTCTTCGGACACTCTTTATTAAAGTCTCCCCTCTCTCTGTGTGCTCTTTATTGATATCTTGCCATTCTCTGCACACTTCATTGCAGTCTTGCCTCACCTCTCTCTCTGAGCTCTGTATTGACATCTCGCCTCCTTCTTTCTCTGTGTGCTCTTTATTGACATCTCGCCTCTCTCTGTGCTCTTTATTGAAGTCTCCCTTCTCTCTCTGTGCTCTTTATTGAAGTCTTACCTCTCTCTTTCTGTGCTCTTGTTTGCAGTCTCGCCTCTCCCTATGCTCTTTATTCAAGTCTAACCTCTCTCTCTTTCTCCGTGCTCTTCATTGAAGTCTTGCTTCTCTCTCTCTCCGTGCTCTTTATTGCAGTCTCACCTCTCTCTGTGCTCTTTATGGAACACTCGCCACTTTCTCTCTGTGCCCTTTATTGAAGTCTCACTTCTATCTCTCTGCTCTTTATGGAAGACTTGCCTCTCCCCGTGCACTTTATTGCAGTCTCACCTCTCTCTCTGCACTCTTTATTGAAGTCTTGCCTCTTTCTCTGTGTTCTTTTTATTGCAGTCTCACTTCTATCTCTGCGCTCTTTGTGAAAGTCTTGGCTCTCTGTGCTCTCTATTACAGTCTCGCCTCTCTCTCTCCGCACTCATTTATTGAAGTTGCTCCTCTCTTTCTACACTCTTTATTGAAGCCTCGTCTCTCTCAGTGCTCTTTATTGCAGTCTCGCCTCTCTCTCTGTCTGTGCTGTTTATTGCAGTTTCACCTCTCTCTGTGCTCTGTATTGCAGTCTTGCCTCTTTCTCTGTCTCTCTCTTTGTTCTTTATTGAAGTCTGGCCTTTCTCTTTCTGTGTTCTTTATTGCGGTCTTGCCCCGCTCCATGCTCTTTATTGCAATCTCTTTTTCTCTGTGCTATTTATTGAAGTCTTGCCTTTCATTCTCCGCGCTCTTTATTGAAGTCTCACCTCTCCCTCTGCTCTTTCTTGAAGTCTGGCCTCCCTTTCTCCGTGCTCTTTTTTTGCCGTCTTTTTTGCTCTTTATTGAAGACTCACCTCTTTCTCTGTGCTCTTTATTGATGTATCGCTTCTTTCTCTGCGCTCTTTATTGAAGTCTTGTCTCTCTCTCTTCATGCTCTTTATTAAAGTCTCACCTCTCTCTCTGCGCTCTTTATTGCAGTCTCGCCTCTCTCTCTCTGTGCTCTGTATTGAAGTCTTGTCTCTCTCTCTCTCTCTCTCTCTCTCCACTCCTTACTGCTATCTCCCTTCTCTCTGTGCTGTTTATTGAAGTCTTGCCTCCCCCCATGCACTTGATTGCAGTCTCACCTCTGTCTCTCCACGCCCTTTATTGAAATCTGGCCTCTCTTTCTCTCTGCTCTTTATTGCAGTCTCACCTCTCTCCATGATCTTTATTGAAATCTTGCCTCTCTTTTTCTGTGGTCTTTATCGAAGTCTCCCCCCTCTCTATCCCCATGCTCTTTATCGAAGTCTCCCCCCTCTCTATCCCCATGCTCTTTATCGAAGTCTCCCCCCTCTCTATCCCCATGCTCTTTATCGAAGTCTCCCCCCTCTCTATCCCCATGCTCTTTATCGAAGTCTCCCCCCTCTCTATCCCCATGCTCTTTATCGAAGTCTCCCCCCTCTCTATCCCCATGCTCTTTATCGAAGTCTCCCCCCTCTCTATCCCCATGCTCTTTATCGAAGTCTCCCCCCTCTCTATCCCCATGCTCTTTATTGAAGTCTCCCCTCTCCCCCTGTGCTCTTTATTGAAGTCTCCCCTCTCCCCCTGTGCTCTTTATTGAAGTCCTGCCCCTCACTGTGGTCTTTATTGCAGTCTCATCTCTCCCTCTCTGTGCGCATTTATTCTAGTCGCTCCTCTCTTTCTATGCTCATTATTGCCGTCTCTCTCTCTCCACACTCATTTATTGAAGTCGCTCCTTTCTGTCCCCGCTCTTTATTGAAGTCTTGCCTCTCTCTCTTTCTGTGCTCTCTATTACAGTCTCGCCTCTCTCTCTCCGCACTCATTTATTGAAGTTGCTCCTCTCTTTCTACACTCTTTATTGAAGCCTCGTCTCTCTCAGTGCTCTTTATTGCAGTCTCGCCTCTCTCTCTGTCTGTGCTGTTTATTGCAGTTTCACCTCTCTCTGTGCTCTGTATTGCAGTCTTGCCTCTTTCTCTGTCTCTCTCTTTGTTCTTTATTGAAGTCTGGCCTTTCTCTTTCTGTGTTCTTTATTGCGGTCTTGCCCCGCTCCATGCTCTTTATTGCAATCTTGTCTCTTTTTCTCTGTGCTATTTATTGAAGTCTTGCCTTTCATTCTCCGCGCTCTTTTTTGCAGTCTTGCCTCTCTGTCTGTGCTCTTTATTGAAGTCTTGCCTCTCTCTCTGAGCTCTTTATTGAAGTCTCACCTCTCCCTCTGCTCTTTCTTGAGGTCTGGCCTCCCTTTCTCCGTGCTCTTTTTTTGCCGTCTTTGTCTCTCTCCCCATGCTGTTTATTGAAATCTCAGCACTCTCTGCATTCTTTTTTGAAGTGTTGCCTCTCTCTGTGCTCTTGATTGAAGTCTCCTCTCTCTCTTTCTGTGTTCTTTATCAGTAGAGTGTAACGAACATTGATGGGCGATTGATGGTCAGGCCCAGACATGTTTGTGTTTTTCTACAGTTGGCCTGCCCCAGGTTTGACTGTGCTTGATTTTAATATGCCCAATTTTTAAAGTTTAGGATATCCAATTTTATCAGCCTTAAATCTCAGCCCTGTTTATATTACCACTCCCTCCTCTTGATCCAGTGAGTGTCAGCGAATCAGATAACACAATTCTTACCAAACCATCATAATAAGCAAGTACTCCGAATCTGGGGTTGATAGTGTCATTCCTAACCCACAATAGTACCAACAAATTGAAATGAAGTAAAATAATTTTAAAAAAAGAAATAATATATTAATCGGGTATGTGCAAAACAAAGCAATAAACAGTACAAAATGACAAGTGACAATACATATTAAATATAGATGGGAGGGTATCCAGGCTCTTGATTGTCGAGCCTGTCCCGATGTTGGATGGCCCTTGCCGTGTCCAAGTTTGACAGAAATTCCTTCTTCCATCAGGTGAATTTAGATGTGAGGATGGTTACGTACACTGCCATATCTAGGATTCCTATTACGGCCAGGTGTGACGGAATGTGGACCCATGAGTAGATTTGGACATTTGAACCCCAATCCCAGAGGTCCTCCCACCATGTAATGACTCTAATGTTCTTTTCTATTTCCCCTGTTTGTTGCACCATTTTGACAAAGGTCTTGTGGGCTGCGATCAATTGTGTCTGAATTTGTTGAAGTTTCTCGGGAAGAATTGTTATCTCAGTATCAAATTTTTCAAAATAGTCTCCCAAGCTTTATCTCAATTTCTCGCTAGAATTTATTAGTGTTTTCTCTTCTGTGTATGTCTACCATCTCAATTAACCCTATCCTAGCGGGAATCTGTGGTTTAATGCAAAAGGTAGTGTTGTGGATGTTACAAATGGCTGCCCCATTCTGGTAATTTTCCAGCGAGGTTGTAATAAAATATTTTCTCTCCCCCTGTAAGCCACCCGGGTGACATCCCTTTCCAAATTTCAAATTTCCAGTGTACAATTTAGGTGAGTGGTTGTTCTGAATCCACACAGGGCATGTTCATTTTCATACACTGGATATGGACACACAACCATTTTATCTGTGTGTTCACATTTCTCCAGACTGGTGCCTATGAGCTTCCCTCCTTTCTCAACCACATACGATAGAGTCCCCTGGTATCCCATCCACATCCCTCCTTTAATCATCCCTATATTTTCAGCTTCAAAAAGTCTCAACCCAACCTTATCTTTTAAAATTTTTCCTAACACCATTCCTAGTGCAGTCCCCAGGGTTCCTCTACAACTACCGTTAGACCAGACCTTGGTCAGTTGCTGTAATTGGCAGTTAGTGACATTGGGGTGTCTTTTTCCCCGGTACAGGTGTTCAATCTGTTCATCATTGATCCAGGACGGAACTTCTCTCCTGCTAACATGGTCGAGATTCGCTCTTAACTGCTCGACTATCCATTGCTCATAGATGCTACATAGAGCTCGGTTCTGTTGCCTGGCATCATCTTCCACCCTCTCTCGGGCGATCTGATTAATAGTTTGGGCATGTTCTTCTAGTACAGTAACCATAAGGATACTAGCCCTGTTCTCAGCTAAGTCTCCCTCAGCATCTTGTCGAGCATTTTCACTTGAGCTGTCCAAGGCCTGTTTAACTTGTCGGGTTAGGACTCTGAGATTATTATCCAAATCAGCCAGATCCAGTGCATTAGTGGTGGATAACCCTGCTCCGTACACAGTCACCAGATCATTCAGGATTTCCCTCCTCTTGCGCCCCTTTGACCTGGGCATCTCTTTCCCCACGTGTGTCCCAGTCTTTCGGCTTAGCAGCTTCTGGGTCAAGTGGAGGGACAATTTTCTAAAGGACACCAGTCTGGTAATTGTGTTCCGGCTAAATCTACCACTACTGGTACCAATTTGTAGTGTGTGTTGTCCAATAATATTTTCCCTGTATGTTTTAGTATCAACCCATTTTGGGGCCCTGGGGTGGATTTGGAACAAGTGGGGATGGTTGTGCTAACAGTTGGTCTTAACCCATTCTTAATTTCAGAGTATATATTCTCGTTCTGAATAACCTTACAGGGCACTTCTTCCCTAATTCCAGCCCTTTTTCTGGGCCATGGGCGAGACAGACTAACTCCACGCACCCATGGTTAGTGAACGCCCACCAATCACTGATGAGGGTCACCCTTAGGGAGCAGTAATCAGAGCTCCCATTATCTTTCCTATTCATCACTCTTTGGTGATTACACCCACAGGAGATATCCTTACTGGCGTGTACCAATAGGAAGCCATCCTCACATTTGCCTGCATCTGGTGGGGTGAACCACATATACCCGGGATATCGGAGGCTGATATTCTGGTCTTTGGTTGATGCGGTGTCTGTAGTTCGGTCTGAGATGAGGAGTCTCAGATAGCAGAGAAGTATGTAGTTCATTCTGGGGGAGATCATGGTAGCACCTGTTAATGCTTATTAATACCGATTCTCTTTTTCATCTCATTACAAGAATGTCATATGACTCCCCTCTTTTTAAAAAAGCAAAAACAAGGAAATAAGTAAATGAATAATAAAAGCCCAATAGAATCATACGAAGGGTTGGTCGGCAATCATTGTTTAATGGGGTTGAGTGGGGTAAGGAGTTTGCAGAGCGTGAAAATAAAATGTTGGGTATGTGGCAGGTGTTCTTGTTGTTGGAGGACTATGGCACAGAATAACATTAGATTCCTCATCCCACAACCAAACTGTGGTGTGTGGGAGGATTATGACGCAGTGTAATGTGGGCAGATGATAAGCCCTTTTGGATTGGATGATGAGTAGATTGGATGGATACAGCTATTTACAACTTGGACTGTGATGTCCTGATTCTTTCTTAGTGGAGGGAACCTATATGGGTGGGCTTTGGCTGCCAGGTACCCACTGCATTACCACCTCTGCTAGTGAGCACTGGGTCAAACGGTTCAGGGAGTCCCGGTACCAGGGTGCCATAGCGGGTAAGGTTTTCAGGTTCCCCATCCTTTTCGTCGGGGTCCCCTGGGGCAGGGTTTTATTCCTGAAACCCTGTAATGTGGGGGCGGGAACCGAGGGTGCGTGTGCTGGTCCTGGGGATACAGGGTGGGGGGTTATAGCTGCTTGTCGGGCTGGTCCTTTGAGGGGCATGGGTCGGGGTCCATCATCAGGGAAGCACTGAGATGGTTGTCTGGAGTAGTTGGGTGGTGCCCTACAGTTCTGGGCAAAATGGTTGGGTTGCCTACAGGTATAACACTCTGCTTGTGGGCATGGGCCTCTGGGCTCAGCTCCATATCATTCTCGGTATCAGGGATTGGGCCTATGTCCTGTGCGGTCTTGTGGTTCCCTGTGTTGGCGATCAGCAGGGGTGTATGGGCGTGTGAGGTTTGCTGGTCCCCTGAAATTTGGTGGTGCCCTACAGTCCCAGGCAAAATGGTTGGGTTGCCCACAGTTATAACACTGTGCTTGTGAGGATGCATATCTGGGATTGGTTTTATCTTGTTCCCTGTACCTGGGGTTGGGAATATATCGGGGTTCTGTGCGGGGCTGCAATCTTCTGAATCGATGATTGATGGGGGTATACGGGGTGAGTTTCCCTGTCCTCTGTTTCCACCTCCCCCTTCGTTACACCAAACCAGGGTCTGTGTGGATCGAGTTCATCATTCCGTGTTTTGTGGGCTTTGGGGGGTGTCTGTTTGTCTGACTTCCTGTTCCCACACACGAGGCATTTTGCGGATGGCCCAGGCTTCTGTGTGTGTATTATCATCAGGGTCAAAATTCTCACAGGCTTTCCGACTCCCCTCAGTGGCGTGTCCTATCAGGGTCCGGATCCATGTGGACCGGTGGTGTGCATTTAATTGGACTCGTTTCATCGGCCGAAAACCGCAACAAATTAGTTCCATGTTTGGCCAGCACAGGCTGTCAGATGTTCCCCTCTCTTTTGTTGGTAACTGTTGAAGCCTTGTACCGGGTCATCCCTATTGTAGCCGATGGCAGCCAGAACGGCTGCCTTCATTTCTGGTAGGGTTCCCCTGGTCACGTTCTGGGGTTTGAGTCCGGCGGAACGGATGGCAGGACTTAAACGTAACAGAATAAGGTTAACCTCTTCTGCCTCGTCTAGGCTGTTTAAAACACGATATTGGGTGACCTGGTCAAAGAGAGCATGTGGATCCCCAGAGGGTTCAAATACTCCAATCACTTTGGCTATATCAGGGAACTGGGTCATGATATATGGAGTTACATAAGTCACATTGTGGTTCTGTCCATCCTGTCGTCGGGTGGTGACCGGATTCATCGGCACAGGAACCGGGTTAGTGACTCGGCTTCTTGGGATGGGAATAGGACGGGGAGCTGAGACTGAGTTTTCCGAGATGGGGGCTGGATTAGTTGATTTCATTACCAGGAAGGGAGGTGGGGACCCCCGCACTATATGACTGAGTTATTTCAATCATATAGTGGGAACAAATTGGAAAATTCCGAAATAATTGGACATGATGTAAATAACATGGGAGCTAAAGGGATGTAAGGATATGGGGGAAAAGGGGAAATCAGGATATTGGATTCAGGAATCAGCCATGATCAACGTGAATGGTGGACAGACTCAAAGGCCGTAAGGGCTACTCCTGCTTCTTGTTTCTATGTTTTTATGTAGCAAATGTTGTTCCAATTAAGCAACATCCATGTAGACTAAATCCACTAAAGTTAGCACAGATTAAAAGGGAAATTGGAAACAGGCTTTAGAATTATATCATTTCGGTGAGTTACAATCATTGGAGCTCCACTGTAGTGATTGTCCCAAAACCAGATGGCTCACAACGATTATATGTGCGATGATTATAATCTCTCCCTCAATGTCAACAAAATGAAGGAGATAGCCAGCGCCTTTACTTTCTCGAAAGACTAAGGAAATTTGGCATGTCAGCTTTGACTCTCACTACCCTTTACAGAGGCTCCATAGAAAGCATCCTTTTTGGTGTGGTCCCTGTTCTGCCCAAGGCTACAAGAAACTACAAAGGGTCATAAATGTAGCCCATCCGTTGACTCTGTCCACACTTCCCACTGCCTCAGAAAAGCATCTAGCATAATTAAGACCTTGACATATTCTCTTCCACATTCTTCCATTGGGAGGAAGATACAAAAGTCTGAGGTCACGTACCAACCGACTCAAGAACAGCTTATTCCCTGCTGCCATTCAGACTTTTGAATGGACTTATCTGGCACCAAATTAATCTTTCTCTACACCTTAGCAACAACTGTAACTCGACATTCTGCACTCTCTCATTTCTCTCTCTATGAATAGGATGTTTTGTCTGTAGAGCATGCAAGAAACAGTATCATTCACTGTAAATACATGTGACAATAATAAAGCAATCAAGTCAAATCAAATATAGACTATAGAAAAGACAGTGCAGCTACAAAATCAGATTTTTATCCTATTCCTCAATTGGAAAACTGAATTGAAAAGGTGGAACAAGCAAATTTCATTCCCACATTTGACTTACTTAGGGAACACTGGCAAGTACCCAAGTTTCAGCTTTTGTGATAATGATGTTTAATGTTAAAGTCATTCCATTCGGAATGAAGAATGCACCAGCAATATTCCAAAGAATACTGACAAGATTATTTCTGGACTAAATAATTGTGCAGTGTAGATGAACAGTCCGATGGTTTTCACACAAATGTGGAAGGAGCATTTGGAACATTTAAATGTAATGTTTGTTCAACCACAGGAGGTGGGCTTGGTGATAAACCTGGCTCAAAGTCAATTTGTGAAAACCTGATTCACTTTCTTAAGACTACACAATAGGACATGAACAGATGGCTGCAGGAAATACTATCAACGAGAGAGAAATGATGAGATTCCTGGATATGAATTTCTCCTGGAAATTTGAGCCAAATGTAAGCAATGTGGTTTGTCCATTGACTGAACTGCTGAAAAAACACCGAAAATATCAGGAGGCATTTGACAGTCTGAATACCAGTTAACAGCTGTACTAGTTTTGGTGACACCGAGCTATACAAAACAATTCAAGGTGGCTATTGATATGAATGATTTGGGTATTGCTGGTGTATTGCAACAAGAAAATGATGAAAGGATAGTAGGACCTATTGTTTCTTTTTCCAAAAAAACTAAATGTTCATCAAAATAAATACTCAACCATTGAGGAGGAGACATTGTGTGTTTGGTATTGACATTGCAGCATTTCAATATTTATGCTGACAGCAATTCATCAGTCAATTATTTACACTGACCATAATTTACACTGACCAAGGGCAGCACAGTAGCATGGCGGTTAGCGCTGCTGTTTCACAGCTCCAGGGTCCTGGGTTCAATTCCTGGCTCGGGTCACTGTCTGTGTGGAGTTTGCACATTCTCCTCGTGTCTGCATGGATTTCCTCTGGGTACTCCGGTTTCCTCCCACAGTCCAAAGATGTGCGGGTTAGGTTGATTGGCCATGCTAAGAAATTGCCCCTTAGTGTCCAGGGATGCATAGGTTAGAGGGATTAGTGGGTATAATATGTAGGGATATGGGGATAGGGCCTGGGTGGGATTATGTTCGGTGCAGACTCGATGGGCCGAAGGGCCTCTTTCTGTACTGTAGGGTTCTATGTTTCTATAATCAAAGAACAAAGAACAACCCAGCACGGGAAACAGGCCCTTCGGCCCAACGAGCCCGCGCCGCCACATCACCCTGCACCTATTCTACCCTGCATATCTATGAATGGAACCCTACTCAGTCAGATTCAGGGAAGAAATAGTGTCAATTTGGTAAAAACCGATTAGCCTGAGAGCACATTTTTGGGGTGTGGGAGGAAACTGGAGCGCCCGGAGGAAACCCACGCAACCACAGGGAGAATGCGCAAACTCCCACAGACACAGGCCCAAATCCATGTGCCTGCACAGCCAGCAGTGCTAGTCACTGAGCTGTTGCGGCGCCCATCTACCGGTCCAGGATCAAGCACACACACCGACACGAAGTCCTAGGCCACTCCTGGAACTTCCAAGAGCAGCCCAGGCACGACCCGCCGTGTGAATGCCCCTCGTTTGACACAAGGTGGACCTCCACCTGTGGAATAAAGTCAAAAATATTAATCTTACAGCCTGCCTTTCCGGTGTCTCCCGAGGTTTAACCCTATTTAATATCCCCTACCATATCCCTCCATTCTTGTTTCACTCATGTGCCTATCTAACTGCATCTTAAATGAGTCCAACGTTCCTGCCTCCACCACCCTACTCGGTAGCGCGTTCCAGACCCCTACAACTCTCTGCGTAAAGAACCTTCTTCTCACCTCCAAATTATATCTCTCCCCCCTCACCCTTAAATGATGACCTCTCGTGTTTGTATCCAGTCTAGGGAGCAGTCTCTCACTATTAACTCTATCCATTCCCTTCATTATTTTATATACTTCTATCATGTCCCCTCTCAATCTCTGCCTTTCCAAGGAGAATAGTCCCAGTTTCTTCAACCTCTCCTCGTAACCCAGTCCCCCCATGCCAGGCAACATCCTGATAAACCTCCTCTGCACCCTTTCCAGAGACTCCACGTCCTTCCGGTAGTAAGGTGACCAGAACTGGACGCAGTACTCCAAATGCGGTCTAACCAACGTTCTGTACAACTGAAGCATTAGACAGCAGCTTTTATACTCTATGCCCCTTCCTATAAAGGCCAACATCCCATAAGCCTTCCTAACAACTTTCTCCACTTGTGATGCAACCTTCATGGATTTGTGAACCTGCACTTCCAGGTCCCTCTGTATGTCTATACTCCTAATCGGCCTCCCTTTAATCACATAGCTCCTCTCTGCATTATTCCGTCCAAAATGCATCACCTCGCATTTGTCAGGATTAAATGCCATCTGCCACCTATCTGCCCACTGCACCAACCTATCTATATCCTGTTGTATCACCTGACAATCCAGTTCCGTACCCGCCAACCCTGCCATCTTGGTGTCATCAGCAAACTTGCTAATCACACCACCTACGCCCTCTTCCAAGTCATTTATGTAGACTACAAAGAGGAGAGGTCCCAGTACTGAGCCCTGCGGCACACCACTGGTCACTGGCCTCCAGCCCGACAAGGTCCCTTCCACAGCTACCCTCTGTCTCCTATTTCCCAGCCAGTTCTCAATCCACCTAGCTACCTGGCCTCGTATCCCATGCGCCTTAACCTTTTCTACCAGCCTACCGTGAGGGACTTTGTCAAACGCTTTACTGAAATCCATATAGATGACATCAACGGTTCTCCCATCGTCAACCGTTTTTGTCACCTCCTCAAAGAATTCCACCAGATTCGTAAGGCAAGACCTCCCTCTAACAAAGCCATGTTGCGTATCCCTAATCAGATCGCAACGCTCCAAATGCTCATACATCCTACCCCTAAGTATTTTTTCCATTAACTTCCCTACCACCGACGTCAAACTCACCGGTCTATAATTCCCGGGTTATCCCTACTGCCTTTTTTGAACAACGGGACCACATTTGCTACCCTCCAGTCTTCTGGGACCTCACCTGTGTCCAAAGAAGAGACAAAGATTTGCGCCAGAGGCCCAGCAATTTCATCTTTCGCCTCCCTAAGCAGCCTGGGATAAATACCTTCAGGCCCCGGAGCTTTATCCGTCCTTACGCTACCTAAAAGCCCTAGCACTTCCTCTCTCGTAATAACTATATCCTGCAAATAAACCTCCACTCCCTCCAAGAGACCACACGATTCCGAACTCCTCTCCTTTGTGAATACCGACGCAAAGTATTCATTCAGGAGCTCCCCCATCCCCTCCGACCCAATACACAACTCACCACTCTTGTCCCTAAGAGGACCAATTTTCCCTCTAACTACTCTCTTGCCTCTGATATAGGAATAAAATGCCTTTGGATTTTCCTTAATCCTACCAGCCAAAGCCATCTCATGCCCTCTCTTTGCCCTTCTAATTCCCCTTTTTAGCTCCCTCCTACTCTCGCTGTATTCTTCCAGCGCACTCTCCGTACCCATTTGTTTTGACCTAACATACGCCTCCCTCTTCTTCCTGACCAAGTCTTCAATATCCTCCGTAATCCACGGCTGTCTAATCCTTCCTTTCCTATCCTTTCACTTAACCGGAACATACCTCCCCTGCAACCATTTCATTTTGTCCCTAAATGCCTCCCACTTGCCAACCGTGGACTTGCCAGCTAACAGTCCCTCCCAATCAGTTTGCTGCAGCTCCCTCCTAATCCTGCCATAGCTCGCCTTTCCCCAGTTCAGCACACTCCCATTCGGACGGCACTCGTCCCTTTCCATTTTTATCCTAAAGTAGACGGACTTGTGATCACTGTTCGCCACATGTTCGCCTACCTCTACCTCACCCATCTGCCCAGGTTCATTTCCCAACACTAGATCCAGTATAGCCCCTCCCCTAGTCGGGCTAGTTACATACTGTTCTAGCGACCCTTCCATAACACAGTTCACAAACTCCTCTCCCTCCATACCCCCAGCTCTAGGCCCCCTCCAATTCACTCCAGGAGAATTAAAATCACCCACTACAACCACTCTGTTCTTCCTGCACCTGTCCAAAATGCCCCTGCAAATGCCTTCCTCCACTGACTTTGGGCTGTTGGGTGACCTATAGTACACCCCTAGCAATGTGATCTCTCCCTTTTTATTCCTCAACTCCACCCACACTGACTCAATCCCTATCTCTTCCATATCGTCCTCCCTCTGCACTACTGTGATGTTTTCCCTGACTAACAGTGCCACCCCTCCTCCTCTCTTCATCCCTCCTCTGTCACACCTAAAACACTTGTACCCAGGAACATTCAGCTGCCAGTCCTGCCCCTCCCGTAACCACATCTCCGTTACAGCCACCACATCTAACTGCCTCACAAACATCAAGGCCCTAAGCTCATCCGTTTTCCCTACCACACTCCTAGCATTGAAACAGACACAGTTCAACCCACAAGTGTCCCTCAGAACCACCTTCTCCCTGATACTTTTCCTTTCACTCAACTCTCTCCCAGCCACCTCCCCACCCCCCCTCCATATTAGTTTGAAGTTCCCGCAGAAGTTCAAAGATAAAAATTCAAGACTGTTTAAAAGGAGCTGATTGTTACAGCCATTTAATTTGAAGCTTATGCACGTAGCAGGAAAAGAAAACATGATTACAGATGCTTGATCACGATTATGATATGTAAACAGATCAATTTTACATTTAAATTTGCATGTTTAGACACAATAATATACATCTCATATAGAGCACTAATAGTGTGAAAAAAGACTAGAAGCTTCAGAAAAATGAACCCATCTTTTCATATTGTTGGTTTATTTTTTGGAGTGAGGTGTGATGACAGTGTAATTGATATATCTTTTTCCTTTTTATAGGGAATTGTTAAAATTTAGCTTTATGCAACAGACAGTTTCTATGCCTGGTGCAAATGCACTCAGATGCTGAGAGAACAGGATTATTACTTATTTTAGTCTTGCAAATGGTTATGTAAAGGAGAGTTAATTGACTTTTGTTCACTCAAGTTCCCCTGGGATTTCTGACCAAAGTGATTGACAAGTGATGTGATAATGTGGTTTATGTGCAGTATTAGGTCTGTGATAGAAAAAAAAGTTTTGTAAAAAGCAGGTAATTCACAGCTCAAACCTGGCTGAAGTTAGAGGATTTTGCAGGCTTCCAGGACTCTATGTCTCTGGAAGCTTCAAGATTGGTCTACACTTATTATCGCATCTTATTGGTTGTTAATTGTAGTAAAAGTCTAGAGATGTGCAGGTTAGGTTAATTGCCCATGCCAAATTGTCCTTTAGCTTCAGGGGTAAATGCGTGGGGTTGTGAAGATGTGGTTTGGTGGGATTGTTGTCAGTGCCGGCTCAATGGGCCGAACGGCCTTCTTCTGCACTCCAGGGATTCTGTGTTAAAGAACAAAGAACAAAGAACAACACAGCACGGGAAACAGGCCCTTCGGCCCAACGAGCCAGCGCCACCGTCCCATTGTCTCAGTGACCTATTCATGATTTTAGTCTATGCCTAATGTGTGAGGATCAGGGAGGTCCAATATAGGGACAATTTGTTACCCAATCAATCAGCCTAAAAGCACATTTTTGGGATGTGGGAGGAAACCGGAGCACCCGGAGGAAACCCACGCAACCACGGGGAGAACGCGCAAACTCCCACAGACACAGGCCCAAATCCATGTGTCCGCACAGCAAGAGATAGTCTCTGAGCTGTCATGTTGCCCTTGAGATGGTCCAGTTTAAGCACACCAACGACATGAAGCAGTAGGCAACTCCCAAAGCAACATCCAAGAGCAGCCCACCACTATCACATCAGACTCAGTCCCTCCACCCTTCAAAATTCCCTCTACCCTTTCTGAAACATCCTGTACTCCTGCTCCAGGGAGGCAGACTACCATCCTGGAGTCCCGCTTTTGCCCACAGAACCGCCTGTCAGTCCCCTTGACTTTCCCATCCCCCACCACTATCTCACACCCTGCACTCTTCCCTTCCTCCGAGGTATTCTGATCTCCCTCCCTTGCCTTCTCTACCCCAGCTGTCACCCCACCCTTGATATTCCGGGGTAATTCCTCTGGGGCGGTCCTAGTGCCATGACTCCTTTTCTTTTCACTCTTCCTAACTGTAACCCATCCATCTCTCCTCCTAGGTCCTGGTATCTGCTCAGTGTTACTGTCCCTATCCATTATTTCCTCATTTTCCCTAACTAAAAACAAATCCTCCAGCCTCAGTTCCAGCTGCCTCACCCGGGCTCTTAATCACTGCACCTCTAGACATTTCCCGCATATGTGGGCTTTCGGGAGATGTGCTGTCTCCAGAAATGTCCACATATGACAATGAACACAGTGAACACGTGTAACCCTCGACCCTGCCATTATGTTTGCCCCCTTTTAAGGTGTCCTATTAATTCCTGTTACCGAGCCTGCGCTCGCCCAAGCCCAGTGAGCTTAAGCCCTTTTACCTCTCACTCCGCTGCCCGCTCCCGACGCTGCCCGCTATCTACCTTGGCCTTCTTTTTATAGTGGCATTTAAGTCTGTAAGAGGATTGTTGCTTATTTGGAATTTAAACAACGAATGAGAAATTGAGGCAGATCCTTTTCATTTTAAATGTTGTTTAACTCTTAATAGTTCAATAGTTTCATTCATCAGAGCTCTATTTAACACTTCTTACATTTGTTTTACATTTACAGGTGCTGACTTTGTCAGTGGAAATCATTACGGGTAGGAAGCATCCTTTCTTCATTTTAACATCAAAATAGAAGTAATTATTAGTATTTAGGCTGTCTTTGAAATGTAACTTGGGCGTCCGGGATCCTAAATGCATCCATCTTCTGTAACTTTATTTCTCTGTCACTATGAAAGTCAGTTCTTCTGTAACTGTGTATCTTTAGCCCCATTTCTCTGTCAATCCATTTCTGTGAAACTCTTGTTCTTTGTAACTCTGTTACTCTCCGCTGTTTATCTGTACTATTTTCCTCTAAATCAGTTTTCAGTTTCCCTGTGGCTCTCTACTTGTAACTCTACCTCCCTGCAGCTGTCTCCCTTAAAAATAGAACATGCTGGAAAATCTCAGCAGGTCTGACTGCACCTGTGGAGAGTGAATAGAGCCAACATTTCGAGTCTGGATGACCATTTATCAGAGCCATGCTGATCCCCTGCCGATCTGTCCCTCTGTTACACCATCACCCTGTTGCTCCGTCGCTCTTGTTTCTCGGTCGCTCTGATTCTCCGTCTCTCTGTTTCTCCGTCGTTCTGTTTCTCTGTCGCTCTGTTGCTCCGTCGCTCTGTTTCTCCGTCTCTCTGTTTCTCCGTCTCTCTGTTTCTCCGTCGTTCTGTTTCTCTGTCGCTCTGATTCTCCGTCGCTCTGATTCTCCGTCGCTCTGATTCTCCGTCGCTCTGATTCTCCGTCGCTCTGATTCTCCGTCGCTCTGTTTCTCCGTCGCTCTGTTTCTCCGTCGCTCTGATTCTCCGTCTCTCTGTTTCTCCGTCTCTCTGTTTCTCCGTCGCTCTGTTTCTTGGTCGCTCTGATTCTCCGTCTCTCTGTTTCTCCGTCGTTCTGTTTCTCGGTCGCTCTGATTCTCCGTCTCTCTGTTTCTCCGTCTCTCTGTTTCTCCGTCGTTCTGTTTCTCGGTCGCTCTGTTTCTCCGTCGTTCTGTTTCTCTGTCGCTCTGATTCTCCGTCGCTCTGATTCTCCGTCGCTCTGATTCTCCGTCGCTCTGTTTCTCCGTCGCTCTGTTTCTCCGTCGTTCTGTTTCTCCGTCGCTCTGTTTCTCCCTCGCTCTGTTTCTCCGTCTCTCTGTTTCTCCGTCTCTCTGTTTCTCCGTCTCTCTGTTTCTCCGTCGCTCTGTTGCTCCGTCGCTGTTTCTCCGTCGCTCTGTTTCTCCGTCTCTTTGTTTCTCCGTCTCTCTGTTTCTCCGTCTCTCTGTTTCTCCGTCTCTCTGTTTCTCCGTCGCTCTGTTTCTCCGTCGCTCTGTTTCTCCGTCGCTCTTGTTTCTCCGTCGCTCTGTTTCTCCGTCGCTCTGTTGCTCCGTCGCTCTGTTTCTCCATCTCTCTGTTTCTCCGTCTCTCTGTTTCTCCGTCGCTCTGTTTCTCCGTCTCTCTGTTTCTCCGTCTCTCTGTTTCTCCGTCTCTCTGTTTCTCCGTCACTCTGTTTCTCCGTCGCTCTGTTGCTCCGTCTCTCTGTTTCTCCGTCTCTCTGTTTCTCCGTCGTTCTGTTTCTCCGTCGCTCTGTTTCTCCATCTCTCTGTTTCTCCGTCTCTCTGTTTCTCCGTCGCTCTGTTTCTCCGTCTCTCTGTTTCTCCGTCTCTCTGTTTCTCCGTCTCTCTGTTTCTCCGTCACTCTGTTTCTCCGTCGCTCTGTTGCTCCGTCTCTCTGTTTCTCCGTCTCTCTGTTTCTCCGTCGCTCTGTTTCTCCGTCGCTCTGTTTCTCCGTCGTTCTGTTGCTCCGTCTCTCTGTTGCTCCGTCTCTCTGTTGCTCCGTCGCTCTGTTGCTCCGTCGCTCTGTTGCTCCGTCTCTCTGTTTCTCCGTCGCTCTGTTGCTCCGTCTCTCTGTTTCTCCGTCTCTCTGTTTCTCCGTCTCTCTGTTTCTCCGTCTCACTGTTTCTCCGTCGCTCTGTTTCTCGGTCTCCCTGTTTCTCCATCGCTCTGTTTCTCCATCGCTCTGTTTCTCCGTCTCTCTGTTTCTCCGTCGCTCTGTTTCTCCATCGCTCTGTTGCTCCGTCTCTCTGTTGCTCCGTCTCTCTGTTTCTCCGTCTCTCTGTTTCTCCGTCGCTCTGTTTCTCCATCGCTCTGTTGCTCCGTCTCTCTGTTGCTCCGTCTCTCTGTTGCTCCGTCACTCTGTTTCTCCGTCGCTCTGTTTCTCCGTCTCTCTGTTTCTCCGTCGCTCTATTTCTCCGTCGCTCTGTTTCTCCGTCGCTCTGTTTCTCCGTCTCTCTGTTTCTCCGTCTCTCTGTTTCTCCGTCTCTCTGTTTCTCCGTCTCTCTGTTTCTCCGTCTCTCTGTTTCTCCGTCTCTCTGTTTCTCGGTCGCTCTGTTTCTCCGTCTCTCTGTTTCTCCGTCTCTCTGTTTCTCCGTCGCTCTGTTTCTCGGTCGCTCTGTTTCTCCGTCGCTCTGTTTCTCCGTCTCTCTGTTTCTCCGTCGCTCTGTTTCTCCGTCTCTCTGTTTCTCCGTCGCTCTGTTTCCCGGTCGTTCTGTTTCTCCGTCTCTCTGATTCTCCGTCGCTCTGTTTCTCCGTCGCTCTGTTTCTCCGTCGCTCTGTTTCTCCGTCGCTCTGTTTCTCCATCCCTCTGTTTCTCCGTCGCTCTGTTTCTCCGTCGCTCTGTTTCTCCGTCGCTCTGTTTCTCCGTCGCTCTGTTTGTCCGTCGCTCTGTTTCTCCGTCTCTCTGTTTCTCCGTCGTTCTGTTTCTCCGTCGCTCTGTTTCTCCGTCGCTCTGTTTCTCCGTCGCTCTGTTTCTCCGTCTCTCTGTTTCTCCGTCGCTCTGTTTCTCCGTCGCTCTGTTTCTCCGTCGCTCTGTTTCTCCGTCGCTCTGTTTCTCCGTCGCTCTGTTTCTCGGTCGTTCTGTTTCTCCGTCGCTCTGTTTCTCCGTCGCTCTGTTTCTCCGTCTCTCTGTTTCTCCGTCGCTCTGATTCTCGGTTTCTCTGTTTCTCCATCGCTCTGTTTCTCCGTCGTTCTGTTTCTCCGTCGTTCTGTTGCTCCGTCGCTCTGTTTCTCCGTCGCTCTGTTTCTCCGTCTCTCTGTTTCTCCGTCGCTCTGTTTCTCCGTCTCTCTGTTTCTCCGTCGCACTGTTTCTCCGTCGCTCTGTTTCTCCGTCGCTCTGTTTCTCCATCGCTGTGTTTCTCCGTCGCTCTGTTTCTCCGTCGCTCTGTTTCTCCGTCGCTCTGTTTCTCCGTCGTTCTGTTTCTCCGTCGCTCTGTTTCTCCGTCTCTCTGTTTCTCCGTCGCTCTGATTCTCGGTTTCTCTGTTTCTCCGTCTCTCTGTTTCTCCGTCGCTCTGTTTCTCCGTCTCTCTGTTTCTCCGTCTCTCTGTTGCTCCGTCGCTCTGTTGCTCCGTCTCTCTGTTTCTCCGTCTCTCTGTTTCTCCGTCGCTCTGTTTCTCCGTCGTTCTGTTTCTCCGTCGCTCTGATTCTCGGTTTCTCTGTTTCTCCGTCGCTCTGTTTCTCGGTTTCTCTGTTTCTCCGTCTCTCTGTTTCTCCGTCGCTCTGTTTCTCCGTCTCTCTGTTTCTCCGTCTCTCTGTTGCTCCGTCGCTCTGTTGCTCCGTCTCTCTGTTTCTCCGTCGCTCTGTTTCTCCGTCGTTCTGTTTCTCCGTCGCTCTGATTCTCGGTTTCTCTGTTTCTCCGTCGCTCTGTTTCTCCGTCTCTCTGTTTCTCCGTCGCTCTGATTCTCGGTTTCTCTGTTTCTCCGTCGCTCTGTTTCTCGGTTTCTCTGTTTCTCCATTGCTCTGTTTCTCCGTCGCTCTGATTCTCGGTTTCTCTGTTTCTCCGTCTCTCTGTTTCTCCGTCTCTCTGTTTCTCCGTCGCTCTGATTCTCCGTCGTTCTGTTTCTCCATCGCTCTGTTTCTCCGTCGTTCTGTTTCTCCGTCGCTCTGATTCTCGGTTTCTCTGTTTCTCCGTCGTTCTGTTTCTCCGTCGCTCTGATTCTCGGTTTCTCTGTTTCTCCGTCGTTCTGTTTCTCCATCGCTCTGTTTCTCCGTCGTTCTGTTTCTCCGTCGCTCTGATTCTCGGTTTCTCTGTTTCTCCGTCTCTCTGTTTCTCCGTCGCTCTGTTTCTCGGTCGTTCTGTTTCTCCGTCGCTCTGTTTCTCCGTCGCTCTGTTTCTCCGTCGCTCTGTTTCTCCGTCGTTCTGTTTCTCTGTCGCTCTGTTTCTCCGTCGCTCTGCTTCTCCGTCGTTCTGTTTCTCCGTCGCTCTGTTGCTCCGTCTCTCTGTTTCTCCGTCGCTCTGTTTCTCCGTCGTTCTGTTTCTCCGTCGCTCTGATTCTCGGTTTCTCTGTTTCTCCGTCGCTCTGTTTCTCCGTCCCTCTGTTTCTCCGTCGCTCTGATTCTCGGTTTCTCTGTTTCTCCGTCGCTCTGTTTCTCGGTTTCTCTGTTTCTCCATTGCTCTGTTTCTCCGTCGCTCTGATTCTCGGTTTCTCTGTTTCTCCGTCTCTCTGTTTCTCCGTCTCTCTGTTTCTCCGTCGCTCTGATTCTCCGTCGTTCTGTTTCTCCATCGCTCTGTTTCTCCGTCGTTCTGTTTCTCCGTCGCTCTGATTCTCGGTTTCTCTGTTTCTCCGTCGTTCTGTTTCTCCGTCGCTCTGATTCTCGGTTTCTCTGTTTCTCCGTCGTTCTGTTTCTCCATCGCTCTGTTTCTCCGTCGTTCTGTTTCTCCGTCGCTCTGATTCTCGGTTTCTCTGTTTCTCCGTCTCTCTGTTTCTCCGTCGCTCTGTTTCTCGGTCGTTCTGTTTCTCCGTCGCTCTGTTTCTCCGTCGCTCTGTTTCTCCGTCGCTCTGTTTCTCCGTCGTTCTGTTTCTCTGTCGCTCTGTTTCTCCGTCGCTCTGTTTCTCCGTCTCTCTGTTTCTCTGTCGTTCTGTTTCTCCGTCGCTCTGCTTCTCCGTCGTTCTGTTTCTCCGTCGCTCTGTTTCTCCGTCGCTCTGCTTCTCCGTCGTTCTGTTTCTCTGTCGCTCTGTTTCTCCGTCGCTCTGTTTCTCCGTCGTTCTGTTTCTCTGTCGCTCTGTTTCTCCGTCTCTCTGTTTCTCCGTCGCTCTGTTTCTCCGTCGTTCTGTTTCTCTGTCGCTCTGTTTCTCCGTTGCTCTGTTGCTCCGTGGCTCTGTTTCTCCGTCTCTCTGTTTCTCCGTCGTTCTGTTGCTCCATCGCTCTGTTTCTCCGTCGCTCTGTTGCTCCGTCGCTCTGTTTCTCCATCGCTCTGTTTCTCCGTCGCTCTGTTTCTCCGTCTCTCTGTTGCTCCGTCGCTCTGTTTCTCCGTCGCTCTGTTTCTCCGTCTCTCTGTTTCTCCGTCGCTCTGTTTCTCCGTCGTTCTGTTTCTCCGTCGCTCTGTGTCTCCGTCGCTCTGTTTCTCCGTCGCTCTGTTTCTCCGTCGCTCTGTTTCTCCGTCGCTCTGTTTCTCCGTCGTTCTGTTTCTCCGTCACTCTGTTTCTCCGTCTCTCTGTTGCTCCGTCGTTCTGTTTCTCCGTCGTTCTGTTTCTCCGTCGCACTGTTTCTCCGTCGTTCTGTTTCTCCGTCGTTCTGTTTCTCCGTCTCTCTGTTTCTCCGTCGTTCTGTTTCTCCGTCGCTCTGTTTCTCCGTCGCTCTGTTTCTCCGTCGCTCTGTTTCTCCGTCGCTCTGTTTCTCCGTCGTTCTGTTGCTCTATCGCTCTGTTTCTCCGTCGCTCTGTTGCTCCGTCGCTCTGTTTCTCCATCGCTCTGTTTCTCCGTCGCTCTGTTTCTCCGTCTCTCTGTTGCTCCGTCGCTCTGTTTCTCCGTCGCTCTGTTTCTCCGTCGCTCTGTTTCTCCGTCGCTCTGTTTCTCCATCGCTCTGTTTCTCCATCGCTCTGTTTCTCCGTCGCTCTGTTTCTCCGTCTCTCTGTTTCTCCGTCGCTCTGTTTCTCCGTCTCTCTGTTTCTCCGTCGCTCTGTTTCTCCGTCGTTCTGTTTCTCCATCGCTCTGTTGCTCCGTCTCTCTGTTGCTCCGTCGCTCTGTTTCTCCGTCTCTCTGTTTCTCCGTCTCTCTGTTTCTCCGTCGCTCTGTTTCTCCGTCTCTCTGTTTCTCCGTCGCTCTGTTTCTCCGTCGTTCTGTTTCTCCGTCGCTCTGTTGCTCCGTCTCTCTGTTGCTCCGTCGCTCTGTTTCTCCGTCTCTCTGTTTCTCCGTCGCTCTGTTTCTCCGTCTCTCTGTTTCTCCGTCGCTCTGTTTCTCCGTCGTTCTGTTTCTCCGTCTCTCTGTTGCTCCGTCTCCCTGTTTCTCCGTCGTTCTGTTTCTCGGTCGCTCTGTTTCTCCGTCTCTGTTTCTCCGTCGTTCTGTTTCTCCGTCGCTCTGTTGCTCCGTCTCTCTGTTTCTCCGTTTCTCTGTTTCTCCGTCGCTCTGTTTCTCCGTCGCTCTGTTTCTCCGTCGTTCTGTTGCTCCATCGCTCTGTTTCTCCGTCGCTCTGTTGCTCCGTCGCTCTGTTTCTCCATCGCTCTGTTTCTCCGTCGCTCTGTTTCTCCGTCTCTCTGTTGCTCCGTCGCTCTGTTTCTCCGTCGCTCTGTTTCTCCGTCGCTCTGTTTCTCCGTCTCTCTGTTTCTCCGTCGCTCTGTTTCTCCGTCGTTCTGTTTCTCCGTCGCTCTGTGTCTCCGTCGCTCTGTTTCTCCGTCGCTCTGTTTCTCCGTCGCTCTGTTTCTCCGTCGCTCTGTTTCTCCGTCGTTCTGTTTCTCCGTCGTTCTGTTTCTCCGTAGCTCTGTTGCTCCGTCTCTCTGTTGCTCCGTCGCTCTGTTTCTCCGTCTCTCTGTTTCTCCGCCGCTCTGTTTCTCCGTCTCTCTGTTTCTCCATCGCTCTGTTTCTCCGTCGTTCTGTTTCTCCGTCTCTCTGTTGCTCCGTCTCTCTGTTTCTCCGTTGCTCTGTTGCTCCGTCGCTCTGTTTCTCCGTCTCTCTGTTTCTCCGTCGTTCTGTTGCTCCATCGCTCTGTTTCTCCGTCGCTCTGTTGCTCCGTCGCTCTGTTTCTCCATCGCTCTGTTTCTCCGTCGCTCTGTTTCTCCGTCTCTCTGTTGCTCCGTCGCTCTGTTTCTCCGTCGCTCTGTTTCTCCGTCTCTCTGTTTCTCCGTCGCTCTGTTTCTCCGTCGTTCTGTTTCTCCGTCGCTCTGTGTCTCCGTCGCTCTGTTTCTCCGTCGCTCTGTTTCTCCGTTGCTCTGTTTCTCCATCGCTCTGTTTCTCCGTCGTTCTGTTTCTCCATCGTTCTGTTTCTCCGTCGCTCTGTTGCTCCGTCTCTCTGTTGCTCCGTCGCTCTGTTTCTCCGTCTCTCTGTTTCTCCGTCGCTCTGTTTCTCCGTCTCTCTGTTTCTCCGTCGCTCTGTTTCTCCGTCGTTCTGTTTCTCCGTCTCTCTGTTGTTCCGTCTCTCTGTTTCTCCGTCGTTCTGTTTCTCCGTCGCTCTGTTTCTCCGTCTCTGTTTCTCCGTCGTTCTGTTTCTCGGTCGCTCTGTTTCTCCGTCTCTGTTTCTCCGTCGTTCTGTTTCTCCGTCGCTCTGTTGCTCCGTCTCTCTGTTTCTCCGTCTCTCTGTTTCTCCGTCGCTCTGTTTCTCCGTCGCTCTGTTTCTCCGTCGTTCTGTTTCTCCGTCGCACTGTTTCTCCGTCGTTCTGTTTCTCCGTCGTTCTGTTTCTCCGTCTCTCTGTTTCTCCGTCGTTCTGTTTCTCCGTCGCACTGTTTCTCCGTCGTTCTGTTTCTCCGTCGTTCTGTTGCTCCTTCGTTCTGTTTCTCCGTCTCTCTGTTTCTCCGTCTCTCTGTTTCTCCGTCTCTCTGTTGCTCCGTCGCTCTGTTTCTCCGTCGCTCTGTTTCTCCGTCTCTCTGTTTCTCCGTCGCTCTGTTTCTCCGTCGTTCTGTTTCTCCGTCGCTCTGTGTCTCCGTCGCTCTGTTTCTCCGTCGCTCTGTTTCTCCGTTGCTCTGTTTCTCCATCGCTCTGTTTCTCCGTCGTTCTGTTTCTCCGTCGTTCTGTTTCTCCGTCGCTCTGTTGCTCCGTCTTTCTGTTGCTCCGTCGCTCTGTTTCTCCGTCTCTCTGTTTCTCCGTCGCTCTGTTTCTCCGTCTCTCTGTTTCTCCGTCGCTCTGTTTCTCCGTCGTTCTGTTTCTCCGTCTCTCTGTTGCTCCGTCTCTCTGTTTCTCCGTCGTTCTGTTTCTCCGTCGCTCTGTTTCTCCGTCTCTGTTTCTCCGTCGTTCTGTTTCTCGGTCGCTCTGTTTCTCCGTCTCTGTTTCTCCGTCGTTCTGTTTCTCCGTCGCTCTGTTGCTCCGTCTCTCTGTTTCTCCGTCTCTCTGTTTCTCCGTCGCTCTGTTTCTCCGTCGCTCTGTTTCTCCGTCGTTCTGTTTCTCCGTCGCACTGTTTCTCCGTCGTTCTGTTTCTCCGTCGTTCTGTTTCTCCGTCTCTCTGTTTCTCCGTCGTTCTGTTTCTCCGTCGCACTGTTTCTCCGTCGTTCTGTTTCTCCGTCGTTCTGTTGCTCCTTCGTTCTGTTTCTCCGTCTCTCTGTTTCTCCGTCTCTCTGTTTCTCCGTCTCTCTGTTTCTCCGTCTCTCTGTTTCTCCGTCGTTCTGTTTCTCCGTCGCTCTGTTTCTCCGTCGCTCTGTTTCTCCGTCGCTCTGTTTCTCCGTCTCTCTGTTTCTCCGTCGCTCTGTTTCTCCGTCGCTCTGTTTCTCCGTCGCTCTGTTTCTCCGTCGCTCTGTTTCTCCGTCTCTCTGTTTCTCCGTCGCTCTGTTTCTCCGTCGCTCTGTTTCTCTGTCTCTCTGTTTTCCGTCGTTCTGTTTCTCCGTCTCTCTGTTTCTCCGTCATTCTGGTTCTCCGTCGCACTGTTTCTCCGTCGTTCTGTTTCTCCGTCGTTCTGTTGCTCCGTCGCTCTGTTTCTCCGTCTCTCTGTTTCTCCGTCTCTCTGTTTCTCCGTCTCTCTGTTTCTCCGTCGCTCTGTTTCTCCGTCGCTCTGTTTCTCCGTCGTTCTGTTTCTCCGTCGCTCTGTTTCTCCGTCGCTCTCTTTCTGCGTCGCTCTGTTTCTCCGTCTCTCTGTTGCTCCGTCTCTCTGTTGCTCCGTCTCTCTGTTTCTCCGTCGCTCTGTTTCTCCGTCGCTCTGTTTCTCCGTCGCTCTGTTGCTCCGTCTCTCTGTTGCTCCGTCTCTCTGTTTCTCCGTCTCTCTGTTTCTCCGTCTCTCTGTTTCTCCGTCTCTCTGTTTCTCCGTCTCTCTGTTGCTCCCTCGCTCTGTTTCTCCGTCTCTCTGTTTCTCCGTCTCTCTGTTTCTCCGTCTCTCTGTTTCTCCGTCGCTCTGTTTCTCCGTCGCTCTGTTTCTCCGTCGCTCTGTTTCTCCGTCGCTCTGTTTCTCCGTCGCTCTGTTTCTCCGTCTCTCTGTTTCTCCGTCTCTCTGTTTCTCCGTCTCTCTGTTTCTCCGTCTCTCTGTTGCTCCCTCGCTCTGTTTCTCCGTCTCTCTGTTTCTCCGTCTCTCTGTTTCTCCGTCGCTCTGTTTCTCCGTCGCTCTGTTTCTCCGTCGCTGTTTCTCCGTCGCTCTGTTTCTCCGTCTCTCTGTTTCTCCGTCGCTCTGTTTCTCCGTCGTTCTGTTTCTCCGTCGCTCTGTTTCTCCGTCTCTCTGTTTCTCCGTCGCTCTGTTTCTCCGTCGCTCTGTTTATCCGTCGCTCTGTTTCTCCGTCTCTCTGTTTCTCCGTCGCTCTGTTTCTCCGTCGCTCTGTTTCTCCGTCGCTCTGTTTCTCCGTCGCTCTCTTTCTCCGTCGTTCTGTTTCTCCGTCGCTCTGTTTCTCCGTCTCTCTGTTTCTCCGTCGTTCTGTTTCTCTGTCGCTCTGTTTCTCCGTCTCTCTGTTGCTCCGTCTCTCTGTTGCTCCGTCGCTCTGTTTCTCCGTCTCTCTGTTGCTCCGTCTCTCTGTTTCTACGTCTCTCTGTTGCTCCGTCTCTCTGTGGCTCCGTCTCTCTGTTGCTCCGTCGCTCTGTTTCTCCGTCGCTCTGTTTCTCCGTCTCTCTGTTTCTCCGTCGCTCTGTTGCTCCGTCTCTGTTTCTCCGTCTCTCTGTTTCTCCGTCTCTCTGTTTCTCTGTCTCTCTGTTTCTCCGTCGTTCTGTTTCTCTGTCTCTCTGATGCTCCGGCTCTCTGTTTCTCCGTCGCTCTGTTTCTCCGTCTCTCTGTTTCTCCGTCGCTCTGTTTCTCCGTCGCTCTGTTTCTCCGTCGCTCTGTTTCTCCGTCTCTCTGTTGCTCCGTCGCTCTGTTGCTCCGTCGCTCTGTTGCTATTTCTCTCTGTTGCTCAGTCTCTCTGTTGCTCCGTCTCTCTGTTTCTCCGTCTCTCTGTTTCTCCGTCTCTCTGTTGCTCCGTCTCTCTGTTTCTCCGTCGCTCTGTTTCTCCGTCTCTCTGTTTCTCCGTCTCTCTGTTGCTCCGTCGCTCTGTTTCTCCGTCTCTCTGTTGCTCCGTCTCTCTGTTTCTCCGTCGCTCTGTTGCTCCGTCTCTGTTTCTCCGTCGTTCTGTTTCTCCGTCTCTCTGTTTCTCCGTCTCCCTGTTGCTCCGTCGCTCTGTTTCTCCGTCTCTCTGTTGCTCCGTCTCTCTGTTGCTCCGTTTCTCTCTTTCTCCGTCTCTCTGTTGCTCCGTCTCTCTGTTGCTCCGTTTCTCTGTTTCTCCGTCTCTCTGTTTTTCCGTCGTTCTGTTTCACCGTCGCTCTGTTTCTCCGTCGCCCTGTTTCTCCGTCGCTCTGTTTCTCCGTCTCTCTGTTGCTCCGTCTCTCTGTTGCTCCGTTTCTCTGTTTCTCCGTCGTTCTGTTTCTCCGTCTCTCTGTTGCTCCGTCTCTCTGTTTCTCCGTCGCTCTGTTTCTCCGTCTCTCTGTTTCTCCGTCGCCCTGTTGCTCCGTCGCTCTGTTTCTCCGTCGCTCTGTTGCTCCGTCTCTGTTTCTCCGTCGTTCTGTTTCTCCGTCTCTCTGTTTCTCCATCTCCCTGTTGCTCCGTTTCTCTGTTTCTCCGTCTCTCTGTTGCTCCGTCTCTCTGTTGCTCCGTTTCTCTGTTGCTCCGTTTCTCTGTTTCTCCGTCTCTCTGTTTCTCCGTCGTTCTGTTTCACCGTCGCTCTGTTTCTCCGTCGCCCTGTTTCTCCGTCGCTCTGTTTCTCCGTCTCTCTGTTGCTCCGTCTCTCTGTTGCTCCGTCTCTCTGTTGCTCCGTCTCTCTGTTGCTCCGTTTCTCTGTTTCTCCGTCTCTCTGTTTCTCCGTCGTTCTGTTTCACCGTCGCTCTGTTTCTCCGTCGCCCTGTTTCTCCGTCGCTCTGTTTCTCCGTCTCTCTGTTTCTCCGTCTCTCTGTTTCTCCGTCTCTCTGTTGCTCCGTCTCTCTGTTGCTCCGTTTCTCTGTTTCTCCGTCTCTCTGTTGCTCCGTCTCTCTGTTGCTCCGTTTCTCTGTTTCTCCGTCTCTCTGTTGCTCCGTCTCTCTGTTGCTCCGTCTCTCTGTTGCTCCGTCTCTCTGTTGCTCCGTCTCTCTGTTTCTCCGTCGCTCTGTTTCTCCGTCGCTCTGTTTCTCCGTCTCTCTGTTGCTCCGTCGCTCTGTGGCTCCGTCGCTCTGTTGCTCCGTCTCTCTGTTGCTCCGTCTCTCTGTTGCTCCGTCTCTCTGTTTCTCCGTCGTTCTGTTTCTCTCTCGCTCTGTTTCTCCGTCGCTCTGTTTCTCCGTCGCTCTGTTTCTCCGTCGCTCTGTTACTCCGTCGCTCTGTTTCTCCGTCGCTCTGTTGCTCCCTTGCTCTGTTTCTCGGTCATTCTGTTTCTCCGTCTCTCTGTTTCTCCGTCTCTCTGTTTCTCTGTCGCTCTGTTTCTCCGTCGCTCTGTTTCTCCGTCGCTCTGTTTCTCCGTCTCTCTGTTTCTCCGTCGCTCTGTTTCTCGGTCGTTCTGTTTCTCCGTCTCTCTGTTTCTCCGTCACTCTGTTTCTCCGTCACTCTTGTTTCTCCGTCTCTCTGTTTCTCCGTCGCTCTGTTTCTCCGTCTCTCTGTTTCTCGGTCGCTCTGTTTCTCCGTCACTCTTGTTTCTCCGTCTCTCTGTTTCTCCGTCGCTCTGTTTCTCCGTCGCTCTGTTTCTCCGTCTCTCTGTTTCTCGGTCGCTCTGTTTCTCCGTCACTCTTGTTTCTCCGTCTCTCTGTTTCTCCGTCGCTCTGTTTCTCCGTCGCTCTGTTTCTCCGTCTCTCTGTTTCTCGGTCGTTCTGTTTCTCCGTCTCTCTGTTTCTCCGTCGCTCTGTTTCTCGGTCACTCTTGTTTCTCCGTCTCTCTGTTTCTCCGTCTCTCTGATTCGCCGTCGCTCTGTTTCTCCGTCGCTCTGTTTCTCCGTCACTCTTGTTTCTCCGTCTCTCTGTTTCTCCATCGCTCTGTTTCTCCGTCGCTCTGTTTCTCCGTCTCTCTGTTTCTCCGTCACTCTTGTTTCTACGTCGCTCTGTTTCTCCGTCTCTCTGTTGCTCCGTCGTTCTGTTTCTCCGTCGCTCTGTTACTCCGTCGCTCTGTTTCTCCGTCGCTCTGTTGCTCCCTTGCTCTGTTTCTCGGTCGTTCTGTTTCTCCGTCTCTCTGTTTCTCCGTCTCTCTGTTTCTCTGTCTCTCTGTTTCTCCGTCTCTCTGTTACTCCGTCGCTCTGTTTCTCCGTCGTTCTGTTGCTCCCTTGCTCTGTTTCTCCGTCGCTCTGTTTCTCCGTCGCTCTGTTTCTCCGTCGCTCTGTTACTCCGTCGCTCTGTTTCTCCGTCGCTCTGTTGCTCCCTTACTCTGTTTCTCGGTCGTTCTGTTTCTCCGTCTCTCTGTTTCTCCGTCACTCTTGTTTCTCCGTCTCTCTGTTTCTCCGTCTCTCTGTTTCTCCGTCGCTCTGTTTCTCCGTCGCTCTGTTTCTCCGTCTCTCTGTTTCTCCGTCGCTCTGTTTCTCCGTCGCTCTGTTTCTCCGTCGCTCTGTTTATCCGTCTCTCTGTTTCTCCGTCGTTCTGTTTCTCTGTCGCTCTGTTTCTCCGTCTCTCTGTTTCTCCGTCGCTCTGTTTCTCGGTCGCTCTGTTTCTCCGTCACTCTTGTTTCTCCGTCTCTCTGTTTCTCCGTCGCTCTGTTTCTCCGTCGCTCTGTTTCTCCGTCGCTCTGTTTCTCCGTCGTTCTGTTTCTCCGTCACTCTTGTTTCTCCGTCTCTCTGTTTCTCCGTCGCTCTGTTTCTCCGTCGCTCTGTTTCTCCGTCGTTCTGTTTCTCCGTCGCTCTGTTTCTCCGTCGCTCTGTTTCTCCGTCGTTCTGTTTCTCCGTCGCTCTGTTTCTCGGTCGTTCTGTTTCTCCGTCTCTCTGTTTCTCCGTCGCTCTGTTTCTCCGTCGCTCTGTTTCTCCGTTGCTCTGTTCCTCCGTCGCTCTGTTCTCCATGACTCTGTTTCTCCGTCTCTCTGTTTCTCGGTCGCTCTGTTTCTCCGTCACTCTTGTTTCTCCGTCGCTCTGTTTCTCCGTCGCTCTGTTTCTCCGTCTCTCTGTTTCTCGGTCGCTCTGTTTCTCCGTCACTCTGTTTCTCCGTCTCTCTGTTTCTCCGTCGCTCTGTTGCTCCGTCTCTCTGTTTCTCCGTCGCTCTGTTTCTCCGTCGCTCTGTTTCTCCGTCTCTCTGTTTCTCCGTCGCTCTGTTTCTCCGTCTCTCTGTTTCTCGGTCGCTCTGTTTCTCCGTCACTCTTGTTTCTCCGTCGCTCTGTTACTCCGTCGCTCTGTTTCTCCGTCGCTCTGTTGCTCCCTTGCTCTGTTTCTCGGTCGTTCTGTTTCTCCGTCTCTCTGTTTCTCCGTCTCTCTGTTTCTCCGTCGCACTGTTTCTCCGTCGCTCTGTTACCCGTCGCTCTGTTTCTCCGTCGTTCTGTTTCTCCGTCACTCTTGTTTCTCCGTCTCTCTGTTTCTCCATCTCTCTGTTTCTCCGTCTCTCTGTTTCTCCGTCGTTCTGTTTCTCTGTCGCTCTGTTTCTCCGTCTCTCTGTTTCTCCGTCGCTCTGTTTCTCCGTCGCTCTGTTTCTCCGTCGCTCTGTTTCTCCGTCGCTCTGTTTCTCCGTCGCTCTGTTACTCCGTCGCTCTGTTTCTCCCTTGCTCTGTTTCTCGGTTGTTCTGTTTCTCCGTGTCTCTGTTTCTCCGTCGCTCTGTTTCTCGGTCGCTCTGTTTCTCCGTCGCTCTGTTTCTCCGTCACTCTTGTTTCTCCGTCTCTCTGTTTCTCCGTCGCTCTGTTTCTCCGTCGCTCTGTTTCTCCGTCGTTCTGTTTCTCCGTCGCTCTGTTTCTCCGTCTCTCTGTTTCTCCGTCGCTCTGTTTCTCCGTCTCTCTGTTGCTCCGTCTCTCTGTTTCTCCGTCACTCTGTGGCTCCGTCTCTCTGTTTCTCCGTCTCTCTGAGTCTCCGTCTCTCTGTTTCTCCGTCACTCTGTTGCTCCGTCTCTCTGTTTCTCCGTCGCTCTGTTTCTCCGTCGCTCTGTTTCTCCGTCGCTCTGTTTCTCCGTCGTTCTGTTTCTCCGTCGCTCTGTTTCTCGGTCATTCTGTTTCTCCGTCTCTCTGTTTCTCCGTCGCTCTGTTTCTCGGTCGCTCTGTTTCTCGGTCGCTCTGTTTCTCCATCTCTCTGTTTCTCCGTCGCTCTGTTTCTCCGTCGCTCTGTTTCTCCGTCGCTCTGTTTCTCCGTCGCTCTGTTTCTCGGTCGCTCTGTTTCTCCGTCTCTCTGTTTCTCCGTCTCTCTGTTTCTCCGTCGCTCTGTTTCTCCGTCGCTCTGTTTCTCCGTCGCTCTTGTTTCTCCGTCTCTCTGTTTCTCGGTCGTTCTGTTTCTCCGTCTCTCTGTTTCTCCGTCGCTCTGTTTCTCCGTCGCTCTGTTTCTCGGTCGCTCTGTTTCTCCGTCTCTCTGTTTCTCCGTCTCTCTGTTTCTCCGTCGCTCTGTTTCTCCGTCGCTCTGTTTCTCCGTCGCTCTTGTTTCTCCGTCTATCTGTTTCTCCGTCTCTCTGTTTCTTGGTCGCTCTGTTTCTCCGTCACTCTTGTTTCTCCGTCTCACTGTTTCTCCGTCTCTCTGTTTCTACGTCACTCTTGTTTCTCCGTCTCTCTGTTTCTCCGTCGCTCTGTTTCTCCGTCGCTCTGTTCTCCATCACTCTGTTTCTCCATCGCTCTCTTTCTCCGTCGCTCTGTTCTCCGTCGCTCTGTTCCTCCGTCGCTCTGTTCTCCATGACTCTGTTTCTCCGTCTCTCTGTTTCTCCATCACTCTCTTTCTCCGTCGCTCTGTTCCTCCGTCGCTCTGTTCTCCGTCACTCTGTTTCTCCGTCACTCTGTTTCTCCGTCTCTCTTTCTCCGTTGCCCTGTTGCTCCGTCTCTCTGTTTCTCCGTCACTCTGTTTCTCCGTCTCTCTTTCTCCGTCGCCCTGTTGCTCCGTCTCTCTGTTGCTCCGTCGCTCTGTTGTTCCATCGCCCTGTTGCTCTGTCACTGTGTTGCTCTGTTGCGCCATCGTTGTGTGTCTGCGTCGCTCTGTTGCTCCATCGCTCTCTTGCTCTGTCTCTCAGTTGCTCCACCGTCCCATTCCTCCCCCATCCCGTTCCTCCCCCTTCCTGTTCCTCCGCTGCCCTGTTGCTCAGTCACTCTGTTGTACCGTATCTCTGTTGCTCATTTGCTTTGATGCTTCTTCGCTCGTTGTTCTCGCTGTTACTCCGTCTCTCTGTTGCTCTGTTTCTCTGTCACCCCATTCCTCCATCATTCTTGCTCCGTCGCCCTGTTGCTCCATCTCGCTGTTGCTCCGTCTCGCTGTTGCCCCGTCTCGCTGTTGCCCCGTCTCACTGTTGCTCCGTCTCTCTGTTTCTCCGTCTCTTTGTTTCTCCGTCTCTTTGTTTCTACGTCTCTCTGTGGCTCCGTCTCTCTGTTGCTCCGTCTCTCTGTTGCTCCGTCTCTCTGTTGCTCCGTCTCTCTGTTGCTCCGTCTCTCTGTTGCTCCATCGCTCCGATGCTCCGTCGCTCTGTTGCTCCATCGCTCTGTTGCTCCGTCTCTCTGTTGCTCCGTCGCTCTGTTGCTCCGTCGCTCTGTTGCTCCATCTCTCTGTTGCTCCGTCTCTTTGTTTCTCCGTCTCTCTGTTGCTCCGTCGCTCCGATGCTCCGTCTCTCTGTTGCTCCGTCGCTCAGTTGCTCCGTCGCTCTGTTGCTCCGTCGCTCTGTTGCTCCGTCGCTCTGTTGCTCCGTCTCGCTGTTGCTCCGTCTCTCTGTTGCTCCGTCTCTCTGTTGCTCCCTCTCTCTGTTGCTCCGTCGCTCTGTTGCTCCGTCGCTCTGTTGCTCCGTCTCGCTGTTGCTCCGTCTCTCTGTTGCTCCGTCTCTCTGTTGCTCCGTCTCTTTCTTGCTCCGTCTCTCTGTTGCTCCGTCTCGCTGTTGCTCCGTCTCGCTGTTGCTCCGTCTCTCTGTTGCTCCGTCGCCCTGTTGCTCCGTCGCCCTGTTGCTCCGTCGCCCTGTTGCTCCGTCTCTCTGTTTCTCCGTCTCTCTGTTGCCCCGTCTCCCTGTTGCTCCCTCTCGCTGTTGCTCCGTCACTCTGTTGCTCCGTCGCTCTGTTGCTCCATCTCTCTGTTGCCCTGTCTTGCTGTTGCTCCGTCGCCCTGTTGCTCCGTCACCCTGTTGCTCCGTCGCCCTGTTGCTGCGTCGCCCTATTGCTCCGTCGCCCTGTTGCTCCGTCGCCCTGTTGCTCCGTCGCCCTGTTGCTCCGTCGCCCTGTTGCTCCGTCGCCCTGTTGCTCCGTCTTTCTGTTGCTCCGTCTCTCTGTTGTTTCGTCGCCCTGTTGCTCCGTCTCTCTGTTGTTTCGTCGCCCTGTTGCTCCGTCGCTCTGTTGCTCCGTCGCCCTGTTGTTCCCCCACCCTGTTGCTCCGTCTCTCTGTTGTTTCATCGCCCTGTTGCTCCGTCGCCCTGTTGCTCCGTCGCCCTGTTGCTCCGTCGCCCTGTTGCTCCGTCGCCCTGTTGCTCCGTCGCCCTGTTGCTCCGTCGCCCTGTTGCTCCGTCGCCCTGTTGCTCCGTCGCCCTGTTGCTCCGTCGCCCTGTTGCTCCGTCGCCCTGTTGCACCGTCGCCCTGTTGCTCCGTCGCCCTGTTGCTCCGTCGCCCTGTTGCTCCGTCGCCCTGTTGCTCCGTCGCTCTGTTTCTCCGTCTCTCTGTTTCTCCGTCGTTCTGTTTCTCTGTCGCTCTGTTTCTCCGTCTCTCTGTTTCTCCGTCGCTCTGTTTCTCGGTCGCTCTGTTTCTCCGTCACTCTTGTTTCTCCGTCTCTCTGTTTCTCCGTCGCTCTGTTTCTCCGTCGCTCTGTTTCTCCGTCGCTCTGTTTCTCCGTCGTTCTGTTTCTCCGTCACTCTTGTTTCTCCGTCTCTCTGTTTCTCCGTCGCTCTGTTTCTCCGTCGCTCTGTTTCTCCGTCGTTCTGTTTCTCCGTCGCTCTGTTTCTCCGTCGCTCTGTTTCTCCGTCGTTCTGTTTCTCCGTCGCTCTGTTTCTCGGTCGTTCTGTTTCTCCGTCTCTCTGTTTCTCCGTCGCTCTGTTTCTCCGTCGCTCTGTTTCTCCGTCGCGCTGTTCCTCCGTCGCTCTGTTCTCCATGACTCTGTTTCTCCGTCTCTCTGTTTCTCGGTCGCTCTGTTTCTCCGTCACTCTTGTTTCTCCGTCGCTCTGTTTCTCCGTCGCTCTGTTTCTCCGTCTCTCTGTTTCTCGGTCGCTCTGTTTCTCCGTCACTCTGTTTCTCCGTCTCTCTGTTTCTCCGTCGCTCTGTTGCTCCGTCTCTCTGTTTCTCCGTCGCTCTGTTTCTCCGTCGCTCTGTTTCTCCGTCTCTCTGTTTCTCCGTCGCTCTGTTTCTCCGTCTCTCTGTTTCTCGGTCGCTCTGTTTCTCCGTCACTCTTGTTTCTCCGTCGCTCTGTTACTCCGTCGCTCTGTTTCTCCGTCGCTCTGTTGCTCCGTCGCTCTGTTTCTCCGTCTCTCTGTTTCTCCGTCGCTCTGTTTCTCGGTCGCTCTGTTTCTCCGTCACTCTTGTTTCTCCGTCTCTCTGTTTCTCCGTCGCTCTGTTTCTCCGTCGCTCTCTTTCTCCGTCGCTCTGTTTCTCCGTCGTTCTGTTTCTCCGTCACTCTTGTTTCTCCGTCTCTCTGTTTCTCCGTCGCTCTGTTTCTCCGTCGCTCTGTTGCTCCGTCTCTCTGTTGCTCCGTCGCTCTGTTGCTCCGTCGCTCTGTTGCTCCGTCTCTTTGTTTCTCCGTCTCTCTGTTGCTCCGTCGCTCCGATGCTCCGTCTCTCTGTTGCTCCGTCGCTCAGTTGCTCCGTCGCTCTGTTGCTCCGTCGCTCTGTTGCTCCGTCGCTCTGTTGCTCCGTCTCGCTGTTGCTCCGTCTCTCTGTTGCTCCGTCTCTCTGTTGCTCCCTCTCTCTGTTGCTCCGTCGCTCTGTTGCTCCGTCGCTCTGTTGCTCCGTCTCGCTGTTGCTCCGTCTCTCTGTTGCTCCGTCTCTCTGTTGCTCCGTCTCTTTCTTGCTCCGTCTCTCTGTTGCTCCGTCTCTCTGTTGCTCCGTCTCGCTGTTGCTCCGTCTCGCTGTTGCTCCGTCTCTCTGTTGCTCCGTCGCCCTGTTGCTCCGTCGCCCTGTTGCTCCGTCTCTCTGTTTCTCCGTCGCTCTGTTGCTCCGTCACTCTGTTGCTCCGTCGCTCTGTTGCTCCGTCTCTCTGTTGCCCTGTCTTGCTGTTGCTCCGTCGCCCTGTTGCTGCGTCGCCCTATTGCTCCGTCGCCCTATTGCTCCGTCGCCCTGTTGCTCCGTCGCCCTGTTGCTCCGTCGCCCTGTTGCTCCGTCGCCCTGTTGCTCCGTCTCTCTGTTGCTCCGTCTCTCTGTTGTTTCGTCGCCCTGTTGCTCCGTCTCTCTGTTGTTTCGTCGCCCTGTTGCTCCGTCGCTCTGTTGCTCCGTCGCCCTGTTGTTCCCCCACCCTGTTGCTCCGTCTCTCTGTTGTTTCATCGCCCTGTTGCTCCGTCGCCCTGTTGCTCCGTCGCCCTGTTGCTCCGTCGCCCTGTTGCTCCGTCGCCCTGTTGCTCCGTCGCCCTGTTGCTCCGTCGCCCTGTTGCTCCGTCGCCCTGTTACTCCGTCGCCCTGTTGCACCGTCGCCCTGTTGCTCCGTCGCCCTGTTGCTCCGTCGCCCTGTTGCTCCGTCGCCCTGTTGCTCCGTCGCTCTGTTGCTCCGTCTCTCTGTTGCTCCGTCGCTCTGTTGCTCCGTCTCTCTGTTGCTCCGTCGCTCTGTTGCTCCGTCGCTCTGTTGCTCCGTCTCTCTGTTGCTCCGTCGCTCTTTTGCTCCGTCGCCATGTTGCTCCGTCGCTCTGTTGCTCCGTCGCCCTGTTGCTCCGTCGCTCTGTTGCTCCGTCGCTCTGTTGTTCCGTCTCTCTGTTGCTGCGTCGCTCTGTTGCTCCGTCGCTCTGTTGCTCCGTCGCCCTGTTGCTCCGTCGCCCTGTTGCTCCGTCGCCCTGTTGCTCCGTCGCCCTGTTGCTCCGTCGCTCTCTTGCTCCGTCGCCCTGTTGCTCCGTCGCCCTGTTGCTCCGTCGCCCTGTTGCTCCGTCGCCCTGTTGCTCCGTCGCCCTGTTGCTCCGTCGCTCTTTTGCTCCGTCGCCATGTTGCTCTGTCGTTCTGTTGCTCCGTCGCCCTGTTGCTCCGTCGCCCTGTTGCACCGTCGCCCTGTTGCTCCGTCGCCCTGTTGCTCCGTCGCCCTGTTGCTCCGTCGCCCTGTTGCTCCGTCGCTCTGTTGTTCCGTCGCCATGTTGCTCCGTCGCCCTGTTGCTCCGTCGCCCTGTTGCTCCGTCGCCCTGTTGCTCCGTCGCCCTGTTGCTCCGTCGCCCTATTGCTCCGTCGCCCTGTTGCTCCGTCGCCCTGTTGCTCCGTCGCCCTGTTGCTCCGTCGCTCTTTTGCTCTGTCGCCATGTTGCTCCGTCTCTCTGTTGCTCCGTCGCTCTGTTGCTCCGTCGCCCTGTTTCTCCGTCGCCCCGATGCTCCGTCTCTCTGTTGCTCCGTCGCTCTGTTGCTCCGTCTCTCTGTGGCTCCGTCTCTCAGTTGCTCCGTCGCTCTGTTGCTCAGTCTCTCTGTTGCTCCGTCGCTCTGTTGCTCCATCGCTCCGATGCTCCGTCTCGCTGTTGCTCCGTCTCTCTGTTGCTCCGTCGCTCTGTTGCTCCGTCGCTCTGTTGCTCCTTCTCGCGGTTGCTCCATCTCTCTGTTGCTCCGTCTCGCTGTTGCTCCATCTCTCTGTTGCTCCGTCGCTCTGTTGCTCCATCGCTCCGATGCTCCGTCTCGCTGTTGCTCCGTCTCTCTGTTGCTCCGTCGCTCTGTTGCTCCGTCGCTCTGTTGCTCCTTCTCGCTGTTGCTCCATCTCTCTGTTGCTCCGTCTCTCTGTTGCTCCGTCGCTCCGATGCTCCGTCTAGCTGTTGCTCCGTCTCTCTGTTGCTCCGTCTCTCTGTTGCTCCGTCTCTCTGTTGCTCCGTCTCGCTGTTGCTCCGTCTCTCTGTTTCTCCGTCGCTCAGTTGCTCCGTCGCTCTGTTGCTCCGTCGCTCTGTTGCTCCGTCTCTCTGTTGCTCCGTCTCTTTCTTGCTCCGTCTCTCTGTTGCTCCGTCTCGCTGTTGTTCCGTTGCTCTGATGCTCCGTCTCGCTGTTGCTCCGTTGCTCTGTTGCTCCGTCTCGCTGTTGCTCCGTCTCGCTGTTGCTCCGTCTCTCTGTTGCTCCGTCTCTCTGTTGCTCCGTCTCTTTCTTGCTCCATCTCTCTGTTGCTCCGTCTCTCTGTTTCTCCGTCTCTCTGCTGCCCCGTCTCCCTGTTGCTCCGTCGCTCAGTTGCTCCGTCGCTCAGTTGCTCCGTCGCTCTGTTGCTCCGTCGCTCTGTTGCTCCGTCTCTCTGTTGCTCCGTCGCTCTGTTGCTCCGTCACTCTGTTGCTCCGTCGCTCTGTTGCTCCGTCTCTCTCTTGCTCCGTCGCTCTCTTGCTCCGTCGCCCTGTTGCTCCGTCGCCCTGTTGCTGCGTCGCCCTATTGCTCCATCGCTCTGTTGCTCCGTCGCCCTGTTGCTCCGTCGCTCTGTTGCTCCGTCGCCCTGTTGCTCCGTCGCCCTGTTGCTCCGTCTCTCTGTTGCTCCGTCTCTCTGTTGTAACATCGCCCTGTTGCTCCGTCGCCCTGTTGCTCCGTCGCCCTGTTGCTCCGTCGTCCTGTTGTTCCGTCGCCCTGTTGCTCCGTCTCTCTGTTGTTTCGTCGCCCTGTTGCTCCGTCTCTCTGTTGTTTCGTCGCACTGTTGCTCCGTCGCCCTGTTGCTCCGTCGCCCTGTTCCTCCGTCGCCCTGTTGCTCCGTCGCCCTGTTGCTCCGTCGCCCTGTTGCTCCGTCGCCCTGTTGCTCCGTCGCCGTGTTACTCCGTCGCCCTGTTGCTCCGTCGCCCTGTTGCTCCGTCTCTCTGTTGTTCCGTCGCACTCTTGCTCCGTCGCCCTGTTGCTCCGTCGCCCTGTTGCTCCGTCGCCCTGTTGTTCCGTCGCCCTGTTGCTCCGTCGCTCTTTTGCTCCGTCGCCCTGTTGCTCCGTCGCCCTGTTGCTCCGTCGCTCTGTTGCTCCGTCTCTCTGTTGCTCCGTCGCTCTGTTGCTCCGTCGCCGTGTTGCTCCGTCGCCCTGTTGCTCTGTCGCTCTGTTGCTCCGTCTCTCTGTTGCTGCGTCGCTCTGTTGCTCCGTCGCTCTTTTGCTCCGTCGCCCTGTTGCTCCGTCGCTCTGTTGCTCCGTCTCTCTGTTGCTCCGTTGCCCTGTTGCTCCGTCTCTCTGTTGCTCCGTCTCTCTGTTGCTGCGTCGCTCTGTTGCTCCGTCGCCCTTTTGCTCCGTCGCCCTGTTGCTCCGTCGCTCTCTTGCTCCGTCGCCCTGTTGCTCCGTCGCTCTGTTGCTCCGTCGCCCTGTTGCTCCGTCTCTCTGTTGCTCCGTCGCCCTGTTGCTCCGTCGCTCTGTTGCTCCGTCGCCCTGTGGCTCCGTCGCTCTGTTGCTCAGTCGCTCTGTTGCTCCGTCTCTCTGTTGCTGCGTCGCTCTGTTGCTCAGTCGTTCTGTTGCTCCGTCTCTCTGTTGCTGCGCCGCTCTGTTGCTCCGTCGCTCTGTTGCTCCGTCGCTCTGTTGCTCCGTCGCCTGTTGCTCCGTCGCCCTGTTGCTCCGTTGCCCTGTTGCTCCGTGTCTCTGTTGCTCCGTCGCTCTTTTGCTCCGTCTCTCTGTTGTTCCGTCGCCATGTTGATTCGTCGCCCTGTTGTTCCGTCGCCATGTTGCTCCGTCTCTCTGTTGCTCCGTTGCTCTGTTTCTCCGTCTCTCTGTTGCTCTGTCGCTCTGTTGCTCCGTCGCTCTGTTGCTCCGTCTCTCTGTTGCTCCGTCTCTCTGTTGCTCCGTCTCTCTGTTGCTCCGTCGCTCTGTTGCTCCGTCGCTCTGTTGCTCCGTCGCTCTGTTGCTCCGTCTCTCTGTTGCTCCGTCTCTCTGTTTGATCCGTCGCTCAGTTGCTCCGTCGCTCTGTTGCTCCGTCTCTCTGTTGCTCCGTCTCTTTCTTGCTCCGTCTCTCTGTTGCTCCGTCTCTCTGTTGCTCCGTCTCGCTGTTGCTCCGTCTCGCTGTTGCTCCGTCGCCCTGTTGCTCCGTCGCCCTGTTGCTCCGTCTCGCTGTTGCTCCGTCTCTCTGTTGCTCCGTCTCTCTGTTGCTCCGTCTCTCTGTTGCTCCGTCTCTCTGTTGCTCCGTCTCTTTCTTGCTCCGTCTCTCTGTCGCTCCGTCTATCTGTCGCTCCGTCTCTCTGTTGCTCCGTCGCCCTGTTGCTCCGTCGCCCTGTTGCTCCGTCGCCCTGTTGCTCCGTCTCTCTGTTTCTCCGTCTCTCTGTAGCTCAGTCGCTCAGTTGCTCCGTCGCTCTGTTGCTCCGTCGCTCTTTGCTCCGTCTCTCTGTTGCTCCGTCGCTCTGTTGCTCCGTCTCTCTGTTGCTCCGTCTCTCTGTTGCTCCGTCGCTCTGTTGCTGCGTCGCCCTATTGCTCCGTCGCTCTGTTGCTCCGTCGCCCTGTTGCTCCGTCGCCTTGTTGCTCCGTCTCTCTGTTGTTCCGTCGCCATGTTGCTCAGTCTCTCTGTTGCTCCGTTGCTCTGTTTCTCCGTCTCTGTTGCTGCGTCGCCCTGTTGCTCCGTCGCCCTGTTGCTCCGTCGCCCTGTTGCTCCGTCGCCCTGTTGCTCCGTCGCCCTGTTGCTCCGTCGCCCTGTTGCTCCGTCGCCCTGTTGCTCCGTCGCCCTGTTGCTCCGTCGCCCTGTTGCTCCGTCTCTCTGTTGCTCCGTCGCCCTGTTGCTCCGTCTCTCTGTTGCTGCGTCGCCCTGTTGCTCCGTCGCCCTGTTGCTCCGTCGCCCTGTTGCTCCGTCGCCCTGTTGCTCAGTCGCCCTGTTGCTCCGTCGCCCTGTTGCTCCGTCGCCCTGTTGCTCCGTCGCCCTGTTGCTCCGTCGCCCTGTTGCTGCATCGCCCTGTTGCTCCGTCGCCCTGTTGCTCCATCGCTCTGTGGCTCCGTCTCTCTGTTGCTCCGTCGCCCTGTTGCTCCGTCGCTCTGTTGCTCCGTCGCCCTGTTGCTCCGTCGCCCTGTTGCTCCGTCGCCCTGTTGCTCCGTCTCTCTGTTGCTCCGTCGCCCTGTTGCTCCGTCGATCTGTTGCTCCGTCGCCCTGTTGCTCCGTCGCCCTGTTGCTCCGTCGCTCTGTTGCTCCGTCGCCCTGTTGCTCCGTCGCCCTGTGGCTCCGTCGCTCTGTTGCTCCGTCGCCCTGTTGCTCCGTCTCTCTGTTGCTCCGTCTCTCTGTTGCTGCGTCGCTCTGTTGCTCCGTCGCTCTGTTGCTCCGTCGCCCTGTTGCTACATCGCCCTGTTGCTCCGTCGCTCTCTTCCTTCGTCTCTCTGTTGCTCCGTCTCTCTGTTGTTCCGTCTCTCTGTTGCTGCGTCGCTCTGTTGCTCCGTCGCCCTGTTGCTCCGTCTCTCTGTTGCTCCGTCTCTCTGTTGCTCCGTCGCTCTGTTGCTCCGTCGCTCTGTTGCTCCGTCGCTCTGTTGCTCCGTCTCTCTGTTGCTCCGTCTCTCTGTTTGATCCGTCGCTCAGTTGCTCCGTCGCTCTGTTGCTCCGTCTCTCTGTTGCTCCGTCTCTTTCTTGCTCCGTCTCTCTGTTGCTCCGTCTCTCTGTTGCTCCGTCTCGCTGTTGCTCCGTCTCGCTGTTGCTCCGTCGCCCTGTTGCTCCGTCTCGCTGTTGCTCCGTCTCTCTGTTGCTCCGTCTCTCTGTTGCTCCGTCTCTCTGTTGCTCCGTCTCTCTGTTGCTCCGTCTCTTTCTTGCTCCGTCTCTCTGTCGCTCCGTCTATCTGTCGCTCCGTCTCTCTGTTGCTCCGTCGCCCTGTTGCTCCGTCTCTCTGTTGCTCCGTCGCCCTGTTGCTCCGTCTCTCTGTTGCTCCGTCGCTCTGTTGCTCCGTCGCTCTGTTGCTCCGTCGCTCTGTTGCTCCGTCTCTCTGTTGCTCCGTCTCTCTGTTTGATCCGTCGCTCAGTTGCTCCGTCGCTCTGTTGCTCCGTCTCTCTGTTGCTCCGTCTCTTTCTTGCTCCGTCTCTCTGTTGCTCCGTCTCTCTGTTGCTCCGTCTCGCTGTTGCTCCGTCTCGCTGTTGCTCCGTCGCCCTGTTGCTCCGTCTCGCTGTTGCTCCGTCTCTCTGTTGCTCCGTCTCTCTGTTGCTCCGTCTCTTTCTTGCTCCGTCTCTCTGTCGCTCCGTCTATCTGTCGCTCCGTCTCTCTGTTGCTCCGTCGCCCTGTTGCTCCGTCGCCCTGTTGCTCCGTCGCCCTGTTGCTCCGTCTCTCTGTTTCTCCGTCTCTCTGTAGCTCAGTCGCTCAGTTGCTCCGTCGCTCTGTTGCTCCGTCGCTCTTTGCTCCGTCTCTCTGTTGCTCCGTCGCTCTGTTGCTCCGTCTCTCTGTTGCTCCGTCTCTCTGTTGCTCCGTCGCTCTGTTGCTGCGTCGCCCTATTGCTCCGTCGCTCTGTTGCTCCGTCGCCCTGTTGCTCCGTCGCCTTGTTGCTCCGTCTCTCTGTTGTTCCGTCGCCATGTTGCTCCGTCTCTCTGTTGCTCCGTTGCTCTGTTTCTCCGTCTCTGTTGCTGCGTCGCCCTGTTGCTCCGTCGCCCTGTTGCTCCGTCGCCCTGTTGCTCCGTCGCCCTGTTGCTCCGTCGCCCTGTTGCTCCGTCGCCCTGTGGCTCCGTTGCTCTGTTGCTCCGTCGCTCTGTGGCTCCGTCTCTCTGTGGCTCTGTCGCTCTGTTGCTCCGTCGCTCTCTTGCTCCGTCGCTCTGTTGCTCCGTCGCCCTGTTGCTCCGTCGCTCTGTTGCTCCGTCGCCCCGTTGCTCCGTCGCCCTGTTGCTCCGTCTCTCTGTTGCTCCGTCGCCCTGTTGCTCCGTCTCTCTGTTGTTCCGTCGCCCTGTCGCCCAGTCGCCCCGTTGCTCCGTCGCCCCGTTGCTCCGTCGCCCCGTTGCTCCGTCGCCCTGTTGCTCCGTCGCTCTGTTGCTCCGTGTCTCTGTTGCTCCGTCGCCCTGTTGCTCCGTCGACCTGTTGCTCCGTCGCTCTGTTGGTCCGTGTCTCTGTTGCTCCGTCGCCCTGTTGTTCCGTCGCCCTGTTGCTCCGTCGCCCTGTTGTTCCGTCGCCCTGTTGCTCCGTCGCCCTGTTGCTCCGTCGCCCTGTTGCTCCGTCGCCCTGTTGTTCCGTCGCCCTGTTGTTCCGTCGCCCTGTTGCTCCGTCGCCCTGTTGTTCCGTCGCCTGTTGTTCCGTCGCCCTGTTGCTCCGTCGCCCTGTTGCTCCGTCGCCCTGTTGTTACATCGCCCTGTTGCTCCATCTCTCTATTGCTCCGTCTCTCTGTGGCTCTGTCGCTCTGTTGCTCCGTCGCTCTCTTGCTCCGTCGCTCTGTTGCTCCGTCGCCCTGTTGCTCCGTCGCTCTGTTGCTCCGTCGCCCCGTTGCTCCGTCGCCCTGTTCCTCCGACTCTCTGGTGCTCCGTCGCCCTGTTGCTCCGTCTCTCTGTTGTCCCGTTGCTCCGTCGCCCTGTTGCTCCGTCGCCCCGTTGCTCCGTCGCCCTGTTGCTCCGTCGCTCTGTTGCTCCGTGTCTCTGTTGCTCCGTCGCCCTGTTGCTCCGTCGCCCTGTTGCTCCGTCGCTCTGTTGCTCCGTGTCTCTGTTGCTCCGTCGCCCTGTTGTTCCGTCGCCCTGTTGTTCCGTCGCCCTGTTGCTCCGTCGCCCTGTTGCTCCGTCGCCCTGTTGCTCCGTCGCCCTGTTGCTCCGTCGCCCTGTTGTTCCGTCGCCCTGTTGTTCCGTCGCCCTGTTGCTCCGTCGCCCTGTTGATCCGTCGCCCTGTTGTTCCGTCGCCCTGTTGCTCCGTCGCCCTGTTGCTCCGTCGCCCTGTTGCTCCGTCGTCCTGTTGCTCCGTTGCCCTGTTGCTCCGTCGCCCTGTTGCTCCGTCGCCCTGTTGCTCCGTCGCCCTGTTGCTCCGTCGCCCTGTTGCTCCGTCGCCCTGTTGCTCCGTCGCCCTGTTGTTCCGTCGCCCTGTTGTTCCGTCGCCCTGTTACTCCGTCGCCCTGTTGCTCCGTCGCCCTGTTGTTCCGTCGCCATGTTGCTCCGTTGCCCTGTTGCTCCGTCGCCCTGTTGCTCCGTCGCTCTTTTGCTCCGTCGCCATGTTGCTCCGTCGCTCTGTTGCTCCGTCGCCCTGTTGCTACGTCGCCCTGTTGCTCCGTCGCTCTGTTGCTCCGTCGCCCTGTTGCTCCGTCGCCCTGTTGCTCCGTCGCCCTGTTGCTCCGTCGCCCTGTTGCTCCGTCGCTCTGTTGCTCCGTCGCCCAGTTGCTCCGTCGCCCTGTTGCTCCGTCGCTCTCTTGCTCCGTCGCCCTGTTGCTCCGTCGCCCTGTTGCTCCGTCGCCCTGTTGCTCCGTCGCTCTATTGCTCCGTCGCCCTGTTGCTCCGTCGCCCTGTTGCTCCGTCGCTCTGTTGCTCCGTCGCCCAGTTGCTCCGTCGCCCTGTTGCTCCGTCGCTCTCTTGCTCCGTCGCCTTGTTGCTCCGTTGCCCTGTTGCTCCGTCGCCCTGTTGCTCCGTCGCCCTGTTGCTCCGTCGCTCTTTTGCTCCGTCGCCATGTTGCTCCGTCGTTCTGTTGCTCCGTCGCTCTGTTGCTCCGTCGCCCCGATGCTCCGTCGCTCTGTTGCTCCATCGCTCCGATGCTCCGTCTCTCTGTTGCTCCGTCGCTCTGTTGCTCCGTCTCGCTGTTGCTCCGTCGCTCTGTTGCTCCTTCTCGCTGTTGCTCCATCTCTCTGTTGCTCCGTCTCGCTGTTGCTCCGTCTCTTTGTTTCTCCGTCTCTGTGTTGCTCCGTCGTTCTATTGCTCCGTCGCTCCGATGCTCCGTCTCGCTGTTGCTCCGTCTCTCTGTTGCTCCGTCGCTCTGTTGCTCCGTCGCTCTGTTGCTCCTTCTCGCTGTTGCTCCATCTCTCTGTTGCTCCGTCTCGCTGTTGCTCCGTCTCTTTTTTTCTCCGTCTCTCTGTTGCTCCGTCGTTCTGTTGCTCCGTCGCTCCGATGCTCCGTCTCGCTGTTGCTCCGTCTCTCTGTTGCTCCGTCTCTCTGTTGCTCCGTCTCTCTGTTGCTCCGTCGCCCTGTTGCTCCGTCGCCCTGTTGCTCCGTCGCCCTGTTGCTCCGTCGCACTGTTGCTCCGTCGCTCTGTTACTCCGTCTCTCTGTTGCTCCGTCGCTCTGTTGCTCCGTCGCTCTGTTGCTCCGTCTCTCTGTAGCTCCGTCGCCCTGTTGCTCCATCGCTCTGTTGCTCCGTCGCCCCGTTGCTCCGTCGCCCTGTTGCTCCGTCTCTCTGTTGCTCCGTCGCCCTGTTGCTCCGTCTCTCTGTTGTTCCGTCGCCCTGTCGCTCCGTCGCCCCGTTGCTCCGTCGCCCTGTTGCTCCGTTGCCCCGTTGCTCCGTCGCCCTGTTGCTCCGTCGCTCTGTTGCTCCGTCGCCCTGTTGCTCCGTCGCCTTGTTGCTCCTTGTCTCTGTTGCTCCGTCGCCCTGTTGCTCCGTCGCCCTGTTGCTCCGTCGCCCTGTTGCTCCGTCGCCCTGTTGCTCCGTCGCTCTGTTGCTCCGTCGCCCTGTTGCTCCGTCGCCCTGTTGCTCCGTGTCTCTGTTGCTCCGTCGCCCTGTTGCTCCGTCGCCCTGTTGCTCCGTCGCCCTGTTGCTCCGTCGCCCTGTTGCTCCGTCGCTCTGTTGCTCCGTGTCTCTGTTGCTCCGTCGCCCTGTTGTTCCGTCGCCCTGTTGTTCCGTCGCCCTGTTGCTCCGTCGCCCTGTTGTTCCGTCGCCCTGTTGCTCCGTCGCCCTGTTGCTCCGTCGCCCTGTTGCTCCGTCGCCCTGTTGTTCCGTCGCCCTGTTCCGTCGCCCTGTTGCTCCGTCGCCCTGTTGTTCCGTCGCCCTGTTGTTCCGTCGCCCTGTTGCTCCGTCGCCCTGTTGCTCCGTCGCCCTGTTGCTCCGTCGCCCTGTTGCTCCGTCGCCCTGTTGCTCCGTCGCCCTGTTGCTCCGTCGCCCTGTTGCTCCGTCGCCCTGTTGCTCCGTCGCCCTGTTGCTCCGTCGCCCTGTTGCTCCGTCGCCCTGTTGCTCCGTCGCCCTGTTGTTCCGTCGCACTGTTGTTCCGTCGCCCTGTTGTTCCGTCGCCCTGTTGCTCCGTCGCCCTGTTGCTCCGTCGCCCTGTTGCTCCGTCGCCCTGTTGCTCCGTCGCCCTGTTGCTCCGTCGCCCTGTTGCTCCGTCGCCCTGTTGTTCCGTCGCCCTGTTGTTCCGTCGCCCTGTTGTTCTGTCGCCCTGTTGCTCCGTCCCCCTGTTGCTCCGTCTCTCTGTTGCTCCGTCGCCCTGTTGCTCCGTCGCCCTGTTGCTCCGTCGCCCTGTTGCTCCGTCGCGCTGTTGCTCCGTCGCCCTGTTGCTCCGTCGCCCTGTTGCTCCGTCTCTCTGTTGCTCCTTCGCCCTGTTGCTCCGTCGCCCTGTTGCTCCGTCGTTCTGTTGCTCCGTCGCGCTGTTGCTCCGTCGCCCTGTTGCTCCGTCGCGCTGTTGCTCCGTCGCCCTGTTGCTCCTTCTCTCAGTTGCTCCGCCATTCCATTCCTCCCCCATCCCGTTCCACCGCTGCCCTGTTGCTCAGTCACTCTGTTGTACCGTATCTCTGTTGCTCAGTTGCTTTGATGCTTCTTCGCTCGTTGTTCTCGCTGTTACTCTGTCTCTCTGTTGCTCTGTTTCTCTGTCACCCCATTCCTCCATCATTCTTGCTCCGTCGCCCTGTAGCTCCGTCTCTCTGTTGCTCCGTTGCCCTGTTGCTCCGTCGCCCTGTTGCTTCGTCTCTCTGTTGCTCCGTCTCTCTGTTGCTCCGTCACCCTGTTGCTCCGTCTCTCTGTTGCTCCGTCTCTCTGTTGCTCCGTCTCTCTGTTGCTCCATCGCTCTGTTGCTCCGTCGCTCTGTTGCTCCGTCGCTCTGTTGCTCAGTCTCTCTGTTGCTCCGTCTCTCTGTTGCTCCGTCGCTCTGTTGCTCCGTCGCCTTGTTGTTCCGTCGCCCTGTTGCTCCGTCACTCTGTTGCTCCGTCGCTCTGTTGCTCCGTCTCTCTGTTGCTCCGTCTCTCTGTTGCTCCGTCGCTCTATTGCTCCGTCGCCCTGTTGCTCCGTCGCCCTGTTGCTCCGTCGCCCTGTTGCTCCGTCGCCCTGTTGCTCCGTCGCTCTGTTGCTCCATCGCCCAGTTGCTCCGTCGCCCTGTTGCTCCGTCGCTCTCTTGCTCCGTCGCCCTGTTGCTCCGTCGCCCTGTTGCTCCGTCGCCCTGTTGCTCCGTCGCTCTATTGCTCCGTCGCCCTGTTGCTCCGTCGCCCTGTTGCTCCGTCGCTCTGTTGCTCCGTCGCCCAGTTGCTCCGTCGCCCTGTCGCTCCGTCGCTCTCTTGCTCCGTCGCCCTGTTGCTCCGTCGCCCTGTTGCTCCGTCGCCCTGTTGCTCCGTCGCCCTGTTGCTCCGTCGCTCTTTTGCTCCGTCGCCATGTTGCTCCGTCGTTCTGTTGCTCCGTCGCTCTGTTGCTCCGTCGCCCCGATGCTCCGTCGCTCTGTTGCTCCATCGCTCCGATGCTCCGTCTCTCTGTTGCTCCGTCGCTCTGTTGCTCCGTCTCGCTGTTGCTCCGTCGCTCTGTTGCTCCTTCTCGCTGTTGCTCCATCTCTCTGTTGCTCCGTCTCGCTGTTGCTCCGTCTCTTTGTTTCTCCGTCTCTGTGTTGCTCCGTCGTTCTGTTGCTCCGTCGCTCCGATGCTCCGTCTCGCTGTTGCTCCGTCTCTCTGTTGCTCCGTCGCTCTGTTGCTCCGTCGCTCTGTTGCTCCTTCTCGCTGTTGCTCCATTTCTCTGTTGCTCCGTCTCGCTGTTGCTCCGTCTCTTTTTTTCTCCGTCTCTCTGTTGCTCCGTCGTTCTGTTGCTCCGTCGCTCCGATGCTCCGTCTCGCTGTTGCTCCGTCTCTCTGTTGCTCCGTCTCTCTGTTGCTCCGTCTCGCTGTTGCTCCGTCTCTCTGTTCCTCCGTCGCCCTGTTGCTCAGTCGCCCTGTTGCTCCGTCGCCCTGTTGCTCCGTCGCACTGTTGCTCCGTCGCTCTGTTGCTCCGTCTCTCTGTTGCTCCGTCGCTCTGTTGCTCCGTCGCTCTGTTGCTCCGTCTCTCTGTAGCTCCGTCGCCCTGTTGCTCCATCGCTCTGTTGCTCCGTCGCCCCGTTGCTCCGTCGCCCTGTTGCTCCGTCTCTCTGTTGCTCCGTCGCCCTGTTGCTCCGTCTCTCTGTTGTTCCGTCGCCCTGTCGCTCCGTCGCCCCGTTGCTCCGTCGCCCTGTTGCTCCGTCGCCCCGTTGCTCCGTCGCCCTGTTGCTCCGTCGCTCTGTTGCTCCGTCGCCCTGTTGCTCCGTCGCCTTGTTGCTCCTTGTCTCTGTTGCTCCGTCGCCCTGTAGCTCCGTCGCCCTGTTGCTCCGTCGCCCTGTTGCTCCGTCGCCCTGTTGCTCCGTCGCCCTGTTGCTCCGTCGCCCTGTTGCTCCGTCGCCCTGTTGCTCCGTCGCCCTGTTGCTCCGTCGCCCTGTTGCTCCGTCGCCCTGTTGCTCCGTCGCCCTGTTGTTCCGTCGCACTGTTGTTCCGTCGCCCTGTTGTTCCGTCGCCCTGTTGCTCCGTCGCCCTGTTGCTCCGTCGCCCTGTTGCTCCGTCGCCCTGTTGCTCCGTCGCCCTGTTGCTCCGTCGCCCTGTTGCTCCGTCGCCCTGTTGTTCCGTCGCCCTGTTGTTCCGTCGCCCTGTTGTTCTGTCGCCCTGTTGCTCCGTCCCCCTGTTGCTCCGTCTCTCTGTTGCTCCGTCGCCCTGTTGCTCCGTCGCCCTGTTGCTCCGTCGCCCTGTTGCTCCGTCGCGCTGTTGCTCCGTCGCCCTGTTGCTCCGTCGCCCTGTTGCTCCGTCTCTCTGTTGCTCCTTCGCCCTGTTGCTCCGTCGCCCTGTTGCTCCGTCGTTCTGTTGCTCCGTCGCGCTGTTGCTCCGTCGCCCTGTTGCTCCGTCGCGCTGTTGCTCCGTCGCCCTGTTGCTCCTTCTCTCAGTTGCTCCGCCATTCCATTCCTCCCCCATCCCGTTCCACCGCTGCCCTGTTGCTCAGTCACTCTGTTGTACCGTATCTCTGTTGCTCAGTTGCTTTGATGCTTCTTCGCTCGTTGTTCTCGCTGTTACTCTGTCTCTCTGTTGCTCTGTTTCTCTGTCACCCCATTCCTCCATCATTCTTGCTCCGTCGCCCTGTAGCTCCGTCTCTCTGTTGCTCCGTTGCCCTGTTGCTCCGTCGCCCTGTTGCTTCGTCTCTCTGTTGCTCCGTCTCTCTGTTGCTCCGTCACCCTGTTGCTCCGTCTCTCTGTTGCTCCGTCTCTCTGTTGCTCCGTCTCTCTGTTGCTCCATCGCTCTGTTGCTCCGTCGCTCTGTTGCTCCGTCGCTCTGTTGCTCAGTCTCTCTGTTGCTCCGTCTCTCTGTTGCTCCGTCGCTCTGTTGCTCCGTCGCCTTGTTGTTCCGTCGCCCTGTTGCTCCGTCACTCTGTTGCTCCGTCGCTCTGTTGCTCCGTCTCTCTGTTGCTCCGTCTCTCTGTTGCTCCGTCGCTCTATTGCTCCGTCGCCCTGTTGCTCCGTCGCCCTGTTGCTCCGTCGCCCTGTTGCTCCGTCGCCCTGTTGCTCCGTCGCTCTGTTGCTCCATCGCCCAGTTGCTCCGTCGCCCTGTTGCTCCGTCGCTCTCTTGCTCCGTCGCCCTGTTGCTCCGTCGCCCTGTTGCTCCGTCGCCCTGTTGCTCCGTCGCTCTATTGCTCCGTCGCCCTGTTGCTCCGTCGCCCTGTTGCTCCGTCGCTCTGTTGCTCCGTCGCCCAGTTGCTCCGTCGCCCTGTCGCTCCGTCGCTCTCTTGCTCCGTCGCCCTGTTGCTCCGTCGCCCTGTTGCTCCGTCGCCCTGTTGCTCCGTCGCCCTGTTGCTCCGTCGCTCTTTTGCTCCGTCGCCATGTTGCTCCGTCGTTCTGTTGCTCCGTCGCTCTGTTGCTCCGTCGCCCCGATGCTCCGTCGCTCTGTTGCTCCATCGCTCCGATGCTCCGTCTCTCTGTTGCTCCGTCGCTCTGTTGCTCCGTCTCGCTGTTGCTCCGTCGCTCTGTTGCTCCTTCTCGCTGTTGCTCCATCTCTCTGTTGCTCCGTCTCGCTGTTGCTCCGTCTCTTTGTTTCTCCGTCTCTGTGTTGCTCCGTCGTTCTGTTGCTCCGTCGCTCCGATGCTCCGTCTCGCTGTTGCTCCGTCTCTCTGTTGCTCCGTCGCTCTGTTGCTCCGTCGCTCTGTTGCTCCTTCTCGCTGTTGCTCCATTTCTCTGTTGCTCCGTCTCGCTGTTGCTCCGTCTCTTTTTTTCTCCGTCTCTCTGTTGCTCCGTCGTTCTGTTGCTCCGTCGCTCCGATGCTCCGTCTCGCTGTTGCTCCGTCTCTCTGTTGCTCCGTCTCTCTGTTGCTCCGTCTCGCTGTTGCTCCGTCTCTCTGTTCCTCCGTCGCCCTGTTGCTCAGTCGCCCTGTTGCTCCGTCGCCCTGTTGCTCCGTCGCACTGTTGCTCCGTCGCTCTGTTGCTCCGTCTCTCTGTTGCTCCGTCGCTCTGTTGCTCCGTCGCTCTGTTGCTCCGTCTCTCTGTAGCTCCGTCGCCCTGTTGCTCCATCGCTCTGTTGCTCCGTCGCCCCGTTGCTCCGTCGCCCTGTTGCTCCGTCTCTCTGTTGCTCCGTCGCCCTGTTGCTCCGTCTCTCTGTTGTTCCGTCGCCCTGTCGCTCCGTCGCCCCGTTGCTCCGTCGCCCTGTTGCTCCGTCGCCCCGTTGCTCCGTCGCCCTGTTGCTCCGTCGCTCTGTTGCTCCGTCGCCCTGTTGCTCCGTCGCCTTGTTGCTCCTTGTCTCTGTTGCTCCGTCGCCCTGTAGCTCCGTCGCCCTGTTGCTCCGTCGCCCTGTTGCTCCGTCGCCCTGTTGCTCCGTCGCCCTGTTGCTCCGTCGCTCTGTTGCTCCGTCGCCCTGTTGCTCCGTCGCCCTGTTGCTCCGTGTCTCTGTTGCTCCGTCGCCCTGTTGCTCCGTCGCCCTGTTGCTCCGTCGCCCTGTTGCTCCGTCGCCCTGTTGCTCCGTCGCTCTGTTGCTCCGTGTCTCTGTTGCTCCGTCGCCCTGTTGTTCCGTCGCCCTGTTGTTCCGTCGCCCTGTTGCTCCGTCGCCCTGTTGTTCCGTCGCCCTGTTGCTCCGTCGCCCTGTTGCTCCGTCGCCCTGTTGCTCCGTCGCCCTGTTGTTCCGTCGCCCTGTTCCGTCGCCCTGTTGCTCCGTCGCCCTGTTGTTCCGTCGCCCTGTTGCTCCGTCGCCCTGTTGCTCCGTCGCCCTGTTGCTCCGTCGCCCTGTTGCTCCGTCGCCCTGTTGCTCCGTCGCCCTGTTGCTCCGTCGCCCTGTTGCTCCGTCGCCCTGTTGCTCCGTCGCCCTGTTGCTCCGTCGCCCTGTTGCTCCGTCGCCCTGTTGCTCCGTCGCCCTGTTGTTCCGTCGCACTGTTGTTCCGTCGCCCTGTTGTTCCGTCGCCCTGTTGCTCCGTCGCCCTGTTGCTCCGTCGCCCTGTTGCTCCGTCGCCCTGTTGCTCCGTCGCCCTGTTGCTCCGTCGCCCTGTTGCTCCGTCGCCCTGTTGTTCCGTCGCCCTGTTGTTCCGTCGCCCTGTTGTTCCTTCGCCCTGTTGCTCCGTCGCCCTGTTGTTCCGTCGCACTGTTGTTCCGTCGCCCTGTTGTTCCGTCGCCCTGTTGCTCCGTCGCCCTGTTGCTCCGTCGCCCTGTTGCTCCGTCGCCCTGTTGCTCCGTCGCCCTGTTGCTCCGTCGCCCTGTTGCTCCGTCGCCCTGTTGTTCCGTCGCCCTGTTGTTCCGTCGCCCTGTTGTTCCGTCGCCCTGTTGCTCCGTCCCCCTGTTGCTCCGTCTCTCTGTTGCTCCGTCGCCCTGTTGCTCCGTCGCCCTGTTGCTCCGTCGCCCTGTTGCTCCGTCGCGCTGTTGCTCCGTCGCCCTGTTGCTCCGTCGCCCTGTTGCTCCGTCTCTCTGTTGCTCCTTCGCCCTGTTGCTCCGTCGCCCTGTTGCTCCGTCGTTCTGTTGCTCCGTCGCGCTGTTGCTCCGTCGCCCTGTTGCTCCGTCGCGCTGTTGCTCCGTCGCCCTGTTGCTCCTTCTCTCAGTTGCTCCGCCATTCCATTCCTCCCCCATCCCGTTCCACCGCTGCCCTGTTGCTCAGTCACTCTGTTGTACCGTATCTCTGTTGCTCAGTTGCTTTGATGCTTCTTCGCTCGTTGTTCTCGCTGTTACTCTGTCTCTCTGTTGCTCTGTTTCTCTGTCACCCCATTCCTCCATCATTCTTGCTCCGTCGCCCTGTAGCTCCGTCTCTCTGTTGCTCCGTTGCCCTGTTGCTCCGTCGCCCTGTTGCTCCGTCTCTCTGTTGCTCCGTCTCTCTGTTGCTCCGTCACCCTGTTGCTCCGTCTCTCTGTTGCTCCGTCTCTCTGTTGCTCCGTCTCTCTGTTGCTCCATCGCTCTGTTGCTCCGTCGCTCTGTTGCTCCGTCGCTCTGTTGCTCAGTCTCTCTGTTGCTCCGTCTCTCTGTTGCTCCGTCGCTCTGTTGCTCCGTCGCCTTGTTGTTCCGTCGACCTGTTGCTCCGTCACTCTGTTGCTCCGTCGCTCTGTTGCTCCGTCTCTCTGTTGCTCCGTCGCTCTGTTGCTCCGTCACTCTGTTGCTCCGCCTCTCTGTTGCTCTGTCGCTCTGTTGCTCCGTCTCTCTGTTGCTCCGTCTCTCTGTTGCTCCGTCACTCTGTTGCTCCGTCTCTCTGTTGCTCTGTTGCTCCGTCTCTCAGTTGCTCCGTCTCTCTGTTGCTCCGTCTCTCTGTTGCTCCGTCTCTCTGTTGCTCCGTCGCTCTGTTGCTCCGTCTCTCTGTTCCTCCGTCTCGCTGTTGCTCCATCTCTCTGTGGCTCCGTTGCTCTGTTGCTCCGTCTCTCAGTTGCTCCGTCTCTCTGTGGCTCCGTCTCTCTGAGGCTCCGTCGCTCTGTTGCTCCGTCTCTCTGTTGCTCCATCTCTCTGTGGCTCCGTTGCTCTGTTGCTCCGTCTCTCTGTTTCTCTGTCTCTCTGTTGCTCTGTCGCTCTGTTGCTCCGTCTCTCTGTTGCTCCGTCTCTCTGTTGCTCCGTCGCTCTGTTGCTCCGTCGCTCTGTGGCTCCGTCGCTCTGTTGCTCCGTCGCTCTGTTGCTCCGTCTCTCTGTTGCTCCGTCTCTCTATTGCTCCATCTCTCTGTGGCTCCGTCTCTCTGTTGCTCCATCTCTGTGGCACCGTCTCTCTGTTGCTCTGTTGCCCTGTTGCTCCGTCGCTCTGTTGTTCTGTCGCCTGTTGCTCCATCGCCCTGTTGCTCTGTTGCCCTGTTGCTCCGTCGCTCTGTTGTTCCGTCGCCCTGTTTCTCAGTCGCCCTGTTCGTCCGTCGCCCTGTTGCTCCGCAGCTCTGTTGCTCCGTCGCCCTGTTGCTCCGTCGCCCTGTTGCACTGTCGCCCTGTTGCTCTGTCGTCCTGTTGCTCCGTCACCCTGTTGCTCCGTCGCCCTGTTGCTCCGTCGCCCTGTTGCTCCGTCTCTCTGTTTCTCCGTCTCTCTGTTGCTCCGTCGCTCTGTTGCTCCGTCTCTCTGTGGCTCCGTCTCTATGTTGCTCCGTCTCTCTGTTGCTCCGTCTCTCTGTTGCTGCGTCTCTCTGTTGCTCCGTCGCTCTGTTGCTCCGTCGCACTGTTGCTCCGTCGCTCTGTTGCTCCGTCACTCTGTTGCTCCGTCTCTCTGTTGCTCTGTCGCTCTGTTGCTCCGTCTCTCTGTTGCTCCGTCTCTCTGTTGCTCCGTCACTCTGTTGCTCCGTCTCTCTGTTGCTCTGTCGCTCTGTTGCTCCGTCTCTCAGTTGCTCCGTCTCTCTGTTGCTCCGTCTCTCTGTTGCTCCGTCTCTCTGTTGCTCCGTCGCTCTGTTGCTCCGTCTCTCTGTTGCTCCGTCTCTCTGTTGCTCCGTCACTCTGTGGCTCCGTCTCTCTGAGGCTCCGTCGCTCTGTTGCTCCGTCTCTCTGTTGCTCCATCTCTCTGTGGCTCCGTCGCTCTGTTGCGCCGTCTCTCTGTTTCTCTGTCTCTCTGTTGCTCTGTCGCTCTGTTGCTCCATCTCTCTGTTGCTCCGTCTCTCTGTTGCTCCGTCGGCCTGTTGCTCCGTCGCTCTGTTGCTCCGTCGCGCTGTTGCTCCGTCTCTCTGTTGCTCCGTCTCTCTGTTGCTCCGTCTCTCTGTTGCTCCGTCGCTCTGTTGCTCCGTCGCGCTGTTGCTCCGTCGCTCTGTTGCTCCGTCTCTCTGTTGCTCCGTCTCTCTGTTGCTCCGTCGCTCTGTTGCTCCATCTCTGTGGCTCCGTCTCTCTGTTGCTCCGTCGCTCTGTTGTTCCGTCGCCCTGTTTCTCAGTCGCCCTGTTCGTCCGTCGCCCTGTTGCTCCGCAGCTCTGTTGCTCCGTCGCCCTGTTGCTCCGTCGCCCTGTTGCTCCGTCGCCCTGTTGCACTGTCGTCCTGTTGCTCTGTCGTCCTGTTGCTCCGTCACCCTGTTGCTCCGTCGCCCTGTTGCTCCGTCGCCCTGTTGATCCGTCTCTCTGTGGCTCCGTCTCTATGTTGCTCCGTCTCTCTGTTGCTCCGTCTCTCTGTTGCTGCGTCTCTCTGTTGCTCCGTCGCACTGTTGCTCCGTCTCTCTCTTGCTCCGTCTCTCTGTTGCTCCGACTCTCTGTTGCTCCGTCGCTCTGTTGCTCCGTCGCCCTGTTGCTCCGTCTCTCTGTGGCTCCGTCTCTATGTTGCTCCGTCTCTCTGTTGCTGCGTCTCTCTGTTGCTCCGTCGCTCTGTTGCTCCGTCGCCCTGTTGCTCCGTCGCCCTGTTGCTCCGTCGCCCTGTTGCTCCGTCTCTCTGTGGCTCCGTCTCTATGTTGCTCCGTCTCTCTGTTGCTGCGTCTCTCTGTTGCTCCGTCGCTCTGTTGCTCCGTCTCTCTGTTGCTCCGTCTCTCTGTTGCTCCGTCGCTCTGTTGTTCAGTCGCCCTGTTTCTCAGTCGCCCTGTTCGTCCGTCGCCCTGTTGCTCCGCAGCTCTGTTGCTCCGTCGCCCTGTTGCTCCGTCGCCCTGTTGCACTGTCGCCCTGTTGCTCTGTCGTCCTGTTGCTCCGTCACCCTGTTGCTCCGTCGCCCTGTTGCTCCATCGCCCTGTTGCTCCGTCTCTCTGTTTCTCCGTCTCTCTGTTGCTCCGTCTCTCTGTTGCTCCATCTCTGTGGCTCCGTCTCTCTGTTGCTCTGTTGCCCTGTTGCTCCGTCGCTCTGTTGTTCTGTCGCCTGTTGCTCCATCGCCCTGTTGCTCTGTTGCCCTGTTGCTCCGTCGCTCTGTTGTTCCGTCGCCCTGTTTCTCAGTCGCCCTGTTCGTCCGTCGCCCTGTTGCTCCGCAGCTCTGTTGCTCCGTCGCCCTGTTGCTCCGTCGCCCTGTTGCACTGTCGCCCTGGTGCTCTGTCGTCCTGTTGCTCCGTCACCCTGTTGCTCCGTCGCCCTGTTGCTCCGTCGCCCTGTTGCTCCGTCTCTCTGTGGCTCCGTCTCTATGTTGCTCCGTCTCTCTGTTGCTCCGTCTCTCTGTTGCTGCGTCTCTCTGTTGCTCCGTCGCCCTGTTGCTCCGTCTCTCTGTTGCTCCGTCTCTCTGTTGCTCCGTCGCTCTGTTGCTCCGTCTCTCTGTTGCTCCGTCTCTCTGTTGCTCCGTCTCTCTGTTGCTCCGTCTCTCTGTTGCTCCGTCGCTCTGTGGCTCCGTCTCTCTGTTGCACCGTCTCTCTCTTGCTCCGTCTCTCTGTTGCTCCGTCTCTCTGTTGCTCTGTCGCTCTGTGGCTCCGTCTCTGTGTTGCTCCGTCGCTCTTTTGCTCTATCTCGCTGTGGCTCCGTCGCTCTGTTGCTCCGTCTCTCTGTTGCTCCGTCTCTCTGTGGCTCCGTCGCTCCGTTGCTCCGTCTCTCTGTGGCTCCGTGGCTCCCTCTCTCCGTTGCACCGTCTCTCCGTTGCTCCGTCTCTCTGTTGATCTGTCGCTCTGTTTCTCCGTCGCTCTGTTGCTCTGTCGCCTGTTGCTCCGTCGCTCTGTCGCCTGTTGCTCCGTCGCCCAGTTGCTCCGTCGCCCTGTTGCTCCGTCGATCTGTTGCTCCGTCTCTCTGTTGCTCCGTCGCTCTGTGGCTCCGTCTCTCTGTTGCACCGTCTCTCTCTTGCTCCGTCTCTCTGTTGCTCCGTCTCTCTGTTGCTCTGTCGCTCTGTGGCTCCGTCTCTGTGTTGCTCCGTCGCTCTTTTGCTCTATCTCGCTGTGGCTCCGTCGCTCTGTTGCTCCGTCTCTCTGTTGCTCCGTCTCTCTGTGGCTCCGTCTCTCCGTTGCTCCGTCTCTCTGTTGATCTGTCGCTCTGTTTCTCCGTCGCTCTGTTGCTCTGTCGCCTGTTGCTCCGTCGCTCTGTCGCCTGTTGCTCCGTCGCCCAGTTGCTCCGTCGCCCTGTTGCTCCGTCTCGCTGTTGCTCCGTCTCTCTGTTCCTCCGTCGCCCTGTTGCTCCGTCGCCCTGTTGCTCCGTCGCCCTGTTGCTCCGTCGCACTGTTGCTCCGTCGCTCTGTTGCTCCGTCTCTCTGTTGCTCCGTCGCTCTGTTGCTCCGTCGCTCTGTTGCTCCGTCTCTCTGTAGCTCCGTCGCCCTGTTGCTCCATCGCTCTGTTGCTCCGTCGCCCCGTTGCTCCGTCGCCCTGTTGCTCCGTCTCTCTGTTGCTCCGTCGCCCTGTTGCTCCGTCTCTCTGTTGTTCCGTCGCCCTGTCGCTCCGTCGCCCCGTTGCTCCGTCGCCCTGTTGCTCCGTCGCCCCGTTGCTCCGTCGCCCTGTTGCTCCGTCGCTCTGTTGCTCCGTCGCCCTGTTGCTCCGTCGCCTTGTTGCTCCTTGTCTCTGTTGCTCCGTCGCCCTGTAGCTCCGTCGCCCTGTTGCTCCGTCGCCCTGTTGCTCCGTCGCCCTGTTGCTCCGTCGCCCTGTTGCTCCGTCGCTCTGTTGCTCCGTCGCCCTGTTGCTCCGTCGCCCTGTTGCTCCGTGTCTCTGTTGCTCCGTCGCCCTGTTGCTCCGTCGCCCTGTTGCTCCGTCGCCCTGTTGCTCCGTCGCCCTGTTGCTCCGTCGCTCTGTTGCTCCGTGTCTCTGTTGCTCCGTCGCCCTGTTGTTCCGTCGCCCTGTTGTTCCGTCGCCCTGTTGCTCCGTCGCCCTGTTGTTCCGTCGCCCTGTTGCTCCGTCGCCCTGTTGCTCCGTCGCCCTGTTGCTCCGTCGCCCTGTTGTTCCGTCGCCCTGTTCCGTCGCCCTGTTGCTCCGTCGCCCTGTTGTTCCGTCGCCCTGTTGCTCCGTCGCCCTGTTGCTCCGTCGCCCTGTTGCTCCGTCGCCCTGTTGCTCCGTCGCCCTGTTGCTCCGTCGCCCTGTTGCTCCGTCGCCCTGTTGCTCCGTCGCCCTGTTGCTCCATCGCCCTGTTGCTCCGTCGCCCTGTTGCTCCGTCGCCCTGTTGCTCCGTCGCCCTGTTGCTCCGTCGCCCTGTTGTTCCGTCGCACTGTTGTTCCGTCGCCCTGTTGTTCCGTCGCCCTGTTGCTCCGTCGCCCTGTTGCTCCGTCGCCCTGTTGCTCCGTCGCCCTGTTGCTCCGTCGCCCTGTTGCTCCGTCGCCCTGTTGCTCCGTCGCCCTGTTGTTCCGTCGCCCTGTTGTTCCGTCGCCCTGTTGTTCCTTCGCCCTGTTGCTCCGTCGCCCTGTTGTTCCGTCGCCCTGTTGTTCCGTCGCCCTGTTGTTCCGTCGCCCTGTTGCTCCGTCGCCCTGTTGCTCCGTCGCCCTGTTGCTCCGTCGCCCTGTTGCTCCGTCGCCCTGTTGCTCCGTCGCCCTGTTGCTCCGTCGCCCTGTTGCTCCGTCGCCCTGTTGTTCCGTCGCCCTGTTGTTCCGTCGCCCTGTTGTTCCGTCGCCCTGTTGCTCCGTCCCCCTGTTGCTCCGTCTCTCTGTTGCTCCGTCGCCCTGTTGCTCCGTCGCCCTGTTGCTCCGTCGCCCTGTTGCTCCGTCGCGCTGTTGCTCCGTCGCCCTGTTGCTCCGTCGCCCTGTTGCTCCGTCTCTCTGTTGCTCCTTCGCCCTGTTGCTCCGTCGCCCTGTTGCTCCGTCTCTCTGTTGCTCCTTCGCCCTGTTGCTCCGTCGCGCTGTTGCTCCGTCGCCCTGTTGCTCCGTCGCGCTGTTGCTCCGTCGCCCTGTTGCTCCTTCTCTCAGTTGCTCCGCCATTCCATTCCTCCCCCATCCCGTTCCACCGCTGCCCTGTTGCTCAGTCACTCTGTTGTACCGTATCTCTGTTGCTCAGTTGCTTTGATGCTTCTTCGCTCGTTGTTCTCGCTGTTACTCTGTCTCTCTGTTGCTCTGTTTCTCTGTCACCCCATTCCTCCATCATTCTTGCTCCGTCGCCCTGTAGCTCCGTCTCTCTGTTGCTCCGTTGCCCTGTTGCTCCGTCGCCCTGTTGCTCCGTCTCTCTGTTGCTCCGTCTCTCTGTTGCTCCGTCACCCTGTTGCTCCGTCTCTCTGTTGCTCCGTCTCTCTGTTGCTCCGTCTCTCTGTTGCTCCATCGCTCTGTTGCTCCGTCGCTCTGTTGCTCCGTCGCTCTGTTGCTCAGTCTCTCTGTTGCTCCGTCTCTCTGTTGCTCCGTCGCTCTGTTGCTCCGTCGCCTTGTTGTTCCGTCGACCTGTTGCTCCGTCACTCTGTTGCTCCGTCGCTCTGTGGCTCCGTCTCTCTGTTGCTCCGTCACTCTGTTGCTCCGTCTCTCTGTTGCTCTGTTGCTCCGTCTCTCAGTTGCTCCGTCTCTCTGTTGCTCCGTCTCTCTGTTGCTCCGTCTCTCTGTTGCTCCGTCGCTCTGTTGCTCCGTCTCTCTGTTCCTCCGTCTCGCTGTTGCTCCATCTCTCTGTGGCTCCGTTGCTCTGTTGCTCCGTCTCTCAGTTGCTCCGTCTCTCTGTGGCTCCGTCTCTCTGAGGCTCCGTCGCTCTGTTGCTCCGTCTCTCTGTTGCTCCATCTCTCTGTGGCTCCGTTGCTCTGTTGCTCCGTCTCTCTGTTTCTCTGTCTCTCTGTTGCTCTGTCGCTCTGTTGCTCCGTCTCTCTGTTGCTCCGTCTCTCTGTTGCTCCGTCGCTCTGTTGCTCCGTCGCTCTGTGGCTCCGTCGCTCTGTTGCTCCGTCGCTCTGTTGCTCCGTCTCTCTGTTGCTCCGTCTCTCTATTGCTCCATCTCTCTGTGGCTCCGTCTCTCTGTTGCTCCATCTCTGTGGCACCGTCTCTCTGTTGCTCTGTTGCCCTGTTGCTCCGTCGCTCTGTTGTTCTGTCGCCTGTTGCTCCATCGCCCTGTTGCTCTGTTTGCCCTGTTGCTCCGTCGCTCTGTTGTTCCGTCGCCCTGTTTCTCAGTCGCCCTGTTCGTCCGTCGCCCTGTTGCTCCGCAGCTCTGTTGCTCCGTCGCCCTGTTGCTCCGTCGCCCTGTTGCACTGTCGCCCTGTTGCTCTGTCGTCCTGTTGCTCCGTCACCCTGTTGCTCCGTCGCCCTGTTGCTCCGTCGCCCTGTTGCTCCGTCTCTCTGTTTCTCCGTCTCTCTGTTGCTCCGTCGCTCTGTTGCTCCGTCTCTCTGTGGCTCCGTCTCTATGTTGCTCCGTCTCTCTGTTGCTCCGTCTCTCTGTTGCTGCGTCTCTCTGTTGCTCCGTCGCTCTGTTGCTCCGTCGCACTGTTGCTCCGTCGCTCTGTTGCTCCGTCACTCTGTTGCTCCGTCTCTCTGTTGCTCTGTCGCTCTGTTGCTCCGTCTCTCTGTTGCTCCGTCTCTCTGTTGCTCCGTCACTCTGTTGCTCCGTCTCTCTGTTGCTCTGTCGCTCTGTTGCTCCGTCTCTCAGTTGCTCCGTCTCTCTGTTGCTCCGTCTCTCTGTTGCTCCGTCTCTCTGTTGCTCCGTCGCTCTGTTGCTCCGTCTCTCTGTTGCTCCGTCTCTCTGTTGCTCCGTCACTCTGTGGCTCCGTCTCTCTGAGGCTCCGTCGCTCTGTTGCTCCGTCTCTCTGTTGCTCCATCTCTCTGTGGCTCCGTCGCTCTGTTGCGCCGTCTCTCTGTTTCTCTGTCTCTCTGTTGCTCTGTCGCTCTGTTGCTCCATCTCTCTGTTGCTCCGTCTCTCTGTTGCTCCGTCGGCCTGTTGCTCCGTCGCTCTGTTGCTCCGTCGCGCTGTTGCTCCGTCTCTCTGTTGCTCCGTCTCTCTGTTGCTCCGTCTCTCTGTTGCTCCGTCGCTCTGTTGCTCCGTCGCGCTGTTGCTCCGTCGCTCTGTTGCTCCGTCTCTCTGTTGCTCCGTCTCTCTGTTGCTCCGTCGCTCTGTTGCTCCATCTCTGTGGCTCCGTCTCTCTGTTGCTCCGTCGCTCTGTTGTTCCGTCGCCCTGTTTCTCAGTCGCCCTGTTCGTCCGTCGCCCTGTTGCTCCGCAGCTCTGTTGCTCCGTCGCCCTGTTGCTCCGTCGCCCTGTTGCTCCGTCGCCCTGTTGCACTGTCGTCCTGTTGCTCTGTCGTCCTGTTGCTCCGTCACCCTGTTGCTCCGTCGCCCTGTTGCTCCGTCGCCCTGTTGATCCGTCTCTCTGTGGCTCCGTCTCTATGTTGCTCCGTCTCTCTGTTGCTCCGTCTCTCTGTTGCTCCGTCTCTCTGTTGCTGCGTCTCTCTGTTGCTCCGTCGCACTGTTGCTCCGTCTCTCTCTTGCTCCGTCTCTCTGTTGCTCCGACTCTCTGTTGCTCCGTCGCTCTGTTGCTCCGTCGCCCTGTTGCTCCGTCTCTCTGTGGCTCCGTCTCTATGTTGCTCCGTCTCTCTGTTGCTGCGTCTCTCTGTTGCTCCGTCGCTCTGTTGCTCCGTCGCCCTGTTGCTCCGTCGCCCTGTTGCTCCGTCGCCCTGTTGCTCCGTCTCTCTGTGGCTCCGTCTCTATGTTGCTCCGTCTCTCTGTTGCTGCGTCTCTCTGTTGCTCCGTCGCTCTGTTGCTCCGTCTCTCTGTTGCTCCGTCTCTCTGTGGCTCCGTCTCTCTGTTGCTCCGTCGCTCTGTTGTTCAGTCGCCCTGTTTCTCAGTCGCCCTGTTCGTCCGTCGCCCTGTTGCTCCGCAGCTCTGTTGCTCCGTCGCCCTGTTGCTCCGTCGCCCTGTTGCACTGTCGCCCTGTTACTCTGTCGTCCTGTTGCTCCGTCACCCTGTTGCTCCGTCGCCCTGTTGCTCCATCGCCCTGTTGCTCCGTCTCTCTGTTTCTCCGTCTCTCTGTTGCTCCGTCTCTCTGTTGCTCCATCTCTGTGGCTCCGTCTCTCTGTTGCTCTGTTGCCCTGTTGCTCCGTCGCTCTGTTGTTCTGTCGCCTGTTGCTCCATCGCCCTGTTGCTCTGTTGCCCTGTTGCTCCGTCGCTCTGTTGTTCCGTCGCCCTGTTTCTCAGTCGCCCTGTTCGTCCGTCGCCCTGTTGCTCCGCAGCTCTGTTGCTCCGTCGCCCTGTTGCTCCGTCGCCCTGTTGCACTGTCGCCCTGGTGCTCTGTCGTCCTGTTGCTCCGTCACCCTGTTGCTCCGTCGCCCTGTTGCTCCGTCGCCCTGTTGCTCCGTCTCTCTGTGGCTCCGTCTCTATGTTGCTCCGTCTCTCTGTTGCTCCGTCTCTCTGTTGCTGCGTCTCTCTGTTGCTCCGTCGCTCTGTTGCTCCGTCTCTCTGTTGCTCCGTCTCTCTGTTGCTCCGTCGCTCTGTTGCTCCGTCTCTCTGTTGCTCCGTCTCTCTGTTGCTCCGTCTCTCTGTTGCTCCGTCTCTCTGTTGCTCCGTCGCTCTGTGGCTCCGTCTCTCTGTTGCACCGTCTCTCTCTTGCTCCGTCTCTCTGTTGCTCCGTCTCTCTGTTGCTCTGTCGCTCTGTGGCTCCGTCTCTGTGTTGCTCCGTCGCTCTTTTGCTCTATCTCGCTGTGGCTCCGTCGCTCTGTTGCTCCGTCTCTCTGTTGCTCCGTCTCTCTGTGGCTCCGTCGCTCCGTTGCTCCGTCTCTCTGTGGCTCCGTGGCTCCCTCTCTCCGTTGCACCGTCTCTCCGTTGCTCCGTCTCTCTGTTGATCTGTCGCTCTGTTTCTCCGTCGCTCTGTTGCTCTGTCGCCTGTTGCTCCGTCGCTCTGTCGCCTGTTGCTCCGTCGCCCAGTTGCTCCGTCGCCCTGTTGCTCCGTCGATCTGTTGCTCCGTCTCTCTGTTGCTCCGTCGCTCTGTGGCTCCGTCTCTCTGTTGCACCGTCTCTCTCTTGCTCCGTCTCTCTGTTGCTCCGTCTCTCTGTTGCTCTGTCGCTCTGTGGCTCCGTCTCTGTGTTGCTCCGTCGCTCTTTTGCTCTATCTCGCTGTGGCTCCGTCGCTCTGTTGCTCCGTCTCTCTGTTGCTCCGTCTCTCTGTGGCTCCGTCTCTCCGTTGCTCCGTCTCTCTGTTGATCTGTCGCTCTGTTTCTCCGTCGCTCTGTTGCTCTGTCGCCTGTTGCTCCGTCGCTCTGTCGCCTGTTGCTCCGTCGCCCAGTTGCTCCGTCGCCCTGTTGCTCCGTCGATCTGTTGCTCCGTCACTCTGTTGCTCTGTCGCCCTGTTGCTCTGTCGCCCTGTTGCTCCGTCGCCCTGTTGCTCCGTCACCCTGTTGCTCCGTCGCCCTGTTGCTCCGTCGCCCTGTTGCTCCGTCGCCCTGTTGCTCCGTCGCCCTGTTGCTCCGTCGCCCTGTTTCTCCGTCGCTCTGTGGCTCCGTCGCTCTGTTGCTCCGTCGCTCTGTTGCTCCGTCGCTCTGATGCTCCGTCGCGCTGTTGCTCCGTCGCCCTGTTGCTCCTTCTCTCAGTTGCTCCGCCATTCCATTCCTCCCCCATCCCGTTCCACCGCTGCCCTGTTGCTCAGTCACTCTGTTGTACCGTATCTCTGTTGCTCAGTTGCTTTGATGCTTCTTCGCTCGTTGTTCTCGCTGTTACTCTGTCTCTCTGTTGCTCTGTTTCTCTGTCACCCCATTCCTCCATCATTCTTGCTCCGTCGCCCTGTAGCTCCGTCTCTCTGTTGCTCTGTTGCCCTGTTGCTCCATCGCCCCTGTTGCTCCGTCTCTCTGTTGCTCCGTCTCTCTGTTGCTCCGTCACCCTGTTGCTCCGTCTCTCTGTTGCTCCGTCTCTCTGTTGCTCCGTCTCTCTGTTGCTCCATCGCTCTGTTGCTCCGTCGCTCTGTTGCTCCGTCGCTCTGTTGCTCAGTCTCTCTGTTGCTCCGTCGCTCTGTTGCTCCGTCGCCTTGTTGTTCCGTCGCCCTGTTGCTCCGTCACTCTGTTGCTCCGTCGCCCTGTTGCTCCGTCTCTCTGTTGCTCCGTCGCCCTGTTGCTCCGTCGCCCTGTTTCTCCGTCGCTCTGTTGCTCCGTCACTCTGTTGCTCCGCCTCTCTGTTGCTCTGTCGCTCTGTTGCTCCGTCTCTCTGTTGCTCCGTCTCTCTGTTGCTCCGTCACTCTGTTGCTCCGTCTCTCTGTTGCTCTGTTGCTCCGTCTCTCAGTTGCTCCGTCTCTCTGTTGCTCCGTCTCTCTGTTGCTCCGTCTCTCTGTGACTCTGTTGCTCCGTCTCTCTGTTCCTCCGTCTCTCTGTTGCTCCATCTCTCTGTGGCTCCGTTGCTCTGTTGCTCCGTCTCTCAGTTGCTCCGTCTCTCTGTGGCTCCGTCTCTCTGAGGCTCCGTCGCTCTGTTGCTCCGTCTCTCTGTTGCTCCATCTCTCTGTGGCTCCGTTGCTCTGTTGCTCCGTCTCTCTGTTTCTCTGTCTCTCTGTTGCTCTGTCGCTCTGTTGCTCCATCTCTCTGTTGCTCCGTCTCTCTGTTGCTCCGGCTCTCTGTTGCTCCGTCGCTCTGTTGCTCCGTCGCTCTGTGGCTCCGTCGCTCTGTTGCTCCGTCGCTCTGTTGCTCCGTCTCTCTGTTGCTCCGTCTCTCTATTGCTCCATCTCTCTGTGGCTCCGTCTCTCTGTTGCTCCATCTCTGTGGCTCCGTCTCTCTGTTGCTCTGTTGCCCTGTTGCTCCGTCGCTCTGTTGTTCTGTCGCCTGTTGCTCCATCGCCTTGTTGCTCTGTTGCCCTGTTGCTCCGTCGCTCTGTTGTTCCGTCGCCCTGTTTCTCAGTCGCCCTGTTCGTCCGTCGCCCTGTTGCTCCGCAGCTCTGTTGCTCCGTCGCCCTGTTGCTCCGTCGCCCTGTTGCACTGTCGCCCTGTTGCTCTGTCATCCTGTTGCTCCGTCACCCTGTTGCTCCGTCGCCCTGTTGCTCCGTCGCCCTGTTGCTCCGTCTCTCTGTTTCTCCGTCTCTCTGTTGCTCCGTCGCTCTGTGGCTCCGTCTCTATGTTGCTCCGTCTCTCTGTTGCTCCGTCTCTCTGTTGCTGCGTCTCTCTGTTGCTCCGTCGCTCTGTTGCTCCGTCTCTCTGTTGCTCCGTCGCTCTGTTGCTCCGTCGCCCTGTTGCTCCGTCGCTCTGTTGCTCCGTCACTCTGTTGCTCCGTCTCTCTGTTGCTCTGTCGCTCTGTTGCTCCGTCTCTCTGTTGCTCCGTCTCTCTGTTGCTCCGTCACTCTGTTGCTCCGTCTCTCTGTTGCTCTGTCGCTCTGTTGCTCCGACTCTCAGTTGCTCCGTCTCTCTGTTGCTCCGTCTCTCTGTTGCTCCGTCTCTCTGTTGCTCCGTCGCTCTGTTGCTCCGTCTCTCTGTTGCTCCGTCTCTCTGTTGCTCCGTCACTCTGTGGCTCCGTCTCTCTGAGGCTCCGTCGTTCTGTTGCTCCGTCTCTCTGTTGCTCCATCTCTCTGTGGCTCCGTCGCTCTGTTGCTCCGTCTCTCTGTTTCTCTGTCTCTCTGTTGCTCTGTCGCTCTGTTGCTCCATCTCTCTGTTGCTCCGTCTCTCTGTTGCTCCGTCGGCCTGTTGCTCCGTCGCTCTGTTGCTCCGTCTCTCTGTTGCTCCGTCTCTCTGTTGCTCCGTCTCTCTGTTGCTCCGTCGCTCTGTTGCTCCGTCTCTCTGTGGCTCCGTGTCTCTGAGGCTCCGTTGCTCTGTTGCTCCGTGTCTCTGTTTCTCCGTCTCTCTGTTTCTCCGTCTCTCTATTGCTCCATCTCTCTGTGGCTCCGTCTCTCTGTTGCTCCATCTCTGTGGCTCCGTCTCTCTGTTGCTCCGTCGCTCTGTTGTTCCGTCGCCCTGTTTCTCAGTCGCCCTGTTCGTCCGTCGCCCTGTTGCTCCGCAGCTCTGTTGCTCCGTCGCCCTGTTGCTCCGTCGCCCTGTTGCACTGTCGCCCTGTTGCTCTGTCGTCCTGTTGCTCCGTCACCCTGTTGCTCCGTCGCCCTGTTGCTCCGTCGCCCTGTTGCTCCGTCTCTCTATTTCTCCGTCTCTCTGTTGCTCCGTCTCTCTGTTGCTCCATCTCTGTGGCTCCGTCTCTCTGTTGCTCTGTTGCCCTGTTGCTCCGTCGCTCTGTTGTTCTGTCGCCTGTTGCTCCATCGCCCTGTTGCTCTGTTGCCCTGTTGCTCCGTCGCTCTGTTGTTCCGTCGCCCTGTTTCTCAGTCGCCCTGTTCGTCCGTCGCCCTGTTGCTCCGCAGCTCTGTTGCTCCGTCGCCCTGTTGCTCCGTCGCCCTGTTGCACTGTCGCCCTGTTGCTCTGTCGTCCTGTTGCTCCGTCACCCTGTTGCTCCGTCGCCCTGTTGCTCCGTCGCCCTGTTGCTCCGTCTCTCTGTGGCTCCGTCTCTATGTTGCTCCGTCTCTCTGTTGCTCCGTCTCTCTGTTGCTGCGTCTCTCTGTTGCTCCGTCGCTCTGTTGCTCCGTCTCTCTGTTGCTCCGTCTCTCTGTTGCTCCGTCGCTCTGTTGCTGCGTCGCCCTGTTGCTCCGTCTCTCTGTGGCTCTGTCTCTATGTTGCTCCGTCTCTCTGTTGCTGCGTCTCTCTGTTGCTCCGTCGCTCTGTTGCTCCGTCACCCTGTTGCTCCGTCGCCCTGTTGCTCCGTCGCCCTGTTGCTCCGTCTCTCTGTGGCTCCGTCTCTATGTTGCTCCATCTCTCTGTTGCTGCGTCTCTCTGTTGCTCCGTCGCTCTGTTGCTCCGTCTCTCTGTTGCTCCGTCTCTCTGTGGCTCCGTCTCTCTGTTGCTCCGTCGCTCTGTTGTTCCGTCGCCCTGTTTCTCAGTCGCCCTGTTCGTCCGTCGCCCTGTTGCTCCGCAGCTCTGTTGCTCCGTCGCCCTGTTGCTCCGTCGCCCTGTTGCACTGTCGCCCTGTTGCTCTGTCGTCCTGTTGCTCCGTCACCCTGTTGCTCCGTCGCCCTGTTGCTCCGTCGCCCTGTTGCTCCGTCTCTCTGTTTCTCCGTCTCTCTGTTGCTCCGTCTCTCTGTTGCTCCATCTCTGTGGCTCCGTCTCTCTGTTGCTCTGTTGCCCTGTTGCTCCGTCGCTCTGTTGTTCTGTCGCCTGTTGCTCCATCGCCCTGTTGCTCTGTTGCCCTGTTGCTCCGTCGCTCTGTTGTTCCGTCGCCCTGTTTCTCAGTCGCCCTGTTCGTCCGTCGCCCTGTTGCTCCGCAGCTCTGTTGCTCCGTCGCCCTGTTGCTCCGTCGCCCTGTTGCACTGTCGCCCTGTTGCTCTGTCGTCCTGTTGCTCCGTCACCCTGTTGCTCCGTCGCCCTGTTGCTCCGTCGCCCTGTTGCTCCGTCTCTCTGTGGCTCCGTCTCTACGTTGCTTCGTCTCTCTGTTGCTCCGTCTCTCTGTTGCTGCGTCTCTCTGTTGCTCCGTCGCTCTGTTGCTCCGTCTCTCTGTTGCTCCGTCTCTCTGTTGCTCAGTCGCTCTGTTGCTCCGTCTCTCTGTTGCTCCGTCTCTCTGTTGCTCCGTCTCTCTGTTGCTCCGTCGCTCTGTTGCTCCGTCTCTCTGTTGCTCCGTCTCTCTGTTGCTCCGTCTCTCTGTTGCTCCGTCGCTCTGTGGCTCCGTCTCTCTGTTGCACCGTCTCTCTCTTGCTCCGTCTCTCTGTTGCTCCGTCTCTCTGTTGCTCCGTCGCTCTGTGGCTCCGTCTCTGTGTTGCTCCGTCGCTCTTTTGCTCTGTCTCTCTGTTGCTCCGTCTCTCTGTGGCTCCGTCGCTCCCTCTCTCCGTTGCACCGTCTCTCCGTTGCTCCGTCTCTCTGTTGATCTGTCCCTCTGTTTCTCCGTCGCTCTGTTGCTCTGTCGCCTGTTGCTCCGTCGCTCTGTTGTTCTGTCGCCTCTTGCTCCGTCGCCCTGTTGCTCCGTCGCCCTGTTGCTCCATCGATCTGTTGCTCCGTCACTCTGTTGCTCTGTCGCCCTGTTGCTCTGTCGCCCTGTTGCTCCGTCGCCCTGTTGCTCCGTCGCCCTGTTGCTCCGTCACCCTGTTGCTCCGTCGCCCCGTTGCTCCGTCGCCCTGTTGCTCCGTCGCCCTGTTGCTCCGTCGCCCTGTTGCTCCGTCGCCCTGTTGCTCCGTCGCTCTGTGGCTCCGTCGCTCTGTTGCTCCGTCTCTCTGTTGCTCCGTCGCCCTGTTGCTCCGTCGCTCTGTTGCTCCGTCGCTCTGTGGCTCCGTCGCTCTGTTGCTCCGTCTCTCTGTTGCTCCGTCTCTCTGTTGCTCCGTCGCTCTGTGGCTCCGTCTCTCTGTTGCTCCGTCGCTCTGTTGCTCCGTCTCTCTGTGGCTCAGTCGCCTTGTTGCTCCGTCGCCCTGTTGCTCCGTCACCCTGTTGCTCCGTCGCCCTGTTGCTCCGTCGCCCTGTTGCTCCGTCGCCCTGTTGCTCCGTCGCTCTGTGGCTCCGTCGCTCTGTTGCTCCGTCGCACTGTTGCTCCGTCGCCCTGTGGCACCGTCGCCCTGTTGCTCCGTCGCCCTGTGGCTCCGTCTCTCTGTTGCTCCGTCGCTCTGTTGCTCCGTCTCTCTGTTGCTCCGTCTCTCTGTTGCTCCGTCGCTCTGTTGCTCTCTCTCTCTGTTGCTCCGTCTCTCTGTTGCTCCGTCTCTCTCTTGCTCCATCTCTCTGTTTCTCCGTCTCTCTGTTTCTCCGTCTCTCTGTTGCTCCGTCTCTCTCTTGCTCCGTCTCTCTATTGCTCCGTCGCTCTGTTGCTCCGTCTCTCTGTTGCTTCATCTCTCTGTTGCTCCGTCTCTCTGTTGCTCCATCTCTCTGTTGCTCCGTCTCTCTGTTTCTCCGTCTCTCTGTTTCTCCGTCGCTCTGTTGCTCCTTCTCTCTGTTTCTCCGTCTCTGTGTTTCTCCGTCTCTCTGTTGCTCCTTCTCTCTGTTTCTCCGTCTTTCTGTTTCTCCGTCTCTCTGTTGCTCCGTCTCTCTGTTGCTCCGTCTCTCTGTTGCTCCGTCTCTCTGTTTCTCCGTCTCTCTGTTTCTCCGTCTCTCTGTTGCTCCGTCTCTCTGTTGCTCCGTCTCTCTGTTTCTCCGTCTCTCTGTTTCTCCGTCTCTCTGTTTCTCCGTCTCTCTGTTGCTCCGTCTCTCTGTTGCTCCTTCTCTCTGTTGCTCCGTCTCTCTGTTGCTCCGTCTCTCTCTTGCTCCGTCTCTCTGTTGCTCCGTCTCTCTGTTGCTCCATCGCTCTGTGGCTCCGTCTCTCTGTTGCTCTGTCTCTCTGTGCCTCCGTCGCTCTGTTGCTCCGTCGCTCTGTTGCTCCGTCTCTCTGTTGCTCCGTCTCTCTGTTGCTCCGTCTCTCTGTTGCTCCGTCGCTCTGTTGCTCAGTCTCTCTGCTGCTCCGTCGTTCTGTGGCTCCGTCTCTCTGTTGCTCCATCTCTCTGTTGCTCCGTCGCTCTGTTGCTCAGTCTCTCTGCTGCTCCGTCGTTCTGTGGCTCCGTCTCTCTGTTGCTCCGTCTCCCTGTTCTTCCGTCGCTCTGTGGCTCCGTCTCTCTGTTGCTCCGTAGCTCTGTTCCTCAGTCTCTCTGTTCCTCCGTCTCTCTGTCGCTCCGTCGCTCTGTTGCTCCGTCGCTCTGTTGCTCCGTCTCTCTGTTGCTCCGTCGCTCTGTTGCTCCATCTCTCTGCTGCTCCGTCTCCATAATGCCCCGTCTCTCTGTTGCTCAGTCGCTCTGTTGCTCCGTCGCTCTGTTGCTCTTTTGCTCCGTCGTTCTGTTGCTCCGTTGCACTGTTGCTCCGTCGCCCTGTTGCTCCGTCGCCCTGTTGCTCTGTCGCCCTGTTGCTCCGTCGCCCTGTTGCTCCGTCTCCCTGTTGCTCCGTCGCCCTGTTGTTCCGTTGCACTGTTGCTCCGTCGCTCTGTGCCTCCGTCGCTCTGTTGCTCCGTCGCTCTGTTGTTCCGTCGCTCTGTTGCTCAGTCTCTCTGTTGCTCTGTCTCTCTGTGGCTCCGTCTCTCTGTTGCTCCGTCTCTCTGTTGCTCCGTCGCTCTGTTGCTCCATCGCTCTGTTGCTCAGTCTCTCTGTTGCTCTGTCTCTCTGTTGCTCCGTCTCTCTGTTGCTCCCTCGCTCTGTTGCTCCGTCTCCCTGTTGCTCCGTCGTTCTGTGGCTCCGCGCTCTGTTGCTCCGTCTGTTTGTTGCTCCGTCGCTCTGTTGCTCCGTCTCTCTGTTGCTCCGTCTCTCTATTGCTCCGTCGCTCTGTGGCTCCGTCGCTCTGTTGCTCCGTCTCTCTGTTGCTCCGTCTCTCTGTTGCTCCGTCTCTCTGTTGCTCCGTCTCTCTGTTGCACCGTCGCTCTGTTGCTCCGTCTCTCTGTTGCTCCGTCTCTCTGTTGCTCCGTCTCTCTGTTGCTCCGTCGTTCTGTTGCTCCGTCACTCTGTTGCTCCGTCTCTCTGTTGCTCCGTCTCTCTTTTGCTCCGTCTCTCTGTTGCTCCGTCTCTCTGTTGCTCCGTCTCCGTTGCTCCGTCTCTCTGTTGCTCCGTCGCCCTGTTGCTCCGGCGTCCTGTTGCTCCGTTGCCCTGTCGCTCCGTCGTCCTGTTGCTCCGTCGCCTGTTGCTCCGGCGTTCTGTTGCTCCGTTGCCCTGTCGCTCCGTCGCCTGTTGCTCCGTCGCCCTGTTGCTCCGTCGCCTTCTTGCTGCGTCGCCCTGTTGCTCCGTCGCTCTGTTGCTCCGTCTCCCTGATGTTCCGTCGCCCCGTTGATCCGTTTCACTGTTGCTCCGTCTCTCTGTTGCTTCGTCGCCCTGTTGCTCCGTCTCTCTGTTGCTCCGTCTCTCTGTTGCTCCGTCTCTCTGTTGCTCCGTCTCTCTGTTGCTCAGTCGCTCTGTTGCTCCGTCGCTCTGTGGCTCCGTCGCTCTGTGGCTCCGTCGCTCTGTTGCTCAGTCTCTCTGTTGCTCCGTCGCTCTGTGGCTCCGTCGCTCTGTGGCTCCGTCGCTCTGTTGCTCCGTCTCTCTGTTGCTCCGTCGCTCTGTTGCTCCGTCGCTCTGTGGCTCCGTCGCTCTGTTCCTCAGTCTCTCTGTTCCTCCATCTCTCTGTTGCTCCATCTCTCTGCTGCTCCGTCTCCATAATGCCCCGTCTCTCTGTTGCTCAGTCGCTCTGTTGCTCCGTCGCTCTGTTGCTCTTTTGCTCCGTCGCTCTGTTGCTCCGTTGCCCTGTTGCGCCGTTGCACTGTTGCTCCGTCGCCCTGTTGCTCCGTCGCCCTGTTGCTCCGTCTCTCTGTTGCTCTTTTGCTCCGTCGCTCTGTTGCTCTTTTGCTCCGTCGCTCTGTTGCTCCGTTGCCCTGTTGCGCCGTTGCACTGTTGCTCCGTCGCCCTGTTGCTCCGTCGCCCTGTTGTTCCGTTGCACTTTTGCTCCGTCGCCCTGTTGCTCCATCGCCCTGTTGCTCCGTCGCCCTGTTGCTCCGTCTCTCTGTTTCTCCGTCTCTCTGTTGCACCGTCGGCCTGTTGCTCCGTCGCCCTGTTGCTCCGTCGCCCTGTTGCTCCGTCGCCCTGTTGCTCCGTCGCCCTGTTGCTCCGTCTCTCTGTGGCTCCGTCGCTCTGTGGCTCCGTCGCCCTGTGGCTCCGTCGCTCTGTTGCTCCGTCTCTCTGTTTCTCCGTCTCTCTGTTGCTCCGTTGCCCTGTTGCTCAGTCTCTCTGTTGCTCCGTCGCTCTGTGGCTCCGTCGCTCTGTGGCTCCGTCGCTCTGTTGCTCCGTCTCTCTGTTGCTCCGTCGCTCTGTTGCTCCGTCGCTCTGTGGCTCCGTCGCTCTGTTCCTCAGTCTCTCTGTTCCTCCATCTCTCTGTTGCTCCATCTCTCTGCTGCTCCGTCTCCATAATGCCCCGTCTCTCTGTTGCTCAGTCGCTCTGTTGCTCCGTCGCTCTGTTGCTCTTTTGCTCCGTCGCTCTGTTGCTCCGTTGCCCTGTTGCGCCGTTGCACTGTTGCTCCGTCGCCCTGTTGCTCCGTCGCCCTGTTGCTCCGTCTCTCTGCTGCTCTTTTGCTCCGTCGCTCTGTTGCTCTTTTGCTCCGTCGCTCTGTTGCTCCGTTGCCCTGTTGCGCCGTTGTACTGTTGCTCCGTCGCCCTGTTGCTCAGTCGCTCTGTTGCTCCGTCGCTCTGTTGCTCTTTTGCTCCGTCGCTCTGTTGCTCCGTTGCCCTGTTGCGCCGTTGCACTGTTGCTCCGTCGCCCTGTTGCTCCGTCGCCCTGTTGTTCCGTTGCACTGTTGCTCCGTCGCCCTGTTGCTCCATCGCCCTGTTGCTCCGTCGCCCTGTTGCTCCGTCTCTCTGTTTCTCCGTCTCTCTGTTGCACCGTCGGCCTGTTGCTCCGTCGCCCTGTTGCTCCGTCGCCCTGTTGCTCCGTCTCTCTGTGGCTCCGTCGCTCTGTGGCTCCGTCGCCCTGTGGCTCCGTCGCTCTGTTGCTCCGTCTCTCTGTTTCTCCGTCTCTCTGTTGCTCCGTTGCCCTGTTGCTCCGTCGCCCTGTTGCTCCGTCTCTCTGTTTCTCCGTCTCTCTGTTGCTCCGTCGCCCTGTTGCTCCGTCGCCCTGTTGCTCCGTCTCTCTGTTTCTCCGTCTCTCTGTTGCTCCGTCAGCCTGTTGCTCCGTCGCCCTGTTGCTCCGTCGCCCTGTTGTTCCGTCGCCCTGTTGTTCCGTCGCCATGTTGCTCCGTCGCCCTGTTGTTCCGTCGCCCTGTTGCTCCGTCGCCCTGTTGCTCCGTCGCCCTGTTGCTCCGTCGCCCTGTTGCTCCGTCGCCCTGTTGCTCCGTCGCCCTGTTGCTCCGTCTCTCTGTTGCTCTTTTGCTCCGTCGCTCTGTTGCTCTTTTGCTCCGTCGCTCTGTTGCTCCGTTGCCCTGTTGCGCCGTTGCACTGTTGCTCCGTCGCCCTGTTGCTCCGTCGCCCTGTTGTTCCGTTGCACTTTTGCTCCGTCGCCCTGTTGCTCCATCGCCCTGTTGCTCCGTCGCCCTGTTGCTCCGTCTCTCTGTTTCTCCGTCTCTCTGTTGCACCGTCGGCCTGTTGCTCCGTCGCCCTGTTGCTCCGTCGCCCTGTTGCTCCGTCGCCCTGTTGCTCCGTCGCCCTGTTGCTCCGTCTCTCTGTGGCTCCGTCGCTCTGTGGCTCCGTCGCCCTGTGGCTCCGTCGCTCTGTTGCTCCGTCTCTCTGTTTCTCCGTCTCTCTGTTGCTCCGTTGCCCTGTTGCTCAGTCTCTCTGTTGCTCCGTCGCTCTGTGGCTCCGTCGCTCTGTGGCTCCGTCGCTCTGTTGCTCCGTCTCTCTGTTGCTCCGTCGCTCTGTTGCTCCGTCGCTCTGTGGCTCCGTCGCTCTGTTCCTCAGTCTCTCTGTTCCTCCATCTCTCTGTTGCTCCATCTCTCTGCTGCTCCGTCTCCATAATGCCCCGTCTCTCTGTTGCTCAGTCGCTCTGTTGCTCCGTCGCTCTGTTGCTCTTTTGCTCCGTCGCTCTGTTGCTCCGTTGCCCTGTTGCGCCGTTGCACTGTTGCTCCGTCGCCCTGTTGCTCCGTCGCCCTGTTGCTCCGTCTCTCTGCTGCTCTTTTGCTCCGTCGCTCTGTTGCTCTTTTGCTCCGTCGCTCTGTTGCTCCGTTGCCCTGTTGCGCCGTTGTACTGTTGCTCCGTCGCCCTGTTGCTCAGTCGCTCTGTTGCTCCGTCGCTCTGTTGCTCTTTTGCTCCGTCGCTCTGTTGCTCCGTTGCCCTGTTGCGCCGTTGCACTGTTGCTCCGTCGCCCTGTTGCTCCGTCGCCCTGTTGTTCCGTTGCACTGTTGCTCCGTCGCCCTGTTGCTCCATCGCCCTGTTGCTCCGTCGCCCTGTTGCTCCGTCTCTCTGTTTCTCCGTCTCTCTGTTGCACCGTCGGCCTGTTGCTCCGTCGCCCTGTTGCTCCGTCGCCCTGTTGCTCCGTCTCTCTGTGGCTCCGTCGCTCTGTGGCTCCGTCGCCCTGTGGCTCCGTCGCTCTGTTGCTCCGTCTCTCTGTTTCTCCGTCTCTCTGTTGCTCCGTTGCCCTGTTGCTCCGTCGCCCTGTTGCTCCGTCTCTCTGTTTCTCCGTCTCTCTGTTGCTCCGTCGCCCTGTTGCTCCGTCGCCCTGTTGCTCCGTCTCTCTGTTTCTCCGTCTCTCTGTTGCTCCGTCAGCCTGTTGCTCCGTCGCCCTGTTGCTCCGTCGCCCTGTTGTTCCGTCGCCCTGTTGTTCCGTCGCCATGTTGCTCCGTCGCCCTGTTGTTCCGTCGCCCTGTTGCTCCGTCGCCCTGTTGCTCCGTCGCCCTGTTGCTCCGTCGCCCTGTTGCTCCGTCGCCCTGTTGCTCCGTCGCCCTGTTGCTCCGTCGCACTGTTACTCCGTCACATTGTTGCTCCGTCACTCTGTTGCTCCGTCGCTCTGTCGCTCCGTCGCCCTGTTGCTCCGTCGCCCTGTTGCTCTGTTGCTCCGTCGCCCTGTTGCTCAGTCGCCCTGTTGCTCCGTCGCCCTGTTGCTCCGTCGCTCTGTTGGTCTGTTGCGCCGTCGCCCTGTTCCTCCGTCTCTCTGTTGCTCCGTCTCTCTGTTGCTCCGTCGCTCTGTTGCTCCATCTCTCTGCTGCTCCGTCTCCATAATGCCCCGTCTCTCTGTTGCTCAGTCGCTCTGTTGCTCCGTCGCTCTGTTGCTCTTTTGCTCCGTCGCTCTGTTGCTCCGTTGCACTGTTGCTCCGTCGCCCTGTTGCTCCGTCGCCCTGTTGCTCCGTCGCCCTGTTGCTCCGTCGCCCTGTTGCTCCGTCTCCCTGTTGCTCCGTCGCCCTGTTGTTCCGTTGCACTGTTGCTCCGTCGCCCTGTTGCTCCATCGCTCTGTGGCTCCGTCTCTCTGTTGCTCTGTCTCTCTGTGGCTCCGTCGCTCTGTGCCTCCGTCGCTCTGTTGCTCCGTCGCTCTGTTGCTCCGTCGCTCTGTTGCTCAGTCTCTCTGTTGCTCTGTCTCTCTGTGGCTCCGTCGCTCTGTTGCTCCATCGCTCTGTTGCTCAGTCTCTCTGTTGCTCTGTCTCTCTGTTGCTCCGTCTCTCTGTTGCTCCATCTCTCTGTTGCTCCGTCTCTCTGTTGCTCCCTCGCTCTGTTGCTCCGTCTCCCTGTTGCTCCGTCGTTCTGCGGCTCCGCGCTCTGTTGCTCCGTCTGTTTGTTGCTCCGTCGCTCTGTTGCTCCGTCTCTCTGTTGCTCCGTCTCTCTATTGCTCCGTCGCTCTGTGGCTCCGTCGCTCTGTTGCTCCGTCTCTCTGTTGCTCCGTCTCTCTGTTGCTCCGTCTCTCTGTTGCTCCGTCTCTCTGTTGCACCGTCGCTCTGTTGCTCCGTCTCTCTGTTGCTCCGTCTCTCTGTTGCTCCGTCTCTCTGTTGCTCCGTCGTTCTGTTGCTCCGTCACTCTGTTGCTCCGTCTCTCTGTTGCTCCGTCTCTCTTTTGCTCCGTCTCTCTGTTGCTCCGTCTCTCTGTTGCTCCGTCTCCGTTGCTCCGTCTCTCTGTTGCTCCGTCGCCCTGTTGCTCCGGCGTCCTGTTGCTCCGTTGCCCTGTCGCTCCGTCGCCTGTTGCTCCGTCGCCCTGTTGCTCCGTCGCCTTCTTGCTGCGTCGCCCTGTTGCTCCGTCGCTCTGTTGCTCCGTCTCCCTGATGTTCCGTCGCCCCGTTGATCCGTTTCACTGTTGCTCCGTCTCTCTGTTGCTCCGTCGCCCTGTTGCTCCGTCTCTCTGTTGCTCCGTCTCTCTGTTGCTCCGTCTCTCTGTTGCTCCGTCTCTCTGTTGCTCAGTCGCTCTGTTGCTCCGTCGCTCTGTGGCTCCGTCGCTCTGTGGCTCCGTCGCTCTGTTGCTCAGTCTCTCTGTTGCTCCGTCGCTCTGTGGCTCCGTCGCTCTGTGGCTCCGTCGCTCTGTTGCTCCGTCTCTCTGTTGCTCCGTCGCTCTGTTGCTCCGTCGCTCTGTGGCTCCGTCGCTCTGTTCCTCAGTCTCTCTGTTCCTCCATCTCTCTGTTGCTCCATCTCTCTGCTGCTCCGTCTCCATAATGCCCCGTCTCTCTGTTGCTCAGTCGCTCTGTTGCTCCGTCGCTCTGTTGCTCTTTTGCTCCGTCGCTCTGTTGCTCCGTTGCCCTGTTGCGCCCTTGCACTGTTGCTCCGTCGCCCTGTTGCTCCGTCTCTCTGTTGCTCTTTTGCTCCGTCGCTCTGTTGCTCTTTTGCTCCGTTGCTCTGTTGCTCCGTTGCCCTGTTGCGCCGTTGCACTGTTGCTCCGTCGCCCTGTTGCTCCGTCGCCCTGTTGCTCCGTCTCTCTGTTGCTCTGTTGCTCCGTCGCTCTGTTGCTCTTTTGCTCCGTCGCTCTGTTGCTCCGTTGCCCTGTTGCGCCGTTGCAATGTTGCTCTGTCGCTCTGTTGCTCCGTCGCCCTGTTGTTCCGTTGCACTTTTGCTCCGTCGCCCTGTTGCTCCATCGCCCTGTTGCTCCGTCGCCCTGTTGCTCCGTCTCTCTGTTTCTCCGTCTCTCTGTTGCACCGTCGGCCTGTTGCTCCGTCGCCCTATTGCTCCGTCGCCCTGTTGCTCCGTCGCCCTGTTGCTCCGTCTCTCTGTGGCTCCGTCGCTCTGTGGCTCCGTCGCCCTGTTGCTCCGTCGCTCTGTTGCTCCGTCTCTCTGTTTCTCCGTCTCTCTGTTGCTCCGTTGCCCTGTTGCTCAGTCTCTCTGTTGCTCCGTCGCTCTGTGGCTCCGTCGCTCTGTGGCTCCGTCGCTCTGTTGCTCCGTCTCTCTGTTGCTCCGTCGCTCTGTTGCTCCGTCGCTCTGTGGCTCCGTCGCTCTGTTCCTCAGTCTCTCTGTTCCTCCATCTCTCTGTTGCTCCATCTCTCTGCTGCTCCGTCTCCATAATGCCCCATCTCTCTGTTGCTCAGTCGCTCTGTTGCTCCGTCGCTCTGTTGCTCTTTTGCTCCGTCGCTCTGTTGCTCCGTTGCCCTGTTGCGCCGTTGCACTGTTGCTCCGTCGCCCTGTTGCTCCGTCGCCCTGTTGCTCCGTCTCTCTGTTGCTCTTTTGCTCCGTCGCTCTGTTGCTCTTTTGCTCCGTCGCTCTGTTGCTCCGTTGCCCTGTTGCGCCGTTGCACTGTTGCTCCGTCGCCCTGTTGCTCAGTCGCTCTGTTGCTCCGTCACTCTGTTGCTCTTTTGCTCCGTCGCTCTGTTGCTCCGTTGCCCTGTTGCGCCGTTGCACTGTTACTCCGTCGCCCTGTTGCTCCGTCGCCCTGTTGTTCTGTTGCACTGTTGCTCCGTCGCCCTGTTGCTCCATCGCCCTGTTGCTCCGTCGCCATGTTGCTCCGTCTCTCTGTTTCTCCGTCTCTCTGTTGCACCGTCGGCCTGTTGCTCCGTCGCCCTGTTGCTCCGTCGCCCTGTTGCTCCGTCGCCCTGTTGCTCCGTCTCTCTCTGGCTCCGTCGCTCTGTGGCTCCGTCGCCCTGTGGCTCCGTCGCTCTGTTGCTCCGTCTCTCTGTTTCTCCATCTCTCTGTTGCTCCGTTGCCCTGTTGCTCCGTCTCTCTGTTTCTCCGTCTCTCTGTTGCTCTGTTGCTCCGTCGCCCTGTTGTTCCGTCGCCCTGTTGCTCCGTCTCTCTGTTTCTCCGTCTCTCTGTTGCTCCGTCGGCCTGTTGCTCCGTCGCCCTGTTGCTCCGTCGCCCTGTTGTTCCGTCGCCCTGTTGTTCCGTCGCCCTGTTGCTCCGTCGCCCTGTTGTTCCGTCGCCCTGTTGTTCCGTCGCCCTGTTGCTCCGTCGCCCTGTTGCTCCGTCGCCCTGTTGCTCCGTCGCCCTGTTGCTCCGTCGCCCTGTTGCTCCGTCGCCCTGTTGCTCCGTCGCTCTGTTACTCCGTCACATTGTTGCTCCGTCACTCTGTTGCTCCGTCGCTCTGTCGCTCTGTTGCTCCGTCGCCCTGTTGCTCCGTCGCCCTGTTGCTCTGTTGCTCCGTCGCCCTGTTGCTCCGTCGCCCTGTTGCTCCGTCGCCCTGTTGCTCCGTCGCTCTGTTGGTCTGTTGCGCCGTCGCCCTGTTGCTCCGTCTCTCTGTTACTCCGTCACATTGTTGCTCCGTCACTCTGTTGCTCCGTCGCTCTGTCGCTCTGTTGCTCCGTCGCCCTGTTGCTCCGTCGCCCTGTTGCTCTGTTGCTCCGTCGCCCTGTTGCTCCGTCGCCCTGTTGCTCCGTCGCCCTGTTGCTCCGTCTCCCTGTTGCTCCGTCGCCCTGTTGTTCCGTTGCACTGTTGCTCCGTCGCCCTGTTGCTCCATCGCTCTGTGGCTCCGTCTCTCTGTTGCTCTGTCTCTCTGTGGCTCCGTCGCTCTGTGCCTCCGTCGCTCTGTTGCTCCGTCGCTCTGTTGCTCCGTCTCTCTGTTGCTCCGTCTCTCTGTTGCTCCGTCTCTCTGTTGCTCCGTCGCTCTGTTGCTCAGTCTCTCTGCTGCTACGTCGTTCTGTGGCTCCGTCTCTCTGTTGCTCCGTCTCTCTGCTGCTCCGTCTCCATGATGCTCCATCTCTCTGTGGCTCCGTCGCTCTGTTGCTCCGTCGCTCTGTGGCTCCGTCGCTCTGTTGCTCCGTCGCTCTGTGGCTCCGTCGCTCTGTTGCTCCATCGCTCTGTTGCTCCGTCGCTCTGTTGCTCCGTCGCTCTGTGGCTCCGTCGCTCTGTTGCTCCGTCGCTCTGTTGCTCCGTCGCTCTGTTGCTCCGTCGCTCTGTGGCTCCGTCGCTCTGTTGCTCCATCGCTCTGTTGCTCCGTCGCTCTGTTGCTCCATCTCTCTGTTGCTCCATCTCTCTGTGGCTCCGTCGCTCTGTTGCTCCGTCGCTCTGTTGCTCCGTCTCTCTGTTCCTCAGTCTCTCTGTTCCTCCGTCGCTCTGTTGCTCCGTAGCTCTGTTCCTCAGTCTCTCTGTTCCTCCGTCTCTCTGTCGCTCCGTCGCTCTGTTGCTCCGTCGCTCTGTTGCTCCATCTCTCTGCTGCTCCGTCTCCATAATGCCCCGTCTCTCTGTTGCTCAGTCGCTCTGTTGCTCCGTCGCTCTGTTGCTCTTTTGCTCCGTCGCTCTGTTGCTCCGTTGCACTGTTGCTCCGTCGCCCTGTTGCTCCGTCGCCCTGTTGCTCCGTCGCCCTGTTGCTCCGTCGCCCTGTTGCTCCGTCTCCCTGTTGCTCCGTCGCCCTGTTGTTCCGTTGCACTGTTGCTCCGTCGCCCTGTTGCTCCATCGCTCTGTGGCTCCGTCTCTCTGTTGCTCTGTCTCTCTGTGGCTCCGTCGCTCTGTGCCTCCGTCGCTCTGTTGCTCCGTCGCTCTGTTGCTCCGTCGCTCTGTTGCTCAGTCTCTCTGTTGCTCTGTCTCTCTGTGGCTCCGTCTCTCTGTTGCTCCGTCTCTCTGTTGCTCCGTCGCTCTGTTGCTCCTTCGCTCTGTTGCTCATTCTCTTTGTTGCTCTGTCTCTCTGTTGCTCCGTCTCTCTGTTGCTCCATCTCTCTGTTGCTCCGTCTCTCTGTTGCTCCCTCGCTCTGTTGCTCCGTCTCCCTGTTTCTCCGTCGTTCTGTGGCTCCGCGCTCTGTTGCTCCGTCTGTTTGTTGCTCCGTCGCTCTGTTGCTCCGTCTCTCTGTTGCTCCGTCTCTCTATTGCTCCGTCGCTCTGTGGCTCCGTCGCTCTGTTTCTCTCTTTCTCTGTCTCTCTGTTGCTCCGTCTCTCTGTTGCTCCGTCTCACTGTTGCTCCGTCTCTCTGTGGCTCCGTCTCTCTGTTGCTCCGTCTCACTGTTGCTCCGTCTCTCTGTTGCTCCGTCTCTCTCTTGCTCCGTCTCTCTGTTGCTCCGTCGCTCTGTTGCTCCGTCTCTCTGTTGCTCCGTCTCTCTGTTGCTCCATCGCTCTGTTGCTCCGTCGCTCTGTTGCTCCGTCTCTCTGTTGCTCCGTCTCACTGTTGCTCCGTCTCTCTGTGGCTCCGTCTCACTGTTGCTCCGTCTCTCTGTGGCTCCGTCTCTCTGTTGCTCCGTCTCACTGTTGCTCCGTCTCTCTGTTGCTCCGTCTCTCTCTTGCTCCGTCTCACTGTTGCTCCGTCTCTCTGTTGCTCCGTCTCTCTCTTGCTCCGTCTCTCTGTTGCTCCGTCGCTCTGTTGCTCCGTCTCTCTGTTGCTCCGTCGCTCTGTTGCTCCGTCGCTCTGTTGCTCCGTCTCTCTGTTGCTCCGTCTCACTGTTGCTCCGTCTCTCTGTGGCTCCGTCTCACTGTTGCTCCGTCGCTCTGTTGCTCCGTCTCTCTGTTGCTCCGTCTCACTGTTGCTCCGTCTCTCTGTGGCTCCGTCTCACTGTTGCTCCGTCTCTCTGTGGCTCCGTCTCTCTGTTGCTCCGTCTCACTGTTGCTCCGTCTCTCTGTTGCTCCGTCTCTCTCTTGCTCCGTCTCTCTGTGGCTCCGTCGCTCTGTGGCTCCGTCGCTCTGTTGCTCCGTCTCTCTGTTGCTCCGTCCCTCTGTTGCTCCGTCTCTCTGTTGCTCCGTCTCTCTGTTGCTCCGTCGCTCTGTTGCTCCGTCGCCCTGTTGCTCCGTCTCTCTGTGGCTCCGTCTCTGTGTTGCTCCGTCTCTCTGTTGCTCCGTCTCTCTGTTGCTCCGTCTCTCTGTTGCTCCGTCTCTCGTGGGCTCCGTCTCTCTATTGCTCCATCTCTCTGTGGCTCCTTCTCTCTGTTGCTCCATCTCTGTGGCTCCGTCTCTCTGTTCCTCAGTCGCCCTGTTGCTCCGTCGCCCTGTTGCTCCGCAGCTCTGTTGCTACGTCGCCCTGTTGCTCCGTCGCCCTGTTGCTCTGTCGCCCTGTTGCTCTGTCGTCCTGTTCCTCCGTCGCCCTGTTGCTCCGCAGCTCTGTTGCTCCGTCGCGCTGTTACTCCGTCTCTCTGTTTCTCCGTCTCTCTGTTGCTCCGTCTCTCTGTTGCTCCGTCTCACTGTTACTCTGTGTCTCTGTTTCTCCGTCTCTCTGTTGCTCCGTCTCTCTGTTGCTCCGTCTCTCTGTTGCTCCGTCTCTCTGTTGCTCCGTCTCTCTGTTTCTCCGTCTCTCTGTTTCTCCGTCTCTCTGTTTCTCCGTCTCTCTGTTGCTCCGTCTCTCTGTTGCTCCGTCGCTCTGTGGCTCCGTCGCTCTGTTGCTCCGTCTCTCTGTTGCTCCGTCTCTCTGTTGCTCCGTCGCTCTGTTGCTCCGTTGCCCTGTCGCTCCGTCGTCCTGTTGCTCCGTCGCCTGTTGCTCCGGCGTTCTGTTGCTCCGTTGCCCTGTCGCTCCGTCGCCTGTTGCTCCGTCGCCCTGTTGCTCCGTCGCCTTCTTGCTGCGTCGCCCTGTTGCTCCGTCGCTCTGTTGCTCCGTCTCCCTGATGTTCCGTCGCCCCGTTGATCCGTTTCACTGTTGCTCCGTCTCTCTGTTGCTCCGTCGCCCTGTTGCTCCGTCTCTCTGTTGCTCCGTCTCTCTGTTGCTCCGTCTCTCTGTTGCTCCGTCTCTCTGTTGCTCCGTCTCTCTGTTGCTCAGTCGCTCTGTTGCTCCGTCGCTCTGTGGCTCCGTCGCTCTGTGGCTCCGTCGCTCTGTTGCTCAGTCTCTCTGTTGCTCCGTCGCTCTGTGGCTCCGTCGCTCTGTGGCTCCGTCGCTCTGTGGCTCCGTCGCTCTGTTGCTCCGTCTCTCTGTTGCTCCGTCGCTCTGTTGCTCCGTCGCTCTGTGGCTCCGTCGCTCTGTTCCTCAGTCTCTCTGTTCCTCCATCTCTCTGTTGCTCCATCTCTCTGCTGCTCCGTCTCCATAATGCCCCGTCTCTCTGTTGCTCAGTCGCTCTGTTGCTCCGTCGCTCTGTTGCTCTTTTGCTCCGTCGCTCTGTTGCTCCGTTGCCCTGTTGCGCCGTTGCACTGTTGCTCCGTCGCCCTGTTGCTCCGTCGCCCTGTTGCTCCGTCTCTCTGTTGCTCTTTTGCTCCGTCGCTCTGTTGCTCTTTTGCTCCGTCGCTCTGTTGCTCCGTTGCCCTGTTGCGCCGTTGCACTGTTGCTCCGTCGCCCTGTTGCTCCGTCGCCCTGTTGTTCCGTTGCACTTTTGCTCCGTCGCCCTGTTGCTCCATCGCCCTGTTGCTCCGTCGCCCTGTTGCTCCGTCTCTCTGTTTCTCCGTCTCTCTGTTGCACCGTCGGCCTGTTGCTCCGTCGCCCTGTTGCTCCGTCGCCCTGTTGCTCCGTCGCCCTGTTGCTCCGTCTCTCTGTGGCTCCGTCGCTCTGTGGCTCCGTCGCCCTGTGGCTCCGTCGCTCTGTTGCTCCGTCTCTCTGTTTCTCCGTCTCTCTGTTGCTCCGTTGCCCTGTTGCTCAGTCTCTCTGTTGCTCCGTCGCTCTGTGGCTCCGTCGCTCTGTGGCTCCGTCGCTCTGTTGCTCCGTCTCTCTGTTGCTCCGTCGCTCTGTTGCTCCGTCGCTCTGTGGCTCCGTCGCTCTGTTCCTCAGTCTCTCTGTTCCTCCATCTCTCTGTTGCTCCATCTCTCTGCTGCTCCGTCTCCATAATGCCCCGTCTCTCTGTTGCTCAGTCGCTCTGTTGCTCCGTCGCTCTGTTGCTCTTTTGCTCCGTCGCTCTGTTGCTCCGTTGCCCTGTTGCGCCGTTGCACTGTTGCTCCGTCGCCCTGTTGCTCCGTCGCTCTGTTGCTCCGTCGCTCTGTTGCTCTTTTGCTCCGTCGCTCTGTTGCTCCGTTGCCCTGTTGCGCCGTTGCACTGTTGCTCCGTCGCCCTGTTGCTCCGTCGCCCTGTTGTTCCGTTGCACTGTTGCTCCGTCGCCCTGTTGCTCCATCGCCCTGTTGCTCCGTCGCCCTGTTGCTCCGTCTCTCTGTTTCTCCGTCTCTCTGTTGCACCGTCGGCCTGTTGCTCCGTCGCCCTGTTGCTCCGTCGCCCTGTTGCTCCGTCGCCCTGTTGCTCCGTCTCTCTGTGGCTCCGTCGCTCTGTGGCTCCGTCGCCCTGTGGCTCCGTCGCTCTGTTGCTCCGTCTCTCTGTTTCTCCGTCTCTCTGTTGCTCCGTTGCCCTGTTGCTCCGTCGCCCTGTTGCTCCGTCTCTCTGTTTCTCCGTCTCTCTGTTGCTCCGTCGCCCTGTTGTTCCGTCGCCCTGTTGCTCCGTCTCTCTGTTTCTCCGTCTCTCTGTTGCTCCGTCAGCCTGTTGCTCCGTCGCCCTGTTGCTCCGTCGCCCTGTTGTTCCGTCGCCCTGTTGTTCCGTCGCCATGTTGCTCCGTCGCCCTGTTGTTCCGTCGCCCTGTTGCTCCGTCGCCCTGTTGCTCCGTCGCCCTGTTGCTCCGTCGCCCTGTTGCTCCGTCGCCCTGTTGCTCCGTCGCCCTGTTGCTCCGTCGCACTGTTACTCCGTCACATTGTTGCTCCGTCACTCTGTTGCTCCGTCGCTCTGTCGCTCTGTTGCTCCGTCGCCCTGTTGCTCCGTCGCCCTGTTGCTCTGTTGCTCCGTCGCCCTGTTGCTCAGTCGCCCTGTTGCTCCGTCGCCCTGTTGCTCCGTCGCTCTGTTGGTCTGTTGCGCCGTCGCCCTGTTCCTCCGTCTCTCTGTTGCTCCGTCTCTCTGTTGCTCCGTCGCTCTGTTGCTCCATCTCTCTGCTGCTCCGTCTCCATAATGCCCCGTCTCTCTGTTGCTCAGTCGCTCTGTTGCTCCGTCGCTCTGTTGCTCTTTTGCTCCGTCGCTCTGTTGCTCCGTTGCACTGTTGCTCCGTCGCCCTGTTGCTCCGTCGCCCTGTTGCTCCGTCGCCCTGTTGCTCCGTCGCCCTGTTGCTCCGTCTCCCTGTTGCTCCGTCGCCCTGTTGTTCCGTTGCACTGTTGCTCCGTCGCCCTGTTGCTCCATCGCTCTGTGGCTCCGTCTCTCTGTTGCTCTGTCTCTCTGTGGCTCCGTCGCTCTGTGCCTCCGTCGCTCTGTTGCTCCGTCGCTCTGTTGCTCCGTCGCTCTGTTGCTCAGTCTCTCTGTTGCTCTGTCTCTCTGTGGCTCAGTCTCTCTGTTGCTCCGTCTCTCTGTTGCTCCGTCGCTCTGTTGCTCCATCGCTCTGTTGCTCAGTCTCTCTGTTGCTCTGTCTCTCTGTTGCTCCATCTCTCTGTTGCTCCATCTCTCTGTTGCTCCGTCTCTCTGTTGCTCCCTCGCTCTGTTGCTCCGTCTCCCTGTTGCTCCGTCGTTCTGCGGCTCCGCGCTCTGTTGCTCCGTCTGTTTGTTGCTCCGTCGCTCTGTTGCTCCGTCTCTCTGTTGCTCCGTCTCTCTATTGCTCCGTCGCTCTGTGGCTCCGTCGCTCTGTTGCTCCGTCTCTCTGTTGCTCCGTCTCTCTGTTGCTCCGTCTCTCTGTTGCTCCGTCTCTCTGTTGCACCGTCGCTCTGTTGCTCCGTCTCTCTGTTGCTCCGTCTCTCTGTTGCTCCGTCTCTCTGTTGCTCCGTCGTTCTGTTGCTCCGTCACTCTGTTGCTCCGTCTCTCTGTTGCTCCGTCTCTCTTTTGCTCCGTCTCTCTGTTGCTCCGTCTCTCTGTTGCTCCGTCTCCGTTGCTCCGTCTCTCTGTTGCTCCGTCGCCCTGTTGCTCCGGCGTCCTGTTGCTCCGTTGCCCTGTCGCTCCGTCGTCCTGTTGCTCCGTCGCGTGTTGCTCCGGCGTCCTGTTGCTCCGTTGCCCTGTCGCTCCGTCGCCTGTTGCTCCGTCGCCCTGTTGCTCCGTCGCCTTCTTGCTGCGTCGCCCTGTTGCTCCGTCGCTCTGTTGCTCCGTCTCCCTGATGTTCCGTCGCCCCGTTGATCCGTTTCACTGTTGCTCCGTCTCTCTGTTGCTCCGTCTCTCTGTTGCTCCGTCTCTCTGTTGCTCCGTCTCTCTGTTGCTCCGTCTCTCTGTTGCTCAGTCGCTCTGTTGCTCCGTCGCTCTGTGGCTCCGTCGCTCTGTGGCTCCGTCGCTCTGTTGCTCAGTCTCTCTGTTGCTCCGTCGCTCTGTGGCTCCGTCGCTCTGTGGCTCCGTCGCTCTGTTGCTCCGTCTCTCTGTTGCTCCGTCGCTCTGTTGCTCCGTCGCTCTGTGGCTCCGTCGCTCTGTTCCTCAGTCTCTCTGTTCCTCCATCTCTCTGTTGCTCCATCTCTCTGCTGCTCCGTCTCCATAATGCCCCGTCTCTCTGTTGCTCAGTCGCTCTGTTGCTCCGTCGCTCTGTTGCTCTTTTGCTCCGTCGCTCTGTTGCTCCGTTGCCCTGTTGCGCCCTTGCACTGTTGCTCCGTCGCCCTGTTGCTCCGTCTCTCTGTTGCTCTTTTGCTCCGTCGCTCTGTTGCTCTTTTGCTCCGTTGCTCTGTTGCTCCGTTGCCCTGTTGCGCCGTTGCACTGTTGCTCCGTCGCCCTGTTGCTCCGTCGCCCTGTTGCTCCGTCTCTCTGTTGCTCTTTTGCTCCGTCGCTCTGTTGCTCTTTTGCTCCGTCGCTCTGTTGCTCCGTTGCCCTGTTGCGCCGTTGCAATGTTGCTCCGTCGCTCTGTTGCTCCGTCGCTCTGTTGCTCTTTTGCTCCGTCGCTCTGTTGCTCCGTTGCCCTGTTGCGCCGTTGCACTGTTGCTCCGTTGCCCTGTTGCTCCGTCGCCCTGTTGTTCCGTTGCACTTTTGCTCCGTCGCCCTGTTGCTCCATCGCCCTGTTGCTCCGTCGCCCTGTTGCTCCGTCTCTCTGTTTCTCCGTCTCTCTGTTGCACCGTCGGCCTGTTGCTCCGTCGCCCTGTTGCTCCGTCGCCCTGTTGCTCCGTCGCCCTGTTGCTCCGTCTCTCTGTGGCTCCGTCGCTCTGTGGCTCCGTCGCCCTGTTGCTCCGTCGCTCTGTTGCTCCGTCTCTCTGTTTCTCCGTCTCTCTGTTGCTCCGTTGCCCTGTTGCTCAGTCTCTCTGTTGCTCCGTCGCTCTGTGGCTCCGTCGCTCTGTGGCTCCGTCGCTCTGTTGCTCCGTCTCTCTGTTGCTCCGTCGCTCTGTTGCTCCGTCGCTCTGTGGCTCCGTCGCTCTGTTCCTCAGTCTCTCTGTTCCTCCATCTCTCTGTTGCTCCATCTCTCTGCTGCTCCGTCTCCATAATGCCCCATCTCTCTGTTGCTCAGTCGCTCTGTTGCTCCGTCGCTCTGTTGCTCTTTTGCTCCGTCGCTCTGTTGCTCCGTTGCCCTGTTGCGCCGTTGCACTGTTGCTCCGTCGCCCTGTTGCTCCGTCGCCCTGTTGCTCCGTCTCTCTGTTGCTCTTTTGCTCCGTCGCTCTGTTGCTCTTTTGCTCCGTCGCTCTGTTGCTCCGTCGCCCTGTTGCTCAGTCGCTCTGTTGCTCCGTCACTCTGTTGCTCTTTTGCTCCGTCGCTCTGTTGCTCCGTTGCCCTGTTGCGCCGTTGCACTGTTGCTCCGTCGCCCTGTTGCTCCGTCGCCCTGTTGTTCTGTTGCACTGTTGCTCCGTCGCCCTGTTGCTCCATCGCCCTGTTGCTCCGTCGCCATGTTGCTCCGTCTCTCTGTTTCTCCGTCTCTCTGTTGCACCGTCGGCCTGTTGCTCCGTCGCCCTGTTGCTCCGTCGCCCTGTTGCTCCGTCGCCCTGTTGCTCCGTCTCTCTCTGGCTCCGTCGCTCTGTGGCTCCGTCGCTCTGTGGCTCCGTCGCCCTGTGGCTCCGTCGCTCTGTTGCTCCGTCTCTCTGTTTCTCCGTCTCTCTGTTGCTCCGTTGCCCTGTTGCCCCGTCGCCCTGTTGCTCCGTCTCTCTGTTTCTCCGTCTCTCTGTTGCTCTGTTGCTCCGTCGCCCTGTTGTTCCGTCGCCCTGTTGCTCCGTCTCTCTGTTTCTCCGTCTCTCTGTTGCTCCGTCGGCCTGTTGCTCCGTCGCCCTGTTGCTCCGTCGCCCTGTTGTTCCGTCGCCCTGTTGTTCCGTCGCCCTGTTGCTCCGTCGCCCTGTTGTTCCGTCGCCCTGTTGTTCCGTCGCCCTGTTGCTCCGTCGCCCTGTTGCTCCGTCGCCCTGTTGCTCCGTCGCCCTGTTGCTCCGTCGCCCTGTTGCTCCGTCGCCCTGTTGCTCCGTCGCTCTGTTACTCCGTCACATTGTTGCTCCGTCACTCTGTTGCTCCGTCGCTCTGTCGCTCTGTTGCTCCGTCGCCCTGTTGCTCCGTCGCCCTGTTGCTCTGTTGCTCCGTCGCCCTGTTGCTCCGTCGCCCTGTTGCTCCGTCGCCCTGTTGCTCCGTCGCTCTGTTGGTCCGTTGCGCCGTCGCCCTGTTGCTCCGTCTCTCTGTTACTCCGTCACATTGTTGCTCCGTCACTCTGTTGCTCCGTCGCTCTGTCGCTCTGTTGCTCCGTCGCCCTGTTGCTCCGTCGCCCTGTTGCTCTGTTGCTCCGTCGCCCTGTTGCTCCGTCGCCCTGTTGCTCCGTCGCCCTGTTGCTCCGTCGCTCTGTTGCTCCGTCGCTCTGTTGCTCCGTCTCTCTGTTGCTCCGTCTCCATGATGCTCCATCTCTCTGTGGCTCCGTCGCTCTGTTGCTCCGTCGCTCTGTTGCTCCGTCTCTCTGTTCCTCAGTCTCTCTGTTCCTCCGTCGCTCTGTTGCTCCGTAGCTCTGTTCCTCAGTCTCTCTGTTCCTCCGTCTCTCTGTCGCTCCGTCGCTCTGTTGCTCCGTCGCTCTGTTGCTCCATCTCTCTGCTGCTCCGTCTCCATAATGCCCCGTCTCTCTGTTGCTCAGTCGCTCTGTTGCTCCGTCGCTCTGTTGCTCTTTTGCTCCATCGCTCTGTTGCTCCGTTGCACTGTTGCTCCGTCGCCCTGTTGCTCCGTCGCCCTGTTGCTCCGTCGCCCTGTTGCTCCGTCGCCCTGTTGCTCCGTCTCCCTGTTGCTCCGTCGCCCTGTTGTTCCGTTGCACTGTTGCTCCGTCGCCCTGTTGCTCCATCGCTCTGTGGCTCCGTCTCTCTGTTGCTCTGTCTCTCTGTGGCTCCGTCGCTCTGTGCCTCCGTCGCTCTGTTGCTCCGTCGCTCTGTTGCTCCGTCGCTCTGTTGCTCAGTCTCTCTGTTGCTCTGTCTCTCTGTGGCTCCGTCTCTCTGTTGCTCCGTCTCTCTGTTGCTCCGTCGCTCTGTTGCTCCATCGCTCTGTTGCTCATTCTCTTTGTTGCTCTGTCTCTCTGTTGCTCCGTCTCTCTGTTGCTCCATCTCTCTGTTGCTCCGTCTCTCTGTTGCTCCCTCGCTCTGTTGCTCCGTCTCCCTGTTGCTCCGTCGTTCTGTGGCTCCGCGCTCTGTTGCTCCGTCTGTTTGTTGCTCCGTCGCTCTGTTGCTCCGTCTCTCTGTTGCTCCGTCTCTCTATTGCTCCGTCGCTCTGTGGCTCCGTCGCTCAGTTGCTCCGTCTATTTGTTGCTCCGTCGCTCTGTGGCTCCGCCTCTCTGTTTCTCTCTTTCTCTGTCTCTCTGTTGCTCCGTCTCTCTGTTGCTCCGTCTCACTGTTGCTCCGTCTCTCTGTGGCTCCGTCTCTCTGTTGCTCCGTCTCACTGTTGCTCCGTCTCTCTGTTGCTCCGTCTCTCTGTTGCTCCGTCTCTCTGTTGCTCCGTCTCTCTGTTGCTCCGTCGCTCTGTTGCTCCATCTCTCTGTTGCTCCGTCTCTCTGTTGCTCCATCGCTCTGTTGCTCCGTCTCTCTGTTGCTCCGTCTCACTGTTGCTCCGTCTCTCTGTGGCTCCGTCTCTGTGTTGCTCCGTCTCTCTGTTGCTCCGTCTCTCTGTTGCTCCGTCTCTCGTGGGCTCCGTCGCTCTGTGGCTCCGTCGCTCTGTTGCTCCGTCTCTCTGTTGCTCCGTCCCTCTGTTGCTCCGTCTCTCTGTTGCTCCGTCTCTCGTGGGCTCCGTCGCTCTGTTGCTCCGTCGCCCTGTTGCTCCGTCTCTCTGTGGCTCCGTCTCTGTGTTGCTCCGTCTCTCTGTTGCTCCGTCTCTCTGTTGCTCCGTCTCTCTGTTGCTCCGTCTCTCGTGGGCTCCGTCTCTCTATTGCTCCATCTCTCTGTGGCTCCTTCTCTCTGTTGCTCCATCTCTGTGGCTCCGTCTCTCTGTTCCTCAGTCGCCCTGTTGCTCCGTCGCCCTGTTGCTCCGCAGCTCTGTTGCTACGTCGCCCTGTTGCTCCGTCGCCCTGTTGCTCCGTCGCCCTGTTGCTCTGTCGCCCTGTTGCTCTGTCGTCCTGTTCCTCCGTCGCCCTGTTGCTCCGCAGCTCTGTTGCTCCGTCGCGCTGTTACTCCGTCTCTCTGTTTCTCCGTCTCTCTGTTGCTCCGTCTCTCTGTTGCTCCGTCTCACTGTTACTCTGTCTCTCTGTTTCTCCGTCTCTCTGTTGCTCCGTCTCTCTGTTGCTCCGTCTCTCTGTTGCTCCGTCTCTCTGTTGCTCCGTCTCTCTGTTTCTCCGTCTCTCTGTTTCTCCGTCTCTCTGTTTATCCGTCTCTCTGTTGCTCCGTCTCTCTGTTGCTCCGTCGCTCTGTGGCTCCGTCGCTCTGTTGCTCCGTCTCTCTGTTGCTCCGTCTCTCTGTTGCTCCGTCGCTCTGTGGCTCCCTCTCTCTGTTGCTGCGTCTCCCTGTTCTTCCGTCGCTCTGTGGCTCCGTCGCTCTGTTGCTCCGTCTCTCTGTTGCTCCGTCGCTCTGTGGCTCCGTCGCTCTGTGGCTCCGTCTCTCTGTTGCTGCGTCTCCCTGTTCTTCCGTCGCTCTGTGGCTCCGTCTCTCTGTTTCTCCGTCTCTCTGTTGCTCCGTCTCTCTGTTGCTCCGTCTCTCTGTTTCTCCGTCTCTCTGTTGCTCCTTCTCTCTGTTGCTCCGTCTCTCTGTTTCTCCGTCTCTCTGTTGCTCCGTCTCTCTGTTGCTCCGTCGCTCTGTGGCTCCGTCGCTCTTTTGCTCCGTCTCTCTGTTGCTCCGTCGCTCTGTTGCTCCGTCTCTCTGTTGCTCCGTCTCTCTGTTGCTCCATCGCTCTGTGGCTCCGTCGCTCTGTTGCTCCGTCGCACTGTTGCTCCGTCGCTCTGTTGCTCCGTCTCTCTGTTGCTCCGTCTCTCTGTTGCTCCGTCTCTCTGTTGCTCCGTCTCTCTGTTGCTCCCTCGCTCTGTTGCTCCGTCTCTCTGTTTCTCCGTCTCTCTGTTGCTCCGTCTCTCTGTTGCTCCTTCTCTCTGTTGCTCCGTCTCTCTGTTGCTCCATCTCTCTGTTGCTCCGTCTCTCTGTTGCTCCGTCTCTCTGTTGCTCCGTCTCTCTTTTGCTCCGTCTCTCTATTGCTCCGTCTCTCTGTTGCTCCGTCTCCGTTGCTCCGTCGCCCTGTTGCTCCGGCATCCTGTTGCTCCGTTGCCCTGTCGCTCCGTCGTCCTGTTGCTCCGTCGCCTGTTGCTCCGGCGTCCTGTTGCTCCGTTGCCCTGTCGCTCCGTCGCCTGTTGCTCCGTCGCCCTGTTGCTCCGTCGCCTTCTTGCTGCGTCGCCCTGTTGCTCCGTCGCTCTGTTGCTCCGTCTCCCTGATGTTCCGTCGCCCCGTTGATCCGTTTCACTGTTGCTCCGTCTCTCTGTTGCTCCGTCGCCCTGTTGCTCCGTCTCTCTGTTGCTCCGTCTCTCTGTTGCTCCGTCACTCTGTTGCTCCGTCTCTCTGTTGCTCAGTCGCTCTGTTGCTCCGTCGCTCTGTGGCTCCGTCGCTCTGTTGCTCCGTCGCTCTGTTGCTCAGTCTCTCTGTGGCTCCGTCGCTCTGTGGCTCCGTCGCTCTGTGGCTCTGTCGCTCCGTCTCTCTGTTGCTCCGTCGCTCTGTTGCTCCGTCGCTCTGTGGCTCCGTCGCTCTGTTTCTCAGTCTCTCTGTTCCTCCATCTCTCTGTTGCTCCATCTCTCTGCTGCTCCGTCTCCATAATGCCCCGTCTCTCTGTTGCTCAGTCGCTCTGTTGCTCCGTCGCTCTGTTGCTCTTTTGCTCCGTCGCTCTGTTGCTCCGTTGCCCTGTTGCGCCGTTGCACTGTTGCTCCGTCGCCCTGTTGCTCCGTCGCCCTGTTGCTCCGTCTCTCTGTTGCTCTTTTGCTCCGTCGCTCTGTTGCTCTTTTGCTCCGTCGCTCTGTTGCTCCGTTGCCCTGTTGGGCCGTTGCACTGTTGCTCCGTCGCCCTGTTGCTCAGTCGCTCTGTTGCTCCGTCGCTCTGTTGCTCTTTTGCTCCGTCGCTCTGTTGCTCCGTTGCCCTGTTGCTCCGTCGCCCTGTTGTTCCGTTGCACTGTTGCTCCGTCGCCCTGTTGCTCCATCGCCCTGTTGCTCCCTCGCCCTGTTGCTCCGTCTCTCTGTTTCTCCGTCTCTCTGTTGCACCGTCGGCCTGTTGCTCCGTCGCCCTGTTGCTCCGTCGCCCTGTTGCTCCGTCGCCCTGCGGCTCCGTCTCTCTGCCGCTCCGTCGCTCTGTGGCTCCGTCGCCCTGTGGCTCCGTCGCTCTGTTGCTCCGTCTCTCTGTTTCTCCGTCTCTCTGTTGCTCCGTTGCCCTGTTGCTCCGTCGCCCTGTTGCTCCGTCGCCCTGTTGCTCCGTCTCTCTGTTGCTCTGTTGCTCCGTCGCCCTGTTGTTCCGTCGCCCTGTTGCTCCGTCTCTCTGTTTCTCCGTCTCTCTGTTGCTCCGTCGGCCTGTTGCTCCGTCGCCCTGTTGCTCCGTCGCCCTGTTGTTCCGTCGCCCTGTTGTTCCGTCGCCCTGTTGCTCCGTCGCCCTGTTGTTCCGTCGCCCTGTTGCTCCGTCGCCCTGTTGCTCCGTCGCCCTGTTGCTCCGTCGCTCTGTTGCTCCGTCGCTCTGTTGCTCCGTCGCTCTGTGGCTCCGTCGCTCTGTTCCTCAGTCTCTCTGTTCCTCCATCTCTCTGTTGCTCCATCTCTCTGCTGCTCCGTCTCCATAATGCCCCGTCTCTCTGTTGCTCAGTCGCTCTGTTGCTCCGTCGCCCTGTTGCTCTTTTCCTCCGTCGCTCTGTTGCTCCGTTGCCCTGTTGCGCCGTTGCACTGTTGCTCCGTCGCCCTGTTGCTCCGTCGCCCTGTTGCTCCGTCTCTCTGTTGCTCTTTTGCTCCGTCGCTCTGTTGCTCTTTTGCTCCGTCGCTCTGTTGCTCCGTTGCCCTGTTGCGCCGTTGCAATGTTGCTCCGTCGCCCTGTTGCTCAGTCGCTCTGTTGCTCCGTCGCTCTGTTGCTCCGTCGCTCTGTTGCTCTTTTGCTCCGTCGCTCTGTTGCTCCGTTGCACTGTTGCGCCGTTGCACTGTTGCTCCGTCGCCCTGTTGCTCCGTCGCCCTGTTGTTCCGTTGCACTGTTGCTCCGTCGCCCTGTTGCTCCATCGCCCTGTTGCTCCGTCGCCCTGTTGCTCCGTCTCTCTGTTTCTCCGTCTCTCTGTTGCACCGTCGGCCTGTTGCTCCGTCGCCCTGTTGCTCCGTCGCCCTGTTGCTCCGTCGCCCTGTTGCTCCGTCTCTCTGTGGCTCCGTCGCTCTGTGGCTCCGTCGCCCTGTGGCTCCGTCGCTCTGTTGCTCCGTCTCTCTGTTTCTCCGTCTCTCTGTTGCTCCGTTGCCCTGTTGCTCAGTCTCTCTGTTGCTCCGTCGCTCTGTGGCTCCGTCGCTCTGTGGCTCCGTCGCTCTGTTGCTCCGTCTCTCTGTTGCTCCGTCGCTCTGTTGCTCCGTCGCTCTGTGGCTCCGTCGCTCTGTTCCTCAGTCTCTCTGTTCCTCCATCTCTCTGTTGCTCCATCTCTCTGCTGCTCCGTCTCCATAATGCCCCGTCTCTCTGTTGCTCAGTCGCTCTGTTGCTCCGTCGCTCTGTTGCTCTTTTGCTCCGTCGCTCTGTTGCTCCGTTGCCCTGTTGCGCCGTTGCACTGTTGCTCCGTCGCCCTGTTGCTCCGTCGCCCTGTTGCTCCGTCTCTCTGTTGCTCTTTTGCTCCGTCGCTCTGTTGCTCTTTTGCTCCGTCGCTCTGTTGCTCCGTTGCCCTGTTGCGCCGTTGCACTGTTGCTCCGTCGCCCTGTTGCTCCGTCGCCCTGTTGTTCCGTTGCACTTTTGCTCCGTCGCCCTGTTGCTCCATCGCCCTGTTGCTCCGTCGCTCTATTGCTCCGTCTCTCTGTTGCTCTGTCTCCGTTGCTCCGTCGCCCTGTTGCTCCGGCATCCTGTTGCTCCGTTGCCCTGTCGCTCCGTCGTCCTGTTGCTCCGTCGCCTGTTGCTCCGGCGTCCTGTTGCTCCGTTGCCCTGTCGCTCCGTCGCCTGTTGCTCCGTCGCCCTGTTGCTCCGTCGCCTTCTTGCTGCGTCGCCCTGTTGCTCCGTCGCTCTGTTGCTCCGTCTCCCTGATGTTCCGTCGCCCCGTTGATCCGTTTCACTGTTGCTCCGTCTCTCTGTTGCTCCGTCGCCCTGTTGCTCCGTCTCTCTGTTGCTCCGTCTCTCTGTTGCTCCGTCACTCTGTTGCTCCGTCTCTCTGTTGCTCAGTCGCTCTGTTGCTCCGTCGCTCTGTGGCTCCGTCGCTCTGTTGCTCCGTCGCTCTGTTGCTCAGTCTCTCTGTGGCTCCGTCGCTCTGTGGCTCCGTCGCTCTGTGGCTCTGTCGCTCCGTCGCTCTGTTGCTCCGTCGCTCTGTTGCTCCGTCGCTCTGTGGCTCCGTCGCTCTGTTTCTCAGTCTCTCTGTTCCTCCATCTCTCTGTTGCTCCATCTCTCTGCTGCTCCGTCTCCATAATGCCCCGTCTCTCTGTTGCTCAGTCGCTCTGTTGCTCCGTCGCTCTGTTGCTCTTTTGCTCCGTCGCTCTGTTGCTCCGTTGCCCTGTTGCGCCGTTGCACTGTTGCTCCGTCGCCCTGTTGCTCCGTCGCCCTGTTGCTCCGTCTCTCTGTTGCTCTTTTGCTCCGTCGCTCTGTTGCTCTTTTGCTCCGTCGCTCTGTTGCTCCGTTGCCCTGTTGGGCCGTTGCACTGTTGCTCCGTCGCCCTGTTGCTCAGTCGCTCTGTTGCTCCGTCGCTCTGTTGCTCTTTTGCTCCGTCGCTCTGTTGCTCCGTTGCCCTGTTGCTCCGTCGCCCTGTTGTTCCGTTGCACTGTTGCTCCGTCGCCCTGTTGCTCCATCGCCCTGTTGCTCCGTCTCTCTGTTTCTCCGTCTCTCTGTTGCACCGTCGGCCTGTTGCTCCGTCGCCCTGTTGCTCCGTCGCCCTGTTGCTCCGTCGCCCTGCGGCTCCGTCTCTCTGCCGCTCCGTCGCTCTGTGGCTCCGTCGCCCTGTGGCTCCGTCGCTCTGTTGCTCCGTCTCTCTGTTTCTCCGTCTCTCTGTTGCTCCGTTGCCCTGTTGCTCCGTCGCCCTGTTGCTCCGTCGCCCTGTTGCTCCGTCTCTCTGTTGCTCTGTTGCTCCGTCGCCCTGTTGTTCCGTCGCCCTGTTGCTCCGTCTCTCTGTTTCTCCGTCTCTCTGTTGCTCCGTCGGCCTGTTGCTCCGTCGCCCTGTTGCTCCGTCGCCCTGTTGTTCCGTCGCCCTGTTGTTCCGTCGCCCTGTTGCTCCGTCGCCCTGTTGTTCCGTCGCCCTGTTGCTCCGTCGCCCTGTTGCTCCGTCGCCCTGTTGCTCCGTCGCTCTGTTGCTCCGTCGCTCTGTTGCTCCGTCGCTCTGTGGCTCCGTCGCTCTGTTCCTCAGTCTCTCTGTTCCTCCATCTCTCTGTTGCTCCATCTCTCTGCTGCTCCGTCTCCATAATGCCCCGTCTCTCTGTTGCTCAGTCGCTCTGTTGCTCCGTCGCCCTGTTGCTCTTTTCCTCCGTCGCTCTGTTGCTCCGTTGCCCTGTTGCGCCGTTGCACTGTTGCTCCGTCGCCCTGTTGCTCCGTCGCCCTGTTGCTCCGTCTCTCTGTTGCTCTTTTGCTCCGTCGCTCTGTTGCTCTTTTGCTCCGTCGCTCTGTTGCTCCGTTGCCCTGTTGCGCCGTTGCAATGTTGCTCCGTCGCCCTGTTGCTCAGTCGCTCTGTTGCTCCGTCGCTCTGTTGCTCCGTCGCTCTGTTGCTCTTTTGCTCCGTCGCTCTGTTGCTCCGTTGCACTGTTGCGCCGTTGCACTGTTGCTCCGTCGCCCTGTTGCTCCGTCGCCCTGTTGTTCCGTTGCACTGTTGCTCCGTCGCCCTGTTGCTCCATCGCCCTGTTGCTCCGTCGCCCTGTTGCTCCGTCTCTCTGTTTCTCCGTCTCTCTGTTGCACCGTCGGCCTGTTGCTCCGTCGCCCTGTTGCTCCGTCGCCCTGTTGCTCCGTCGCCCTGTTGCTCCGTCTCTCTGTGGCTCCGTCGCTCTGTGGCTCCGTCGCCCTGTGGCTCCGTCGCTCTGTTGCTCCGTCTCTCTGTTTCTCCGTCTCTCTGTTGCTCCGTTGCCCTGTTGCTCAGTCTCTCTGTTGCTCCGTCGCTCTGTGGCTCCGTCGCTCTGTGGCTCCGTCGCTCTGTTGCTCCGTCGCTCTGTTGCTCCGTCGCTCTGTTGCTCCGTCGCTCTGTTGCTCCGTCGCTCTGTGGCTCCGTCGCTCTGTTCCTCAGTCTCTCTGTTCCTCCATCTCTCTGTTGCTCCATCTCTCTGCTGCTCCGTCTCCATAATGCCCCGTCTCTCTGTTGCTCAGTCGCTCTGTTGCTCCGTCGCTCTGTTGCTCTTTTGCTCCGTCGCTCTGTTGCTCCGTTGCCCTGTTGCGCCGTTGCACTGTTGCTCCGTCGCCCTGTTGCTCCGTCGCCCTGTTGCTCCGTCTCTCTGTTGCTCTTTTGCTCCGTCGCTCTGTTGCTCTTTTGCTCCGTCGCTCTGTTGCTCCGTTGCCCTGTTGCGCCGTTGCACTGTTGCTCCGTCGCCCTGTTGCTCAGTCGCTCTGTTGCTCCGTCGCTCTGTTGCTCTTTTGCTCCGTCGCTCTGTTGCTCCGTTGCCCTGTTGCGCCGTTGCACTGTTGCTCCGTCGCCCTGTTGCTCCGTCGCCCTGTTGTTCCGTTGCACTGTTGCTCCGTCGCCCTGTTGCTCCATCGCCCTGTTGCTCCATCGCCCTGTTGCTCCGTTGCCCTGTTGCTCCGTCTCTCTGTGGCTCCGTCGCTCTGTGGCTCCGTCGCCCTGTGGCTCCGTCGCTCTGTTGCTCCGTCTCTCTGTTTCTCCGTCTCTCTGTTGCTCCGTTGCCCTGTTGCTCCGTCGCCCTGTTGCTCCGTCTCTCTGTTTCTCCGTCTCTCTGTTGCTCTGTTGCTCCGTCGCCCTGTTGTTCCGTCGCCCTGTTGCTCCGTCTCTCTGTTTCTCCGTCTCTCTGTTGCTCCGTCGGCCTGTTGCTCCGTCGCCCTGTTGCTCCGTCGCCCTGTTGTTCCGTCGCCCTGTTGTTCCGTCGCCCTGTTGCTCCGTCGCCCTGTTGTTCCGTCGCCCTGTTGCTCCGTCGCCCTGTTGCTCCGTCGCCCTGTTGCTCCGTCGCCCTGTTGCTCCGTCGCCCTGTTGCTCCGTCGCCCTGTTGCTCCGTCGCTCTGTTACTCCGTCACATTGTTGCTCCGTCACTCTGTTGCTCCGTCGCTCTGTCGCTCTGTTGCTCCGTTCGCCCTGTTGCTCCGTCGCCCTGTTGCTCTGTTGCTCCGTCGCCCTGTTGCTCCGTCGCCCTGTTGCTCCGTCGCCCTGTTGCTCCGTCGCTCTGTTGGTCCGTTGCGCCGTCGCCCTGTTGCTCCGTCTCTGTGTTACTCCGTCACATTGTTGCTCCGTCACTCTGTTGCTCCGTCGCTCTGTCGCTCTGTTGCTCCGTCGCCCTGTTGCTCCGTCGCCCTGTTGCTCTGTTGCTCCGTCGCCCTGTTGCTCCGTCGCCCTGTTGCTCCGTCGCCCTGTTGCTCCGTCGCCCTGTTGCTCCGTCTCCCTGTTGCTCCGTCGCCCTGTTGTTCCGTTGCACTGTTGCTCCGTCGCCCTGTTGCTCCATCACTCTGTGGCTCCGTCTCTCTGTTGCTCTGTCTCTCTGTGTCTCCGTCGCTCTGTGCCTCCGTCGCTCTGTTGCTCCGTCGCTCTGTTGCTCCGTCTCTCTGTTGCTCCGTCTCTCTGTTGCTCCGTCGCTCTGTTGCTCCGTCGCTCTGTTGCTCAGTCTCTCTGCTGCTCCATCGTTCTGTCGCTCCGTCTCTCTGTTGCTCCGTCTCTCTGTTGCTCCGTCTCTCTGTTGCACCGTCTCTCTGCTGCTCCGTCTCCATAATGCTCCATCTCTCTGTGGCTCCGTCGCTCTGTTGCTCCGTCGCTCTGTGGCTCCGTCGCTCTGTTGCTCCATCGCTCTGTTGCTCCGTCGCTCTGTTGCTCCGTCTCTCTGTTGCTCCGTCTCTCTGTTGCTCCGTCTCTCTGTTGCTCCGTCGCTCTGTTGCTCCGTCGTTCTGTGGCTCCGTCTCTCTGTTGCTCCGTCTCTCTGCTGCTCCGTCGTTCTGTGGCTCCGTCTCTCTGTTGCTCCGTCTCCCTGTTCTTCCGTCGCTCTGTGGCTTGTCGCTCTGTGGCTCCGTCGCTCTGATGCTCCGTTGCTCTGTTGCTCCGTCTCTCTGTTGCTCCGTCGCTCTGTTGCTCCGTCTCTCTGTTCCTCAGTCTCTCTGTTCCTCCGTCGCTCTGTTGCTCCGTAGCTCTGTTCCTCAGTCTCTCTGTTCCTCCGTCTCTCTGTCGCTCCGTCGCTCTGTTGCTCCGTCGCTCTGTTGCTCCGTCTCTCTGTTGCTCCGTCGCTCTGTTGCTCCATCTCTCTGCTGCTCCGTCTCCATAATGCCCCGTCTCTCTGTTGCTCAGTCGCTCTGTTGCTCCGTCGCTCTGTTGCTCTTTTGCTCCGTCGCTCTGTTGCTCCGTTGCACTGTTGCTCCGTCGCCCTGTTGCTCCGTCGCCCTGTTGCTCCGTCGCCCTGTTGCTCCGTCGCCCTGTTGCTCCGTCTCCCTGTTGCTCCGTCGCCCTGTTGCTCCGTCGCTCTGTTGCTCAGTCTCTCTGTTGCTCTGTCTCTCTGTGGCTCCGTCTCTCTGTTGCTCCGTCTCTCTGTTGCTCCGTCGCTCTGTTGCTCCATCGCTCTGTTGCTCAGTCTCTCTGTTGCTCTGTCTCTCTGTTGCTCCGTCTCTCTGTTGCTCCATCTCTCTGTTGCTCCGTCTCTCTGTTGCTCCCTCGCTCTGTTGCTCCGTCTCCCTGTTGCTCCGTCGTTCTGTGGCTCCGCGCTCTGTTGCTCCGTCTGTTTGTTGCTCCGTCGCTCTGTTGCTCCGTCTCTCTGTTGCTCCGTCTCTCTATTGCTCCGTCGCTCTGTGGCTCCGCCGCTCAGTTGCTCCGTCTGTTTGTTGCTCCATCGCTCTGTTGCTCAGTCTCTCTGTTGCTCCGTCTCTCTGTTGCTCCGTCTCTCTGTTGCTCCGTCTCACTGTTGCTCCGTCTCTCTGTGGCTCCGTCTCTCTGTTGCTCCGTCTCACTGTTGCTCCGTCTCTCTGTTGCTCCGTCTCTCTGTTGCTCCGTCTCTCTCTTGCTCCGTCTCTCTGTTGCTCTGTCGCTCTGTTGCTCCGTCTCTCTGTTGCTCCGTCTCTCTGTTGCTCCGTCGCTCTGTTGCTCCGTCTCTCTGTTGCTCCGTCTCACTGTTGCTCCGTCTCTCTGTGGCTCCGTCTCTGTGTTGCTCCGTCTCTCTGTTGCTCCGTCTCTCTGTTGCTCCGTCTCTCGTGGGCTCCGTCGCTCTGTGGCTCCGTTGCTCTGTTGCTCCGTCTCTCTGTTGCTCCGTCCCTCTGTTGCTCCGTCTCTCTGTTGCTCCGTCTCTCGTGGGCTCCGTCGCTCTGTTGCTCCGTCGCCCTGTTGCTCCGTCTCTCTGTGGCTCCGTCTCTGTGTTGCTCCGTCTGTCTGTTGCTCCGTCTCTCTGTTGCTCCGTCTCTCTGTTGCTCCGTCTCTCGTGGGCTCCGTCTCTCTATTGCTCCATCTCTCTGTGGCTCCTTCTCTCTGTTGCTCCATCTCTGTGGCTCCGTCTCTCTGTTCCTCAGTCGCCCTGTTGCTCCGTCGCCCTGTTGCTCCGCAGCTCTGTTGCATCGTCGCCCTGTTGCTCCGTCGCCCTGTTGCTCTGTCGCCCTGTTGCTCTGTCGTCCTGTTCCTCCGGCGCCCTGTTGCTCCGCAGCTCTGTTGCTCCGTCGCGCTGTTACTCCGTCTCTCTGTTTCTCCCTCTCTCTGTTGCTCCGTCTCTCTGTTGCTCCGTCTCACTGTTACTCAGTCTCTCTGTTTCTCCGTCTCTCTGTTGCTCCGTCTCTCTGTTGCTCCGTCTCTCTGTTGCTCCGTCTCTCTGTTGCTCCGTCTCTCTGTTTCTCCGTCTCTCTGTTTCTCCGTCTCTCTGTTTCTCCGTCTCTCTGTTGCTCCGTCTCTCTGTTGCTCCGTCGCTCTGTGGCTCCGTCGCTCTGTTGCTCCGTCTCTCTGTTGCTCCGTCTCTCTGTTGCTCCGTCGCTCTGTGGCTCCCTCTCTCTGTTGCTGCGTCTCCCTGTTCTTCCGTCGCTCTGTGGCTCCGTCGCTCTGTTGCTCCGTCTCTCTGTTGCTCCGTCGCTCTGTGGCTCCGTCTCTCTGTTGCTGCGTCTCCCTGTTCTTCCGTCGCTCTGTGGCTCCGTCTCTCTGTTTCTCCGTCTCTCTGTTGCTCCGTCTCTCTGTTGCTCCGTCTCTCTGTTTCTCCGTCTCTCTGTTGCTCCTTCTCTCTGTTGCTCCGTCTCTCTGTTTCTCCGTCTCTCTGTTGCTCCGTCGCCCTGTGGCTCCGTCGGCCTGTTGCTCCGTCGCCCTGTTGCTCCGTCGCCCTGTTGCTCCGTCGCCCTGTTGCTCCGTCTCTCTGCGGCTCCGTCGCTCTGTGGCTCCGTCGCCCTGTGGCTCCGTCGCTCTGTTGCTCCGTCTCTCTGTTTCTCCGTCTTTCTGTTGCTCCGTTGCCCTGTTGCTCCGTCGCCCTGTTGCTCCGTCTCTCTGTTTCTCCGTCTCTCTGTTGCTCTGTTGCTCCGTCGCCCTGTTGTTCCGTCGCCCTGTTGCTCCGTCTCTCTGTTTCTCCGTCTCTCTGTTTCTCCGTCTCTCTGTTGCTCCGTTGCCCTGTTGCTCCGTCGCCCTGTTGCTCCGTCTCTCTGTTTCTTCGTCTCTCTGTTGCTCTGTTGCTCCGTCGCCCTGTTGTTCCGTCGCCCTGTTGCTCCGTCTCTCTGTTTCTCCGTCTCTCTGTTGCTCCGTCGGCCTGTTGCTCCGTCGCCCTGTTGCTCCGTCGCCCTGTTGTTCCGTCGCCCTGTTGTTCCGTCGCCCTGTTGCTCCGTCGCCCTGTTGCTCCATCGCCCTGTTGCTCCGTCGCCCTGTTGCTCCGTCTCTCTGTTTCTCCGTCTCTCTGTTGCACCGTCGGCCTGTTGCTCCGTCGCCCTGTTGCTCCGTCGCCCTGTTGCTCCGTCGCCCTGTTGCTCCGTCTCTCTGCGGCTCCGTCGCTCTGTGGCTCCGTCGCCCTGTGGCTCCGTCGCTCTGTTGCTCCGTCTCTCTGTTTCTCCGTCTCTCTGTTGCTCCGTTGCCCTGTTGCTCCGTCGCCCTGTTGCTCCGTCGCCCTGTTGCTCCGTCTCTCTGTTTCTCCGTCTCTCTGTTGCTCTGTTGCTCCGTCGCCCTGTTGTTCCGTCGCCCTGTTGCTCCGTCTCTCTGTTTCTCCGTCTCTCTGTTGCTCCGTCCCCCTGTTGCTCCGTCGCCCTGTTGTTCCGTCGCCCTGTTGCTCCGTCACCCTGTTGCTCCGTCGCCCTGTTGCTCCGTCGCCCTGTTGCTCCGTCGCCCTGTTGCTCCGTCGCTCTGTTACTCCGTCACATTGTTGCTCCGTCACTCTGTTGCTCCGTCCTCTGTCGCTCTGTTGCTCCGTCGCCCTGTTGCTCCGTCGCCCTGTTGCTCTGTTGCTCCGTCGCCCTGTTGCTCCGTCGCCCTGTTGCTCCGTCGCCCTGTTGCTCCGTCGCCCTGTTGCTCCGTCGCTCTGTTGGTCTGTTGCGCCGTCGCCCTGTTGCTCCGTCTCTCTGTTGCTCCGTCGCCCTGTTGCTCCGTCGCCCTGTTGCTCCGTCGCCCTGTTGCTCCGTCGCCCTGTTGCTCCGTCGCTCTGTGGCTCCGTCTCTCTGTTGCTCCGTCTCTCTGTTGCTCCGTCTCTCTGTTGCTCCGTCTCTCTGTTGCTCCGTCTCTCTGTTGCTCCGTCTCTCTGTTGCTCCGTCTCTCTGTTGCTCCGTCGCTCTGTTGCTCCGTCGCTCTGTTGCTCCGTCGCTCTGTTGCTCCGTCGCTCTGTTCCTCCGTCTCTCTGTTGCTCCGTCTCTCTGTTGCTCCGTCTCTCTGTTGCTCCGTCTCTCTGTTGCTCCGTCGCCCTGTTGTTCCGCCGCCCTGTTGCTCCGTCGCCCTGTTGCTCCGTCGCCCTGTTGCTCCGTCGCCCTGTTGCTCCGTCTCTCTGTTTCTCCCTCTCTCTGTTGCTCCGTCTCTCTGTTGCTCCGTGTCTCTGTTGCTCCGTCTCTATGTTGCTCCGTCTCTCTGTTCCTCCGTCTCTCTGTTGCTCCGTCCCTCTGTTGCTCCGTCTCTCTGTTGCTCCGTCTCTCTGTTGCTCCGTCGCTCTGTTGCTCCGTCGCTCTGTTGCTCCGTCTCTCTGTTGCTCCGTCTCTCTGTTGCTCCGTCTCTCTGTTGCTCCGTCTCTCTGTTGCTCCGTCTCTCTGTTGCTCCGTCACTCTGTTGCTCCGCCTCTCTGTTGCTCCGTCTCTCTGTTGCTACGTCTCTCTGTTGCTCCGTCTCTCTGTTGCTCCGTCTCTCTGTTGCTCCGTCTCTCTGTTGCTCCGTCTCTCTGTTGCTACGTCTCTCTGTTGCTCCGTCTCTCTGTTGCTCCGTCTCTCTGTTGCTCCGTCTCTCTGTTGCTCCGTCTCTCTGTTGCTCCGTCTCTCTGTTGCTCCGTCTCTCTGTTGCTCCGCCTCTCTGTTGCTCCGTCTCTCTGTTGCTACGTCTCTCTGTTGCTCCGTCTCTCTGTTGCTCCGTCACTCTGTTGCTCCGCCTCTCTGTTGCTCCGTCTCTCTGTTGCTACGTCTCTCTGTTGCTCCGTCTCTCTGTTGCTCCGTCTCTCTGTTGCTCCGTCTCTCTGTTGCTCCGTCTCTCTGTTGCTACGTCTCTCTGTTGCTCCGTCTCTCTGTTGCTCCGTCTCTCTGTTGCTCCGTCTCTCTGTTGCTCCGTCTCTCTGTTGCTCCGTCTCTCTGTTGCTCCGTCTCTCTGTTGCTCCGTCTCTCTGTTGCTCCGCCTCTCTGTTGCTCCGTCTCTCTGTTGCTACGTCTCTCTGTTGCTCCGTCTCTCTGTTGCTCCGTCGCTGTGTTGTTCAGTCTCTCTTCTGCTCCGTCGCCCTGTTGCTCCGTCGCTCTGTTGCTCCGTCTCTCTGCTGCTCCGTCTCCATAATGCTCCATCTCTCTGTGGCTCCGTCACTCTGTTGCTCCATCGCTCTGTTGCTCCGTCGCCCTGTTGCTCCGTCGCTCTGTTGCTCCGTCGCCCTGTTGCTCCGTCTCTCTGTTGCTCCGCCTCTCTGTTGCTCCGTCGCTCTGTTGCTCCGTCGCTCTGTTGCTCCGTCTCTCTGCTGCTCCGTCTCCATAATGCTCCATCTCTCTGTGGCTCCGTCACTCTGTTGCTCCGTCGCCCTGTTGCTCCGTCGCTCTGTTGCTCCGTCGCCCTGTTGCTCCGTCTCTCTGCTGCTCCGTCTCCATAATGCTCCATCTCTCTGTGGCTCCGTCACTCTGTTGCTCCGTCGCCCTGTTGCTCCGTCGCTCTGTTGCTCCGTCGCCCTGTTGCTCCGTCTCTCTGTTGCTCCGTCTCTCTGTTGCTCCGTCTCCCTGTTCTTCCGTCGCTCTGTGGCTTGTCGCTCTGTGGCTCCGTCGCTCTGATGCTCCGTTGCTCTGTTGCTCCGTCTCTCTGTTGCTCCGTCGCTCTGTTGCTCCGTCTCTCTGTTCCTCAGTCTCTCTGTTCCTCCGTCGCTCTGTTGCTCCGTCGCTCTGTTCCTCAGTCTCTCTGTTCCTCCGTCTCTCTGTCGCTCCGTCGCTCTGTTGCTCCGTCGCTCTGTTGCTCCGTCTCTCTGTTGCTCCGTCGCTCTGTTGCTCCATCTCTCTGCTGCTCCGTCTCCATAATGCCCCGTCTCTCTGTTGCTCAGTCGCTCTGTTGCTCCGTCACTCTGTTGCTCTTTTGCTCCGTCGCTCTGTTGCTCCGTTGCACTGTTGCTCCGTTGCACTGTTGCTCCGTCGCCCTGTTGCTCCGTCGCCCTGTTGCTCCGTCGCCCTGTTGCTCCGTCTCCCTGTTGCTCCGTCGCCCTGTTGTTCCGTTGCACTGTTGCTCCGTCGCCCTGTTGCTCCATCGCTCTGTGGCTCCGTCTCTCTGTTGCTCTGTCTCTCTGTGGCTCCGTCGCTCTGTTGCTCTGTCTCTCTGTTGCTCCGTCGCTCTGTTGCTCCGTCGCTCTGTTGCTCAGTCTCTCTGTTGCTCTGTCTCTCTGTGGCTCCGTCTCTCTGTTGCTCCGTCGCTCTGTTGCTCCGTCGCTCTGTTGCTCCATCGCTCTGTTGCTCAGTCTCTCTGTTGCTCTGTCTCTCTGTTGCTCCGTCTCTCTGTTGCTCCATCTCTCTGTTGCTCCGTCTCTCTGTTGCTCCCTCGCTCTGTTGCTCCGTCTCCCTGTTGCTCCGTCGTTCTGTGGCTCCGCGCTCTGTTGCTCCGTCTGTTTGTTGCTCCGTCGCTCTGTTGCTCCGTCTCTCTGTTGCGCCGTCTCTCTGTTGCTCCGTCGCTCTGTGGCTCCGTCGCTCAGTTGCTCCGTCTATTTGCTGCTCCGTCGCTCTGTGGCTCCGCCTCTCTGTTTCTCTGTTTCTCTGTCTCTCCGTTGCTCCGTCTCTCTGTTGCTCCGTCTCTCTGTTGCTCCGTCGCTCTGTTGCTCCGTCTCTCTGTTGCTCCGTCTCACTGTTGCTCCGTCTCTCTGTGGCTCCGTCTCTCTGTTGCTCCGTCTCTCTCTTGCTCCGTCTCTCTGTTGCTCCGTCGCTCTGTTGCTCCGTCTCTCTGTTGCTCCATCTCTCTGTTGCTCCGTCGCTCTGTTGCTCCGTCTCTCTGTTGCTCCGTCTCACTGTTGCTCCGTCTCTCTGTGGCTCCGTCTCTGTGTTGCTCCGTCTCTCTGTTGCTCCGTCTCTCTGTTGCTCCGTCTCTCGTGGGCTCCGTCGCTCTGTGGCTCCGTCGCTCTGTTGCTCCGTCTCTCTGTTGCTCCGTCCCTCTGTTGCTCCATCTCTCTGTTGCTCCGTCTCTCGTGGGCTCCGTCGCTCTGTTGCTCCGTCGCCCTGTTGCTCCGTCTCTCTGTGGCTCCGTCTCTGTGTTGCTCCGTCTCTCTGTTGCTCCGTCTCTCTGTTGCTCCGTCTCTCTGTTGCTCCGTCTCTCGTGGGCTCCGTCTCTCTATTGCTCCATCTCTCTGTGGCTCCTTCTCTCTGTTGCTCCATCTCTGTGGCTCCGTCTCTCTGTTCCTCAGTCGCCCTGTTGCTCCGTCGCCCTGTTGCTCCGCAGCTCTGTTGCTACGTCGCCCTGTTGCTCCGTCGCCCTGTTGCTCTGTCGCCCTGTTGCTCTGTCGTCCTGTTCCTCCGTCGCCCTGTTGCTCCGCAGCTCTGTTGCTCCGTCGCGCTGTTACTCCGTCTCTCTGTTTCTCCGTCTCTCTGTTGCTCCGTCTCTCTGTTGCTCCGTCTCACTGTTACTCAGTCTCTCTGTTTCTCCGTCTCTCTGTTGCTCCGTCTCTCTGTTGCTCCGTCTCTCTGTTGCTCCGTCTCTCTGTTGCTCCGTCTCTCTGTTTCTCCGTCGCTCTGTGGCTCCCTCTCTCTGTTGCTGCGTCTCCCTGTTCTTCCGTCGCTCTGTGGCTCCGTCGCTCTGTTGCTTCGTCTCTCTGTTGCTCCGTCGCTCTGTGGCTCCGTCTCTCTGTTGCTGCGTCTCCCTGTTCTTCCGTCGCTCTGTGGCTCCGTCTCTCTGTTTCTCCGTCTCTCTGTTGCTCCGTCTCTCTGTTGCTCCGTCTCTCTGTTTCTCCGTCTCTCTGTTGCTCCGTCTCTCTGTTGCTCCGCCTCTCTGTTGCTCCGTCTCTCTGTTGCTACGTCTCTCTGTTGCTCCGTCTCTCTGTTGCTCCGTCACTCTGTTGCTCCGCCTCTCTGTTGCTCCGTCTCTCTGTTGCTACGTCTCTCTGTTGCTCCGTCTCTCTGTTGCTCCGTCTCTCTGTTGCTCCGTCTCTCTGTTGCTCCGTCTCTCTGTTGCTACGTCTCTCTGTTGCTACGTCTCTCTGTTGCTCCGTCTCTCTGTTGCTCCGTCTCTCTGTTGCTCCGTCTCTCTGTTGCTCCGTCTCTCTGTTGCTCCGTCTCTCTGTTGCTCCGTCTCTCTGTTGCTCCGTCTCTCTGTTGCTCCGCCTCTCTGTTGCTCCGTCTCTCTGTTGCTACGTCTCTCTGTTGCTCCGTCTCTCTGTTGCTCCGTCGCTGTGTTGTTCAGTCTCTCTTCTGCTCCGTCGCCCTGTTGCTCCGTCTCTCTGCTGCTCCGTCTCCATAATGCTCCATCTCTCTGTGGCTCCGTCACTCTGTTGCTCCATCGCTCTGTTGCTCCGTCGCCCTGTTGCTCCGTCGCTCTGTTGCTCCGTCGCCCTGTTGCTCCGTCTCTCTGTTGCTCCGCCTCTCTGTTGCTCCGTCTCTCTGTTGCTACGTCTCTCTGTTGCTACGTCTCTCTGTTGCTCAGTCTCTCTGCTGCTCCGTCGTTCTGTGGCTCCGTCTCTCTGTTGCTCCGTCTCCCTGTTCTTCCGTCGCTCTGTGGCTTGTCGCTCTGTGGCTCCGTCGCTCTGATGCTCCGTTGCTCTGTTGCTCCGTCTCTCTGTTGCTCCGTCGCTCTGTTGCTCCGTCTCTCTGTTCCTCAGTCTCTCTGTTCCTCCGTCGCTCTGTTGCTCCGTCGCTCTGTTCCTCAGTCTCTCTGTTCCTCCGTCTCTCTGTCGCTCCGTCGCTCTGTTGCTCCGTCGCTCTGTTGCTCCGTCTCTCTGTTGCTCCGTCGCTCTGTTGCTCCATCTCTCTGCTGCTCCGTCTCCATAATGCCCCGTCTCTCTGTTGCTCAGTCGCTCTGTTGCTCCGTCGCTCTGTTGCTCTTTTGCTCCGTCGCTCTGTTGCTCCGTTGCACTGTTGCTCCGTTGCACTGTTGCTCCGTCGCCCTGTTGCTCCGTCGCCCTGTTGCTCCGTCGCCCTGTTGCTCCGTCTCCCTGTTGCTCCGTCGCCCTGTTGTTCCGTTGCACTGTTGCTCCGTCGCCCTGTTGCTCCATCGCTCTGTGGCTCCGTCTCTCTGTTGCTCTGTCTCTCTGTGGCTCCGTCGCTCTGTTGCTCTGTCTCTCTGTTGCTCCGTCGCTCTGTTGCTCCGTCGCTCTGTTGCTCAGTCTCTCTGTTGCTCTGTCTCTCTGTGGCTCCGTCTCTCTGTTGCTCCGTCGCTCTGTTGCTCCGTCGCTCTGTTGCTCCATCGCTCTGTTGCTCAGTCTCTCTGTTGCTCTGTCTCTCTGTTGCTCCGTCTCTCTGTTGCTCCATCTCTCTGTTGCTCCGTCTCTCTGTTGCTCCCTCGCTCTGTTGCTCCGTCTCCCTGTTGCTCCGTCGTTCTGTGGCTCCGCGCTCTGTTGCTCCGTCTGTTTGTTGCTCCGTCGCCCTGTTGCTCCGTCTCTCTGTTGCTCCGTCGCTCTGTGGCTCCGTCGCTCAGTTGCTCCGTCTATTTGCTGCTCCGTCGCTCTGTGGCTCCGCCTCTCTGTTTCTCTGTTTCTCTGTCTCTCCGTTGCTCCGTCTCTCTGTTGCTCCGTCTCTCTGTTGCTCCGTCGCTCTGTTGCTCCGTCTCTCTGTTGCTCCGTCTCACTGTTGCTCCGTCTCTCTGTGGCTCCGTCTCTCTGTTGCTCCGTCTCTCTCTTGCTCCGTCTCTCTGTTGCTCCGTCGCTCTGTTGCTCCGTCTCTCTGTTGCTCCGTCTCTCTGTTGCTCCGTCGCTCTGTTGCTCCGTCTCTCTGTTGCTCCGTCTCACTGTTGCTCCGTCTCTCTGTGGCTCCGTCTCTGTGTTGCTCCGTCTCTCTGTTGCTCCGTCTCTCTGTTGCTCCGTCTCTCGTGGGCTCCGTCGCTCTGTGGCTCCGTCGCTCTGTTGCTCCGTCTCTCTGTTGCTCCGTCCCTCTGTTGCTCCATCTCTCTGTTGCTCCGTCTCTCGTGGGCTCCGTCGCTCTGTTGCTCCGTCGCCCTGTTGCTCCGTCTCTCTGTGGCTCCGTCTCTGTGTTGCTCCGTCTCTCTGTTGCTCCGTCTCTCTGTTGCTCCGTCTCTCTGTTGCTCCGTCTCTCGTGGGCTCCGTCTCTCTATTGCTCCATCTCTCTGTGGCTCCTTCTCTCTGTTGCTCCATCTCTGTGGCTCCGTCTCTCTGTTCCTCAGTCGCCCTGTTGCTCCGTCGCCCTGTTGCTCCGCAGCTCTGTTGCTACGTCGCCCTGTTGCTCCGTCGCCCTGTTGCTCTGTCGCCCTGTTGCTCTGTCGTCCTGTTCCTCCGTCGCCCTGTTGCTCCGCAGCTCTGTTGCTCCGTCGCGCTGTTACTCCGTCTCTCTGTTTCTCCGTCTCTCTGTTGCTCCGTCTCTCTGTTGCTCCGTCTCACTGTTACTCAGTCTCTCTGTTTCTCCGTCTCTCTGTTGCTCCGTCTCTCTGTTGCTCCGTCTCTCTGTTGCTCCGTCTCTCTGTTGCTCCGTCTCTCTGTTTCTCCGTCTCTCTGTTTCTCCGTCTCTCTGTTTCTCCGTCTCTCTGTTGCTCCGTCTCTCTGTTGCTCCGTCGCTCTGTGGCTCCGTCGCTCTGTTGCTCCGTCTCTCTGTTGCTCCGTCTCTCTGTTGCTCCGTCGCTCTGTGGCTCCCTCTCTCTGTTGCTGCGTCTCCCTGTTCTTCCGTCGCTCTGTGGCTCCGTCGCTCTGTTGCTTCGTCTCTCTGTTGCTCCGTCGCTCTGTGGCTCCGTCTCTCTGTTGCTGCGTCTCCCTGTTCTTCCGTCGCTCTGTGGCTCCGTCTCTCTGTTTCTCCGTCTCTCTGTTGCTCCGTCTCTCTGTTGCTCCGTCTCTCTGTTTCTCCGTCTCTCTGTTGCTCCTTCTCTCTGTTGCTCCGTCTCTCTGTTTCTCCGTCTCTCTGTTGCTCCGTCTCTCTGTTGCTCCGTCGCTCTGTGGCTCCGTCGGCCTGTTGCTCCGTCGCCCTGTTGCTCCGTCGCCCTGTTGCTCCGTCGCCCTGTTGCTCCGTCTCTCTGCGGCTCCGTCGCTCTGTGGCTCCGTCGCCCTGTGGCTCCGTCGCTCTGTTGCTCCGTCTCTCTGTTTCTCCGTCTCTCTGTTGCTCCGTTGCCCTGTTGCTCCGTCGCCCTGTTGCTCCGTCTCTCTGTTTCTCCGTCTCTCTGTTGCTCTGTTGCTCCGTCGCCCTGTTGTTCCGTCGCCCTGTTGCTCCGTCTCTCTGTTTCTCCGTCTCTCTGTTTCTCCGTCTCTCTGTTGCTCCGTTGCCCTGTTGCTCCGTCGCCCTGTTGCTCCGTCTCTCTGTTTCTCCGTCTCTCTGTTGCTCTGTTGCTCCGTCGCCCTGTTGTTCCGTCGCCCTGTTGCTCCGTCTCTCTGTTTCTCCGTCTCTCTGTTGCTCCGTCGGCCTGTTGCTCCGTCGCCCTGTTGCTCCGTCGCCCTGTTGTTCCGTCGCCCTGTTGTTCCGTCGCCCTGTTGCTCCGTCGCCCTCTTGCTCCATCGCCCTGTTGCTCCGTCGCCCTGTTGCTCCGTCTCTCTGTTTCTCCGTCTCTCTGTTGCACCGTCGGCCTGTTGCTCCGTCGCCCTGTTGCTCCGTCGCCCTGTTGCTCCGTCGCCCTGTTGCTCCGTCTCTCTGCGGCTCCGTCGCTCTGTGGCTCCGTCGCCCTGTGGCTCCGTCGCTCTGTTGCTCCGTCTCTCTGTTTCTCCGTCTCTCTGTTGCTCCGTTGCCCTGTTGCTCCGTCGCCCTGTTGCTCCGTCTCTCTGTTTCTCCGTCTCTCTGTTGCTCTGTTGCTCCGTCGCCCTGTTGTTCCGTCGCCCTGTTGCTCCGTCTCTCTGTTTCTCCGTCTCTCTGTTGCTCCGTCGGCCTGTTGCTCCGTCGCCCTGTTGCTCCGTCGCCCTGTTGTTCCGTCGCCCTGTTGTTCCGTCGCCCTGTTGCTCCGTCGCCCTGTTGTTCCGTCGCCCTGTTGCTCCGTCGCCCTGTTGCTCCGTCGCCCTGTTGCTCCGTCGCCCTGTTGCTCCGTCGCCCTGTTGCTCCGTCGCTCTGTTACTCCGTCACATTGTTGCTCCGTCACTCTGTTGCTCCGTCGCTCTGTCGCTCTGTTGCTCCGTCGCCCTGTTGCTCCGTCGCCCTGATGCTCTGTTGCTCCGTCGCCCTGTTGCTCCGTCGCCCTGTTGCTCCGTCGCCCTGTTGCTCCGTCGCTCTGTTGGTCTGTTGCGCCGTCGCCCTGTTGCTCCGTCGCCCTGTTGCTCCGTCGCCCTGTTGCTCCGTCGCCCTGTTGCTCCGTCGCCCTGTTGCTCCGTCGCTCTGTGGCTCCGTCTCTCTGTTGCTCCGTCTCTCTGTTGCTCCGTCTCTCTGTTGCTCCGTCCCTCTGTTGCTCCGTCTCTCTGTTGCTCCGTCTCTCTGTTGCTCCGTCTCTCTGTTGCTCCGTCGCTCTGTTGCTCCGTCGCTCTGTTGCTCCGTCTCTCTGTTGCTCCGTCTCTCTGTTGCTCCGTCTCTCTGTTGCTCCGTGTCTCTGTTGCTCCGTCTCTATGTTGCTCCGTCTCTCTGTTCCTCCGTCTCTCTGTTGCTCCGTCTCTCTGTTGCTCCGTCTCTCTGTTGCTCCGTCGCCCTGTTGCTCCGTCGCCCTGTTGCTCCGTCGCCCTGTTGCTCCGTCTCTCTGTTTCTCCCTCTCTCTGTTGCTCCGTCTCTCTGTTGCTCCGTGTCTCTGTTGCTCCGTCTCTATGTTGCTCCGTCTCTCTGTTCCTCCGTCTCTCTGTTGCTCCGTCTCTCTGTTGCTCCGTCTCTCTGTTGCTCCGTCTCTCTGTTGCTCCGTCGCTCTGTTGCTCCGTCGCTCTGTTGCTCCGTCTCTCTGTTGCTCCGTCTCCCTGTTCTTCCGTCGCTCTGTGGCTTGTCGCTCTGTGGCTCCGTCGCTCTGATGCTCCGTTGCTCTGTTGCTCCGTCTCTCTGTTGCTCCGTCGCTCTGTTGCTCCGTCTCTCTGTTCCTCAGTCTCTCTGTTCCTCCGTCGCTCTGTTGCTCCGTCGCTCTGTTCCTCAGTCTCTCTGTTCCTCCGTCTCTCTGTCGCTCCGTCGCTCTGTTGCTCCGTCGCTCTGTTGCTCCGTCTCTCTGTTGCTCGGTCGCTCTGTTGCTCCATCTCTCTGCTGCTCCGTCTCCATAATGCCCCGTCTCTCTGTTGCTCAGTCGCTCTGTTGCTCCGTCGCTCTGTTGCTCTTTTGCTCCGTCGCTCTGTTGCTCCGTTGCACTTTTGCTCCGTTGCACTGTTGCTCCGTCGCCCTGTTGCTCCGTCGCCCTGTTGCTCCGTCGCCCTGTTGCTCCGTCTCCCTGTTGCTCCGTCGCCCTGTTGTTCCGTTGCACTGTTGCTCCGTCGCCCTGTTGCTCCATCGCTCTGTGGCTCCGTCTCTCTGTTGCTCTGTCTCTCTGTGGCTCCGTCGCTCTGTGCCTCCGTCGCTCTGTTGCTCCGTCGCTCTGTTGCTCCGTCTCTCTGTTGCTCCGTCTCTCTGTTGCTCCGTCTCTCTGTTGCTCCGTCGCTCTGTTGCTCAGTCTCTCTGCTGCTCCGTCGTTCTGTGGCTCCGTCTCTCTGTTGCTCCGTCTCTCTGCTGCTCCGTCGTTCTGTTGCTCCGTCTCTCTGCTGCTCCGTGTCCATAATGCTCCATCTCTCTGTGGCTCCGTCGCTCTGTTGCTCCGTCGCTCTGTGGCTCCGTCGCTCTGTTGCTCCATCGCTCTGTTGCTCCGTCGCTCTGTTGCTCCGTCTCTCTGTTGCTCCGTCTCTCTGTTGCTCCGTCTCTCTGTTGCTCCGTCGCTCTGTTGCTCAGTCTCTCTGCTGCTCCGTCTCCCTGTTCTTCCGTCGCTCTGTGGCTTGTCGCTCTGTGGCTCCGTCGCTCTGATGCTCCGTTGCTCTGTTGCTCCGTCTCTCTGTTGCTCCGTCGCTCTGTTGCTCCGTCTCTCTGTTCCTCAGTCTCTCTGTTCCTCCGTCGCTCTGTTGCTCCGTCGCTCTGTTCCTCAGTCTCTCTGTTCCTCCGTCTCTCTGTCGCTCCGTCGCTCTGTTGCTCCGTCGCTCTGTTGCTCCGTCTCTCTGTTGCTCCGTCGCTCTGTTGCTCCACCTCTCTGCTGCTCCGTCTCCATAATGCCCCCTCTCTCTGTTGCTCAGTCGCTCTGTTGCTCCGTCGCTCTGTTGCTCTTTTGCTCCGTCGCTCTGTTGCTCCGTTGCACTGTTGCTCCGTTGCACTGTTGCTCCGTCGCCCTGTTGCTCCGTCGCCCTGTTGCTCCGTCGCCCTGTTGCTCCGTCTCCCTGTTGCTCCGTCGCTCTGTTTCTCCGTCGCTCTGTTTCTCCGTCGCTCTGTTTCTCCGTCTCTCTGTTTCTCCGTCTCTCTGTTTCTCCGTCTCTCTGTTTCTCCGTCTCTCTGTTTCTCCGTCGCTCAGTTTCTCCGTCTCTCTGTTTCTCTGTCACTCTTGTTTCTCCGTCGCTCTGTTTCTCCGTCGCTCTGTTACTCCGTCTCTCTGTTTCTCCATCGCTCTGTTTCTCCGTCTCTCTGTTTCTCCGTCTCTCTGTTTCTCCGTCTCTCTGTTTCTCCGTCGCTCTGTTTCTCCGTCGCCCTGTTTCTCCGTCGTTCTGTTTCTCCGTCTCTCTGTTTCTCCGTCGCTCTGTTTCTCCGTCGTTCTGTTTCTCCGTCTCTCTGTTTCTCCGTCTCTCTGCTTCTCCGTCTCTCTGTTTCTCCGTCTCTCTGTTTCTCCGTCTCTCTGTTTCTCCGTCTCTCTGTTTCTCCGTCGCTCTGTTTCTCTGTCTCTCTCTTTCTCCGTCTCTCTGTTGCTCCGTCTCTCTGTTGCTCCGTCTCTCTGTTTCGCCGTCGTTCTGTTTCTCCGTCTCTCTCTTTCTCCGTCTCTCTGTTGCTCCGTCTCTCTGTTGCTCCGTCTCTCTGTTTCGCCGTCGTTCTGTTTCTCCGTCTCTCTCTTTCTCCGTCTTTCTGTTGCTCCGTCTCTCTGTTGCTCCGTCTCTCTGTTTCTCCGTCTCTCTGTTTCTCCGTCGTTCTGTTTCTCCGTCTCTCTGTTTCTCCGTCGCTCTGTTTCTCTGTCACTCTTGTTTCTCCGTCGCTCTGTTTCTCCGTCTCTCTCTTTCTCCGTCTCTCTGTTGCTCCATCACTCTGTTGCTTCGTCTCTCTGTTTCTCCGTCGTTCTGTTTCTCCGTCTCTCTCTTTCTCCGTCTCTCTGTTGCTCCGTCTCTCTGTTGCTCCGTCGCTCTGTTTCTCCGTCTCTCTGTTTCTCCGTCTCTCTGTTTCTCCGTCGCTCTGTTTCTCCGTCGCTCTGTTTCTCCGTCGTTCTGTTTCTCCGTTGCTCTGTTTCTCCGTCGTTCTGTTTCTCCGTCGCTGTTTCTCCGTCGCTCTGTTTCTCCGTCGTTCTGTTGCTCCGTCTCTCTGTTTCTCCGTCGCTCTGTTTCTCCGTCGCTCTGTTTCTCCGTCTCCCTGTTTCTCCGTCGCTCTGTTTCTCCGTCGCTCTGTTTCTCCGTCGCTCTGTTTCTCCGTCGTTCTGTTGCTCCGTCGCTCTGTTTCTCCGTCGTTCTGTTTCTCCGTTGTTCTGTTGCTCCGTCTCTCTGTTTCTCCGTCGTTCTGTTGCTCCGTCGCTCTGTTTCTCCGTCGCTCTGTTTCTCCGTCGCTCTGTTGCTCCGTCGCTCTGTTTCTCCGTCGCTCTGTTTCTCCGTCGTTCTGTTGCTCCGTCGCTCTGTTTCTCCGTCGTTCTGTTTCTCCGTCGCTCTGTTTCTCCGTCTCTCTGTTTCTCCGTCGTTCTGTTGCTCCGTCGCTCTGTTTCTCCGTCTCTCTGTTTCTCCGTCGTTCTGTTTCTCCGTCGCTCTGTTTCTCCGTCGTTCTGTTGCTCCGTCGCTCTGTTTCTCCGTCGTTCTGTTGCTCCGTCGCTCTGTTTCTCCGTCGCTCTGTTTCTCCGTCGTTCTGTTGCTCCGTCTCTCTGTTTCTCCGTCGCTCTGTTTCTCCGTCTCCCTGTTTCTCCATCGCTCTGTTTCTCCGTCGTTCTGTTGCTCCGTCGCTCTGTTTCACCGTCTCTCTGTTTCTCCGTCGCTCTGTTTCTCCGTCGTTCTGTTGCTCCGTCTCTCTGTTTCTCCGTCGCTCTGTTTCTCCGTCGCTCTGTTTCTCCGTCGTTCTGTTTCTCCGTCGTTCTGTTTCTCCGTCACTCTGTTTCTCCGTCGTTCTGTTTCTCCGTCGTTCTGTTTCTCCGTCTCCCTGTTTCTCCGTCGCTCTGTTTCTCCGTCGTTCTGTGGCTCCGTCGTTCTGTTGCTCCGTCTCTCTGTTTCTCCGTCGTTCTGTTTCTCCGTCTCTCTGTTGCTCCGTCTCTCTGTTTCTCCGTCGTTCTGTTTCTCCGTCGCTCTGTTTCTCCATCGCTCTGTTTCTCCGTCGCTCTGTTTCTCCGTCGCTCTGTTTCTCCGTCGCTCTGTTTCTCCGTCTCTCTGTTTCTCCGTCGTTCTGTTTCTCCATCGCTCTGTTTCTCCGTCGCTCTGTTTCTCCGTCTCTCTGTTTCGCCGTCGCTCTGATTCTCCGTCGCTCTGTTTCTCCGTCTCTCTGTTTCTCCGTCTCTCTGTTTCTCCGTCGCTCTGTTTCTCCGTCTCTCTGTTTCTCCGTCGTTCTGTTTCTCCGTCTCTCTGTTTCTCCGTCGCTCTGTTTCTCCGTCGCTCTGTTTCTCCGTCGCTCTGTTTCTCCGTCGCTCTGTTTCTCCGTCTCTCTGTTTCTCCGTCGCTCAGTTTCTCCGTCTCTCTGTTGCTCCGTCTCTCTGTTTCTCCGTCTCTCTGTTTCTCCGTCTCTCTGTTTCTCCGTCGCTCAGTTTCTCCGTCTCTCTGTTTCTCTGTCACTCTTGTTTCTCCGTCGCTCTGTTTCTCCGTCGCTCTGTTCCTCCGTCTCTCTGTTTCTCCGTCGCTCTGTTTCTCCGTCTCTCTGTTTCTCCGTCTCTCTGTTTCTCCGTCTCTCTGTTTCTCCGTCTCTCTGTTTCTCCGTCGCTCTGTTTCTCCGTCGCTCTGTTTCTCCGTCGCTCTGTTTCTCCGTCGTTCTGTTTCTCCGTCTCTCTGTTTCTCCGTCTCTCTGTTTCTCCGTCTCTCTGTTTCTCCGTCTCTCTGTTTCTCCGTCGCTCTGTTTCTCTGTCTCTCTCTTTCTCCGTCTCTCTGTTGCTCCGTCTCTCTGTTGCTCCGTGTCTCTGTTTCGCCGTCGTTCTGTTTCTCCGTCTCTCTCTTTCTCCGTCTCTCTGTTGCTCCGTCTCTCTGTTGCTCCGTCTCTCTGTTTCGCCGTCGTTCTGTTTCTCCGTCTCTCTCTTTCTCCGTCTCTCTGTTGCTCCGTCTCTCTGTTGCTCCGTCTCTCTGTTTCTCCGTCGTTCTGTTTCTCCGTCTCTCTGTTTCTCCGTCGCTCTGTTTCTCTGTCACTCTTGTTTCTCCGTCGCTCTGTTTCTCCGTCTCTCTCTTTCTCCGTCTCTCTGTTGCTCCGTCTCTCTGTTGCTTCGTCTCTCTGTTTCTCCGTCGTTCTGTTTCTCCGTCTCTCTCTTTCTCTGTCTCTCTGTTGCTCCGTCTCTCTGTTGCTCCGTCGCTCTGTTTCTCCGTCTCTCTGTTTCTCCGTCTCTCTGTTTCTCCGTCGCTCTGTTTCTCCGTCGTTCTGTTTCTCCGTCGTTCTGTTTCGCCGTCTCTCTGTTTCTCCGTCGTTCTGTTGCTCCGACTCTCTGTTTCTCCATCGCTCTGTTTCTCCGTCGTTCTGTTTCTCCGTCTCTCTGTTTCTCCGTCGCTCTGTTGCTCCGTCGCTCTGTTTCTCCGTCGTTCTGTTTCTCCGTCGTTCTGTTTCTCCGTCGCTCTGTTTCTCCGTCTCTCTGTTTCTCCGTCGCTCTGTTTCTCCGTCGTTCTGTTTCTCCGTCGCTCTGTTTCTCCGTCGCTCTGTTTCTCCGTCGCTCTGTTTCTCCGTCGCTCTGTTTCTCCGTCGCTCTGTTTCTCCGTCTCTCTGTTTCTCCGTCTCTCTGTTTCTCCGTCTCTCTGTTTCTCCATCGCTCTGTTTCTCGGTCGCTCTGTTTCTCCGTCGCTCTGTTTCTCCGTCGTTCTGTTTCTCCGTCGCTCTGTTTCTCCGTCTCTCTGTTTCTCCGTCGCTCTGTTTCTCGGTCGCTCTGTTTCTCGGTCGCTCTGTTTCTCGGTCGCTCTGTTTCTCGGTCGCTCTGTTTCTCCGTCGTTCTGTTTCTCCGTCGTTCTGTTTCTCCGTCGCTCTGTTTCTCCGTCGCTCTGTTTCTCGGTCGCTCTGTTTCTCCGTCGTTCTGTTTCTCCGTCGTTCTGTTTCTCCGTCGCTCTGTTTCTCCGTCTCTCTGTTTCTCCGTCGCTCTGTTTCTCCGTCGCTCTGTTTCTCCGTCGTTCTGTTTCTCCGTCGCTCTGTTTCTCCGTCTCTCTGTTTCTCGGTCGCTCTGTTTCTCCGTTGCTCTGTTTCTCCGTCGCTCTGTTTCTCCGTCGCTCTGTTTCTCCGTCGCTCTGTTTCTCGGTCGCTCTGTTTCTCCGTCGTTCTGTTTCTCCGTTGCTCTGTTGCTCCGTCGCTCTGTTTCTCCGTCGTTCTGTTTCTCCGTCGTTCTGTTTCTCCGTCGTTCTGTTTCTCGGTCGTTCTGTTTCTCCGTCGTTCTGTTTCTCCGTCGCTCTGTTTCTCCATCTCTCTGTTTCTCCGTCGCTCTGTTTCTCCGTCGCTCTGTTTCTCCGTCGCTCTGTTTCTCCGTCTCTCTGTTGCTCCGTCTCTCTGTTTCTCCGTCGCTCTGTTTCTCCGTCGCTCTGTTTCTCCATCGCTCTGTTTCTCCGTCTCTCTGTCACTCCGTTGGTCTGTTTCTCCGTCTCTCTGTTTCTCCGTCGCTCTGTTTCTCCGTCTCTCTGTTTCTCCGTCTCTCTGATGCCCTGTTCCTCCGTCGCTCTGTCACTCCGTTGGTCTGTTGCTCCGTTTCTCTGTTCCTCCGTCGCTCTGTCACTCCGTTGGTCTGTTTCTCCGTCGCTCTGTTGCTCCGTTGCTCTGTGACTCCGTCGCCCTGTTGCTCCGTCACTCTGTCACTCCGTCGCTCTGCTCCTCCGTTGCCCTGTTACTCCGTCTCTCTGTTTCTCCGTCGCTTAGTTTCTCCTCCTCTCTGTTGCTCCGTCGCCCTGTTGCTCCGTCGCTCTGTTGCTCCGTCGCTCTCTCACTCCGTTGGTCTGTTGCTCCGTTTCTCTGTTCCTCCGTCGCTCTGTCACTCCGTTGGTCTGTTTCTCCGTCTCTCTGTTGCTCCGTCGCTCTGTGACTCCGTCGCCCTGTTGCTCCGTCTCTCTGTTGCTCCGTCTCTCTGTTGCTCCGTTTCTCTGTTCCTCCGTCGCTCTGTCACTCCGTTGGTCTGTTGCTCCGTTTCTCTGTTTCTCTGTCGCCCTGTTGCTCCGTCTCTCTGTTGCTCCGTCTCTCTATTGCTCCGTCTCTCTGTTGCTCCGTCTCTCTGTTGCTCCGTCTCTCTGTTGCTCCGTCTCTCTGTTTCTCCGTCGCCCTGTTGCTCCGTCTCTCTGTTGCTCTGTCGCCCTGTTGCTCGGTCGCTCTTTGACTCCGTTGGTCTGTTGCTCCGTCGCCCTGTTACATTGTCACCCTGTTACTCCATCGCTCTGTTGCTCTGTTGTCCTGTCGCTCTATAGACCAGTTTCTCCGTCTCGCTGTTGCTTTAGAGGTAGAGAAGTTCTTCCCACTCAGAAAGGACAGTAGGACTAGGGGGCACAGCCTCAAGATAAGGGTGATGCAGTTTAGAACGGAGTTGAGGAGGAACTTCTTCACTCAAAGGGTGGTGAATCTCTGGAATTCTCTGCCCGTTGAAGTGGTGGAGGCTGCCTCGCTAAATATATTTAAGTCATGGGTAGATACATTTCTGATAGACAAGGGAATTAAGAGTCATGGGGAGAAAGCGGGAATGTGGAACTGATCCACCCCAGATCAGCCATGATCTTATTGAATGGTGGGGCAGGCTCAAAGGGCCAGATGGCCTACTGTTTCTGCTGTTCTGTCACGGTGTTGTTCTGTCATACCGTTGCTCTGTCTCGCTGTTGCTCAGTCTCTCTGTTGATCGGTCTCTCTGTTGCTCAGTCTCTCTGTTGCACAGTCTCTCTGTTGCTCCGTCGCCCTGTTGCTCCGTCGCCCTGTTGCTCCATCGTCCTGTTTGCCCTGTTGCCCTGTTGCTCTGTCTCTCTGTTTCTCCGTCTCTCTGTTTCTCCGTCGCTCTGTTTCTCCGTCTCTCTGTTTCTCCATCGCTCTGTTTCTCCGTCGCTCTGTTTCTCCGTCTCTCTGTTTCTCCGTCGCTCTGTTTCTCCGTCGCTCTGTTTCTCCGTCGCTCTGTTGCTCCGTCGCCCTGTTGCTCCGTCGCCCTGTTTCTCCGTCTCTCTGTTTCTCCGTCGCTCTGTTTCTCCGTCTCTCTGTTTCTCCGTCTCTCTGTTGCTCCGTCTCTCTGTTGCTCCGTCTCTCTGTTTCTCCGTCTCTCTGTTTCTCCGTTGCTCTGTTTCTCCGTCTCTCTGTTTCTCCATCGCTCTGTTTCTCCGTCGCTCTGTTTCTCCGTCTCTCTGTTTCTCCGTCGCTCTGTTTCTCCGTCTCTCTGTTGCTCCGTCTCTCTGTTGCTCCGTCTCTCTGTTGCTCCGTCTCTCTGTTCATCCATCACCCCCTTGTTCCGTTGCCCTGTTGCTCCGTCGACCCGTTGTTCCGTCGCCCTGTTGTTCCGTCGCCTGTTGCTCCGTCGCCCTGTTGCTCCGTCGCCCTGTTGCGCTGTCGTCCTGTTGCTCCGTTGCTCTGTTGCTCCGTCGCTCTGTTCCTCCGTCGCCCTGTTGCGCTGTCGCCCTGTTGCTCCGTCTCTCTGTTGCTCCGTCTCTCTGTTCATCCATCACCCCCTTGTTCCGTTGCCCTATTGCTCCGTCGACCCGTTGCTCCGTCGCCCTGTTGTTCCGTCGCCTGTTGCTCCGTCGCCCTGTTGCTCCGTCGCCCTGTTGTTCCGTCGCCTGTTGCTCCGTCGCCCTGTTGCGCTGTCGTCCTGTTGCTCCGTCGCTCTGTTGCACCGTCGCCCTGTTGCACTGTCGCCCTGTTGCGCTGTCGCCCTGTTGCTCCGTCTCTCTGTTGCTCCGTCTCTCTGTTGCTCCGTCGCTCTGTGGCTCCGTCGCTCTGTTGCTCTGTCTCTCTGTTGCTCTGTCGCTCTGTTGCTCCGTCTCTCTGTTGCTCCGTCGCACTGTGGCACCGTCTCTCTGAGGCTCCTTCGCCCTGTTGCTCCGTCTCCCTGTGGCTCCGTCTCTCTGTGGCTCCGTCTCTCTGTGGCTCCGTCTCTCTGTTTCTCCGTCTCTCTGTTTCTCCGTCGTTCTGTTTCTCCGTCGCTCTTTTTCTCCGTCTCTCTGTTGCTCCATCTCTGTGGCTCCGTCTCTCTGTTGCTCCATCTCTGTGGCTCCGTCTCTCTGTTGCTCCGTCTCTCTGTTGCTCCGTCTGTCTGTTTCTCCGTCTCTCTGTTGCTCCGTCTCTCTGTTGCTCCGTCTCTCTGTTGCTCCGTCTCTCTCTTGCTCCGTCTCTCTGTTGCTCCGTCTCTCTGTTGCTCCGTCTCTCTGTTGCTCCGTCTCTCTGTTGCTCCGTCTCTCTGTTGCTCCGTCGCTCTGTTGCTCCATCTCTCTGTTGCTCCGTCACTCTGATGCTCCATCTCTCTGTTGCTCCGTCTCTCTGTTTCTCCGTCTCTCTGTTTCTCCGTCTCTCTGTTGCTCCGTCTCTCTGTTTCTCCGTCTCTCTGTTTCTCCGTCTCTCTGTTGCTCCGTCTCTCTGTTGCTCCGTTGCTCTGTTGCTCCGTCTCTCTGTTGCTCCGTCTCTCTGTAGCTCCGTCTCTCTGTTGCTCCGTCTCTCTGTTGCTCCGTCTCTCTGTTGCTCCGTCTCTCTGTTGCTCCGTCTCTCTGTTGCTCCGTCTCTCTGTTGCTCCATCTCTCTGTTGCTCCGTCGCTCTGATGCTCCATCTCTCTGTGGCTCCGTCTCTGTGTTGCTCCGTCTCTCTGTTGCTCCGTCTCTGTGTTGCTCCGTCGCTCTGTTGCTCCATCTCTCTGTTGCTCCGTCGCTCTGTTGCTCCATCTCTCTGTTGCTCCGTCTCTCTGTTGCTCCGTCTCTCTCTTGCTCCGTCTCTCTGTTGCTCCGTCTCACTGTTGCTACGTCTCTCTGTGGCTCCGTCTCTCTGTTGCTCCGTCTCTCTGTTGCTCCGTCACCCTGTTGCTCCGTCGCCCTGTTGCTCCGTCGCTCTGTTGCTCCGTCGCTCTGTTGCTCCGTCGCTCTGTTGCTCCGTCTCTCTGTTGCTCCGTCTCTCTCTTGCTCCGTCTCACTGTTGCTACGACTCTCTGTTGCTCCGTCTCTCTGTTGCTCCGTCTCTGAGGCTCCGTCGCTCTGTGGCTCCGTCGTCCTGTTGCTCCGCGGCTCTATTGGTCCCTCACTCTGTTGCTCCGTCACTCTGTTGCTCCGTCGCTCTGTTGCTCCATCTCTCTGTGGCTCCGTCTCTCTGTTGCTCCGTCTCTCTGTTGCTCCGTCTCTCTGTTGCTCCGTCTCTCTGTTGCTCCGTCTCTCTGTGGCTCTGTCTCTCTGTTGCTCCGTCTCTCTGTTGCTCCGTCTCTCTGTTGCTCCGTCGCTCTGTTGCTCCATCTCTCTGTGGCTCCGTCGCTCTGTGGCTCCGTCGTTCTGTGGCTCCGTCGTTCTGTGGCTCCGTCGCTCTGTTGCTCCGTCTCTCTGTTGCTCCGTCTCTCTGTTGCTCCGTCTCTCTGAGGCTCTGTCGCTCTGTTGCTCCGTCTCTCTGTTGCTCCATCTCTGTGGCTCCGTCTCTCTGTTGCTCCATCTCTGTGGCTCCGTCTCTCTGTGGCTCCGTCTCTCTGTTGCTCCGTCGCTCTCTGGCTCCGTCTCTCTGTTGCTCCATCTCTGTGGCTCCGTCTCTCTGTTGCTCCATCTCTCTGTTGCTCCATCTCTCTGTTGCTCCATCTCACTGTTGCTCCGTCTCTCTGTTTCTCCGTCTCTGTTTCTCTGTCTCTCTGTTGCTCCGTCTCTCTGTTGCTCCGTCTCTCTGTTGCTCCGTCTCTCTCTTGCTCTGTCTCTCTGTTGCTCCGTCGCTCTGTTGCTCCGTCTCTCTGTTGCTCCGTCTCTCTGTTGCTCCGTCGCTCTGTTGCTCCGTCTCTCTGTTGCTCCGTCTCTCTGTTTCTCCGTCTCTCTGTTTCTCCGTCTCTCTGTTTCTCCGTCTCTGTTTCTCTGTCTCTCTGTTGCTCCGTCTCTCTGTTGCTCCGTCTCTCTGTTGCTCCGTCTCTCTCTTGCTCTGTCTCTCTGTTGCTCCGTCGCTCTGTTGCTCCGTCTCTCTGTTGCTCCGTCTCTCTGTTGCTCCGTCGCTCTGTTGCTCCGTCTCTCTGTTGCTCCGTCTCTCTGTTTCTCCGTCTCTCTGTTTCTCCGTCTCTCTGTTTCTCCGTCTCTCTGTTTCTCCGTCGCTCTGTTTCTCCGTCTCTCTGTTTCTCCGTCTCTCTGTTTCTCCGTCGCTCTGATTCTCCGTCGCTCTGTTTCTCCGTCTCTCTGTTTCTCCGTCGTTCTGTTGCTCCGACTCTCTGTTTCTCCATCGCTCTGTTTCTCCGTCGCTCTGTTTCTCCGTCTCTCTGTTTCTCCGTCGTTCTGTTTCTCCGTCGCTCTGTTTCTCCGTCTCTCTGTTTCTCCGTCTCTCTGATTCTCCGTCGCTCTGATTCTCCGTCGCTCTGTTTCTCAGTCGCTCTGTTTCTCCGTCGCTCTGTTTCTCCGTCGCTCTGTTTCTCCGTCTCTCTGTTTCTCCGTCGCTTTGTTTCTCCGTCGCTCTGTTTCTCCGTCTCTCTGTTTCTCCGTCTCTCTGTTTCTCCGTCGCTCTGTTTCTCCGTCTCTCTGTTTCTCCGTCGCTCTGTTTCTCCGTCTCTCTGTTTCTCCGTCTCTCTGTTTCTCGGTCGCTCTGTTTCTCCGTCGCTCTGTTGATCCGTCTCTCTGTTTCTCCGTCGCTCTGTTTCTCCGTCGTTCTGTTTCTCCGTCGCTCTGTTTCTCCGTCGCTCTGTTTCTCCGTCGCTCTGTTTCTCCGTCGCTCTGTTTCTCAGTCTCTCTGTTTCTCCGTCGCTCTGTTTCTCCGTCTCTCTGTTTCTCCATCGCTCTGTTTCTCCGTCGTTCTGTTTCTCCGTCACTCTGTTTCTCCGTCGCTCTGTTTCTCCATCTCTCTGTTTCTCCGTCGCTCTGTTTCTCCGTCGCTCTGTTTCTCCGTCGCTCTGTTTCTCCGTCTCTTTGTTGCTCCGTCTCTCTGTTTCTCCGTCGCTCTGTTTCTCCGTCGCTCTGTTTCTCCATCGCTCTGTTTCTCCATCGCTCTGTTTCTCCGTCGCTCTGTTTCTCCGTTGTTCTGTTTCTCCGTCGCTCTGTTTCTCCATCGCTCTGTTTCTCCATCGCTCTGTTTCTCTGTTGCTCTGTTTCTCTGTTGCTCTGTTTCTCCGTCTCTCTGTTTCTCCATCGCTCTGTTTCTCCGTCGCTCTGTTTCTCCGTCTCTCTGTTTCTCCGTCGCTCTGTTTCTCCGTCGCTCTGTTTCTCTGTTGCTCTGTTTCTCCGTCTCTCTGTTTCTCCGTCGCTCTGTTTCTCCGTCGTTCTGTTTCTCCGTCGCTCTGTTTCTCTGTCGCTCTGTTACTCCGTCGCTCTGTTTCTCCGTCGCTCTGTTTCTCCGTCGCTCTGTTTCTCTGTCGCTCTGTTTCTCTGTCGCTTAGTTTCTCCGTCTCTCTGTTTCTCCGTCTCTCTGTTGCTCCGTCTCTCTGTTGCTCCGTCTCTCTGTTGCTCCGTCGCTCTGTTTCTCTGTCGCTCTGTTTCTCTGTCGCTTAGTTTCTCCGTCTGTCTGTTTCTCCGTCTCTCTGTTTCTCCGTCTCTCTGTTGCTCCGTCTCTCTGTTTCTCCGTCGCTCTGTTTCTCCGTCGCTCTGTTTCTCTGTCGCTCTGTTTCTCCGTCTCTCTGTTCTCTGTTGCCCTGTTTCTCCGTCTCTCTGTTTCTCCATCGCTCTGTTTCTCCATCGCTCAGTTTCTCCGTCTCTCTGTTTCTCCGTCGCTCTGTTTCTCCATCGCTCTGTTTCTCGATCGCTCTGTTTCTCCGTCTCTCTGTTCTCTGTTGCCCTGTTTCTCCGTCTCTCTGTTTCTCCATCGCTCTGTTTCTCCATCGCTCAGTTTCTCCGTCTCTGTTTCTCCGTCGCTCTGTTTCTCCGTCTCTCTGTCCCTCCGTTGGTCTGTTTCTCCGTCTCTCTGTTTCTCCGTCGCTCTGTTTCTCCGTCTCTCTGTTTCTCCGTCTCTCTGATGCCCTGTTCCTCCGTCGCTCTGTCACTCCGTTGGTCTGTTGCTCCGTTTCTCTGTTCCTCCGTCGCTCTGTCACTCCGTTGGTCTGTTTCTCCGTCGCTCTGTTGCTCCGTCGCTCTGTGACTCCGTCGCCCTGTTGCTCCGTCGCTCTGTCACTCCGTCGCTCTGCTCCTCCGTTGCCCTGTTGCTCCGTCTCTCTGTTTCTCCGTCGCTTAGTTTCTCCTCCTCTCTGTTGCTCCGTTTCTCTGTTCCTCCGTCGCTCTGTTGCTCCGTCGCTCTGTTGCTCCGTCTCTCTGTTGCTCCATCACTCTGTTGCTCCGTCGCCCTGTTGCTCCGTCGCTCTGTTGCTCCGTCGCTCTGTCACTCCGTTGGTCTGTTGCTCCGTTTCTCTGTTCCTCCGTCGCTCTGTCACTCCGTTGGTCTGTTTCTCCGTCTCTCTGTTGCTCCGTCGCTCTGTGACTCCGTCGCCCTGTTGCTCCGTCTCTCTGTTGCTCCGTCTCTCTGTTGCTCCGTTTCTCTGTTCCTCCGTCGCTCTGTCACTCCGTTGGTCTGTTGCTCCGTTTCTCTGTTTCTCTGTCGCCCTGTTGCTCCGTCTCTCTGTTGCTCCGTCTCTCTATTGCTCCGTCTCTCTGTTGCTCCGTCTCTCTGTTGCTCCGTCTCTCTGTTGCTCCGTCTCTCTGTTTCTCCGTCGCCCTGTTGCTCCGTCTCTCTGTTGCTCTGTCGCCCTGTTGCTCGGTCGCTCTTTGACTCCGTTGGTCTGTTGCTCCGTCGCCCTGTTACATTGTCACCCTGTTACTCCATCGCTCTGTTGCTCTGTTGTCCTGTCGCTCTATAGACCAGTTTCTCCGTCTCGCTGTTGCTTTAGAGGTAGAGAAGTTCTTCCCACTCAGAAAGGACAGTAGGACTAGGGGGCACAGCCTCAAGATAAGGGTGATGCAGTTTAGAACGGAGTTGAGGAGGAACTTCTTCACTCAAAGGGTGGTGAATCTCTGGAATTCTCTGCCCGTTGAAGTGGTGGAGGCTGCCTCGCTAAATATATTTAAGTCATGGGTAGATACATTTCTGATAGACAAGGGAATTAAGAGTCATGGGGAGAAAGCGGGAATGTGGAACTGATCCACCCCAGATCAGCCATGATCTTATTGAATGGTGGGGCAGGCTCAAAGGGCCAGATGGCCTACTGTTTCTGCTGTTCTGTCACGGTGTTGTTCTGTCATACCGTTGCTCTGTCTCGCTGTTGCTCAGTCTCTCTGTTGATCGGTCTCTCTGTTGCTCAGTCTCTCTGTTGCACAGTCTCTCTGTTGCTCCGTCGCCCTGTTGCTCCGTCGCCCTGTTGCTCCATCGTCCTGTTTGCCCTGTTGCCCTGTTGCTCTGTCTCTCTGTTTCTCCGTCTCCCTGTTTCTCCGTCGCTCTGTTTCTCCGTCTCTCTGTTTCTCCATCGCTCTGTTTCTCCGTCGCTCTGTTTCTCCGTCTCTCTGTTTCTCCGTCGCTCTGTTTCTCCGTCGCTCTGTTTCTCCGTCGCTCTGTTGCTCCGTCGCCCTGTTGCTCCGTCGCCCTGTTTCTCCGTCTCTCTGTTTCTCCGTCGCTCTGTTTCTCCGTCTCTCTGTTTCTCCGTCTCTCTGTTGCTCCGTCTCTCTGTTGCTCCGTCTCTCTGTTTCTCCGTCTCTCTGTTTCTCCGTCGCTCTGTTTCTCCGTCTCTCTGTTTCTCCATCGCTCTGTTTCTCCGTCGCTCTGTTTCTCCGTCTCTCTGTTTCTCCGTCGCTCTGTTTCTCCGTCTCTCTGTTGCTCCGTCTCTCTGTTGCTCCGTCTCTCTGTTCATCCATCACCCCCTTGTTCCGTTGCCCTGTTGCTCCGTCGACCCGTTGTTCCGTCGCCCTGTTGTTCCGTCGCCTGTTGCTCCGTCGCCCTGTTGCTCCGTCGCCCTGTTGCGCTGTCGTCCTGTTGCTCCGTTGCTCTGTTGCTCCGTCGCTCTGTTCCTCCGTCGCCCTGTTGCGCTGTCGCCCTGTTGCTCCGTCTCTCTGTTGCTCCGTCTCTCTGTTCATCCATCACCCCCTTGTTCCGTTGCCCTATTGCTCCGTCGACCCGTTGTTCCGTCGCCCTGTTGTTCCGTCGCCTGTTGCTCCGTCGCCCTGTTGCTCCGTCGCCTGTTGCTCCGTCGCCCTGTTGCGCTGTCGTCCTGTTGCTCCGTTGCTCTGTTGCTCCGTCGCTCTGTTCCTCCGTCGCCCTGTTGCGCTGTCGCCCTGTTGCTCCGTCTCTCTGTTGCTCCATCTCTCTGTTCATCCATCACCCCCTTGTTCCGTTGCCCTATTGCTCCGTCGACCCGTTGCTCCGTCGCCCTGTTGTTCCGTCGCCTGTTGCTCCGTCGCCCTGTTGCTCCGTCGCCCTGTTGTTCCGTCGCCTGTTGCTCCGTCGCCCTGTTGCGCTGTCGTCCTGTTGCTCCGTCGCTCTGTTGCACCGTCGCCCTGTTGCACTGTCGCCCTGTTGCGCTGTCGCCCTGTTGCTCCGTCTCTCTGTTGCTCCGTCTCTCTGTTGCTCCGTCGCTCTGTGGCTCCGTCTCTCTGTTGCTCTGTCTCTCTGTTGCTCTGTCGCTCTGTTGCTCCGTCTCTCTGTTGCTCCGTCGCTCTGTGGCACCGTCTCTCTGAGGCTCCTTCGCCCTGTTGCTCCGTCTCCCTGTGGCTCCGTCTCTCTGTGGCTCCGTCTCTCTGTGGCTCCGTCTCTCTGTTTCTCCGTCTCTCTGTTTCTCCGTCGTTCTGTTTCTCCGTCGCTCTTTTTCTCCGTCTCTCTGTTGCTCCATCTCTGTGGCTCCGTCTCTCTGTTGCTCCATCTCTGTGGCTCCGTCTCTCTGTTGCTCCATCTCTCTGTTGCTCCATCTCTCTGTTGCTCCGTCTCTCTGTTGCTCCGTCTGTCTGTTTCTCCGTCTCTCTGTTGCTCCGTCTCTCTGTTGCTCCGTCTCTCTGTTGCTCCGTCTCTCTCTTGCTCCGTCTCTCTGTTGCTCCGTCTCTCTGTTGCTCCGTCTCTCTGTTGCTCCGTCTCTCTGTTGCTCCGTCTCTCTGTTGCTCCGTCGCTCTGTTGCTCCATCTCTCTGTTGCTCCGTCACTCTGATGCTCCATCTCTCTGTTGCTCCGTCTCTCTGTTTCTCCGTCTCTCTGTTTCTCCGTCTCTCTGTTGCTCCGTCTCTCTGTTTCTCCGTCTCTCTGTTTCTCCGTCTCTCTGTTGCTCCGTCTCTCTGTTGCTCCGTTGCTCTGTTGCTCCGTCTCTCTGTTGCTCCGTCTCTCTGTAGCTCCGTCTCTCTGTTGCTCCGTCTCTCTGTTGCTCCGTCTCTCTGTTGCTCCGTCTCTCTGTTGCTCCGTCTCTCTGTTGCTCCATCTCTCTGTTGCTCCGTCGCTCTGATGCTCCATCTCTCTGTGGCTCCGTCTCTGTGTTGCTCCGTCTCTGTGTTGCTCTGTCGCTCTGTTGCTCCATCTCTCTGTTGCTCCGTCGCTCTGTTGCTCCGTCTCTCTGTTGCTCCGTCTCTCTGTTGCTCCGTCTCACTGTTGCTACGTCTCTCTGTGGCTCCGTCTCTCTGTTGCTCCGTCTCTCTGTTGCTCCGTCACCCTGTTGCTCCGTCGCCCTGTTGCTCCGTCGCTCTGTTGCTCCGTCGCTCTGTTGCTCCGTCGCTCTGTTGCTCCGTCGCTCTGTTGCTCCGTCTCTCTGTTGCTCCGTCTCTCTCTTGCTCCGTCTCACTGTTGCTACGACTCTCTGTTGCTCCGTCTCTCTGTTGCTCCGTCGCTCTGTTGCTCCATCTCTCTGTGGCTCCGTGTCTCTGTTGCTCCGTCTCTCTGTTGCTCCGTCTCTCTGTTGCTCCGTCTCTCTGTTGCTCCGTCTCTCTGTTGCTCCGTCGCTCTGTTGCTCCATCTCTCTGTGGCTCCGTCGTTCTGTGTGCTCCGTCGCTCTGTTGCTCCGTCTCTCTGTTGCTCCGTCTCTCTGTTGCTCCGTCTCTCTGAGGCTCTGTCGCTCTGTTGCTCCGTCTCTCTGTTGCTCCATCTCTGTGGCTCCGTCTCTCTGTTGCTCCATCTCTGTGGCTCCGTCTCTCTGTGGCTCCGTCTCTCTGTTGCTCCGTCGCTCTCTGGCTCCGTCTCTCTGTTGCTCCATCTCTGTGGCTCCGTCTCTCTGTTGCTCCATCTCTCTGTTGCTCCATCTCTCTGTTGCTCCATCTCACTGTTGCTCCGTCTCTCTGTTTCTCCGTCTCTGTTTCTCCGTCTCTCTGTTGCTCCGTCTCTCTGTTGCTCCGTCTCTCTGTTGCTCCGTCTCTCTGTTGCTCCGTCTCTCTCTTGCTCTGTCTCTCTGTTGCTCCGTCGCTCTGTTGCTCCGTCTCTCTGTTGCTCCGTCTCTCTGTTGCTCCGTCGCTCTGTTGCTCCGTCTCTCTGTTGCTCCGTCTCTCTGTTTCTCCGTCTCTCTGTTTCTCCGTCTCTCTGTTTCTCCGTCTCTCTGTAGCTCCGTCTCTCTGTTGCTCCGTCTCTCTGTTGCTCCGTCTCTCTGTAGCTCCGTCTCTCTGTTGCTCCGTCGCTCTGTTGCTCCGTCTCTCTGTTGCTCCCTCTCTCTGTTGCTCCGTCGCTCTGTTGCTCCGTCTCTCTGTTGCTCCCTCTCTCTGTTGCTCCGTCGCTCTGTTGCTCTGTCTCTCTGTTGCTCCGTCTCTTTGTGGCTCAGTCTCTGAGTTGCTCCGTCTCTCTGTGGCTCCGTCGCTCTGTGGCTCCATCTCGTTGTGGCTCCGTCATAGAGTCATAGAGTCATAGAACATTACAGCACAAACAGGCCCTTCGGCCCTCGAGTTGCGCCGATCGCATCAACCCCACCAATCTATAGACCTATCTATAACCCCCAATCCCATTAAACCCCATATACTCATCCAGAAGTCTTTTAAAAGACCCCAGCGAGTTCGCCTCCACCACCGACGACGGCAGCCGATTCCAATCACTCACCACCCTCTGAGTGAAAAACTTACCCCTAACATCACCTCTGTACCTCCCTCCCCGCACCTTAAATCTGTGTCCCCTCGTAGCGACCATTTCAACCCGGGGAAATAGCCTCTGAGAGTCCACCCTATCTATTCCTCTCAACATTTTATAAACTTCTATCAGGTCGCCTCTCAACCTTCGCCTCTCCAGGGAAAAGAGTCCCAGCTCCCTCAACCTATCTTCATAAGGCATGCCTCCCAGTCCAGGCAACATCCTTGTAAATCTCCTCTGCACCCTTTCAATAGCTTCTACATCTTTCCTATAGTGAGGCGACCAGAACTGCGCACAGTACTCCAAATGAGGCCTGACAAGGGTCCTGTAAAGTTGCAGCATTACCTCCCGACTCCTAAACTCAATCCCTCGATTAATGAAGGCCAGTACACCATACGCCTTCTTGACCACCTCCTCCACCTGCGAGGCCGATTTAAGAGTCCTGTGAACCCGGACCCCGAGATCCTTCTGCTCTTCAACGCTACTAAGACCCCTGCCCTTAATAGTGTACTCGTTCATCCTGTTGGTTCTGCCGAAATGGACTACTACACATTTATCCGCGTTGAAGTCCATCTGCCACTTCTCCGCCCATTCCTGCATCCTATCTATGTCCTGCTGCAACTTTTGACATCCTTCCAGACCATCCACAACACCGCCGACCTTCGTGTCATCAGCAAACTTGCTAACCCATCCCTCCACTTCCTCATCCAGGTCATTTATGAAAATGACAAACAACAAGGGTCCCAGAACAGATCCCTGGGGCACCCCACTGGTGACTGACCTCCATTCCGAAAATTCCGTCGCTCTGTTTCTCCGTCTCTCTGTTGCTCCGTCGCTCTGTTTCTCCGTCTCTCTGTTGCTCTGGTGACTAACCTCCATTCCGTCGCTCTGTTTCTCCGTCTCTCTGTTGCTCCGTCGCTCTGTTTCTCCGTCTCTCTGTTGCTCCGTCGCTCTGTTGCTCCGTCTCTCTGTGGCTCCGTCGCTCTGTGGCTCCGTCGCTCTATGGCTCCGTCTCTGTGTTGCTCCGTCGCTCTCTTGCTCCGTCTCTCTGTTTCTCCGTCTCTCTGTTGCTCCATCTCTCTGTTGCTCCGTCTCTCTGTTGCTCCATCTCTGTGGCTCCATCGCCCTGTTGCTCCGTCGCTCTGTTGCTCCGTCGCTCTGTGGCTCCGTCGCTCTGAGGCTCCGTCTCTCTGTTGCTCCGTCTCTCTGTGGCTCCGTCGCTCTGTGGCTCTGTCGCTCTGTTGCTCCCTCGCTCTGTTGCTCCGTCTCTCTGTTTCTCCGTCTCTCTGTTGCTCCGTCTCTCTGTTGCTCCGTCGCTCTGTGACTCCGTCTCTTTGTGACTCCGTCTCTCTGTTGCTCCCTCTCTCTGTTGCTCCGTCGTGCTGTTGCTCCATCTCTCTGTTGCTCCGTCGCTCTGTTGCTCCGTCTCTTTGTGACTCCGTCTCTCTGTTGCTCCCTCTCTCTGTTGCTCCGTCGCTCTGTTGCTCCGTCTCTCTGTTGCTCCGTCTCTCTGTTGCTCCGTCTCTCTGTTGCTCCCTCGCTCTGTTGCTCCGTCTCTCTGTTTCTCCGTCTCTCTGTTGCTCCGTCTCTCTGTTGCTCCGTCTCTCTGTTGCTCCGTCGCTCTGTGACTCCGTCGCGCTGTTGCTCCGTCTCTCTGTTGCTCCGTCTCTCTGTTGCTCCGTCTCTCTGTTGCTCCGTCGCTCTGTGACTCCGTCGCGCTGTTGCTCCGTCGCTCTGTTGCTCCGTCGCTAAGTTGCTCCGTCTCTCTGTTGCTCCGTCGCTCTGTTGCTCCGTCGCTCTGTTGCTCCGTCGCTCTGTGGCTCCGTCGCTCTGTTGCTCCGTCTCTCTGTTGCTCCGTCGCTCTGTTGCTCCGTCTCTCTGTTGCTCCGTCTCTCTGTTGCTCCGTCGCTCTGTTGCTCCGTCTCTTTGTGGCTCCGTCTCTCTGTTGCTCCGTCTCTCTGTTGCTCCGTCGCTCTGTTGCTCCGTCTCTCTGTTGCTCCGTCGCTCTGTTGCTCCGTCTCTCTGTTGCTCCCTCTCGCTGTTGCTCCGTCGCTCTGTTGCTCCGTCGCTCTGTTGCTCCGTCTCTCTGTTGCTCCGTCGCTCTGTGGCTCCGTCGTTCTGTGGCTCCGTCGTTCTGTGGCTCCGTCGCTCTGTTGCTCCGTCTCTCTGTTGCTCCGTCGCTCTGTGACTCCGTCTCTCTGTTGCTCCATCTCTTTGTGGCTCCGTCGCTCTGTTGCTCCATCTCTCTGAGGCTCCGTCGCTCTGTTTCTCCGTCTCTCTGTTGCTCCATCTCTGTGGCTCCGTCTCTCTGTTGCTCCATCTCTGTGGCTCCGTCTCTCTGTTACTCCGTCTCTCTGTTTCTCCGTCTCTCTGTTGCTCCGTCTCTCTCTTGCTCCGTCTCTCTGTTGCTCCGTCTCTCTGTTGCTCCGTCGCTCTGTTGCTCCATCTCTCTGTTGCTCCGTCACTCTGATGCTCCATCTCTCTGTTGCTCCGTCTCTCTGTTTCTCCATCTCTCTGTTTCTCCGTCTCTCTGTTGCTCCGTCTCTCTGTTTCTCCGTCTCTCTGTTTCTCCGTCTCTGTTGCTCCGTCTCTCTGTTGCTCCGTCGCTCTGTTGCTCCGTCTCTCTGTTGCTCCGTCTCTCTGTAGCTCCGTCTCTTTGTGGCTCCGTCTGTCTGTTGCTCCCTCTCTCTGTTGCTCCGTCGCTCTGTTGCTCTGTCTCTTAGTTGCTCCGTCTCTCCGTTGCTCCATCTCTCTCTTGCTCCCTCTCTCTGTTGCTCCGTCTCTTAGTTGCTCCGTCGCTCTGTTGCTCCGTCGCTCTGTGGCTCAGTCTCTGTGTTGCTCCGTCGCTCTTTTACTCCATCTCGTTGTGGCTCCGTCGCTCTGTTGCTCCGTCTCTCTGTTGCTCAATGTCTCTGTGGCTCCGTTGCTCTGAGGCTCCGTCTCTCTGTTGCTCCGTCTCTCTGTTGCTCCGTCGCTCTGTGGCTCCGTTGCTCTGTGGCTCCATCGCTCTGTGGCTCCGTCTCTCTGTTGCTCCGTCTCTCTGTTGCTCCGTCTCTCTGTTGCTCCGTCACCCTGTTGCTCCGTCGCCCTGTTGCTCCGTCGCTCTGTTGCTACGTCGCTCTGTTGCTCCGTCGCTCTGTTGCTCCGTCTCTCTGTTGCTCCGTCTCTCTCTTGCTCCGCCTCTCTGTTGCTCCGTCTCACTGTTGCTACGTCTCTCTGTTGCTCCGTCTCTCTGTTGCTCCGTCTCTCTGTTGCTCCGTCACCCTGTTGCTCCGTCGCCCTGTTGCTCCGTCGCTCTGTTGCTCCGTCTCTGTGTTGCTCCATCTCTCTTTTGCTCTGTCGCTCTGTTGCTCCGTCTCTCTGTTGCTCCATCTCTGAGGCTCCGTCGCTCTGTGGCTCCGTCTCTCTGTTGCTCCGTCGCTCTGTTGCTCCGCCGCTCTGTTGCTCCATCTCTCTGTTGCCCGTCACTCTGTTGCTCCGTCTCGCTGTTGCTCCGTCGCTCTGTTGCTCCATCTCTCTGTGGCTCCGTCTCTCTCTTGCTCCGTCTCTCTGTTGCTCCGTCTCTCTGTTGCTCCGTCTCTCTGTTGCTCCGTCTCTCTGTTGCTCCGTCTCTCTGTGGCTCCGTCTCTCTGTTGCTCTGTCGCTCTGTTGCTCCATCTCTCTGTGGCTCCGTCGCTCTGTGGCTCCGTCGTTCTGTGGCTCCGTCGTTCTGTGGCTCCGTCGCTCTGTTGCTCCGTCTCTCTGTTGCTCCGTCTCTCTGAGGCTCTGTCGCTCTGTTGCTCCGTCTCTCTGTTGCTCCATCTCTGTGGCTCCGTCTCTCTGTTGCTCCATCTCTGTGGCTCCGTCTCTCTGTGGCTCCGTCTCTCTGTTGCTCCGTCGCTCTGTGGCTCCGTCTCTCTGTTGCCCCATCTCTGTGGCTCCGTCTCTCTGTTGCTCCATCTCTCTGTTGCTCCATCTCTCTGTTGCTCCGTCTCTCTGTTGCTCCGTCTCTCTGTTTCTCCGTCTCTGTTTCTCCGTCTCTCTGTTGCTCCGTCTCTCTGTTGCTCCTTCTCTCTGTTGCTCCGTCTCTCTCTTGCTCTGTCTCTCTGTTGCTCCGTCGCTCTGTTGCTCTGTCTCTCTGTTGCTCCGTCGCTCTGTTGCTCCGTCTCTCTGTTTCTCCGTCGCTCTGTTTCTCCGTCTCTCTGTTGCTCCGTCGCTCTGTTGCTCCATCTCTCTGTTTCTCCGTCTCTCAGTTTCTCCGTCTCTCTGTTTCTCCGTCTCTCTGTTTCTCCGTCTCTCTCTTGCTCCGTCTCTCTGTTGCTCCGTCTCTCTGTAGCTCCGTCTCTCTGTTGCTCCGTCTCTCTGTTGCTCCGTCTCTTTGTAGCTCCGTCTCTCTGTTGCTCCCTCTCTCTGTTGCTCCGTCGCTCTGTTGCTCCGTCTCTCTGTTGCTCCGTCTCTCTGTTGCTCCATCTCTGTTGCTCCGTCTCTCTGTTGCTCCGTCGCTCTGTTGCTCCGTCTCTCTGTTGCTCCGTCTCTTTGTGGCTCAGTCTCTGTGTTGCTCCGTCGCTCTGTTTCTCCGTCTCTCTGTTGCTCCGTCGCTCTGTTGCTCCATCTCTCTGTGGCTCCGTCGCTCTGTGGCTCCGTCGCTCTGTGGCTCCGTCTCTGTGTAGCTCCGTCGCTCTCTTGCTCCGTCTCTCTGTTTCTCCGTCTCTCTGTTGCTCCATCTCTCTGTTGCTCCGTCTCTCTGTTGCTCCATCGACCCGTTGCTCCGTCGCCCTGTTGCTCCGTCGCTCTGTTGTTCCGTCGCCCTCTTGCTCCGTCTCTCTGTTGCTCCATCTCTGTGGCTCCATCGCCCTGTTGCTCCGTCGCTCTGTTGCTCCGTCGCTCTGTGGCTCCGTCGCTCTGAGGCTCCGTCTCTCTGTTGCTCCGTCGCTCTGTTTCTCCGTCTCTCTGTTTCTCCGTCTCTCTGTTGCTCCGTCTCTCTGTTGCTCCGTCTCTCTGTTGCTCCGTCGCTCTGTGACTCCGTCGCGCTGTTGCTCCGTCTCTCTGTTGCTCCGTCGCTCTGTTGCTCCGTCTCTCTGTGGCTCCGTCGCTCTGTGGCTCCGTCGCTCTGTGGCTCCGTCTCTGTGTTGCTCCGTCGTTCTCTTGCTCCGTCTCTCTGTTGCTCCGTCGCTCTGTTGCTCCCTCGCTCTGTTGCTCCGTCTCTCTGTTTCTCCGTCTCTCTGTTGCTCCGTCTCTCTGTTGCTCCGTCGCTCTTTTGCTCCGTCGCTCTGTTGCTCCGTCTCTTTGTGACTCCGTCTCTCTGTTGCTCCCTCTCTCTGTTGCTCCGTCTCTCTGTTGCTCCGTCTCTCTGTTGCTCCGTCTCTCTGTTGCTCCCTCGCACTGTTGCTCCGTCTCTCTGTTTCTCCGTCTCTCTGTTGCTCCGTCTCTCTGTTGCTCCTTCTCTCTGTTGCTCCGTCTCTCTCTTGCTCTGTCTCTCTGTCGCTCTGTTGCTCTGTCTCTCTGTTGCTCCGTCGCTCTGTTGCTCCGTCTCTCTGTTTCTCCGTCGCTCTGTTTCTCCGTCTCTCTGTTGCTCCGTCGCTCTGTTGCTCCATCTCTCTGTTTCTCCGTCTCTCAGTTTCTCCGTCTCTCTGTTTCTCCGTCTCTCTGTTTCTCCGTCTCTCTCTTGCTCCGTCTCTCTGTTGCTCCGTCTCTCTGTAGCTCCGTCTCTCTGTTGCTCCGTCTCTCTGTTGCTCCGTCTCTTTGTAGCTCCGTCTCTCTGTTGCTCCCTCTCTCTGTTGCTCCGTCGCTCTGTTGCTCCGTCTCTCTGTTGCTCCGTCTCTCTGTTGCTCCATCTCTGTTGCTCCGTCTCTCTGTTGCTCCGTCGCTCTGTTGCTCCGTCTCTCTGTTGCTCCATCTCTGATGCTCCGTCTCTCTGTTGCTCCGTCTCTTTGTGGCTCAGTCTCTGTGTTGCTCCGTCGCTCTGTTTCTCCGTCTCTCTGTTGCTCTGTCGCTCTGTTGCTCCATCTCTCTGTGGCTCCGTCGCTCTGTGGCTCCGTCGCTCTCTTGCTCCGTCTCTCTGTTTCTCCGTCTCTCTGTTTCTCCGTCTCTCTGTTGCTCCATCTCTCTGTTGCTCCGTCTCACTGTTGCTCCGTCTCTCTGTTGCTCCATCGACCCGTTGCTCCGTCGCCCTGTTGCTCCGTCGCTCTGTTGTTCCGTCGCCCTCTTGCTCCGTCTCTCTGTTGCTCCATCTCTGTGGCTCCATCGCCCTGTTGCTCCGTCGCTCTGTTGCTCCGTCGCTCTGTGGCTCCGTCGCTCTGAGGCTCCGTCTCTCTGTTGCTCCGTCGCTCTGTTTCTCCGTCTCTCTGTTTCTCCGTCTCTCTGTTGCTCCGTCTCTCTGTTGCTCCGTCGCTCTGTGACTCCGTCGCGCTGTTGCTCCGTCTCTCTGTTGCTCCGTCGCTCTGTTGCTCCGTCTCTCTGTGGCTCCGTCGCTCTGTGGCTCCGTCGCTCTGTGGCTCCGTCGCTCTGTGGCTCCGTCTCTGTGTTGCTCCGTCGTTCTCTTGCTCCGTCTCTCTGTTGCTCCGTCGCTCTGTTGCTCCCTCGCTCTGTTGCTCCGTCTCTCTGTTTCTCCGTCTCTCTGTTGCTCCGTCTCTCTGTTGCTCCGTCGCTCCTTTGCTCCGTCGCTCTGTTGCTCCGTCTCTTTGTGACTCCGTCTCTCTGTTGCTCCCTCTCTCTATTGCTCCGTCGCTCTGTTGCTCCGTCTCTCTGTTGCTCCGTCTCTCTGTTGCTCCGTCTCTCTGTTGCTCCCTCGCACTGTTGCTCCATCTCTCTGTTGCTCCGTCACTCTGATGCTCCATCTCTCTGTTGCTCCGTCTCTCTGTTTCTCCGTCTCTCTGTTTCTCCGTCTCTCTGTTTCTCCGTCTCTCTGTTTCTCCGTCTCTCTGTTGCTCCGTCTCTCTGTTGCTCCGTCGCTCTGTTGCTCCGTCTCTCTGTTGCTCCGTCTCTCTGTAGCTCCGTCTCCCTGTTGCTCCGTCTCTCTGTTGCTCCGTCTCTCTGTTGCTCCGTCTCTTTGTGGCTCCCTCTCTCTGTTGCTCCATGTCTCTGTGGCTCCGTCGCTCTGAGGCTCCGTCTCTCTGTTGCTCCATCTCTCTGTTGCTCCGTCTCTCTGTGGCTCCGTCTCTCTGTTGCTCCGTCTCTCTGTTGCTCCGTCGCTCTGTGGCTCCGTTGCTCTGTGGCTCCATCGCTCTGTGGCTCCGTCTCTCTGTTGCTCCGTCTCTCTGTTTCTCCATCTCTCTGTTGCTCTTTCTCTCTGTTGCTCCGTCGCTCTGTGGCTCCGTCTCTCTGTGGCTCCGTTGCTCTGTGGCTCCATCGCCCTGTGGCTCCGTCTCTCTGTTGCTCCGTCTCTCTGTTGCTCTGTCTCTCTGTGGCTCCGTCGCTCTATTGCTCTGTCTCTCTGTTGCTCCGTCGCTCTGTGACTCCGTCGCGCTGTTGCTCCATCTCTCTGTGGCACCGTCGCTCTGTCTCTCTGTTGCTCCGTCGCTCTGTTGCTCCCTCGCTCTGTTGCTCCGTCTCTCTGTTTCTCCGTCTCTCTGTTGCTCCGTCGCCCTGTTGCTCCGTCTCTCTGTTGCTCCGTCTCTCTGTTGCTCCGTCTCTCTGTTGCTCCGTCTCTCTGTTGCTCCATCTCTCTGTTGCTCCGTCTCTCTGTTTCTCCGTCTCTGTTTCTCCGTCTCTCTGTTGCTCCGTCTCTCTGTTGCTCCGTCTCTCTGTTGCTCCGTCTCTCTCTTGCTCTGTCTCTCTGTTGCTCCGTCGCTCTGTTGCTCCGTCTCTCTGTTGCTCCGTCTCTCTGTTGCTCCGTCGCTCTGTGGCTCCATCTCGTTGTGGCTCCGTCGCTCTGTTTCTCCATCTCTCTGTTGCTCCGTCGCTCTGTTTCTCCGTCTCTCTGTTGCTCCGTCGCTCTGTTGCTCCGTCTCTCTGTGGCTCCGTCGCTCTGTGGCTCCGTCGCTCTATGGCTCCGTCTCTGTGTTGCTCCGTCGCTCTCTTGCTCCGTCTCTCTGTTGCTCCATCTCTGTGGCTCCATCGCCCTGTTGCTCCGTCGCTCTGTTGCTCCATCTCTCTGTTGCTCCGTCTCTCTGTTGCTCCATCTCTCTGTTGCTCCGTCTCTCTGTTGCTCCATCTCTGTGGCTCCATCGCCCTGTTGCACCGTCGCTCTGTTGCTCCGTCGCTCTGTGGCTCCGTCGCTCTGAGGCTCCGTCTCTCTGTTTCTCCGTCTCTCTGTTGCTCCATCTCTCTGTTGCTCCGTCTCTCTGTTGCTCCGTCGCTCTGTTGCTCCCTCGCTCTGTTGCTCCGTCTCTCTGTTTCTCCGTCTCTCTGTTGCTCCGTCTCTCTGTTGCTCCGTCGCTCTGTGACTCCGTCTCTTTGTGACTCCGTCTCTCTGTTGCTCCCTCTCTCAGTTGCTCCGTCGTGCTGTTGCTCCATCTCCCTGTTGCTCCGTCGCTCTGTTGCTCCGTCTCTTTGTGACTCCGTCTCTCTGTTGCTCCCTCTCTCTGTTGCTCCGTCGCTCTGTTGCTCCGTCTCTCTGTTGCTCCGTCTCTCTGTTGCTCCGTCTCTCTGTTGCTCCCTCGCTCTGTTGCTCCGTCTCTCTGTTTCTCCGTCTCTCTGTTGCTCCGTCTCTCTGTTGCTCCGTCTCTCTGTTGCTCCGTCGCTCTGTGACTCCGTCGCGCTGTTGTTCCATCTCTCTGTTGCTCCGTCTCTCTGTTGCTCCGTCTCTCTGTTGCTCCGTCGCTCTGTGACTCTGTCGCGCTGTTGCTCCGTCGCTCTGTTGCTCCGTCGCTCTGTTGCTCCGTCTCTCTGTTGCTCCGTCGCTCTGTTGCTCCGGCGCTCTGTTGCTCCGTCGCTCTGTGGCTCCGTCGCTCTGTTGCTCCGTCTCTCTGTTGCTCCGTCGCTCTGTTGCTCCGTCGCTCTGTTGCTCCGTCTCTTTGTGGCTCCGTCTCTCTGTTGCTCCGTCTCTCTGTTGCTCCGTCGCTCTGTTGCTCCGTCTCTCTGTTGCTCCGTCGCTCTGTTGTTCCGTCTCTCTGTTGCTCCCTCTCGCTGTTGCTCCGTCGCTCTGTTGCTCCGTCGCTCTGTTGCTCCGTCTCTCTGTTGCTCCGTCGCTCTGTGGCTCCGTCGTTCTGTGGCTCCGTCGTTCTGTGGCTCCGTCGCTCTGTTGCTCCGTCTCTCTGTTGCTCCGTCGCTCTGTGACTCCGTCTCTCTGTTGCTCCATCTCTTTGTGGCTCCGTCTCTCTGTTGCTCCATCTCTCTGAGGCTCCGTCGCTCTGTTTCTCCGTCTCTCTGTTGCTCCATCTCTGTGGCTCCGTCTCTCTGTTGCTCCATCTCTGTGGCTCCGTCTCTCTGTTGCTCCATCTCTCTGTTGCTCCATCTCTCTGTTGCTCCGTCTCTCTGTTACTCCGTCTCTCTGTTTCTCCGTCTCTCTGTTGCTCCGTCTCTCTCTTGCTCCGTCTCTCTGTTGCTCCGTCTCTCTGTTGCTCCGTCGCTCTGTTCCTCCATCTATCTGTTGCTCCGTCACTCTGATGCTCCATCTCTCTGTTGCTCCGTCTCTCTGTTTCTCCGTCTCTCTGTTTCTTCGTCTCTCTGTTGCTCCGTCTCTCTGTTTCTCCGTCTCTCTGTTTCTCCGTCTCTGTTGCTCCGTCTCTCTGTTGCTCCGTCGCTCTGTTGCTCCGTCTCTCTGTTGCTCCGTCTCTCTGTAGCTCCGTCTCTCTTTTGCTCCGTCTCTCTGTTGCTCCGTCTCTCTGTTGCTCCGTCTCTTTGTGGCTCCGTCTGTCTGTTGCTCCCTCTCTCTGTTGCTCCGTCGCTCTGTTGCTCCGTCTCTTAGTTGCTCCGTCTCTCCGTTGCTCCGTCTCTCTGTTGCTCCCTCTCTCTGTTGCTCCGTCTCTCAGTTGCTCCGTCTCTCCGTTGCTCCGTCTCTCTGTTGCTCCGTCTCTCTGTTGCTCCGTCGCTCTGTGGCTCAGTCTCTGTGTTGCTCCGTCGCTCTTTTACTCCATCTCGTTGTGGCTCCGTCGCTCTGTTGCTCCGTCTCTCTGTTGCTCAATGTCTTTGTGGCTCCGTCGCTCTGAGGCTCCGTCTCTCTGTTGCTCCGTCTCTCTGTTGCTCCGTCGCTCTGTGGCTCCATCGCTCTGTGGCTCCGTCTCTCTGTTGCTCCGTCTCTCTGTTGCTCCGTCTCTCTGTTGCTCCGTCACCCTGTTGCTCCGTCGCCCTGTTGCTCCGTCGCTCTGTTGCTACGTCGCTCTGTTGCTCCGTCGCTCTGTTGCTCCGTCTCTCTGTTGCTCCGTCTCTCTCTTGCTCCGTCTCTCTGTTGCTCCGTCTCACTGTTGCTACGTCTCTCTGTTGCTCCGTCTCTCTGTTGCTCCGTCTCTCTGTTGCTCCGTCACCCTGTTGCTCCGTCGCCCTGTTGCTCCGTCTCTCTGTTGCTCCATCTCTCTTTTGCTCCATCTCTGAGGCTCCGTCGCTCTGTGGCTCCGTCGTTCTGTGGCTCCGTCTCTCTGTTGCTCCGTCGCTCTGTTGCTCCGCCGCTCTGTTGCTCCATCTCTCTGTTGCTCAGTCACTCTGTTGCTCCGTCTCTCTGTTGCTCCGTCGCTCTGTTGCTCCATCTCTCTGTGGCTCCGTCTCTCTGTTGCTCCGTCTCTCTGTTGCTCCGTCTCTCTGTTGCTCCGTCTCTCTGTTGCTCCGTCTCTCTGTTGCTCCGTCTCTCTGTGGCTCCGTCTCTCTGTTGCTCCGTCTCTCTGTTGCTCCGTCTCTCTGTTGCTCCGTCGCTCTGTTGCTCCATCTCTCTGTGGCTCCGTCGCTCTGTGGCTCCGTCGTTCTGTGGCTCCGTCGTTCTGTGGCTCCGTCGCTCTGTTGCTCCGTCTCTCTGTTGCTCCGTCTCTCTGAGGCTCTGTCGCTCTGTTGCTCCGTCTCTCTGTTGCTCCATCTCTGTGGCTCCGTCTCTCTGTTGCTCCATCTCTGTGGCTCCGTCTCTCTGTGGCTCCGTCTCTCTGTTGCTCCGTCGCTCTGTTGCTCCGTCTCTTGTTCCTCCATCGACCCGTTGCTCCGTCGCCCTGTTGCTCCGTCTCTCTGTTGCTCCGTCTCTCTGTTGCTCCGTCTCTCTGTTGCTCCGTCTCTCTGTTTCTCCGTCTCTGTTTCTCCGTCTCTCTGTTGCTCCGTCTCTCTGTTGTTCCGTCTCTCTGTTGCTCCCTCGCTCTGTTGCTCCGTCTCTCTGTTTCTCCGTCTCTCTGTTGCTCCGTCGCCCTGTTGCTCCGTCTCTCTGTTGCTCCGTCTCTCTGTTGCTCCGTCTCTCTGTTGCTCCGTCTCTCTGTTGCTCCGTCTGTCTGTTGCTCCGTCGCTCTGTGACTCCGTCGCGCTGTTGCTCCATCTCTCTGTTGCTCCGTCGCTCTGTTGCTCCATCTCTCTGTTTCTCCGTCTCTCTGATGCTCCGTCTCTCTGTTGCTCCGTCTCTCTGTTGCTCCGTCTCTCTGTTGCTCCGTCTCTCTGTTGCTCCGTCTCTCTGTTGCTCCGTCGCTCTGTGACTCCGTCGCGCTGTTGCTCCGTCTCTCTGTTTCTCCGTCTCTCTGTTGCTCTGTCTCTCTGTTGCTCCCTCGCTCTGTTGCTCCGTCTCTCTGTTTCTCCGTCTCTCTGTTGCTCCGTCTCTCTGTGGCTCCGTCTCTCTGTTGCTCCGTCTCTCTGTTGCTCCGTCTCTCTGTTGCTCCGTCGCGCTGTGACTCCGTCGCGCTGTTGCTCCATCTCTCTGTTGCTCCGTCTCTTTGTGACTCCGTCTCTCTGTTGCTCCCTCTCTTTGTTGCTCCGTCGCTCTGTTCCTCCGTCTCTCAGTTGCTCCATCTCTCTGTTGCTCCGTCTCTCTGTTGCTCCCTCGCTCTGTTGCTCCGTCTCTCTGTTTCTCCAACTCTCTGTTGCTCCGTCTCTCTTGCTCCGTCTCTCTGTGGCTCCGTCGCTCTGTTGCTCCGTCTCTCTCTGGCTCCGTCGCTCTGTTGCTCCGTCTCTCTGTTGCTCCGTCTCTCTGTTGCTCCGTCTCTCTGTTGCTCCGTCTCCCTGTAGCTCCGTCTCTCTGTTGCTCCATCTCTCTGTTGCTCCGTCACTCTCTTGCTCCGTCCCCCTGTTGCTCCGTCCCCCTGTTGCTCCGTCTCTGTTGCTCCGTCTCTTTGTTGCTCCGTCGCTCTGTGGCTCCGTCTCTCCGTTGCTGCGTCTCCCTGTTCTTCCGTCGCTCTGTGGCTTGTCGCTCTGTTACTCCGTCTCCCTGTTGCTCCGTCTCCCTGTTGTTCCGTCTCCCTGTTGTTCCGTCTCCCTGTTGCTCCGTCGCCCTGTTGCTCCATCGCCCTGTTGCTCTGTCGCCCTGTTGCTCCGTCATCCTGTTGCTCCGTCGCCCTGTTGTTCCGTCGCCCTGTGGCTCCGTCGCTCTGTTGCTCCGTCGCTCTGTTGCTCAGTCTCTCTGTTGCTCCGTCGCTCTGTTGCTCCGTCACTCTGTGGCTTGTCGCTCTGTTACTCCGTCTCCCTGTTGTTCCGTCTCCCTGTTGTTCCGTCGCCCTGTTGTTCCGTCGCCCTGTTGCTCCGTCGTCCTGTTGCTCCGTCGCCCTGTTGCTCCGTCGCTCTGTGGCTTGTCGCTCTGTTACTCCGTCTCCCTGTTGCTCCGAATCTCTGTTGTTCCGTCTCCCTGTTGTTCCGTCGCCCTGTTGCTCCGTCGCCCTGTTGCTCCGTCGCCCTATTGCTACGACACCCTGTTGCTCCGTCGCCTTGTTGCTCCGTCGCCCTGTGGCTCCGTCGCTCTGTTGCTCCGTCTCTCTGTTGCTCCGTCTCTCTGTTTCTCCGTCTCTCTGTTGCTCCGTCTCTCTGTTGCTCCGTCTCTCTGTTGCTCCATCTCTCTGTTGCTCCATCTCTCTGTTGCTCCGTTTCTCTGTTGCTCCGTCTCTCTGTTCCTCCGTCTCTCTCTTCCTCCGTCTCTGTTGCTCCGTCGCTCTGTTGCTCCACCTCTCTGTTGCTCCGTCGCCCTGTTGCTCTGTCTCTGTTGCTCCATCGCCTATGCTCTGTCTCCCTGTTGCTCTATCGCCCTGTTTCTCCGTCGCCCTGTTACTCCGTCGCCCTGTTGCTCCGTCGCCCTGTTGCTCCGTCTCTCTGTTGCTCCGTCTCTCTGTTGCTCCGTCTCTCTGTTGCTCCGTCGCTCTGTTGCTCCGTCTCTCTGTTGCTCCGTCGCTCTGTTGCTCCGTCTCTCTGTTGCTCCGTCTCTCTGTTGCTCCGTCTCTCTGTTGCTCCGTCTCTCTGTTGCTCCATCTCTCTTTTGCTCCGTCTCTCTGTTCCTCCGTCTCTCTGTTGCTCCGTCGCTCTGTGGCTCCGTCGCTCTGTGGCTCCGTCTCTCTGTTGCTCCGTCTCTCTGTTGCTCCGTCTCTCTGTTGCTCCGTCACCCTGTTGCTCCGTCTCTCTCTTGCTCCGTCTCTCTGTTGCTCCGTCTCTCTCTTTCTCCGTCGCTCTGTTGCTCCGTCGCTCTGTTGCTCCGTCTCTCTGTTGCTCCGTCTCTCTTTTGCTCCGTCTCTCTGTTGCTCCGTCTCTCTGTTGCTCCGTCTCTCTGTTGCTCCATCGCTCTGTTGCTCCGTCTCTCTGTTGCTCCGTCTCTCTTTTGCTCCGTCTCTCTGTTGCTCCGTCTCTCTGTTGCTCCGTCTCTCTGTTGCTCCATCGCCCTGTTGCTCCGTCTCTCTGTTGCTCCGTCGCTCTGTTGCTCCGTCGCACTGTTGCTCCGTCGCCCTGTTGCTGCGTCACCCTGTTGCTCCATCTCTCTGTTGCTCCGTCGCCCTGTTGCTCCGTCTCTCTGTTGCTCCGTCGCCCTGTTGCTCCGTCGCCCTGTTGCTCCGTCGCCCTGTTGCTCCGTTGCCGTGTTGCTTCGTCGTCCTGTTGCTCCCTCGCCCTGTTGTTCCGTCGCCCTGTTGTTCCGTCGCCCTGTTGCTGCGTGGCCCTGTTGCTCCGTCGCCTTGTTGCTCCGTCGCCCTGTTGCTCCGTCGCCCTGTTGCTGCGTCACCCTGTTGCTCCATCTCTCTGTTGCTCCGTCGCCCTGTTGCTCCGTCTCTCTGTTGCTCCGTCGCCCTGTTGCTCCGTCGCCTTGTTGCTCCGTCGCCCTGTTGCTCCCTCGCCCTGTTGCTCCCTCGCCCTGTTGTTCCGTCGCCCTGTTGTTCCGTCGCCCTGTTGTTGCGTGGCCCTTTTGCTCCGTCGCCCTGTTGCTCCGTCGCTCTGTTGCTCCGTCGCCCTGTTGCTCCGTCGCTCTGTTGCTCCGTCTCTCTGTTGCTCCGTCTCTCTGTTGCTCCGTCTCTCTGTTGCTCCGTCGCTCTGTCTCTCTGTTGCTCCGTTGCTCTGTTGCTCCGTCTCTCTGTTGCTCCGTCGCTCTGTTGCTCCATCGCCCTGTTGCTCTGTCTCTGTTGCTCCATCACCCTGTTGCTCTGTCTCTCTGTTGCTCCATCGCCCTGTTGCTCCATCGCCCTGTTGCTCTGCCTCTGTTGCTCCATCGCCCTGTTCCTCTGTCTCTCTGTTGCTCCGTCGCTCTGTTGCTCCGTCTCCCTGTTGTTCCGTCGCCCTGTTTTTCCGTCGCCCTGTTGCTCCGTCTCTCTGTTGCTCCGTCGCTCTGTTGCTCCGTCGCCCTTTTGCTACGTCGCTCTGTTGCTCCGTCGCCCTGTTGCTCCGTCGCCCTATTGCTCCGTCGCCCTGTTGCTCCGTCGCCCTGTTGCTCCGTCGCCCTGTTGCTCCGTCATCCTCTTGCTCCGTCGCCCTGTTGTTCCGTCGCCCTGTTGTTCCGTCACCCTGTTGTTCCGTCGCCCTGTTGCTACAACGCCCTGTTGCTCCGTCGCCTTGTTGCTCCGTCGCCTTGTAGCTCCGTCGCCCTGTGGCTCCGTCGCTCTGTTGCTCCGTCGCTCTTTTCCTCAGTCTCTCTGTTGCTCCGTCGTTCTGTTACTTCGTCTCTCTGTTGCTCCGTCTCTCTGTTGCTCCGTCTCTCTGTTGCTCCGTCTCTCTGTTGCTCCGTCTCTCTGTTGCTCCGTCGCTCTGTTGCTCCGTCTCTCTGTTGCACCGTCTCTCTGTTGCTCAGTCTCTCTGTTGCTCCGTCTCTCTGTTGCTCCGTCTCTCTGTTGCTCCGTCTCTCTGTTGCTCCATCTCTCTGTTGCTCCATCTCTCTGTTGCTCCGTTTCTCTGTTGCTCCGACTCTCTGTTCCTCCGTCTCTCTCTTCCTCCGTCTCTGTTGCTCCGTCGCCCTGTTGCTCTGTCTCTGTTGCTCCATCGCCTATGCTCTGTCTCTCTGTTGCTCTATCGCCCTGTTTCTCCGTCGCCCTGTTTCTCCGTCTCTCTGTTGCTCCGTCGCCCTACGCTCTGTCTCTCTGTTGCGCCATCACCCTGTTGCTCTGTCTCTCTGTTGCTCCATCGCGCTGTTGCTCTGTCTCTGTTTGTCCGTCGCCCTGTTGCTCCATCACCCTGTTGCTCCATCGCTCTGTTGCTCCGTCGCTCTGTTGCTCCGTCGCTCTGTTGCTCCGTCGCCCTGTTGCTCCGTCGCACTGTTGCTCCATCGCACTGTTGCTCCGTCGCCCTGTTGCTCCGTCGCCCTGTTGCTCCGTCGCCCTGTTGCTCCGTCGTCCTGTTGGTCCGTCTCTCTGTTGCTTCATTGCACTGTTGATCCGTCGCACTGTTGCTCCGTCGCTCTGTTGCTCCGTCGCTCTGATGCTCCGTCTCTCTGTTGCTCCATTGCACTGTTGCTCCGTCGCACTGTTGCTCCGTCGCACTGTTGCTCCGTCTCTCTGTTGCTCCGTCGCCCTACGCTCTGTCTCTCTGTTGCGCCATCACCCTGTTGCTCTGTCTCTCTGTTGCTCCATCGCCCTGTTGCTCTGTCTCTGTTGGCCCGTCGCCCTGTTGCTCCATCACCCGGTTGCTCCATCGCTTTGTTGCTCCGTCGCTCTGTTGCTCCGTCGCTCTGTTGCTCCGTCGCCCTGTTGCTCCGTCGCCCTGTTGTTCCGTCGCCCTGTTGCTCCGTCTCTCTGTTGCTCCGTCGCTCTGTTGCTCCGTCGCCCACTTGCTGCGTCGCACTGTTGCTCCGTCGCTCTGTTGCTCCGTCTCTCTGTTGCTCCGTCTCTCTGTTGCTCCGTCTCTCTGTTGCTCCGTCTCTCTGTTGCTCCGTCGCTCTGTTGCTCCGTCTCCCTGTTGCTCCGTCTCTCTGTTGCTCCATCTCTCTGTTGCTCCGTCACTCTCTTGCTCCATCCCCCTGTTGCTCCGTCGCTGTGTTGCTCCGTCGCTCTGTTGCTACGTCTCTCTGTTGCTCCATTGCTCTGTTGCTCCGTCGCACTGTTGCTCCATCGCACTGTTGCTCCGTCGCCCTGTTGCTCCGTCGCCCTGTTGCTCCGTCGCCCTGTTGCTCCGTCGTCCTGTTGCTCCGTCTCTCTGTTGCTCCATTGCACTGTTGCTCCGTCGCCCTGTTGCTCCGTCGCACTGTTGCTCCATCGCACTGTTGCTCCGTCGCCCTGTTGCTCCGTCTCTCTGTTGCTCCATTGCACTGTTGCTCCGTCGCACTGTTGCTCCATCGCCCTGTTGCTCCGTCTCCCTGTTGTTCCGTCGCTCTGTTGCACCGTCTCTCTGTTGCTCCGTCTCTCTGTTGCTCCGTCTCTCTGTTGCTCCGTCTCTCTGTTGCTCCGTCTCTCTGTTGCTCCATCTCTCTGTTGCTCCGTTTCTCTGTTGCTCCGTCTCTCTCTTCCTCCGTCTCTCTCTTCCTCCGTCTCAGTTGCTCCGTCGCCCTGTTGCTCTGTTTCTGTTGCTCCATCGCCTATGCTCTGTCTCTCTGTTGCTCTATCGCCCTGTTTCTCCGTCGCCCAGTTTCTCCGTCTCTCTGTTGCTCCGTCGCCCTACGCTCTGTCTCTCTGTTGCGCCATCACCCTGTTGCTCTGTCTCTCTGTTGCTCCATCGCGCTGTTGCTCTGTCTCTGTTTGTCCGTCGCCCTGTTGCTCCATCACCCTGTTGCTCCATCGCTTTGTTGCTCCGTCGCTCTGTTGCTCCGTCGCTCTGTTGCTCCGTCGCCCTGTTGCTCCGTCGCACTGTTGCTCCATCGCACTGTTGCTCCGTCGCCCTGTTGCTCCGTCGCCCTGTTGCTCCGTCGCCCTGTTGCTCCGTCGTCCTGTTGGTCCGTCTCTCTGTTGCTTCATTGCACTGTTGATCCGTCGCACTGTTGCTCCGTCGCTCTGTTGCTCCGTCGCTCTGATGCTCCGTCTCTCTGTTGCTCCATTGCACTGTTGCTCCGTCGCACTGTTGCTCCGTCGCACTGTTGCTCCGTCTCTCTGTTGCTCCGTCGCCCTACGCTCTGTCTCTCTGTTGCGCCATCACCCTGTTGCACTGTCTCTCTGTTGCTCCATCGCCCTGTTGCTCTGTCTCTGTTGGTCCGTCGCCCTGTTGCTCCATCACCCTGTTGCTCCATCGCTTTGTTGCTCCGTCGCTCTGTTGCTCCGTCGCTCTGTTGCTCCGTCGCCCTGTTGCTCCGTCGCCCTGTTGTTCCGTCGCCCTGTTGCTCCGTCTCTCTGTTGCTCCGTCGCTCTGTTGCTCCGTCGCCCACTTGCTGCGTCGCACTGTTGCTCCGTCGCTCTGTTGCTCCGTCTCTCTGTTGCTCCGTCTCTCTGTTGCTCCGTCTCTCTGTTGCTCCGTCTCTCTGTTGCTCCGTCTCTCTGTTGCTCCGTCGCTCTGTTGCTCCGTCTCCCTGTTGCTCCGTCTCTCTGTTGCTCCGTCACTCTCTTGCTCCGTCCCCCTGTTGCTCCGTCGCTCTGTTGCTCCGTCGCTCTGTTGCTACGTCTCTCTGTTGCTCCATTGCTCTCTTGCTCCGTCGCACTGTTGCTCCATCGCACTGTTGCTCCGTTGCCCTGTTGCTCCGTCGCCCTGTTGCTCCGTCGCCCTGTTGCTCCGTCGCCCTGTTGCTCCGTCGTCCTGTTGCTCCGTCTCTCTCTGTTGCTCCATTGCACTGTTGCTCCGTCACACTGTTGCTCCGTCGCTCTGTTGCTCCGTCGCTCTGTTGCTCCGTCGCTCTGTTGCTCCGTCGCCCTGTTGCTCCGTCGCCCTGTTGTTCCGTCGCCCTGTTGCTCCGTCTCTCTGTTGCTCCGACGCTCTGTTGCTCCGTCGCCCACTTGCTGCGTCGCACTGTTGCTCCGTCTCTCTGTTGCTCCGTCTCTCTGTTGCTCCGTCTCCCTGTAGCTCCGTCTCTCTGTTGCTCCATCTCTCTGTTGCTCCGTCACTCTCTTGCTCCGTCCCCCTGTTGCTCCGTCCCCCTGTTGCTCCGTCTCTGTTGCTCCGTCTCTTTGTTGCTCCGTCGCTCTGTGGCTCCGTCTCTCCGTTGCTGCGTCTCCCTGTTCTTCCGTCGCTCTGTGGCTTGTCGCTCTGTTACTCCGTCTCCCTGTTGCTCCGTCTCCCTGTTGTTCCGTCTCCCTGTTGTTCCGTCGCCCTGTTGTTCCGTCGCCCTGTTGTTCCGTCGCCCTGTTGCTCCGTCGCCCTGTTGCTCCGTCGCCCTGTTGCTCCGTCGCTCTGTGGCTTGTCGCTCTGTTACTCCGTCTCCCTGTTGCTCCGAATCTCTGTTGTTCCGTCTCCCTGTTGCTCCGTCGCCCTGTTGCTCCGTCGCCCTGTTGCTCCGTCGCCCTGTTGCTCCGTCATCCTGTTACTCCGTCGCCCTGTTGTTCCGTCGCCCTGTGGCTCCGTCGCTCTGTTGCTCCGTCGCTCTGTTGCTCAGTCTCTCTGTTGCTCCGTCGCTCTGTTGCTCCATCACTCTGTGGCTTGTCGCTCTGTTACTCCGTCTCCCTGTTGTTCCGTCTCCCTGTTGTTCCGTCGCCCTGTTGTTCCGTCGCCCTGTTGCTCCGTCGCCCTGTTGCTCCGTCGCCCTGTTGCTCCGTCGCTCTGTGGCTTGTCGCTCTGTTACTCCGTCTCCCTGTTGCTCCGAATCTCTGTTGTTCCGTCTCCCTGTTGTTCCGTCGCCCTGTTGCTCCGTCGCCCTGTTGCTCCGTCGCCCTATTGCTACGACGCCCTGTTGCTCCGTCGCCTTGTTGCTCCGTCGCCCTGTGGCTCCGTCGCTCTGTTGCTCCGTCGCTCTGTTGCTCAGTCTCTCTGTTGCTCCGTCGTTCTGTTACTCCGTCTCTCTGTTGCTCCGTCGCTCTGTTGCTCCGTCTCTCTGTTGCTCCGTCTCTCTGTTGCTCCGTCTCTCTGTTTCTCCGTCTCTCTGTTGCTCCATCTCTCTGTTGCTCCATCTCTCTGTTGCTCCGTCGCTCTGTTGCTCCACCTCTCTGTTGCTCCGTCGCCCTGTTGCTCTGTCTCTGTTGCTCCATCGCCTATGCTCTGTCTCCCTGTTGCTCTATCGCCCTGTTTCTCCGCCGCCCTGTTACTCCGTCTCTCTGTTGCTCCGTCGCCCTACGCTCTGTCTCTCTGTTGCGCCATCACCCTGTTGCTCTGTCTCTCTGTTGCTCCATCGCGCTGTTGCTCTGTCTCTGTTTGTCCGTCGCCCTGTTGCTCCATCACCCTGTTGCTCCATCGCTTTGTTGCTCCGTCGATCTGTTGCTCCGTCGCTCTGTTGCTCCGTCGCCCTGTTGTTCCGTCGCCCTGTTGCTCCGTCTCTCTGTTGCTCCGTCGCTCTGTTGCTCCGTCGCCCTGTTGCTCCGTCGCACTGTTGCTCCATCGCACTTTTGCTACGTCGCCCTGTTGCTTCGTCGCCCTGTTGCTCCGTCGCCCTGTTGCTCCGTCGTCCTGTTGCTCCGTCTCTCTGTTGCTCCATTGCACTATTGCTCCGTCGCACTGTTGCTCCGTCGCTCTGTTGCTCCGTCGCTCTGATGCTCCGTCTCTCTGTTGCTCCATTGCACTGTTGCTCCGTCGCACTGTTGCTCCGTCGCACTGTTGCTCCGTCGCCCTGTTGCTCCGTCGCCCTGTTGCTCCGTCGCCCTGTTACTCCGTCGCCCTCTTGCTCCGTCGCTCTGTTGCTCCGTCTCTCTGTTGCTCCATCGCACTGTTGCTCCGTCGCACTGTTGCCCCGTCGCACTGTTGCTCCGTCGCCCTGTTGCTCCGTCGCCCTGTTGCTCCGTTGCACTGTTGCTCCATCGCTCTGTTGCTCCGTCGCTCTGTTGCTCCGTCTCTCTGTTGCTCCGTCGCCCTGTTGCTCCGTCGCCCTGTTGCTCCGTCGCCCTGTTGCTGCGTCGCTCTGTTGCTCCTTCGCTCTGTTGCTCCGTCGCTCTGTTGCTCCGTCGCTCTGTTGCTCCGTCGCTCTGTTGCTCCGTCTCTCTGTTGCTCCGTCGCACTGTTGCTCCGTCGCTCTGTTGCTCCATTGTACTGTTGCTCCGTCGCACTGTTGCTCCATCGCCCTGTTGCTCCGTCTCCCTGTTGTTCCGTCGCTCTGTTGCATCGTCTCTCTGTTGCTCCGTCTCTCTGTTGCTCCGTCTCTCTGTTGCTCTGTCTCTCTGTTGCTCCGTCTCTCTGTTGCTCCATCTCCCTGTTGCTCCATCTCTCTGTTGCTCCGTTTCTCTGTTGCTCCGTCTCTCTGTTCCTCCGTCTCTCTCTTCCTCCGTCTCTGTTGCTCCGTCGCCCTGTTGCTCTGTCTCTGTTGCTCCATCGCCTATGCTCTGTCTCTCTGTTGCTCTATCGCCCTGTTTCTCCGTCGCCCTGTTTCTCCGTCTCTCTGTTGCTCCGTCGCCCTACGCTCTGTCTCTCTGTTGCGCCATCACCCTGTTGCTCTGTCTCTCTGTTGCTCCATCGCGCTGTTGCTCTGTCTCTGTTTGTCCGTCGCCCTGTTGCTCCATCACCCTGTTGCTCCATCGCTTTGTTGCTCCGTCGCTCTGTTGCTACGTCGCTCTGTTGCTCCGTCGCCCTGTTGCTCCGTCGCACTGTTGCTCCATCGCACTGTTGCTCCGTCACCCTGTTGCTCCGTCGCCCTGTTGCTCCGTCGCTCTGTTGCTCCGTCGCTCTGATGCTCCGTCTCTCTGTTGCTCCATTGCACTGTTGCTCCGTCGCACTGTTGCTCCGTCGCACTGTTGCTCCGTCTCTCTGTTGCTCCATCGCCCTACGCTCTGTCTCTCTGTTGCGCCATCACCCTGTTGCTCTGTCTCTCTGTTGCTCCATCGCCCTGTTGCTCTGTCTCTGTTGGTCCGTCGCCCTGTTGCTCCATCACCCTGTTGCTCCATCGCTTTGTTGCTCCGTCGCTCTGTTGCTCCGTCGCTCTGTTGCTCCGTCGCCCTGTTGCTCCGTCGCCCTGTTGTTCCGTCGCCCTGTTGCTCCGTCTCTCTGTTGCTCCGTCGCTCTGTTGCTCCGTCGCCCACTTGCTGCGTCGCACTGTTGCTCCGTCGCTCTGTTGCTCCGTCTCTCTGTTGCTCCGTCTCTCTGTTGCTCCGTCTCTCTGTTGCTCCGCCTCTCTGTTGCTCCGTCTCTCTGTTGCTCCGTCGCTCTGTTGCTCCGTCTCCCTGTTGCTCCGTCTCTCTGTTGCTCCGTCACTCTCTTGCTCCGTCTCCCTGTTGCTCCGTCGCTCTGTTGCTCCGTCGCTCTGTTGCTACGTCTCTCTGTTGCTCCATTGCTCTGTTGCTCCGTCGCACTGTTGCTCCATCGCACTGTTGCTCCGTCGCCCTGTTGCTCCGTCGCCCTGTTGCTCCGTCGCCATGTTGCTCCGTCGTCCTGTTGCTCCGTCTCTCTGTTGCTCCATTGCACTGTTGCTCCGTCACACTGTTGCTCCGTCGCTCTGTTGCTCCGTCGCTCTGTTGCTCCGTCTCTCTGTTGCTCCGTCTCTCTGTTGCTCCGTCTCTCTGTTGCTCCGTCTCTCTGTTGCTCCGTCTCTCTGTTGCTCCGTCTCCCTGTAGCTCCGTCTCTCTGTTGCTCCATCTCTCTGTTGCTCCGTCACTCTCTTGCTCCGTCCCCCTGTTGCTCCGTCCCCCTGTTGCTCCGTCTCTGTTGCTCCGTCTCTCTGTTGCTCCGTCGCTCTGTGGCTCCGTCTCTCCGTTGCTGCGTCTCCCTGTTCTTCCGTCGCTCTGTGGCTTGTCGCGCTGTTACTCCGTCTCCCTGTTGCTCCGTCTCCCTGTTGTTCCATCTCCCTGTTGTTCCGTCGCCCTGTTGTTCCGTCGCCCTGTTGTTCCGTCGCCCTGTTGCTCCGTCGCTCTGTTGCTCGGTCACTCTGTGGCTTGTCGCTCTGTTACTCCGTCTCCCTGTTGTTCCGTCTCCCTGTTGTTCCGTCGCCCTGTTGTTCCGTCGCTCTGTTGCTCCGTCGCTCTGTTGCTCCGTCTCTCTGTTGCTCCGTCTCTCTGTTGCTCCGTCTCTCTGTTGCTCCGTCTCTCTGTTGCTCCGTCGCTCTGTGGCTTGTCGCTCTGTTACTCCGTCTCCCTGTTGCTCCGAATCTCTGTTGTTCCGTCTCCCTGTTGTTCCGTCGCCCTGTTGCTCCGTCGCCCTGTTGCTCCGTCGCCCTGTTGCTCCGTCATCCTGTTGCTCCGTCGCCCTGTTGTTCCGTCGCCCTGTGGCTCCGTCGCTCTGTTGCTCCGTCGCTCTGTTGCTCAGTCTCTCTGTTGCTCCGTCGCTCTGTTGCTCCGTCACTCTGTGGCTTGTCGCTCTGTTACTCCGTCTCCCTGTTGTTCCGTCTCACTGTTGTTCCGTCGCCCTGTTGTTCCGTCGCCCTGTTGCTCCGTCGTCCTGTTGCTCCGTCGCCCTGTTGCTCCGTCGCTCTGTGGCTTGTCGCTCTGTTACTCCGTCTCCCTGTTGCTCCGAATCTCTGTTGTTCCGTCTCCCTGTTGTTCCGTCGCCCTGTTGCTCCGTCGCCCTGTTGCTCCGTCGCCCTGTTGCTACGACGCCCTGTTGCTCCGTCGCCTTGTTGCTCCGTCGCCCTGTGGCTCAGTCTCTCTGTTGCTCCGTCGTTCTGTTACTCCGTCTCTCTGTTGCTCCGTCGCTCTGTTGCTCCGTCTCTCTGTTGCTCCGTCTCTCTGTTGCTCCGTCTCTCTGTTGCTCCGTCTCTCTGTTGCTCCGTCTCTCTGTTACTCCGTCTCTCTGTTGCTCCATCTCTCTGTTGCTCCGTTTCTCTGTTGCTCCGTCTCTCTGTTCCTCCGTCGCCCTGTTGCTCTGTCTCTGTTGCTCCATCGCCTATGCTCTGTCTCCCTGTTGCTCTATCGCCCTGTTTCTCCGTCGTCCTGTAACTCCGTCTCTCTGTTGCGCCATCACCCTGTTGCTCTGTCTCTCTGTTGCTCCATCGCGCTGTTGCTCTGTCTCTGTTTGTCCGTCGCCCTGTTGCTCCATCACCCTGTTGCTCCATCGCTTTGTTGCTCCGTCGATCTGTTGCTCCGTCGCTCTGTTGCTCCGTCGCCCTGTTGTTCCGTCGCCCTGTTGCTCCGTCTCTCTGTTGCTCCGTCGCTCTGTTGCTCCATCGCCCTGTTGCTCCGTCGCACTGTTGCTCCATCGCACTGTTGCTCCGTCGCCCTGTTGCTTCGTCGCCCTGTTGCTCCGTCGCCCTGTTGCTCCGTCGTCCTGTTGCTCCGTCTCTCTGTTGCTCCATTGCACTGTTGCTCCGTCGCACTGTTGCTCCGTCGCTCTGTTGCTCCGTCGCTCTGATGCTCCGTCTCTCTGTTGCTCCATTGCACTGTTGCTCCGTCGCACTGTTGCTCCGTCGCACTGTTGCTCCGTTGCCCTGTTGCTCCGTCGCTCTGTTGCTCCGTCGCCCTGTTTCTCCGTCGCCCTGTTACTCCGTCGCCCTGTTGCTCCGTCGCTCTGTTGCTCCGTCGTCCTGTTGCTCCGTCGCCCTGTTGTTCCGTCGCCCTGTTGTTCCGTCGTCCTGTTGCTCCGTCGCCCTGTTGCTCCGTCGCACTGTTGCTCCCTCGTCCTGTTGCTCCGTCGTCCTGTTGCTCCGTCGCCCTGTTGTTCCGTCGCCCTGTTGCTCCGTCGCCCTGTTGCTCCGTCGCCCTGTTGCTCCGTCTCTCTGTTGCTCCGTCGTCCTGTTGCTCCGTCGCCCTGTTGTTCCGTCACCCTGTTGTTCCGTCGCCCTGTTGCTCCGTCGCCCTGTTGTTCCGTCGTCCTGTTGCTCCGTCGCACTGTTGCTCCATCTCTCTGTTGCTCCATCGTCCTGTTGCTCCGTCGCCCTGTTGTTCCGTCGCCCTGTTGGTCCGTCGCCCTGTTGCTCCGTCGCTCTGTTGCTCCGTCTCTCTGTTGCTCCGTCGCTCTGTTGCTCCGTCGCTCTGTTGCACCGTCTCTCTGTTGCTCCATTGCACTGTTGCTCCGTCGCACTGTTGCTCCGTCGCACTGTTGCTCCGTCGCCCTGTTGCTCCGTCGCCCTGTTGCTCCGTTGCACTGTTGCTCCGTCGCTCTGTTGCTCCGTCGCTCTGTTGCTCCGTCTCTCTGTTGCTCCGTCGCCCTGTTGCTCCGTCGCCCTGTTGCTCCGTCGCCCTGTTGCTGCGTCGCTCTGTTGCTCCTTCGCTCTGTTGCTCCGTCGGTCTGTTGCTCCGTCGGTCTGTTGCTCCGTCTCTCTGTTGTTCCGTCGCTCTGTTGCTCCGTCGCACTGTTGCTCTGTCTCTCTGTTGCTCCGTCGCTCTGTTGCTCCGTCTCTCTGTTGCTCCGTCTCCCTGTTGCTCCGTCGCTCTGTTGCTCCGTCTCTCTGTTGCTCCGTCTCTCTGTTGTTCCGTCGCTCTGTTGCTCCGTCGGTCTGTTGCTCCGTCTCTCTGTTGTTCCGTCGCTCTGTTGCTCCGTCGCTCTGTTGCTCCGTCTCTCTGTTGCTCCGTCGCTCTGTTGCTCCGTCTCTCTGTTGCTCCGTCTCTCTCTTGCTCCGTCTCTATGTTGCTCCGTCTCTCTGTTGCTCCGTCTCTCTGTTGTTCCGTCGCTCTGTTGCTCCGTCGCTCTGTTGCTCCGTCTCTCAGTTGCTCCGTCGCTCAGTTGCTCCGTCTCTCTGTGGCTCCGTCTCTCTGTTGCTCCGTCGCTCTCTGGCTCCGTCTCTCTGTTGCTCCGTCTCTCTGTTGCTCCGTCGCTTTGTGTCTCCGTCTCTCCGTTGCTGCGTCTCCCTGTTCTTCCGTCGCTCTGTTGCCCGTCGCCCTGTTGCTCCGCCGCCCTGTTGCTCCGTCGCCCTGTTGTTCAGTCGCCTGTTGCTTCGTCGCCCTGTTGTTCCGTCGCCCTGTTGTTCCGTCGCCCTGTTGTTCCGTCGCCCTGTTGCTCCGTCGCCCTGTTGCTCCGTCTCTCTGTTGCTCCGTCTGTCTGTTGCTCCGTCTCTCTGTTGCTCCGTCGCTCTGTTGCTCCGTCCCTCTATTGCTCCGTCGCTCTGTTGCTCCGTCTCTCTGTTGCTCCGTCTCTCTGTTGCTCCGTCTCTCTGTTGCTCCGTCGCCCTGTTGCTCCGTCGCCCTGTTGTTCCGTCGCCCTGTTGCTCCGTCGCCCTGTTGCTCCGTCTCTCTGTTGCTCCGTCTGTCTGTTGCTCCGTCTCTCTGTTGCTCCGTCGCTCTGTTGCTCCGTCCCTCTATTGCTCCGTCACTCTGTTGCTCCGTCTCTCTGTTGCTCCGTCTCTCTGTTGCTCCGTCGTCCTGTTGCTCCGTCGCCCTGTTGTTCCGTCGCCCTGTTGTTGCGTCGTCCTGTTGCTCCGTCGCCCTGTTGCTCCGTCGCACTGTTGCTCCGTCGTCCTGTTGCTCCGTCGTCCTGTTGCTCCGTCGCCCTGTTGTTCCGTCGCCCTGTTGCTCCGTCGCCCTGTTGCTCCGTCGTCCTGTTGCTCCGTCGCCCTGTTGCTCCGTCTCTCTGTTGCTCCGTCGTCCTGTTGCTCCGTCGCCCTGTTGTTCCGTCACCCTGTTGTTCCGTCGCCCTGTTGCTCCGTCGCCCTGTTGTTCCGTCGTCCTGTTGCTCCGTCGCCCTGTTGATCCATCTCTCTGTTGCTCCATCGTCCTGTTGCTCCGTCGCCCTGTTGTTCCGTCGCCCTGTTGGTCCGTCGCCCTGTTGCTCCGTCGCCCTGTTGCTCCGTCGCTCTGTTGCTCCGTCTCTCTGTTGCTCCGTCGCTCTGTTGCTCCGTCGCTCTGTTGCACCGTCTCTCTGTTGCTCCGTTGCACTGTTGCTCCGTCGCACTGTTGCTCCGTCGCACTGTTGCTCCGTCGCCCTGTTGCTCCGTCGCCCTGTTGCTCCGTTGCACTGTTGCTCCGTCGCTCTGTTGCTCCGTCGCTCTGTTGCTCCGTCTCTCTGTTGCTCCGTCGCCCTGTTGCTCCGTCGCCCTGTTGCTCCGTCGCCCTGTTGCTGCGCGCTCTGTTGCTCCTTCGCTCTGTTGCTCCGTCGCTCTGTTGCTCCGTCGCTCTGTTGCTCCGTCGCTCTGTTGCTCCGTCTCTCTGTTGCTCCATTGCACTGTTGCTCCGTCGCACTGTTGCTCCGTCGCACTGTTGCTCCGTCGCACTGTTGCTCCGTCGCCCTGTTGCTCCGTCGCCCTGTTGCTCCGTCGCACTGTTGCTCCGTCGCTCTGTTGCTCCGTTGCACTGTTGCTCCGTCGCACTGTTGCTCCGTCGCCCTGTTGCTCCGTCTCCCTGTTGTTCCGGCGCTCTGTTGCTCCGTCGGTCTGTTGCTCCGTCGGTCTGTTGCTCCGTCTCTCTGTTGTTCCGTCGCTCTGTTGCTCCGTCGCTCTGTTGCTCCGTCTCTCTGTTGCTCCGTCGCTCTGTTGCTCCGTCTCTCTGTTGCTCCGTCTCCCTGTTGCTCCGTCGCTCTGTTGCTCCGTCTCTCTGTTGCTCCGTCTCTCTGTTGTTCCGTCGCTCTGTTGCTCCGTCTGTCTGTTGCTCCGTCTCTCTGTTGTTCCGTCGCTCTGTTGCTCCGTCGCTCTGTTGCTCCGTCTCTCTGTTGCTCCGTCGCTCTGTTGCTCCGTCTCTCTGTTGCTCCGTCTCTCTCTTGCTCCGTCTCTATGTTGCTCCGTCTCTCTGTTGCTCCATCTCTCTGTTGCTCCGTCGCTCTGTTGCTCCGTCTCTCTGTTGCTCCATCGCCCTGTTGCTCCATCGCTCTGTTGCTCTGTCTCTGTTGCTCCATCGCCCTGCTGCGCTGTCTCTCTGTTGTACCGTCGCCCTGTTTTTCCGTCGCCCTGTTGCTCCGTCTCTCTGTTGCTCCGTCGCTCTGTTGCTCCGTCGCCCTGTTGCTCCGTCGTCCTATTGCTCCGTCTCTCTGTTGCTACGTCGCTCTGTTGCTCCGTCGCTCTGTTGCTCCGTCGCCCTGTTGCTCCGTCGTCCTATTGCTCCGTCTCTCTGTTGCTACGTCGCTCTGTGGCTCCGTCTCTCTGTTGCTCCATCTCTCTGAGGCTCCTTCGCCCTGTTGCTCCGTCGCTCTGTTGCTCCGTCTCTCTCTGGCTCCGTCTCTCTGTTGCTCCGTCGCTCTCTGGCTCCGTCTCTCTGTTGCTCCGTCTCTCTGTTGCTCCGTCGCTTTGTGTCTCCGTCTCTCCGTTGCTGCGTCTCCCTGTTCTTCCGTCGCTCTGTTGCCCGTCGCCCTGTTGCTCCGTCGCTCTGTTGCTCCGTCTCTCTGTTGCTCCGTCTCTCTCTTGCTCCGTCTCTATGTTGCTCCGTCGCTCTGTTGCTCCGTCTCTCTGTTGTTCCGTCGCTCTGTTGCTCCGTCGCTCTGTTGCTCCGTCTCTCAGTTGCTCCGTCGCTCTGTTGCTCCGTCTCTCTGTGGCTCCGTCTCTCTGTTGCTCCGTCGCTCTCTGGCTCCGTCTCTCTGTTGCTCCGTCTCTCTGTTGCTCCGTCGCTTTGTGTCTCCGTCTCTCCGTTGCTGCGTCTCCCTGTTCTTCCGTCGCTCTGTTGCCCGTCGCCCTGTTGCTCCGCCGCCCTGTTGCTCCGTCGCCCTCTTGTTCAGTCGCCTGTTGCTTCGTCGTCCTGTTGCTCCGTCGCCCTGTTGTTCCGTCGCCCTGTTGTTCCGTCGCCCTGTTGCTCCGTCGCCCTGTTGCTCCGTCTGTCTGTTGCTCCGTCTCTCTGTTGCTCCGTCGCTCTGTTGCTCCGTCCCTCTATTGCTCCGTCGCTCTGTTGCTCCGTCTCTCTGTTGCTCCGTCTCTCTGTTGCTCCGTCTCTCTGTTGCTCCGTCTCTCTGTTGCTCCGTCTCTCTGTTGCTCCGTCTCTCTGTTGCTCCATCGCTCTGTGGCTCCGTCTCTCTGTTGCTCCGCCTCTCTGTTGCTCCGTCTCTCTGTTGCTCCGTCTCTCTATTGCTCCTTCGCTCTGTGGCTCCGTCTCTCTGTTGCTCCGTCTCTCTGCTGCTCCGTCGCTCTGTTGCTCCGTCTCTCTGTTGCTCCGTCTCTCTCTTGCTCCGTCTCTATGTTGCTCCGTCTCTCTGTTGCTCCATCTCTCTGTTGCTCCGTCGCTCTGTTGCTCCGTCTCTCTGTTGCTCCATCGCCCTGTTGCTCCATCGCTCTGTTGCTCTGTCTCTGTTGCTCCATCGCCCTGCTGCGCTGTCTCTCTGTTGTACCGTCGCCCTGTTTTTCCGTCGCCCTGTTGCTCCGTCTCTCTGTTGCTCCGTCGCTCTGTTGCTCCGTCGCCCTGTTGCTCCGTCGTCCTATTGCTCCGTCTCTCTGTTGCTACGTCGCTCTGTTGCTCCGTCGCTCTGTTGCTCCGTCGCCCTGTTGCTCCGTCGTCCTATTGCTCCGTCTCTCTGTTGCTACGTCGCTCTGTGGCTCCGTCTCTCTGTTGCTCCATCTCTCTGAGGCTCCTTCGCCCTGTTGCTCCGTCGCTCTGTTGCTCCGTCTCTCTCTGGCTCCGTCTCTCTGTTGCTCCGTCGCTCTCTGGCTCCGTCTCTCTGTTGCTCCGTCTCTCTGTTGCTCCGTCGCTTTGTGTCTCCGTCTCTCCGTTGCTGCGTCTCCCTGTTCTTCCGTCGCTCTGTTGCCCGTCGCCCTGTTGCTCCGTCGCTCTGTTGCTCCGTCTCTCTGTTGCTCCGTCTCTCTCTTGCTCCGTCTCTATGTTGCTCCGTCGCTCTGTTGCTCCGTCTCTCTGTTGTTCCGTCGCTCTGTTGCTCCGTCGCTCTGTTGCTCCGTCTCTCAGTTGCTCCGTCGCTCTGTTGCTCCGTCTCTCTGTGGCTCCGTCTCTCTGTTGCTCCGTCGCTCTCTGGCTCCGTCTCTCTGTTGCTCCGTCTCTCTGTTGCTCCGTCGCTTTGTGTCTCCGTCTCTCCGTTGCTGCGTCTCCCTGTTCTTCCGTCGCTCTGTTGCCCGTCGCCCTGTTGCTCCGCCGCCCTGTTGCTCCGTCGCCCTCTTGTTCAGTCGCCTGTTGCTTCGTCGTCCTGTTGCTCCGTCGCCCTGTTGTTCCGTCGCCCTGTTGTTCCGTCGCCCTGTTGCTCCGTCGCCCTGTTGCTCCGTCTCTCTGTTGCTCCGTCTGTCTGTTGCTCCGTCTCTCTGTTGCTCCGTCGCTCTGTTGCTCCGTCCCTCTATTGCTCCGTCGCTCTGTTGCTCCGTCTCTCTGTTGCTCCGTCTCTCTGTTGCTCCGTCTCTCTGTTGCTCCGTCTCTCTGTTGCTCCGTCTCTCTGTTGCTCCGTCTCTCTGTTGCTCCATCGCTCTGTGGCTCCGTCTCTCTGTTGCTCCGCCTCTCTGTTGCTCCGTCTCTCTGTTGCTCCGTCTCTCTATTGCTCCTTCGCTCTGTGGCTCCGTCTCTCTGTTGCTCCGTCTCTCTGCTGCTCCGTCTCTCTGTTGCTCCGTCTCTCTGTTGCTCCGTCTCTCTGTTGCTCCGTCTCTCTGTTGCTCCGTCTCTCTGTTGCTCCGTCTCTCTGTTGCTCCGTCGCTCTGTTGCTCCGTCTCTCTGTTGCTCCATCGCCCTGTTGCTCCATCGCTCTGTTGCTCTGTCTCTGTTGCTCCATCGCCCTGCTGCTCTGTCTCTCTGTTGTACCGTCGCCCTGTTTTTCCGTCGCCCTGTTGCTCCGTCTCTCTGTTGCTCCGTTGCTCTGTTGCTCCGTCGCCCTGTTGCTCCGTCGTCCTATTGCTCCGTCTCTCTGTTGCTACGTCGCTCTGTTGCTCCGTCGCTCTGTTGCTCCGTCGCCCTGTTGCTCCGTCGTCCTATTGCTCCGTCTCTCTGTTGCTACGTCGCTCTGTGGCTCCGTCTCTCTGTTGCTCCATCTCTCTGAGGCTCCTTCGCCCTGTTGCTCCGTCGCTCTGTTGCTCCGTCTCTCTGTGGCTCCGTCTCTCTGTTGCTCCCTCGCTCTCTGGCTCCGTCTCTCTGTTGCTCTGTCTCTCTGTTGCTCCGTCGCTTTGTGTCTCCGTCTCTCCGTTGCTGCGTCTCCCTGTTCTTCCGTCGCTCTGTTGCCCGTCGCCCTGTTGCTCCGCCGCCCTGTTGCTCCGTCGCCCTGTTGTTCAGTCGCCTGTTGCTTCGTCGTCCTGTTGCTCCGTCGCCCTGTTGTTCCGTCGCCCTGTTGTTCCGTCGCCCTGTTGCTCCGTCGCCCTGTTGCTACGTCTCTCTGTTGCTCCGTCTGTCTGTTGCTCCGTCTCTCTGTTGCTCCGTCGCTCTGTTGCTCCGTCCCTCTATTGCTCCGTCGCTCTGTTGCTCCGTCTCTCTGTTGCTCCGTCTCTCTGTTGCTCCGTCGCCCTGTTGTTCCGTCGCCCTGTTGCTCCGTCGCCCTGTTGCTCCGTCTCTCTGTTGCTCCGTCTGTCTGTTGCTCCGTCTCTCTGTTGCTCCGTCGCTCTGTTGCTCCGTCCCTCTATTGCTCCGTCACTCTGTTGCTCCGTCTCTCTGTTGCTCCGTCTCTCTGTTGCTCCGTCGCCCTGTTGTTCCGTCGCCCTGTTGTTCCGTCGTCCTGTTGCTCCGTCGCCCTGTTGCTCCGTCGCACTGTTGCTCCGTCGTCCTGTTGCTCCGTCGTCCTGTTGCTCCGTCGCCCTGTTGTTCCGTCGCCCTGTTGCTCCGTCGCCCTGTTGCTCCGTCGTCCTGTTGCTCCGTCGCCCTGTTGCTCCGTCTCTCTGTTGCTCCGTCGTCCTGTTGCTCCGTCGCCCTGTTGTTCCGTCACCCTGTTGTTCCGTCGCCCTGTTGCTCCGTCGCCCTGTTGTTCCGTCGTCCTGTTGCTCCGTCGCCCTGTTGCTCCATCTCTCTGTTGCTCCATCGTCCTGTTGCTCCGTCGCCCTGTTGTTCCGTCGCCCTGTTGTTCCGTCGCCCTGTTGGTCCGTCGCCCTGTTGCTCCGTCACTCTTTTGCTCCGTCTCTCTGTTGCTCCGTCGCTCTGTTGCTCCGTCGCTCTGTTGCACCGTCTCTCTGTTGCTCCATTGCACTGTTGCTCCGTCGCACTGTTGCTCCGTCGCACTGTTGCTCCGTCGCCCTGTTGCTCCGTCGCCCTGTTGCTCCGTTGCACTGTTGCTCCGTCGCTCTGTTGCTCCGTCGCTCTGTTGCTCCGTCTCTCTGTTGCTCCGTCGCCCTGTTGCTCCGTCGCCCTGTTGCTGCGTCGCTCTGTTGCTCCTTCGCTCTGTTGCTCCGTCGCTCTGTTGCTCCGTCGCTCTGTTGCTCCGTCGCTCTGTTGCTCCGTCTCTCTGTTGCTCCATTGCACTGTTGCTCCGTCGCACTGTTGCTCCGTCGCACTGTTGCTCCGTCGCACTGTTGCTCCGTCGCCCTGTTGCTCCGTCGCCCTGTTGCTCCGTCGCACTGTTGCTCCGTCGCTCTGTTGCTCCGTTGCACTGTTGCTCCGTCGCACTGTTGCTCCATCGCCCTGTTGCTCCGTCTCCCTGTTGTTCCGTCGCTCTGTTGCTCCGTCGGTCTGTTGCTCCGTCGGTCTGTTGCTCCGTCTCTCTGTTGTTCCGTCGCTCTGTTGCTCCGTCGCTCTGTTGCTCCATCGCCCTGTTGCTCCATCGCTCTGTTGCTCTGTCTCTGTTGCTCCATCGCCCTGCTGCTCTGTCTCTCTGTTGTACCGTCGCCCTGTTTTTCCGTCGCCCTGTTGCTCCGTCTCTCTGTTGCTCCGTTGCTCTGTTGCTCCGTCGCCCTGTTGCTCCGTCTCTCTGTTGCTCCGTCGTCCTGTTGCTCCGTCGCCCTGTCGCTCCGTCGCCCTGTCGCTCCATCTCTCTGTTGCCCCATCGTCCTGTTGCTCCGTCGCCCTGTTGTTCCGTCGCCCTGTTGTTCCGTCGCCCTGTTGGTCCGTCGCCCTGTTGCTCCGTCGCTCTTTTGCTCCGTCTCTCTGTTGCTCCGTCGCTCTGTTGCTCCGTCGCTCTGTTGCACCGTCTCTCTGTTGCTCCATTGCACTGTTGCTCCGTCGCACTGTTGCTCCGTCGCACTGTTGCTCCGTCGCCCTGTTGCTCCGTCGCCCTGTTGCTCCGTCGCACTGTTGCTCCGTCGCTCTGTTGCTCCGTCGCTCTGTTGCTCCGTCTCTCTGTTGCTCCGTCGCCCTGTTGCTCCGTCGCCCTGTTGCTCCGTCGCCCTGTTGCTGCGTCGCTCTGTTGCTCCTTCGCTCTGTTGCTCCGTCGCTCTGTTGCTCCGTCGCTCTGTTGCTCCGTCGCTCTGTTGCTCCGTCTCTCTGTTGCTCCATTGCACTGTTGCTCCGTCGCACTGTTGCTCCGTCGCACTGTTGCTCCGTCGCACTGTTGCTCCGTCGCCCTGTTGCTCCGTCGCCCTGTTGCTCCGTCGCACTGTTGCTCCGTCGCTCTGTTGCTCCGTCGCACTGTTGCTCCGTCGCACTGTTGCTCCATCGCCCTGTTGCTCCGTCTCCCTGTTGTTCCGTCGCTCTGTTGCTCCGTCGGTCTGTTGCTCCGTCGGTCTGTTGCTCCGTCTCTCTGTTGTTCCGTCGCTCTGTTGCTCCGTCGCTCTGTTGCTCCGTCTCTCTGTTGCTCCGTCGCTCTGTTGCTCCGTCTCTCTGTTGCTCCGTCTCCCTGTTGCTCCGTCGCTCTGTTGCTCCGTCTCTCTGTTGCTCCGTCTCTCTGTTGTTCCGTCGCTCTGTTGCTCCGTCGGTCTGTTGCTCCGTCTCTCTGTTGTTCCGTCGCTCTGTTGCTCCGTCGCTCTGTTGCTCCGTCTCTCTGTTGCTCCGTCGCTCTGTTGCTCCGTCTCTCTGTTGCTCCGTCTCTCTCTTGCTCCGTCTCTATGTTGCTCCGTCTCTCTGTTGCTCCGTCTCTCTGTTGTTCCGTCGCTCTGTTGCTCCGTCGCTCTGTTGCTCCGTCTCTCAGTTGCTCCGTCGCTCTGTTGCTCCGTCTCTCTGTGGCTCCGTCTCTCTGTTGCTCCGTCGCTCTCTGGCTCCGTCTCTCTGTTGCTCCGTCGCTTTGTGTCTCCGTCTCTCCGTTGCTGCGTCTCCCTGTTCTTCCGTCGCTCTGTTGCCCGTCGCCCTGTTGCTCCGCCGCCCTGTTGCTCCGTCGCCCTGTTGTTCAGTCGCCTGTTGCTTCGTCGTCCTGTTGCTCCGTCGCCCTGTTGTTCCGTCGCCCTGTTGTTCCGTCGCCCTGTTGCTCCGTCGCCCTGTTGCTCCGTCTCTCTGTTGCTCCGTCTGTCTGTTGCTCCGTCTCTCTGTTGCTCCGTCGCTCTGTTGCTCCGTCCCTCTATTGCTCCGTCGCTCTGTTGCTCCGTCTCTCTGTTGCTCCGTCTCTCTGTTGCTCCGTCTCTCTGTTGCTCCGTCTCTCTGTTGCTCCGTCTCTCTGTTGCTCCGTCTCTCTGTTGCTCCATCGCTCTGTGGCTCCGTCTCTCTGTTGCTCCGCCTCTCTGTTGCTCCGTCTCTCTGTTGCTCCGTCTCTCTATTGCTCCGTCGCTCTGTGGCTCCGTCTCTCTGTTGCTCCGTCTCTCTGCTGCTCCGTCTCTCTGTTGCTCCGTCTCTCTGTTGCTCCGTCTCTCTGTTGCTCCGTCTCTCTGTTGCTCCGTCTCTCTGTTGCTCCATCTCTCTGTTGCTCCGTCGCTCTGTTGCTCCGTCTCTCTGTTGCTCCATCGCCCTGTTGCTCCATCGCTCTGTTGCTCTGTCTCTGTTGCTCCATCGCCCTGCTGCTCTGTCTCTCTGTTGTACCGTCGCCCTGTTTTTCCGTCGCCCTGTTGCTCCGTCTCTCTGTTGCTCCGTCGCTCTGTTGCTCCGTCGCCCTGTTGCTCCGTCGTCCTATTGCTCCGTCTCTCTGTTGCTACGTCGCTCTGTTGCTCCGTCGCCCTGTTGCTCCGTCGCCCTATTGCTCCGTCGCCCTGATGCTCCGTCGCCCTGTTGCTCCGTCGCCCTGTTGCTCCGTCGTCCTGTTTTTCCGTTGCCCTGTTGTTCCGTCACCCTGTTGTTCTCTGTGGCTCCGTCTCTCTGTTGCTCCATCTCTCTGTTGCTCCGTCTCTCTGTTGCTCCATCTCTCTGTGGCTCTGTCTCTCTGTTGCTCCGTTTCTCTATTGCTCCATCTCTCTGTTGCTCCGTCTCTCTGTTACTCCGTCTCTCTCTTCCTCCGTCTCTGTTGCTCCGTCGCTCTGTTGCTCCACCTCTGTGTTGCTCCGTCGCCCTGTTGCTCTGTCTCTGTTGCTCCATCGCCTATGCTCTGTCTCTCTGTTGCTCTATCGCCCTGTTTCTCTTTCGCCCTGTTTCTCCGTCTCTCTGTTGCTCCGTCGCCCTACGCTCTGTCTCTCTGTTGCGCCATCACCCTGTGGCTCTGTCTCTCTGTTGCTCCATCGCGCTGTTGCTCTGTCTGTTTGTCCGTCGCCCTGTTGCTCCATCACCCTGTTGCTCCATCGCTTTGTTGCTCCGTCGCTCTGTTGCTCCGTCGCTCTGTTGCTCCGTCGCCCTGTTGTTCCGTCGCCCTGTTGTTCCGTCACCCTGTTGCTCCGTCTCTCTGTTGCTCCGTCTCTCTGTTGCTCCGTCGCTCTGTTGCTACGTCTCTCTGTTGCTCCATTGCACTGTTGCTCCGTCGCACTGTTGCTCCGTCGCACTGTTGCTCCGTCGCCCTGTTGCTCCGTCGCCCTGTTTCTCCGTCGCCCTGTTGCTCCGTCGCCCTGTTGCTCCGTCGCCCTGTTGCTCCGTCGTCCTGTTGCTCCGTCTCTCTGTTGCTCCATTGCACTGTTGCTCCGTCGCTCTGTTGCTCCGTCTCTCTGTTGCTCCATTGCACTGTTGCTCCGTCGCACTGTTGCTCCGTCGCTCTGTTGCTCCGTCGCTCTGTTGCTCCGTCTCTCTGTTGCTCCGTCGCACTGTTGCTCCGTCGCTCTGTTGCTCCGTCGCTCTGTTGCTCCATCTCTCTGTTGCTCCGTTTCTCTGTTGCTCCATCTCTCTGTTGCTCCGCTTCTCTGTTGCTCCATCTCTCTGTTACTCCGTCGCTCTGTTGCTCCATCTCTCTGTTGCTCCGTCTCTCTGTTGCTCCATCTCTCTGTTGCTCCGTTTCTCTGTTGCTCCGTCTCTCTGTTGCGCCATCACCCTGTTGCTCTGTCTCTCTGTTGCTCCATCGCCCTGTTGCTCTGTCTCTGTTGGTCCGTCGCCCTGTTGCTCCATCACCCTGTTGCTCCATCGCTCTGTTGCTCCGTCGCTCTGTTGCTCCGTCGCTCTGTTGCTCCGTCGCCCTGTTGTTCCGTCGCCCTGTTGTTCTGTCGCCCTGTTGCTCCGTCTCTCTGTTGCTCCGTCGCACTGTTGCTCCCTCGCCCTGTTGCTGCGTCGCACTATTGCTCCGTCGCCCTGTTGCTCCGTCGCACTGTTGCTTCGTCGTCCTGTTGCTCCGTTGCCCTGTTGTTCCGTCGCCCTGTTGCTCCGTCGCCCTGTTGCTCCGTCTCTCTGTTGCTCCGTCTCTCTGTTGCACCGTCGCTCTGTTGCTCCGTCGCTCTGTTGCTCCGTCTCTCTGTTGCTCCGTCGCTCTGTTGCTCCGTCTCTCTGTTGCTCCGTCTCTCTGTTGCTCCGTCTCTCTGTTGCTCCGTCTCTCTGTTGCTCCATCTCTCTTTTGCTCCGTCTCTCTGTTGCTCCGTCTCTCTGTTGCTCCGTCGCTCTGTGGCTCCGTCTCTCTCTTGCTCCGTCTCTCTGTTGCTCCGTCTCTCTCTTTCTCCGTCGCTCTGTTGCTCCGTCGCTCTGTTGCTCCGTCTCTCTGTTGCTCCGTCTCTCTTTTGCTCCGTCTCTCTGTTGCTCCGTCTCTCTGTTGCTCCGTCTCTCTTTTGCTCCGTCTCTCTGTTGCTCCGTCGCTCTGTTGCACCGTCTCTCTGTTGCTCCATTGCACTGTTGCTCCGTCGCACTGTTGCTCCGTCGCACTGTTGCTCCGTCGCCCTGTTGCTCCGTCGCCCTGTTGCTCCGTCGCACTGTTGCTCCGTCGCTCTGTTGCTCCGTCGCTCTGTTGCTCCGTCTCTCTGTTGCTCCGTCGCCCTGTTGCTCCGTCGCCCTGTTGCTCCGTCGCCCTGTTGCTGCGTCGCTCTGTTGCTCCTTCGCTCTGTTGCTCCGTCGCTCTGTTGCTCCGTCGCTCTGTTGCTCCGTCGCTCTGTTGCTCCGTCTCTCTGTTGCTCCATTGCACTGTTGCTCCGTCGCACTGTTGCTCCGTCGCACTGTTGCTCCGTCGCACTGTTGCTCCGTCGCCCTGTTGCTCCGTCGCCCTGTTGCTCCGTCGCACTGTTGCTCCGTCGCTCTGTTGCTCCGTCGCACTGTTGCTCCGTCGCACTGTTGCTCCATCGCCCTGTTGCTCCGTCTCCCTGTTGTTCCGTCGCTCTGTTGCTCCGTCGGTCTGTTGCTCCGTCGGTCTGTTGCTCCGTCTCTCTGTTGTTCCGTCGCTCTGTTGCTCCGTCGCTCTGTTGCTCCGTCTCTCTGTTGCTCCGTCGCTCTGTTGCTCCGTCTCTCTGTTGCTCCGTCTCCCTGTTGCTCCGTCGCTCTGTTGCTCCGTCTCTCTGTTGCTCCGTCTCTCTGTTGTTCCGTCGCTCTGTTGCTCCGTCGGTCTGTTGCTCCGTCTCTCTGTTGTTCCGTCGCTCTGTTGCTCCGTCGCTCTGTTGCTCCGTCTCTCTGTTGCTCCGTCGCTCTGTTGCTCCGTCTCTCTGTTGCTCCGTCTCTCTCTTGCTCCGTCTCTATGTTGCTCCGTCTCTCTGTTGCTCCGTCTCTCTGTTGTTCCGTCGCTCTGTTGCTCCGTCGCTCTGTTGCTCCGTCTCTCAGTTGCTCCGTCGCTCTGTTGCTCCGTCTCTCTGTGGCTCCGTCTCTCTGTTGCTCCGTCGCTCTCTGGCTCCGTCTCTCTGTTGCTCCGTCGCTTTGTGTCTCCGTCTCTCCGTTGCTGCGTCTCCCTGTTCTTCCGTCGCTCTGTTGCCCGTCGCCCTGTTGCTCCGCCGCCCTGTTGCTCCGTCGCCCTGTTGTTCAGTCGCCTGTTGCTTCGTCGTCCTGTTGCTCCGTCGCCCTGTTGTTCCGTCGCCCTGTTGTTCCGTCGCCCTGTTGCTCCGTCGCCCTGTTGCTCCGTCTCTCTGTTGCTCCGTCTGTCTGTTGCTCCGTCTCTCTGTTGCTCCGTCGCTCTGTTGCTCCGTCCCTCTATTGCTCCGTCGCTCTGTTGCTCCGTCTCTCTGTTGCTCCGTCTCTCTGTTGCTCCGTCTCTCTGTTGCTCCGTCTCTCTGTTGCTCCGTCTCTCTGTTGCTCCGTCTCTCTGTTGCTCCATCGCTCTGTGGCTCCGTCTCTCTGTTGCTCCGCCTCTCTGTTGCTCCGTCTCTCTGTTGCTCCGTCTCTCTATTGCTCCGTCGCTCTGTGGCTCCGTCTCTCTGTTGCTCCGTCTCTCTGCTGCTCCGTCTCTCTGTTGCTCCGTCTCTCTGTTGCTCCGTCTCTCTGTTGCTCCGTCTCTCTGTTGCTCCGTCTCTCTGTTGCTCCATCTCTCTGTTGCTCCGTCGCTCTGTTGCTCCGTCTCTCTGTTGCTCCATCGCCCTGTTGCTCCATCGCTCTGTTGCTCTGTCTCTGTTGCTCCATCGCCCTGCTGCTCTGTCTCTCTGTTGTACCGTCGCCCTGTTTTTCCGTCGCCCTGTTGCTCCGTCTCTCTGTTGCTCCGTCGCTCTGTTGCTCCGTCGCCCTGTTGCTCCGTCGTCCTATTGCTCCGTCTCTCTGTTGCTACGTCGCTCTGTTGCTCCGTCGCCCTGTTGCTCCGTCGCCCTATTGCTCCGTCGCCCTGATGCTCCGTCGCCCTGTTGCTCCGTCGCCCTGTTGCTCCGTCGTCCTGTTTTTCCGTTGCCCTGTTGTTCCGTCACCCTGTTGTTCTCTGTGGCTCCGTCTCTCTGTTGCTCCATCTCTCTGTTGCTCCGTCTCTCTGTTGCTCCATCTCTCTGTGGCTCTGTCTCTCTGTTGCTCCGTTTCTCTATTGCTCCATCTCTCTGTTGCTCCGTCTCTCTGTTACTCCGTCTCTCTCTTCCTCCGTCTCTGTTGCTCCGTCGCTCTGTTGCTCCACCTCTGTGTTGCTCCGTCGCCCTGTTGCTCTGTCTCTGTTGCTCCATCGCCTATGCTCTGTCTCTCTGTTGCTCTATCGCCCTGTTTCTCTTTCGCCCTGTTTCTCCGTCTCTCTGTTGCTCCGTCGCCCTACGCTCTGTCTCTCTGTTGCGCCATCACCCTGTGGCTCTGTCTCTCTGTTGCTCCATCGCGCTGTTGCTCTGTCTGTTTGTCCGTCGCCCTGTTGCTCCATCACCCTGTTGCTCCATCGCTTTGTTGCTCCGTCGCTCTGTTGCTCCGTCGCTCTGTTGCTCCGTCGCCCTGTTGTTCCGTCGCCCTGTTGTTCCGTCACCCTGTTGCTCCGTCTCTCTGTTGCTCCGTCTCTCTGTTGCTCCGTCGCTCTGTTGCTACGTCTCTCTGTTGCTCCATTGCACTGTTGCTCCGTCGCACTGTTGCTCCGTCGCACTGTTGCTCCGTCGCCCTGTTGCTCCGTCGCCCTGTTTCTCCGTCGCCCTGTTGCTCCGTCGCCCTGTTGCTCCGTCGCCCTGTTGCTCCGTCGTCCTGTTGCTCCGTCTCTCTGTTGCTCCATTGCACTGTTGCTCCGTCGCTCTGTTGCTCCGTCTCTCTGTTGCTCCATTGCACTGTTGCTCCGTCGCACTGTTGCTCCGTCGCTCTGTTGCTCCGTCGCTCTGTTGCTCCGTCTCTCTGTTGCTCCGTCGCACTGTTGCTCCGTCGCTCTGTTGCTCCGTCGCTCTGTTGCTCCATCTCTCTGTTGCTCCGTTTCTCTGTTGCTCCATCTCTCTGTTGCTCCGCTTCTCTGTTGCTCCATCTCTCTGTTACTCCGTCGCTCTGTTGCTCCATCTCTCTGTTGCTCCGTCTCTCTGTTGCTCCATCTCTCTGTTGCTCCGTTTCTCTGTTGCTCCGTCTCTCTGTTGCGCCATCACCCTGTTGCTCTGTCTCTCTGTTGCTCCATCGCCCTGTTGCTCTGTCTCTGTTGGTCCGTCGCCCTGTTGCTCCATCACCCTGTTGCTCCATCGCTCTGTTGCTCCGTCGCTCTGTTGCTCCGTCGCTCTGTTGCTCCGTCGCCCTGTTGTTCCGTCGCCCTGTTGTTCTGTCGCCCTGTTGCTCCGTCTCTCTGTTGCTCCGTCGCACTGTTGCTCCCTCGCCCTGTTGCTGCGTCGCACTATTGCTCCGTCGCCCTGTTGCTCCGTCGCACTGTTGCTTCGTCGTCCTGTTGCTCCGTCGCCCTGTTGTTCCGTCGCCCTGTTGCTCCGTCGCCCTGTTGCTCCGTCTCTCTGTTGCTCCGTCTCTCTGTTGCACCGTCGCTCTGTTGCTCCGTCGCTCTGTTGCTCCGTCTCTCTGTTGCTCCGTCGCTCTGTTGCTCCGTCTCTCTGTTGCTCCATCTCTCTGTTGCTCCGTCTCTCTGTTGCTCCGTCTCTCTGTTGCTCCATCTCTCTTTTGCTCCGTCTCTCTGTTGCTCCGTCTCTCTGTTGCTCCGTCGCTCTGTGGCTCCGTCTCTCTCTTGCTCCGTCTCTCTGTTGCTCCGTCTCTCTCTTTCTCCGTCGCTCTGTTGCTCCGTCGCTCTGTTGCTCCGTCTCTCTTTTGCTCCGTCTCTCTGTTGCTCCGTCTCTCTGTTGCTCCGTCTCTCTGTTGCTCCATCGCTCTGTTGCTCCGTCTCCCTGTTGCTCCGTCGCTCTGTTGCTCCGTCGCTCTGTTGCTCGGTCGCACTGTTGCTCCGTCTCTCTGTTGCTCCGTCTCTCTGTTGCTCCGTCGCCCTGTTGCTCCGTCGCCCTGTTGCTGCGTCACCCTGTTGCTCCATCTCTCTGTTGCTCCGTCGCCCTGTTGCTCCGTCTCTCTGTTGCTCCGTCGCCCTGTTGCTCCGTCGCCCTGTTGCTCCGTCGCCCTGTTGCTCCGTCGCCGTGTTGCTTCGTCGTCCTGTTGCTCCCTCGCCCTGTTGTTCCGTCGCCCTGTTGTTCCGTCGCCCTGTTGCTGCGTGGCCCTGTTGCTACGTCGCCGTGTTGCTCCGTCGCCCTGTTGCTCCGTCGCCCTGTTGCTGCGTCACCCTGTTGCTCCATCTCTCTGTTGCTCCGTCGCCCTGTTGCTCCGTCTCTCTGTTGCTCCGTCGCCCTGTTGCTCCGTCGCCCTGTTGCTCCGTCGCCCTGTTGTTCCGTCGTCCTGTTGCTCCGTCTCTCTGTTGCTCCATTGCACTGTTGCTCCGTCGCACTGTTGCTCCGTCGCTCTGTTGCTCCGTCGCTCTGATGCTCCGTCTCTCTGTTGCTCCATTGCACTGTTGCTCCGTCGCACTGTTGCTCCGTCGCGCTGTTGCTCCGTCGCCCTGTTGCTCCGTCGCTCTGTTGCTCCGTCGCCCTGTTTCTCCGTCGCCCTGTTACTCCGTCGCCCTGTTGCTCCGTCGCTCTGTTGCTCCGTCGTCCTGTTGCTCCGTCGCCCTGTTGTTCCGTCGCCCTGTTGTTCCGTCATCCTGTTGCTCCGTCGCCCTGTTGCTCCGTCGCACTGTTGCTCCGTCGTCCTGTTGCTCCGTCGTCCTGTTGCTCCGTCGCCCTGTTGTTCCGTCGCCCTGTTGCTCCGTCGCCCTGTTGCTCCGTCGTCCTGTTGCTCCGTCGCCCTGTTGCTCCGTCTCTCTGTTGCTCCGTCGTCCTGTTGCTCCGTCGCCCTGTTGTTCCGTCACCCTGTTGTTCCGTCGCCCTGTTGCTCCGTCGCCCTGTTGTTCCGTCGTCCTGTTGCTCCGTCGCCCTGTTGCTCCATCTCTCTGTTGCTCCAACGTCCTGTTGCTCCGTCGCCCTGTTGTTCCGTCGCCCTGTTGTTCCGTCGCTCTGTTGGTCCGTCGCCCTGTTGCTCCGTCACTCTGTTGCTCCGTCTCTCTGTGGCTCCGTCGCTCTGTTTCTCCGTCGCTCTGTTGCTCCGTCTCTCTGTGGCTCCGTCGCTCTGTTGCTCCGTCGCTCTGTTGCTCCGTCGCCCTGTTGTTCCGTCGTCCTGTTGCTCCGTGGCCCTGTTGCTCCATCTCTCTGTTGCTCCATCGTCCTGTTGCTCCGTCGCCCTGTTGTTCCGTCGCCCTGTTGTTCCGTCGCTCTGTTGGTCCGTCGCCCTGTTGCTCCGTCGCTCTGTTGCTCCGTCTCTCTGTTGCTCCGTCGCTCTGTTGCTCCGTCGCTCTGTTGCACCGTCTCTCTGTTGCTCCATTGCACTGTTGCTCCGTCGCACTGTTGCTCCGTCGCACTGTTGCTCCGTCGCCCTGTTGCTCCGTCGCCCTGTTGCTCCGTTGCATTGTTGCTCCGTCGCTCTGTTGCTCCGTCGCTCTGTTGCTCCGTCTCTCTGTTGCTCCGTCGCCCTGTTGCTCCGTCGCCCTGTTGCTCCGTCGCCCTGTTGCTGCGTCGCTCTGTTGCTCCTTCGCTCTCTTGCTCCGTCTCTCTGTTGCTCCATCTCTCTTTTGCTCCGTCTCTCTGTTGCTCCGTCTCTCTGTTGCTCCGTCGCCCTGTTGCTCCGTCGCCCTGTTGCTGCGTCACCCTGTTGCTCCATCTCTCTGTTGCTCCGTCGCCCTGTTGCTCCGTCTCTCTGTTGCTCCGTCGCCCTGTTGCTCCGTCGCCCTGTTGCTCCGTCGCCCTGTTGCTCCGTCGCCGTGTTGCTTCGTCGTCCTGTTGCTCCCTCGCCCTGTTGTTCCGTCGCCCTGTTGTTCCGTCGCCCTGTTGCTGCGTGGCCCTGTTGCTCCGTCGCCTTGTTGCTCCGTCGCCCTGTTGCTCCGTCGCCCTGTTGCTGCGTCACCCTGTTGCTCCATCTCTCTGTTGCTCCGTCGCCCTGTTGCTCCGTCTCTCTGTTGCTCCGTCGCCCTGTTGCTCCGTCGCCCTGTTGCTCCGTCGCCCTGTTGTTCCGTCGTCCTGTTGCTCCGTCTCTCTGTTGCTCCATTGCACTGTTGCTCCGTCGCACTGTTGCTCCGTCGCTCTGTTGCTCCGTCGCTCTGATGCTCCGTCTCTCTGTTGCTCCATTGCACTGTTGCTCCGTCGCACTGTTGTCCGTCGCACTGTTGCTCCGTCGCCCTGTTTCTCCGTCGCCCTGTTACTCCGTCGCCCTATTGCTCCGTCGCTCTGTTGCTCCGTCGTCCTGTTGCTCCGTCGCCCTGTTGTTCCGTCGCCCTGTTGTTCCGTCGTCCTGTTGCTCTGTCGCCCTGTTGCTCCGTCGCACTGTTGCTCCGTCGTCCTGTTGCTCCGTCGTCCTGTTGCTCCGTCGCCCTGTTGTTCCGTCGCCCTGTTGCTCCGTCGCCCTGTTGCTCCGTCGTCCTGTTGCTCCGTCGCCCTGTTGCTCCGTCTCTCTGTTGCTCCGTCGTCCTGTTGCTCCGTCGCCCTGTTGTTCCGTCACCCTGTTGTTCCGTCGCCCTGTTGCTCCGTCGCCCTGTTGTTCCGTCGTCCTGTTGCTCCGTCGCCCTGTTGCTCCATCTCTCTGTTGCGCCATCGTCCTGTTGCTCCGTCGCCCTGTTGTTCCGTCGCCCTGTTGTTCCGTCGCTCTGTTGGTCCGTCGCCCTGTTGCTCCGTCTCTCTGTTGCTCCGTCGCTCTGTTGCTCCGTCGCTCTGTTGCACCGTCTCTCTGTTGCTCCATTGCACTGTTGCTCCGTCGCACTGTTGCTCCGTCGCACTGTTGCTCCGTCGCACTGTTGCTCCGTCGCCCTGTTGCTCCGTCGCCCTGTTGCTCCGTTGCACTGTTGCTCCGTCGCTCTGTTGCTCCGTCGCTCTGTTGCTCCGTCTCTCTGTTGCTCCGTCGCCCTGTTGCTCCGTCGCCCTGTTGCTCCGTCGCCCTGTTGCTGCGTCGCTCTGTTGCTCCGTCTCTCTGTTGCTCCGTCTCTCTGTTGTTCCGTCGCTCTCTTGCTCCGTCTCTCTGTTGCTCCGTCTCTCTGTTGCTCCGTCTCTCTGTTGCTCCGTCTCTCTGTTGCTCCGTCTCTCTGTTGCTCCGTCTCTCTGTTGCTCCATCGCTCTGTGGCTCCGTCTCTCTGTTGCTCCGCCTCTCTGTTGCTCCGTCTCTCTGTTGCTCCGTCTCTCTATTGCTCCGTCGCTCTGTGGCTCCGTCTCTCTGTTCCTCCGTCTCTCTGCTGCTCCGTCTCTCTGTTGCTCCGTCTCTCTGTTGCTCCGTCTCTCTGTTGCTCCGTCTCTCTGTTGCTCCGTCGCTCTGTTGCTCCGTCTCTCTGTTGCTCCATCACCCTGTTGCTCCGTCTCTCTGTTGCTCCATCGCCCTGTTGCTCCATCGCTCTGTTGCTCTGTCTCTGTTGCTCCATCGCCCTGCTGCTCTGTCTCTCTGTTGTACCATCGCCCTGTTTTTCCGTCGCCCTGTTGCTCCGTCTCTCTGTTGCTCCGTCGCTCTGTTGCTCCGTCGCCCTGTTGCTCCGTCGCCCTATTGCTCCGTCTCTCTGTTGCTCCGTCGCTCTGTTGCTCCGTCGCCCTGTTGCTCCGTTGCACTATTGCTCCGTAGCCCTGTTGGTCCGTCGCCCTGTTGCTCCGTCGCCCTGTTGCTCCGTCGTCCTGTTGCTCCGTCGCCCTGTTGTTCCGTTGCCCTTTTGTTCCGTCACCCTGTTGTTCCGTCGCCCTGTTGCTACGACGCCCTGTTGCTCCGTCGCTCTGTTGCTCCGTCGCTCTGTTGCTCAGTCTCTCTGTTGCTCCGTCGTTCTGTTACTCCGTCTCTCTGTTGCTCCGTCTCTCTGTTGCTCCGTCGCTCTGTTGCTCCGTCTCTCTGTGGCTCCGTCTCTCTGTTGCTCCATCTCTCTGTTGCTCCGTCTCTCTGTTGCTCCATCTCTCTGTGGCTCTGTCTCTCTGTTGCTCCGTTTCTCTATTGCTCCATCTCTCTGTTGCTCCGTCTCTCTGTTGCTCCGTCTCTCTCTTCCTCCGTCTCTGTTGCTCCGTCGCTCTGTTGCTCCACCTCTGTGTTGCTCCGTCGCCCTGTTGCTCTGTCTCTGTTGCTCCATCGCCTATGCTCTGTCTCTCTGTTGCTCTATCGCCCTGTTTCTCTTTCGCCCTGTTTCTCCGTCTCTCTGTTGCTCCGTCGCCCTACGCTCTGTCTCTCTGTTGCGCCATCACCCTGTGGCTCTGTCTCTCTGTTGCTCCATCGCGCTGCTGCTCTGTCTGTTTGTCCGTCGCCCTGTTGCTCCATCACCCTGTTGCTCCATCGCTTTGTTGCTCCATCGCTCTGTTGCTCCGTCGCTCTGTTGCTCCGTCGCCCTGTTGTTCCGTCGCCCTGTTGTTCCGTCACCCTGTTGCTCCGTCTCTCTGTTGCTCCGTCTCTCTGTTGCTCCGTCGCCCTGTTGTTCCGTCACCCTGTTGCTCCGTCTCTCTGTTGCTATGTCTCTCTGTTGCTCCATTGCACTGTTGCTCCGTCGCACTGTTGCTCCGTCGCACTGTTGCTCCGTCGCACTGTTGCTCCGTCGCCCTGTTGCTCCGTCGCCCTGTTTCTCCGTCGCCCTGTTGCTCCGTCGCCCTGTTGCTCCGTCGCCCTGTTGCTCCGTCGTCCTGTTGCTCCGTCTCTCTGTTGCTCCATTGCACAGTTGCTCCGTCGCACTGTTGCTCCGTCGCTCTGTTGCTCCGTCGCTCTGTTTCTCCGTCTCTCTGTTGCTCCATTGCACTGTTGCTCCGTCGCTCTGTTGCTCCGTCTCTCTGTTGCTCCATTGCACTGTTGCTCCGTCGCACTGTTGCTCCGTCGCTCTGTTGCTCCGTCGCTCTGTTGCTCCGTCTCTCTGTTGCTCTGTCGCACTGTTGCTCCGTCGCTCTGTTGCTCCGTCGCTCTGTTGCTCCGTCTCTCTGTTGCTCCATCTCTCTGTTGCTCCGTTTCTCTGTTGCTCCATCTCTCTGTTGCTCCGCTTCTCTGTTGCTCCATCTCTCTGTCACTCCGTCGCTCTGTTGCTCCATCTCTCTGTTGCTCCGTCTCTCTGTTGCTCCATCTCTCTGTTGCTCCGTTTCTCTGTTGCTCCGTCTCTCTGTTGCGCCATCACCCTGTTGCTCTGTCTCTCTGTTGCTCCATCGCCCTGTTGCTCTGTCTCTGTTGGTCCGTCGCCCTGTTGCTCCATCACCCTGTTGCTCCATCGCTCTGTTGCTCCGTCGCTCTGTTGCTCCGTCGCTCTGTTGCTCCGTCGCCCTGTTGTTCCGTCGCCCTGTTGTTCTGTCGCCCTGTTGCTCCGTCTCTCTGTTGCTCCGTCGCTCTGTTGCTCCCTCGCCCAGTTGCTGCGTCGCACTATTGCTCCGTCGCCCTGTTGCTCCGTCGCCCTGTTGCTTCGTCGTCCTGTTGCTCCGTCGCCCTGTTGTTCCGTCGCCCTGTTGCTCCGTCGCCCTGTTGCTCCGTCTCTCTGTTGCTCCGTCTCTCTGTTGCTCCGTCGCTCTGTTGCTCCGTCGCTCTGTTGCTCCGTCTCTCTGTTGCTCCGTCGCTCTGTTGCTCCGTCTCTCTGTTGCTCCATCTCTCTGTTGCTCCGTCTCTCTGTTGCTCCGTCTCTCTGTTGCTCCATCTCTCTTTTGCTCCGTCTCTCTGTTGCTCCGTCTCTCTGTTGCTCCGTCGCTCTGTGGCTCCGTCGCTCTGTGGCTCCGTCTCTCTGTTGCTCCGTCTCTCTGTTTCTCCGTCTCTCACTTTCTCCGTCGCTCTGTTGCTCCGTCTCTCTCTTGCTCCGTCTCTCTGTTGCTCCGTCTCTCTCTTTCTCCGTCGCTCTGTTGCTCCGTCGCTCTGTTGCTCCGTCTCTCTGTTGCTCCGTCTCTCTTTTGCTCCGTCTCTCTGTTGCTCCGTCTCTCTGTTGCTCCGTCTCTCTGTTGCTCCATCGCCCTGTTGCTCCGTCGCCCTGTTGCTCCGTCTCTCTGTTGCTCCATTGCACTGTTGCTCCGTCGCACTGTTGCTCCGTCGCTCTGTTGCTCCGTCGCTCTGATGCTTCGTCTCTCTGTTGCTCCATTGCACTGTTGCTCCGTCGCACTGTTGCTCCGTCGCACTGTTGCTCCGTCGCCCTGTTGCTCCGTCGCTCTGTTGCTCCGTCGCCCTGTTTCTCCGTCGCCCTGTTACTCCGTCGCCCTGTTGCTCCGTCGCTCTGTTGCTCCGTCGTCCTGTTGCTCCGTCGCCCTGTTGTTCCGTCGCCCTGTTGTTCCGTCGCCCTGTTGTTCCGTCGTCCTGTTGCTCCGTCGCCCTGTTGCTCCGTCGCACTGTTGCTCCGTCGTCCTGTTGCTCCGTCGTCCTGTTGCTCCGTCGCCCTGTTGTTCCGTCGCCCTGTTGTTCCGTCGCCCTGTTGCTCCGTCGCCCTGTTGCTCCGTCGTCCGGTTGCTCCGTCGCCCTGTTGCTCCGTCTCTCTGTTGCTCCGTCGTCCTGTTGCTCCGTCGCTCTGTTGTTCCGTCACCCTGTTGTTCCCTCGCCCTGTTGCTCCGTCGCCCTGTTGTTCCTTCGTCCTGTTGCTCCGTCGCCCTGTTGCTCCATCTCTCTGTTGCTCCTTCGTCCTGTTGCTCCGTCGCCCTGTTGTTCCGTCGCTCTGTTGGTCCGTCGCCCTGTTGCTCCGTCGCTCTGTTGCTCCGTCTCTCTGTTGCTCCGTCGCTCTGTTGCTCCGTCGCTCTGTTGCACCGTCTCTCTGTTGCTCCATTGCACTGTTGCTCCGTCGCACTGTTGCTCCGTCGCACTGTTGCTCCGTCGCCCTGTTGCTCCGTCGCCCTGTTGCTCCGTTGCACTGTTGCTCCGTCGCTCTGTTGCTCCGTCGCTCTGTTGCTCCGTCGCCCTGTTGCTCCGTCGCCCTGTTGCTCCGTCGCCCTGTTGCTCCGTCGCCCTGTTGCTGCGTCGCTCTGTTGCTCCTTCGCTCTGTTGCTCCGTCTCTCTGTTGCTCCGTCGCTCTGTTGCTCCCTCGCCCTGTTGCTGCGTCGCACTATTGCTCCGTCGCCCTGTTGCTCTGTCGCCCTGTTGCTTCGTCGTCCTGTTGCTCCGTCGCCCTGTTGTTCCGTCGCCCTGTTGCTCCGTCGCCCTGTTGCTCCGTCTCTCTGTTGCTCCGTCTCTCTGTTGCTCCGTCGCTCTGTTGCTCCGTCGCTCTGTTGCTCCGTCTCTCTGTTGCTCCGTCGCTCTGTTGCTCCGTCTCTCTGTTGCTCCATCTCTCTGTTGCTCCGTCTCTCTGTTGCTCCGTCTCTCTGTTGCTCCATCTCTCTTTTGCTCCGTCTCTCTGTTGCTCCGTCTCTCTGTTGCTCCGTCGCTCTGTGGCTCCGTCGCTCTGTGGCTCCGTCTCTCTGTTGCTCCGTCTCTCTGTTTCTCCGTCTCTCACTTTCTCCGTCGCTCTGTTGCTCCGTCTCTCTCTTGCTCCGTCTCTCTGTTGCTCCGTCTCTCTCTTTCTCCGTCGCTCTGTTGCTCCGTCGCTCTGTTGCTCCGTCTCTCTGTTGCTCCGTCTCTCTTTTGCTCCGTCTCTCTGTTGCTCCGTCTCTCTGTTGCTCCGTCTCTCTGTTGCTCCATCGCCCTGTTGCTCCGTCGCCCTGTTGCTCCGTCTCTCTGTTGCTCCGTCTCTCTGTTGCTCCGTCGCTCTGTTGCTCCGTCGCTCTGTTGCTCCGTCTCTCTGTTGCTCCGTCGCTCTGTTGCTCCGTCTCTCTGTTGCTCCATCTCTCTGTTGCTCCGTCTCTCTGTTGCTCCGTCTCTCTGTTGCTCCATCTCTCTTTTGCTCCGACTCTCTGTTGCTCCGTCTCTCTGTTGCTCCGTCGCTCTGTGGCTCCGTCGCTCTGTGGCTCCGTCTCTCTGTTGCTCCGTCTCTCTGTTTCTCCGTCTCTCACTTTCTCCGTCGCTCTGTTGCTCCGTCTCTCTCTTGCTCCGTCTCTCTGTTGCTCCGTCTCTCTCTTTCTCCGTCGCTCTGTTGCTCCGTCGCTCTGTTGCTCCGTCTCTCTGTTGCTCCGTCTCTCTTTTGCTCCGTCTCTCTGTTGCTCCGTCTCTCTGTTGCTCCGTCTCTCTGTTGCTCCATCGCTCTGTTGCTCCGTCTCCCTGTTGCTCCGTCGCTCTGTTGCTCCGTCGCTCTGTTGCTCCGTCGCACTGTTGCTCCGTCTCTCTTTTGCTCCGTCTCTCTGTTGCTCCGTCGCCCTGTTGCTCCGTCGCCCTGTTGCCGCGTCACCCTGTTGCTCCATCTCTCTGTTGCTCCGTCGCCCTGTTGCTCCGTCTCTCTGTTGCTCCGTCGCCCTGTTGCTCTGTCGCCCTGTTGCTCCGTCGCCCTGTTGCTCCGTCGCCGTGTTGCTTCGTCGTCCTGTTGCTCCCTCGCCCTGTTGTTCCGTCGCCCTGTTGTTCCGTCGCCCTGTTGCTGCGTGGCCCTGTTGCTCCGTCGCCTTGTTGCTCCGTCGCCCTGTTGCTCCGTTGCCCTGTTGCTGCGTCACCCTGTTGCTCCATCTCTCTATTGCTCCGTCGCCCTGTTGCTCCGTCTCTCTGTTGCTCCGTCGCCCTGTTGCTCCGTCGCCCTGTTGCTCCGTCGCCTTGTTGTTCCGTCGTCCTGTTGCTCCGTCTCTCTGTTGCTCCATTGCACTGTTGCTCCATCGCACTGATGCTCCGTCGCTCTGTTGCTCCGTCGCTCTGATGCTCCGTCTCTCTGTTGCTCCATTGCACTGTTGCTCCGTCGCACTGTTGCTCCGTCGCACTGTTGCTCCGTCGCCCTGTTGCTCCGTCGCTCTGTTGCTCCGTCGCCCTGTTTCTCCGTCGCCCTGTTACTCCGTCGCCCTGTTGCTCCGTCGCTCTGTTGCTCCGTCGCCCTGTTGTTCCGTCGCCCTGTTGTTCCGTCGTCCTGTTGCTCCGTCGCCCTGTTGCTCCGTCGCCCTGTTGCTCCGTCGCCCTGTTGCTCCGTCGTCCTGTTGCTCCGTCGCCCTGTTGCTCCGTCTCTCTGTTGCTCCGTCGTCCTGTTGCTCCGTCGCCCTGTTGTTCCGTCACCCTGTTGTTCCGTCGCCCTGTTGCTCCGTCGCCCTGTTGTTCCGTCGTCCTGTTGCTCCGTCGCCCTGTTGCTCCGTCTCTCTGTTGCTCCATCGTCCTGTTGCTCCGTCGCCCTGTTGTTCCGTCGCCCTGTTGTTCCGTCGCTCTGTTGGTCCGTTGCCCTGTTGCTCCGTCGCTCTGTTGCTCCGTCTCTCTGTTGCTCCGTCGCTCTGTTGCTCCGTCGCTCTGTTGCACCGTCTCTCTGTTGCTCCATTGCACTGTTGCTCCGTCGCACTGTTGCTCCGTTGCACTGTTGCTCCGTCGCCCTGTTGCTCCGTCGCCCTGTTGCTCCGTTGCACTGTTGCTCCGTCGCTCTGTTGCTCCGTCGCTCTGTTGCTCCGTCTCTGTTGCTCCGTCGCCCTGTTGCTCCGTCGCCCTGTTGCTCCGTCGCCCTGTTGCTGCGTCGCTCTGTTGCTCCTTCGCTCTGTTGCTCCGTCTCTCTGTTGCTCCATCTCTCTTTTGCTCCGTCTCTCTGTTGCTCCGTCTCTCTGTTGCTCCGTCTGTCTGTTGCTCCGTCTCTCACTTTCTCCGTCGCTCTGTTGCTCCGTCGCTCTGTGGCTCCGTCGCTCTGTGGCTCCGTCTCTCTGTTGCTCCGTCTCTCTGTTTCTCCGTCTCTCACTTTCTCCGTCGCTCTGTTGCTCCGTCTCTCTCTTGCTCCGTCTCTCTGTTGCTCCGTCTCTCTCTTTCTCCGTCGCTCTGTTGCTCCGTCGCTCTGTTGCTCCGTCTCTCTGTTGCTCCGTCTCTCTTTTGCTCCGTCTCTCTGTTGCTCCGTCTCTCTGTTGCTCCGTCTCTCTGTTGCTCCATCGCCCTGTTGCTCCGTCGCCCTGTTGCTCCGTCTCTCTGTTGCTCCGTCTCTCTGTTGCTCCGTCGCTCTGTTGCTCCGTCGCTCTGTTGCTCCGTCTCTCTGTTGCTCCGTCGCTCTGTTGCTCCGTCTCTCTGTTGCTCCATCTCTCTGTTGCTCCGTCTCTCTGTTGCTCCGTCTCTCTGTTGCTCCATCTCTCTTTTGCTCCGTCTCTCTGTTGCTCCGTCTCTCTGTTGCTCCGTCGCTCTGTGGCTCCGTCGCTCTGTGGCTCCGTCTCTCTGTTGCTCCGTCTCTCTGTTTCTCCGTCTCTCACTTTCTCCGTCGCTCTGTTGCTCCGTCTCTCTCTTGCTCCGTCTCTCTGTTGCTCCGTCTCTCTCTTTCTCCGTCGCTCTGTTGCTCCGTCGCTCTGTTGCTCCGTCTCTCTGTTGCTCCGTCTCTCTTTTGCTCCGTCTCTCTGTTGCTCCGTCTCTCTGTTGCTCCGTCTCTCTGTTGCTCCATCGCTCTGTTGCTCCGTCTCCCTGTTGCTCCGTCGCTCTGTTGCTCCGTCGCTCTGTTGCTCCGTCTCTCTGTTGCTCCGTCTCTCTGTTGCTCCATCTCTCTTTTGCTCCGTCTCTCTGTTGCTCCGTCTCTCTGTTGCTCCGTCGCTCTGTGGCTCCGTCGCTCTGTGGCTCCGTCTCTCTGTTGCTCCGTCTCTCTGTTTCTCCGTCTCTCACTTTTTCCGTCGCTCTGTTGCTCCGTCTCTCTCTTGCTCCGTCTCTCTGTTGCTCCGTCTCTCTCTTTCTCCGTCGCTCTGTTGCTCCGTCGCTCTGTTGCTCCGTCTCTCTGTTGCTCCGTCTCTCTTTTGCTCCGTCTCTCTGTTGCTCCGTCTCTCTGTTGCTCCGTCTCTCTGTTGCTCCATCGCTCTGTTGCTCCGTCTCCCTGTTGCTCCGTCGCTCTGTTGCTCCGTCGCTCTGTTGCTCCGTCGCACTGTTGCTCCGTCTCTCTGTTGCTCCGTCTCTCTGTTGCTCCGTCGCCCTGTTGCTCCGTCGCCCTGTTGCTGCGTCACCCTGTTGCTCCATCTCTCTGTTGCTCCGTCGCCCTGTTGCTCCGTCTCTCTGTTGCTCCGTCGCCCTGTTGCTCCGTCGCCCTGTTGCTCCGTCGCCCTGTTGCTCCGTCGCCGTGTTGCTTCGTCGTCCTGTTGCTCCCTCGCCCTGTTGTTCCGTCGCCCTGTTGTTCCGTCGCCCTGTTGTTGCGTGGCCCTGTTGCTCCGTCGCCCTGTTGCTCCGTCGCCCTGTTGCTGCGTCACCCTGTTGCTCCATCTCTCTGTTGCTCCGTCGCCCTGTTGCTCCGTCTCTCTGTTGCTCCGTCGCCCTGTTGTTCCGTCGCCCTGTTGTTGCGTGGCCCTGTTGCTCCGTCGCCCTGTTGCTCCGTCGCTCTGTTGCTCCGTCGCCCTGTTGCTCCGTCGCCCTGTTGCTCCGTCTCTCTGTTGCTCCGTCTCTCTGTTGCTCCGTCGCTCTGTTGCTCCGTCTCTCTGTTGCTCCGTCGCTCTGTTGCTCCATCGCCCTGTTGCTCTGTCTCTGTTGCTCCATCACCCTGTTGCTCTGTCTCTCTGTTGCTCCATCGCCCTGTTGTTCCATCGCCCTGTTGCTCTGTCTCTGTTGCTCCATCGCCCTGTTGCTCCATCGCCCTGTTGCTCTGTCTCTGTTGCTCCATCGCCCTGTTGCTCCATCGCCCTGTTGCTCTGTCTCTGTTGCTCCGTCGCTCTGTTGCTCCGTCTCCCTGTTGTTCCGTCGCCCTGTTTTTCCGTCGCCCTGTTGCTCCGTCTCTCTGTTGCTCCGTCGCTCTGTTGCTCCGTCGCCCTTTTGCTACGTCGCTCTGTTGCTCCGTCGCCCTGTTGCTCCGTCGCCCTATTGCTCCGTCGCCCTGTTGCTCCGTCGCCCTGTTGCTCCGTCACCCTGTTGCTCCGTCATCCTCTTGCTCCGTCGCCCTGTTGTTCCGTCGCCCTGTTGTTCCGTCACCCTGTTGTTCCGTCGCCCTGTTGCTACAACGCCCTGTTGCTCCGTCGCCTTGTTGCTCCGTCGCCTTGTAGCTCCGTCGCCCTTTGGCTCCGTCGCTCTGTTGCTCCGTCGCTCTGTTGCTCAGTCTCTCTGTTGCTCCGTCGTTCTGTTACTCCGTCTCTCTGTTGCTCCGTCTCTCTGTTGCTCCGTCTCTCTGTTGCTCCGTCTCTCTGTTGCTCCGTCTCTCTGTTGCTCCGTCGCTCTGTTGCTCCGTCTCTCTGTTGCACCGTCTCTCTGTTGCTCCGTCTCTCTGTTGCTCCGTCTCTCTGTTGCTCCGTCTCTCTGTTGCTCCGTCTCTCTGTTGCTCCGTCTCTCTGTTGCTCCATCTCTCTGTTGCTCCATCTCTCTGTTGCTCCGTCTGTCTGTTCCTCCGTCTCTCTCTTCCTCCGTCTCTGTTGCTCCGTCGCCCTGTTGCTCTGTCTCTGTTGCTCCATTGCCTATGCTCTGTCTCTCTGTTCCTCTATCGCCCTGTTTCTCCGTCGCCCTGTTTCTCCGTCTCTCTGTTGCTCCGTCGCCCTACGCTCTGTCTCTCTGTTGCTCCATCGCGCTGTTGCTCTGTCTCTGTTTGTCCGTCGCCCTGTTGCTCCATCACCCTGTTGCTCCATCGCTTTGTTGCTCCGTCGCTCTGTTGCTCCGTCGCTCTGTTGCTCCGTCGCCCTGTTGCTCCGTCGCACTGTTGCTCCATCGCACTGTTGCTCCGTCGCCCTGTTGCTCCGTCGCCCTGTTGCTCCGTCGCCCTGTTGCTCCGTCGTCCTGTTGGTCCGTCTCTCTGTTGCTTCATTGCACTGTTGCTCCGTCGCACTGTTGCTCCGTCGCTCTGTTGCTCCGTCGCTCTGATGCTCCGTCTCTCTGTTGCTCCATTGCACTGTTGCTCCGTCGCACTGTTGCTCCGTCGCACTGTTGCTCCGTCTCTCTGTTGCTCCGTCGCCCTACGCTCTGTCTCTCTGTTGCGCCATCACCCTGTTGCTCTGTCTCTCTGTTGCTCCATCGCCCTGTTGCTCTGTCTCTGTTGGTCCGTCGCCCTGTTGCTCCATCACCCTGTTGCTCCATCGCTTTGTTGCTCCGTCGCTCTGTTGCTCCGTCGCTCTGTTGCTCCGTCGCCCTGTTGCTCCGTCGCCCTGTTGTTCCGTCGCCCTGTTGCTCCGTCTCTCTGTTGCTCCGTCGCTCTGTTGCTCCTTCGCCCACTTGCTGCGTCGCACTGTTGCTCCGTCGCTCTGTTGGTCCGTCTCTCTGTTGCTCCGTCTCTCTGTTGCTCCGTCTCTCTGTTGCTCCGTCTCTCTGTTGCTCCGTCGCTCTGTTGCTCCGTCACCCTGTTGCTCCGTCTCTCTGTTGCTCCATCTCTCTGTTGCTCCGTCACTCTCTTGCTCCGTCCCCCTGTTGCTCCGTCGCTCTGTTGCTCCGTCGCTCTGTTGCTACGTCTCTCTGTTGCACCATTGCTCTGTTGCTCCATCGCACTGTTGCTCCATCGCACTGTTGCTCCGTTGCCCTGTTGCTCCGTCGCCCTGTTGCTCCGTCGCCCTGTTGCTCCGTCGTCCTGTTGGTCCGTCTCTCTGTTGCTCCGTCGCCCTGTTGCTCCGTCTCTCTGTTGCTCCGTCTCTCTGTTGCTCCGTAGCTCTGTTGCTCCGTCGCTCTGTTGCTCCGTCTCTCTGTTGCTCCGTCTCTCTGTTGCTCCGTCTCCCTGTAGCTCCGTCTCTCTGTTGCTCCATCTCTCTGTTGCTCCGTCACTCTCTTGCTCCGTCCCCCTGTTGCTCCGTCCCCCTGTTGCTCCGTCTCTGTTGCTCCGTCTCTCTGTTGCTCCGTCGCTCTGTGGCTCCGTCTCTCCGTTGCTGCGTCTCCCTGTTCTTCCGTCGCTCTGTGGCTTGTCGCTCTGTTACTCCGTCTCCCTGTTGCTCCGTCTCCCTGTTGTTCCGTCTCCCTGTTGTTCCGTCGCCCTGTTTATCCGTCGCCCTGTTGTTCCGTCGCCCTGTTGCTCCGTCGCTCTGTTGCTCCGTCACTCTGTGGCTTGTCGCTCTGTTACTCCGTCTCCCTGTTGTTCCGTCTCCCTGTTGTTCCGTCGCCCTGTTGTTCCGTCGCCCTGTTGCTCCGTCGCCCTGTTGCTCCGTCGCCCTGTTGCTCCGTCGCTCTGTGGCTTGTCGGTCTGTTACTCCGTCTCCCTGTTGCTCCGAATCTCTGTTGTTCCGTCTCCCTGTTGTTCCGTCGCCCTGTTGCTCCGTCGCCCTGTTGCTCCGTCGCCCTGTTGCTCCGTCATCCTGTTGCTCCGTCGCCCTGTTGCTCAGTCTCTCTGTTGCTCCGTCGCTCTGTTGCTCCGTCACTCTGTGGCTTGTCGCTCTGTTACTCCGTCTCCCTGTTGCTCCGTCTCCCTGTTGTTCCGTCGCCCTATTGTTCCGTCGCCCTGTTGCTCCGTCGCCCTATTGCTCCGTCGCCCTGTTGCTCCGTCGCTCTGTGGCTTGTCGCTCTGTTACTCCGTCTCCCTGCTGCTCCGAATCTCTGTTGTTCCGTCTCCCTGTTGTTCCGTCGCCCTGTTGCTCCGTCGCCCTGTTGCTCCGTCGCCCTGTTGCTACGACGCCCTGTTGCTCCGTCGCCTTGTTGCTCCGTCGCCCTGTGGCTCCGTCGCTCTGTTGCTCCGTCGCTCAGTCTCTCTGTCGCTCCGTCGTTCTGTTACTCCGTCTCTCTGTTGCTCCGTCGCTCTGTTGCTCCGTCTCTCTGTTGCTCCGTCTCTCTGTTGCTCCGTCTCTCTGTTGCTCCGTCTCTCTGTTGCTCCGTCTCTCTGTTGCTCCGTCTCTCTGTTGCTGCGTCTCTCTGTTGCTCCATCTCTCTGTTGCTCCATCTCTCTGTTGCTCCGTTTCTCCGTTGCTCCGTCTCTCTGTTCCTCCGTCTCTCTCTTCCTCCGTCTCTGTTGCTCCGTCGCTCTGTTGCTCCACCTCTCTGTTGCTCCGTCGCCCTGTTGCTCTGTCTCTGTTGCTCCATTGCCTATGCTCTGTCTCCCTGTTGCTCTATCGCCCTGTTTCTCCGTCGCCCTGTTACTCCGTCTCTCTGTTGCACCGTCGCCCTACGCTCTGTCTCTCTGTTGCGCCATCACCCTGTTGCTCTGTCTCTCTGTTGCTCCATCGCGCTGTTGCTCTGTCTCTGTTTGTCCGTCGCCCTGTTGCTCCATCACCCTGTTGCTCCATCGCTTTGTTGCTCCGTCGATCTGTTGCTCCGTCGCTCTGTTGCTCCGTCGCCCTGTTGTTCCGTCGCCCTGTTGCTGCGTCTCTCTGTTGCTCCGTCGCCCTGTTGCTCCGTCATCCTCTTGCTCCGTCGCCCTGTTGTTCCGTCGCCCTGTTGTTCCGTCACCCTGTTGTTCCGTCGCCCTGTTGCTACAACGCCCTGTTGCTCCGTCGCCTTGTTGCTCCGTCGCCTTGTAGCTCCGTCGCCCTTTGGCTCCGTCGCTCTGTTGCTCCGTCGCTCTGTTGCTCAGTCTCTCTGTTGCTCCGTCGTTCTGTTACTTCATCTCTCTGTTGCTCCGTCTCTCTGTTGCTCCGTCTCTCTGTTGCTCCGTCTCTCTGTTGCTCCGTCTCTCTGTTGCTCCGTCGCTCTGTTGCTCCGTCTCTCTGTTGCACCGTCTCTCTGTTGCTCCGTCTCTCTGTTGCTCCGTCTCTCTGTTGCTCTGTCTCTCTGTTGCTCCGTCTCTCTGTTGCTCCATCTCTCTGTTGCTCCATCTCTCTGTTGCTCCGTTTCTCTGTTGCTCCGTCTCTCTGTTCCTCCGTCTCTCTCTTCCTCCGTCTCTGTTGCTCCGTCGCCCTGTTGCTCTGTCTCTGTTGCTCCATCGCCTATGCTCTGTCTCTCTGTTCCTCTATCGCCCTGTTTCTCCGTCGCCCTGTTTCTCCGTCTCTCTGTTGCTCCGTCGCCCTACGCTCTGTCTCTCTGTTGCGCCATCACCCTGTTGCTCTGTCTCTCTGTTGCTCCATCGCGCTGTTGCTCTGTCTCTGTTTGTCCGTCACCCTGTTGCTCCATCACCCTGTTGCTCCATCGCTTTGTTGCTCCGTCGCTCTGTTGCTCCGTCGCTCTGTTGCTCCGTCGCCCTGTTGCTCCGTCGCACTGTTGCTCCATCGCACTGTTGCTCCGTCGCCCTGTTGCTCCGTCGCCCTGTTGCTCCGTCGCCCTGTTGCTCCGTCGTCCTGTTGGTCCGTCTCTCTGTTGCTTCATTGCACTGTTGCTCCGTCGCACTGTTGCTCCGTCGCTCTGTTGCTCCGTCGCTCTGATGCTCCGTCTCTCTGTTGCTCCATTGCACTGTTGCTCCGTCGCACTGTTGCTCCGTCGCACTGTTGCTCCGTCTCTCTGTTGCTCCGTCGCCCTACGCTCTGTCTCTCGGTTGCGCCATCACCCTGTTGCTCTGTCTCTCTGTTGCTCCATCGCCCTGTTGCTCTGTCTGTGTTGGTCCGTCGCCCTGTTGCTCCATCACCCTGTTGCTCCATCGCTTTGTTGCTCCGTCGCTTTGCTGCTCCGTCGCTCTGTTGCTCCGTCGCCCTGTTGCTCCGTCGCCCTGTTGTTCCGTCGCCCTGTTGCTCCGTCTCTCTGTTGCTCCGTCGCTCTGTTGCTCCTTCGCCCACTTGCTGCGTCGCACTGTTGCTCCGTCGCTCTGTTGCTCCGTCTCTCTGTTGCTCCGTCTCTCTGTTGCTCCGTCTCTCTGTTGCTCCGTCTCTCTGTTGCTCCGTCGCTCTGTTGCTCCGTCTCCCTGTTGCTCCGTCTCTCTGTTGCTCCATCTCTCTGTTGCTCCGTCACTCTCTTGCTCCGTCCCCCTGTTGCTCCGTCGCTCTGTTGCTCCGTCGCTCTGTTGCTACGTCTCTCTGTTGCTCCATTGCTCTGTTGCTCCGTCGCACTGTTGCTCCATCGCACTGTTGCTCCGTCGCCCTGTTGCTCCGTCGCCCTGTTGCTCCGTCGCCCTGTTGCTCCGTCGTCCTGTTGCTCCATCTCTCTGTTGCTCCGTCACTCTCTTGCTCCGTCCCCCTGTTGCTCCGTCGCTCTGTTGCTCCGTCGCTCTGTTGCTACGTCTCTCTGTTGCTCCATTGCTCTGTTGCTCCGTCGCACTGTTGCTCCATCGCACTGTTGCTCCGTCGCCCTGTTGCTCCGTCGCCCTGTTGCTCCGTCGCCCTGTTGCTCCGTCGTCCTGTTGCTCCGTCTCTCTGTTGCTCCATTGCACTGTTGCTCCGTCACACTGTTGCTCCGTAGCTCTGTTGCTCCGTCGCTCTGTTGCTCCGTCTCTCTGTTGCTCCGTCTCTCTGTTGCTCCGTCTCTCTGTTGCTCCGTCTCTCTGTTGCTCCGTCTCTCTGTTGCTCCGTCTCCCTGTAGCTCCGTCTCTCTGTTGCTCCATCTCTCTGTTGCTCCGTCACTCTCTTGCTCCGTCCCCCTGTTGCTCCGTCTCTGTTGCTCCGTCTCTCTGTTGCTCCGTCGCTCTGTGGCTCCGTCTCTCCGTTGCTGCGTCTCCCTGTTCTTCCGTCGCTCTGTGGCGTGTCGCTCTGTTACTCCGTCTCCCTGTTGCTCCGTCTCCCTGTTGTTCCGTCTCCCTGTTGTTCCGTCGCCCTGTTGTTCCGTCGCCCTGTTGTTCCGTCGCCCTGTTGCTCCGTCGCTCTGTTGCTCCGTCACTCTGTGGCTTGTCGCTCTGTTACTCCGTCTCCCTGTTGTTCCGTCTCCCTGTTGTTCCGTCGCCCTGTTGTTCCGTCGCCCTGTTGCTCCGTCGCCCTGTTGCTCCGTCGCCCTGTTGCTCCGTCGCTCTGTGGCTTGTCGCTCTGTTACTCCGTCTCCCTGTTGCTCCGAATCTCTGTTGTTCCGTCTCCCTGTTGTTCCGTCGCCCTGTTGCTCCGTCGCCCTGTTGCTCCGTCATCCTGTTGCTCCGTCGCCCTGTTGTTCCGTCGCCCTGTGGCTCCGTCGCTCTCTTGCTCCGTCGCTCTGTTGCTCCGTCGCTCTGTTGCTCAGTCTCTCTGTTGCTCCGTCGCTCTGTTGCTCCGTCACTCTGTGGCTTGTCGCTCTGTTACTCCGTCTCCCTGTTGCTCGGTCTCCCTGTTGTTCCGTCGCCCTATTGTTCCGTCGCCCTGTTGCTCCGTCGCCCTATTGCTCCGTCGCCCTGTTGCTCCGTCGCTCTGTGGCTTGTCGCTCTGTTACTCCGTCTCCCTGTTGCTCCGAATCTCTGTTGTTCCGTCTCCCTGTTGTTCCGTCGCCCTGTTGCTCCGTCGCCCTGTTGCTCCGTCGCCCTGTTGCTACGACGCCCTGTTGCTCCGTCGCCTTGTTGCTCCGTCGCCCTGTGGCTCCGTCGCTCTGTTGCTCCGTCGCTCAGTCTCTCTGTCGCTCCGTCGTTCTGTTACTCCGTCTCTCTGTTGCTCCGTCGCTCTGTTGCTCCGTCTCTCTGTTGCTCCGTCTCTCTGTTGCTCCGTCTCTCTGTTGCTCCGTCTCTCTGTTGCTCCGTCTCTCTGTTGCTGCGTCTCTCTGTTGCTCCATCTCTCTGTTGCTCCATCTCTCTGTTGCTCCGTTTCTCTGTTGCTCCGTCTCTCTGTTCCTCCGTCTCTCTCTTCCTCCGTCTCTGTTGCTCCGTCGCTCTGTTGCTCCACCTCTCTGTTGCTCCGTCGCCCTGTTGCTCTGTCTCTGTTGCTCCATTGCCTATGCTCTGTCTCCCTGTTGCTCTATCGCCCTGTTTCTCCGTCGCCCTGTTACTCCGTCTCTCTGTTGCACCGTCGCCCTACGCTCTGTCTCTCTGTTGCGCCATCACCCTGTTGCTCTGTCTCTCTGTTGCTCCATCGCGCTGTTGCTCTGTCTCTGTTTGTCCGTCGCCCTGTTGCTCCATCACCCTGTTGCTCCATCGCTTTGTTGCTCCGTCGATCTGTTGCTCCGTCGCTCTGTTGCTCCGTCGCCCTGTTGTTCCGTCGCCCTGTTGCTGCGTCTCTCTGTTGCTCCGTCGCCCTGTTGCTCCGTCATCCTCTTGCTCCGTCGCCCTGTTGTTCCGTCGCCCTGTTGTTCCGTCACCCTGTTGTTCCGTCGCCCTGTTGCTACAACGCCCTGTTGCTCCGTCGCCTTGTTGCTCCGTCGCCTTGTAGCTCCGTCGCCCTTTGGCTCCGTCGCTCTGTTGCTCCGTCTCTCTGTTGCTCCGTCTCTCTGTTGCTCCGTCTCTCTGTTGCTCCGTCTCTCTGTTGCTCCGTCTCTCTGTTGCTCCGTCGCTCTGTTGCTCCGTCTCTCTGTTGCACCGTCTCTCTGTTGCTCCGTCTCTCTGTTGCTCCGTCTCTCTGTTGCTCTGTCTCTCTGTTGCTCCGTCTCTCTGTTGCTCCATCTCTCTGTTGCTCCATCTCTCTGTTGCTCCGTTTCTCTGTTGCTCCGTCTCTCTGTTCCTCCGTCTCTCTCTTCCTCCGTCTCTGTTGCTCCGTCGCCCTGTTGCTCTGTCTCTGTTGCTCCATCGCCTATGCTCTGTCTCTCTGTTCCTCTATCGCCCTGTTTCTCCGTCGCCCTGTTTCTCCGTCTCTCTGTTGCTCCGTCGCCCTACGCTGTGTCTCTCTGTTGCGCCATCACCCTGTTGCTCTGTCTCTCTGTTGCTCCATCGCGCTGTTGCTCTGTCTCTGTTTGTCCGTCACCCTGTTGCTCCATCACCCTGTTGCTCAATCGCTTTGTTGCTCCGTCGCTCTGTTGCTCCATCGCTCTGTTGCTCCGTCGCCCTGTTGCTCCGTCGCACTGTTGCTCCATCGCACTGTTGCTCCGTCGCCCTGTTGCTCCGTCGCCCTGTTGCTCCGTCGCCCTGTTGCTCCGTCGTCCTGTTGGTCCGTCTCTCTGTTGCTTCATTGCACTGTTGCTCCGTCGCACTGTTGCTCCGTCGCTCTGTTGCTCCGTCGCTCTGATGCTCCGTCTCTCTGTTGCTCCATTGCACTGTTGCTCCGTCGCACTGTTGCTCCGTCGCACTGTTGCTCCGTCTCTCTGTTGCTCCGTCGCCCTACGCTCTGTCTCTCTGTTGCGCCATCACCCTGTTTCTCTGTCTCTCTGTTGCTCCATCGCCCTGTTGCTCTGTCTGTGTTGGTCCGTCGCCCTGTTGCTCCATCACCCTGTTGCTCCATCGCTTTGTTGCTCCGTCGCTCTGTTGCTCCGTCGCCCTGTTGCTCCGTCGCCCTGTTGCTCCGTCGCCCTGTTGTTCCGTCGCCCTGTTGCTCCGTCTCTCTGTTGCTCCGTCGCTCCTTCGCCCACTTGCTGCGTCGCACTGTTGCTCCGTCGCTCTGTTGGTCCGTCTCTCTGTTGCTCCGTCTCTCTGTTGCTCCGTCTCTCTGTTGCTCCGTCTCTCTGTTGCTCCGTCGCTCTGTTGCTCCGTCTCCCTGTTGCTCCGTCTCTCTGTTGCTCCATCTCTCTGTTGCTCCGTCACTCTCTTGCTCCGTCCCCCTGTTGCTCCGTCGCTCTGTTGCTCCGTCGCTCTGTTGCTACGTCTCTCTGTTGCTCCATTGCTCTGTTGCTCCGTCGCACTGTTGCTCCATCGCACTGTTGCTCCGTCGCCCTGTTGCTCCGTCGCCCTGTTGCTCCGTCGCCCTGTTGCTCCGTCGTTCTGTTGCTCCGTCTCTCTGTTGCTCCATTGCACTGTTGCTCCGTCACACTGTTGCTCCGTAGCTCTGTTGCTCCGTCGCTCTGTTGCTCCGTCTCTCTGTTGCTCCGTCTCTCTGTTGCTCCGTCTCTCTGTTGCTCCGTCTCTCTGTTGCTCCGTCTCTCTGTTGCTCCGTCTCCCTGTAGCTCCGTCTCTCTGTTGCTCCATATCTCTGTTGCTCCGTCACTCTCTTGTTCCGTCCCCCTGTTGCTCCGTCCCCCTGTTGCTCCGTCTCTGTTGCTCCGTCTCTCTGTTGCTCCGTCGCTCTGTGGCTCCGTCTGTCCGTTGCTGCGCCTCCCTGTTCTTCCGTCGCTCTGTGGCTTGTCGCCCTGTTGCTCCGTCTCCCTGTTGTTCCGTCTCCCTGTTGTTCCGTCGCCCTGTTGTTCCGTCGCCCTGTTGTTCCGTCACCCTGTTGCTCCGTCGCTCTGTTGCTCCGTCACTCTGTGGCTTGTCGCTCTGTTACTCCGTCTCCCTGTTGTTCCGTCTCCCTGTTGTTCCGTCGCCCTGTTGTTCCGTCGCCCTGTTGCTCCGTCGCCCTGTTGCTCCGTCGCCCTGTTGCTCCGTCGCTCTGTGGCTTGTCGCTCTGTTACTCCGTCTCCCTGTTGCTCCGAATCTCTGTTGTTCCGTCTCCCTGTTGTTCCGTCGCCATGTTGCTCCGTCGCCCTGTTGCTCCGTCGCCCTGTTGCTCCGTCATCCTGTTGCTCCGTCGCCTTGTTGTTCCGTCGCCCTGTGGCTCCGTCGCTCTGTTGCTCCGTCGCTCTGTTGCTCAGTCTCTCTGTTGCTCCGTCGCTCTGTTGCTCCGTCACTCTGTGGCTTGTCGCTCTGTTACTCCGTCTCCCTGTTGCTCCGTCTCCCTGTTGTTCCGTCGCCCTGTTGTTCCGTCGCCCTGTTGCTCCGTCGCCCTGTTGCTCCGTCACCCTGTTGCTCCGTCGCTCTGTGGCTTGTCGCTCTGTTACTCCGTCTCCCTGTTGCTCCGAATCTCTGTTGTTCCGTCTCCCTGTTGTTCCGTCGCCCTGTTGCTCCGTCGCCCTGTTGCTCCGCCGCCCTGTTGCTACGACGCCCTGTTGCTCCGTCGCCTTGTTGCTCCATCGCCCTGTGGCTCCGTCGCTCTGTTCCTCCGTCGCTCAGTCTCTCTGTTGCTCCGTCGTTCTGTTACTCCGTCTCTCTGTTGCTCCGTCGCTCTGTTGCTCCGTCTCTCTGTTGCTCCGACTCTCTGTTGCTCTGTCTCTCTGTTGCTCCGTCTCTCTGTTGCTCCGTCTCTCTGTTGCTCCGTCTCTCTGTTGCTCCATCTCTCTGTTGCTCCATCTCTCTGTTGCTCCGTTTCTCTGTTGCTCCGTCTCTCTGTTCCTCCGTCTCTCTCTTCCTCCGTCTCTGTTGCTCCGTCGCTCTGTTGCTCCACCTCTCTGTTGCTCCGTCGCCCTGTTGCTCTGTCTCTGTTGCTCCATTGCCTATGCTCTGTCTCCCTGTTGCTCTATCGCCCTGTTTCTCCGTCGCCCTGTTACTCTGTCTCTCTGTTGCTCCGTCGCCCTACGCTCTGTCTCTCTGTTGCGCCATCACCCTGTTGCTCTGTCTCTCTGTTGCTCCATCGCGCTGTTGCTCTGTCTCTGTTTGTCCGTCGCCCTGTTGCTCCATCACCCTGTTGCTCCATCGCTTTGTTGCTCCGTCGATCTGTTGCTCCGTCGCTCTGTTGCTCCGTCGCCCTGTTGTTCCGTCGCCCTGTTGCTGCGTCTCTCTGTTGCTCCGTCGCTCTGTTGCTCCGTCGCCCTGTTGCTCCGTCGCACTGTTGCTCCATCGCACTGTTGCTCCGTCGCCCTGTTGCTTCGTTGCCCTGTTGCTCCGTCGCCCTGTTGCTCCGTCGTCCTGTTGCTCCATCTCTCTGTTGCTCCGTCTCTCTGTTGCTCTGTCTCTCTGTTGCTACCTCGCTCTGTTGCTCCGTCGCCCTGTTGCTCCGTCGCCCTGTTGCTCCGTCGCCCTGTTGCTCCGTCGTCCTGTTGCTCCGTCTCTCTGTTGCTCCATTGCACTGTTGCTCCGTCGCACTGTTGCTCCGTCGCACTGTTGCTCCGTCGCCCTGTTGCTCCGTCGCCCTGTTGCTCCGTCGCCCTGTTGCTCCGTCACCCTGTTACTCCGTCGCCCTGTTGCTCCGTCGCTTTGTTGCTCCGTCGTCCTGTTGCTCCGTCGCCCTGTTGTTCCGTCGCCCTGTTGTTCCGTCGTCCTGTTGCTCCGTCGCCCTGTTGCTCCGTCGCACTGTTGCTCCGTCGTCCTGTTGCTCCGTCGTCCTGTTGCTCCGTCGCCCTGTTGTTCCGTCGCCCTGTTGCTCCGTCGCCCTGTTGCTCCGTCGTCCTGTTGCTCCGTCGCCCTGTTGCTCCGTCTCTCTGTTGCTCCGTCTCTCTGTTGCTCCGTCTCTCTGCTGCTCCGTCTCCCTAATGCTCCGACTCTCTGTTGCTCCGTGGCCCTGTTGCTCCGTCGCCCTGTTGCTCCGTCGCCCTGTTGCTCCGTGGCCCTGTTGCTCCGTCGCGCTATTGCACCGTCTCTCTGTTGCTCCGTCGCCCTGTTGCTCCGTCGTCATGTTGTTCCGTCGTTCTGTGGCTCCGTCTCTCTGTTGCTCCGTCTCTCTGTTGCTCCGTCGCTCTGTTGCTCCATCTCTCCGTTGCTCCGTCGCTCTGTTGCTCCGTCGCCCTGTTGCTCCGTCGCCCTGTTGCTCCGTCTCTCTGTTGCTCCGTCGCTCGGTTGCTCCGTCTCTCTGTTCCTCCGTCGCTCTGTTGCTCCGTCGCTCTGTTGCTCCGTCTCTCTCTTGCTCCGTCGCTCTGTTGCTCCGACTCTCTGTTGCTCCGTCTCTCTGTTGCTCCGTCGCTCTGTGGCTCCGTCGCTCTGTGGCTCCGTCTCTCTGTTGCTCCGTCTCTCTGTTGCTCCGTCTCTCTGTTGCTCCGTCTCTCTGTTGCTCCGTCTCTCTGTTGCTCCCTCTCTCTGTTGCTCCGTCGCTCTGTTGCTCCGTCTCTCTGTGGCTCCGTCTCTCTGTTGCTCCGTCTCTCTGTTGCTCCGTCGCTCTGTGGCTCCGTCTCTCTGTTGCTCCATCTCTCTGTTGCTCCATCTCTCTGTTGCTCCGTCTCTCTGTTGCTCCGTCGCTCTGTGGCTCCGTCTCTCTGTTGCTCCGTCTCTCTGTTGCTCCGTCGCTCTGTGGCTCCGTCTCTCTGTTGCTCCATCTCTCTGTTGCTCCGTCTCTCTGTTGCTCCGTCGCTCTTTGGCTCCGTCTCTCTGTTGCTCCATCTCTCTGTGGCTCCGTCTCTCTGTTGCTCCGTCGCTCTGTTGCACCGTCTCTCTGTTGCTCCGTCTCTCTGTTGCTCCGTCGCTCTGTTGCTCCGTCTCTCTTTTCCTCCGTCTCTCTGTTGCTCCATCTCTCTGTTGCTCCGTCTCTTTGTTGCTCCGTCTCTCTGTTGCTCCGTCGCTCTGTTGCTCCGTCTCTCTTTTCCTCCGTCTCTCTGTTGCTCCATCTCTCTGTAGCTCTGTCTCTCTGTTGCTCTGTCTCTCTGTTGCTCCGTCTCTCTGTTGCTCTGTCTCTCTGTTGCTCCGTCTCTCTGTTGCTCTGTCTCTCTGTTGCTCCGTCTCTCTGTTGCTCCGTCGCCCTGTTGCTCCGTCTCTCTGTTGCTCCGTCGCTCTGTGGCTCCGTCTCTCTGTTGCTCCGTCTCTCTGTTGCTCCGTCTCGCTGTGGCTCCGTCGCTCTGTTGCTCCGTCTCTTTGTTGCTCTGTCGCTCTGTTGCTCCCTCCCTCTGTTGCTCCGTCGCTCTGTTGCTCCGTCTCCCTGTTGCTCCGAATCTCTGTTGCTCCGTCGCTCTGTGGCTCCATCGCTCTGTTGCTCCGTCTCTCTGTTGCTCCGTCTCTCTGTTGCTCCGTCGCTCTGTTGCTCCATCTCTCTGTTGCTCCGTCGCCCTGCTGCTCCGTCGTCCTGTTGCTCCGTCGCCCTGTTGCTCCGTCGCCCTGTTGCTCCGTCGCCCTGTTGCTCCGTCGCCCTGTTACTCCGTCTCCCTGTTGCTCCGAATCACTGTTGCTCCGAATCTCTGTTGCTCCGTCTCTGTTGCTCCGTCGCTCTGTGGCTCCGTCGCTCTGTTGCTCCGTCTCTCTGTTGCTCCGTCGCTCTGTTGCTCCGTCGCTCTGTTGCTCCGTCTCTCTGTTGCTCCGTCGCTCTGTGGCTCCGTCGCTCTGTTGCTCCGTCTCTCTGTTGCTCCGTCTCTCTGTTGCTCCGTCGCTCTGTGGCTCCGTCGCTCTGTTGCTCCGTCTCTCTGTTGCTCCGTCGCTCTGTGGCTCCGTCGCTCTGTTGCTCCGTCTCTCTGTTGCTCCGTCTCTCTGTTGCTCCGTCTCTCTGTTGCTCCGTCGCTCTGTTGCTCCGTCGCTCTGTGGCCCCGTCGCTCTGTTGCTCCGTCGCTCTGTTGCTCCGTCGCTCTGTTGCTCCATCTCCCTGTTCTTCTCTCGCTCTGTGGCTCCGTCGATCTGCTGCTCCGTCTCTCTGTTGCTCCGTCTCTCTGTTGCTCCGTCGCTCTTTGGCTCCGTCGCTCTGTTGCTCCGTCCCTCTGTTGCTCCGTCTCTCTGTTGCTCCGTCTCTCTGTTGCTACGTCGCTCTGTTGCTCCGTCTCTCTGTTGCTCCGTCGCTCTGTTGCTCCATCGCTCTGTTGCTCCGCGGCTCTGTTGCTCCGTCGCTCTGTGGCTCCGTCGCTCTGTTGCTCCGTCGCTCTGTTTCTCCGTCGCTCTGTTGCTCCGTCTCTCTGTTGCTCCGTCTCTCTGTTGCTCCGTCGCTCTGTTGCTCCTTCTCTCTGTTGCTCCGTCGCCCTGATGCTCCGTCGTCCTGTTGCTCCATCGCCATGTTGCTCCGTCGCCCTGTTGCTCCGTCGCCCTGTTACTCCGTCTCCCTGTTGCTCCGAATCACTGTTGCTCCGAATCTCTATTGCTCCGTCGCTCTGTGGCTCCGTCGCTCTGTGGCTCCGTCGCTCTGTTGCTCCGTCTCACTGTTGCTCCGTCTCTCTGCTGCTCCGTCTCTCTGTTGCTCCGTCGCTCTGTTGCTCCGTCTCTCTGTTGCTCCGTCTCTCTGTTGCTCCGTCGCTCTGTGGCTCCGTCGCTCTGTTGCTCCGTCTCTCTGTTGCTCCGTCGCTCTGTTGCTCCGTCTCTCTGTTGCTCCGTCGCTCTGTTGCTCCGTCGCTCTGTTGCTCCGTCTCTCTGTTGCTCCGTCTCTCTGCTGCTCCGTCTCTCTGTTGCTCCGTCGCTGTGTTGCTCCGTCTCTCTGTTGCTCCGTCTCTCTGTTGCTACGTCGCTCTGTTGCTCCGTCTCTCTGTTGCTCCGTCGCTCTGTTGCTCCGTCGCTCTGTTGCTCCGTCGCTCTGTTGCTCCGTCGCTCTGTGGCTCCGTCGCTCTGTTGCTCCGTCGCTCTGTTGCTCCGTCGCTCTGTTGCTCCGTCTCTCTGTTGCTCCGTCTCTCTGTTGCTCCGTCGTCCTGTTACTCCGTCTCTCTGTTGATCCGTCTCTCTGTTGCTCCGTCTCTCTGCTGCTCCGTCTCCCTAATGCTCCGACTCTCTGTTGCTCCGTGGCCCTGTTGCTTCCGTCGCCCTGTTGCTCCGTCGCCCTGTTGCTCCGTGGCCCTGTTGCTCTGTCGCCCTGTTGCTCCGTCGCCCTGTTGCTCCGTCTCCCTGTTGCTCCGCCGCTCTGTGGCTCCGTCTCTCTGTTGCTCCGTCGCCCTGTTGCTCCATCTCTCTGTTGCTCCGTCTCTCTGTGGCTCCGTCGCTCTGTGGCTCCGTCTCTCTTTTGCTCCGTCTCTCTGTTGCTCCGTCGCTCTGTTGCTCCGTCTCTCTGTTGCTCCGTCTCTCTGTGGCTCCGTCGCTCTGTTGCTCCGTCGCTCTGTTGCTCCGTCTCTCTGTTGCTCCGTCTCTCTGTTGCTCCGTCGCCCTGTTGCTCCGTCTCTCTGTTGCTCCGTCGCTCTGTTGCTCCGTCGCTCTGTGGCTCCGTCGCTCTGTTGCTCCGTCTCTCTGTTGCTCCGTCTGTCTGTTGCTCCGTCTCTCTGTTGCTCCGTCGCTCTGTGGCACCGTCTCTCTTTTGCTCCGTCTCTCTGTTGCTCCGTCTCTCTGTTGCTCCGTCTCTCTGTTGCTCCGTTGCTCTGTGGCACCGTCTCTCTTTTGCTCCGTCTCTCTGTTGCTCCGTCTCTCTTTTGCTCCGTCTCTCTGTTGCTCCGTCTCTCTGTTGCTCCGTCTCTCTGTTGCTCCGTCTCTCTGTTGCTCCGTCGCTCTGTGGCACCGTCTCTCTTTTGCTCCGTCTCTCTGTTGCCCCGTCTCTCTGTTGCTCCGTCTCTCTGTTGCTCCGCTCTCTGTTGCTCCGTCGCTCTGTTGCTCCATCTCTCTGTTGCTCCATCACCCTGTTGCTCTGTCTCTCTGTTGCTCCATCACCGTGTTGCTCCATCGCCCTGTTGCTCTGTCTCTGTTGGTCCGTCGCCCTGGTGCTCCATCGCCCTGTTGCTCCGTCGCCCTGTTGCTCCATCGCCCTCTTGCTACGTCGCCCTGTTCCTCCGTCTCTCTGTTCCTCCGTCTCTCTGTTCCTCCGTCTCTCTGTTGCTCCGTCGTCCTGTTGCTCCGTCGCCCTGTTGCTCCGTCGCCCTGTTGCTCCGTCGCCCTGTTGCTCCGTCGCCCTGTTGCTCCGTCGCCCTGTTGTTCCGTCGCCCTGTTGTTCCGTCGCCCTGTTGCTCCGTCGCCCTGTTTCTCCGTCGCCCTGTTCCTCCGTCGCCCTGTTGCTCCGTCGCCCTGTTGCTCCGTCGCCCTGTTGTTCCGTCACCCTGTTGTTCCGTCGCCCTGTTGTTCCGTCGCCCTGTTGTTCCGTCGCCCTGTTGCTCCGTCGCCCTGTTGCTCCGTCGCCCTGTTGTTCCGTCGCACTGTTGCTCCGTCGCCCTGTTACTCCGTCGCCCTGTTTCTCCGTCGCCCTGTTGCTGCGTCGCTCTGTTGCTCCGTCGCTCTGTTGCTCCGTCGCACTGTTGCTCCGTCTCTCTGTTGCTCCGTGACCCTGTTGCTCCGTCGCCCTGTTATTCCGTCGCCCTGTTATTCCGTCGCCCTGTTGCTCCGTCGCCCGCTTGCTCCGTCGCCCTGTTGCTCCGTCTCTCTGTTGCTCCGTCTCTCTCTTCCTCCGTCGCTCTGTTGCTCCGTCGCTCTGTTGCTCCGTCGCCCTGTTGCTCCGTCGCCCTGTTGCCCCCGTCTCTCTGTTGCTCCGTCGCTCTGTTGCTCCGTCACCCTGTTGCTCCGTCGCCCTGTTGCTCCGTCTCTCTGTTGCTCCGTCGCCCTGTTGCTCCGTCGCCCTGTTGCTCCTTCGCTCTGTTGCTCGTCGCACTGTTGCTCCGTCTCTCTGTTGCTCCGTCACCCTGTTGCTCCGTCGCCCTGTTGCTCCGTCTCTCTGTTCCTCCGTCGCGCTGTTGCTCCGTCGCCCTGTTGCTCCGTCGCCCTGTTGCTCCGTCGCTCTGTTGCTCCATCGCACTGTTGCTCCGTCGCTCTGTTGCTCCGTCGCTCTGTGGCTCCGTCGCTCTGTTGCTCCGTCTCTCTGTTGCTCCGTCTGTCTGTTGCTCCGTCTCTCTGTTGCTCCGTCGCTCTGTGGCACCGTCTCTCTTTTGCTCCGTCTCTCTGTTGCTCCGTCTCTCTGTTGCTCCGTCTCTCTGTTGCTCCGTTGCTCTGTGGCACCGTCTCTCTTTTGCTCCGTCTCTCTGTTGCTCCGTCTCTCTTTTGCTCCGTCTCTCTGTTGCTCCGTCTCTCTGTTGCTCCGTCTCTCTGTTGCTCCGTCTCTCTGTTGCTCCGTCGCTCTGTGGCACCGTCTCTCTTTTGCTCCGTCTCTCTGTTGCCCCGTCTCTCTGTTGCTCCGTCTCTCTGTTGCTCCGCTCTCTGTTGCTCCGTCGCTCTGTTGCTCCATCTCTCTGTTGCTCCATCACCCTGTTGCTCTGTCTCTCTGTTGCTCCATCACCGTGTTGCTCCATCGCCCTGTTGCTCTGTCTCTGTTGGTCCGTCGCCCTGGTGCTCCATCGCCCTGTTGCTCCGTCGCCCTGTTGCTCCATCGCCCTCTTGCTACGTCGCCCTGTTCCTCCGTCTCTCTGTTCCTCCGTCTCTCTGTTCCTCCGTCTCTCTGTTGCTCCGTCGTCCTGTTGCTCCGTCGCCCTGTTGCTCCGTCGCCCTGTTGCTCCGTCGCCCTGTTGCTCCGTCGCCCTGTTGCTCCGTCGCCCTGTTGTTCCGTCGCCCTGTTGTTCCGTCGCCCTGTTGCTCCGTCGCCCTGTTTCTCCGTCGCCCTGTTCCTCCGTCGCCCTGTTGCTCCGTCGCCCTGTTGCTCCGTCGCCCTGTTGTTCCGTCACCCTGTTGTTCCGTCGCCCTGTTGTTCCGTCGCCCTGTTGTTCCGTCGCCCTGTTGCTCCGTCGCCCTGTTGCTCCGTCGCCCTGTTGTTCCGTCGCACTGTTGCTCCGTCGCCCTGTTACTCCGTCGCCCTGTTTCTCCGTCGCCCTGTTGCTGCGTCGCTCTGTTGCTCCGTCGCTCTGTTGCTCCGTCGCACTGTTGCTCCGTCTCTCTGTTGCTCCGTGACCCTGTTGCTCCGTCGCCCTGTTATTCCGTCGCCCTGTTATTCCGTCGCCCTGTTGCTCCGTCGCCCGCTTGCTCCGTCGCCCTGTTGCTCCGTCTCTCTGTTGCTCCGTCTCTCTCTTCCTCCGTCGCTCTGTTGCTCCGTCGCTCTGTTGCTCCGTCGCCCTGTTGCTCCGTCGCCCTGTTGCCCCGTCTCTCTGTTGCTCCGTCGCTCTGTTGCTCCGTCACCCTGTTGCTCCGTCGCCCTGTTGCTCCGTCTCTCTGTTGCTCCGTCGCCCTGTTGCTCCGTCGCCCTGTTGCTCCTTCGCTCTGTTGCTCGTCGCACTGTTGCTCCGTCTCTCTGTTGCTCCGTCACCCTGTTGCTCCGTCGCCCTGTTGCTCCGTCTCTCTGTTCCTCCGTCGCGCTGTTGCTCCGTCGCCCTGTTGCTCCGTCGCCCTGTTGCTCCGTCGCACTGTTGCTCCGTCGCTCTGTTGCTCTGTCGCACTGTTGCTCCGTCGCCCTGTTGCTCCGTCGCCCTGTTGCTCCGTCGCACTGTTGCTCCGTCGCTCTGTTGCTCTGTCGCACTGTTGCTCCGTCTCTCTGTTGCTCCGTCACCCTGTTGCTCCGTCTCTCTGTTGCTCCGTCGCCCTGTTGTTCCGTCGCCCTGTTGTTCCATCGCCCTGTTGTTTCGTCGCCCTGTTGCTATGTCGTCCTGTTGCTCCGTCGCCCTGTTGCTCCGTAGCCCTGTTGCTCCGTCGCCCTGTTGCTCCGTCGCCCTGTTGCTCCGGCGCCCTGTTGCTCCGTCGCTCTGTGGCTCCGTCTCTCTGTTGCTCCGTCTGTCTGTTGCTCCGTCGCTCTGTTGCTCCGTCTCTCTGTTGCTCCGTCTCTCTGTTGCTCCGTCGTTCTGTTACTCCGTCTCTCTGTTGCTCCGTCTCTCTGTTGCTCCGTCGCTCTGTTGCTCCGTCACCCTGTTGCTCCGTCGCCCTGTTGCTCCGTCTCTCTGTTGCTCCGTCGCCCTGTTGCTCCTTCGCTCTGTTGCTCGTCGCACTGTTGCTCCGTCTCTCTGTTGCTCCGTCACCCTGTTGCTCCGTCGCCCTGTTGCTCCGTCTCTCTGTTCCTCCGTCGCGCTGTTGCTCCGTCGCCCTGTTGCTCCGTCGCCCTGTTGCTCCGTCGCATTGTTGCTCCGTCGCACTGTTGCTCTGTCGCACTGTTGCTCCGTCGCCCTGTTGCTCCGTCGCCCTGTTGCTCCGTCGCACTGTTGCTCCGTCGCTCTGTTGCTCTGTCGCACTGTTGCTCCGTCTCTCTGTTGCTCCGTCACCCTGTTGCTCCGTCTCTCTGTTGCTCCGTCGCCCTGTTGTTCCGTCGCCCTGTTGTTCCATCGCCCTGTTGTTCCGTCGCCCTGTTGCTATGTCGTCCTGTTGCTCCGTCGCCCTGTTGCTCCGTAGCCCTGTTGCTCCGTCGCCCTGTAGCTCCGTCGCCCTGTTGCTCCGTCGCCCTGTTGCTCCGTCGCTCTGTGGCTCCGTCTCTCTGTTGCTCCGTCTGTCTGTTGCTCCGTCGCTCTGTTGCTCCGTCTCTCTGTTGCTCCGTCTCTCTGTTGCTCCGTCGTTCTGTTACTCCGTCTCTCTGTTGCTCCGTCTCTCTGTTGCTCCGTCGCTCTGTTGCTCCGTCGCCCCGTTGCTCCGTCGCTCTGTTGCTCCGTCTCTCTGTTGCTCCGTCTCTCTGTTGCTCCGTCTCTCTGTTGCTCCGTCGCTCTGTTGCTCCGTCGCCCTGTTGCTCCGTCTCCCTGTTGCTCCGTCTCTCTGTTGCTCCGTCGCTCTGTGGCTTCTTTTTCTGTTGCTCCGTCGCTCTGTTGTTCCGTCGCCCTGTTGCTCCGTCTCTCTGTTGCTCCGTCGCTCTGTTGTTCCGTCGCCCTGTTGCTCCGTCGCCCTGTTGCTCCGTCTCCCTGTTGCTCCGTCGACCTGTTGTTCCGTCGCCCTGTTGTTCTGTCGCCCTGTTGCTCCGACGCCCTGTTGCTCCGTCGCCCTGTTGCTCCGTCGCACTGTTGCTCCGTCGCCCTGTTGCTCCGTCGCCCTGTTGCTCCGTCGCCCTGTTGCTCCGTCGCCCTGTTGCTCCGTCGCCCTGTTGCTCCGTCGCCCTGTTGCTCCGCCGCCCTGTTCCTCCGTCGCCCTGTTGTTCCGACGCCCTGTTGTTCCGTCGCCCTGTTGTTCCGTCGCCCTGTTACTCCGTCGCCCTGTTCCTCCGTCTCTCTGTTCCTCCGTCTCTCTGTTCCTCCGTCTCTCTGTTCCTCCGTCTCTCTGTTGCTCCGTCGCCCTGTTGCTCCGTCGCCCTGTTGCTCCGTCGCCCTGTTGCTCCGTCGCCCTGTTGTTCCGTCGCCCTGTTGCTCCGTTGCCCTGTTGATCCGTCGCCCTGTTGCTCCGTCGCCCTGTTGATCCGTCGCCCTGTTGTTCCGTCGCCCTGTTGTTCCGTCGCCCTGTTGTTCCGACGCCCTGTTGTTCCGACGCCCTGTTGTTCCGTCGCCCTGTTACTCCGTCGCCCTGTTGCTCCGTCGCCCTGTTGCTCCGTCGCCCTGTTGCTCCGTCGCCCTGTTGCTCCGTCGCCCTTTTGCTCCGTCGCCCTGTTGCTCCGTCGCCCTGTTGTTCCGTCGCCCTGTTGTTCCGTCGCCCTTTTGCTCCGTCGCCCTGTGGTTCCGTCGCCCTGTTGTTCCGTCGCCCTGTTACTCCGTCGCCCTGTTCCTCCGTCTCTCTGTTCCTCCGTCTCTCTGTTCCTCCGTCTCTCTGTTGCTCCGTCGTCCTGTTGCTCCGTCGCCCTGTTGCTCCGTCGCCCTGTTGCTCCGTCGCCCTGTTGCTCCGTCGCCCTTTTGCTCCGTCGCCCTGTTGTTCCGTCGCCCTGTTGTTCCGTCGCCCTGTTGCTCCGTCGCCCTGTTTCTCCGTCGCCCTGTTCCTCCGTCGCCCTGTTCCTCCGTCGCCCTGTTGCTCCGTCGCCCTGTTGCTCCGTCGCCCTGTTGTTCCGTCACCCTGTTGTTCCGTCGCCCTGTTGTTCCGTCGCCCTGTTGTTCCGTCGCCCTGTTGCTCCGTCGCCCTGTTGCTCCGTCGCCCTGTTGTTCCGTCGCACTGTTGCTCCGTCGCCCTGTTACTCCGTCGCCCTGTTTCTCCGTCTCTCTGTTGCTCCGTCTCTCTGTTGCTCCGTCTCTCTGTTGCTCCGTCTCTCTGTTGCTCCGTCGCTCTGTTGCTCCGTCTCTCTGTTGCTCCGTCTCTCTGTTGCTGCGTCTCTCTGTTGCTACCTCGCTCTTGTTGCTCCGTCTCTCTGTTTCTCCGTCTCTCTGTTGCTCCGTCGCCCTGTTGCTGCGTCGGTCTGTTGCTCCGTCGCTCTGTTGCTCCGTCGCTCTGTTGCTCCGTCGCTCTGTTTCTCCGTCTCTCTGTTGCTCCGTCGCTCTGTTGCTCCGTCTCTCTGTTGCTCCGTCTCTCTGTTGCTCCGTCTCTCTGTTGCTACCTCGCTCTTGTTGCTCCGTCTCTCTGTTTCTCCGTCTCTCTGTTGCTCCGTCGCCCTGTTGCTGCGTCGCTCTGTTGCTCCGTCGCTCTGTTGCTCCGTCGCACTGTTGCTCCGTCTCTCTGTTGCTCCGTGACCCTGTTGCTTCCGTCGCCCTGTTATTCCGTCGCCCTGTTATTCCGTCGCCCTGTTGCTCCGTCGCCCGCTTGCTCCGTCGCCCTGTTGCTCCGTCTCTCTGTTGCTCCGTCTCTCTCTTCCTCCGTCGCTCTGTTGCTCTGTCGCTCTGTTGCTCCGTCGCCCTGTTGCTCCGTCGCCCTGTTGCCCCGTCTCTCTGTTGCTCCGTCGCTCTGTTGCTCCAACACCCTGTTGCTCCGTCGCCCTGTTGCTCCGTCTCTCTGTTGCTCCGTCGCCCTGTTGCTCCGTCGCCCTGTTGCTCCTTCGCTCTGTTGCTCTTCGCACTGTTGCTCCGTCTCTCTGTTGCTCCGTCACCCTGTTGCTCCGTCGCCCTGTTGCTCCGTCTCTCTGTTCCTCCGTCGCGCTGTTGCTCCGTCGCCCTGTTGCTCCGTCGCCCTGTTGCTCCGTCGCACTGTTGCTCCGTCGCTCTGTTGCTCTGTCGCACTGTTGCTCCGTCGCCCTGTTGCTCCGTTGCCCTGTTGCTCCGTCGCACTGTTGCTCCGTCGCTCTGTTGCTCTGTCGCACTGCTGCTCCGTCTCTCTGTTGCTCCGTCACCCTGTTGCTCCGTCTCTCTGTTGCTCCGTCGCCCTGTTGTTCCGTCGCCCTGTTGTTCCATCGCCCTGTTGTTCCGTCGCCCTGTTGCTATGTCGTCCTGTTGCTCCGTCGCCCTGTTGCTCCGTAGCCCTGTTGCTCTGTCGCCCTGTTGCTCCGTCGCTTTGTTGCTCCGTTGCCCTGTTGCTCCGTCGCTCTGTGGCTCCGTCTCTCTGTTGCTCCGTCTGTCTGTTGCTCCGTCGCTCTGTTGCTCCGTCTCTCTGTTGCTCCGTCTCTCTGTTGCTCCGTCGTTCTGTTACTCCGTCTCTCTGTTGCTCCGTCTCTCTGTTGCTCCGTCGCTCTGTTGCTCCGTCGCCCCGTTGCTCCGTCGCTCTGTTGCTCCGTCTCTCTGTTGCTCCGTCTCTCTGTTGCTCCGTCTCTCTGTTGCTCCGTCGCTCTGTTGCTCCGTCGCCCTGTTGCTCCGTCTCCCTGTTGCTCCCGTCTCTCTGTTGCTCCGTCGCTCTGTGGCTTCTTTTTCTGTTGCTCCGTCGCTCTGTTGTTCCGTCGCCCTGTTGCTCCGTCTCTCTGTTGCTCCGTCGCTCTGTTGTTCCGTCGCTCTGTTGCTCCGTCGCCCTGTTGCTCCGTCTCCCTGTTGCTCCGTCGACCTGTTGTTCCGTCGCCCTGTTGTTCTGTCGCCCTGTTGCTCCGACGCCCTGTTGCTCCGTCGCCCTGTTGCTCCGTCGCCCTGTTGCTCCGTCGCACTGTTGCTCCGTCGCCCTGTTGCTCCGTCGCCCTGTTGCTCCGTCGCCCTGTTGCTCCGTCGCCTTGTTGCTCCGTCGCCCTGTTGCTCCGTCGCACTGTTGCTCCGTCGCTCTGATGCTCTGTCGCACTGTCGCTCCCGTCTCACTGTTGCTCCGTCACCCTGTTGCTCCGTCTCTCTGTTGCTCCGTCGCCCTGTTGTTCCGTCGCCCTGTTGTTCCGTCGCCCTGTTGTTCCGTCGCCCTGTTGCTATGTCGTCCTGTTGCTCCGTCGCCCTGTTGCGCCGTAGCCCTGTTGCTCCGTCGACCTGTTGCTCCGTCGCCCTGTTGCTCCGTCGCCCTGTTGTTCCGTCGCCCTGTTGCTCCGTCGCCCTGTTGCTCCGTCTCTCTGTTGCTCCGTCGCCCTGTTGCTCCGTCTCTCTGTTGCTCCGTCGCTCTGTGGCTCCGTCTCTCTGTTGCTCCGTCGCTCTGTTGCTCCGTCTCTTTGTTGCTCTGTCGCTCTGTTGCTCCCTCCCTCTGTTGCTCCGTCGCTCTGTTGCTCCGTCTCCCTGTTGCTCCGAATCTCTGTTGCTCCGTCGCTCTGTTGCTCCGTCGCTCTGTTGCTCCGTCTCTCTGTTGCTCCGTACACAGTGAGCACGTGAGTCCTGTTGCTCCGTCGCCCTGTTGCTCCGTCGCCCTGTTGCTCCGTCGCCCTGTTGCTCCGTCGCCCTGTTACTCCGTCTCCCTGTTGCTCCGAATCACTGTTGCTCCGAATCTCTGTTGCTCAGTCGCTCTGTGGCTCCGTCGCTCTGTTGCTCCGTCGCTCTGTGGCTCCGTCGCTCTGTTGCTCCGTCTCTCTGTTGCTCCGTCGCTCTGTGGCTCCGTCGCTCTGTTGCTCCGTCTCTCTGTTGCTCCGTCGCTCTGTTGCTCCGTCGCTCTGTTGCTCCGTCTCTCTGTTGCTCCATCGCTCTGTGGCTCCGTCGCTCTGTTGCTCCGTCTCTCTGTTGCTCCGTCGCTCTGTGGCTCCGTCGCTCTGTTGCTCCGTCTCTCTGTTGCTCCGTCGCTCTGTTGCTCCGTCTCTCTGTTGCTCCGTCTCTCTGTTGCTCCGTCGCTCTGTTGCTCCGTCGCTCTGTGGCCCCGTCGCTCTGTTGCTCCGTCTCTCTGTTGCTCCGTCGCTCTGTTGCTCCGTCGCTCTGTGGCCCCGTCGCTCTGTTGCTCCGTCTCTCTGTTTCTCCGTCGCTCTGTTGCTCCGTCTCTCTGTTGCTCCGTCTCTCTGTTGCTCCGTCGCTCTGTTGCTCCGTCGCTCTGTGGCCCCGTCGCTCTGTTGCTCCGTCTCTCTGTTGCTCCGTCGCTCTGTGGCTCCGTCTCTCTGTTGCTCCGTCTCTCTGTGGCTCCGTCGATCTGCTGCTCCGTCTCTCTGTTGCTCCGTCTCTCTGTTGCTCCGTCGCTCTGTGGCTCCGTCGCTCTGTTGCTCCGTCCCTCTGTTGCTCCGTCTCTCTGTTGCTCCGTCTCTCTGTTGCTACGTCGCTCTGTTGCTCCGTCTCTCTGTTGCTCCGTCGCTCTGTTGCTCCATCGCTCTGTTGCTCCGTCGCCCTGTGGCTCCGTCGCTCTGTTCCTCCGTCGCTCTGTTTCTCCGTCGCTCTGTTGCTCCGTCTCTCTGTTGCTCCGTCTCTCTGTTGCTCCGTCGCTCTGTTGCTCCATCTCTCTGTTGCTCCGTCGCCCTGATGCTCCGTCGTCCTGTTGCTCCATCGCCATGTTGCTCCGTCGCCCTGTTGCTCCGTCGCCCTGTTGCTCCGTCGCCCCGTTACTCCGTCTCCCTGTTGCTCCGAATCACTGTTGCTCCGAATCTCTGTTGCTCCGTCGCTCTGTGGCTCCGTCGCTCTGTGGCTCCGTCGCTCTGTTGCTCCGTCTCTCTGTTGCTCCGTCTCTCTGCTGCTCCGTCTCTCTGTTGCTCCGTCGCTCTGTTGCTCCGTCTCTCTGTTGCTCCGTCTCTCTGTTGCTCCGTCGCTCTGTGGCTCCGTCGCTCTGTTGCTCCGTCTCTCTGTTGCTCCGTCGCTCTGTTGCTCCGTCTCTCTGTTGCTCCGTCGCTCTGTTGCTCCGTCGCTCTGTTGCTCCGTCGCCCCGTTGCTCCGTCGCTCTGTTGCTCCGTCTCTCTGTTGCTCCGTCTCTCTGTTGCTCCGTCTCTCTGTTGCTCCGTCGCTCTGTTGCTCCGTCGCTCTGTTGCTCCGTCTCCCTGTTGCTCCGTCTCTCTGTTGCTCCGTCGCTCTGTGGCTTCTTTTTCTGTTGCTCCGTCGCTCTGTTGTTCCGTCGCCCTGTTGCTCCGTCTCTCTGTTGCTCCGTCGCTCTGTTGTTCCGTCGCCCTGTTGCTCCGTCGCCCTGTTGCTCCGTCTCCCTGTTGCTCCGTCGACCTGTTGTTCCGTCGCCCTGTTGTTCTGTCGCCCTGTTGCTCCGACGCCCTGTTGCTCCGTCGCCCTGTTGCTCCGTCGCACTGTTGCTCCGTCGCCCTGTTGCTCCGTCGCCCTGTTGCTCCGTCGCCCTGTTGCTCCATCGCCTTGTTGCTCCGTCGCCCTGTTGCTCCGTCGCCCTGTTGCTCCGTCGCCCTGTTGCTCCGTCTCTCTGTTGCTCCGTCGCCCTGTTGCTCCGTCGCCCTGTTGCTCCGTCGCACTGTTGCTCCGTCGCTCTGTTGCTCTGTCGCACTTTTGCTCCGTCGCCCTGTTGCTCCGTCGCCCTGTTGCTCCGTCGCACTGTTGCTCCGTCGCTCTGATGCTCTGTCGCACTGTCGCTCCGTCTCACTGTTGCTCCGTCACCCTGTTGCTCCGTCTCTCTGTTGCTCCGTCGCCCTGTTGTTCCGTCGCCCTGTTGTTCCGTCGCCCTGTTGTTCCGTCGCCCTGTTGCTATGTCGTCCTGTTGCTCCGTCGCCCTGTTGCGCCGTAGCCCTGTTGCTCCGTCGACCTGTTGCTCCGTCGCCCTGTTGCTCCGTCGCCCTGTTGTTCCGTCGCCCTGTTGCTCCGTCGCCCTGTTGCTCCGTCGCCCTGTTGCTCCGCTCTCTGTTGCTCCGTCTCTCTGTTGCTCCGTCGCCCTGTTGCTCCGTCTCTCTGTTGCTCCGTCGCTCTGTGGCTCCGTCTCTCTGTTGCTCCGTCGCTCTGTTGCTCCGTCTCTTTGTTGCTCTGTCGCTCTGTTGCTCCCTCCCTCTGTTGCTCCGTCGCTCTGTTGCTCCGTCTCCCTGTTGCTCCGAATCTCTGTTGCTCCGTCGCTCTGTTGCTCCGTCGCTCTGTTGCTCCGTCTCTCTGTTGCTCCGTCGCCCTGTTGCTCCGTCGTCCTGTTGCTCCGTCGCCCTGTTGCTCCGTTGCCCTGTTGCTCCGTCGCCCTGTTACTCCGTCTCCCTGTTGCTCCGAATCACTGTTGCTCCGAATCTCTGTTGCTCCGTCGCCCTGTTGCTCCGTCGTCCTGTTGCTCCGTCGCCCTGTTGCTCCGTTGCCCTGTGGCTCCGTCGCTCTGTGGCTCCGTCGCTCTGTTGCTCCGTCTCTCTGTTGCTCCGTCGCTCTGTGGCTCCGTTGCTCTGTTGCTCCGTCTCTCTGTTGCTCCGTCGCTCTGTTGCTCCGTTGCTCTGTTGCTCCGTCTCTCTGTTGCTCCGTCGCTCTGTGGCTCCGTCGCTCTGTTGCTCCGTCTCTCTGTTGCTCCGTCGCTCTGTGGCTCCGTCGCTCTGTTGCTCCGTCTCTCTGTTGCTCCGTCGCTCTGTTGCTCCGTCTCTCTGTTGCTCCGTCGCTCTGTTGCTCCGTCGCTCTGTTGCTCCGTCTCTCTGTTGCTCCGTCGCTCTGTTGCTCCATCTCCCTGTTCTTCCCTCGCTCTGTGGCTCCGTCGATCTGCTGCTCCGTCTCTCTGTTGCTCCGTCTCTCTGTTGCTCCGTCGCTCTGTGGCTCCGTCGCTCTGTTGCTCCGTCCCTCTGTTGCTCCGTCTCTCTGTTGCTCCGTCTCTCTGTTGCTACGTCGCTCTGTTGCTCCGTCTCTCTGTTGCTCCGTCGCTCTGTTGCTCCATCGCACTGTTGCTCCGTCGCTCTGTTGCTCCGTCGCTCTGTGGCTCCGTCGCTCTGTTGCTCCGTCGCTCTGTTTCTCCGTCGCTCTGTTGCTCCGTCTCTCTGTTGCTCCGTCTCTCTGTTGCTCCGTCGCTCTGTTGCTCCAGCTCTCTGTTGCTCCGTCGCCCTGATGCTCCGTCGTCCTGTTGCTCCATCGCCATGTTGCTCCGTCGCCCTGTTGCTCCGTCGCCCTGTTGCTCCGTCGCCCTGTTACTCCGTCTCCCTGTTGCTCCGAATCACTGTTGCTCCGAATCTCTGTTGCTCCGTCGCTCTTTGGCTCCGTCGCTCTGTGGCTCCGTCGCTCTGTTGCTCCGTCTCTCTGTTGCTCCGTCTCTCTGCTGCTCCGTCTCTCTGTTGCTCCGTCGCTCTTTTGCTCCGTCTCTCTGTTGCTCCGTCTCTCTGTTGCTCCGTCGCTCTGTGGCTCCGTCGCTCTGTTGCTCTGTCTCTCTGTTGCTCCGTCGCTCTGTTGCTCCGTCTCTCTGTTGCTCCGTCGCTCTGTTGCTCCGTCGCTCTGTTGCTCCGTCTCTCTGTTGCTCCGTCTCTCTGCTGCTCCGTCTCTCTGTTGCTCCGTCGCTGTGTTGCTCCGTCTCTCTGTTGCTCCGTCTCTCTGTTGCTACGTCGCTCTGTTGCTCCGTCTCTCTGTTGCTCCGTCGCTCTGTTGCTCCGTCGCTCTGTTGCTCCGTCGCTCTGTTGCTCCGTCGCTCTGTGGCTCCGTCGCTCTGTTGCTCCGTCGCTCTGTTGCTCCGTCGCTCTGTTGCTCCGTCTCTCTGTTGCTCTGTCGTCCTGTTACTCCGTCTCTCTGTTGCTCCGTCTCTCTGTTGCTCCGTCTCTCTGCTGCTCCGTCTCCCTAATGCTCCGACTCTCTGTTGCTCCGTGGCCCTGTTGCTCCGTCGCCCTGTTGCTCCGTCGCCCTGTTGCTCCGTGGCCCTGTTGCTCTGTCGCCCTGTTGCTCCGTTGCCCTGTTGCTCCGTCTCCCTGTTGCTCCGCCGCTCTGTGGCTCCGTCTCTCTGTTGCTCCGTCGCCCTGTTGCTCCATCTCTCTGTTGCTCCGTCTCTCTGTGGCTCCGTCGCTCTGTGGCTCCGTCTCTCTTTTGCTCCGTCTCTCTGTTGCTCCGTCGCTCTGTTGCTCCGTCTCTCTGTTGCTCCGTCTCTCTGTGGCTCCGTCGCTCTGTTGCTCCGTCGCTCTGTTGCTCCGTCTCTCTGTTGCTCCGTCGCCCTGTTGCTCCGTCTCTCTGTTGCTCCGTCGCTCTGTTGCTCCGTCGCTCTGTGGCTCCGTCGCTCTGTTGCTCCGTCTCTCTGTTGCTCCGTCTGTCTGTTGCTCCGTCTCTCTGTTGCTCCGTCGCTCTGTGGCACCGCCTCTCTTTTGCTCCGTCTCTCTGTTGCTCCGTCTCTCTGTTGCTCCGTCTCTCTGTTGCTCCGTCGCTCTGTGGCACCGTCTCTCTTTTGCTCCGTCTCTCTGTTGCTCCGTCTCTCTTTTGCTCCGTCTCTCTGTTGCTCCGTCTCTCTGTTGCTCCGTCTCTCTGTTGCTCCGTCTCTCTGTTGCTCCGTCTCTCTGTTGCTCCGCTCTCTGTTGCTCCGTCGCTCTGTTGCACGTATGTTGCTCCGCTCTCTGTTGCTTCCGTCGCTCTGTTGCTCCATCTCTCTGTTGCTCCATCACCCTGTTGCTCTGTCTCTCTGTTGCTCCATCACCCTGTTGCTCCATCGCCCTGTTGCTCTGTCTCTGTTGGTCCGTCGCCCTGGTGCTCCATCGCCCTGTTGCTCCGTCGCCCTGTTGCTCCATCGCCCTCTTTGCTACGTCGCCCTGTTGCTCCGTCGCTCTGTTGCTCCGTCGCTCTGTTGCTCCGTCTCCCTGTTGTTCCGTCGCCCTGTTGTTCCGTCGTCCTGTTGCTCCGTCGTCCTGTTGCTCCGTCGCCCTGTTGCTCCGTCGCCCTGTTGCTCCGTCTCCCTGTTTTTCCGTCGCCCTGTTACTCGGTCGCCCTGTTGCTCCGTCGCCCTGTTGCTCCGTCGCCCTGTTGCTCCGCCGCCCTGTTCCTCCGTCGCCCTGTTGTTCCGACGCCCTGTTGTTCCGTCGCCCTGTTGTTCCGTCGCCCTGTTACTCCGTCGCCCTGTTGATCCGTCGCCCTGTTGTTCCGTCGCCCTGTTGTTCCGACGCCCTGTTGTTCCGACGCCCTGTTGTTCCGTCGCCCTGTTGCTCCGTCGCTCTGTTCCTCCGTCTCTCTGTTCCTCCGTCTCTCTGTTGCTCCGTCGCCCTGTTGCTCCGTCGCCCTGTTGCTCCGTCGCCCTGTATGCTCCGTCGCCCTGTTGTTCCGTCGCCCTGTTGCTCCGTCGCCCTGTTGATCCGTCGCCCTGTTGCTCGTCGCCCTGTTGATCCGTCGCCCTGTTGTTCCGTCGCCCTGTTGTTCCGACGCCCTGTTGTTCCGACGCCCTGTTGTTCCGTCGCCCTGTTACTCCGTCGCCCTGTTGCTCCGTCGCCCTGTTGCTCCGTCGCCTGTTGCTCCGTCGCCCTTTTGCTTCCGTCGCCCTTTTGCTCCGTCGCCCTTTTGCTCCCGTCGCCCTGTTGTTCCGTCGCCCTGTTGTTCCGTCGCCCTTTTGCTCCGTCGCCCTGTGTTCCGTTGCCCTGTTGTTCCGTCGCCCTGTTACTCCGTCGCCCTGTTCCTCCGTCTCTCTGTTCCTCCGTCTCTCTGTTGCTCCGTCGTCCTGTTGCTCCGTCGCCCTGTTGCTCCGTCTCTCTGTTGCTCCGTCTCTCTGTTGCTCCGTCTCTCTGTTGCTCCGTCGCCCTGTTGCTCCGTCGCCCTGTTGCTCCTTCGCTCTGTTGCTCTTCGTACTGTTGCTCCGTCTCTCTGTTGCTCCGTCACCCTGTTGCTCCGTCGCCCTGTTGCTCCGTCTCTCTGTTCCTCCGTCGCGCTGTTGCTCCGTCGCCCTGTTGCTCCGTCGCCCTGTTGCTCCGTCGCACTGTTGCTCCGTCGCTCTGTTGCTCTGTCGCACTGTTGCTCCGTCGCCCTGTTGCTCCGTTGCCCTGTTGCTCCGTCGCACTGTTGCTCCGTCGCTCTGTTGCTCTGTCGCACTGCTGCTCCGTCTCTCTGTTGCTCCGTCACCCTGTTGCTCCGTCTCTCTGTTGCTCCGTCGCCCTGTTGTTCCGTCGCCCTGTTGTTCCATCGCCCTGTTGTTCCGTCGCCCTGTTGCTATGTCGTCCTGTTGCTCCGTCGCCCTGTTGCTCCGTAGCCCTGTTGCTCCGTCGCCCTGTTGCTCCGTCGCTTTGTTGCTCCGTTGCCCTGTTGCTCCGTCGCTCTGTGGCTCCGTCTCTCTGTTGCTCCGTCTGTCTGTTGCTCCGTCGCTCTGTTGCTCCGTCTCTCTGTTGCTCCGTCTCTCTGTTGCTCCGTCGTTCTGTTACTCCGTCTCTCTGTTGCTCCGTCTCTCTGTTGCTCCGTCGCTCTGTTGCTCCGTCGCCCCGTTGCTCCGTCGCTCTGTTGCTCCGTCTCTCTGTTGCTCCGTCTCTCTGTTGCTCCGTCTCTCTGTTGCTCCGTCGCTCTGTTGCTCCGTCGCCCTGTTGCTCCGTCTCCCTGTTGCTCCGTCTCTCTGTTGCTCCGTCGCTCTGTGGCTTCTTTTTCTGTTGCTCCGTCGCTCTGTTGTTCCGTCGCCGTGTTGCTCCGTCTCTCTGTTGCTCCGTCGCTCTGTTGTTCCGTCGCTCTGTTGCTCCGTCGCCCTGTTGCTCCGTCTCCCTGTTGCTCCGTCGACCTGTTGTTCCGTCGCCCTGTTGTTCTATCGCCCTGTTGCTCCGACGCCCTGTTGCTCCGTCGCCCTGTTGCTCCGTCGCCCTGTTGCTCCGTCGCACTGTTGCTCCGTCGCCCTGTTGCTCCGTCGCCCTGTTGCTCCGTCGCCCTGTTGCTCCGTCGCCTTGTTGCTCCGTCGCCCTGTTGCTCCGTCGCCCTGTTGCTCCGTCGCCCTGTTGCTCCGTCTCTCTGTTGCTCCGTCGCCCTGTTGCTCCGTCGCCCTGTTGCTCCGTCGCACTGTTGCTCCGTCGCTCTGTTGCTCTGTCGCACTTTTGCTCCGTCGCCCTGTTGCTCCGTCGCCCTGTTGCTCCGTCGCACTGTTGCTCCGTCGCTCTGATGCTCTGTCGCACTGTCGCTCCGTCTCACTGTTGCTCCGTCACCCTGTTGCTCCGTCTCTCTGTTGCTCCGTCGCCCTGTTGTTCCGTCGCCCTGCTGTTCCGTCGCCCTGTTGTTCCGTCGCCCTGTTGCTATGTCGTCCTGTTGCTCCGTCGCCCTGTTGCGCCGTAGCCCTGTTGCTCCGTCGACCTGTTGCTCCGTCGCCCTGTTGCTCCGTCGCCCTGTTGTTCCGTCGCCCTGTTGCTCCGTCGCCCTGTTGCTCCGTCGCCCTGTTGCTCCGCTCTCTGTTGCTCCGTCTCTCTGTTGCTCCGTCGCCCTGTTGCTCCGTCTCTCTGTTGCTCCGTCGCTCTGTGGCTCCGTCTCTCTGTTGCTCCGTCGCTCTGTTGCTCCGTCTCTTTGTTGCTCTGTCGCTCTGTTGCTCCCTCCCTCTGTTGCTCCGTCGCTCTGTTGCTCCGTCTCCCTGTTGCTCCGAATCTCTGTTGCTCCGTCGCTCTGTTGCTCCGTCGCTCTGTTGCTCCGTCTCTCTGTTGCTCCGTCGCCCTGTTGCTCCGTCGTCCTGTTGCTCCGTCGCCCTGTTGCTCCGTCGCCCTGTTGCTCCGTCGCCCTGTTGCTCCGTCGCCCTGTTACTCCGTCTCCCTGTTGCTCCGAATCACTGTTGCTCCGAATCTCTGTTGCTCAGTCGCTCTGTGGCTCCGTCGCTCTGTTGCTCCGTCTCTCTGTTGCTCCGTCGCTCTGTGGCTCCGTCGCTCTGTTGCTCCGTCTCTCTGTTGCTCCGTCGCTCTGTTGCTCCGTCGCTCTGTTGCTCCGTCTCTCTGTTGCTCCGTCGCTCTGTGGCTCCGTCGCTCTGTTGCTCCGTCTCTCTGTTGCTCCGTCGCTCTGTGGCTCCGTCGCTCTGTTGCTCCGTCTCTCTGTTGCTCCGTCGCTCTGTTGCTCCGTCTCTCTGTTGCTCCGTCGCTCTGTTGCTCCGTCGCTCTGTGGCCCCGTCGCTCTGTTGCTCCGTCTCTCTGTTGCTCCGTCGCTCTGTTGCTCCATCTCCCTGTTCTTCCCTCGCTCTGTGGCTCCGTCGATCTGCTGCTCCGTCTCTCTGTTGCTCCGTCTCTCTGTTGCTCCGTCGCTCTGTGGCTCCGTCGCTCTGTTGCTCCGTCCCTCTGTTGCTCCGTCTCTCTGTTGCTCCGTCTCTCTGTTGCTACGTCGCTCTGTTGCTCCGTCTCTCTGTTGCTCCGTCGCTCTGTTGCTCCATCGCTCTGTTGCTCCGTCGCCCTGTGGCTCCGTCGCTCTGTTCCTCCGTCGCTCTGTTTCTCCGTCGCTCTGTTGCTCCGTCTCTCTGTTGCTCCGTCTCTCTGTTGCTCCGTCGCTCTGTTGCTCCATCTCTCTGTTGCTCCGTCGCCCTGATGCTCCGTCGTCCTGTTGCTCCATCGCCATGTTGCTCCGTCGCCCTGTTGCTCCGTCGCCCTGTTGCTCCGTCGCCCTGTTACTCCGTCTCCCTGTTGCTCCGAATCACTGTTGCTCCGAATCTCTGTTGCTCCGTCGCTCTGTGGCTCCGTCGCTCTGTGGCTCCGTCGCTCTGTTGCTCCGTCTCTCTGTTGCTCCGTCTCTCTGCTGCTCCGTCTCTCTGTTGCTCCGTCGCTCTGTTGCTCCGTCTCTCTGTTGCTCCGTCTCTCTGTTGCTCCGTCGCTCTGTGGCTCCGTCGCTCTGTTGCTCCGTCTCTCTGTTGCTCCGTCGCTCTGTTGCTCCGTCTCTCTGTTGCTCCGTCGCTCTGTTGCTCCGTCGCTCTGTTGCTCCGTCGCCCCGTTGCTCCGTCGCTCTGTTGCTCCGTCTCTCTGTTGCTCCGTCTCTCTGTTGCTCCGTCTCTCTGTTGCTCCGTCGCTCTGTTGCTCCGTCGCCCTGTTGCTCCGTCTCCCTGTTGCTCCGTCTCTCTGTTGCTCCGTCTCTCTGTTGCTCCGTCGCTCTGTGGCTTCTTTTTCTGTTGCTCCGTCGCTCTGTTGTTCCGTCGCCCTGTTGCTCCGTCTCTCTGTTGCTCCGTCGCTCTGTTGTTCCGTCGCCCTGTTGCTCCGTCGCCCTGTTGCTCCGTCTCCCTGTTGCTCCGTCGACCTGTTGTTCCGTCGCCCTGTTGTTCTGTCGCCCTGTTGCTCCGACGCCCTGTTGCTCCGTCGCCCTGTTGCTCCGTCGCACTGTTGCTCCGTCGCCCTGTTGCTCCGTCGCCCTGTTGCTCCGTCGCCCTGTTGCTCCATCGCCTTGTTGCTCCGTCGCCCTGTTGCTCCGTCGCCCTGTTGCTCCGTCGCCCTGTTGCTCCGTCTCTCTGTTGCTCCGTCGCCCTGTTGCTCCGTCGCCCTGTTGCTCCGTCGCACTGTTGCTCCGTCGCTCTGTTGCTCTGTCGCACTTTTGCTCCGTCGCCCTGTTGCTCCGTCGCCCTGTTGCTCCGTCGCACTGTTGCTCCGTCGCTCTGATGCTCTGTCGCACTGTCGCTCCGTCTCACTGTTGCTCCGTCACCCTGTTGCTCCGTCTCTCTGTTGCTCCGTCGCCCTGTTGTTCCGTCGCCCTGTTGTTCCGTCGCCCTGTTGTTCCGTCGCCCTGTTGCTATGTCGTCCTGTTGCTCCGTCGCCCTGTTGCGCCGTAGCCCTGTTGCTCCGTCGACCTGTTGCTCCGTCGCCCTGTTGCTCCGTCGCCCTGTTGTTCCGTCGCCCTGTTGCTCCGTCGCCCTGTTGCTCCGTCGCCCTGTTGCTCCGCTCTCTGTTGCTCCGTCTCTCTGTTGCTCCGTCGCCCTGTTGCTCCGTCTCTCTGTTGCTCCGTCGCTCTGTGGCTCCGTCTCTCTGTTGCTCCGTCGCCCTGTTGCTCCGTCTCCCTGTTGTTCCGTCGCCCTGTTACTCGGTCGCCCTGTTGCTCCGTCGCCCTGTTGCTCCGTCGCCCTGTTGCTCCGCCGCCCTGTTCCTCCGTCGCCCTGTTGTTCCGACGCCCTGTTGTTCCGTCGCCCTGTTGTTCCGTCGCCCTGTTACTCCGTCGCCCTGTTGATCCGTCGCCCTGTTGTTCCGTCGCCCTGTTGTTCCGACGCCCTGTTGTTCCGACGCCCTGTTGTTCCGTCGCCCTGTTGCTCCGTCGCTCTGTTCCTCCGTCTCTCTGTTCCTCCGTCTCTCTGTTGCTCCGTCGCCCTGTTGCTCCGTCGCCCTGTTGCTCCGTCGCCCTGTTGCTCCGTCGCCCTGTTGTTCCGTCGCCCTGTTGCTCCGTCGCCCTGTTGATCCGTCGCCCTGTTGCTCCGTCGCCCTGTTGATCCGTCGCCCTGTTGTTCCGTCGCCCTGTTGTTCCGACGCCCTGTTGTTCCGACGCCCTGTTGTTCCGTCGCCCTGTTACTCCGTCGCCCTGTTGCTCCGTCGCCCTGTTGCTCCGTCGCCCTGTTGCTCCGTCGCCCTGTTGCTCCGTCGCCCTTTTGCTCCGTCGCCCTGTTGCTCCGTCGCCCTGTTGTTCCGTCGCCCTGTTGTTCCGTCGCCCTTTTGCTCCGTCGCCCTGTGGTTCCGTTGCCCTGTTGTTCCGTCGCCCTGTTACTCCGTCGCCCTGTTCCTCCGTCTCTCTGTTCCTCCGTCTCTCTGTTGCTCCGTCGTCCTGTTGCTCCGTCGCCCTGTTGCTCCGTCTCTCTGTTGCTCCGTCTCTCTGTTGCTCCGTCTCTCTGTTGCTCCGTCGCCCTGTTGCTCCGTCGCCCTGTTGCTCCTTCGCTCTGTTGCTCTTCGCACTGTTGCTCCGTCTCTCTGTTGCTCCGTCACCCTGTTGCTCCGTCGCCCTGTTGCTCCGTCTCTCTGTTCCTCCGTCGCGCTGTTGCTCCGTCGCCCTGTTGCTCCGTCGCCCTGTTGCTCCGTCGCACTGTTGCTCCGTCGCTCTGTTGCTCTGTCGCACTGTTGCTCCGTCGCCCTGTTGCTCCGTTGCCCTGTTGCTCCGTCGCACTGTTGCTCCGTCGCTCTGTTGCTCTGTCGCACTGCTGCTCCGTCTCTCTGTTGCTCCGTCACCCTGTTGCTCCGTCTCTCTGTTGCTCCGTCGCCCTGTTGTTCCGTCGCCCTGTTGTTCCATCGCCCTGTTGTTCCGTCGCCCTGTTGCTATGTCGTCCTGTTGCTCCGTCGCCCTGTTGCTCCGTAGCCCTGTTGCTCCGTCGCCCTGTTGCTCCGTCGCTTTGTTGCTCCGTTGCCCTGTTGCTCCGTCGCTCTGTGGCTCCGTCTCTCTGTTGCTCCGTCTGTCTGTTGCTCCGTCGCTCTGTTGCTCCGTCTCTCTGTTGCTCCGTCTCTCTGTTGCTCCGTCGTTCTGTTACTCCGTCTCTCTGTTGCTCCGTCTCTCTGTTGCTCCGTCGCTCTGTTGCTCCGTCGCCCCGTTGCTCCGTCGCTCTGTTGCTCCGTCTCTCTGTTGCTCCGTCTCTCTGTTGCTCCGTCTCTCTGTTGCTCCGTCGCTCTGTTGCTCCGTCGCCCTGTTGCTCCGTCTCCCTGTTGCTCCGTCTCTCTGTTGCTCCGTCGCTCTGTGGCTTCTTTTTCTGTTGCTCCGTCGCTCTGTTGTTCCGTCGCCCTGTTGCTCCGTCTCTCTGTTGCTCCGTCGCTCTGTTGTTCCGTCGCTCTGTTGCTCCGTCGCCCTGTTGCTCCGTCTCCCTGTTGCTCCGTCGACCTGTTGTTCCGTCGCCCTGTTGTTCTGTCGCCCTGTTGCTCCGACGCCCTGTTGCTCCGTCGCCCTGTTGCTCCGTCGCCCTGTTGCTCCGTCGCACTGTTGCTCCGTCGCCCTGTTGCTCCGTCGCCCTGTTGCTCCGTCGCCCTGTTGCTCCGTCGCCTTGTTGCTCCGTCGCCCTGTTGCTCCATCGCCCTGTTGCTCCGTCGCCCTGTTGCTCCGTCTCTCTGTTGCTCCGTCGCCCTGTTGCTCCGTCGCCCTGTTGCTCCGTCGCACTGTTGCTCCGTCGCTCTGTTGCTCTGTCGCACTTTTGCTCCGTCGCCCTGTTGCTCCGTCGCCCTGTTGCTCCGTCGCACTGTTGCTCCGTCGCTCTGATGCTCTGTCGCACTGTCGCTCCGTCTCACTGTTGCTCCGTCACCCTGTTGCTCCGTCTCTCTGTTGCTCTGTCGCCCTGTTGTTCCGTCGCCCTGCTGTTCCGTCGCCCTGTTGTTCCGTCGCCCTGTTGCTATGTCGTCATGTTGCTCCGTCGCCCTGTTGCGCCGTAGCCCTGTTGCTCCGTCGCCCTGTTGTTCCGTCGCCCTGTTGCTCCGTCGCCCTGTTGCTCCGTCGCCCTGTTGCTCCGCTCTCTGTTGCTCCGTCTCTCTGTTGCTCCGTCGCCCTGTTGCTCCGTCTCTCTGTTGCTCCGTCGCTCTGTGGCTCCGTCTCTCTGTTGCTCCGTCGCTCTGTTGCTCCGTCTCTTTGTTGCTCTGTCGCTCTGTTGCTCCCTCCCTCTGTTGCTCCGTCGCTCTGTTGCTCCGTCTCCCTGTTGCTCCGAATCTCTGTTGGTCCGTCGCTCTGTTGCTCCGTCGCTCTGTTGCTCCGTCTCTCTGTTGCTCCGTCGCCCTGTTGCTCCGTCGTCCTGTTGCTCCATCGCCCTGTTGCTCCGTCGCCCTGTTGCTCCGTCACCCTGTTGCTCCGTCGCCCTGTTACTCCGTCTCCCTGTTGCTCCGAATCACTGTTGCTCCGAATCTCTGTTGCTCAGTCGCTCTGTGGCTCCGTCGCTCTGTTGCTCCGTCTCTCTGTTGCTCCGTCGCTCTGTGGCTCCGTCGCTCTGTTGCTCCGTCTCTCTGTTGCTCCGTCGCTCTGTTGCTCCGTCGCTCTGTTGCTCCGTCTCTCTGTTGCTCCGTCGCTCTGTGGCTCCGTCGCTCTGTTGCTCCGTCTCTCTGTTGCTCCGTCGCTCTGTGGCTCCGTCGCTCTGTTGCTCCGTCTCTCTGTTGCTCCGTCGCTCTGTTGCTCCGTCTCTCTGTTGCTCCGTCGCTCTGTTGCTCCGTCGCTCTGTGGCCCCGTCGCTCTGTTGCTCCGTCTCTCTGTTGCTCCGTCGCTCTGTTGCTCCATCTCCCTGTTCTTCCCTCGCTCTGTGGCTCCGTCTCTCTGTTGCTCCGTCTCTCTGTTGCTCCGTCGCTCTGTGGCTCCGTCGCTCTGTTGCTCCGTCCCTCTGTTGCTACGTCTCTCTGTTGCTCCGTCTCTCTGTTGCTACGTCGCTCTGTTGCTCCGTCTCTCTGTTGCTCCGTCGCTCTGTTGCTCCATCGCTCTGTTGCTCCGTCGCCCTGTGGCTCCGTCGCTCTGTTCCTCCGTCGCTCTGTTTCTCCGTCGCTCTGTTGCTCCGTCTCTCTGTTGCTCCGTCTCTCTGTTGCTCCGTCGCTCTGTTGCTCCATCTCTCTGTTGCTCCGTCGCCCTGATGCTCCGTCGTCCTGTTGCTCCATCGCCATGTTGCTCCGTCGCCCTGTTGCTCCGTCGCCCTGTTGCTCCGTCGCCCTGTTACTCCGACTCCCTGTTGCTCCGAATCACTGTTGCTCCGAATCTCTGTTGCTCCGTCGCTCTGTGGCTCCGTCGCTCTGTGGCTCCGTCGCTCTGTTGCTCCGTCTCTCTGTTGCTCCGTCTCTCTGTTGCTCCGTCGCTCTGTTGCTCCGTCTCTCTGTTGCTCCGTCTCTCTGTTGCTCCGTCGCTCTGTGGCTCCGTCGCTCTGTTGCTCCGTCACTCTGTTGCTCCGTCGCTCTGTTGCTCCGTCTCTCTGTTGCTCCGTCTCTCTGTTGCTCCGTCGCTCTGTTGCTCCGTCGCTCTGTTGCTCCGTCGCCCCGTTGCTCCGTCGCTCTGTTGCTCCGTCTCTCTGTTGCTCCGTCTCTCTGTTGCTCCGTCTCTCTGTTGCTCCGTCGCTCTGTTGCTCCGTCGCCCTGTTGCTCCGTCTCCCTGTTGCTCCGTCTCTCTGTTGCTCCGTCGCTCTGTGGCTTCTTTTTCTGTTGCTCCGTCGCTCTGTTGTTCCGTCGCCCTGTTGCTCCGTCTCTCTGTTGCTCCGTCGCTCTGTTGTTCCGTCGCCCTGTTGCTCCGTCGCCCTGTTGCTCCGTCTCCCTGTTGCTCCGTCGACCTGTTGTTCCGTCGCCCTGTTGTTCTGTCGCCCTGTTGCTCCGACGCCCTGTTGCTCCGTCGCCCTGTTGCTCCGTCGCACTGTTGCTCCGTCGCCCTGTTGCTCCGTCGCCCTGTTGCTCCGTCGCCCTGTTGCTCCATCGCCTTGTTGCTCCGTCGCCCTGTTGCTCCGTCGCCCTGTTGCTCCGTCGCCCTGTTGCTCCGTCTCTCTGTTGCTCCGTCGCCCTGTTGCTCCGTCCCCCTGTTGCTCCGTCGCACTGTTGCTCCGTCGCTCTGTTGCTCTGTCGCACTTTTGCTCCGTCGCCCTGTTGCTCCGTCGCCCTGTTGCTCCGTCGCACTGTTGCTCCGTCGCTCTGATGCTCTGTCGCACTGTCGCTCCGTCTCACTGTTGCTCCGTCACCCTGTTGCTCCGTCTCTCTGTTGCTCCGTCGCCCTGTTGTTCCGTCGCCCTGTTGTTCCGTCGCCCTGTTGTTCCGTCGCCCTGTTGCTATGTCGTCCTGTTGCTCCGTCGCCCTGTTGCGCCGTAGCCCTGTTGCTCCGTCGACCTGTTGCTCCGTCGCCCTGTTGCTCCGTCGCCCTGTTGTTCCGTCGCCCTGTTGCTCCGTCGCCCTGTTGCTCCGTCGCCCTGTTGCTCCGCTCTCTGTTGCTCCGTCTCTCTGTTGCTCCGTCGCCCTGTTGCTCCGTCTCTCTGTTGCTCCGTCGCTCTGTGGCTCCGTCTCTCTGTTGCTCCGTCGCTCTGTTGCTCCGTCTCTTTGTTGCTCTGTCGCTCTGTTGCTCCCTCCCTCTGTTGCTCCGTCGCTCTGTTGCTCCGTCTCCCTGTTGCTCCGAATCTCTGTTGCTCCGTCGCTCTGTTGCTCCGTCGCTCTGTTGCTCCGTCTCTCTGTTGCTCCGTCGCCCTGTTGCTCCGTCGTCCTGTTGCTCCGTCGCCCTGTTGCTCCGTCGCCCTGTTGCTCCGTCGCCCTGTTGCTCCGTCGCCCTGTTACTCCGTCTCCCTGTTGCTCCGAATCACTGTTGCTCCGAATCTCTGTTGCTCAGTCGCTCTGTGGCTCCGTCGCTCTGTTGCTCCGTCTCTCTGTTGCTCCGTCGCTCTGTGGCTCCGTTGCTCTGTTGCTCCGTCTCTCTGTTGCTCCGTCGCTCTGTTGCTCCGTCGCTCTGTTGCTCCGTCTCTCTGTTGCTCCGTCGCTCTGTGGCTCCGTCGCTCTGTTGCTCCGTCTCTCTGTTGCTCCGTCGCTCTGTGGCTCCGTCGCTCTGTTGCTCCGTCTCTCTGTTGCTCCGTCGCTCTGTGGCCCCGTCGCTCTGTTGCTCCGTCGCTCTGTTGCTCCATCTCCCTGTTCTTCCCTCGCTCTGTGGCTCCGTCGATCTGCTGCTCCGTCTCTCTGTTGCTCCGTCTCTCTGTTGCTCCGTCGCTCTGTGGCTCCGTCGCTCTGTTGCTCCGTCCCTCTGTTGCTCCGTCTCTCTGTTGCTCCGTCTCTCTGTTGCTACGTCGCTCTGTTGCTCCGTCTCTCTGTTGCTCCGTCGCTCTGTTGCTCCATCGCTCTGTTGCTCCGTCGCTCTGTTGCTCCGTCGCTCTGTGGCTCCGTCGCTCTGTTGCTCCGTCGCTCTGTTTCTCCGTCGCTCTGTTGCTCCGTCTCTCTGTTGCTCCGTCTCTCTGTTGCTCCGTCGCTCTGTTGCTCCAGCTCTCTGTTGCTCCGTCGCCCTGATGATCCGTCGTCCTGTTGCTCCATCGCCATGTTGCTCCGTCGCCCTGTTGCTCCGTCGCCCTGTTGCTCCGTCGCCCTGTTACTCCGTCTCCCTGTTGCTCCGAATCACTGTTGCTCCGAATCTCTGTTGCTCCGTCGCTCTGTGGCTCCGTCGCTCTGTGGCTCCGTCGCTCTGTTGCTCCGTCTCTCTGTTGCTCCGTCTCTCTGCTGCTCCGTCTCTCTGTTGCTCCGTCGCTCTTTTGCTCCGTCTCTCTGTTGCTCCGTCTCTCTGTTGCTCCGTCGCTCTGTTGCTACGTCGCTCTGTTGCTCCGTCTCTCTGTTGCTCCGTCGCTCTGTTGCTCCGTCGCTCTGTTGCTCCGTCGCTCTGTTGCTCCGTCGCTCTGTGGCTCCGTCGCTCTGTTGCTCCGTCGCTCTGTTGCTCCGTCGCTCTGTTGCTCCGTCTCTCTGTTGCTCCGTCTCTCTGTTGCTCCGTCGTCCTGTTACTCCGTCTCTCTGTTGCTCCGTCTCTCTGTTGCTCCGTCTCTCTGCTGCTCCGTCTCCCTAATGCTCCGACTCTCTGTTGCTCCGTGGCCCTGTTGCTCCGTCGCCCTGTTGCTCCGTCGCCCTGTTGCTCCGTGGCCCTGTTGCTCTGTCGCCCTGTTGCTCCGTCGCCCTGTTGCTCCGTCTCCCTGTTGCTCCGCCGCTCTGTGGCTCCGTCTCTCTGTTGCTCCGTCGCCCTGTTGCTCCATCTCTCTGTTGCTCCGTCTCTCTGTGGCTCCGTCGCTCTGTGGCTCCGTCTCTCTTTTGCTCCGTCTCTCTGTTGCTCCGTCGCTCTGTTGCTCCGTCTCTCTGTTGCTCCGTCTCTCTGTGGCTCCGTCGCTCTGTGGCTCCGTCGCTCTGTTGCTCCGTCTCTCTGTTGCTCCGTCGCCCTGTTGCTCCGTCTCTCTGTTGCTCCGTCGCTCTGTTGCTCCGTCGCTCTGTGGCTCCGTCGCTCTGTTGCTCCGTCTCTCTGTTGCTCCGTCTGTCTGTTGCTCCGTCTCTCTGTTGCTCCGTCGCTCTGTGGCACCGCCTCTCTTTTGCTCCGTCTCTCTGTTGCTCCGTCTCTCTGTTGCTCCGTCTCTCTGTTGCTCCGTCGCTCTGTGGCACCGTCTCTCTTTTGCTCCGTCTCTCTGTTGCTCCGTCTCTCTTTTGCTCCGTCTCTCTGTTGCTCCGTCTCTCTGTTGCTCCGTCTCTCTGTTGCTCCGTCTCTCTGTTGCTCCGTCGCTCTGTGGCACCGTCTCTCTTTTGCTCCGTCTCTCTGTTGCTCCGTCTCTCTGTTGCTCCGTCTCTCTGTTGCTCCGCTGTCTGTTGCTCCGTCGCTCTGTTGCTCCATCTCTCTGTTGCTCCATCACCCTGTTGCTCTGTCTCTCTGTTGCTCCATCACCCTGTTGCTCCATCGCCCTGTTGCTCTGTCTCTGTTGGTCCGTCGCCCTGGTGCTCCATCGCCCTGTTGCTCCGTCGCCCTGTTGCTCCATCGCCCTCTTGCTACGTCGCCCTGTTGCTCCGTCGCTCTGTTGCTCCGTCGCTCTGTTGCTCCGTCTCCCTGTTGTTCCGTCGCCCTGTTGTTCCGTCGACCTGTTGCTCCGTCGTCCTGTTGCTCCGTCGCCCTGTTGCTCCGTCTCCCTGTTGTTCCGTCGCCCTGTTACTCGGTCGCCCTGTTGCTCCGTCGCCCTGTTGCTCCGTCGCCCTGTTGCTCCGCCGCCCTGTTCCTCCGTCGCCCTGTTGTTCCGACGCCCTGTTGTTCCGTCGCCCTGTTGTTCCGTCGCCCTGTTACTCCGTCGCCCTGTTGATCCGTCGCCCTGTTGTTCCGTCGCCCTGTTGTTCCGACGCCCTGTTGTTCCGACGCCCTGTTGTTCCGTCGCCCTGTTGCTCCGTCGCTCTGTTCCTCCGTCTCTCTGTTCCTCCGTCTCTCTGTTGCTCCGTCGCCCTGTTGCTCCGTCGCCCTGTTGCTCCGTCGCCCTGTTGCTCCGTCGCCCTGTTGTTCCGTCGCCCTGTTGCTCCGTCGCCCTGTTGATCCGTCGCCCTGTTGCTCCGTCGCCCTGTTGATCCGTCGCCCTGTTGTTCCGTCGCCCTGTTGTTCCGACGCCCTGTTGTTCCGACGCCCTGTTGTTCCGTCGCCCTGTTACTCCGTCGCCCTGTTGCTCCGTCGCCCTGTTGCTCCGTCGCCCTGTTGCTCCGTCGCCCTTTTGCTCCGTCGCCCTGTTGCTCCGTCGCCCTGTTGTTCCGTCGCCCTGTTGTTCCGTCGCCCTTTTGCTCCGTCGCCCTGTGGTTCCGTTGCCCTGTTGTTCCGTCGCCCTGTTACTCCGTCGCCCTGTTCCTCCGTCTCTCTGTTCCTCCGTCTCTCTGTTGCTCCGTCGTCCTGTTGCTCCGTCGCCCTGTTGCTCCGTCGCCCTGTTGCTCCGTCGCCCTGTTGCTCCGTCGCCCTGTTGCTCCGTCGCCCTGTTGTTCCGTCGCCCTGTTGCTCCGTCGCCCTGTTTCTCCGTCGCCCTGTTCCTCCGTCGCCCTGTTGCTCCGTCGCCCTGTTGCTCCGTCGCCCTGTTGCTCCGTCGCCCTGTTGCTCCGTCGCCCTGTTGTTCCGTCGCCCTGTTGTTCCGTCGCCCTCTTGTTCCGTCGCCCTGTTGTTCCGTCGCCCTGTTCCTCCGTCGCCCTGTTGCTCCGTCGCCCTGTTGTTCCGTCGCACTGTTGCTCCGTCGCCCTGTTACTCCGTCGCCCTGTTTCTCCGTCTCTCTGTTGCTCCGTCTCTCTGTTGCTCCGTCTCTCTGTTGCTCCGTCTCTCTGTTGCTCCGTCGCTCTGTTGCTCCGTCTCTCTGTTGCTCCGTCTCTCTGTTGCTCCGTCTCTCTGTTGCTACCTCGCTCTTGTTGCTCCGTCTCTCTGTTTCTCCGTCTCTCTGTTGCTCCGTCGCCCTGTTGCTGCGTCGGTCTGTTGCTCCGTCGCTCTGTTGCTCCGTCGCTCTGTTGCTCCGTCGCTCTGTTTCTCCGTCTCTCTGTTGCTCCGTCGCTCTGTTGCTCCGTCTCCCTGTTGCTCCGTCTCTCTGTTGCTCCGTCTCTCTGTTGCTACCTCGCTCTTGTTGCTCCGTCTCTCTGTTTCTCCGTCTCTCTGTTGCTCCGTCGCCCTGTTGCTGCGTCGCTCTGTTGCTCCGTCGCTCTGTTGCTCCGTCGCACTGTTGCTCCGTCTCTCTGTTGCTCCGTGACCCTGTTGCTCCGTCTCCCTGTTATTCCGTCGCCCTGTTATTCCGTCGCCCTGTTGCTCCGTCGCCCACTTGCTCCGTCGCCCTGTTGCTCCGTCTCTCTGTTGCTCCGTCTCTCTCTTCCTCCGTCGCTCTGTTGCTCCGTCGCTCTGTTGCTCCGTCGCCCTGTTGCTCCGTCGCCCTGTTGCCCCGTCTCTCTGTTGCTCTGTTGCTCCGTCACCCTGTTGCTCCGTCGCCCTGTTGCTCCGTCTCTCTGTTGCTCCGTCGCCCTGTTGCTCCGTCGCCCTGTTGCTCCTTCGCTCTGTTGCTCGTCGCACTGTTGCTCCGTCTCTCTGTTGCTCCGTCACCCTGTTGCTCCGTCGCCCTGTTGCTCCGTCTCTCTGTTCCTCCGTCGCGCTGTTGCTCCGTCGCCCTGTTGCTCCGTCGCCCTGTTGCTCCGTCGCACTGTTGCTCCGTCGCTCTGTTGCTCTGTCGCACTGTTGCTCCGTCGCCCTGTTGCTCCGTCGCCCTGTTGCTCCGTCGCACTGTTGCTCCGTCGCTCTGTTGCTCTGTCGCACTGTTGCTCCGTCTCTCTGTTGCTCCGTCACCCTGTTGCTCCGTCTCTCTGTTGCTCCGTCGCCCTGTTGTTCCGTCGCCCTGTTGTTCCGTCGCCCTGTTGTTCCGTCGCCCTGTTGCTATGTCGTCCTGTTGCTCCGTCGCCCTGTTGCTCCGTAGCCCTGTTGCTCCGTCGCCCTGTTGCTCCGTCGCCCTGTTGCTCCGTCGCCCTGTTGCTCCGTCGCTCTGTGGCTCCGTCTCTCTGTTGCTCCGTCTGTCTGTTGCTCCGTCGCTCTGTTGCTCCGTCTCTCTGTTGCTCCGTCTCTCTGTTGCTCCGTCGTTCTGTTACTCCGTCTCTCTGTTGCTCCGTCTCTCTGTTGCTCCGTCGCTCTGTTGCTCCGTCGCCCCGTTGCTCCGTCGCTCTGTTGCTCCGTCTCTCTGTTGCTCCGTCTCTCTGTTGCTCCGTCTCTCTGTTGCTCCGTCGCTCTGTTGCTCCGTCGCCCTGTTGCTCCGTCTCCCTGTTGCTCCGTCTCTCTGTTGCTCCGTCGCTCTGTGGCTTCTTTTTCTGTTGCTCTGTCGCTCTGTTGTTCCGTCGCCCTGTTGCTCCGTCTCTCTGTTGCTCCGTCGCTCTGTTGTTCCGTCGCCCTGTTGCTCCGTCGCCCTGTTGCTCCGTCTCCCTGTTGCTCCGTCGACCTGTTGTTCCGTCGCCCTGTTGTTCTGTCGCCCTGTTTCTCCGACGCCCTGTTGCTCCGTCGCCCTGTTGCTCCGTCGCACTGTTGCTCCGTCGCCCTGTTGCTCCGTCGCCCTGTTGCTCCGTCGCCCTGTGGCTCCGTCGCCCTGTTGCTCCGTCGCCCTGTTGCTCCGTCGCCCTGTTGCCCCGTCGCTCTGTTGCTCCGTCACCCTGTTGCTCCGTCGCCCTGTTGCTCCGTCTCTCTGTTGCTCCGTCGCCCTGTTGCTCCATCGCCCTGTTGCTCCTTCGCTCTGTTGCTCGTCGCACTGTTGCTCCGTCTCTCTGTTGCTCCGTCACCCTGTTGCTCCGTCGCCCTGTTGCTCCGTCTCTCTGTTGCTCCGTCGCCCTGTTGCTCCATCGCCCTGTTGCTCCGTCGCCCTGTTGCTCCGTCGCACTGTTGCTCCGTCGCTCTGTTGCTCTGTCGCACTGTTGCTCCGTCGCCCTGTTGCTCCGTCGCCCTGTTGCTCCGTCGCACTGTTGCTCCGTCGCTCTGATGCTCTGTCGCACTGTCGCAACGTCTCACTGTTGCTCCGTCGCTCTGTGGCACCGTCTCTCTTTTGCTCCGTCTCTCTGTTGCTCCGTCTCTCTTTTGCTCCGTCTCTCTGTTGCTCCGTCTCTCTGTTGCTCCGTCTCTCTGTTGCTCCGTCTCTCTGTTGCTCCGTCTCTCTGTTGCTCCGTCGCTCTGTGGCACCGTCTCTCTTTTGCTCCGTCTCTCTGTTGCTCCGTCTCTCTGTTGCTCCGTCTCTCTGTTGCTCCGCTCTCTGTTGCTCCGTCGCTCTGTTGCTCCATCACCCTGTTGCTCTGTCTCTCTGTTGCTCCATCACCCTGTTGCTCCATCGCCCTGTTGCTCTGTCTCTGTTGGTCCGTCGCCCTGGTGCTCCATCGCCCTGTTGCTCCGTCGCCCTGTTGCTCCATCGCCCTCTTGCTACGTCGCCCTGTTGCTCCGTCGCTCTGTTGCTCCGTCGCTCTGTTGCTCCGTCTCCCTGTTGTTCCGTCGCCCTGTTGTTCCGTCGTCCTGTTGCTCCGTCGTCCTGTTGCTCCGTCGCCCTGTTGCTCCGTCGCCCTGTTGCTCCGTCTCCCTGTTGTTCCGTCGCCCTGTTGCTCCGTCGCCCTGTTGCTCCGTCGCCCTGTTGCTCCGCCGCCCTGTTCCTCCGTCGCCCTGTTGTTCCGACGCCCTGTTGTTCCGTCGCCCTGTTGTTCCGTCGCCCTGTTACTCCGTCGCCCTGTTGATCCGTCGCCCTGTTGTTCCGTCGCCCTGTTGTTCCGACGCCCTGTTGTTCCGACGCCCTGTTGTTCCGTCGCCCTGTTGCTCCGTCGCCCTGTTCCTCCGTCTCTCTGTTCCTCCGTCTCTCTGTTGCTCCGTCGCCCTGTTGCTCCGTCGCCCTGTTGCTCCGTCGCCCTGTTGCTCCGTCGCCCTGTTGTTCCGTCGCCCTGTTGCTCCGTCGCCCTGTTGATCCGTCGCCCTGTTGCTCCGTCGCCCTGTTGATCCGTCGCCCTGTTGTTCCGTCGCCCTGTTGTTCCGACGCCCTGTTGTTCCGACGCCCTGTTGTTCCGTCGCCCTGTTACTCCGTCGCCCTGTTGCTCCGTCGCCCTGTTGCTCCGTCGCCCTGTTGCTCCGTCGCCCTGTTGCTCCGTCGCCCTTTTGCTCCGTCGCCCTGTTGCTCCGTCGCCCTGTTGTTCCGTCGCCCTGTTGTTCCGTCGCCCTTTTGCTCCGTCGCCCTGTGGTTCCGTCGCCCTGTTGTTCCGTCGCCCTGTTACTCCGTCGCCCTGTTCCTCCGTCTCTCTGTTCCTCCGTCTCTCTGTTCCTCCGTCTCTCTGTTGCTCCGTCGTCCTGTTGCTCCGTCGCCCTGTTGCTCCGTCGCCCTGTTGCTCCGTCGCCCTGTTGCTCCGTCGCCCTGTCGCTCCGTCGCCCTGTTGTTCCGTCGCCCTGTTGTTCCGTCGCCCTGTTGCTCCGTCGCCCTGTTTCTCCGTTGCCCTGTTCCTCCGTCGCCCTGTTGCTCCGTCGCCCTGTTGTTCCGTCGCCCTGTTGCTCCGTCGCCCTGTTGCTCCGTCGCCCTGTTGCTCCGTCGACCTGTTGTTCCGTCGCCCTGTTGTTCTGTCGCCCTGTTGCTCCGACGCCCTGTTGCTCCGTCGCCCTGTTGCTCCGTCGCCCTGTTGTTCCGTCGCACTGTTGCTCCGTCGCCCTGTTACTCCGTCGCCCTGTTTCTCCGTCTCTCTGTTGCTCCGTCTCTCTGTTGCTCCGTCTCTCTGTTGCTCCGTCTCTCTGTTGCTCCGTCGCTCTGTTGCTCCGTCTCTCTGTTGCTCCGTCTCTCTGTTGCTCCGTCTCTCTGTTGCTACCTCGCTCTTGTTGCTCCGTCTCTCTGTTTCTCCGTCTCTCTGTTGCTCCGTCGCCCTGTTGCTGCGTCGGTCTGTTGCTCCGTCGCTCTGTTGCTCCGTCGCTCTGTTGCTCCGTCGCTCTGTTTCTCTGTCTCTCTGTTGCTCCGTCGCTCTGTTGCTCCGTCTCTCTGTTGCTCCGTCTCTCTGTTGCTCCGTCTCTCTGTTGCTACCTCGCTCTTGTTGCTCCGTCTCTCTGTTTCTCCGTCTCTCTGTTGCTCCGTCGCCCTGTTGCTGCGTCGCTCTGTTGCTCCGTCGCTCTGTTGCTTCGTCGCACTGTTGCTCCGTCTCTCTGTTGCTCCGTGACCCTGTTGCTCCGTCGCCCTGTTATTCCGTCGCCCTGTTATTCCGTCGCCCTGTTGCTCCGTCGCCCGCTTGCTCCGTCGCCCTGTTGCTCCGTCTCTCTGTTGCTCCGTCTCTCTCTTCCTCCGTCGCTCTGTTGCTCCGTCGCTCTGTTGCTCCGTCGCCCTGTTGCTCCGTCGCCCTGTTGCCCCGTCTCTCTGTTGCTCCGTCGCCCTGTTGCTCCGTCACCCTGTTGCTCCGTCGCCCTGTTGCTCCGTCTCTCTGTTGCTCCGTCGCCCTGTTGCTCCGTCGCCCTGTTGCTCCTTCGCTCTGTTGCTCGTCGCACTGTTGCTCCGTCTCTCTGTTGCTCCGTCACCCTGTTGCTCCGTCGCCCTGTTGCTCCGTCTCTCTGTTCCTCCGTCGCGCTGTTGCTCCGTCGCCCTGTTGCTCCGTCGCCCTGTTGCTCCGTCGCACTGTTGCTCCGTCGCTCTGTTGCTCTGTCGCTCTGTTGCTCTGTCGCACTGTTGCTCCTTCGCTCTGTTGCTCGTCGCACTGTTGCTCCGTCTCTCTGTTGCTCCGTCACCCTGTTGCTCCGTCGCCCTGTTGCTCCGTCTCTCTGTTCCTCCGTCGCGCTGTTGCTCCGTCGCCCTGTTGCTCCGTCGCCCTGTTGCTCCGTCGCCCTGTTGCTCCGTCGCACTGTTGCTCCGTCGCTCTGTTGCTCTGTCGCACTGTTGCTCCGTCTCTCTGTTGCTCCGTCACCCTGTTGCTCCGTCTCTCTGTTGCTCCGTCGCCCTGTTGTTCCGTCGCCCTGTTGTTCCATCGCCCTGTTGTTCCGTCGCCCTGTTGCTATGTCGTCCTGTTGCTCCGTCGCCCTGTTGCTCCGTAGCCCTGTTGCTCCGTCGCCCTGTTGCTCCGTCGCCCTGTTGCTCCGTCGCCCTGTTGCTCCGTCGCTCTGTGGCTCCGTCTCTCTGTTGCTCCGTCTGTCTGTTGCTCCGTCGCTCTGTTGCTCCGTCTCTCTGTAGCTCCGTCTCTCTGTTGCTCCGTCGTTCTGTTACTCCGTCTCTCTGTTGCTCCGTCTCTCTGTTGCTCCGTCGCTCTGTTGCTCCGTGGCCCCGTTGCTCCGTCGCTCTGTTGCTCCGTCTCTCTGTTGCTCCGTCTCTCTGTTGCTCCGTCTCTCTGTTGCTCCGTCGCTCTGTTGCTCCGTCGCCCTGTTGCTCCGTCTCCCTGTTGCTCCGTCTCTCTGTTGCTCCGTTGCTCTGTGGCTTCTTTTTCTGTTGCTCTGTCGCTCTGTTGTTCCGTCGCCCTGTTGCTCCGTCTCTCTGTTGCTCCGTCGCTCTGTTGTTCCGTCGCCCTGTTGCTCCGTCGCCCTGTTGCTCCGTCTCCCTGTTGCTCCGTCGACCTGTTGTTCCGTCGCCCTGTTGTTCTGTCGCCCTGTTGCTCCGACGCCCTGTTGCTCCGTCGCCCTGTTGCTCCGTCGCACTGTTGCTCCGTCGCCCTGTTGCTCCGTCGCCCTGTTGCTCCGTCGCCCTGTTGCTCCGTCGCCCTGTTGCTCCGTCGCCCTGTTGCCCCGTCTCTCTGTTGCTCCGTCGCTCTGTTGCTCCGTCACCCTGTTGCTCCGTCGCCCTGTTGCTCCGTCTCTCTGTTGCTCCGTCGCCCTGTTGCTCCATCGCCCTGTTGCTCCTTCGCTCTGTTGCTCGTCGCACTGTTGCTCCGTCTCTCTGTTGCTCCGTCGCCCTGTTGCTCCGTCGCCCTGTTGTTCCGTCGCACTGTTGCTCCGTCGCCCTGTTACTCCGTCGCCCTGTTTCTCCGTCTCTCTGTTGCTCCGTCTCTCTGTTGCTCCGTCTCTCTGTTGCTCCGTCTCTCTGTTGCTCCGTCGCTCTGTTGCTCCGTCTCTCTGTTGCTCCGTCTCTCTGTTGCTCCGTCTCTCTGTTGCTACCTCGCTCTTGTTGCTCCGTCTCTCTGTTTCTCCGTCTCTCTGTTGCTCCGTCGCCCTGTTGCTGCGTCGGTCTGTTGCTCCGTCGCTCTGTTGCTCCGTCGCTCTGTTGCTCCGTCGCTCTGTTTCTCTGTCTCTCTGTTGCTCCGTCGCTCTGTTGCTCCGTCTCTCTGTTGCTCCGTCTCTCTGTTGCTCCGTCTCTCTGTTGCTACCTCGCTCTTGTTGCTCCGTCTCTCTGTTTCTCCGTCTCTCTGTTGCTCCGTCGCCCTGTTGCTGCGTCGCTCTGTTGCTCCGTCGCTCTGTTGCTTCGTCGCACTGTTGCTCCGTCTCTCTGTTGCTCCGTGACCCTGTTGCTCCGTCGCCCTGTTATTCCGTCGCCCTGTTATTCCGTCGCCCTGTTGCTCCGTCGCCCGCTTGCTCCGTCGCCCTGTTGCTCCGTCTCTCTGTTGCTCCGTCTCTCTCTTCCTCCGTCGCTCTGTTGCTCCGTCGCTCTGTTGCTCCGTCGCCCTGTTGCTCCGTCGCCCTGTTGCCCCGTCTCTCTGTTGCTCCGTCGCCCTGTTGCTCCGTCACCCTGTTGCTCCGTCGCCCTGTTGCTCCGTCTCTCTGTTGCTCCGTCGCCCTGTTGCTCCGTCGCCCTGTTGCTCCTTCGCTCTGTTGCTCGTCGCACTGTTGCTCCGTCTCTCTGTTGCTCCGTCACCCTGTTGCTCCGTCGCCCTGTTGCTCCGTCTCTCTGTTCCTCCGTCGCGCTGTTGCTCCGTCGCCCTGTTGCTCCGTCGCCCTGTTGCTCCGTCGCACTGTTGCTCCGTCGCTCTGTTGCTCTGTCGCTCTGTTGCTCTGTCGCACTGTTGCTCCTTCGCTCTGTTGCTCGTCGCACTGTTGCTCCGTCTCTCTGTTGCTCCGTCACCCTGTTGCTCCGTCGCCCTGTTGCTCCGTCTCTCTGTTCCTCCGTCGCGCTGTTGCTCCGTCGCCCTGTTGCTCCGTCGCCCTGTTGCTCCGTCGCCCTGTTGCTCCGTCGCACTGTTGCTCCGTCGCTCTGTTGCTCTGTCGCACTGTTGCTCCGTCTCTCTGTTGCTCCGTCACCCTGTTGCTCCGTCTCTCTGTTGCTCCGTCGCCCTGTTGTTCCGTCGCCCTGTTGTTCCATCGCCCTGTTGTTCCGTCGCCCTGTTGCTATGTCGTCCTGTTGCTCCGTCGCCCTGTTGCTCCGTAGCCCTGTTGCTCCGTCGCCCTGTTGCTCCGTCGCCCTGTTGCTCCGTCGCCCTGTTGCTCCGTCGCTCTGTGGCTCCGTCTCTCTGTTGCTCCGTCTGTCTGTTGCTCCGTCGCTCTGTTGCTCCGTCTCTCTGTAGCTCCGTCTCTCTGTTGCTCCGTCGTTCTGTTACTCCGTCTCTCTGTTGCTCCGTCTCTCTGTTGCTCCGTCGCTCTGTTGCTCCGTGGCCCCGTTGCTCCGTCGCTCTGTTGCTCCGTCTCTCTGTTGCTCCGTCTCTCTGTTGCTCCGTCTCTCTGTTGCTCCGTCGCTCTGTTGCTCCGTCGCCCTGTTGCTCCGTCTCCCTGTTGCTCCGTCTCTCTGTTGCTCCGTTGCTCTGTGGCTTCTTTTTCTGTTGCTCTGTCGCTCTGTTGTTCCGTCGCCCTGTTGCTCCGTCTCTCTGTTGCTCCGTCGCTCTGTTGTTCCGTCGCCCTGTTGCTCCGTCGCCCTGTTGCTCCGTCTCCCTGTTGCTCCGTCGACCTGTTGTTCCGTCGCCCTGTTGTTCTGTCGCCCTGTTGCTCCGACGCCCTGTTGCTCCGTCGCCCTGTTGCTCCGTCGCACTGTTGCTCCGTCGCCCTGTTGCTCCGTCGCCCTGTTGCTCCGTCGCCCTGTTGCTCCGTCGCCCTGTTGCTCCGTCGCCCTGTTGCCCCGTCTCTCTGTTGCTCCGTCGCTCTGTTGCTCCGTCACCCTGTTGCTCCGTCGCCCTGTTGCTCCGTCTCTCTGTTGCTCCGTCGCCCTGTTGCTCCATCGCCCTGTTGCTCCTTCGCTCTGTTGCTCGTCGCACTGTTGCTCCGTCTCTCTGTTGCTCCGTCACCCTGTTGCTCCGTCGCCCTGTTGCTCCGTCTCTCTGTTGCTCCGTCGCCCTGTTGCTCCATCGCCCTGTTGCTCCGTCGCCCTGTTGCTCCGTCGCACTGTTGCTCCGTCGCTCTGTTGCTCTGTCGCACTGTTGCTCCGTCGCCCTGTTGCTCCGTCGCCCTGTTGCTCCGTCGCACTGTTGCTCCGTCGCTCTGATGCTCTGTCGCACTGTCGCTCCGTCTCACTGTTGCTCCGTCACCCTGTTGCTCCGTCTCTCTGTTGCTCCGTCGCCCTGTTGTTCCGTCGCCCTGTTGTTCCGTCGCCCTGTTGTTCCGTCGCCCTGTTGCTATGTCGTCCTGTTGCTCCGTCGCCCTGTTGCGCCGTAGCCCTGTTGCTCCGTCGACCTGTTGCTCCGTCGCCCTGTTGCTCCGTCGCCCTGTTGTTCCGTCGCCCTGTTGCTCCGTCGCCCTGTTGCTCCGTCGCCCTGTTGCTCCGTCGCCCTGTTGCTCCGTCGTCCTGTTGCTCCGTCGCCCTGTTGCTCCGTCGCTCTGTGGCTCCGTCTCTCTGTTGCTCCGTCTGTCTGTTGCTCCGTCGCTCTGTTGCTCCGTCTCTCTGTTGCTCCGTCTCTCTGTTGCTCCGTCGTTCTGTTACTCCGTCTCTCTGTTGCTCCGTCTCTCTGTTGCTCCGTCGCTCTGTGGCTCCGTCTCTCTGTTGCTCCATCTCTCTGTTGCTCCGTCTCTCTGTTGCTCCGTCGCTCTTTGGCTCCGTCTCTCTGTTGCTCCATCTCTCTGTGGCTCCGTCTCTCTGTTGCTCCGTCGCTCTGTTGCACCGTCTCTCTGTTGCTCCGTCTCTCTGTTGCTCCGTCGCTCTGTTGCTCCGTCTCTCTTTTCCTCCGTCTCTCTGTTGCTCCATCTCTCTGTTGCTCCGTCTCTCTGTTGCTCCGTCTCTCTGTTGCTCCGTCGCTCTGTTGCTCCGTCTCTCTTTTCCTCCGTCTCTCTGTTGCTCCATCTCTCTGTAGCTCTGTCTCTCTGTTGCTCTGTCTCTCTGTTGCTCCGTCTCTCTGTTGCTCTGTCTCTCTGTTGCTCCGTCTCTCTGTTGCTCTGTCTCTCTGTTGCTCCGTCTCTCTGTTGCTCCGTCGCCCTGTTGCTCCGTCTCTCTGTTGCTCCGTCGCTCTGTGGCTCCGTCTCTCTGTTGCTCCGTCTCTCTGTTGCTCCGTCTCGCTGTGGCTCCGTCGCTCTGTTGCTCCGTCTCTTTGTTGCTCTGTCGCTCTGTTGCTCCCTCCCTCTGTTGCTCCGTCGCTCTGTTGCTCCGTCTCCCTGTTGCTCCGAATCTCTGTTGCTCCGTCGCTCTGTTGCTCCGTCGCTCTGTTGCTCCGTCGTCCTGTTGTTCCGTCGCTCTGTGGCTCCATCGCTCTGTTGCTCCGTCTCTCTGTTGCTCCGTCTCTCTGTTGCTCCGTCGCTCTGTTGCTCCATCTCTCTGTTGCTCCGTCGCCCTGTTGCTCCGTCGTCCTGTTGCTCCGTCGCCCTGTTGCTCCGTCGCCCTGTTGCTCCGTCGCCCTGTTGCTCCGTCGCCCTGTTACTCCGTCTCTCTGTTGCTCCGTCGCCCTGTTGCTCCTTCGCTCTGTTGCTCGTCGCACTGTTGCTCCGTCTCTCTGTTGCTCCGTCACCCTGTTGCTCCGTCGCCCTGTTGCTCCGTCTCTCTGTTCCTCCGTCGCGCTGTTGCTCCGTCGCCCTGTTGCTCCGTCGCCCTGTTGCTCCGTCGCACTGTTGCTCCGTCGCTCTGTTGCTCTGTCGCACTGTTGCTCCGTCGCCCTGTTGCTCCGTCGCCCTGTTGCTCCGTCGCACTGTTGCTCCGTCGCTCTGTTGCTCTGTCGCACTGTTGCTCCATCTCTCTGTTGCTCCGTCACCCTGTTGCTCCGTCTCTCTGTTGCTCCGTCGCCCTGTTGTTCCGTCGCCCTGTTGTTCCATCGCCCTGTTGTTCCGTCGCCCTGTTGCTATGTCGTCCTGTTGCTCCGTCGCCCTGTTGCTCCGTAGCCCTGTTGCTCCGTCGCCCTGTTGCTCCTTCGCCCTGTTGCTCCGTCGCCCTGTTGCTCCGTCGCTCTGTGGCTCCGTCTCTCTGTTGCTCCGTCTGTCTGTTGCTCCGTCGCTCTGTTGCTCCGTCTCTCTGTTGCTCCGTCGCCCTGTGGTTCCGTCGCCCTGTTGTTCCGTCGCCCTGTTACTCCGTCGCCCTGTTCCTCCGTCTCTCTGTTCCTCCGTCTCTCTGTTCCTCCGTCTCTCTGTTGCTCCGTCGTCCTGTTGCTCCGTCGCCCTGTTGCTCCGTCGCCCTGTTGCTCCGTCGCCCTGTTGCTCCGTCGCCCTGTTGCTCCGTCGCCCTGTTGTTCCGTCGCCCTGTTGTTCCGTCGCCCTGTTGCTCCGTCGCCCTGTTTCTCCGTTGCCCTGTTCCTCCGTCGCCCTGTTGCTCCGTCGCCCTGTTGTTCCGTCGCCCTGTTGCTCCGTCGCCCTGTTGCTCCGTCGCCCTGTTGCTCCGTCGACCTGTTGTTCCGTCGCCCTGTTGTTCTGTCGCCCTGTTGCTCCGACGCCCTGTTGCTCCGTCGCCCTGTTGCTCCGTCGCCCTGTTGTTCCGTCGCACTGTTGCTCCGTCGCCCTGTTACTCCGTCGCCCTGTTTCTCCGTCTCTCTGTTGCTCCGTCTCTCTGTTGCTCCGTCTCTCTGTTGCTCCGTCTCTCTGTTGCTCCGTCGCTCTGTTGCTCCGTCTCTCTGTTGCTCCGTCTCTCTGTTGCTCCGTCTCTCTGTTGCTACCTCGCTCTTGTTGCTCCGTCTCTCTGTTTCTCCGTCTCTCTGTTGCTCCGTCGCCCTGTTGCTGCGTCGGTCTGTTGCTCCGTCGCTCTGTTGCTCCGTCGCTCTGTTGCTCCGTCGCTCTGTTTCTCTGTCTCTCTGTTGCTCCGTCGCTCTGTTGCTCCGTCTCTCTGTTGCTCCGTCTCTCTGTTGCTCCGTCTCTCTGTTGCTACCTCGCTCTTGTTGCTCCGTCTCTCTGTTTCTCCGTCTCTCTGTTGCTCCGTCGCCCTGTTGCTGCGTCGCTCTGTTGCTCCGTCGCTCTGTTGCTCCGTCGCACTGTTGCTCCGTCTCTCTGTTGCTCCGTGACCCTGTTGCTCCGTCGCCCTGTTATTCCGTCGCCCTGTTATTCCGTCGCCCTGTTGCTCCGTCGCCCGCTTGCTCCGTCGCCCTGTTGCTCCGTCTCTCTGTTGCTCCGTCTCTCTCTTCCTCCGTCGCTCTGTTGCTCCGTCGCTCTGTTGCTCCGTCGCCCTGTTGCTCCGTCGCCCTGTTGCCCCGTCTCTCTGTTGCTCCGTCGCCCTGTTGCTCCGTCACCCTGTTGCTCCGTCGCCCTGTTGCTCCGTCTCTCTGTTGCTCCGTCGCCCTGTTGCTCCGTCGCCCTGTTGCTCCTTCGCTCTGTTGCTCGTCGCACTGTTGCTCCGTCTCTCTGTTGCTCCGTCACCCTGTTGCTCCGTCGCCCTGTTGCTCCGTCTCTCTGTTCCTCCGTCGCGCTGTTGCTCCGTCGCCCTGTTGCTCCGTCGCCCTGTTGCTCCGTCGCACTGTTGCTCCGTCGCTCTGTTGCTCTGTCGCACTGTTGCTCCGTCGCCCTGTTGCTCCGTCGCCCTGTTGCTCCGTCGCACTGTTGCTCCGTCGCTCTGTTGCTCTGTCGCACTGTTGCTCCGTCTCTCTGTTGCTCCGTCACCCTGTTGCTCCGTCTCTCTGTTGCTCCGTCGCCCTGTTGTTCCGTCGCCCTGTTGTTCCATCGCCCTGTTGTTCCGTCGCCCTGTTGCTATGTCGTCCTGTTGCTCCGTCGCCCTGTTGCTCCGTAGCCCTGTTGCTCCGTCGCCCTGTTGCTCCGTCGCCCTGTTGCTCCGTCGCCCTGTTGCTCCGTCGCTCTGTGGCTCCGTCTCTCTGTTGCTCCGTCTGTCTGTTGCTCCGTCGCTCTGTTGCTCCGTCTCTCTGTAGCTCCGTCTCTCTGTTGCTCCGTCGTTCTGTTACTCCGTCTCTCTGTTGCTCCGTCTCTCTGTTGCTCCGTCGCTCTGTTGCTCCGTGGCCCCGTTGCTCCGTCGCTCTGTTGCTCCGTCTCTCTGTTGCTCCGTCTCTCTGTTGCTCCGTCTCTCTGTTGCTCCGTCGCTCTGTTGCTCCGTCGCCCTGTTGCTCCGTCTCCCTGTTGCTCCGTCTCTCTGTTGCTCCGTTGCTCTGTGGCTTCTTTTTCTGTTGCTCTGTCGCTCTGTTGTTCCGTCGCCCTGTTGCTCCGTCTCTCTGTTGCTCCGTCGCTCTGTTGTTCCGTCGCCCTGTTGCTCCGTCGCCCTGTTGCTCCGTCTCCCTGTTGCTCCGTCGACCTGTTGTTCCGTCGCCCTGTTGTTCTGTCGCCCTGTTGCTCCGACGCCCTGTTGCTCCGTCGCCCTGTTGCTCCGTCGCACTGTTGCTCCGTCGCCCTGTTGCTCCGTCGCCCTGTTGCTCCGTCGCCCTGTTGCTCCGTCGCCCTGTTGCTCCGTCGCCCTGTTGCCCCGTCTCTCTGTTGCTCCGTCGCTCTGTTGCTCCGTCACCCTGTTGCTCCGTCGCCCTGTTGCTCCGTCTCTCTGTTGCTCCGTCGCCCTGTTGCTCCATCGCCCTGTTGCTCCTTCGCTCTGTTGCTCGTCGCACTGTTGCTCCGTCTCTCTGTTGCTCCGTCACCCTGTTGCTCCGTCGCCCTGTTGCTCCGTCTCTCTGTTGCTCCGTCGCCCTGTTGCTCCATCGCCCTGTTGCTCCGTCGCCCTGTTGCTCCGTCGCACTGTTGCTCCGTCGCTCTGTTGCTCTGTCGCACTGTTGCTCCGTCGCCCTGTTGCTCCGTCGCCCTGTTGCTCCGTCGCACTGTTGCTCCGTCGCTCTGATGCTCTGTCGCACTGTCGCTCCGTCTCACTGTTGCTCCGTCACCCTGTTGCTCCGTCTCTCTGTTGCTCCGTCGCCCTGTTGTTCCGTCGCCCTGTTGTTCCGTCGCCCTGTTGTTCCGTCGCCCTGTTGCTATGTCGTCCTGTTGCTCCGTCGCCCTGTTGCGCCGTAGCCCTGTTGCTCCGTCGACCTGTTGCTCCGTCGCCCTGTTGCTCCGTCGCCCTGTTGTTCCGTCGCCCTGTTGCTCCGTCGCCCTGTTGCTCCGTCGCCCTGTTGCTCCGTCGCCCTGTTGCTCCGTCGTCCTGTTGCTCCGTCGCCCTGTTGCTCCGTCGCTCTGTGGCTCCGTCTCTCTGTTGCTCCGTCTGTCTGTTGCTCCGTCGCTCTGTTGCTCCGTCTCTCTGTTGCTCCGTCTCTCTGTTGCTCCGTCGTTCTGTTACTCCGTCTCTCTGTTGCTCCGTCTCTCTGTTGCTCCGTCGCTCTGTGGCTCCGTCTCTCTGTTGCTCCATCTCTCTGTTGCTCCGTCTCTCTGTTGCTCCGTCGCTCTTTGGCTCCGTCTCTCTGTTGCTCCATCTCTCTGTGGCTCCGTCTCTCTGTTGCTCCGTCGCTCTGTTGCACCGTCTCTCTGTTGCTCCGTCTCTCTGTTGCTCCGTCGCTCTGTTGCTCCGTCTCTCTTTTCCTCCGTCTCTCTGTTGCTCCATCTCTCTGTTGCTCCGTCTCTCTGTTGCTCCGTCTCTCTGTTGCTCCGTCGCTCTGTTGCTCCGTCTCTCTTTTCCTCCGTCTCTCTGTTGCTCCATCTCTCTGTAGCTCTGTCTCTCTGTTGCTCTGTCTCTCTGTTGCTCCGTCTCTCTGTTGCTCTGTCTCTCTGTTGCTCCGTCTCTCTGTTGCTCTGTCTCTCTGTTGCTCCGTCTCTCTGTTGCTCCGTCGCCCTGTTGCTCCGTCTCTCTGTTGCTCCGTCGCTCTGTGGCTCCGTCTATCTGTTGCTCCGTCTCTCTGTTGCTCCATCTCGCTGTGGCTCCGTCGCTCTGTTGCTCCGTCTCTTTGTTGCTCTGTCGCTCTGTTGCTCCCTCCCTCTGTTGCTCCGTCGCTCTGTTGCTCCGTCTCCCTGTTGCTCCGAATCTCTGTTGCTCCGTCGCTCTGTTGCTCCGTCGCTCTGTTGCTCCGTCGTCCTGTTGTTCCGTCGCTCTGTGGCTCCATCGCTCTGTTGCTCCGTCTCTCTGTTGCTCCGTCTCTCTGTTGCTCCGTCGCTCTGTTGCTCCATCTCTCTGTTGCTCCGTCGCCCTGTTGCTCCGTCGTCCTGTTGCTCCGTCGCCCTGTTGCTCCGTCGCCCTGTTGCTCCGTCGCCCTGTTGCTCCGTCGCCCTGTTACTCCGTCTCTCTGTTGCTCCGTCGCCCTGTTGCTCCTTCGCTCTGTTGCTCGTCGCACTGTTGCTCCGTCTCTCTGTTGCTCCGTCACCCTGTTGCTCCGTCGCCCTGTTGCTCCGTCTCTCTGTTCCTCCGTCGCGCTGTTGCTCCGTCGCCCTGTTGCTCCGTCGCCCTGTTGCTCCGTCGCACTGTTGCTCCGTCGCTCTGTTGCTCTGTCGCACTGTTGCTCCGTCGCCCTGTTGCTCCGTCGCCCTGTTGCTCCGTCGCACTGTTGCTCCGTCGCTCTGTTGCTCTGTCGCACTGTTGCTCCATCTCTCTGTTGCTCCGTCACCCTGTTGCTCCGTCTCTCTGTTGCTCCGTCGCCCTGTTGTTCCGTCGCCCTGTTGTTCCATCGCCCTGTTGTTCCGTCGCCCTGTTGCTATGTCGTCCTGTTGCTCCGTCGCCCTGTTGCTCCGTAGCCCTGTTGCTCCGTCGCCCTGTTGCTCCGTCGCCCTGTTGCTCCGTCGCCCTGTTGCTCCGTCGCTCTGTGGCTCCGTCTCTCTGTTGCTCCGTCTGTCTGTTGCTCCGTCGCTCTGTTGCTCCGTCTCTCTGTTGCTCCGTCTCTCTGTTGCTCCGTCGTTCTGTTACTCCGTCTCTCTGTTGCTCCGTCTCTCTGTTGCTCCGTCGCTCTGTTGCTCCGTCGCCCCGTTGCTCCGTCGCTCTGTTGCTCCGTCTCTCTGTTGCTCCGTCTCTCTGTTGCTCCGTCTCTCTGTTGCTCCGTCGCTCTGTTGCTCCGTCGCCCTGTTGCTCCGTCTCCCTGTTGCTCCGTCTCTCTGTTGCTCCGTCGCTCTGTGGCTTCTTTTTCTGTTGCTCTGTCGCTCTGTTGTTCCGTCGCCCTGTTGCTCCGTCTCTCTGTTGCTCCGTCGCTCTGTTGTTCCGTCGCCCTGTTGCTCCGTCGCCCTGTTGCTCCGTCTCCCTGTTGCTCCGTCGACCTGTTGTTCCGTCGCCCTGTTGTTCTGTCGCCCTGTTGCTCCGACGCCCTGTTGCTCCGTCGCCCTGTTGCTCCGTCGCACTGTTGCTCCGTCGCCCTGTTGCTCCATCGCTCTGTTGCTCCGTCTCTCTGTTGCTCCGTCTCTCTGTTGCTCCGTCTCTCTGTTGCTCCGTCGCTCTGTTGCTCCATCTCTCTGTTGCTCCGTCGCCCTGTTGCTCCGTCGTCCTGTTGCTCCGTCGCCCTGTTGCTCCGTCGCCCTGTTGCTCCGTCGCCCTGTTGCTCCGTCGCCCTGTTACTCCGTCTCTCTGTTGCTCCGTCGCCCTGTTGCTCCGTCGCCCTGTTGCTCCTTCGCTCTGTTGCTCGTCGCACTGTTGCTCCGTCTCTCTGTTGCTCCGTCACCCTGTTGCTCCGTCGCCCTGTTGCTCCGTCTCTCTGTTCCTCCGTCGCGCTGTTGCTCCGTCGCCCTGTTGCTCCGTCGCCCTGTTGCTCCGTCGCACTGTTGCTCCGTCGCTCTGTTGCTCTGTCGCACTGTTGCTCCGTCGCCCTGTTGCTCCGTCGCCCTGTTGCTCCGTCGCACTGTTGCTCCGTCGCTCTGTTGCTCTGTCGCACTGTTGCTCCGTCTCTCTGTTGCTCCGTCACCCTGTTGCTCCGTCTCTCTGTTGCTCCGTCGCCCTGTTGTTCCGTCGCCCTGTTGTTCCATCGCCCTGTTGTTCCGTCGCCCTGTTGCTATGTCGTCCTGTTGCTCCGTCGCCCTTTTGCTCCGTAGCCCTGTTGCTCCGTCGCCCTGTTGCTCCGTCGCCCTGTTGCTCCGTCGCCCTGTTGCTCCGTCGCTCTGTGGCTCCGTCTCTCTGTTGCTCCATCTGTCTGTTGCTCCGTCGCTCTGTTGCTCCGTCTCTCTGTTGCTCCGTCTCTCTGTTGCTCCGTCGTTCTGTTACTCCGTCTCTCTGTTGCTCCGTCTCTCTGTTGCTCCGTCGCTCTGTTGCTCCGTCGCCCCGTTGCTCCGTCGCTCTGTTGCTCCGTCTCTCTGTTGCTCCGTCTCTCTGTTGCTCCGTCGCTCTGTTGCTCCGTCGCCCTGTTGCTCCGTCTCCCTGTTGCTCCGTCTCTCTGTTGCTCCGTCGCTCTGTGGCTTCTTTTTCTGTTGCTCTGTTGCTCTGTTGTTCCGTCGCCCTGTTGCTCCGTCTCTCTGTTGCTCCGTCGCTCTGTTGTTCCGTCGCCCTGTTGCTCCGTCGCCCTGTTGCTCCGTCTCCCTGTTGCTCCGTCGACCTGTTGTTCCGTCGCCCTGTTGTTCTGTCGCCCTGTTGCTCCGACGCCCTGTTGCTCCGTCGCCCTGTTGCTCCGTCGCACTGTTGCTCCGTCGCCCTGTTGCTCCGTCGCGCTGTTGCTCCGTCGCCCTGTTGCTCCGTCGCCCTGTTGCTCCGTCGCCCTGTTGCTCCGTCGCCCTGTTGCCCCGTCTCTCTGTTGCTCCGTCTCTCTCTTGCTCCGTCGCTCTGTGGCTCCGTCGCTCTGTTGCTCCGTCGCACTGTTGCTCCGTCGCCCTGTTGCTCCGTCGCCCTGTTGCTCCGTCGCCCTGTTGCTCCGTCGCCCTGTTGCTCCGTCGCCCTGTTGCTCCGTCGCCCTGTTGCCCCGTCTCTCTGTTGCTCCGTCGCTCTGTTGCTCCGTCACCCTGTTGCTCCGTCGCCCTGTTGCTCCGTCTCTCTGTTGCTCCGTCGCCCTGTTGCTCCATCGCCCTGATGCTCCTTCGCTCTGTTGCTCTGTCTCTCTGTTGCTCCGTCGCTCTGTTGCTCCGTCTCTCTGTTGCTCCGTCGCTCTGTTGCTCCGTCGCTCTGTGGCCCCGTCGCTCTGTTGCTCCGTCTCTCTGTTGCTCCGTCGCTCTGTTGCTCCATCTCCCTGTTCTTCCCTCGCTCTGTGGCTCCGTCGATCTGCTGCTCCGTCTCTCTGTTGCTCCGTCTCTCTGTTGCTCCGTCGCTCTGTGGCTCCGTCGCTCTGTTGCTCCGTCCCTCTGTTGCTCCGTCTCTCTGTTGCTCCGTCTCTCTGTTGCTACGTCGCTCTGTTGCTCCGTCTCTCTGTTCCTCCGTCGCTCTGTTGCTCCATCGCTCTGTTGCTCCGTCGCTCTGTTGCTCCGTCGCTCTGTGGCTCCGTCGCTCTGTTGCTCCGTCGCTCTGTTTCTCCGTCGCTCTGTTGCTCCGTCTCTCTGTTGCTCCGTCTCTCTGTTGCTCCGTCGCTCTGTTGCTCCATCTCTCTGTTGCTCCGTCGCCCTGATGCTCCGTCGTCCTGTTGCTCCATCGCCATGTTGCTCCGTCGCCCTGTTGCTCCGTCGCCCTGTTGCTCCGTCGCCCTGTTACTCCGTCTCCCTGTTGCTCCGAATCACTGTTGCTCCGAATCTCTGTTGCTCCGTCGCTCTGTGGCTCCGTCGCTCTGTGGCTCCGTCGCTCTGTTGCTCCGTCTCTCTGTTGCTCCGTCTCTCTGCTGCTCCGTCTCTCTGTTGCTCCGTCGCTCTGTTGCTCCGTCTCTCTGTTGCTCCGTCTCTCTGTTGCTCCGTCGCTCTGTGGCTCCGTCGCTCTGTTGCTCCGTCTCTCTGTTGCTCCGTCGCTCTGTTGCTCCGTCTCTCTGTTGCTCCGTCGCTCTGTTGCTCCGTCGCTCTGTTGCTCCATCGCTCTGTTGCTCCGTCGCTCTGTTGCTCCGTCGCTCTGTGGCTCCGTCGCTCTGTTTCTCCGTCGCTCTGTTGCTCCGTCTCTCTGTTGCTCCGTCTCTCTGTTGCTCCGTCGCTCTGTTGCTCCGTCTCTCTGTTGCTCCGTCGCCCTGATGCTCCGTCGTCCTGTTGCTCCATCGCCATGTTGCTCCGTCGCCCTGTTGCTCCGTCGCCCTGTTGGTCCGTCGCCCTGTTACTCCGTCTCCCTGTTGCTCCGAATCACTTTTGCTCCGAATCTCTGTTGCTCTGTCGCTCTGTGGCTCCGTCGCTCTGTGGCTCCGTCGCTCTGTTGCTCCGTCTCTCTGTTGCTCCGTCTCTCTGCTGCTCCGTCTCTCTGTTGCTCCGTCGCTCTGTTGCTCCATCTCTCTGTTGCTCCGTCGCCCTGTTGCTCCGTCGCCCTGTTGCTCCGTCGCCCTGTTACTCCGTCTCTCTGTTGCTCCGTCGCCCTGTTGCTCCGTCGCCCTGTTGCTCCTTCGCTCTGTTGCTCGTCGCACTGTTGCTCCGTCTCTCTGTTGCTCCGTCACCCTGTTGCTCCGTCGCCCTGTTGCTCCGTCTCTCTGTTCCTCCGTCGCGCTGTTGCTCCGTCGCCCTGTTGCTCCGTCGCCCTGTTGCTCCGTCGCACTGTTGCTCCGTCGCTCTGTTGCTCTGTCGCACTGTTGCTCCGTCGCCCTGTTGCTCCGTCGCCCTGTTGCTCCGTCGCACTGTTGCTCCGTCGCTCTGTTGCTCTGTCGCACTGTTGCTCCGTCTCTCTGTTGCTCCGTCACCCTGTTGCTCCGTCTCTCTGTTGCTCCGTCGCCCTGTTGTTCCGTCGCCCTGTTGTTCCATCGCCCTGTTGTTCCGTCGCCCTGTTGCTATGTCGTCCTGTTGCTCCGTCGCCCTGTTGCTCCGTAGCCCTGTTGCTCCGTCGCCCTGTTGCTCCGTCGCCCTGTTGCTCCGTCGCCCTGTTGCTCCGTCGCTCTGTGGCTCCGTCTCTCTGTTGCTCCGTCTGTCTGTTGCTCCGTCGCTCTGTTGCTCCGTCTCTCTGTTGCTCCGTCTCTCTGTTGCTCCGTCGTTCTGTTACTCCGTCTCTCTGTTGCTCCGTCTCTCTGTTGCTCCGTCGCTCTGTTGCTCCGTCGCCCCGTTGCTCCGTCGCTCTGTTGCTCCGTCTCTCTGTTGCTCCGTCTCTCTGTTGCTCCGTCTCTCTGTTGCTCCGTCGCTCTGTTGCTCCGTCGCCCTGTTGCTCCGTCTCCCTGTTGCTCCGTCTCTCTGTTGCTCCGTCGCTCTGTGGCTTCTTTTTCTGTTGCTCTGTCGCTCTGTTGTTCCGTCGCCCTGTTGCTCCGTCTCTCTGTTGCTCCGTCGCTCTGTTGTTCCGTCGCCCTGTTGCTCCGTCGCCCTGTTGCTCCGTCTCCCTGTTGCTCCGTCGACCTGTTGTTCCGTCGCCCTGTTGTTCTGTCGCCCTGTTGCTCCGACGCCCTGTTGCTCCGTCGCCCTGTTGCTCCGTCGCACTGTTGCTCCGTCGCCCTGTTGCTCCGTCGCCCTGTTGCTCCGTCGCCCTGTTGCTCCGTCGCCCTGTTGCTCCGTCGCTCTGTTGCTCCGTCGCTCTGTTGCTCCGTCGTCCTGTTGTTCCGTCGCTCTGTGGCTCCATCGCTCTGTTGCTCCGTCTCTCTGTTGCTCCGTCTCTCTGTTGCTCCGTCGCTCTGTTGCTCCGTCTGTCTGTTGCTCCGTCGCCCTGTTGCTCCGTCGTCCTGTTGCTCCGTCGCCCTGTTGCTCCGTCGCCCTGTTGCTCCGTCGCCCTGTTGCTCCGTCGCCCTGTTACTCCGTCTCTCTGTTGCTCCGTCGCCCTGTTGCTCCGTCGCCCTGTTGCTCCTTCGCTCTGTTGCTCGTCGCACTGTTGCTCCGTCTCTCTGTTGCTCCGTCACCCTGTTGCTCCATCGCCCTGTTGCTCCGTCTCTCTGTTCCTCCGTCGCGCTGTTGCTCCGTCGCCCTGTTGCTCCGTCGCCCTGTTGCTCCGTCGCACTGTTGCTCCGTCGCTCTGTTGCTCTGTCGCACTGTTGCTCCGTCGCCCTGTTGCTCCGTCGCCCTGTTGCTCCGTTGCACTGTTGCTCCGTCTCTCTGTTGCTCCGTCGCCCTGTTGTTCCGTCGCCCTGTTGCTCCGTAGCCCTGTTGCTCCGTCGCCCTGTTGCTCCGTCGCCTTGTTGCTCCGTCGCCCTGTTGCTCCGTCGCTCTGTGGCTCCGTCTCTCTGTTGCTCCATCTGTCTGTTGCTCCGTCGCTCTGTTGCTCCGTCTCTCTGTTGCTCCGTCTCTCTGTTGCTCCGTCGTTCTGTTACTCCGTCTCTCTGTTGCTCCGTCTCTCTGTTGCTCCGTCGCTCTGTTGCTCCGTCGCCCCGTTGCTCCGTCGCTCTGTTGCTCCGTCTCTCTGTTGCTCCGTCTCTCTGTTGCTCCGTCTCTCTGTTGCTCCGTCGCTCTGTTGCTCCGTCGCCCTGTTGCTCCGTCTCCCTGTTGCTCCGTCTCTCTGTTGCTCCGTCGCTCTGTGGCTTCTTTTTCTGTTGCTCTGTTGCTCTGTTGTTCCGTCGCCCTGTTGCTCCGTCTCTCTGTTGCTCCGTCGCTCTGTTGTTCCGTCGCCCTGTTGCTCCGTCGCCCTGTTGCTCCGTCTCCCTGTTGCTCCGTCGACCTGTTGTTCCGTCGCCCTGTTGTTCTGTCGCCCTGTTGCTCCGACGCCCTGTTGCTCCGTCGCCCTGTTGCTCCGTCGCACTGTTGCTCCGTCGCCCTGTTGCTCCGTCGCCCTGTTGCTCCGTCGCCCTGTTGCTCCGTCGCCCTGTTGCTCCGTCGCCCTGTTGCTCCGTCGCCCTGTTGCCCCGTCTCTCTGTTGCTCCGTCGCTCTGTTGCTCCGTCACCCTGTTGCTCCGTCGCCCTGTTGCTCCGTCTCTCTGTTGCTCCGTCGCCCTGTTGCTCCATCGCCCTGTTGCTCCTTCGCTCTGTTGCTCCGTCTCTCTGTTGCTCCGTCGCTCTGTTGCTCCGTCTCTCTGTTGCTCCGTCTCTCTGTTGCTCCGTCGCTCTGTTGCTCCGTCTCTCTGTTGCTCCATCTCCCTGTTCTTCCCTCGCTCTGTGGCTCCGTCGATCTGCTGCTCCGTCTCTCTGTTGCTCCGTCTCTCTGTTGCTCCGTCGCTATGTGGCTCCGTCGCTCTGTTGCTCCGTCCCTCTGTTGCTCCGTCTCTCTGTTGCTCCGTCTCTCTGTTGCTACGTCGCTCTGTTGCTCCGTCTCTCTGTTGCTCCGTCGCTCTGTTGCTCCATCGCTCTGTTGCTCCGTCGCTCTGTTGCTCCGTCGCTCTGTGGCTCCGTCGCTCTGTTGCTCCGTCGCTCTGTTTCTCCGTCGCTCTGTTGCTCCGTCTCTCTGTTGCTCCGTCTCTCTGTTGCTCCGTCGCTCTGTTGCTCCATCTCTCTGTTGCTCCGTCGCCCTGATGCTCCGTCGTCCTGTTGCTCCATCGCCATGTTGCTCCGTCGCCCTGTTGCTCCGTCGCCCTGTTGCTCCGTCTCTCTGTTGCTCCGTCGCTCTGTTGCTCCGTCTCTCTGTTGCTCCGTCTCTCTGTTGCTCCGTCGCTCTGTTGCTCCGTCTCTCTGTTGCTCCATCTCCCTGTTCTTCCCTCGCTCTGTGGCTCCGTCGATCTGCTGCTCCGTCTCTCTGTTGCTCCGTCTCTCTGTTGCTCCGTCGCTATGTGGCTCCGTCGCTCTGTTGCTCCGTCCCTCTGTTGCTCCGTCTCTCTGTTGCTCCGTCTCTCTGTTGCTACGTCGCTCTGTTGCTCCGTCTCTCTGTTGCTCCGTCGCTCTGTTGCTCCATCGCTCTGTTGCTCCGTCGCTCTGTTGCTCCGTCGCTCTGTGGCTCCGTCGCTCTGTTGCTCCGTCGCTCTGTTTCTCCGTCGCTCTGTTGCTCCGTCTCTCTGTTGCTCCGTCTCTCTGTTGCTCCGTCGCTCTGTTGCTCCATCTCTCTGTTGCTCCGTCGCCCTGATGCTCCGTCGTCCTGTTGCTCCATCGCCATGTTGCTCCGTCGCCCTGTTGCTCCGTCGCCCTGTTGCTCCGTCGCCCTGTTACTCCGTCTCCCTGTTGCTCCGAATCACTGTTGCTCCGAATCTCTGTTGCTCCGTCGCTCTGTGGCTCCGTCGCTCTGTGGCTCCGTCGCTCTGTTGCTCCGTCTCTCTTTTGCTCCGTCTCTCTGCTGCTCCGTCTCTCTGTTGCTCCGTCGCTCTGTTGCTCCGTCTCTCTGTTGCTCCGTCTCTCTGTTGCTCCGTCGCTCTGTGGCTCCGTCGCTCTGTTGCTCCGTCTCTCTGTTGCCCCGTCGCTCTGTTGCTCCGTCTCTCTGTTGCTCCGTCGCTCTGTTGCTCCGTCGCTCTGTTGCTCCATCGCTCTGTTGCTCCGTCGCTCTGTTGCTCCGTCGCTCTGTGGCTCCGTCGCTCTGTTGCTCCGTCGCTCTGTTTCTCCGTCGCTCTGTTGCTCCGTCTCTCTGTTGCTCCGTCTCTCTGTTGCTCCGTCGCTCTGTTGCTCCGTCTCTCTGTTGCTCCGTCGCCCTGATGCTCCGTCGTCCTGTTGCTCCATCGCCATGTTGCTCCGTCGCCCTGTTGCTCCGTCGCCCTGTTGGTCCGTCGCCCTGTTACTCCGTCTCCCTGTTGCTCCGAATCACTGTTGCTCCGAATCTCTGTTGCTCCGTCGCTCTGTGGCTCCGTCGCTCCGTGGCTCCGTCGCTCTGTTGCTCCGTCTCTCTGTTGCTCCGTCTCTCTGCTGCTCCGTCTCTCTGTTGCTCCGTCGCTCTGTTGCTCCGTCTCTCTGTTGCTCCGTCTCTCTGTTGCTCCGTCGCTCTGTGGCTCCGTCGCTCTGTTGCTCCGTCTCTCTGTTGCTCCGTCGCTCTGTTGCTCCGTCTCTCTGTTGCTCCGTCGCTCTGTTGCTCCGTCGCTCTGTTGCTCCGTCTCTCTGTTGCTCCGTCTCTCTGCTGCTCCGTCTCTCTGTTGCTCCGTCGCTGTGTTGCTCCGTCTCTCTGTTGCTCCGCCTCTCTGTTGCTACGTCGCTCTGTTGCTCCGTCTCTCTGTTGCTCCGTCGCTCTGTTGCTCCGTCGCTCTGTTGCTCCGTCGCTCTGTGGCTCCGTCGCTCTGTTGCTCCGTCGCTCTGTTGCTCCGTCGCTCTGTTGCTCCGTCTCTCTGTTGCTCCGTCTCTCTGTTGCTCCGTCGTCCTGTTACTCCGTCTCTCTGTTGCTCCGTCTCTCTGTTGCTCCGTCTCTCTGCTGCTCCGTCTCCCTAATGCTCCGACTCTCTGTTGCTCCGTGGCCCTGTTGCTCCGTCGCCCTGTTGCTCCGTGGCCCTGTTGCTCCGTGGCCCTGTTGCTCTGTCGCCCTGTTGCTCCGTCGCCCTGTTGCTCCGTCTCCCTGTTGCTCCGCCGCTCTGTGGCTCCGTCTCTCTGTTGCTCCGTCGCCCTGTTGCTCCATCTCTCTGTTGCTCCGTCTCTCTGTGGCTCCGTCGCTCTGTGGCTCCGTCTCTCTGTTGCTCCGTCTCTCTGTTGCTCCGTCGCTCTGTTGCTCCGTCGCCCCGTTGCTCCGTCGCTCTGTTGCTCCGTCTCTCTGTTGCTCCGTCTCTCTGTTGCTCCGTCTCTCTGTTGCTCCGTCGCTCTGTTGCTCCGTCGCCCTGTTGCTCCGTCTCCCTGTTGCTCCGTCTCTCTGTTGCTCCGTCGCTCTGTGGCTTCTTTTTCTGTTGCTCTGTCGCTCTGTTGTTCCGTCGCCCTGTTGCTCCGTCTCTCTGTTGCTCCGTCGCTCTGTTGTTCCGTCGCCCTGTTGCTCCGTCGCCCTGTTGCTCCGTCTCCCTGTTGCTCCGTCGACCTGTTGTTCCGTCGCCCTGTTGTTCTGTCGCCCTGTTGCTCCGACGCCCTGTTGCTCCGTCGCCCTGTTGCTCCGTCGCACTGTTGCTCCGTCGCCCTGTTGCTCCGTCGCCCTGTTGCTCCGTCGCCCTGTTGCTCCGTCGCCCTGTTGCTCCGTCGCCCTGTTGCTCCGTCGCCCTGTTGCCCCGTCTCTCTGTTGCTCCGTCGCTCTGTTGCTCCGTCACCCTGTTGCTCCGTCGCCCTGTTGCTCCGTCTCTCTGTTGCTCCGTCGCCCTGTTGCTCCATCGCCCTGTTGCTCCTTCGCTCTGTTGCTCGTCGCACTGTTGCTCCGTCTCTCTGTTGCTCCGTCACCCTGTTGCTCCGTCGCCCTGTTGCTCCGTCTCTCTGTTGCTCCGTCGCCCTGTTGCTCCATCGCCCTGTTGCTCCGTCGCCCTGTTGCTCCGTCGCACTGTTGCTCCGTCGCTCTGTTGCTCTGTCGCACTGTTGCTCCGTCGCCCTGTTGCTCCGTCGCCCTGTTGCTCCGTCGCACTGTTGCTCCGTCGCTCTGATGCTCTGTCGCACTGTCGCTCCGTCTCACTGTTGCTCCGTCACCCTGTTGCTCCGTCTCTCTGTTGCTCCGTCGCCCTGTTGTTCCGTCGCCCTGTTGTTCCGTCGCCCTGTTGTTCCGTCGCCCTGTTGCTATGTCGTCCTGTTGCTCCGTCGCCCTGTTGCGCCGTAGCCCTGTTGCTCCGTCGACCTGTTGCTCCGTCGCCCTGTTGCTCCGTCGCCCTGTTGTTCTGTCGCCCTGTTGCTCCGTCGCCCTGTTGCTCCGTCGCCCTGTTGCTCCGTCGTCCTGTTGCTCCGTCGCCCTGTTGCTCCGTCGCTCTGTGGCTCCGTCTCTCTGTTGCTCCGTCTGTCTGTTGCTCCGTCGCTCTGTTGCTCCGTCTCTCTGTTGCTCCGTCTCTCTGTTGCTCCGTCGTTCTGTTACTCCGTCTCTCTGTTGCTCCGTCTCTCTGTTGCTCCGTCGCTCTGTGGCTCCGTCTCTCTGTTGCTCCATCTCTCTGTTGCTCCGTCTCTCTGTTGCTCCGTCGCTCTTTGGCTCCGTCTCTCTGTTGCTCCATCTCTCTGTGGCTCCGTGTCTCTGTTGCTCCGTCGCTCTGTTGCACCGTCTCTCTGTTGCTCCGTCTCTCTGTTGCTCCGTCGCTCTGTTGCTCCGTCTCTCTTTTCCTCCGTCTCTCTGTTGCTCCATCTCTCTGTTGCTCCGTCTCTCTGTTGCTCTGTCTCTCTGTTGCTCCGTCTCTCTGTTGCTCTGTCTCTCTGTTGCTCCGTCTCTCTGTTGCTCTGTCTCTCTGTTGCTCCGTCTCTCTGTTGCTCCGTCGCCCTGTTGCTCCGTCTCTCTGTTGCTCCGTCGCTCTGTGGCTCCGTCTCTCTGTTGCTCCGTCTCTCTGTTGCTCCGTCTCGCTGTGGCTCCGTCGCTCTGTTGCTCCGTCTCTTTGTTGCTCTGTCGCTCTGTTGCTCCCTCCCTCTGTTGCTCCGTCGCTCTGTTGCTCCGTCTCCCTGTTGCTCCGAATCTCTGTTGCTCCGTCGCTCTGTTGCTCCGTCGCTCTGTTGCTCCGTCGTCCTGTTGTTCCGTCGCTCTGCGGCTCCATCGCTCTGTTGCTCCGTCTCTCTGTTGCTCCGTCTCTCTGTTGCTCCGTCGCTCCGTTGCTCCATCTCTCTGTTGCTCCGTCGCCCTGTTGCTCCGTCGTCCTGTTGCTCCGTCGCCCTGTTGCTCCGTCGCCCTGTTGCTCCGTCGCCCTGTTGCTCCGTCGCCCTGTTACTCCGTCTCTCTGTTGCTCCGTCGCCCTGTTGCTCCGTCGCTCTGTTGCTCCTTCGCTCTGTTGCTCGTCGCACTGTTGCTCCGTCTCTCTGTTGCTCCGTCACCCTGTTGCTCCGTCGCCCTGTTGCTCCGTCTCTCTGTTCCTCCGTCCGCTGTTGCTCCGTCGCCCTGTTGCTCCGTCGCCCTGTTGCTCCGTCGCACTGTTGCTCCGTCGCTCTGTTGCTCTGTCGCACTGTTGCTCCGTCGCCCTGTTGCTCCGTCGCCCTGTTGCTCCGTCGCACTGTTGCTCCGTCGCTCTGTTGCTCTGTCGCACTGTTGCTCCGTCTCTCTGTTGCTCCGTCACCCTGTTGCTCCGTCTCTCTGTTGCTCCGTCGCCCTGTTGTTCCGTCGCCCTGTTGTTCCATCGCCCTGTTGTTCCGTCGCCCTGTTGCTATGTCGTCCTGTTGCTCCGTCGCCCTGTTGCTCCGTCGCCCTGTTGCTCCGTCGCCCTGTTGCTCCGTCGCCCTGTTGCTCCGTCGCCCTGTTGCTCCGTCGCTCTGTGGCTCCGTTTCTCTGTTGCTCCGTCTGTCTGTTGCTCCGTCGCTCTGTTGCTCCGTCTCTCTGTTGCTCCGTCTCTCTGTTGCTCCGTCGTTCTGTTACTCCGTCTCTCTGTTGCTCCGTCTCTCTGTTGCTCCGTCGCTCTGTTGCTCCGTCGCCCCGTTGCTCCGTCGCTCTGTTGCTCCGTCTCTCTGTTGCTCCGTCTCTCTGTTGCTCCGTCTCTCTGTTGCTCCGTCGCTCTGTTGCTCCGTCGCCCTGTTGCTCCGTCTCCCTGTTGCTCCGTCTCTCTGTTGCTCCGTCGCTCTGTGGCTTCTTTTTCTGTTGCTCTGTCGCTCTGTTGTTCCGTCGCCCTGTTGCTCCGTCTCTCTGTTGCTCCGTCGCTCTGTTGTTCCGTCGCCCTGTTGCTCCGTCGCCCTGTTGCTCCGTCTCCCTGTTGTTCCGTCGACCTGTTGTTCCGTCGCCCTGTTGTTCTGTCGCCCTGTTGCTCCGACGCCCTGTTGCTCCGTCGCCCTGTTGCTCCGTCGCACTGTTGCTCCGTCGCCCTGTTGCTCCGTCGCCCTGTTGCTCCGTCGCCCTGTTGCTCCGTCGCACTGTTGCTCCGTCGCTCTGTTGCTCCGTCGTCCTGTTGTTCCGTCGCTCTGTGGCTCCATCGCTCTGTTGCTCCGTCTCTCTGTTGCTCCGTCTCTCTGTTGCTCCGTCGCTCTGTTGCTCCATCTCTCTGTTGCTCCGTCGCCCTGTTGCTCCGTCGTCCTGTTGCTCCGTCGCCCTGTTGCTCCGTCGCCCTGTTGCTCCGTCGCCCTGTTGCTCCGTCGCCCTGTTACTCCGTCTCTCTGTTGCTCCGTCGCCCTGTTGCTCCGTCGCCCTGTTGCTCCTTCGCTCTGTTGCTCGTCGCACTGTTGCTCCGTCTCTCTGTTGCTCCGTCACCCTGTTGCTCCTTCGCCCTGTTGCTCCGTCTCTCTGTTCCTCCGTCGCGCTGTTGCTCCGTCGCCCTGTTGCTCCGTCGCCCTGTTGCTCCGTCGCACTGTTGCTCCGTCGCTCTGTTGCTCTGTCGCACTGTTGCTCCGTCGCCCTGTTGCTCCGTCGCCCTGTTGCTCCGTCGCACTGTTGCTCCGTCGCTCTGTTGCTCTGTCGCACTGTTGCTCCGTCTCTCTGTTGCTCCGTCACCCTGTTGCTCCGTCTCTCTGTTGCTCCGTCGCCCTGTTGTTCCGTCGCCCTGTTGTTCCATCGCCCTGTTGTTCCGTCGCCCTGTTGCTATGTCGTCCTGTTGCTCCGTCGCCCTGTTGCTCCGTAGCCCTGTTGCTCCGTCGCCCTGTTGCTCCGTCGCCCTGTTGCTCCGTCGCCCTGTTGCTCCGTCGCTCTGTGGCTCCGTCTCTCTGTTGCTCCATCTGTCTGTTGCTCCGTCGCTCTGTTGCTCCGTCTCTCTGTTGCTCCGTCTCTCTGTTGCTCCGTCGTTCTGTTACTCCGTCTCTCTGTTGCTCCGTCTCTCTGTTGCTCCGTCGCTCTGTTGCTCCGTCGCCCCGTTGCTCCGTCGCTCTGTTGCTCCGTCTCTCTGTTGCTCCGTCTCTCTGTTGCTCCGTCTCTCTGTTGCTCCGTCGCTCTGTTGCTCCGTCGCCCTGTTGCTCCGTCTCCCTGTTGCTCCGTCTCTCTGTTGCTCCGTCGCTCTGTGGCTTCTTTTTCTGTTGCTCTGTTGCTCTGTTGTTCCGTCGCCCTGTTGCTCCGTCTCTCTGTTGCTCCGTCGCTCTGTTGTTCCGTCGCCCTGTTGCTCCGTCGCCCTGTTGCTCCGTCTCCCTGTTGCTCCGTCGACCTGTTGTTCCGTCGCCCTGTTGTTCTGTCGCCCTGTTGCTCCGACGCCCTGTTGCTCCGTCGCCCTGTTGCTCCGTCGCACTGTTGCTCCGTCGCCCTGTTGCTCCGTCGCCCTGTTGCTCCGTCGCCCTGTTGCTCCGTCGCCCTGTTGCTCCGTCGCCCTGTTGCTCCGTCGCCCTGTTGCCCCGTCTCTCTGTTGCTCCGTCGCTCTGTTGCTCCGTCACCCTGTTGCTCCGTCGCCCTGTTGCTCCGTCTCTCTGTTGCTCCGTCGCCCTGTTGCTCCATCGCCCTGTTGCTCCTTCGCTCTGTTGCTCCGTCTCTCTGTTGCTCCGTCGCCCTGTTGCTCCGTCGCCCTGTTGCTCCGTCGCCCTGTTGCTCCGTCGCTCTGTGGCTCCGTCTCTCTGTTGCTCCATCTGTCTGTTGCTCCGTCGCTCTGTTGCTCCGTCTCTCTGTTGCTCCGTCTCTCTGTTGCTCCGTCGTTCTGTTACTCCGTCTCTCTGTTGCTCCGTCTCTCTGTTGCTCCGTCGCTCTGTTGCTCCGTCGCCCCGTTGCTCCGTCGCTCTGTTGCTCCGTCTCTCTGTTGCTCCGTCTCTCTGTTGCTCCGTCTCTCTGTTGCTCCGTCGCTCTGTTGCTCCGTCGCCCTGTTGCTCCGTCTCCCTGTTGCTCCGTCTCTCTGTTGCTCCGTCGCTCTGTGGCTTCTTTTTCTGTTGCTCTGTTGCTCTGTTGTTCCGTCGCCCTGTTGCTCCGTCTCTCTGTTGCTCCGTCGCTCTGTTGTTCCGTCGCCCTGTTGCTCCGTCGCCCTGTTGCTCCGTCTCCCTGTTGCTCCGTCGACCTGTTGTTCCGTCGCCCTGTTGTTCTGTCGCCCTGTTGCTCCGACGCCCTGTTGCTCCGTCGCCCTGTTGCTCCGTCGCACTGTTGCTCCGTCGCCCTGTTGCTTCGTCGCCCTGTTGCTCCGTCGCCCTGTTGCTCCGTCGCCCTGTTGCTCCGTCGCCCTGTTGCTCCGTCGCCCTGTTGCCCCGTCTCTCTGTTGCTCCGTCGCTCTGTTGCTCCGTCACCCTGTTGCTCCGTCGCCCTGTTGCTCCGTCTCTCTGTTGCTCCGTCGCCCTGTTGCTCCATCGCCCTGTTGCTCCGTCTCTCTGTTGCTCCATCTCCCTGTTCTTCCCTCGCTCTGTGGCTCCGTCGATCTGCTGCTCCGTCTCTCTGTTGCTCCGTCTCTCTGTTGCTCCGTCGCTCTGTGGCTCCGTCGCTCTGTTGCTCCGTCCCTCTGTTGCTCCGTCTCTCTGTTGCTCCGTCTCTCTGTTGCTACGTCGCTCTGTTGCTCCGTCTCTCTATTGCTCCGTCGCTCTGTTGCTCCATCGCTCTGTTGCTCCGTCGCTCTGTTGCTCCGTCGCTCTGTGGCTCCGTCGCTCTGTTGCTCCGTCGCTCTGTTTCTCCGTCGCTCTGTTGCTCCGTCTCTCTGTTGCTCCGTCTCTCTGTTGCTCCGTCGCTCTGTTGCTCCATCTCTCTGTTGCTCCGTCGCCCTGATGCTCCGTCGTCCTGTTGCTCCATCGCCATGTTGCTCCGTCGCCCTGTTGCTCCGTCGCCCTGTTGCTCCGTCGCCCTGTTACTCCGTCTCCCTGTTGCTCCGAATCACTGTTGCTCCGAATCTCTGTTGCTCCGTCGCTCTGTGGCTCCGTCGCTCTGTGGCTCCGTCGCTCTGTTGCTCCGTCTCTCTGTTGCTCCGTCTCTCTGCTGCTCCGCCTCTCTGTTGCTCCGTCGCTCTGTTGCTCCGTCTCTCTGTTGCTCCGTCTCTCTGTTGCTCCGTCGCTCTGTGGCTCCGTCGCTCTGTTGCTCCGTCTCTCTGTTGCTCCGTCGCTCTGTTGCTCCGTCTCTCTGTTGCTCCGTCGCTCTGTTGCTCCGTCGCTCTGTTGCTCCGTCGCTCTGTTGCTCCGTCGCTCTGTGGCTCCGTCGCTCTGTTGCTCCGTCTCTCTGTTGCTCCGTCGCTCTGTTGCTCCGTCTCTCTGTTGCTCCGTCGCTCTGTGGCTCCGTCGCTCTGTTGCTCCGTCGCTCTGTTTCTCCGTCGCTCTGTTGCTCCGTCTCTCTGTTGCTCCGTCTCTCTGTTGCTCCGTCGCTCTGTTGCTCCGTCTCTCTGTTGCTCCGTCGCCCTGATGCTCCGTCGTCCTGTTGCTCCATCGCCATGTTGCTCCGTCGCCCTGTTGCTCCGTCGCCCTGTTGGTCCGTCGCCCTGTTACTCCGTCTCCCTGTTGCTCCGAATCACTGTTGCTCCGAATCTCTGTTGCTCCGTCGCTCTGTGGCTCCGTCGCTCTGTGGCTCCGTCGCTCTGTTGCTCCGTCTCTCTGTTGCTCCGTCTCTCTGCTGCTCCGTCTCTCTGTTGCTCCGTCGCTCTGTTGCTCCGTCTCTCTGTTGCTCCGTCTCTCTGTTGCTCCGTCGCTCTGTGGCTCCGTCGCTCTGTTGCTCCGTCTCTCTGTTGCTCCGTCGCTCTGTTGCTCCGTCTCTCTGTTGCTCCGTCGCTCTGTTGCTCCGTCGCTCTGTTGCTCCGTCTCTCTGTTGCTCCGTCTCTCTGTTGCTCCGTCGCTGTGTTGCTCCGTCTCTCTGTTGCTCCGCCTCTCTGTTGCTACGTCGCTCTGTTGCTCCGTCTCTCTGTTGCTCCGTCGCTCTGTTGCTCCGTCGCTCTGTTGCTCCGTCGCTCTGTTGCTCCGTCGCTCTGTGGCTCCGTCGCTCTGTTGCTCCGTCGCTCTGTTGCACCGTCGCTCTGTTGCTCCGTCTCTCTGTTGCTCCGTCTCTCTGTTGCTCCGTCGTCCTGTTACTCCGTCTCTCTGTTGCTCCGTCTCTCTGTTGCTCCGTCTCTCTGCTGCTCCGTCTCCCTAATGCTCCGACTCTCTGTTGCTCCGTGGCCCTGTTGCTCCGTCTGTCTGTTGCTCCGTCTCTCTGTTGCTCCGTCGCTCTGTGGCACCGTCTCTCTTTTGCTCCGTCTCTCTGTTGCTCCGTCTCTCTGTTGCTCCGTCTCTCTGTTGCTCCGTCGCTCTGTGGCACCGTCTCTCTTTTGCTCCGTCTCTCTGTTGCTCCGTCTCTCTTTTGCTCCGTCTCTCTGTTGCTCCGTCTCTCTGTTGCTCCGCTCTCTGTTGCTCCGTCGCTCTGTTGCTCCATCTCTCTGTTGCTCCATCACCCTGTTGCTCTGTCTCTCTGTTGCTCCATCACCCTGTTGCTCCATCGCCCTGTTGCTCTGTCTCTGTTGGTCCGTCGCCCTGGTGCTCCATCGCCCTGTTGCTCCGTCGCCCTGTTGCTCCATCGCCCTCTTGCTACGTCGCCCTGTTGCTCCGTCGCTCTGTTGCTCCGTCGCTCTGTTGCTCCGTCTCCCTGTTGTTCCGTCGCCCTGTTGTTCCGTCGTCCTGTTGCTCCGTCGTCCTGTTGCTCCGTCGCCCTGTTGCTCCGTCGCCCTGTTGCTCCGTCTCCCTGTTGTTCCGTCGCCCTGTTACTCGGTCGCCCTGTTGCTCCGTCGCCCTGTTGCTCCGTCGCCCTGTTGCTCCGCCGCCCTGTTCCTCCGTCGCCCTGTTGTTCCGACGCCCTGTTGTTCCGTCGCCCTGTTGTTCCGTCGCCCTGTTACTCCGTCGCCCTGTTCCTCCGTCTCTCTGTTCCTCCGTCTCTCTGTTCCTCCGTCTCTCTGTTGCTCCGTCGCCCTGTTGCTCCGTCGCCCTGTTGCTCCGTCGCCCTGTTGCTCCGTCGCCCTGTTGTTCCGTCGCCCTGTTGCTCCGTCGCCCTGTTGATCCGTCGCCCTGTTGCTCCGTCGCCCTGTTGATCCGTCGCCCTGTTGTTCCGTCGCCCTGTTGTTCCGACGCCCTGTTGTTCCGACGCCCTGTTGTTCCGTCGCCCTGTTACTCCGTCGCCCTGTTGCTCCGTCGCCCTGTTGCTCCGTCGCCCTGTTGCTCCGTCGCCCTGTTGCTCCGTCGCCCTTTTGCTCCGTCGCCCTGTTGCTCCGTCGCCCTGTTGTTCCGTCGCCCTGTTGTTCCGTCGCCCTTTTGCTCCGTCGCCCTGTGGTTCCGTCGCCCTGTTGTTCCGTCGCCCTGTTACTCCGTCGCCCTGTTCCTCCGTCTCTCTGTTCCTCCGTCTCTCTGTTGCTCCGTCTCTCTGTTGCTCCATCTCTCTGTTGCTCCGTCTCTCTGTTGCTCCGTCGCTCTGTTGCTCCGTCTTTCTTTTCCTCCGTCTCTCTGTTGCTCCATCTCTCTGTTGCTCCGTCTCTCTGTTGCTCCGTCTCTCTGTTGCTCCGTCGCTCTGTTGCTCCGTCTCTCTGTTGCTCCGTCGCCCTGATGCTCCGTCGTCCTGTTGCTCCATCGCCATGTTGCTCCGTCGCCCTGTTGCTCCGTCGCCCTGTTGGTCCGTCGCCCTGTTACTCCGTCTCCCTGTTGCTCTGAATCACTGTTGCTCCGAATCTCTGTTGCTCCGTCGCTCTGTGGCTCCGTCGCTCTGTGGCTCCGTCGCTCTGTTGCTCCGTCTCTCTGTTGCTCCGTCTCTCTGCTGCTCCGTCTCTCTGTTGCTCCGTCGCTCTGTTGCTCCGTCTCTCTGTTGCTCCGTCTCTCTGTTGCTCCGTCGCTCTGTGGCTCCGTCGCTCTGTTGCTCCGTCTCTCTGTTGCTCCGTCGCTCTGTTGCTCCGTCTCTCTGTTGCTCCGTCGCTCTGTTGCTCCGTCGCTCTGTTGCTCCGTCTCTCTGTTGCTCCGTCTCTCTGCTACTCCGTCTCTCTGTTGCTCCGTCGCTGTGTTGCTCCGTCTCTCTGTTGCTCCGCCTCTCTGTTGCTACGTCGCTCTGTTGCTCCGTCTCTCTGTTGCTCCGTCGCTCTGTTGCTCCGTCGCTCTGTTGCTCCGTCGCTCTGTTGCTCCGTCGCTCTGTGGCTCCGTCGCTCTGTTGCTCCGTCGCTCTGTTGCTCCGTCGCTCTGTTGCTCCGTCTCTCTGTTGCTCCGTCTCTCTGTTGCTCCGTCGTCCTGTTACTCCGTCTCTCTGTTGCTCCGTCTCTCTGTTGCTCCGTCTCTCTGCTGCTCCGTCTCCCTAATGCTCCGACTCTCTGTTGCTCCGTGGCCCTGTTGCTCCGTCGCCCTGTTGCTCCGTCGCCCTGTTGCTCCGTGGCCCTGTTGCTCTGTCGCCCTGTTGCTCCGTCGCCCTGTTGCTCCGTCTCCCTGTTGCTCCGCCGCTCTGTGGCTCCGTCTCTCTGTTGCTCCGTCGCCCTGTTGCTCCATCTCTCTGTTGCTCCGTCTCTCTGTGGCTCCGTCGCTCTGTGGCTCCGTCTCTCTTTTGCTCCGTCTCTCTGTTGCTCCGTCGCTCTGTTGCTCCGTCTCTCTGTTGCTCCGTCTCTCTGTGGCTCCGTCGCTCTGTTGCTCCGTCGCTCTGTTGCTCCGTCTCTCTGTTGCTCCGTCGCCCTGTTGCTCCGTCTCTCTGTTGCTCCGTCGCTCTGTTGCTCCGTCGCTCTGTGGCTCCGTCGCTCTGTTGCTCCGTCTCTCTGTTGCTCCGTCTGTCTGTTGCTCCGTCTCTCTGTTGCTCCGTCTCTCTTTTGCTCCGTCTTTCTGTTGCTCCGTCTCTCTGTTGCTCCGTCTCTCTGTTGCTCCGTCTCTCTGTTGCTCCGTCGCTCTGTGGCACCGTCTCTCTTTTGCTCCGTCTCTCTGTTGCTCCGTCTCTCTGTTGCTCCGTCTCTCTGTTGCTCCGCTCTCTGTTGCTCCGTCGCTCTGTTGCTCCATCTCTCTGTTGCTCCATCACCCTGTTGCTCTGTCTCTCTGTTGCTCCATCACCCTGTTGCTCCATCGCCCTGTTGCTCTGTCTCTGTTGGTCCGTCGCCCTGGTGCTCCATCGCCCTGTTGCTCCGTCGCCCTGTTGCTCCATCGCCCTCTTGCTACGTCGCCCTGTTGCTCCGTCGCTCTGTTGCTCCGTCGCTCTGTTGCTCCGTCTCCCTGTTGTTCCGTCGCCCTGTTGTTCCGTCGTCCTGTTGCTCCGTCGTCCTGTTGCTCCGTCGCCCTGTTGCTCCGTCGCCCTGTTGCTCCGTCTCCATGTTGTTCCGTCGCCCTGTTACTCGGTCGCCCTGTTGCTCCGTCGCCCTGTTGCTCCGTCGCCCTGTTGCTCCGCCGCCCTGTTCCTCCGTCGCCCTGTTGTTCCGACGCCCTGTTGTTCCGTCGCCCTGTTGTTCCGTCGCCCTGTTACTCCGTCGCCCTGTTCCTCCGTCTCTCTGTTCCTCCGTCTCTCTGTTCCTCCGTCTCTCTGTTGCTCCGTCGCCCTGTTGCTCCGTCGCCCTGTTGCTCCGTCGCCCTGTTGCTCCGTCGCCCTGTTGTTCCGTCGCCCTGTTGCTCCGTCGCCCTGTTGATCCGTCGCCCTGTTGCTCCGTCGCCCTGTTGATCCGTCGCCCTGTTGTTCCGTCGCCCTGTTGTTCCGACGCCCTGTTGTTCCGACGCCCTGTTGTTCCGTCGCCCTGTTACTCCGTCGCCCTGTTGCTCCGTCGCCCTGTTGCTCCGTCGCCCTGTTGCTCCGTCGCCCTGTTGCTCCGTCGCCCTTTTGCTCCGTCGCCCTGTTGCTCCGTCGCCCTGTTGTTCCGTCGCCCTGTTGTTCCGTCGCCCTTTTGCTCCGTCGCCCTGTGGTTCCGTCGCCCTGTTGTTCCGTCGCCCTGTTACTCCGTCGCCCTGTTCCTCCGTCTCTCTGTTCCTCCGTCTCTCTGTTCCTCCGTCTCTCTGTTGCTCCGTCGTCCTGTTGCTCCGTCGCCCTGTTGCTCCGTCGCCCTGTTGCTCCGTCGCCCTGTTGCTCCGTCGCCCTGTTGCTCCGTCGCCCTGTTGTTCCGTCGCCCTGTTGTTCCGTCGCCCTGTTGCTCCGTCGCCCTGTTTCTCCGTCGCCCTGTTGCTCCGTCGCCCTGTTGCTCCGTCGCCCTGTTGCTCCGTCGCCCTGTTGCTCCGTCGCCCTGTTGTTCCGTCACCCTGTTGTTCCGTCGCCCTGTTGTTCCGTCGCCCTGTTGTTCCGTCGCCCTGTTGCTCCGTCGCCCTGTTGCACCGTCGCCCTGTTGTTCCGTCGCACTGTTGCTCCGTCGCCCTGTTACTCCGTCGCCCTGTTTCTCCGTCTCTCTGTTGCTCCGTCTCTCTGTTGCTCCGTCTCTCTGTTGCTCCGTCTCTCTGTTGCTCCGTCGCTCTGTTGCTCCGTCTCTCTGTTGCTCCGTCTCTCTGTTGCTCCGTCTCTCTGTTGCTACCTCGCTCTTGTTGCTCCGTCTCTCTGTTTCTCCGTCTCTCTGTTGCTCCGTCGCCCTGTTGCTGCGTCGCTCTGTTGCTCCGTCGCTCTGTTGCTCCGTCGCTCTGTTGCTCCGTCGCTCTGTTTCTCCGTCTCTCTGTTGCTCCGTCGCTCTGTTGCTCCGTCTCTCTGTTGCTCCGTCTCTCTGTTGCTCCGTCTCTCTGTTGCTACCTCGCTCTTGTTGCTCCGTCTCTCTGTTTCTCCGTCTCTCTGTTGCTCCGTCGCCCTGTTGCTGCGTCGCTCTGTTGCTCCGTCGCTCTGTTGCTCCGTCGCACTGTTGCTCCGTCTCTCTGTTGCTCCGTGACCCTGTTGCTCCGTCGCCCTGTTATTCCGTCGCCCTGTTATTCCGTCGCCCTGTTGCTCCGTCGCCCGCTTGCTCCGCCGCCCTGTTGCTCCGTCTCTCTGTTGCTCCGTCTCTCTCTTCCTCCGTCGCTCTGTTGCTCCGTCGCTCTGTTGCTCCGTCGCCCTGTTGCTCCGTCGCCCTGTTGCCCCGTCTCTCTGTTGCTCCGTCGCTCTGTTGCTCCGTCACCCTGTTGCTCCGTCGCCCTGTTGCTCCGTCTCTCTCTTGCTCCGTCGCCCTGTTGCTCCGTCGCCCTGTTGCTCCTTCGCTCTGTTGCTCGTCGCACTGTTGCTCCGTCTCTCTGTTGCTCCGTCACCCTGTTGCTCCGTCGCCCTGTTGCTCCGTCTCTCTGTTCCTCCGTCGCGCTGTTGCTCCGTCGCCCTGTTGCTCCGTCGCCCTGTTGCTCCGTCGCACTGTTGCTCCGTCGCTCTGTTGCTCTGTCGCACTGTTGCTCCGTCGCCCTGTTGCTCCGTCGCCCTGTTGCTCCGTCGCACTGTTGCTCCGTCGCTCTGTTGCTCTGTCGCACTGTTGCTCCGTCTCTCTGTTGCTCCGTCACCCTGTTGCTCCGTCTCTCTGTTGCTCCGTCGCCCTGTTGTTCCGTCGCCCTGTTGTTCCATCGCCCTGTTGTTCCGTCGCCCTGTTGCTATGTCGTCCTGTTGCTCCGTCGCCCTGTTGCTCCGTAGCCCTGTTGCTCCGTCGCCCTGTTGCTCCGTCGCCCTGTTGCTCCGTCGCCCTGTTGCTCCGTCGCTCTGTGGCTCCGTCTCTCTGTTGCTCCGTCTGTCTGTTGCTCCGTCGCTCTGTTGCTCCGTCTCTCTGTTGCTCCGTCTCTCTGTTGCTCCGTCGTTCTGTTACTCCGTCTCTCTGTTGCTCCGTCTCTCTGTTGCTCCGTCGCTCTGTTGCTCCGTCGCCCCGTTGCTCCGTCGCTCTGTTGCTCCGTCTCTCTGTTGCTCCGTCTCTCTGTTGCTCCGTCTCTCTGTTGCTCCGTCGCTCTGTTGCTCCGTCGCCCTGTTGCTCCGTCTCCCTGTTGCTCCGTCTCTCTGTTGCTCCGTCGCTCTGTGGCTTCTTTTTCTGTTGCTCCGTCGCTCTGTTGTTCCGTCGCCCTGTTGCTCCGTCTCTCTGTTGCTCCGTCGCTCTGTTGTTCCGTCGCCCTGTTGCTCCGTCGCCCTGTTGCTCCGTCTCCCTGTTGCTCCGTCGACCTGTTGTTCCATCGCCCTGTTCTTCTGTCGCCCTGTTGCTCCGACGCCCTGTTGCTCCGTCGCCCTGTTGCTCCGTCGCACTGTTGCTCCGTCGCCCTGTTGCTCCGTCGCCCTGTTGCTCCGTCGCCCTGTTGCTCCGTCGCCCTGTTGCTCCGTCGCCCTGTTGCTCCGTCGCCCTGTTGCCCCGTCTCTCTGTTGCTCCGTCGCTCTGTTGCTCCGTCACCCTGTTGCTCCGTCGCCCTGTTGCTCCGTCTCTCTGTTGCTCCGTCGCCCTGTTGCTCCATCGCCCTGTTGCTCCTTCGCTCTGTTGCTCGTCGCACTGTTGCTCCGTCTCTCTGTTGCTCCGTCACCCTGTTGCTCCGTCGCCCTGTTTCTCCGTCTCTCTGTTGCTCCGTCGCCCTGTTGCTCCATCGCCCTGTTGCTCCGTCGCCCTGTTGCTCCGTCGCACTGTTGCTCCGTCGCTCTGTTGCTCTGTCGCACTGTTGCTCCGTCGCCCTGTTGCTCCGTCGCCCTGTTGCTCCGTCGCACTGTTGCTCCGTCGCTCTGATGCTCTGTCGCACTGTCGCTCCGTCTCACTGTTGCTCCGTCACCCTGTTGCTCCGTCTCTCTGTTGCTCCGTCGCCCTGTTGTTCCGTCGCCCTGTTGTTCCGTCGCCCTGTTGTTCCGTCGCCCTGTTGCTATGTCGTCCTGTTGCTCCGTCGCCCTGTTGCGCCGTGGCCCTGTTGCTCCGTCGACCTGTTGCTCCGTCGCCCTGTTGCTCCGTCGCCCTGTTGTTCCGTCGCCCTGTTGCTCCGTCGCCCTGTTGCTCCGTCGCCCTGTTGCTCCGTCGCCCTGTTGCTCCGTCGTCCTGTTGCTCCGTCGCCCTGTTGCTCCGTCGCTCTGTGGCTCCGTCTCTCTGTTGCTCCGTCTGTCTGTTGCTCCGTCGCTCTGTTGCTCCGTCTCTCTGTTGCTCCGTCTCTCTGTTGCTCCGTCGTTCTGTTACTCCGTCTCTCTGTTGCTCCGTCTCTCTGTTGCTCCGTCGCTCTGTTGCTCCGTCGCCCCGTTGCTCCGTCGCTCTGTTGCTCCGTCTCTCTGTTGCTCCGTCTCTCTGTTGCTCCGTCTCTCTGTTGCTCCGTCGCTCTGTTGCTCCGTCGCCCTGTTGCTCCGTCTCCCTGTTGCTCCGTCTCTCTGTTGCTCCGTCGCTCTGTGGCTTCTCTTTCTGTTGCTCCGTCGCTCTGTTGTTCCGTCGCCCTGTTGCTCCGTCTCTCTGTTGCTCCGTCGCTCTGTTGTTCCGTCGCCCTGTTGCTCCGTCGCCCTGTTGCTCCGTCTCCCTGTTGCTCCGTTGCCCTTTTGCTCCGTCGCCCTGTTGCTCCGTCGCCCTGTTGCTCCGTCGTCCTGTTACTCCGCCTCCCTGTTGCTCCGTCTCTCTGTTGCTCCGTCTCTCTGTTGCTCCGTCTCACTGTTGCTCCGTCTTTCTGTTGCTCCGTCTCTCTGTTTCTCCGTCTCTCTGTTGCTCCGTCGCCCTGTTGCTCCGTCGTCCTGTTACTCCGTCTCCCTGTTGCTCCGAATCACTGTTGCTCCCTCTCTCTGTTGCTCCGTTGCCCTTTTGCTCCGTCGCCCTGTTGCTCCGTCGCCCTGTTGCTCCGTCGTCCTGTTACTCCGCCTCCCTGTTGCTCCGTCTCTCTGTTGCTCCGTCTCTCTGTTGCTCCGTCTCTCTGTTGCTCCGTCTCTCTGTTGCTCCGTCTCACTGTTGCTCCGTCTTTCTGTTGCTCCGTCTCTCTGTTTCTCCGTCTCTCTGTTGCTCCGTCGTTCTGTTTCTCCGTCTCTCTGCTGCTCCGTCTCCCTAATGCTCCGACTCTCTGTTGCTCCGTCGCCCTGTTGCTCCGTCTCTCTGTTTCTCCGTCTCTCTGTTGCTCCGTCTCTCTGTTGCTCCGTCGCTCTGTTGCTCCGTCGCTCTGTTGCTTCGTGGCCCTGATGCTCCGTCGCCTTGTTGCTCCGTCTCCCTGTTGCTCCGCCGCTCTGTGGCTCCGTCGCTCTGTTGCTCCGTCGCCCTGTTGCTCCGTCTCTCTGTTGCTCCGTCGCTCTGTTGCTCCGTCGCTCTGTTGCTCCGTCTCTCTGTTGCTCCGTCTCTCTGTTGCTCCGTCGTTCTGTTGCTCCGTCGCTCTGTTGCTCCGTCGCTCTGTTGCTCCGTCTCTCTGTTGCTCCGTCTCTCTGTTGCTCCGTCGCTCTGTTGCTCCGTCGCCCTGTTGCTCCGTCTCTCTGTTGCTCCGTCTCTCTGTTGCTCCGTCGCTCTGTTGCACCGTCTCTCTGTTGCTCCGTCTCCCTAATGCTCCGACTCAATGTTGCTCCGTCGCCCTGTTGCTCCGTCGCCCTGTTGCTCCGTCTCTCTGTTTCTCCGTCTCTCTGTTGCTCCGTCTCTCTGTTGCTCCGTCGCTCTGTTGCTCCGTCTCTCTGTTTCTCCGTCTCTCTGTTGCTCCGTCGCTCTGTTGCTCCGTCGCTCTGTTGCTCCGTCTCTCTGTTGCTACGTCGCTCTGTTGCTCCGTCGCTCTGTGGCTCCGTCGCTCTATTGCTCCGTCTCTCTGTTGCTCCGTCTCTCTGTTGCTCCGTCTCTCTGTTGCTCCGTCTCTCTGTTGCTCCGTCTCACTGTTGCTCCGTCTTTCTGTTGCTCCGTCTCTCTGTTTCTCCATCTCTCTGTTGCTCCGTCCTTCTGTTGCTCCGTCTCTCTGCTGCTCCGTCTCCCTAATGCTCCGACTCTCTGTTGCTCCGTCGCCCTGTTGCTCCGTCTCACTGTTGCTGCGTCTTTCTGTTGCTCCGTCTCTCTGTTTCTCCATCTCTCTGTTGCTCCGTCGTTCTGTTGCTCCGTCTCTCTGCTGCTCCGTCTCCCTAATGCTCCGACTCTGTTGCTCCGTCGCCCTGTTGCTCCGTCTCTCTGTTTCTCCGTCTCTCTGTTGCTCCGTCTCTCTGTTGCTCCGTCGCTCTGTTGCTCCGCCGCTCTGTGGCTCCGTCGCCCTCTTATTCCGTCGCCCTGTTGCTCCGTCGCCCTGTTGCTCCGTCGCCCTGTTGCTCCGTCGCTCTGTTGCTCCGTCACCCTGTTGCTCCGTCGCCCTGTTGCTCCGTCTCTCTGTTGCTCCGTCGCCCTGTTGCTCCGTCGCCCTGTTGCTCCTTCGCTCTGTTGCTCGTCGCACTGTTGCTCCATCTCTCTGTTGCTCCGTCACCCTGTTGCTCCGTCGCCCTGTTGCTCCGTCTCTCTGTTGCTCCGTCGCCCTGTTGCTCCGTCGCCCTGTTGCTCCGTCGCCCTGTTGCTCCGTCGCACTGTTGCTCCGTCGCTCTGTTGCTCTGTCGCACTGTTGCTCCGTCGCCCTGTTGCTCCGTCGCCCTGTTGCTCCGTCGCACTGTTGCTCCGTCGCTCTGTTGCTCTGTCGCACTGTTGCTCCGTCGCTCTGTTGCTCCGTCGCCCTGTTGCTCCGTTTCCCTGTTGCTCCGTCTCTCTGTTGCTCCGTCGCTCTGTGGCTTCTCTTTCTGTTGCTCCGTCGCTCTGTTGTTCCGTCGCCCTGTTGCTCCGTCTCTCTGTTGCTCCGTCGCTCTGTTGTTCCGTCGCCCTGTTGCTCCGTCGCCCTGTTGCTCCGTCTCCCTGTTGCTCCGTCGACCTGTTGTTCCGTCGCCCTGTTGTTCTGTCGCCCTGTTGCTCCGTCGCCCTGTTGCTCCGTCGCCCTGTTGCTCCGTCGCACTGTTGCTCCGTCGCCCTGTTGCTCCGTCGCCCTGTTGCTCCGTCGTCCTGTTACTCCGTCTCCCTGTTGCTCCGAATCACTGTTGCTCCCTCTCTCTGTTGCTCCGTTGCCCTGTTGCTCCGTCGCCCTTTTGCTCCGTCGCCGTGTTGCTCCGTCGTCCTGTTACTCCGCCTCCCTGTTGCTCCGTCTCTCTGTTGCTCCGTCTCTCTGTTGCTCCGTCTCTCTGTTGCTCCGTCTCTCTGTTGCTCCGTCTCTCTGTTGCTCCGTCTCACTGTTGCTCCGTCTTTCTGTTGCTCCGTCTCTCTGTTTCTCCATCTCTCTGTTGCTCCGTCGTTCTGTTGCTCCGTCTCTCTGCTGCTCCGTCTCCCTAATGCTCCGACTCTCTGTTGCTCCGTCGCCCTGTTGCTCCGTCTCTCTGTTTCTCCGTCTCTCTGTTGCTCCGTCTCTCTGTTGCTCCGTCGCTCTGTTGCTCCGTCGCTCTGTTGCTTCGTGGCCCTGACGCTCCGTCGCCCTGTTGCTCCGTCGCCGTGTTGCTCCGTCTCCCTGTTGCTCCGCCGCTCTGTGGCTCCGTCGCTCTGTTGCTCCGTCGCCCTGTTGCTCCGTCTCTCTGTTGCTCCGTCGCTCTGTTGCTCCGTCGCTCTGTTGCTCCATCTCTCTGTGGCTCCGTGTCTCTGTTGCTCCGTCGCTCTGTTGCACCGTCTCTCTGTTGCTCCGTCTCTCTGTTGCTCCGTCGCTCTGTTGCTCCGTCTCTCTTTTCCTCCGTCTCTCTGTTGCTCCATCTCTCTGTTGCTCCGTCTCTCTGTTGCTCTGTCTCTCTGTTGCTCCGTCTCTCTGTTGCTCTGTCTCTCTGTTGCTCCGTCTCTCTGTTGCTCTGTCTCTCTGTTGCTCCGTCTCTCTGTTGCTCCGTCGCCCTGTTGCTCCGTCTCTCTGTTGCTCCGTCGCTCTGTGGCTCCGTCTCTCTGTTGCTCCGTCTCTCTGTTGCTCCGTCTCGCTGTGGCTCCGTCGCTCTGTTGCTCCGTCTCTTTGTTGCTCTGTCGCTCTGTTGCTCCCTCCCTCTGTTGCTCCGTCGCTCTGTTGCTCCGTCTCCCTGTTGCTCCGAATCTCTGTTGCTCCGTCGCTCTGTTGCTCCGTCGCTCTGTTGCTCCGTCGTCCTGTTGTTCCGTCGCTCTGCGGCTCCATCGCTCTGTTGCTCCGTCTCTCTGTTGCTCCGTCTCTCTGTTGCTCCGTCGCTCCGTTGCTCCATCTCTCTGTTGCTCCGTCGCCCTGTTGCTCCGTCGTCCTGTTGCTCCGTCGCCCTGTTGCTCCGTCGCCCTGTTGCTCCGTCGCCCTGTTGCTCCGTCGCCCTGTTACTCCGTCTCTCTGTTGCTCCGTCGCCCTGTTGCTCCGTCGCTCTGTTGCTCCTTCGCTCTGTTGCTCGTCGCACTGTTGCTCCGTCTCTCTGTTGCTCCGTCACCCTGTTGCTCCGTCGCCCTGTTGCTCCGTCTCTCTGTTCCTCCGTCCGCTGTTGCTCCGTCGCCCTGTTGCTCCGTCGCCCTGTTGCTCCGTCGCACTGTTGCTCCGTCGCTCTGTTGCTCTGTCGCACTGTTGCTCCGTCGCCCTGTTGCTCCGTCGCCCTGTTGCTCCGTCGCACTGTTGCTCCGTCGCTCTGTTGCTCTGTCGCACTGTTGCTCCGTCTCTCTGTTGCTCCGTCACCCTGTTGCTCCGTCTCTCTGTTGCTCCGTCGCCCTGTTGTTCCGTCGCCCTGTTGTTCCATCGCCCTGTTGTTCCGTCGCCCTGTTGCTATGTCGTCCTGTTGCTCCGTCGCCCTGTTGCTCCGTCGCCCTGTTGCTCCGTCGCCCTGTTGCTCCGTCGCCCTGTTGCTCCGTCGCCCTGTTGCTCCGTCGCTCTGTGGCTCCGTTTCTCTGTTGCTCCGTCTGTCTGTTGCTCCGTCGCTCTGTTGCTCCGTCTCTCTGTTGCTCCGTCTCTCTGTTGCTCCGTCGTTCTGTTACTCCGTCTCTCTGTTGCTCCGTCTCTCTGTTGCTCCGTCGCTCTGTTGCTCCGTCGCCCCGTTGCTCCGTCGCTCTGTTGCTCCGTCTCTCTGTTGCTCCGTCTCTCTGTTGCTCCGTCTCTCTGTTGCTCCGTCGCTCTGTTGCTCCGTCGCCCTGTTGCTCCGTCTCCCTGTTGCTCCGTCTCTCTGTTGCTCCGTCGCTCTGTGGCTTCTTTTTCTGTTGCTCTGTCGCTCTGTTGTTCCGTCGCCCTGTTGCTCCGTCTCTCTGTTGCTCCGTCGCTCTGTTGTTCCGTCGCCCTGTTGCTCCGTCGCCCTGTTGCTCCGTCTCCCTGTTGTTCCGTCGACCTGTTGTTCCGTCGCCCTGTTGTTCTGTCGCCCTGTTGCTCCGACGCCCTGTTGCTCCGTCGCCCTGTTGCTCCGTCGCACTGTTGCTCCGTCGCCCTGTTGCTCCGTCGCCCTGTTGCTCCGTCGCCCTGTTGCTCCGTCGCACTGTTGCTCCGTCGCTCTGTTGCTCCGTCGTCCTGTTGTTCCGTCGCTCTGTGGCTCCATCGCTCTGTTGCTCCGTCTCTCTGTTGCTCCGTCTCTCTGTTGCTCCGTCGCTCTGTTGCTCCGTCTCTCTGTTGCTCCGTCGCCCTGTTGCTCCGTCGTCCTGTTGCTCCGTCGCCCTGTTGCTCCGTCGCCCTGTTGCTCCGTCGCCCTGTTGCTCCGTCGCCCTGTTACTCCGTCTCTCTGTTGCTCCGTCGCCCTGTTGCTCCGTCGCCCTGTTGCTCCTTCGCTCTGTTGCTCGTCGCACTGTTGCTCCGTCTCTCTGTTGCTCCGTCACCCTGTTGCTCCTTCGCCCTGTTGCTCCGTCTCTCTGTTCCTCCGTCGCGCTGTTGCTCCGTCGCCCTGTTGCTCCGTCGCCCTGTTGCTCCGTCGCACTGTTGCTCCGTCGCTCTGTTGCTCTGTCGCACTGTTGCTCCGTCGCCCTGTTGCTCCGTCGCCCTGTTGCTCCGTCGCACTGTTGCTCCGTCGCTCTGTTGCTCTGTCGCACTGTTGCTCCGTCTCTCTGTTGCTCCGTCACCCTGTTGCTCCGTCTCTCTGTTGCTCCGTCGCCCTGTTGTTCCGTCGCCCTGTTGTTCCATCGCCCTGTTGTTCCGTCGCCCTGTTGCTATGTCGTCCTGTTGCTCCGTCGCCCTGTTGCTCCGTAGCCCTGTTGCTCCGTCGCCCTGTTGCTCCGTCGCCCTGTTGCTCCGTCGCCCTGTTGCTCCGTCGCTCTGTGGCTCCGTCTCTCTGTTGCTCCATCTGTCTGTTGCTCCGTCGCTCTGTTGCTCCGTCTCTCTGTTGCTCCGTCTCTCTGTTGCTCCGTCGTTCTGTTACTCCGTCTCTCTGTTGCTCCGTCTCTCTGTTGCTCCGTCGCTCTGTTGCTCCGTCGCCCCGTTGCTCCGTCGCTCTGTTGCTCCGTCTCTCTGTTGCTCCGTCTCTCTGTTGCTCCGTCTCTCTGTTGCTCCGTCGCTCTGTTGCTCCGTCGCCCTGTTGCTCCGTCTCCCTGTTGCTCCGTCTCTCTGTTGCTCCGTCGCTCTGTGGCTTCTTTTTCTGTTGCTCTGTTGCTCTGTTGTTCCGTCGCCCTGTTGCTCCGTCTCTCTGTTGCTCCGTCGCTCTGTTGTTCCGTCGCCCTGTTGCTCCGTCGCCCTGTTGCTCCGTCTCCCTGTTGCTCCGTCGACCTGTTGTTCCGTCGCCCTGTTGTTCTGTCGCCCTGTTGCTCCGACGCCCTGTTGCTCCGTCGCCCTGTTGCTCCGTCGCACTGTTGCTCCGTCGCCCTGTTGCTCCGTCGGCCTGTTGCTCCGTCGCCCTGTTGCTCCGTCGCCCTGTTGCTCCGTCGCCCTGTTGCTCCGTCGCCCTGTTGCCCCGTCTCTCTGTTGCTCCGTCGCTCTGTTGCTCCGTCACCCTGTTGCTCCGTCGCCCTGTTGCTCCGTCTCTCTGTTGCTCCGTCGCCCTGTTGCTCCATCGCCCTGTTGCTCCTTCGCTCTGTTGCTCCGTCTCTCTGTTGCTCCGTCGCCCTGTTGCTCCGTCGCCCTGTTGCTCCGTCGCCCTGTTGCTCCGTCGCTCTGTGGCTCCGTCTCTCTGTTGCTCCATCTGTCTGTTGCTCCGTCGCTCTGTTGCTCCGTCTCTCTGTTGCTCCGTCTCTCTGTTGCTCCGTCGTTCTGTTACTCCGTCTCTCTGTTGCTCCGTCTCTCTGTTGCTCCGTCGCTCTGTTGCTCCGTCGCCCCGTTGCTCCGTCGCTCTGTTGCTCCGTCTCTCTGTTGCTCCGTCTCTCTGTTGCTCCGTCTCTCTGTTGCTCCGTCGCTCTGTTGCTCCGTCGCCCTGTTGCTCCGTCTCCCTGTTGCTCCGTCTCTCTGTTGCTCCGTCGCTCTGTGGCTTCTTTTTCTGTTGCTCTGTTGCTCTGTTGTTCCGTCGCCCTGTTGCTCCGTCTCTCTGTTGCTCCGTCGCTCTGTTGTTCCGTCGCCCTGTTGCTCCGTCGCCCTGTTGCTCCGTCTCCCTGTTGCTCCGTCGACCTGTTGTTCCGTCGCCCTGTTGTTCTGTCGCCCTGTTGCTCCGACGCCCTGTTGCTCCGTCGCCCTGTTGCTCCGTCGCACTGTTGCTCCGTCGCCCTGTTGCTTCGTCGCCCTGTTGCTCCGTCGCCCTGTTGCTCCGTCGCCCTGTTGCTCCGTCGCCCTGTTGCTCCGTCGCCCTGTTGCCCCGTCTCTCTGTTGCTCCGTCGCTCTGTTGCTCCGTCACCCTGTTGCTCCGTCGCCCTGTTGCTCCGTCTCTCTGTTGCTCCGTCTCTCTGTTGCTCCGTCGCTCTGTTGCTCCATCTCCCTGTTCTTCCCTCGCTCTGTGGCTCCGTCGATCTGCTGCTCCGTCTCTCTGTTGCTCCGTCTCTCTGTTGCTCCGTCGCTCTGTGGCTCCGTCGCTCTGTTGCTCCGTCCCTCTGTTGCTCCGTCTCTCTGTTGCTCCGTCTCTCTGTTGCTACGTCGCTCTGTTGCTCCGTCTCTCTATTGCTCCGTCGCTCTGTTGCTCCATCGCTCTGTTGCTCCGTCGCTCTGTTGCTCCGTCGCTCTGTGGCTCCGTCGCTCTGTTGCTCCGTCGCTCTGTTTCTCCGTCGCTCTGTTGCTCCGTCTCTCTGTTGCTCCGTCTCTCTGTTGCTCCGTCGCTCTGTTGCTCCATCTCTCTGTTGCTCCGTCGCCCTGATGCTCCGTCGTCCTGTTGCTCCATCGCCATGTTGCTCCGTCGCCCTGTTGCTCCGTCGCCCTGTTGCTCCGTCGCCCTGTTACTCCGTCTCCCTGTTGCTCCGAATCACTGTTGCTCCGAATCTCTGTTGCTCCGTCGCTCTGTGGCTCCGTCGCTCTGTGGCTCCGTCGCTCTGTTGCTCCGTCTCTCTGTTGCTCCGTCTCTCTGCTGCTCCGCCTCTCTGTTGCTCCGTCGCTCTGTTGCTCCGTCTCTCTGTTGCTCCGTCTCTCTGTTGCTCCGTCGCTCTGTGGCTCCGTCGCTCTGTTGCTCCGTCTCTCTGTTGCTCCGTCGCTCTGTTGCTCCGTCTCTCTGTTGCTCCGTCGCTCTGTTGCTCCGTCGCTCTGTTGCTCCGTCGCTCTGTTGCTCCGTCGCTCTGTTGCTCCGTCGCTCTGTGGCTCCGTCGCTCTGTTGCTCCGTCGCTCTGTTTCTCCGTCGCTCTGTTGCTCCGTCTCTCTGTTGCTCCGTCTCTCTGTTGCTCCGTCGCTCTGTTGCTCCGTCTCTCTGTTGCTCCGTCGCCCTGATGCTCCGTCGTCCTGTTGCTCCATCGCCATGTTGCTCCGTCGCCCTGTTGCTCCGTCGCCCTGTTGGTCCGTCGCCCTGTTACTCCGTCTCCCTGTTGCTCCGAATCACTGTTGCTCCGAATCTCTGTTGCTCCGTCGCTCTGTGGCTCCGTCGCTCTGTGGCTCCGTCGCTCTGTTGCTCCGTCTCTCTGTTGCTCCGTCTCTCTGCTGCTCCGTCTCTCTGTTGCTCCGTCGCTCTGTTGCTCCGTCTCTCTGTTGCTCCGTCTCTCTGTTGCTCCGTCGCTCTGTGGCTCCGTCGCTCTGTTGCTCCGTCTCTCTGTTGCTCCGTCGCTCTGTTGCTCCGTCTCTCTGTTGCTCCGTCGCTCTGTTGCTCCGTCGCTCTGTTGCTCCGTCTCTCTGTTGCTCCGTCTCTCTGTTGCTCCGTCGCTGTGTTGCTCCGTCTCTCTGTTGCTCCGCCTCTCTGTTGCTACGTCGCTCTGTTGCTCCGTCTCTCTGTTGCTCCGTCGCTCTGTTGCTCCGTCGCTCTGTTGCTCCGTCGCTCTGTTGCTCCGTCGCTCTGTGGCTCCGTCGCTCTGTTGCTCCGTCGCTCTGTTGCTCCGTCGCTCTGTTGCTCCGTCTCTCTGTTGCTCCGTCTCTCTGTTGCTCCGTCGTCCTGTTACTCCGTCTCTCTGTTGCTCCGTCTCTCTGTTGCTCCGTCTCTCTGCTGCTCCGTCTCCCTAATGCTCCGACTCTCTGTTGCTCCGTGGCCCTGTTGCTCCGTCTGTCTGTTGCTCCGTCTCTCTGTTGCTCCGTCGCTCTGTGGCACCGTCTCTCTTTTGCTCCGTCTCTCTGTTGCTCCGTCTCTCTGTTGCTCCGTCTCTCTGTTGCTCCGTCGCTCTGTGGCACCGTCTCTCTTTTGCTCCGTCTCTCTGTTGCTCCGTCTCTCTTTTGCTCCGTCTCTCTGTTGCTCCGTCTCTCTGTTGCTCCGCTCTCTGTTGCTCCGTCGCTCTGTTGCTCCATCTCTCTGTTGCTCCATCACCCTGTTGCTCTGTCTCTCTGTTGCTCCATCACCCTGTTGCTCCATCGCCCTGTTGCTCTGTCTCTGTTGGTCCGTCGCCCTGGTGCTCCATCGCCCTGTTGCTCCGTCGCCCTGTTGCTCCATCGCCCTCTTGCTACGTCGCCCTGTTGCTCCGTCGCTCTGTTGCTCCGTCGCTCTGTTGCTCCGTCTCCCTGTTGTTCCGTCGCCCTGTTGTTCCGTCGTCCTGTTGCTCCGTCGTCCTGTTGCTCCGTCGCCCTGTTGCTCCGTCGCCCTGTTGCTCCGTCTCCCTGTTGTTCCGTCGCCCTGTTACTCGGTCGCCCTGTTGCTCCGTCGCCCTGTTGCTCCGTCGCCCTGTTGCTCCGCCGCCCTGTTCCTCCGTCGCCCTGTTGTTCCGACGCCCTGTTGTTCCGTCGCCCTGTTGTTCCGTCGCCCTGTTACTCCGTCGCCCTGTTCCTCCGTCTCTCTGTTCCTCCGTCTCTCTGTTCCTCCGTCTCTCTGTTGCTCCGTCGCCCTGTTGCTCCGTCGCCCTGTTGCTCCGTCGCCCTGTTGCTCCGTCGCCCTGTTGTTCCGTCGCCCTGTTGCTCCGTCGCCCTGTTGATCCGTCGCCCTGTTGCTCCGTCGCCCTGTTGATCCGTCGCCCTGTTGTTCCGTCGCCCTGTTGTTCCGACGCCCTGTTGTTCCGACGCCCTGTTGTTCCGTCGCCCTGTTACTCCGTCGCCCTGTTGCTCCGTCGCCCTGTTGCTCCGTCGCCCTGTTGCTCCGTCGCCCTGTTGCTCCGTCGCCCTTTTGCTCCGTCGCCCTGTTGCTCCGTCGCCCTGTTGTTCCGTCGCCCTGTTGTTCCGTCGCCCTTTTGCTCCGTCGCCCTGTGGTTCCGTCGCCCTGTTGTTCCGTCGCCCTGTTACTCCGTCGCCCTGTTCCTCCGTCTCTCTGTTCCTCCGTCTCTCTGTTGCTCCGTCTCTCTGTTGCTCCATCTCTCTGTTGCTCCGTCTCTCTGTTGCTCCGTCGCTCTGTTGCTCCGTCTTTCTTTTCCTCCGTCTCTCTGTTGCTCCATCTCTCTGTTGCTCCGTCTCTCTGTTGCTCCGTCTCTCTGTTGCTCCGTCGCTCTGTTGCTCCGTCTCTCTGTTGCTCCGTCGCCCTGATGCTCCGTCGTCCTGTTGCTCCATCGCCATGTTGCTCCGTCGCCCTGTTGCTCCGTCGCCCTGTTGGTCCGTCGCCCTGTTACTCCGTCTCCCTGTTGCTCTGAATCACTGTTGCTCCGAATCTCTGTTGCTCCGTCGCTCTGTGGCTCCGTCGCTCTGTGGCTCCGTCGCTCTGTTGCTCCGTCTCTCTGTTGCTCCGTCTCTCTGCTGCTCCGTCTCTCTGTTGCTCCGTCGCTCTGTTGCTCCGTCTCTCTGTTGCTCCGTCTCTCTGTTGCTCCGTCGCTCTGTGGCTCCGTCGCTCTGTTGCTCCGTCTCTCTGTTGCTCCGTCGCTCTGTTGCTCCGTCTCTCTGTTGCTCCGTCGCTCTGTTGCTCCGTCGCTCTGTTGCTCCGTCTCTCTGTTGCTCCGTCTCTCTGCTACTCCGTCTCTCTGTTGCTCCGTCGCTGTGTTGCTCCGTCTCTCTGTTGCTCCGCCTCTCTGTTGCTACGTCGCTCTGTTGCTCCGTCTCTCTGTTGCTCCGTCGCTCTGTTGCTCCGTCGCTCTGTTGCTCCGTCGCTCTGTTGCTCCGTCGCTCTGTGGCTCCGTCGCTCTGTTGCTCCGTCGCTCTGTTGCTCCGTCGCTCTGTTGCTCCGTCTCTCTGTTGCTCCGTCTCTCTGTTGCTCCGTCGTCCTGTTACTCCGTCTCTCTGTTGCTCCGTCTCTCTGTTGCTCCGTCTCTCTGCTGCTCCGTCTCCCTAATGCTCCGACTCTCTGTTGCTCCGTGGCCCTGTTGCTCCGTCGCCCTGTTGCTCCGTCGCCCTGTTGCTCCGTGGCCCTGTTGCTCTGTCGCCCTGTTGCTCCGTCGCCCTGTTGCTCCGTCTCCCTGTTGCTCCGCCGCTCTGTGGCTCCGTCTCTCTGTTGCTCCGTCGCCCTGTTGCTCCATCTCTCTGTTGCTCCGTCTCTCTGTGGCTCCGTCGCTCTGTGGCTCCGTCTCTCTTTTGCTCCGTCTCTCTGTTGCTCCGTCGCTCTGTTGCTCCGTCTCTCTGTTGCTCCGTCTCTCTGTGGCTCCGTCGCTCTGTTGCTCCGTCGCTCTGTTGCTCCGTCTCTCTGTTGCTCCGTCGCCCTGTTGCTCCGTCTCTCTGTTGCTCCGTCGCTCTGTTGCTCCGTCGCTCTGTGGCTCCGTCGCTCTGTTGCTCCGTCTCTCTGTTGCTCCGTCTGTCTGTTGCTCCGTCTCTCTGTTGCTCCGTCGCTCTGTGGCACCGTCTCTCTTTTGCTCCGTCTCTCTGTTGCTCCGTCTCTCTGTTGCTCCGTCTCTCTGTTGCTCCGTCGCTCTGTGGCACCGTCTCTCTTTTGCTCCGTCTCTCTGTTGCTCCGTCTCTCTTTTGCTCCGTCTTTCTGTTGCTCCGTCTCTCTGTTGCTCCGTCTCTCTGTTGCTCCGTCTCTCTGTTGCTCCGTCGCTCTGTGGCACCGTCTCTCTTTTGCTCCGTCTCTCTGTTGCTCCGTCTCTCTGTTGCTCCGTCTCTCTGTTGCTCCGCTCTCTGTTGCTCCGTCGCTCTGTTGCTCCATCTCTCTGTTGCTCCATCACCCTGTTGCTCTGTCTCTCTGTTGCTCCATCACCCTGTTGCTCCATCGCCCTGTTGCTCTGTCTCTGTTGGTCCGTCGCCCTGGTGCTCCATCGCCCTGTTGCTCCGTCGCCCTGTTGCTCCATCGCCCTCTTGCTACGTCGCCCTGTTGCTCCGTCGCTCTGTTGCTCCGTCGCTCTGTTGCTCCGTCTCCCTGTTGTTCCGTCGCCCTGTTGTTCCGTCGTCCTGTTGCTCCGTCGTCCTGTTGCTCCGTCGCCCTGTTGCTCCGTCGCCCTGTTGCTCCGTCTCCCTGTTGTTCCGTCGCCCTGTTACTCGGTCGCCCTGTTGCTCCGTCGCCCTGTTGCTCCGTCGCCCTGTTGCTCCGCCGCCCTGTTCCTCCGTCGCCCTGTTGTTCCGACGCCCTGTTGTTCCGTCGCCCTGTTGTTCCGTCGCCCTGTTACTCCGTCGCCCTGTTCCTCCGTCTCTCTGTTCCTCCGTCTCTCTGTTCCTCCGTCTCTCTGTTGCTCCGTCGCCCTGTTGCTCCGTCGCCCTGTTGCTCCGTCGCCCTGTTGCTCCGTCGCCCTGTTGTTCCGTCGCCCTGTTGCTCCGTCGCCCTGTTGATCCGTCGCCCTGTTGCTCCGTCGCCCTGTTGATCCGTCGCCCTGTTGTTCCGTCGCCCTGTTGTTCCGACGCCCTGTTGTTCCGACGCCCTGTTGTTCCGTCGCCCTGTTACTCCGTCGCCCTGTTGCTCCGTCGCCCTGTTGCTCCGTCGCCCTGTTGCTCCGTCGCCCTGTTGCTCCGTCGCCCTTTTGCTCCGTCGCCCTGTTGCTCCGTCGCCCTGTTGTTCCGTCGCCCTGTTGTTCCGTCGCCCTTTTGCTCCGTCGCCCTGTGGTTCCGTCGCCCTGTTGTTCCGTCGCCCTGTTACTCCGTCGCCCTGTTCCTCCGTCTCTCTGTTCCTCCGTCTCTCTGTTCCTCCGTCTCTCTGTTGCTCCGTCGTCCTGTTGCTCCGTCGCCCTGTTGCTCCGTCGCCCTGTTGCTCCGTCGCCCTGTTGCTCCGTCGCCCTGTTGCTCCGTCGCCCTGTTGTTCCGTCGCCCTGTTGCTCCGTCGCCCTGTTTCTCCGTCGCCCTGTTCCTCCGTCGCCCTGTTGCTCCGTCGCCCTGTTGCTCCGTCGCCCTGTTGCTCCGTCGCCCTGTTGCTCCGTCGCCCTGTTGTTCCGTCACCCTGTTGTTCCGTCGCCCTGTTGTTCCGTCGCCCTGTTGTTCCGTCGCCCTGTTGCTCCGTCGCCCTGTTGCACCGTCGCCCTGTTGTTCCGTCGCACTGTTGCTCCGTCGCCCTGTTACTCCGTCGCCCTGTTTCTCCGTCTCTCTGTTGCTCCGTCTCTCTGTTGCTCCGTCTCTCTGTTGCTCCGTCTCTCTGTTGCTCCGTCGCTCTGTTGCTCCGTCTCTCTGTTGCTCCGTCTCTCTGTTGCTCCGTCTCTCTGTTGCTACCTCGCTCTTGTTGCTCCGTCTCTCTGTTTCTCCGTCTCTCTGTTGCTCCGTCGCCCTGTTGCTGCGTCGCTCTGTTGCTCCGTCGCTCTGTTGCTCCGTCGCTCTGTTGCTCCGTCGCTCTGTTTCTCCGTCTCTCTGTTGCTCCGTCGCTCTGTTGCTCCGTCTCTCTGTTGCTCCGTCTCTCTGTTGCTCCGTCTCTCTGTTGCTACCTCGCTCTTGTTGCTCCGTCTCTCTGTTTCTCCGTCTCTCTGTTGCTCCGTCGCCCTGTTGCTGCGTCGCTCTGTTGCTCCGTCGCTCTGTTGCTCCGTCGCACTGTTGCTCCGTCTCTCTGTTGCTCCGTGACCCTGTTGCTCCGTCGCCCTGTTATTCCGTCGCCCTGTTATTCCGTCGCCCTGTTGCTCCGTCGCCCGCTTGCTCCGCCGCCCTGTTGCTCCGTCTCTCTGTTGCTCCGTCTCTCTCTTCCTCCGTCGCTCTGTTGCTCCGTCGCTCTGTTGCTCCGTCGCCCTGTTGCTCCGTCGCCCTGTTGCCCCGTCTCTCTGTTGCTCCGTCGCTCTGTTGCTCCGTCACCCTGTTGCTCCGTCGCCCTGTTGCTCCGTCTCTCTCTTGCTCCGTCGCCCTGTTGCTCCGTCGCCCTGTTGCTCCTTCGCTCTGTTGCTCGTCGCACTGTTGCTCCGTCTCTCTGTTGCTCCGTCACCCTGTTGCTCCGTCGCCCTGTTGCTCCGTCTCTCTGTTCCTCCGTCGCGCTGTTGCTCCGTCGCCCTGTTGCTCCGTCGCCCTGTTGCTCCGTCGCACTGTTGCTCGTCGCTCTGTTGCTCTGTCGCACTGTTGCTCCGTCGCCCTGTTGCTCCGTCGCCCTGTTGCTCCGTCGCACTGTTGCTCCGTCGCTCTGTTGCTCTGTCGCACTGTTGCTCCGTCTCTCTGTTGCTCCGTCACCCTGTTGCTCCGTCTCTCTGTTGCTCCGTCGCCCTGTTGTTCCGTCGCCCTGTTGTTCCATCGCCCTGTTGTTCCGTCGCCCTGTTGCTATGTCGTCCTGTTGCTCCGTCGCCCTGTTGCTCCGTAGCCCTGTTGCTCCGTCGCCCTGTTGCTCCGTCGCCCTGTTGCTCCGTCGCCCTGTTGCTCCGTCGCTCTGTGGCTCCGTCTCTCTGTTGCTCCGTCTGTCTGTTGCTCCGTCGCTCTGTTGCTCCGTCTCTCTGTTGCTCCGTCTCTCTGTTGCTCCGTCGTTCTGTTACTCCGTCTCTCTGTTGCTCCGTCTCTCTGTTGCTCCGTCGCTCTGTTGCTCCGTCGCCCCGTTGCTCCGTCGCTCTGTTGCTCCGTCTCTCTGTTGCTCCGTCTCTCTGTTGCTCCGTCTCTCTGTTGCTCCGTCGCTCTGTTGCTCCGTCGCCCTGTTGCTCCGTCTCCCTGTTGCTCCGTCTCTCTGTTGCTCCGTCGCTCTGTGGCTTCTTTTTCTGTTGCTCCGTCGCTCTGTTGTTCCGTCGCCCTGTTGCTCCGTCTCTCTGTTGCTCCGTCGCTCTGTTGTTCCGTCGCCCTGTTGCTCCGTCGCCCTGTTGCTCCGTCTCCCTGTTGCTCCGTCGACCTGTTGTTCCATCGCCCTGTTCTTCTGTCGCCCTGTTGCTCCGACGCCCTGTTGCTCCGTCGCCCTGTTGCTCCGTCGCACTGTTGCTCCGTCGCCCTGTTGCTCCGTCGCCCTGTTGCTCCGTCGCCCTGTTGCTCCGTCGCCCTGTTGCTCCGTCGCCCTGTTGCTCCGTCGCCCTGTTGCCCCGTCTCTCTGTTGCTCCGTCGCTCTGTTGCTCCGTCACCCTGTTGCTCCGTCGCCCTGTTGCTCCGTCTCTCTGTTGCTCCGTCGCCCTGTTGCTCCATCGCCCTGTTGCTCCTTCGCTCTGTTGCTCGTCGCACTGTTGCTCCGTCTCTCTGTTGCTCCGTCACCCTGTTGCTCCGTCGCCCTGTTTCTCCGTCTCTCTGTTGCTCCGTCGCCCTGTTGCTCCATCGCCCTGTTGCTCCGTCGCCCTGTTGCTCCGTCGCACTGTTGCTCCGTCGCTCTGTTGCTCTGTCGCACTGTTGCTCCGTCGCCCTGTTGCTCCGTCGCCCTGTTGCTCCGTCGCACTGTTGCTCCGTCGCTCTGATGCTCTGTCGCACTGTCGCTCCGTCTCACTGTTGCTCCGTCACCCTGTTGCTCCGTCTCTCTGTTGCTCCGTCGCCCTGTTGTTCCGTCGCCCTGTTGTTCCGTCGCCCTGTTGTTCCGTCGCCCTGTTGCTATGTCGTCCTGTTGCTCCGTCGCCCTGTTGCGCCGTGGCCCTGTTGCTCCGTCGACCTGTTGCTCCGTCGCCCTGTTGCTCCGTCGCCCTGTTGTTCCGTCGCCCTGTTGCTCCGTCGCCCTGTTGCTCCGTCGCCCTGTTGCTCCGTCGCCCTGTTGCTCCGTCGTCCTGTTGCTCCGTCGCCCTGTTGCTCCGTCGCTCTGTGGCTCCGTCTCTCTGTTGCTCCGTCTGTCTGTTGCTCCGTCGCTCTGTTGCTCCGTCTCTCTGTTGCTCCGTCTCTCTGTTGCTCCGTCGTTCTGTTACTCCGTCTCTCTGTTGCTCCGTCTCTCTGTTGCTCCGTCGCTCTGTTGCTCCGTCGCCCCGTTGCTCCGTCGCTCTGTTGCTCCGTCTCTCTGTTGCTCCGTCTCTCTGTTGCTCCGTCTCTCTGTTGCTCCGTCGCTCTGTTGCTCCGTCGCCCTGTTGCTCCGTCTCCCTGTTGCTCCGTCTCTCTGTTGCTCCGTCGCTCTGTGGCTTCTCTTTCTGTTGCTCCGTCGCTCTGTTGTTCCGTCGCCCTGTTGCTCCGTCTCTCTGTTGCTCCGTCGCTCTGTTGTTCCGTCGCCCTGTTGCTCCGTCGCCCTGTTGCTCCGTCTCCCTGTTGCTCCGTCTCTCTGTTGCTCCGTCGCTCTGTTGCTCCGTCTTTCTTTTCCTCCGTCTCTCTGTTGCTCCATCTCTCTGTTGCTCCGTCTCTCTGTTGCTCCGTCTCTCTGTTGCTCCGTCGCTCTGTTGCTCCGTCTCTCTGTTGCTCCGTCGCCCTGATGCTCCGTCGTCCTGTTGCTCCATCGCCATGTTGCTCCGTCGCCCTGTTGCTCCGTCGCCCTGTTGGTCCGTCGCCCTGTTACTCCGTCTCCCTGTTGCTCTGAATCACTGTTGCTCCGAATCTCTGTTGCTCCGTCGCTCTGTGGCTCCGTCGCTCTGTGGCTCCGTCGCTCTGTTGCTCCGTCTCTCTGTTGCTCCGTCTCTCTGCTGCTCCGTCTCTCTGTTGCTCCGTCGCTCTGTTGCTCCGTCTCTCTGTTGCTCCGTCTCTCTGTTGCTCCGTCGCTCTGTGGCTCCGTCGCTCTGTTGCTCCGTCTCTCTGTTGCTCCGTCGCTCTGTTGCTCCGTCTCTCTGTTGCTCCGTCGCTCTGTTGCTCCGTCGCTCTGTTGCTCCGTCTCTCTGTTGCTCCGTCTCTCTGCTACTCCGTCTCTCTGTTGCTCCGTCGCTGTGTTGCTCCGTCTCTCTGTTGCTCCGCCTCTCTGTTGCTACGTCGCTCTGTTGCTCCGTCTCTCTGTTGCTCCGTCGCTCTGTTGCTCCGTCGCTCTGTTGCTCCGTCGCTCTGTTGCTCCGTCGCTCTGTGGCTCCGTCGCTCTGTTGCTCCGTCGCTCTGTTGCTCCGTCGCTCTGTTGCTCCGTCTCTCTGTTGCTCCGTCTCTCTGTTGCTCCGTCGTCCTGTTACTCCGTCTCTCTGTTGCTCCGTCTCTCTGTTGCTCCGTCTCTCTGCTGCTCCGTCTCCCTAATGCTCCGACTCTCTGTTGCTCCGTGGCCCTGTTGCTCCGTCGCCCTGTTGCTCCGTCGCCCTGTTGCTCCGTGGCCCTGTTGCTCTGTCGCCCTGTTGCTCCGTCGCCCTGTTGCTCCGTCTCCCTGTTGCTCCGCCGCTCTGTGGCTCCGTCTCTCTGTTGCTCCGTCGCCCTGTTGCTCCATCTCTCTGTTGCTCCGTCTCTCTGTGGCTCCGTCGCTCTGTGGCTCCGTCTCTCTTTTGCTCCGTCTCTCTGTTGCTCCGTCGCTCTGTTGCTCCGTCTCTCTGTTGCTCCGTCTCTCTGTGGCTCCGTCGCTCTGTTGCTCCGTCGCTCTGTTGCTCCGTCTCTCTGTTGCTCCGTCGCCCTGTTGCTCCGTCTCTCTGTTGCTCCGTCGCTCTGTTGCTCCGTCGCTCTGTGGCTCCGTCGCTCTGTTGCTCCGTCTCTCTGTTGCTCCGTCTGTCTGTTGCTCCGTCTCTCTGTTGCTCCGTCGCTCTGTGGCACCGTCTCTCTTTTGCTCCGTCTCTCTGTTGCTCCGTCTCTCTGTTGCTCCGTCTCTCTGTTGCTCCGTCGCTCTGTGGCACCGTCTCTCTTTTGCTCCGTCTCTCTGTTGCTCCGTCTCTCTTTTGCTCCGTCTTTCTGTTGCTCCGTCTCTCTGTTGCTCCGTCTCTCTGTTGCTCCGTCTCTCTGTTGCTCCGTCGCTCTGTGGCACCGTCTCTGTTTTGCTCCGTCTCTCTGTTGCTCCGTCTCTCTGTTGCTCCGTCTCTCTGTTGCTCCGCTCTCTGTTGCTCCGTCGCTCTGTTGCTCCATCTCTCTGTTGCTCCATCACCCTGTTGCTCTGTCTCTCTGTTGCTCCATCACCCTGTTGCTCCATCGCCCTGTTGCTCTGTCTCTGTTGGTCCGTCGCCCTGGTGCTCCATCGCCCTGTTGCTCCGTCGCCCTGTTGCTCCATCGCCCTCTTGCTACGTCGCCCTGTTGCTCCGTCGCTCTGTTGCTCCGTCGCTCTGTTGCTCCGTCTCCCTGTTGTTCCGTCGCCCTGTTGTTCCGTCGTCCTGTTGCTCCGTCGTCCTGTTGCTCCGTCGCCCTGTTGCTCCGTCGCCCTGTTGCTCCGTCTCCCTGTTGTTCCGTCGCCCTGTTACTCGGTCGCCCTGTTGCTCCGTCGCCCTGTTGCTCCGTCGCCCTGTTGCTCCGCCGCCCTGTTCCTCCGTCGCCCTGTTGTTCCGACGCCCTGTTGTTCCGTCGCCCTGTTGTTCCGTCGCCCTGTTACTCCGTCGCCCTGTTCCTCCGTCTCTCTGTTCCTCCGTCTCTCTGTTCCTCCGTCTCTCTGTTGCTCCGTCGCCCTGTTGCTCCGTCGCCCTGTTGCTCCGTCGCCCTGTTGCTCCGTCGCCCTGTTGCTCCGTCGCCCTGTTGTTCCGTCGCCCTGTTGCTCCGTCGCCCTGTTGATCCGTCGCCCTGTTGCTCCGTCGCCCTGTTGATCCGTCGCCCTGTTGTTCCGTCGCCCTGTTGTTCCGACGCCCTGTTGTTCCGACGCCCTGTTGTTCCGTCGCCCTGTTACTCCGTCGCCCTGTTGCTCCGTCGCCCTGTTGCTCCGTCGCCCTGTTGCTCCGTCGCCCTGTTGCTCCGTCGCCCTTTTGCTCCGTCGCCCTGTTGCTCCGTCGCCCTGTTGTTCCGTCGCCCTGTTGTTCCGTCGCCCTTTTGCTCCGTCGCCCTGTGGTTCCGTCGCCCTGTTGTTCCGTCGCCCTGTTACTCCGTCGCCCTGTTCCTCCGTCTCTCTGTTCCTCCGTCTCTCTGTTCCTCCGTCTCTCTGTTGCTCCGTCGTCCTGTTGCTCCGTCGCCCTGTTGCTCCGTCGCCCTGTTGCTCCGTCGCCCTGTTGCTCCGTCGCCCTGTTGCTCCGTCGCCCTGTTGTTCCGTCGCCCTGTTGTTCCGTCGCCCTGTTGCTCCGTCGCCCTGTTTCTCCGTCGCCCTGTTCCTCCGTCGCCCTGTTGCTCCGTCGCCCTGTTGCTCCGTCGCCCTGTTGCTCCGTCGCCCTGTTGCTCCGTCGCCCTGTTGTTCCGTCACCCTGTTGTTCCGTCGCCCTGTTGTTCCGTCGCCCTGTTGTTCCGTCGCCCTGTTGCTCCGTCGCCCTGTTGCACCGTCGCCCTGTTGTTCCGTCGCACTGTTGCTCCGTCGCCCTGTTACTCCGTCGCCCTGTTTCTCCGTCTCTCTGTTGCTCCGTCTCTCTGTTGCTCCGTCTCTCTGTTGCTCCGTCTCTCTGTTGCTCCGTCGCTCTGTTGCTCCGTCTCTCTGTTGCTCCGTCTCTCTGTTGCTCCGTCTCTCTGTTGCTACCTCGCTCTTGTTGCTCCGTCTCTCTGTTTCTCCGTCTCTCTGTTGCTCCGTCGCCCTGTTGCTGCGTCGCTCTGTTGCTCCGTCGCTCTGTTGCTCCGTCGCTCTGTTGCTCCGTCGCTCTGTTTCTCCGTCTCTCTGTTGCTCCGTCGCTCTGTTGCTCCGTCTCTCTGTTGCTCCGTCTCTCTGTTGCTCCGTCTCTCTGTTGCTACCTCGCTCTTGTTGCTCCGTCTCTCTGTTTCTCCGTCTCTCTGTTGCTCCGTCGCCCTGTTGCTGCGTCGCTCTGTTGCTCCGTCGCTCTGTTGCTCCGTCGCACTGTTGCTCCGTCTCTCTGTTGCTCCGTGACCCTGTTGCTCCGTCGCCCTGTTATTCCGTCGCCCTGTTATTCCGTCGCCCTGTTGCTCCGTCGCCCGCTTGCTCCGCCGCCCTGTTGCTCCGTCTCTCTGTTGCTCCGTCTCTCTCTTCCTCCGTCGCTCTGTTGCTCCGTCGCTCTGTTGCTCCGTCGCCCTGTTGCTCCGTCGCCCTGTTGCCCCGTCTCTCTGTTGCTCCGTCGCTCTGTTGCTCCGTCACCCTGTTGCTCCGTCGCCCTGTTGCTCCGTCTCTCTCTTGCTCCGTCGCCCTGTTGCTCCGTCGCCCTGTTGCTCCTTCGCTCTGTTGCTCGTCGCACTGTTGCTCCGTCTCTCTGTTGCTCCGTCACCCTGTTGCTCCGTCGCCCTGTTGCTCCGTCTCTCTGTTCCTCCGTCGCGCTGTTGCTCCGTCGCCCTGTTGCTCCGTCGCCCTGTTGCTCCGTCGCACTGTTGCTCCGTCGCTCTGTTGCTCTGTCGCACTGTTGCTCCGTCGCCCTGTTGCTCCGTCGCCCTGTTGCTCCGTCGCACTGTTGCTCCGTCGCTCTGTTGCTCTGTCGCACTGTTGCTCCGTCTCTCTGTTGCTCCGTCACCCTGTTGCTCCGTCTCTCTGTTGCTCCGTCGCCCTGTTGTTCCGTCGCCCTGTTGTTCCATCGCCCTGTTGTTCCGTCGCCCTGTTGCTATGTCGTCCTGTTGCTCCGTCGCCCTGTTGCTCCGTAGCCCTGTTGCTCCGTCGCCCTGTTGCTCCGTCGCCCTGTTGCTCCGTCGCCCTGTTGCTCCGTCGCTCTGTGGCTCCGTCTCTCTGTTGCTCCGTCTGTCTGTTGCTCCGTCGCTCTGTTGCTCCGTCTCTCTGTTGCTCCGTCTCTCTGTTGCTCCGTCGTTCTGTTACTCCGTCTCTCTGTTGCTCCGTCTCTCTGTTGCTCCGTCGCTCTGTTGCTCCGTCGCCCCGTTGCTCCGTCGCTCTGTTGCTCCGTCTCTCTGTTGCTCCGTCTCTCTGTTGCTCCGTCTCTCTGTTGCTCCGTCGCTCTGTTGCTCCGTCGCCCTGTTGCTCCGTCTCCCTGTTGCTCCGTCTCTCTGTTGCTCCGTCGCTCTGTGGCTTCTTTTTCTGTTGCTCCGTCGCTCTGTTGTTCCGTCGCCCTGTTGCTCCGTCTCTCTGTTGCTCCGTCGCTCTGTTGTTCCGTCGCCCTGTTGCTCCGTCGCCCTGTTGCTCCGTCTCCCTGTTGCTCCGTCGACCTGTTGTTCCATCGCCCTGTTCTTCTGTCGCCCTGTTGCTCCGACGCCCTGTTGCTCCGTCGCCCTGTTGCTCCGTCGCACTGTTGCTCCGTCGCCCTGTTGCTCCGTCGCCCTGTTGCTCCGTCGCCCTGTTGCTCCGTCGCCCTGTTGCTCCGTCGCCCTGTTGCTCCGTCGCCCTGTTGCCCCGTCTCTCTGTTGCTCCGTCGCTCTGTTGCTCCGTCACCCTGTTGCTCCGTCGCCCTGTTGCTCCGTCTCTCTGTTGCTCCGTCGCCCTGTTGCTCCATCGCCCTGTTGCTCCTTCGCTCTGTTGCTCGTCGCACTGTTGCTCCGTCTCTCTGTTGCTCCGTCACCCTGTTGCTCCGTCGCCCTGTTTCTCCGTCTCTCTGTTGCTCCGTCGCCCTGTTGCTCCATCGCCCTGTTGCTCCGTCGCCCTGTTGCTCCGTCGCACTGTTGCTCCGTCGCTCTGTTGCTCTGTCGCACTGTTGCTCCGTCGCCCTGTTGCTCCGTCGCCCTGTTGCTCCGTCGCACTGTTGCTCCGTCGCTCTGATGCTCTGTCGCACTGTCGCTCCGTCTCACTGTTGCTCCGTCACCCTGTTGCTCCGTCTCTCTGTTGCTCCGTCGCCCTGTTGTTCCGTCGCCCTGTTGTTCCGTCGCCCTGTTGTTCCGTCGCCCTGTTGCTATGTCGTCCTGTTGCTCCGTCGCCCTGTTGCGCCGTGGCCCTGTTGCTCCGTCGACCTGTTGCTCCGTCGCCCTGTTGCTCCGTCGCCCTGTTGTTCCGTCGCCCTGTTGCTCCGTCGCCCTGTTGCTCCGTCGCCCTGTTGCTCCGTCGCCCTGTTGCTCCGTCGTCCTGTTGCTCCGTCGCCCTGTTGCTCCGTCGCTCTGTGGCTCCGTCTCTCTGTTGCTCCGTCTGTCTGTTGCTCCGTCGCTCTGTTGCTCCGTCTCTCTGTTGCTCCGTCTCTCTGTTGCTCCGTCGTTCTGTTACTCCGTCTCTCTGTTGCTCCGTCTCTCTGTTGCTCCGTCGCTCTGTTGCTCCGTCGCCCCGTTGCTCCGTCGCTCTGTTGCTCCGTCTCTCTGTTGCTCCGTCTCTCTGTTGCTCCGTCTCTCTGTTGCTCCGTCGCTCTGTTGCTCCGTCGCCCTGTTGCTCCGTCTCCCTGTTGCTCCGTCTCTCTGTTGCTCCGTCGCTCTGTGGCTTCTCTTTCTGTTGCTCCGTCGCTCTGTTGTTCCGTCGCCCTGTTGCTCCGTCTCTCTGTTGCTCCGTCGCTCTGTTGTTCCGTCGCCCTGTTGCTCCGTCGCCCTGTTGCTCCGTCTCCCTGTTGCTCCGTTGCCCTTTTGCTCCGTCGCCCTGTTGCTCCGTCGCCCTGTTGCTCCGTCGTCCTGTTACTCCGCCTCCCTGTTGCTCCGTCTCTCTGTTGCTCCGTCTCTCTGTTGCTCCGTCTCACTGTTGCTCCGTCTTTCTGTTGCTCCGTCTCTCTGTTTCTCCGTCTCTCTGTTGCTCCGTCGCCCTGTTGCTCCGTCGTCCTGTTACTCCGTCTCCCTGTTGCTCCGAATCACTGTTGCTCCCTCTCTCTGTTGCTCCGTTGCCCTTTTGCTCCGTCGCCCTGTTGCTCCGTCGCCCTGTTGCTCCGTCGTCCTGTTACTCCGCCTCCCTGTTGCTCCGTCTCTCTGTTGCTCCGTCTCTCTGTTGCTCCGTCTCTCTGTTGCTCCGTCTCTCTGTTGCTCCGTCTCACTGTTGCTCCGTCTTTCTGTTGCTCCGTCTCTCTGTTTCTCCGTCTCTCTGTTGCTCCGTCGTTCTGTTTCTCCGTCTCTCTGCTGCTCCGTCTCCCTAATGCTCCGACTCTCTGTTGCTCCGTCGCCCTGTTGCTCCGTCTCTCTGTTTCTCCGTCTCTCTGTTGCTCCGTCTCTCTGTTGCTCCGTCGCTCTGTTGCTCCGTCGCTCTGTTGCTTCGTGGCCCTGATGCTCCGTCGCCTTGTTGCTCCGTCTCCCTGTTGCTCCGCCGCTCTGTGGCTCCGTCGCTCTGTTGCTCCGTCGCCCTGTTGCTCCGTCTCTCTGTTGCTCCGTCGCTCTGTTGCTCCGTCGCTCTGTTGCTCCGTCTCTCTGTTGCTCCGTCTCTCTGTTGCTCCGTCGTTCTGTTGCTCCGTCGCTCTGTTGCTCCGTCGCTCTGTTGCTCCGTCTCTCTGTTGCTCCGTCTCTCTGTTGCTCCGTCGCTCTGTTGCTCCGTCGCCCTGTTGCTCCGTCTCTCTGTTGCTCCGTCTCTCTGTTGCTCCGTCGCTCTGTTGCACCGTCTCTCTGTTGCTCCGTCTCCCTAATGCTCCGACTCAATGTTGCTCCGTCGCCCTGTTGCTCCGTCGCCCTGTTGCTCCGTCTCTCTGTTTCTCCGTCTCTCTGTTGCTCCGTCTCTCTGTTGCTCCGTCGCTCTGTTGCTCCGTCTCTCTGTTTCTCCGTCTCTCTGTTGCTCCGTCGCTCTGTTGCTCCGTCGCTCTGTTGCTCCGTCTCTCTGTTGCTACGTCGCTCTGTTGCTCCGTCGCTCTGTGGCTCCGTCGCTCTATTGCTCCGTCTCTCTGTTGCTCCGTCTCTCTGTTGCTCCGTCTCTCTGTTGCTCCGTCTCTCTGTTGCTCCGTCTCACTGTTGCTCCGTCTTTCTGTTGCTCCGTCTCTCTGTTTCTCCATCTCTCTGTTGCTCCGTCCTTCTGTTGCTCCGTCTCTCTGCTGCTCCGTCTCCCTAATGCTCCGACTCTCTGTTGCTCCGTCGCCCTGTTGCTCCGTCTCACTGTTGCTCCGTCTTTCTGTTGCTCCGTCTCTCTGTTTCTCCATCTCTCTGTTGCTCCGTCGTTCTGTTGCTCCGTCTCTCTGCTGCTCCGTCTCCCTAATGCTCCGACTCTGTTGCTCCGTCGCCCTGTTGCTCCGTCTCTCTGTTTCTCCGTCTCTCTGTTGCTCCGTCTCTCTGTTGCTCCGTCGCTCTGTTGCTCCGCCGCTCTGTGGCTCCGTCGCCCTCTTATTCCGTCGCCCTGTTGCTCCGTCGCCCTGTTGCTCCGTCGCCCTGTTGCTCCGTCGCTCTGTTGCTCCGTCACCCTGTTGCTCCGTCGCCCTGTTGCTCCGTCTCTCTGTTGCTCCGTCGCCCTGTTGCTCCGTCGCCCTGTTGCTCCTTCGCTCTGTTGCTCGTCGCACTGTTGCTCCATCTCTCTGTTGCCCCGTCACCCTGTTGCTCCGTCGCCCTGTTGCTCCGTCTCTCTGTTGCTCCGTCGCCCTGTTGCTCCGTCGCCCTGTTGCTCCGTCGCCCTGTTGCTCCGTCGCACTGTTGCTCCGTCGCTCTGTTGCTCTGTCGCACTGTTGCTCCGTCGCCCTGTTGCTCCGTCGCCCTGTTGCTCCGTCGCACTGTTGCTCCGTCGCTCTGTTGCTCTGTCGCACTGTTGCTCCGTCGCTCTGTTGCTCCGTCGCCCTGTTGCTCCGTTTCCCTGTTGCTCCGTCTCTCTGTTGCTCCGTCGCTCTGTGGCTTCTCTTTCTGTTGCTCCGTCGCTCTGTTGTTCCGTCGCCCTGTTGCTCCGTCTCTCTGTTGCTCCGTCGCTCTGTTGTTCCGTCGCCCTGTTGCTCCGTCGCCCTGTTGCTCCGTCTCCCTGTTGCTCCGTCGACCTGTTGTTCCGTCGCCCTGTTGTTCTGTCGCCCTGTTGCTCCGTCGCCCTGTTGCTCCGTCGCCCTGTTGCTCCGTCGCACTGTTGCTCCGTCGCCCTGTTGCTCCGTCGCCCTGTTGCTCCGTCGTCCTGTTACTCCGTCTCCCTGTTGCTCCGAATCACTGTTGCTCCCTCTCTCTGTTGCTCCGTTGCCCTGTTGCTCCGTCGCCCTTTTGCTCCGTCGCCGTGTTGCTCCGTCGTCCTGTTACTCCGCCTCCCTGTTGCTCCGTCTCTCTGTTGCTCCGTCTCTCTGTTGCTCCGTCTCTCTGTTGCTCCGTCTCTCTGTTGCTCCGTCTCTCTGTTGCTCCGTCTCACTGTTGCTCCGTCTTTCTGTTGCTCCGTCTCTCTGTTTCTCCATCTCTCTGTTGCTCCGTCGTTCTGTTGCTCCGTCTCTCTGCTGCTCCGTCTCCCTAATGCTCCGACTCTCTGTTGCTCCGTCGCCCTGTTGCTCCGTCTCTCTGTTTCTCCGTCTCTCTGTTGCTCCGTCTCTCTGTTGCTCCGTCGCTCTGTTGCTCCGTCGCTCTGTTGCTTCGTGGCCCTGACGCTCCGTCGCCCTGTTGCTCCGTCGCCGTGTTGCTCCGTCTCCCTGTTGCTCCGCCGCTCTGTGGCTCCGTCGCTCTGTTGCTCCGTCGCCCTGTTGCTCCGTCTCTCTGTTGCTCCGTCGCTCTGTTGCTCCGTCGCTCTGTTGCTCCGTCTCTCTGTTGCTCCGTCTCTCTGTTGCTCCGTCGCTCTGTTGCTCCGTCGCTCTGTTGCTCCGTCGCTCTGTTGCTCCGTCTCTCTGTTGCTCCGTCTCTCTGTTGCTCCGTCGCTCTGTTGCTCCGTCGCCCTGTTGCTCCGTCTCTCTGTTGCTCCGTCTCTCTGTTGCTCCGTCGCTCTGTTGCTCCGTCGCTCTGTTGCTCCGTCTCTCTGTTGCTACGTCGCTCTGTTGCTCCGTCGCTCTGTGGCTCCGTCGCTCTGTTGCTCCGTCTCTCTGTTGCTCCGTCTCTCTGTTGCTCCGTCTCTCTGTTGCTCCGTCTCTCTGTTGCTCCGTCTCACTGTTGCTCCGTTTTTCTGTTGCTCCGTCTCTCTGTTTCTCCGTCTCTCTGTTGCTCCGTTGTTCTGTTGCTCCGTCTCTCTGTTGCTCCGTCTCCCTAATGCTCCGACTCTCTGTTGCTCCGTCGCCCTGTTGCTCCGTCTCACTGTTGCTCCGTCTTTCTGTTGCTCCGTCTCTCTGTTTCTCCATCTCTCTGTTGCTCCGTCGTTCTGTTGCTCCGTCTCTCTGCTGCTCCGTCTCCCTAATGCTCCGACTCTCTGTTGCTCCGTCGCCCTGTTGCTCCGTCTCTCTGTTTCTCCGTCTCTCTGTTGCTCCGTCTCTCTGTTGCTCCGTCGCTCTGTTGCTCCGCCGCTCTGTGGCTCCGTCGCCCTGTTATTCCGTCGCCCTGTTATTCCGTCGCCCTGTTGCTCCGTCGCCCTCTTGCTCCGTCGCCCTGTTGCTCCGTCTCTCTGTTGCTCCGTCTCTCTCTTGCTCCGTCGCTCTGTTGCTCCGTCGCTCTGTTGCTCGTCGCACTGTTGCTCCATCTCTCTGTTGCTCCGTCACCCTGTTGCTCCGTCGCCCTGTTGCTCCGTCTCTCTGTTGCTCCGTCGCCCTGTTGCTCCGTCGCCCTGTTGCTCCGTCGCCCTGTTGCTCCGTCGCCCTGTTGCTCCGTCGCACTGTTGCTCCGTCGCTCTGTTGCTCCGTCGCACTGTTGCTCCGTCGCCCTGTTGCTCCGTCGCCCTGTTGCTCCGTCGCACTGTTGCTCCGTCGCTCTGTTGCTCCGTCGCACTGTTGCTCCGTCTCTCTGTTGCTCCGTCACCCTGTTGCTCCGTCTCTCTGTTGCTCCGTCGCCCTGTTGCTCCGTCGCCCTGTTGCTCCGTCGCCCTGTTGCTCCGTCGCCCTGTTGCTCCGTCGCCCTGTTGCTCCGTCGCCCTGTTGCTCCGTCGCTCTGTGGCTCCGTCTCTCTGTTGCTCCGTCTGTCTGTTGCTCCGTCGCTCTGTTGCTCCGTCTCTCTGTTGCTCCGTCTCTCTGTTGCTCCGTCGTTCTGTTGCTCCGTCGCCCTGTTGCTCCGTCTCTCTGTTGCTCCGTCTCTCTGTTGCTCCGTCTCTCTGTTGCTCCGTCGCTCTGTGGCTCCGCCGCTCTGTGGCTCCGTCTCTCTGTTGCTCCGTCTCTCTGTGGCTCCGTCGCTCTGTGGCTCCGTCTCTCTTTTGCTCCGTCTCTCTCTTGCTCCGTCGCCCTGTTGCTCCGTCGCTCTGTGGCTCCGTCGCTCTGTTGCTCCGTCTCTCTGTGGCTCCGTCGCTCTGTTGCTCCGTCTCTCTGTTGCTCCGTCGCCCTGTTGCTCCGTCTCTCTGTTGCTCTGTGGCTCCGTCGCTCTGTTGCTCCGTCTCCCTGTTGCTCCGAATCTCTGTTGCTCCGTCGCTCTGTTGCTCCGTCGCTCTGTTGCTCCGTCGCCCTGTTGCTCCGTCGTCATGTTGTTCCGTCGTTCTGTTGCTCCGTCGCCCTGTTGCTCTGTCGCCCTGTTGCTCCGTCGCCCTGTTACTCCGTCTCCCTGTTGCTCCGAATCACTGTTGCTCCGAATCTCTGTTGCTCCGTCTCTCTGTTGCTCCGTCTCTCTGTTGCTCCGTCGCTCTGTTGCTCCGTCGCTCTGTTGCTCCGAATCTCTGTTGCTCCGTCTCTCTGTTGCTCCGTCGCTCTGTTGCTCCGTCTCTCTGTTGCTCCGAATCTCTGTTGCTCCGTCTCTCTGTTGCTCCGTCTCTCTGTTGCTCCGTCTCTCTGTTGCTCCGTCTCCCTGTTCTTCCGTCGCTCTGTTGCTCCGTCTCTCTGTTGCTCCGTCGCTCTGTGGCTCCGTCGCTCTGTTGCTCCGTCCCTCTGTTGCTCCGTCTCTCTGTTGCTCCGTCTCTCTGTTGCTTCGTCGCTCTGTTTCTCCGTCTCTCTGTTGCTCCGTCGCTCTGTTGCTCCGTCTCTCTGTTGCTCCGTCTCTCTGTTGCTCCGTCGCTCTGTGGCTCCGTCGCTCTGTTGCTCCGTCTCTCTGTTGCTACGTCGCTCTGTTGCTCCGTCGCTCTGTGGCTCCGTCGCTCTGTTGCTCCGTCTCTCTGTTGCTACGTCGCTCTGTTGCTCCGTCGCTCTGTGGCCCCGTCGCTCTGTTGCTCCGTCTCTCTGTTGCTCCGTCGCTCTGTGGCTCCGTCGCTCTGTTGCTCCGTCGCTCTGTGGCTCCGTCTCTCTGTTGCTCCGTCTCTCTGTTGCTCCGTCTCGCTGTGGCTCCGTCGCTCTGTTGCTCCGTCTCTTTGTTGCTCCGTCGCTCTGTTGCTCCCTCTCTCTGTTGCTCCGTCGCTCTGTTGCTCCGTCTCCCTGTTGCTCCGAATCTTTGTTGCTCCGTCGCTCTGTTGCTCCGTCGCTCTGTTGTTCCGTCGTTCTGTGGCTCAGTCGCTCTGTTGCTCCGTCGCTCTGTGGCTCCGTCGCTCTGTGGCTCCGTCGCTCTGTTGCTCCGTCTCTCTGTTGCTCCGTCTCTCTGTTGCTCCGTCTCTCTGTTGCTCCGTCGTCCTGTTACTCCGTCTCCCTGTTGCTCCGTCTCTCTGTTGCTCCGTCTCTCTGTTGCTCCGTCTCTCTGCTGCTCCGTCTCCCTAATGCTCCGACTCTCTGTTGCTCCGTGGCCCTGTTGCTCCGTCGCCCTGTTGCTCCGTCGCCCTGTTGCTCCGTGGCCCTGTTGCTCCGTCGCCCTGTTGCTCCGTCGCCCTGTTGCTCCGTCTCCCTGTTGCTCCGCCGCTCTGTGGCTCCGTCGCTCTGTTGCTCCGTCGCCCTGTTGCTCCGTCTCTCTGTTGCTCCGTCTCTCTGCTGCTCCGTCTCCCTAATGCTCCGACTCTCTGTTGCTCCGTGGCCCTGTTGCTCCGTCGCCCTGTTGCTCCGTCGCCCTGTTGCTCCGTGGCCCTGTTGCTCCGTCGCCCTGTTGCTCCGTCGCCCTGTTGCTCCGTCTCCCTGTTGCTCCGCCGCTCTGTGGCTCCGTCGCTCTGTTGCTCCGTCGCCCTGTTGCTCCGTCTCTCTGTTGCTCCGTCTCTCTGTTGCTCCGTCTCTCTGTTGCTCCGTCGCTCTGTTGCTCCGTCGCTCTGTTGCTCCGTCGCTCTGTTACTCCGTCTCCCTGTTGCTCCGAATCTTTGTTGCTCCGTCGCTCTGTTGCTCCGTCGCTCTGTTGTTCCGTCGTTCTGTGGCTCAGTCGCTCTGTTGCTCCGTCGCTCTGTGGCTCCGTCGCTCTGTGGCTCCGTCGCTCTGTTGCTCCGTCTCTCTGTTGCTCCGTCTCTCTGTTGCTCCGTCGTCCTGTTACTCCGTCTCCCTGTTGCTCCGTCTCTCTGTTGCTCCGTCTCTCTGTTGCTCCGTCTCTCTGCTGCTCCGTCTCCCTAATGCTCCGACTCTCTGTTGCTCCGTGGCCCTGTTGCTCCGTCGCCCTGTTGCTCCGTCGCCCTGTTGCTCCGTGGCCCTGTTGCTCCGTCGCCCTGTTGCTCCGTCGCCCTGTTGCTCCGTCTCCCTGTTGCTCCGTCTCTCTGTTGCTCCGTCTCTCTGTTGCTCCGTCGCTCTGTTGCTCCGTCGCTCTGTTGCTCCGTCTCTCTGTTGCTCCGTCTCTCTGTTGCTCCGTCGCTCTGTTGCTCCGTCGCTCTGTTGCTCCGTCTCTCTGTTGCTCCGTCTCTCTGTTGCTCCGTCGCTCTGTTGCTCCGTCGCTCTGTTGCTCCGTCTCTCTGTTGCTCCGTGGCCCTGTTGCTCCGTCGCCCTGTTGCTCCGTCTCTCTGTTGCTCCGTCTCTCTATTGCTCCGTCGCTCTGTTGCTCCGTCGCTCTGTTGCTCCGTCTCTCTGTTGCTCCGTCTCTCTGTTGCTCCGTCGCTCTGTTGCTCCGTCGCTCTGTTGCTCCGTCGCTCTGTTGCTCCGTCTCTCTGTTGCTCCGTCGCTCTGTTGCTCCGTCTCTCTGTTGCTCCGTCTCCCTATTGCTCCGACTCTCTGTTGCTCCGTCGCCCTGTTGCTCCGTCTCTCTGTTTCTCCGTCTCTCTGTTGCTCCGTCTCTCTGTTGCTCCGTCGCTCTGTTGCTCCGTCGCTCTGTTGCTCCGTCTCTCTGTTGCTACGTCGCTCTGTTGCTCCGTCGCTCTGTGGCTCCGTCGCTCTGTTGCTCCGTCTCTCTGTTGCTCCGTCTCTCTGTTGCTCCGTCGTCCTGTTACTCCGTCTCCCTGTTGCTCCGTCTCTCTGTTGCTCCGTGGCCCTGTTGCTCCGTGGCCCTGTTGCTCCGTGGCCCTGTTGCTCCGTCTCCCTGTTGCTCCGTCGCCCTGTTGCTCCGTGGCCCTGTTGCTCCGTCTCCCTGTTGCTCCGTCGCCCTGTTGCTCCGTCGCCCTGTTGCTCCGTCGCCCTGTTGCTCCGTCTCCCTGTTGCTCCGTCTCTCTGTTGCTCCGTCGCCCTGTTGCTCCGCCGCTCTGTGGCTCCGTCTCTCTGTTGCTCCGTCTCTCTGTGGCTCCGTCGCTCTGTGGCTCCGTCTCTCTTTTGCTCCGTCTCTCTCTTGCTCCGTCGCCCTGTTGCTCCGTCTCTCTGTGGCTCCGTCGCTCTGTTGCTCCGTCTCTCTGTTACTCCGTCGCCCTGTTGCTCCGTCTCTCTGTTGCTCTGTGGCTCCGTCGCTCTGTTGCTCCGTCTCCCTGTTGCTCCGAATCTCTGTTGCTCCGTCGCTCTGTTGCTCCGTCGCTCTGTTGCTCCGTCGCACTGTTGCTCCGTCGCCCTGTTGCTCCGTCGTCATGTTGTTCCGTCGTTCTGTGGCTCCGTCGCTCTGTTGCTCCGTCGCTCTCTTGCTCCGTCGCTCTGTTGCTCCGTCGCCCTGTTGCTCCGTCGTCATGTTGTTCCGTCGTTCTGTTGCTCCGTCGCCCTGTTGCTCCGTCGCTCTGTTGCTCCATCTCTCTGTTGCTCCGTCGCCCTGTTGCTCCGTCGTCCTGTTGCTCCGTCGCCCTGTTGCTCCGTCGCCCTGTTGCTCTGTCGCCCTGTTGCTCCGTCGCCCTGTTACTCCGTCTCCCTGTTGCTCCGAATCACTGTTGCTCCGAATCTCTGTTGCTCCGTCTCTCTGTTGCTCCGTCGCTCTGTTGCTCCGTCGCTCTGTGGCTCCGTCGCTCTGTTGCTCCCTCGCTCTGTTGCTCCGTCTCTCTGTTGCTCCGTCGCTCTGTGGCTCCGTCGCTCTGTTGCTCCGTCCATCTGTTGCTCCGTCGCTCTGTTGCTCCGTCTCTCTGTTGCTCCATCGCTCTGTTGCTCCGTCTCCCTGTTCTTCCGTCGCTCTGTGGCTCCGTCGCTCTGTTGCTCCGTCTCTCTGTTGCTCCGTCTCTCTGTTGCTCCGTCGCTCTGTGGCTCCGTCGCTCGGTTGCTCCGTCCCTCTGTTGCTCCGTCTCTCTGTTGCTCCGTCTCTCTGTTGCTTCGTCGCTCTGTTTCTCCGTCTCTCTGTTGCTCCGTCGCTCTGTTGCTCCGTCTCTTTGTTGCTCCTTCGCTCTGTGGCTCCGTCTCTCTGTTGCTCCGTCTCTCTGTTGCTCCGTCTCGCTGTGGCTCCGTCGCTCTGTTGCTCCGTCTCTTTGTTGCTCCGTCGCTCTGTTGCTCCCTCTCTCTGTTGCTCCGTCGCTCTGTTGCTCCGTCTCCCTGTTGCTCCGAATCTTTGTTGCTCCGTCGCTCTGTTGCTCCGTCGCTCTGTTGTTCCGTCGTTCTGTGGCTCAGTCGCTCTGTTGCTCCGTCGCTCTGTGGCTCCGTCGCTCTGTGGCTCCGTCGCTCTGTTGCTCCGTCTCTCTGTTGCTCCGTCTCTCTGTTGCTCCGTCGTCCTGTTACTCCGTCTCCCTGTTGCTCCGTCTCTCTGTTGCTCCGTCTCTCTGTTGCTCCGTCTCTCTGCTGCTCCGTCTCCCTAATGCTCCGACTCTCTGTTGCTCCGTGGCCCTGTTGCTCCGTCGCCCTGTTGCTCCGTCGCCCTGTTGCTCCGTGGCCCTGTTGCTCCGTGGCCCTGTTGCTCCGTAGCCCTGTTGCTCCGTCTCCCTGTTGCTCCGCCGCTCTGTGGCTCCGTCGCCCTGTTGCTCCGTCGCCCTGTTGCTCCGTCTCTCTGTTGCTCCGTCTCTCTGTTGCTCCGTCTCTCTGTTGCTCCGTCTCTCTGTTGCTCCGTCGCTCTGTTGCTCCGTCGCTCTGTTGCTCCGTCGCTCTGTTACTCCGTCTCCCTGTTGCTCCGAATCTTTGTTGCTCCGTCGCTCTGTTGCTCCGTCGCTCTGTTGTTCCGTCGTTCTGTGGCTCAGTCGCTCTGTTGCTCCGTCGCTCTGTGGCTCCGTCGCTCTGTGGCTCCGTCGCTCTGTTGCTCCGTCTCTCTGTTGCTCCGTCTCTCTGTTGCTCCGTCGTCCTGTTACTCCGTCTCCCTGTTGCTCCGTCTCTCTGTTGCTCCGTCTCTCTGCTGCTCCGTCTCCCTAATGCTCCGACTCTCTGTTGCTCCGTGGCCCTGTTGCTCCGTCGCCCTGTTGCTCCGTCGCCCTGTTGCTCCGTGGCCCTGTTGCTCCGTCGCCCTGTTGCTCCGTCGCCCTGTTGCTCCGTCTCCCTGTTGCTCCGTCTCTCTGTTGCTCCGTCTCTCTGTTGCTCCGTCGCTCTGTTGCTCCGTCGCTCTGTTGCTCCGTCTCTCTGTTGCTCCGTCTCTCTGTTGCTCCGTCGCTCTGTTGCTCCGTCGCTCTGTTGCTCCGTCTCTCTGTTGCTCCGTCTCTCTGTTGCTCCGTCTCTCTGTTGCTCCGTCGCTCTGTTGCTCCGTCGCTCTGTTGCTCCGTCTCTCTGTTGCTCCGTGGCCCTGTTGCTCCGTCGCCCTGTTGCTCCGTCTCTCTGTTGCTCCGTCTCTCTGTTGCTCCGTCGCTCTGTTGCTCCGTCGCTCTGTTGCTCCGTCTCTCTGTTGCTCCGTCTCTCTGTTGCTCCGTCGCTCTGTTGCTCCGTCGCTCTGTTGCTCCGTCGCTCTGTTGCTCCGTCTCTCTGTTGCTCCGTCTCTCTGTTGCTCCGTCGCTCTGTTGCTCCGTCTCTCTGTTGCTCCGTCCATCTGTTGCTCCGTCGCTCTGTTGCTCCGTCTCTCTGTTGCTCCATCGCTCTGTTGCTCCGTCTCCCTGTTCTTCCGTCGCTCTGTGGCTCCGTCGCTCTGTTGCTCCGTCTCTCTGTTGCTCCGTCTCTCTGTTGCTCCGTCGCTCTGTGGCTCCGTCGCTCGGTTGCTCCGTCCCTCTGTTGCTCCGTCTCTCTGTTGCTCCGTCTCTCTGTTGCTTCGTCTCTCTGTTGCTCCGTCGCTCTGTTGCTCCGTCTCTTTGTTGCTCCTTCGCTCTGTGGCTCCGTCTCTCTGTTGCTCCGTCTCTCTGTTGCTCCGTCTCGCTGTGGCTCCGTCGCTCTGTTGCTCCGTCTCTTTGTTGCTCCGTCGCTCTGTTGCTCCCTCTCTCTGTTGCTCCGTCGCTCTGTTGCTCCGTCTCCCTGTTGCTCCGAATCTTTGTTGCTCCGTCGCTCTGTTGCTCCGTCGCTCTGTTGTTCCGTCGTTCTGTGGCTCAGTCGCTCTGTTGCTCCGTCGCTCTGTGGCTCCGTCGCTCTGTGGCTCCGTCGCTCTGTTGCTCCGTCTCTCTGTTGCTCCGTCTCTCTGTTGCTCCGTCGTCCTGTTACTCCGTCTCCCTGTTGCTCCGTCTCTCTGTTGCTCCGTCTCTCTGTTGCTCCGTCTCTCTGCTGCTCCGTCTCCCTAATGCTCCGACTCTCTGTTGCTCCGTGGCCCTGTTGCTCCGTCGCCCTGTTGCTCCGTCGCCCTGTTGCTCCGTGGCCCTGTTGCTCCGTGGCCCTGTTGCTCCGTAGCCCTGTTGCTCCGTCTCCCTGTTGCTCCGCCGCTCTGTGGCTCCGTCGCTCTGTTGCTCCGTCGCCCTGTTGCTCCGTCTCTCTGTTGCTCCGTCTCTCTGTTGCTCCGTCTCTCTGTTGCTCCGTCTCTCTGTTGCTCCGTCGCTCTGTTGCTCCGTCGCTCTGTTGCTCCGTCGCTCTGTTACTCCGTCTCCCTGTTGCTCCGAATCTTTGTTGCTCCGTCGCTCTGTTGCTCCGTCGCTCTGTTGTTCCGTCGTTCTGTGGCTCAGTCGCTCTGTTGCTCCGTCGCTCTGTGGCTCCGTCGCTCTGTGGCTCCGTCGCTCTGTTGCTCCGTCTCTCTGTTGCTCCGTCTCTCTGTTGCTCCGTCGTCCTGTTACTCCGTCTCCCTGTTGCTCCGTCTCTCTGTTGCTCCGTCTCTCTGCTGCTCCGTCTCCCTAATGCTCCGACTCTCTGTTGCTCCGTGGCCCTGTTGCTCCGTCGCCCTGTTGCTCCGTCGCCCTGTTGCTCCGTGGCCCTGTTGCTCCGTCGCCCTGTTGCTCCGTCGCCCTGTTGCTCCGTCTCCCTGTTGCTCCGTCTCTCTGTTGCTCCGTCTCTCTGTTGCTCCGTCGCTCTGTTGCTCCGTCGCTCTGTTGCTCCGTCTCTCTGTTGCTCCGTCTCTCTGTTGCTCCGTCGCTCTGTTGCTCCGTCGCTCTGTTGCTCCGTCTCTCTGTTGCTCCGTCTCTCTGTTGCTCCGTCGCTCTGTTGCTCCGTCGCTCTGTTGCTCCGTCTCTCTGTTGCTCCGTGGCCCTGTTGCTCCGTCGCCCTGTTGCTCCGTCTCTCTGTTGCTCCGTCGCTCTGTTGCTCCGTCTCTCTGTTGCTCCGTCTCTCTGTTGCTCCGTCGCTCTGTGGCTCCGTCTCTCTGTTGCTCCGTCTCTCTGTTGCTCCGTCTCGCTGTGGCTCCGTCGCTCTGTTGCTCCGTCTCTTTGTTGCTCCGTCGCTCTGTTGCTCCCTCTCTCTGTTGCTCCGTCGCTCTGTTGCTCCGTCTCCCTGTTGCTCCGAATCTTTGTTGCTCCGTCGCTCTGTTGCTCCGTCGCTCTGTTGTTCCGTCGTTCTGTGGCTCAGTCGCTCTGTTGCTCCGTCGCTCTGTGGCTCCGTCGCTCTGTGGCTCCGTCGCTCTGTTGCTCCGTCTCTCTGTTGCTCCGTCTCTCTGTTGCTCCGTCGTCCTGTTACTCCGTCTCCCTGTTGCTCCGTCTCTCTGTTGCTCCGTCTCTCTGTTGCTCCGTCTCTCTGCTGCTCCGTCTCCCTAATGCTCCGACTCTCTGTTGCTCCGTGGCCCTGTTGCTCCGTCGCCCTGTTGCTCCGTCGCCCTGTTGCTCCGTGGCCCTGTTGCTCCGTCGCCCTGTTGCTCCGTCGCCCTGTTGCTCCGTCTCCCTGTTGCTCCGCCGCTCTGTGGCTCCGTCGCTCTGTTGCTCCGTCGCCCTGTTGCTCCGTCTCTCTGTTGCTCCGTCTCTCTGTTGCTCCGTCTCTCTGTTGCTCCGTCTCTCTGTTGCTCCGTCGCTCTGTTGCTCCGTCGCTCTGTTGCTCCGTCGCTCTGTTACTCCGTCTCCCTGTTGCTCCGAATCTTTGTTGCTCCGTCGCTCTGTTGCTCCGTCGCTCTGTTGTTCCGTCGTTCTGTGGCTCAGTCGCTCTGTTGCTCCGTCACTCTGTGGCTCCGTCGCTCTGTGGCTCCGTCGCTCTGTTGCTCCGTCTCTCTGTTGCTCCGTCTCTCTGTTGCTCCGTCGTCCTGTTACTCCGTCTCCCTGTTGCTCCGTCTCTCTGTTGCTCCGTCTCTCTGCTGCTCCGTCTCCCTAATGCTCCGACTCTCTGTTGCTCCGTGGCCCTGTTGCTCCGTCGCCCTGTTGCTCCGTCGCCCTGTTGCTCCGTGGCCCTGTTGCTCCGTCGCCCTGTTGCTCCGTCGCCCTGTTGCTCCGTCTCCCTGTTGCTCCGTCTCTCTGTTGCTCCGTCTCTCTGTTGCTCCGTCGCTCTGTTGCTCCGTCGCTCTGTTGCTCCGTCTCTCTGTTGCTCCGTCTCTCTGTTGCTCCGTCGCTCTGTTGCTCCGTCGCTCTGTTGCTCCGTCTCTCTGTTGCTCCGTCTCTCTGTTGCTCCGTCGCTCTGTTGCTCCGTCGCTCTGTTGCTCCGTCTCTCTGTTGCTCCGTGGCCCTGTTGCTCCGTCGCCCTGTTGCTCCGTCTCTCTGTTGCTCCGTCTCTCTGTTGCTCCGTCGCTCTGTTGCTCCGTCGCTCTGTTGCTCCGTCTCTCTGTTGCTCCGTCTCTCTGTTGCTCCGTCGCTCTGTTGCTCCGTCGCTCTGTTGCTCCGTCGCTCTGTTGCTCCGTCTCTCTGTTGCTCCGTCTCTCTGTTGCTCCGTCGCTCTGTTGCTCCGTCTCTCTGTTGCTCCGTCTCCCTATTGCTCCGACTCTCTGTTGCTCCGTCGCCCTGTTGCTCCGTCTCTCTGTTTCTCCGTCTCTCTGTTGCTCCGTCTCTCTGTTGCTCCGTCGCTCTGTTGCTCCGTCGCTCTGTTGCTCCGTCTCTCTGTTGCTACGTCGCTCTGTTGCTCCGTCGCTCTGTGGCTCCGTCGCTCTGTTGCTCCGTCTCTCTGTTGCTCCGTCTCTCTGTTGCTCCGTCGTCCTGTTACTCCGTCTCCCTGTTGCTCCGTCTCTCTGTTGCTCCGTGGCCCTGTTGCTCCGTGGCCCTGTTGCTCAGTCTCCCTGTTGCTCCGCCGCTCTGTTGCTCCGTGGCCCTGTTGCTCCGTCTCCCTGTTGCTCCGTCGCCCTGTTGCTCCGTGGCCCTGTTGCTCCGTCTCCCTGTTGCTCCGTCGCCCTGTTGCTCCGTCGCCCTGTTGCTCCGTCGCCCTGTTGCTCCGTCTCCCTGTTGCTCCGTCTCTCTGTTGCTCCGTCGCCCTGTTGCTCCGCCGCTCTGTGGCTCCGTCTCTCTGTTGCTCCGTCTCTCTGTGGCTCCGTCGCTCTGTGGCTCCGTCTCTCTTTTGCTCCGTCTCTCTCTTGCTCCGTCGCCCTGTTGCTCCGTCGCTCTGTGGCTCCGTCGCTCTGTTGCTCCGTCTCTCTGTGGCTCCGTCGCTCTGTTGCTCCGTCTCTCTGTTGCTCCGTCGCCCTGTTGCTCCGTCTCTCTGTTGCTCTGTGGCTCCGTCGCTCTGTTGCTCCGTCTCCCTGTTGCTCCGAATCTCTGTTGCTCCGTCGCTCTGTTGCTCCGTCGCTCTGTTGCTCCGTCGCCCTGTTGCTCCGTCGTCATGTTGTTCCGTCGTTCTGTGGCTCCGTCGCTCTGTTGCTCCGTCGCTCTGTTGCTCCGTCGCCCTGTTGCTCCGTCGTCATGTTGTTCCGTCGTTCTGTTGCTCCGTCGCCCTGTTGCTCCGTCGCTCTGTTGCTCCATCTCTCTGTTGCTCCGTCGCCCTGTTGCTCCGTCGTCCTGTTGCTCCGTCGCCCTGTTGCTCCGTCGCCCTGTTGCTCTGTCGCCCTGTTGCTCCGTCGCCCTGTTACTCCGTCTCCCTGTTGCTCCGAATCACTGTTGCTCCGAATCTCTGTTGCTCCATCTCTCTGTTGCTCCGTCGCTCTGTTGCTCCGTCGCTCTGTTGCTCCCTCGCTCTGTTGCTCCGTCTCCCTGTTCTTCCGTCGCTCTGTGGCTCCGTCGCTCTGTTGCTCCGTCTCTCTGTTGCTCCGTCTCTCTGCTGCTCCGTCTCCCTAATGCTCCGACTCTCTGTTGCTCCGTGGCCCTGTTGCTCCGTCGCCCTGTTGCTCCGTCGCCCTGTTGCTCCGTGGCCCTGTTGCTCCGTCGCCCTGTTGCTCCGTCGCCCTGTTGCTCCGTCTCCCTGTTGCTCCGCCGCTCTGTGGCTCCGTCGCTCTGTTGCTCCGTCGCCCTGTTGCTCCGTCTCTCTGTTGCTCCGTCTCTCTGTTGCTCCGTCTCTCTGTTGCTCCGTCGCTCTGTTGCTCCGTCGCTCTGTTGCTCCGTCGCTCTGTTACTCCGTCTCCCTGTTGCTCCGAATCTTTGTTGCTCCGTCGCTCTGTTGCTCCGTCGCTCTGTTGTTCCGTCGTTCTGTGGCTCAGTCGCTCTGTTGCTCCGTCGCTCTGTGGCTCCGTCGCTCTGTGGCTCCGTCGCTCTGTTGCTCCGTCTCTCTGTTGCTCCGTCTCTCTGTTGCTCCGTCGTCCTGTTACTCCGTCTCCCTGTTGCTCCGTCTCTCTGTTGCTCCGTCTCTCTGTTGCTCCGTCTCTCTGCTGCTCCGTCTCCCTAATGCTCCGACTCTCTGTTGCTCCGTGGCCCTGTTGCTCCGTCGCCCTGTTGCTCCGTCGCCCTGTTGCTCCGTGGCCCTGTTGCTCCGTCGCCCTGTTGCTCCGTCGCCCTGTTGCTCCGTCTCCCTGTTGCTCCGTCTCTCTGTTGCTCCGTCTCTCTGTTGCTCCGTCGCTCTGTTGCTCCGTCGCTCTGTTGCTCCGTCTCTCTGTTGCTCCGTCTCTCTGTTGCTCCGTCGCTCTGTTGCTCCGTCGCTCTGTTGCTCCGTCTCTCTGTTGCTCCGTCTCTCTGTTGCTCCGTCGCTCTGTTGCTCCGTCGCTCTGTTGCTCCGTCTCTCTGTTGCTCCGTGGCCCTGTTGCTCCGTCGCCCTGTTGCTCCGTCTCTCTGTTGCTCCGTCTCTCTGTTGCTCCGTCGCTCTGTTGCTCCGTCGCTCTGTTGCTCCGTCTCTCTGTTGCTCCGTCTCTCTGTTGCTCCGTCGCTCTGTTGCTCCGTCGCTCTGTTGCTCCGTCGCTCTGTTGCTCCGTCTCTCTGTTGCTCCGTCGCTCTGTTGCTCCGTCTCTCTGTTGCTCCGTCTCCCTATTGCTCCGACTCTCTGTTGCTCCGTCGCCCTGTTGCTCCGTCTCTCTGTTTCTCCGTCTCTCTGTTGCTCCGTCTCTCTGTTGCTCCGTCGCTCTGTTGCTCCGTCGCTCTGTTGCTCCGTCTCTCTGTTGCTACGTCGCTCTGTTGCTCCGTCGCTCTGTGGCTCCGTCGCTCTGTTGCTCCGTCTCTCTGTTGCTCCGTCTCTCTGTTGCTCCGTCGTCCTGTTACTCCGTCTCCCTGTTGCTCCGTCTCTCTGTTGCTCCGTGGCCCTGTTGCTCCGTGGCCCTGTTGCTCCGTCTCCCTGTTGCTCCGCCGCTCTGTTGCTCCGTGGCCCTGTTGCTCCGTCTCCCTGTTGCTCCGTCGCCCTGTTGCTCCGTGGCCCTGTTGCTCCGTCTCCCTGTTGCTCCGTCGCCCTGTTGCTCCGTCGCCCTGTTGCTCCGTCGCCCTGTTGCTCCGTCTACCTGTTGCTCCGTCTCTCTGTTGCTCCGTCGCCCTGTTGCTCCGCCGCTCTGTGGCTCCGTCTCTCTGTTGCTCCGTCTCTCTCTTGCTCCGTCGCCCTGTTGCTCCGTCTCTCTGTGGCTCCGTCGCTCTGTGGCTCCGTCTCTCTTTTGCTCCGTCTCTCTCTTGCTCCGTCGCCCTGTTGCTCCGTCGCTCTGTGGCTCCGTCGCTCTGTTGCTCCGTCTCTCTGTGGCTCCGTCGCTCTGTTGCTCCGTCTCTCTGTTACTCCGTCGCCCTGTTGCTCCGTCTCTCTGTTGCTCTGTGGCTCCGTCGCTCTGTTGCTCCGTCTCCCTGTTGCTCCGAATCTCTGTTGCTCCGTCGCTCTGTTGCTCCGTCGCTCTGTTGCTCCGTCGCCCTGTTGCTCCGTCGTCATGTTGTTCCGTCGTTCTGTGGCTCCGTCGCTCTGTTGCTCCGTCGCTCTCTTGCTACGTCGCTCTGTTGCTCCGTCGCCCTGTTGCTCCGTCGTCATGTTGTTCCGTCGTTCTGTGGCTCCGTCGCTCTGTTGCTCCGTCGCTCTGTTGCTCCGTCGCCCTGTTGCTCCGTCGTCATGTTGTTCCGTCGTTCTGTTGCTCCGTCGCCCTGTTGCTCCGTCGCTCTGTTGCTCCATCTCTCTGTTGCTCCGTCGCCCTGTTGCTCCGTCGTCCTGTTGCTCCGTCGCCCTGTTGCTCCGTCGCCCTGTTGCTCTGTCGCCCTGTTGCTCCGTCGCCCTGTTACTCCGTCTCCCTGTTGCTCCGAATCACTGTTGCTCCGAATCTCTGTTGCTCCGTCTCTCTGTTGCTCCGTCGCTCTGTTGCTCCGTCGCTCTGTGGCTCCGTCGCTCTGTTGCTCCCTCGCTCTGTTGCTCCGTCTCTCTGTTGCTCCGTCGCTCTGTGGCTCCGTCGCTCTGTTGCTCCGTCCATCTGTTGCTCCGTCGCTCTGTTGCTCCGTCTCTCTGTTGCTCCATCGCTCTGTTGCTCCGTCTCCCTGTTCTTCCGTCGCTCTGTGGCTCCGTCGCTCTGTTGCTCCGTCTCTCTGTTGCTCCGTCTCTCTGTTGCTCCGTCGCTCTCTGGCTCCGTCGCTCGGTTGCTCCGTCCCTCTGTTGCTCCGTCTCTCTGTTGCTCCGTCTCTCTGTTGCTTCGTCTCTCTGTTTCTCCGTCTCTCTGTTGCTCCGTCGCTCTGTTGCTCCGTCTCTTTGTTGCTCCTTCGCTCTGTGGCTCCGTCTCTCTGTTGCTCCGTCTCTCTGTTGCTCCGTCTCGCTGTGGCTCCGTCGCTCTGTTGCTCCGTCTCTTTGTTGCTCCGTCGCTCTGTTGCTCCCTCTCTCTGTTGCTCCGTCGCTCTGTTGCTCCGTCTCCCTGTTGCTCCGAATCTTTGTTGCTCCGTCGCTCTGTTGCTCCGTCGCTCTGTTGTTCCGTCGTTCTGTGGCTCAGTCGCTCTGTTGCTCCGTCGCTCTGTGGCTCCGTCGCTCTGTGGCTCCGTCGCTCTGTTGCTCCGTCTCTCTGTTGCTCCGTCTCTCTGTTGCTCCGTCGTCCTGTTACTCCGTCTCCCTGTTGCTCCGTCTCTCTGTTGCTCCGTCTCTCTGTTGCTCCGTCTCTCTGCTGCTCCGTCTCCCTAATGCTCCGACTCTCTGTTGCTCCGTGGCCCTGTTGCTCCGTCGCCCTGTTGCTCCGTCGCCCTGTTGCTCCGTGGCCCTGTTGCTCCGTGGCCCTGTTGCTCCGTAGCCCTGTTGCTCCGTCTCCCTGTTGCTCCGCCGCTCTGTGGCTCCGTCGCTCTGTTGCTCCGTCGCCCTGTTGCTCCGTCTCTCTGTTGCTCCGTCTCTCTGTTGCTCCGTCTCTCTGTTGCTCCGTCTCTCTGTTGCTCCGTCGCTCTGTTGCTCCGTCGCTCTGTTGCTCCGTCGCTCTGTTACTCCGTCTCCCTGTTGCTCCGAATCTTTGTTGCTCCGTCGCTCTGTTGCTCCGTCGCTCTGTTGTTCCGTCGTTCTGTGGCTCAGTCGCTCTGTTGCTCCGTCGCTCTGTGGCTCCGTCGCTCTGTGGCTCCGTCGCTCTGTTGCTCCGTCTCTCTGTTGCTCCGTCTCTCTGTTGCTCCGTCGTCCTGTTACTCCGTCTCCCTGTTGCTCCGTCTCTCTGTTGCTCCGTCTCTCTGCTGCTCCGTCTCCCTAATGCTCCGACTCTCTGTTGCTCCGTGGCCCTGTTGCTCCGTCGCCCTGTTGCTCCGTCGCCCTGTTGCTCCGTGGCCCTGTTGCTCCGTCGCCCTGTTGCTCCGTCGCCCTGTTGCTCCGTCTCCCTGTTGCTCCGTCTCTCTGTTGCTCCGTCTCTCTGTTGCTCCGTCGCTCTGTTGCTCCGTCGCTCTGTTGCTCCGTCTCTCTGTTGCTCCGTCTCTCTGTTGCTCCGTCGCTCTCTTGCTCCGTCGCTCTGTTGCTCCGTCTCTCTGTTGCTCCGTCTCTCTGTTGCTCCGTCGCTCTGTTGCTCCGTCGCTCTGTTGCTCCGTCTCTCTGTTGCTCCGTGGCCCTGTTGCTCCGTCGCCCTGTTGCTCCGTCTCTCTGTTGCTCCGTCTCTCTGTTGCTCCGTCGCTCTGTTGCTCCGTCGCTCTGTTGCTCCGTCTCTCTGTTGCTCCGTCTCTCTGTTGCTCCGTCGCTCTGTTGCTCCGTCGCTCTGTTGCTCCGTCGCTCTGTTGCTCCGTCTCTCTGTTGCTCCGTCTCTCTGTTGCTCCGTCGCTCTGTTGCTCCGTCTCTCTGTTGCTCCGTCCATCTGTTGCTCCGTCGCTCTGTTGCTCCGTCTCTCTGTTGCTCCATCGCTCTGTTGCTCCGTCTCCCTGTTCTTCCGTCGCTCTGTGGCTCCGTCGCTCTGTTGCTCCGTCTCTCTGTTGCTCCGTCTCTCTGTTGCTCCGTCGCTCTGTGGCTCCGTCGCTCGGTTGCTCCGTCCCTCTGTTGCTCCGTCTCTCTGTTGCTCCGTCTCTCTGTTGCTTCGTCGCTCTGTTTCTCCGTCTCTCTGTTGCTCCGTCGCTCTGTGGCTCCGTCTCTCTGTTGCTCCGTCTCTCTGTTGCTCCGTCTCGCTGTGGCTCCGTCGCTCTGTTGCTCCGTCTCTTTGTTGCTCCGTCGCTCTGTTGCTCCCTCTCTCTGTTGCTCCGTCGCTCTGTTGCTCCGTCTCCCTGTTGCTCCGAATCTTTGTTGCTCCGTCGCTCTGTTGCTCCGTCGCTCTGTTGTTCCGTCGTTCTGTGGCTCAGTCGCTCTGTTGCTCCGTCGCTCTGTGGCTCCGTCGCTCTGTGGCTCCGTCGCTCTGTTGCTCCGTCTCTCTGTTGCTCCGTCTCTCTGTTGCTCCGTCGTCCTGTTACTCCGTCTCCCTGTTGCTCCGTCTCTCTGTTGCTCCGTCTCTCTGTTGCTCCGTCTCTCTGCTGCTCCGTCTCCCTAATGCTCCGACTCTCTGTTGCTCCGTGGCCCTGTTGCTCCGTCGCCCTGTTGCTCCGTCGCCCTGTTGCTCCGTGGCCCTGTTGCTCCGTGGCCCTGTTGCTCCGTAGCCCTGTTGCTCCGTCTCCCTGTTGCTCCGCCGCTCTGTGGCTCCGTCGCTCTGTTGCTCCGTCGCCCTGTTGCTCCGTCTCTCTGTTGCTCCGTCTCTCTGTTGCTCCGTCTCTCTGTTGCTCCGTCTCTCTGTTGCTCCGTCGCTCTGTTGCTCCGTCGCTCTGTTGCTCCGTCGCTCTGTTACTCCGTCTCCCTGTTGCTCCGAATCTTTGTTGCTCCGTCGCTCTGTTGCTCCGTCGCTCTGTTGTTCCGTCGTTCTGTGGCTCAGTCGCTCTGTTGCTCCGTCGCTCTGTGGCTCCGTCGCTCTGTGGCTCCGTCGCTCTGTTGCTCCGTCTCTCTGTTGCTCCGTCTCTCTGTTGCTCCGTCGTCCTGTTACTCCGTCTCCCTGTTGCTCCGTCTCTCTGTTGCTCCGTCTCTCTGCTGCTCCGTCTCCCTAATGCTCCGACTCTCTGTTGCTCCGTGGCCCTGTTGCTCCGTCGCCCTGTTGCTCCGTCGCCCTGTTGCTCCGTGGCCCTGTTGCTCCGTCGCCCTGTTGCTCCGTCGCCCTGTTGCTCCGTCTCCCTGTTGCTCCGTCTCTCTGTTGCTCCGTCTCTCTGTTGCTCCGTCGCTCTGTTGCTCCGTCGCTCTGTTGCTCCGTCTCTCTGTTGCTCCGTCTCTCTGTTGCTCCGTCGCTCTGTTGCTCCGTCGCTCTGTTGCTCCGTCTCTCTGTTGCTCCGTCTCTCTGTTGCTCCGTCGCTCTGTTGCTCCGTCGCTCTGTTGCTCCGTCTCTCTGTTGCTCCGTGGCCCTGTTGCTCCGTCGCCCTGTTGCTCCGTCTCTCTGTTGCTCCGTCTCTCTGTTGCTCCGTCGCTCTGTTGCTCCGTCGCTCTGTTGCTCCGTCTCTCTGTTGCTCCGTCTCTCTGTTGCTCCGTCGCTCTGTTGCTCCGTCGCTCTGTTGCTCCGTCGCTCTGTTGCTCCGTCTCTCTGTTGCTCCGTCTCTCTGTTGCTCCGTCGCTCTGTTGCTCCGTCTCTCTGTTGCTCCGTCTCCCTATTGCTCCGACTCTCTGTTGCTCCGTCGCCCTGTTGCTCCGTCTCTCTGTTTCTCCGTCTCTCTGTTGCTCCGTCTCTCTGTTGCTCCGTCGCTCTGTTGCTCCGTCGCTCTGTTGCTCCGTCTCTCTGTTGCTACGTCGCTCTGTTGCTCCGTCGCTCTGTGGCTCCGTCGCTCTGTTGCTCCGTCTCTCTGTTGCTCCGTCTCTCTGTTGCTCCGTCGTCCTGTTACTCCGTCTCCCTGTTGCTCCGTCTCTCTCTTGCTCCGTGGCCCTGTTGCTCCGTGGCCCTGTTGCTCCGTCTCCCTGTTGCTCCGCCGCTCTGTTGCTCCGTGTCCCTGTTGCTCCGTCTCCCTGTTGCTCCGTCGCCCTGTTGCTCCGTGGCCCTGTTGCTCCGTCTCCCTGTTGCTCCGTCGCCCTGTTGCTCCGTCGCCCTGTTGCTCCGTCGCCCTGTTGCTCCGTCTCCCTGTTGCTCCGTCTCTCTGTTGCTCCGTCGCCCTATTGCTCCGCCGCTCTGTGGCTGCGTCTCTCTGTTGCTCCGTCTCTCTGTGGCTCCGTCGCTCTGTGGCTCCGTCTCTCTTTTGCTCCGTCTCTCTCTTGCTCCGTCGCCCTGTTGCTCCGTCGCTCTGTGGCTCCGTCGCTCTGTTGCTCCGTCTCTCTGTGGCTCCGTCGCTCTGTTGCTCCGTCTCTCTTTTGCTCCGTCGCCCTGTTGCTCCGTCTCTCTGTTGCTCTGTGGCTCCGTCGCTCTGTTGCTCCGTCTCCCTGTTGCTCCGAATCTCTGTTGCTCCGTCGCTCTGTTGCTCCGTCGCCCTGTTGCTCCGTCGCCCTGTTGCTCCGTCGTCATGTTGTTCCGTCGTTCTGTGGCTCCGTCGCTCTGTTGCTCCGTCGCTCTGTTGCTCCGTCGTCATGTTGTTCCGTCGTTCTGTGGCTCCGTCGCTCTGTTGCTCCGTCGCTCTGTTGCTCCGTCGCCCTGTTGCTCCGTCGTCATGTTGTTCCGTCGTTCTGTGGCTCCGTCGCTCTGTTGCTCCGTCGCTCTGTTGCTCCGTCGCCCTGTTGCTCCGTCGTCATGTTGTTCCGTCGTTCTGTTGCTCCGTCGCCCTGTTGCTCCGTCGCTCTGTTGCTCCATCTCTCTGTTGCTCCGTCGCCCTGTTGCTCCGTCGTCCTGTTGCTCCGTCGCCCTGTTGCTCCGTCGCCCTGTTGCTCTGTCGCCCTGTTGCTCCGTCGCCCTGTTACTCCGTCTCCCTGTTGCTCCGAATCACTGTTGCTCCGAATCTCTGTTGCTCCGTCTCTCTGTTGCTCCGTCGCTCTGTTGCTCCGTCGCTCTGTGGCTCCGTCGCTCTGTTGCTCCCTCGCTCTGTTGCTCCGTCTCCCTGTTCTTCCGTCGCTCTGTGGCTCCATCGCTCTGTTGCTCCGTCTCTCTGTTGCTCCGTCTCTCTGCTGCTCCGTCTCCCTAATGCTCCGACTCTCTGTTGCTCCGTGGCCCTGTTGCTCCGTCGCCCTGTTGCTCCGTCGCCCTGTTGCTCCGTGGCCCTGTTGCTCCGTCGCCCTGTTGCTCCGTCGACCTGTTGCTCCGTCTCCCTGTTGCTCCGCCGCTCTGTGGCTCCGTCGCTCTGTTGCTCCGTCGCCCTGTTGCTCCGTCTCTCTGTTGCTCCGTCTCTCTGTTGCTCCGTCTCTCTGTTGCTCCATCTCTCTGTTGCTCCGTCGCTCTGTTGCTCCGTCGCTCTGTTGCTCCGTCGCTCTGTTACTCCGTCTCCCTGTTGCTCCGAATCTTTGTTGCTCCGTCGCTCTGTTGCTCCGTCGCTCTGTTGTTCCGTCGTTCTGTGGCTCAGTCGCTCTGTTGCTCCGTCGCTCTGTGGCTCCGTCGCTCTGTGGCTCCGTCGCTCTGTTGCTCCGTCTCTCTGTTGCTCCGTCTCTCTGTTGCTCCGTCGTCCTGTTACTCCGTCTCCCTGTTGCTCCGTCTCTCTGTTGCTCCGTCTCTCTGTTGCTCCGTCTCTCTGCTGCTCCGTCTCCCTAATGCTCCGACTCTCTGTTGCTCCGTGGCCCTGTTGCTCCGTCGCCCTGTTGCTCCGTCACCCTGTTGCTCCGTGGCCCTATTGCTCCGTCGCCCTGTTGCTCCGTCGCCCTGTTGCTCCGTCTCCCTGTTGCTCCGTCTCTCTGTTGCTCCGTCTCTCTGTTGCTCCGTCGCTCTGTTGCTCCGTCGCTCTGTTGCTCCGTCTCTCTGTTGCTCCGTCTCTCTGTTGCTCCGTCGCTCTGTTGCTCCGTCGCTCTGTTGCTCCGTCTCTCTGTTGCTCCGTCTCTCTGTTGCTCCGTCGCTCTGTTGCTCCGTCGCTCTGTTGCTCCGTCTCTCTGTTGCTCCGTGGCCCTGTTGCTCCGTCGCCCTGTTGCTCCGTCTCTCTGTTGCTCCGTCTCTCTGTTGCTCCGTCGCTCTGTTGCTCTGTCGCTCTGTTGCTCCGTCTCTCTGTTGCTCCGTCTCTCTGTTGCTCCGTCGCTCTGTTGCTCCGTCGCTCTGTTGCTCCGTCGCTCTGTTGCTCCGTCTCTCTGTTGCTCCGTCTCTCTGTTGCTCCGTCGCTCTGTTGCTCCGTCTCTCTGTTGCTCCGTCTCCCTATTGCTCCGACTCTCTGTTGCTCCGTCGCCCTGTTGCTCCGTCTCTCAGTTTCTCCGTCTCTCTGTTGCTCCGTCTCTCTGTTGCTCCGTCGCTCTGTTGCTCCGTCGCTCTGTTGCTCCGTCTCTCTGTTGCTACGTCGCTCTGTTGCTCCGTCGCTCTGTGGCTCCGTCGCTCTGTTGCTCCGTCTCTCTGTTGCTCCGTCTCTCTGTTGCTCCGTCGTCCTGTTACTCCGTCTCCCTGTTGCTCCGTCTCTCTGTTGCTCCGTGGCCCTGTTGCTCCGTGGCCCTGTTGCTCCGTCTCCCTGTTGCTCCGCCGCTCTGTTGCTCCGTGGCCCTGTTGCTCCGTCTCCCTGTTGCTCCGTCGCCCTGTTGCTCCGTGGCCCTGTTGCTCCGTCTCCCTGTTGCTCCGTCGCCCTGTTGCTCCGTCGCCCTGTTGCTCCGTCGCCCTGTTGCTCCGTCTCCCTGTTGCTCCGTCTCTCTGTTGCTCCGTCGCCCTGTTGCTCCGCCGCTCTGTGGCTCCGTCTCTCTGTTGCTCCGTCTCTCTGTGGCTCCGTCGCTCTGTGGCTCCGTCTCTCGTTTGCTCCGTCTCTCTCTTGCTCCGTCGCCCTGTTGCTCCGTCGCTCTGTGGCTCCGTCGCTCTGTTGCTCCGTCTCTCTGTGGCTCCGTCGCTCTGTTGCTCCGTCTCTCTGTTGCTCCGTCGCCCTGTTGCTCCGTCTCTCTGTTGCTCTGTGGCTCCGTCGCTCTGTTGCTCCGTCTCCCTGTTGCTCCGAATCTCTGTTGCTCCGTCGCTCTGTTGCTCCGTCGCTCTGTTGCTCCGTCACCCTGTTGCTCCGTCGTCATGTTGTTCCGTCGTTCTGTGGCTCCGTCGCTCTGTTGCTCCGTCGCTCTGTTGCTCCGTCGCTCTGTTGCTCCGTCGCCCTGTTGCTCCGTCGTCATGTTGTTCCGTCGTTCTGTGGCTCCGTCGCTCTGTTGCTCCGTCGCTCTGTTGCTCCGTCGCCCTGTTGCTCCGTCGTCATGTTGTTCCGTCGTTCTGTTGCTCCGTCGCCCTGTTGCTCCGTCGCTCTGTTGCTCCATCTCTCTGTTGCTCCGTCGCCCTGTTGCTCCGTCGTCCTGTTGCTCCGTCGCCCTGTTGCTCCGTCGCCCTGTTGCTCTGTCGCCCTGTTACTCCGTCGTCCTGTTGCTCCGTCTCTCTGTTGCTCCGTCGCCCTGTTACTCCGTCTCCCTGTTGCTCCGAATCACTGTTGCTCCGAATCTCTGTTGCTCCGTCTCTCTGTTGCTCCGTCGCCCTGTTGCTCCGTCGTCCTGTTGCTCCGTCGCCCTGTTGCTCCGTCGCCCTGTTGCTCTGTCGCCCTGTTGCTCCGTCGCCCTGTTACTCCGTCTCCCTGTTGCTCCGAATCACTGTTGCTCCGAATCTCTGTTGCTCCGAATCTCTGTGGCTCCGTCTCTCTGTCGCTCCGTCGCTCTGTGGCTCCGTCGCTCTGTTGCTCCATCTCTCTGTGGCTCCCTCGCTCTGTTGCTCCGTCTCCCTGTTCTTCCGTCGCTCTGTGGCTCCGTCGCTCTGTTGCTCCGTCTCTCTGTTGCTCCGTCTCTCTGTTGCTCCGTCGCTCTGTTGCTCCGTCTCTCTGTTGCTCCGTCGCTCTGTTGCTCCGTCTCTCTGTTGCTCCATCGCTCTGTTGCTCCGTCTCCCTGTTCTTCCGTCGCTCTGTGGCTCCGTCGCTCTGTTGCTCCGTCTCTCTGTTGCTCCGTCTCTCTGTTGCTCCGTCGCTCTGTGGCTCCGTCGCTCGGTTGCTCCGTCCCTCTGTTGCTCCGTCTCTCTGTTGCTCCGTCGCTCTGTTGCTCCGTCTCTCTGTTGCTACGTCGCTCTGTTGCTCCGTCGCTCTGTGGCTCCGTCGCTCTGTTGCTCCGTCTCTCTGTTGCTCCGTCTCTCTGTTGCTCCGTCGTCCTGTTACTCCGTCTCCCTGTTGCTCCGTCTCTCTGTTGCTCCGTGGCCCTGTTGCTCCGTGGCCCTGTTGCTCCGTCTCCCTGTTGCTCCGCCGCTCTGTTGCTCCGTGGCCCTGTTGCTCCGTCTCCCTGTTGCTTCGTCGCCCTGTTGCTCCGTGGCCCTGTTGCTCCGTCTCCCTGTTGCTCCGTCGCCCTGTTGCTCCGTCGCCCTGTTGCTCCGTCGCCCTGTTGCTCCGTCTCCCTGTTGCTCCGTCTCTCTGTTGCTCCGTCGCCCTGTTGCTCCGCCGCTCTGTGGCTCCGTCTCTCTGTTGCTCCGTCTCTCTGTTGCTCCGTCTCTCTGTGGCTCCGTCGCTCTGTGGCTCCGTCTCTCTTTTGCTCCGTCTCTCTCTTGCTCCGTCGCCCTGTTGCTCCGTCGCTCTGTGGCTCCGTCGCTCTGTTGCTCCGTCTCTCTGTGGCTCCGTCGCTCTGTTGCTCCGTCTCTCTGTTACTCCGTCGCCCTGTTGCTCCGTCTCTCTGTTGCTCTGTGGCTCCGTCGCTCTGTTGCTCCGTCTCCCTGTTGCTCCGAATCTCTGTTGCTCCGTCGCTCTGTTGCTCCGTCGCTCTGTTGCTCCGTCGCCCTCTTGCTCCGTCGTCATGTTGTTCCGTCGTTCTGTGGCTCCGTCGCTCTGTTGCTCCGTCGCTCTCTTGCTCCGTCGCTCTGTTGCTCCGTCGCCCTGTTGCTCCGTCGTCATGTTGTTCCGTCGTTCTGTGGCTCCGTCGCTCTGTTGCTCCGTCGCTCTGTTGCTCCGTCGCCCTGTTGCTCCGTCGTCATGTTGTTCCGTCGTTCTGTTGCTCCGTCGCCCTGTTGCTCCGTCGCTCTGTTGCTCCATCTCTCTGTTGCTCCGTCGCCCTGTTGCTCCGTCGTCCTGTTGCTCCGTCGCCCTGTTGCTCCGTCGCCCTGTTGCTCTGTCGCCCTGTTGCTCCGTCGCCCTGTTACTCCGTCTCCCTGTTGCTCCGAATCACTGTTGCTCCGAATCTCTGTTGCTCCGTCTCTCTGTTGCTCCGTCGCTCTGTTGCTCCGTCGCTCTGTGGCTCCGTCGCTCTGTTGCTCCCTCGCTCTGTTGCTCCGTCTCTCTGTTGCTCCGTCGCTCTGTGGCTCCGTCGCTCTGTTGCTCCGTCCATCTGTTGCTCCGTCGCTCTGTTGCTCCGTCTCTCTGTTGCTCCATCGCTCTGTTGCTCCGTCTCCCTGTTCTTCCGTCGCTCTGTGGCTCCGTCGCTCTGTTGCTCCGTCTCTCTGTTGCTCCGTCTCTCTGTTGCTCCGTCGCTCTGTGGCTCCGTCGCTCGGTTGCTCCGTCCCTCTGTTGCTCCGTCTCTCTGTTGCTCCGTCTCTCTGTTGCTTCGTCGCTCTGTTTCTCCGTCTCTCTGTTGCTCCGTCGCTCTGTTGCTCCGTCTCTTTGTTGCTCCTTCGCTCTGTGGCTCCGTCTCTCTGTTGCTCCGTCTCTCTGTTGCTCCGTCTCGCTGTGGCTCCGTCGCTCTGTTGCTCCGTCTCTTTGTTGCTCCGTCGCTCTGTTGCTCCCTCTCTCTGTTGCTCCGTCGCTCTGTTGCTCCGTCTCCCTGTTGCTCCGAATCTTTGTTGCTCCGTCGCTCTGTTGCTCCGTCGCTCTGTTGTTCCGTCGTTCTGTGGCTCAGTCGCTCTGTTGCTCCGTCGCTCTGTGGCTCCGTCGCTCTGTGGCTCCGTCGCTCTGTTGCTCCGTCTCTCTGTTGCTCCGTCTCTCTGTTGCTCCGTCGTCCTGTTACTCCGTCTCCCTGTTGCTCCGTCTCTCTGTTGCTCCGTCTCTCTGTTGCTCCGTCTCTCTGCTGCTCCGTCTCCCTAATGCTCCGACTCTCTGTTGCTCCGTGGCCCTGTTGCTCCGTCGCCCTGTTGCTCCGTCGCCCTGTTGCTCCGTGGCCCTGTTGCTCCGTGGCCCTGTTGCTCCGTAGCCCTGTTGCTCCGTCTCCCTGTTGCTCCGCCGCTCTGTGGCTCCGTCGCTCTGTTGCTCCGTCGCCCTGTTGCTCCGTCTCTCTGTTGCTCCGTCTCTCTGTTGCTCCGTCTCTCTGTTGCTCCGTCTCTCTGTTGCTCCGTCGCTCTGTTGCTCCGTCGCTCTGTTGCTCCGTCGCTCTGTTACTCCGTCTCCCTGTTGCTCCGAATCTTTGTTGCTCCGTCGCTCTGTTGCTCCGTCGCTCTGTTGTTCCGTCGTTCTGTGGCTCAGTCGCTCTGTTGCTCCGTCGCTCTGTGGCTCCGTCGCTCTGTGGCTCCGTCGCTCTGTTGCTCCGTCTCTCTGTTGCTCCGTCTCTCTGTTGCTCCGTCGTCCTGTTACTCCGTCTCCCTGTTGCTCCGTCTCTCTGTTGCTCCGTCTCTCTGCTGCTCCGTCTCCCTAATGCTCCGACTCTCTGTTGCTCCGTGGCCCTGTTGCTCCGTCGCCCTGTTGCTCCGTCGCCCTGTTGCTCCGTGGCCCTGTTGCTCCGTCGCCCTGTTGCTCCGTCGCCCTGTTGCTCCGTCTCCCTGTTGCTCCGTCTCTCTGTTGCTCCGTCTCTCTGTTGCTCCGTCGCTCTGTTGCTCCGTCGCTCTGTTGCTCCGTCTCTCTGTTGCTCCGTCTCTCTGTTGCTCCGTCTCTCTGTTGCTCCGTCGCTCTGTTGCTCCGTCGCTCTGTTGCTCCGTCTCTCTGTTGCTCCGTCTCTCTGTTGCTCCGTCGCTCTGTTGCTCCGTCGCTCTGTTGCTCCGTCTCTCTGTTGCTCCGTGGCCCTGTTGCTCCGTCGCCCTGTTGCTCCGTCGCTCTGTTGCTCCGTCGCTCTGTTGCTCCGTCTCTCTGTTGCTCCGTCTCTCTGTTGCTCCGTCGCTCTGTTGCTCCGTCGCTCTGTTGCTCCGTCGCTCTGTTGCTCCGTCTCTCTGTTGCTCCGTCTCTCTGTTGCTCCGTCGCTCTGTTGCTCCGTCTCTCTGTTGCTCCGTCTCCCTATTGCTCCGACTCTCTGTTGCTCCGTCGCCCTGTTGCTCCGTCTCTCTGTTTCTCCGTCTCTCTGTTGCTCCGTCTCTCTGTTGCTCCGTCGCTCTGTTGCTCCGTCGCTCTGTTGCTCCGTCTCTCTGTTGCTACGTCGCTCTGTTGCTCCGTCGCTCTGTGGCTCCGTCGCTCTGTTGCTCCGTCTCTCTGTTGCTCCGTCTCTCTGTTGCTCCGTCGTCCTGTTACTCCGTCTCCCTGTTGCTCCGTCTCTCTCTTGCTCCGTGGCCCTGTTGCTCCGTGGCCCTGTTGCTCCGTCTCCCTGTTGCTCCGCCGCTCTGTTGCTCCGTGTCCCTGTTGCTCCGTCTCCCTGTTGCTCCGTCGCCCTGTTGCTCCGTGGCCCTGTTGCTCCGTCTCCCTGTTGCTCCGTCGCCCTGTTGCTCCGTCGCCCTGTTGCTCCGTCGCCCTGTTGCTCCGTCTCCCTGTTGCTCCGTCTCTCTGTTGCTCCGTCGCCCTATTGCTCCGCCGCTCTGTGGCTCCGTCTCTCTGTTGCTCCGTCTCTCTGTGGCTCCGTCGCTCTGTGGCTCCGTCTCTCTTTTGCTCCGTCTCTCTCTTGCTCCGTCGCCCTGTTGCTCCGTCGCTCTGTGGCTCCGTCGCTCTGTTGCTCCGTCTCTCTGTGGCTCCGTCGCTCTGGTGCTCCGTCTCTCTTTTGCTCCGTCGCCCTGTTGCTCCGTCTCTCTGTTGCTCTGTGGCTCCGTCGCTCTGTTGCTCCGTCTCCCTGTTGCTCCGAATCTCTGTTGCTCCGTCGCTCTGTTGCTCCGTCGCTCTGTTGCTCCGTCGTCATGTTGTTCCGTCGTTCTGTGGCTCCGTCGCTCTGTTGCTCCGTCGCTCTGTTGCTCCGCGCTCTGTTGCTCCGTCGCCCTGTTGCTCCGTCGTCATGTTGTTCCGTCGTTCTGTTGCTCCGTCGCCCTGTTGCTCCGTCGCTCTGTTGCTCCATCTCTCTGTTGCTCCGTCGCCCTGTTGCTCCGTCGTCCTGTTGCTCCGTCGCCCTGTTGCTCCGTCGCCCTGTTGCTCTGTCGCCCTGTTGCTCCGTCGCCCTGTTACTCCGTCTCCCTGTTGCTCCGAATCACTGTTGCTCCGAATCTCTGTTGCTCCGTCTCTCTGTTGCTCCGTCGCTCTGTTGCTCCGTCTCTCTGTGGCTCCGTCGCTCTGTGGCTCCCTCGCTCTGTTGCTCCGTCTCCCTGTTCTTCCGTCGCTCTGTGGCTCCATCGCTCTGTTGCTCCGTCTCTCTGTTGCTCCGTCTCTCTGCTGCTCCGTCTCCCTAATGCTCCGACTCTCTGTTGCTCCGTGGCCCTGTTGCTCCGTCGCCCTGTTGCTCCGTCGCCCTGTTGCTCCGTGGCCCTGTTGCTCCGTCGCTCTGTTGCTCCGTCGCCCTGTTGCTCCGTCGCCCTGTTGCTCCGTCTCCCTGTTGCTCCGCCGCTCTGTGGCTCCGTCGCTCTGTTGCTCCGTCGCCCTGTTGCTCCGTCTCTCTGTTGCTCCGTCGCCCTGTTGCTCCGTCTCTCTGTTGCTCCGTCTCTCTGTTGCTCCGTCTCTCTGTTGCTCCATCTCTCTGTTGCTCCGTCGCTCTGTTGCTCCGTCGCTCTGTTGCTCCGTCGCTCTGTTACTCCGTCTCCCTGTTGCTCCGAATCTTTGTTGCTCCGTCGCTCTGTTGCTCCGTCGCTCTGTTGTTCCGTCGTTCTGTGGCTCAGTCGCTCTGTTGCTCCGTCGCTCTGTGGCTCCGTCGCTCTGTGGCTCCGTCGCTCTGTTGCTCCATCTCTCTGTTGCTCCGTCTCTCTGTTGTTCCGTCGTCCTGTTACTCCGTCTCCCTGTTGCTCCGTCTCTCTGTTGCTCCGTCTCTCTGTTGCTCCGTCTCTCTGCTGCTCCGTCTCCCTAATGCTCTGACTCTCTGTTGCTCCGTGGCCCTGTTGCTCCGTCGCCCTGTTGCTCCGTCACCCTGTTGCTCCGTGGCCCTATTGCTCCGTCGCCCTGTTGCTCCGTCGCCCTGTTGCTCCGTCTCCCTGTTGCTCCGTCTCTCTGTTGCTCCGTCTCTCTGTTGCTCCGTCGCTCTGTTGCTCCGTCGCTCTGTTGCTCCGTCTCTCTGTTGCTCCGTCTCTCTGTTGCTCCGTCGCTCTGTTGCTCCGTCGCTCTGTTGCTCCGTCGCTCTGTTGCTCCGTCTCTCTGTTGCTCCGTCTCTCTGTTGCTCCGTCGCTCTGTTGCTCCGTCGCTCTGTTGCTCCGTCTCTCTGTTGCTCCGTGGCCCTGTTGCTCCGTCGCCCTGTTGCTCCGTCTCTCTGTTGCTCCGTCTCTCTGTTGCTCCGTCGCTCTGTTGCTCTGTCGCTCTGTTGCTCCGTCTCTCTGTTGCTCCGTCTCTCTGTTGCTCCGTCGCTCTGTTGCTCCGTCGCTCTGTTGCTCCGTCGCTCTGTTGCTCCGTCTCTCTGTTGCTCCGTCTCTCTGTTGCTCCGTCGCTCTGTTGCTCCGTCTCTCTGTTGCTCCGTCTCCCTATTGCTCCGACTCTCTGTTGCTCCGTCGCCCTGTTGCTCCGTCTCTCTGTTTCTCCGTCTCTCTGTTGCTCCGTCTCTCTGTTGCTCCGTCGCTCTGTTGCTCCGTCGCTCTGTTGCTCCGTCTCTCTGTTGCTACGTCGCTCTGTTGCTCCGTCGCTCTGTGGCTCCGTCGCTCTGTTGCTCCGTCTCTCTGTTGCTCCGTCTCTCTGTTGCTCCGTCGTCCTGTTACTCCGTCTCCCTGTTGCTCCGTCTCTCTGTTGCTCCGTGGCCCTGTTGCTCCGTGGCCCTGTTGCTCCGTCTCCCTGTTGCTCCGCCGCTCTGTTGCTCCGTGGCCCTGTTGCTCCGTCTCCCTGTTGCTCCGTCGCCCTGTTGCTCCGTGGCCCTGTTGCTCCGTCTCCCTGTTGCTCCGTCGCCCTGTTGCTCCGTCGCCCTGTTGCTCCGTCGCCCTGTTGCTCCGTCTCCCTGTTGCTCCGTCTCTCTGTTGCTCCGTCGCTCTGTTGCTCCGTCGCTCTGTTGCTCCGTCGCTCTGTTACTCCGTCTCCCTGTTGCTCCGAATCTTTGTTGCTCCGTCGCTCTGTTGCTCCGTCGCTCTGTTGTTCCGTCGTTCTGTGGCTCAGTCGCTCTGTTGCTCCGTCGCTCTGTGGCTCCGTCGCTCTGTGGCTCCGTCGCTCTGTTGCTCCGTCTCTCTGTTGCTCCGTCTCTCTGTTGCTCCGTCGTCCTGTTACTCCGTCTCCCTGTTGCTCCGTCTCTCTGTTGCTCCGTCTCTCTGCTGCTCCGTCTCCCTAATGCTCCGACTCTCTGTTGCTCCGTGGCCCTGTTGCTCCGTCGCCCTGTTGCTCCGTCGCCCTGTTGCTCCGTGGCCCTGTTGCTCCGTCGCCCTGTTGCTCCGTCGCCCTGTTGCTCCGTCTCCCTGTTGCTCCGTCTCTCTGTTGCTCCGTCTCTCTGTTGCTCCGTCGCTCTGTTGCTCCGTCGCTCTGTTGCTCCGTCTCTCTGTTGCTCCGTCTCTCTGTTGCTCCGTCTCTCTGTTGCTCCGTCGCTCTGTTGCTCCGTCGCTCTGTTGCTCCGTCTCTCTGTTGCTCCGTCTCTCTGTTGCTCCGTCGCTCTGTTGCTCCGTCGCTCTGTTGCTCCGTCTCTCTGTTGCTCCGTGGCCCTGTTGCTCCGTCGCCCTGTTGCTCCGTCTCTCTGTTGCTCCGTCTCTCTGTTGCTCCGTCGCTCTGTTGCTCCGTCGCTCTGTTGCTCCGTCTCTCTGTTGCTCCGTCTCTCTGTTGCTCCGTCGCTCTGTTGCTCCGTCGCTCTGTTGCTCCGTCGCTCTGTTGCTCCGTCTCTCTGTTGCTCCGTCTCTCTGTTGCTCCGTCGCTCTGTTGCTCCGTCTCTCTGTTGCTCCGTCTCCCTATTGCTCCGACTCTCTGTTGCTCCGTCGCCCTGTTGCTCCGTCTCTCTGTTTCTCCGTCTCTCTGTTGCTCCGTCTCTCTGTTGCTCCGTCGCTCTGTTGCTCCGTCGCTCTGTTGCTCCGTCTCTCTGTTGCTACGTCGCTCTGTTGCTCCGTCGCTCTGTGGCTCCGTCGCTCTGTTGCTCCGTCTCTCTGTTGCTCCGTCTCTCTGTTGCTCCGTCGTCCTGTTACTCCGTCTCCCTGTTGCTCCGTCTCTCTCTTGCTCCGTGGCCCTGTTGCTCCGTGGCCCTGTTGCTCCGTCTCCCTGTTGCTCCGCCGCTCTGTTGCTCCGTGTCCCTGTTGCTCCGTCTCCCTGTTGCTCCGTCGCCCTGTTGCTCCGTGGCCCTGTTGCTCCGTCTCCCTGTTGCTCCGTCGCCCTGTTGCTCCGTCGCCCTGTTGCTCCGTCGCCCTGTTGCTCCGTCTCCCTGTTGCTCCGTCTCTCTGTTGCTCCGTCGCCCTATTGCTCCGCCGCTCTGTGGCTCCGTCTCTCTGTTGCTCCGTCTCTCTGTGGCTCCGTCGCTCTGTGGCTCCGTCTCTCTTTTGCTCCGTCTCTCTCTTGCTCCGTCGCCCTGTTGCTCCGTCGCTCTGTGGCTCCGTCGCTCTGTTGCTCCGTCTCTCTGTGGCTCCGTCGCTCTGGTGCTCCGTCTCTCTTTTGCTCCGTCGCCCTGTTGCTCCGTCTCTCTGTTGCTCTGTGGCTCCGTCGCTCTGTTGCTCCGTCTCCCTGTTGCTCCGAATCTCTGTTGCTCCGTCGCTCTGTTGCTCCGTCGCTCTGTTGCTCCGTCGCCCTGTTGCTCCGTCGTCATGTTGTTCCGTCGTTCTGTGGCTCCGTCGCTCTGTTGCTCCGTCGCTCTGTTGCTCCGCGCTCTGTTGCTCCGTCGCCCTGTTGCTCCGTCGTCATGTTGTTCCGTCGTTCTGTGGCTCCGTCGCTCTGTTGCTCCGTCGCCCTGTTGCTCCGTCGTCATGTTGTTCCGTCGTTCTGTGGCTCCGTCGCTCTGTTGCTCCGTCGCCCTGTTGCTCCGTCGTCATGTTGTTCCGTCGTTCTGTTGCTCCGTCGCCCTGTTGCTCCGTCGCTCTGTTGCTCCATCTCTCTGTTGCTCCGTCGCCCTGTTGCTCCGTCGTCCTGTTGCTCCGTCGCCCTGTTGCTCCGTCGCCCTGTTGCTCTGTCGCCCTGTTGCTCCGTCGCCCTGTTACTCCGTCTCCCTGTTGCTCCGAATCACTGTTGCTCCGAATCTCTGTTGCTCCGTCTCTCTGTTGCTCCGTCTCTCTGTTGCTCCGTCTCTCTGTTGCTCAGTCTCTCTGTTGCTCCGTCTCCCTGTTGCTCCGTCTCTCTGTTGCTCCGTCTCTCTGTTGCTCCGTCTCTCTGTTGCTCCGTCTCTCTGTTGCTCCGTCTCTCTGTTGCTCCGTCTCTCTGTTGCTCCGTCTCTCTGTTGCTCCGTCTTTCTGTTGCTCCGTCTCTCTGCTGCTCCGTCGCTCTGTTGCTCCGTCTCTCTGTTGCTCCGTCTCTCTGTTGCTCCGTCTCTCTGTTGCTCCGTCTCTCTGTTGCTCAGTCTCCCTGTTGCTCCGTCTCCCTGTTGCTCCGTCTCTCTGTTGCTCCGTCTCTCTGCTGCTCCGTCTCTCTGTTGCTCAGTCTCCCTGTTGCTCCGTCTCCCTGTTGCTCCGTCTCTCTGTTGCTCCGTCTCTCTGCTGCTCCGTCTCTCTGTTGCTCCGTCTCTCTGTTGCTCCGTCTCTCTGCTGCTCCGTCGCTCTGTTGCTCCGTCTCTCTGTTGCTCCGTCTCTCTGTTGCTCCGTCTCTCTGTTGCTCCGTCTCTCTGTTGCTCAGTCTCCCTGTTGCTCCGTCTCCCTGTTGCTCCGTCTCTCTGTTGCTCCGTCTCTCTGCTGCTCCGTCTCTCTGTTGCTCCGTCTCTCTGTTGCTCCGCCTCTCTGTTGCTCCGTCTCTCTGTTGGTCCGTCTCTCTGTTGCTCCATCTCTCTGTTGCTCCGTCTCCCTGCTGCTCCGTCGCTCTGTTGCTCCGTCTCTCTGTTGCTCCGTCTCTCTGTTGCTCCGTCTCTCTGTTGCTCCGTCGCTCTGTGGCTCCGTCGCTCTGTTGCTCCGTCTCTCTGTTCCTCCGTCTCTCTGTTGCTCCGTCGCTCTGTGGCTCCGTCGCTCTGTGGCTCCGTCTCTCTGTTGCTCCGTCGCTCTGTGGCTCCGTCGCTCTGTGGCTCCGTCTCTCTGTTGCTCCGTCTCTCTGTGGCTCCGTCGCTGGGTTGCTCCGTCTCTCTGTTGCTCCGTCGCTCTGTGGCTCCGTCGCTCTGTTGCTCCGTCTCTCTGTTGCTCAGTCTCCCTGTTGCTCCGTCTCCCTGTTGCTCCGTCTCTCTGTTGCTCCGTCTCTCTGCTGCTCCGTCTCTCTGTTGCTCCGTCTCTCTGTTGCTCCGCCTCTCTGTTGCTCCGTCTCTCTGTTGGTCCGTCTCTCTGTTGCTCCATCTCTCTGTTGCTCCGTCTCCCTGCTGCTCCGTCGCTCTGTTGCTCCGTCTCTCTGTTGCTCCGTCTCTCTGTTGCTCCGTCTCTCTGTTGCTCCGTCGCTCTGTGGCTCCGTCGCTCTGTTGCTCCGTCTCTCTGTTCCTCCGTCTCTCTGTTGCTCCGTCGCTCTGTGGCTCCGTCGCTCTGTGGCTCCGTCTCTCTGTTGCTCCGTCGCTCTGTGGCTCCGTCGCTCTGTGGCTCCGTCTCTCTGTTGCTCCGTCTCTCTGTGGCTCCGTCGCTGGGTTGCTCCGTCTCTCTGTTGCTCCGTCGCTCTGTGGCTCCGTCGCTCTGTTGCTCCGTCGCTCTGTTGCTCCGTCTCTCTGTTGCTCCGTCGCTCTGTTGCTCCGTCTCTCTGTTGCTCCGTCTCTCTGTGGCTCCGTCGCTCTGTTGCTCCGTCTCTCTGTTGCTCCGTCTCTCTGTTGCTCCATCTCTCTGTTGCTCCGTCTCCCTGCTGCTCCGTCGCTCTGTTGCTCCGTCTCTCTGTTGCTCCGTCTCTCTGTTGCTCCGTCTCTCTGTTGCTCCGTCTCTCTGTTGCTCCGTCGCTCTGTGGCTCCGTCGCTCTGTTGCTCCGTCTCTCTGTTCCTCCATCTCTCTGTTGCTCCGTCGCTCTGTGGCTCCGTCGCTCTGTGGCTCCGTCTCTCTGTTGCTCCGTCGCTCTGTGGCTCCGTCGCTCTGTGGCTCCGTCTCTCTGTTGCTCCGTCTCTCTGTGGCTCCGTCGCTGGGTTGCTCCGTCTCTCTGTTGCTCCGTCGCTCTGTGGCTCCATCGCTCTGTTGCTCCGTCTCTCTGTTGCTCCGTCGCTCTGTGGCTCCGTCGCTCTGTTGCTCCCTCGCTCTGTTGCTCCGTCTCCCTGTTCTTCCGTCGCTCTGTGGCTCCATCGCTCTGTTGCTCCGTCTCTCTGTTGCTCCGTCTCTCTGCTGCTCCGTCTCCCTAATGCTCCGACTCTCTGTTGCTCCGTGGCCCTGTTGCTCCGTCGCCCTGTTGCTCCGTCGCCCTGTTGCTCCGTGGCCCTGTTGCTCCGTCGCCCTGTTGCTCCGTCGCCCTGTTGCTCCGTCTCCCTGTTGCTCCGCCGCTCTGTGGCTCCGTCGCTCTGTTGCTCCGTCGCCCTGTTGCTCCGTCTCTCTGTTGCTCCGTCTCTCTGTTGCTCCGTCTCTCTGTTGCTCCATCTCTCTGTTGCTCCGTCGCTCTGTTGCTCCGTCGCTCTGTTGCTCCGTCGCTCTGTTACTCCGTCTCCCTGTTGCTCCGAATCTTTGTTGCTCCGTCGCTCTGTTGCTCCGTCGCTCTGTTGTTCCGTCGTTCTGTGGCTCAGTCGCTCTGTTGCTCCGTCGCTCTGTGGCTCCGTCGCTCTGTGGCTCCGTCGCTCTGTTGCTCCGTCTCTCTGTTGCTCCGTCTCTCTGTTGTTCCGTCGTCCTGTTACTCCCGTCTCCCTGTTGCTCCGTCTCTCTGTTGCTCCGTCTCTCTGTTGCTCCGTCTCTCTGCTGCTCCGTCTCCCTAATGCTCTGACTCTCTGTTGCTCCGTGGCCCTGTTGCTCCGTCGCCCTGTTGCTCCGTCACCCTGTTGCTCCGTGGCCCTATTGCTCCGTCGCCCTGTTGCTCCGTCGCCCTGTTGCTCCGTCTCCCTGTTGCTCCGTCTCTCTGTTGCTCCGTCTCTCTGTTGCTCCGTCGCTCTGTTGCTCCGTCGCTCTGTTGCTCCGTCTCTCTGTTGCTCCGTCTCTCTGTTGCTCCGTCGCTCTGTTGCTCCGTCGCTCTGTTGCTCCGTCGCTCTGTTGCTCCGTCTCTCTGTTGCTCCGTCTCTCTGTTGCTCCGTCGCTCTGTTGCTCCGTCGCTCTGTTGCTCCGTCTCTCTGTTGCTCCGTGGCCCTGTTGCTCCGTCGCCCTGTTGCTCCGTCTCTCTGTTGCTCCGTCTCTCTGTTGCTCCGTCGCTCTGTTGCTCTGTCGCTCTGTTGCTCCGTCTCTCTGTTGCTCCGTCTCTCTGTTGCTCCGTCGCTCTGTTGCTCCGTCGCTCTGTTGCTCCGTCGCTCTGTTGCTCCGTCTCTCTGTTGCTCCGTCTCTCTGTTGCTCCGTCGCTCTGTTGCTCCGTCTCTCTGTTGCTCCGTCTCCCTATTGCTCCGACTCTCTGTTGCTCCGTCGCCCTGTTGCTCCGTCTCTCTGTTTCTCCGTCTCTCTGTTGCTCCGTCTCTCTGTTGCTCCGTCGCTCTGTTGCTCCGTCGCTCTGTTGCTCCGTCTCTCTGTTGCTACGTCGCTCTGTTGCTCCGTCGCTCTGTGGCTCCGTCGCTCTGTTGCTCCGTCTCTCTGTTGCTCCGTCTCTCTGTTGCTCCGTCGTCCTGTTACTCCGTCTCCCTGTTGCTCCGTCTCTCTCTTGCTCCGTCGCCCTGTTGCTCCGTCGCTCTGTGGCTCCGTCGCTCTGTTGCTCCGTCTCTCTGTGGCTCCGTCGCTCTGTTGCTCCGTCTCTCTGTTGCTCCGTCGCCCTGTTGCTCCGTCTCTCTGTTGCTCTGTGGCTCCGTCGCTCTGTTGCTCCGTCTCCCTGTTGCTCCGAATCTCTGTTGCTCCGTCGCTCTGTTGCTCCGTCGCTCTGTTGCTCCGTCACCCTGTTGCTCCGTCGTCATGTTGTTCCGTCGTTCTGTGGCTCCGTCGCTCTGTTGCTCCGTCGCTCTGTTGCTCCGTCGCTCTGTTGCTCCGTCGCCCTGTTGCTCCGTCGTCATGTTGTTCCGTCGTTCTGTGGCTCCGTCGCTCTGTTCCTCCGTCGCTCTGTTGCTCCGTCGCCCTGTTGCTCCGTCGTCATGTTGTTCCGTCGTTCTGTTGCTCCGTCGCCCTGTTGCTCCGTCGCTCTGTTGCTCCATCTCTCTGTTGCTCCGTCGCCCTGTTGCTCCGTCGTCCTGTTGCTCCATCGCCCTGTTGCTCCGTCGCCCTGTTGCTCTGTCGCCCTGTTGCTCCGTCGCCCTGTTACTCCGTCTCCCTGTTGCTCCGAATCACTGTTGCTCCGAATCTCTGTTGCTCCGTCTCTCTGTTGCTCCGTCGCTCTGTTGCTCCCTCGCTCTGTGGCTCCGTCGCTCTGTTGCTCCCTCGCTCTGTTGCTCCGTCTCCCTGTTCTTCCGTCGCTCTGTGGCTCCGTCGCTCTGTTGCTCCGTCTCTCTGTTGCTCCGTCTCTCTGTTGCTCCGTCGCTCTGTGGCTCCGTCGCTCGGTTGCTCCGTCCCTCTGTTGCTCCGTCTCTCTGTTGCTCCGTCTCTCTGTTGCTTCGTCGCTCTGTTTCTCCGTCTCTCTGTTGCTCCGTCGCTCTGTTGCTCCGTCTCTCTGTTGCTCCTTCGCTCTGTGGCTCCGTCGCTCTGTTGCTCCGTCTCTCTGTTGCTACGTCGCTCTGTTGCTCCGTCGCTCTGTGGCTCCGTCGCTCTGTTGCTCCGTCTCTCTGTTGCTACGTCGCTCTGTTGCTCCGTCGCTCTGTGGCTCCGTCGCTCTGTTGCTCCGTCTCTCTGTTGCTCCGTCGCTCTGTGGCTCCGTCTCTCTGTTGCTCCGTCTCTCTGTTGCTCCGTCGCTCTGTGGCTCCGTCTCTCTGTTGCTCCGTCTCTCTGTTGCTCCGTCTCGCTGTGGCTCCGTCGCTCTGTTGCTCCGTCTCTTTGTTGCTCCGTCGCCCTGTTGCTCCGTCTCCCTGTTGTTCCGTCGCCCTGTTGCTCCGTCGTCCTGTTGTTCCGTCGCCCTATGGCTCCGTCGCTCTGTGGCTCTGTCTCTCCGTTGCTGCGTCTCTCTGTTGCTCCGTCTCACTGTTGCTCCGTCGCTCTGTTGCTCCGACTCTCTGTTGCTCCGTCTCTCTGTTGCTCCGTCGCTCTGTTGCTCCGTCTCTCTGTGGCTCCGTCGCTCTGTGGCTCCGTCGCTCTGTTGCACCGTCTCTCTGTTGCTCCGTCTCTCTGTTGCTCCGTCTCTCCGTTGCTCCGTCTCGCTGTGGCTCCGTCGCTCTGTTGCTCCGTCTCTTTGTTGCTCCATCTCTCTGTTGCTCCGTCTCTCTGTTGCTCCGTCTCACTGTTGCTCCGTCGCTCTGTTGCTCCGTCTCTCTTTTCCTCCGTCTCTCTGTTGCTCCGTCTCTCTGTTGCTCTGTCTCTCTGTTGCTCCGTCTCTCTGTTGCTCCGTCTCTCTGTTGCTCCGTCGCTCTGTTGCTCCCTCTCTCTGTTACTCCATCTCTCTGTTGCTCTATCTCTCTGTTGCTCTGTCTCTCTGTTGCTCTGTCTCTCTGTTGCTCCGTCGCTCTGTTGCTCCGTCTCTCCGTTGCTCCGTCTCGCTGTGGCTCCGTCGCTCTGTTGCTCCGTCTCTTTGTTGCTCCGTCGCTCTGTTGCTCCCTCTCTCTGTTGCTCCGTCGCTCTGTTGCTCCGTCTCCCTGTTGCTCCGAATCTCTGTTGCTCCGTCGCTCTGATGCTCCGTCGCTCTGTTGCTCCGTCGCTCTGTTGCTCCGTCGCCCTGTTGCTCCGTCGTCCTGTTGTTCCGTCGTTCTGTGACTCAGTCGCTCTGTTGCTCCGTCACTCTGTGGCACCGTCGCTCTGTGGCTCCATCGCTCTGTTGCTCCGTCTCTCTGTTGCTCCGTCTCTCTGTTGCTCCGTCGCTCTGTTGCTCCGTCTCTCTGTTGCTCCGTCGCTCTGTTGCTCCGTCTCTCTGTTGCTCCGTCTCTCTGTTGCTCCGTCTCTCTGTTGCTCCGTCTCTCTGTTGCTCCGTCGCTCTGTGGCTCCGTCGCTCTGTGGCTCCGTCTCTCTGTGGCTCCGTCTCTCTGTTGCTCCGTCTCTCTGTTGCTCGGTCGCTCTGTGGCTCCGTCGCTCTGTTGCTCCGTCTCTCTGTTGCTCCGTCGCTCTGTTGCTCCGTCGCTCTGTTGCTCCGTCTCTCTGTTGCTCCGAATCTCTGTTGCTCCGTCGCTCTGTTGCTCCGTCTCTCTGTGGCTCCGTTGCTCTGTTGCTCCGTCTCTCTGTTGCTCCGTCGCCCTGTTGCTCCGTCGCTCTGTTGCTCCGTCTCTCTGTTGCTCCGTCGCTCTGTTGCTCCGTCGCTCTGTTGCTCCGTCTCTCTGTTTCTCTGAATCTCTGTGGCTCCGTCTCTCTGTGGCTCCGTCGCTCTGTGGCTCCGTCTCTCTTTTGCTCCGTCTCTCTGTTGCTCCGTCGCTCTGTTGCTCCGTCTCTCTGTGGCTCCGTCGCTCTGTTGCTCCGTCTCTCTGTTGCTCCGTCGCCCTGTTGCTCCGTCTCTCTATTGCTCCGTCGCTCTGTTGCTCCGTCTCCCTGTTGCTCCGTCGCCCTGTTGCTCCGTCGCTCTGTGGCTCTGTCTCTCTGTTGCTCCGTCTCTCTGTTGCTCCGTCGCCCTGTTGCTCCGTCTCTCTGTTGCTCCGTCGCTCTGTTGCTCCGTCTCCCTGTTGCTCCGTCGCCCTGTTGCTCCGTCGCTCTGTGGCTCTGTCTCTCTGTTGCTCCGTCGCCCTGTTGCTCCGTCGCTCTGTTGCTCCGTCTCTCTGTTGCTCCGTCGCCCTGTTGCTCCGTCTCTCTGTTGCTCCGTCGCTCTGTTGCTCCGTCTCCCTGTTGCTCCGTCTCTCTGTTGCTCCGAATCTCTGTTGCTCCGTCGCTCTGTGGCTCCGTCTCTCTGTTGCTCCGAATCTCTGTTGCTCCGTCTCTCTGTGGCTCCGTCGCTCTGTTGCTCCGTCTCTCTGTTGCTCCGAATCTGTGTTGCTCCGTCTCTCTGTGGCTCCGTCGCTCTGTGGCTCCGTCTCTCTTTTGCTCCGTCTCTCTGTTGCTCCGTCTCTCTGTTGTTCCGTTGTTCTGTGGCTCCGTCTCTCTTTTGCTCCGTCTCTCTGTTGCTCCGTCTCTCTGTTGCTCCGTCGCTCTGTGGCTCCGTCTCTCTTTTGCTCCGTCTCTCTGTGGCTCCGTCGCTCTGTTGCTCCGTCGCTCTGTGGCACCGTCTCTCTGTGGCTCCGTCGCTCTGTTGCTCCGTCGCTCTGTGGCTCCGTCTCTCTGTTGCTCCGTCGCTCTGTTGCTCCGTCGCTGTGTTGCTCCGTCGCTCTGTTGCTCCGTCGCACTGTTGCTCCGTCGCCCTGTTGCTCCGTCGCCCTGTTGCTCCGTCTCTCTGTTTCTCCGTCTCTCTGTTGCTCCGTCTCTCTGTTGCTCCGTCGCTCTGTTGCTCCGTCTCTCTGTTGCTACGTCTCTCTGTTGCTCCGTCTCTCTGTTGCTCCGTCGTCCTGTTACTCCGTCTCTCAGTTGCTCCGTCGCCCTGTTACTCCGTCTCCCTGTTGCTCCGAATCACTGTTGCTCCGAATCTCTGTTGCTCCGTCTCTCTGTTGCTCCCTCGCTCTGTTGCTCCGTCTCCCTGTTCTTCCGTCGCCCTGTTGCTCCGTCTCTCTGTTTCTCCGTCGCTCTGTTGCTCCGTCGCCCTGTTGCTCCGTCGCCCTGTTGCTCCGTCTCTCTGTTTCTCCGTCTCTCTGTTGCTCCGTCGCTCTGTGGCTCCGTCGCTCTGTTGCTCCGTCGCACTGTTGCTCCGTCGCCCTGTTGCTCCGTCGCCCTGTTGCTCCGTCTCTCTGTTTCTCCGTCTCTCTGTTGCTCCGTCGCTCTGTTGCTCCGTCTCCCTGTTCTTCCGTCGCTCTGTGGCTCCGTCGCTCTGTTGCTCCGTCGCTCTGTTGCTCCGTCTCTCTGTAGCTCCGTCGCTCTGTTGCTCCGTCGCTCTGTGGCTCCGTCTCTCTGTTGTTCCGTCTCTCTGTTGCTCCGTCTCTCTGTTGCTCCGTCGCTCTGTGGCTCCGTCGCTCTGTGGCTCCGTCGCTCTGTTGCTCCGTCTCTCTGTTGCTCCGTCGCTCTGTGGCTCCGTCGCTCTGTGGCCCCGTCGCTCTGTTGCTCCATCGCTCTGTTGCTCCGTCGCCCTGTTGCTCCGTCTCTCTGTTGCTCCGTCGCTCTGTGGCTCCGTCGCTCTGTTGCTCCGTCTCTCTGTTGCTCCGTCTCTCTGTTGCTCCGTCACTCTGTGGCTCCGTCGCTCGGTTGCTCCGTCCCTCTGTTGCTCCGTCTCTCTGTTGCTCCGTCGCTCTGTTTCTCCGTCTCTCTGTTGCTCCGTCGCTCTGTTGCTCCGTCTCTCTGTTTCTCCGTCTCTCTGTTGCTTCGTCGCTCTGTTTCTCCGTCTCTCTGTTGCTCCGTCGCTCTGTTTCTCCGTCTCTCTGTTGCTCCGTCGCTCTGTTGCTCCATCTCTCTGTTTCTCCGTCTCTCTGTTGCTTCGTCGCTCTGTTTCTCCGTCTCTCTGTTGCTCCGTCGCTCTGTTTCTCCGTCTCTCTGTTGCTCCGTCGCTCTGTGGCTCCGTCGCCCTGTTGCTCCGTCTCTCTGTTGCTCCTTCGCTCTGTGGCTCCGTCGCTCTGTTGCTCCGTCTCTCTGTTGCTCCTTCGCTCTGTGGCTCCGTCGCTCTGTTGCTCCGTCTCTCTGTTGCTACGTCGCTCTGTTGCTCCGTCGCTCTGTGGCTCCGTCGCTCTGTTGCTCCGTCTCTCTGTTGCTACGTCGCTCTGTTGCTCCGTCGCTCTGTGGCTCCGTCGCTCTGTTGCTCCGTCTCTCTGTTGCTCCGTCGCTCTGTGGCTCCGTCTCTCTGTTGCTCCGTCTCTCTGTTGCTCCGTCGCTCTGTTGCTCCGTCTCTTTGTTGCTCCGTCGCCCTGTTGCTCCGTCTCCCTGTTGTTCCGTCGCCCTGTTGCTCTGTCGTCCTGTTGTTCCGTCGCCCTGTGGCTCCGTCGCTCTGTGGCTCTGTCTCTCCGTTGCTGCGTCTCTCTGTTGCTCCGTCTCACTGTTGCTCCGTCGCTCTGTTGCTCCGACTCTCTGTTGCTCCGTCTCTCTGTTGCTCCGTCGCTCTGTTGCTCCGTCTCTCTGTGGCTCCGTCGCTCTGTGGCTCCGTCGCTCTGTTGCACCGTCTCTCTGTTGCTCCGTCTCTCTGTTGCTCCGTCTCTCCGTTGCTCCGTCTCGCTGTGGCTCCGTCGCTCTGTTGCTCCGTCTCTTTGTTGCTCCATCTCTCTGTTGCTCCGTCTCTCTGTTGCTCCGTCTCTCTGTTGCTCCGTCGCTCTGTTGCTCCGTCTCTCTTTTCCTCGGTCTCTCTGTTGCTCCGTCTCTCTGTTGCTCTGTCTCTCTGTTGCTCCGTCTCTCTGTTGCTCCGTCTCTCTGTTGCTCCGTCGCTCTGTTGCTCCCTCTCTCTGTTGCTCCATCTCTCTGTTGCTCTATCTCTCTGTTGCTCTGTCTCTCTGTTGCTCTGTCTCTCTGTTGCTCCGTCGCTCTGTTGCTCCGTCTCTCCGTTGCTCCGTCTCGCTGTGGCTCCGTCGCTCTGTTGCTCCGTCTCTTTGTTGCTCCGTCGCTCTGTTGCTCCCTCTCTCTGTTGCTCCGTCGCTCTGTTGCTCCGTCTCCCTGTTGCTCCGAATCTCTGTTGCTCCGTCGCTCTGATGCTCCGTCGCTCTGTTGCTCCGTCGCTCTGTTGCTCTCCGTCGCCCTGTTGCTCCGTCGTCCTGTTGTTCCGTCGTTCTGTGGCTCAGTCGCTCTGTTGCTCCGTCACTCTGTGGCACCGTCGCTCTGTGGCTCCATCGCTCTGTTGCTCCGTCTCTCTGTTGCTCCGTCTCTCTGTTGCTCCGTCGCTCTGTTGCTCCGTCTCTCTGTTGCTCCGTCGCTCTGTTGCTCCGTCTCTCTGTGGCTCCTTCTCTCTGTTGCTCCGTCTCTCTGTTGCTCCGTCTCTCTGTTGCTCCGTCTCTCTGTTGCTCCGTCGCTCTGTGGCTCCGTCGCTCTGTGGCTCCGTCTCTCTGTGGCTCCGTCTCTCTGTTGCTCCGTCTCTCTGTTGCTCGGTCGCTCTGTGGCTCCGTCGCTCTGTTGCTCCGTCTCTCTGTTGCTCCGTCGCTCTGTTGCTCCGTCGCTCTGTTGCTCCGTCTCTCTGTTGCTCCGAATCTCTGTTGCTCCGTCGCTCTGTTGCTCCGTCTCTCTGTGGCTCCGTTGCTCTGTTGCTCCGTCTCTCTGTTGCTCCGTCGCCCTGTTGCTCCGTCGCTCTGTTGCTCCGTCTCTCTGTTGCTCCGTCGCTCTGTTGCTCCGTCGCTCTGTTGCTCCGTCTCTCTGTTTCTCCGAATCTCTGTGGCTCCGTCTCTCTGTGGCTCCGTCGCTCTGTGGCTCCGTCTCTCTTTTGCTCCGTCTCTCTGTTGCTCCGTCGCTCTGTTGCTCCGTCTCTCTGTGGCTCCGTCGCTCTGTTGCTCCGTCTCTCTGTTGCTCCGTCGCCCTGTTGCTCCGTCTCTCTGTTGCTCCGTCGCTCTGTTGCTCCGTCTCCCTGTTGCTCCGTCGCCCTGTTGCTCTGTCGCTCTATGGCTCTGTCTCTCTGTTGCTCCGTCTCTCTGTTGCTCCGTCGCCCTGTTGCTCCGTCTCTCTGTTGCTCCGTCGCTCTGTTGCTCCGTCTCCCTGTTGCTCCGTCGCCCTGTTGCTCCGTCGCTCTGTGGCTCTGTCTCTCTGTTGCTCCGTCGCCCTGTTGCTCCGTCGCTCTGTGGCTCCGTCTCTCTGTTGCTCCGTCTCTCTGTTGCTCCGTCGCCCTGTTGCTCCGTCTCTCTGTTGCTCCGTCGCTCTGTTGCTCCGTCTCCCTGTTGCTCCGTCTCCCTGTTGCTCCGAATCTCTGTTGCTCCGTCGCTCTGTTGCTCCGTCGCTCTGTGGCTCCGTCTCTCTGTTGCTCCGAATCTCTGTTGCTCCGTCTCTCTGTGGCTCCGTCGCTCTGTTGCTCCGTCTCTCTGTTGCTCCGAATCTGTGTTGCTCCGTCTCTCTGTGGCTCCGTCGCTCTGTGGCTCCGTCTCTCTTTTGCTCCGTCTCTCTGTTGCTCCGTCTCTCTGTTGTTTCGTTGTTCTGTGGCTCCGTCGCTCTGTTGCTCCGTCGCTCTGTGGCACCGTCTCTCTGTGGCTCCGTCGCTCTGTTGCTCCGTCGCTCTGTGGCTCCGTCTCTCTGTTGCTCCGTCGCTCTGTTGCTCCGTCGCTGTGTTGCTCCGTCGCTCTGTTGCTCCGTCGCACTGTTGCTCCGTCGCCCTGTTGCTCCGTCGCCCTGTTGCTCCGTCTCTCTGTTTCTCCGTCTCTCTGTTGCTCCGTCTCTCTGTTGCTCCGTCGCTCTGTTGCTCCGTCGCTCTGTTGCTCCGTCTCTCTGTTGCTACGTCGCTCTGTTGCTCCGTCGCTCTGTGGATCCGTCGCTCTGTTGCTCCGTCTCTCTGTTGCTCCGTCTCTCTGTTGCTCCGTCGTCCTGTTACTCCGTCTCTCTGTTGCTCCGTCTCTCTGTTGCTCCGTCTCTCTGCTGCTCCGTCTCCCTAATGCTCCGACTCTCTGTTGCTCCGTGGCCCTGTTGCTCCGTCGCCCTGTTGCTCCGTCGCCCTGTTGCTCCGTGGCCCTGTTGCTCCGTGGCCCTGTTGCTCCGTCGCCCTGTTGCTCCGTCTCCCTGTTGCTCCGCCGCTCTGTGGCTCCGTCTCTCTGTTGCTCCGTCGCCCTGTTGCTCCGTCTCTCTGTTGCTCCGTCTCTCTGTGGCTCCGTCGCTCTGTGGCTCCGTCTCTCTTTTGCTCCGTCTCTCTGTTGCTCCGTCGCTCTGTTGCTCCGTCTCTCTGTTGCTCCGTCTCTCTGTGGCTCCGTCGCTCTGTTGCTCCGTCGCTCTGTTGCTCCGTCTCTCTGTTGCTCCGTCGCCCTGTTGCTCCGTCTCTCTGGCTCCGTCGCTCTGTTGCTCCGTCTCTCTGTTGCTCCGTCTGTCTGTTTCTCCGTTTCTCTGTTGCTCCATTCTCTGCTGCTCCGTCTCTCTGTTGCTCCGTCACTCTGTGGCTCCGTCTCTCTGTTGCTCCGTCTCTCTGTTGCTCCGTCTCTCTGTTGCTCCGTCTCTCTGTTGCTCCGTCACTCTGTGGCACCGTCTCTCTTTTGCTCCGTCTCTCTGTTGCTCCGTCTCTCTGTTGCTCCGTCTCTCTGTTGCTCCGCTCTCTGTTCCTCCGTCGCTCTGTTGCTCCATCTCTCTGTTGCTCCATCACCCTGTTGCTCTGTCTCTCTGTTGCTCCATCACCCTGTTGCTCCATCACCCTGTTGCTCTGTCTCTGTTGCTCCATCGCCCTGTTGCTCCGTCGCCCTGTTGCTCCGTCGCCCTCTTGCTACGTCGCATTGTTGCTCCGTCTCTCTGTTGCTCCGTCGCTCTGTTGCTCCGTCTCCCTGTTGTTCCGTCGCCCTGTTCCGTCGTCCTGTTGCTCCGTCGTCCTGTTGCTCCGTCGCCCTGTTGCTCCGTCGCCCTGTTGCTCCGTCTCCCTGTTGTTCCGTCGCCCTGTTACTCCGTCGCCCTGTTGCTCCGTTGCCCTGTTGCTCCGTCGCCCTGTTGCTCCGCCGCCCTGTTGCTCCGTCGCCCTGTTGTTCCGACGCCCTGTTGTTTCGTCGCCCTGTTGTTCCGTCGCCCTGTTGTTCCGTCGCCCTGTTACTTCGTCGCCCTGTTCCTCCGTCTCTCTGTTCCTCCGTCTCTCTGTTCCTCCGTCTCTCTGTTGCTCCGTCGCCCTGTTGCTCCGTCGCCCTGTTGCTCCGTCGCCCTGTTGCTCCGTCGCCCTGTTGTTCCGTCGCCCTGTTGTTCCGTCGCCCTGTTGTTCCGTCGCCCTGTTGCTCCGTCGCCCTGTTGATCCGTCGCCCTGTTATTCCGTCGCCCTGTTATTCCGTCGCCCTGTTGCTCCGTCGCCCTCTTGCTCCGTCGCCCTGTTGCTCCGTCTCTCTGTTGCTCCGTCTCTCTCTTGCTCCGTCGCTCTGTTGCTGCGTCGCTCTGTTGCTCTGTCGCACTGTTGCTCCGTCGCCCTGTTGCTCCGTCGCCCTGTTGCTCCGTCGCCATGTTGCTCCGTCGCCCTGTTGCTCCGTCGCCCTGTTGCTCCGTCGCCCTGTTGCCCCGTCGCCCTGTTGCTCCGTCTCTCTGTTGCTCCGTCGCTCTGTTGCTCCGTCACCCTGTTGCTCCGTCGCCCTGTTGCTCCGTTTCTCTGTTGCTCTGTCGCCCTGTTGCTCCGTCGCCCTGTTGCTCCGTCGCTCTATTGCTCGTCGCACTGTTGCTCCGTCTCTCTGTTGCTCCGTCACCCTGTTGCTCCGTCGCCCTGTTGCTCCGTCTCTCTGTTGCTCCGTCGCCCTGTTGCTCCGTCGCCCTGTTGCACCGTCGCCCTGTTGCTCCGTCGCACTGTTGCTCCGTCGCTCTGTAGCTCTGTCACACTGTTGCTCCGTCTCTCTGTTGCTCCATCACCCTGTTGCTCCATTTCTCTGTTGCTCCGTCGCCCTGTTGTTCCGTCGCCCTGTTGTTCCGTCGCCCTGTTGTTCCGTCGCCCTGTTGTTCCGTCGCCCTGTTGCTATGTCGTCCTGTTGCTCCGTCGCCCTGTTGCTCCGTAGCCCTGTTGCTCCGTCGACCTGTTGGTCCGTCGCCCTGTTGTTCCGTCGCCCTGTTGTTCCGTCGCCCTGTTGCTCCGTCGCCCTGTTGCTCCGTCGCCCTGTTGCTCCGTCGCCCTGTTGCTCCGTCGCCCTGTTGCTCCGTCGCCCTGTTGCTCCGTCGCCCTGTTGCTCCGTCGCTCTGTGGCTCCGTCTCTCTGTTGCTCCGTCTGTCTGTTGCTCCGTCGCTCTGTTGCTCCGTCTCTCTGTTGCTCCGTCTCTCTGTTGCTCCGTCTCTCTGTTGCTCCGTCGCTCTGTTGCTCCGTCGCCCCGTTGCTCCGTCGCTCTGTTGCTCCGTCTCTCTGTTGCTCCGTCTCTCTGTTGCTCCGTCTCTCTGTTGCTCCGTCGCTCTGTGGCTTGTCGCTCTGTTGCTCCGTCGCTCTGTGGGTCCGTCTCTCTGTTGCTCCGTCGCTCTGTTGCTCCGTCGCCCTGTTGCTCCGTCTCCCTGTTGCTCCGTCTCTCTGTTGCTCCGTCGCTCTGTGGCTTCTCTTTCTGTTGCTCCGTCGCTCTGTGGGTCCGTCTCCCTGTTGCTCCGTCACTCTGTTGTTCCGTCGCCCTGTTGCTCCGTCTCTCTGTTGCTCCGTCGCTCTGTTGTTCCGTCGCCCTCTTGCTCCGTCGCCCTGTTGCTCCGTCGCCCTGTTGTTCCGTCGCCCTGTTGCTCCGTCGCCCTGTTGTTCCGTCGCCCTGTTGTTCCGTCGCCCTGTTGCTCCGTCGCCCTGTTGCTCCGTCGCCCTGTTGCTCCGTCGCCCTGTTGCTCCGTCGCCCTGTTGCTCCGTCGCCCTGTTGCTCCGTCGCCCTGTTGCTCCGTCGCCCTTTTGCTCCGTCGCCCTGTTGCTCCGTCGCCCTGTTGCTCCGTTGCCCTGTTGCTCCGTCGCCCTGTTGCTCCGTCGCCCTGTTGCTCCGTCGCCCTGTTGCTCCGTCGTCCTTTTGCTCCGTCGCCCTGTTGCTCCGTCGCCCTGTTGCTCCGTTGCCCTGTTGCTCCGTCGCCCTGTTGCTCCGTCGCCCTGTTGCTCCGTCGTCCTGTTACTCCGCCTCCCTGTTGCTCCGTCTCTCTTTTGCTCCGTCTCTCTGTTGCTCCGTCTCTCTGTTGCTCCGTCTCTCTGTTGCTCCGTCTCACTGTTGCTCCGTCTTTCTGTTGCTCCGTCTCTCTGTTTCTCCATCTCTCTGTTGCTCCGTCGTTCTGTTGCTCCGTCTCTCTGTTTCTCCATCTCTCTGTTGCTCCGTCGTTCTGTTGCTCCGTCTCTCTGCTGCTCCGTCTCCCTAATGCTCCGACTCTCTGTTGCTCCGTCTCTCTGTTGCTCCGTCTCTCTGTTGCTCCGTCGCTCTGTTGCTCCGTCGCTCTGTTGCTCCGTCTCTCTGTTGCTTCGTCGCTCTGTTGCTCCGTCGCTCTGTGGCTCCGTCGCTCTGTTGCTCCGTCTCTCTGTTGCTCCGTCTCTCTGTTGCTCCGTCTCTCTGTTGCTCCGTCTCTCTGCTGCTCCGTCTCCCTAACGCTCCGACTCTCTGTTGCTCCGTGGCCCTGTTGCTCCGTCGCCCTGTTGCTCCGTCGCCCTGTTGCTCCGTGGCCCTGTTGCTCCGTCGCCCTGTTGCTCCGTCGCCCTGTTGCTCCGCCGCTCTGTGGCTCCGTCGCTCTGTTGCTCCGTCGCCCTGTTGCTCCGTCTCTCTGTTTCTCCGTCTCTCTGTTGCTCCGTCTCTCTGTTGCTCCATCGCTCTGTTGCTCCGTCGCTCTGTTGCTCCGTCTCTCTGTTGCTACGTCGCTCTGTTGCTCCGTCGCACTGTGGCTACTTCGCTCTGTGGCTCCGTCGCTCTGTTGCTCCGTCTCTCTGTTGCTCCGTCTCTCTGTTGCTCCGTCGTCCTGTTACTCCGTCTCCCTGTTGCTCCGTCTCTCTGTTGCTCCGTCTCTCTGTTGCTCCGTCTCTCTGCTGCTCCGTCTCCCTAACGCTCCGACTCTCTTTTGCTCCGTGGCCCTGTTGCTCCGTCGCCCTGTTGCTCCGTCGCCCTGTTGCTCCGTCGCCCTGTTGCTCCGTCTCTCTGTTGCTCCGTCCCTCGGTTGCTCCATCTTTCTGTTGCTCCGTCTCTCTGTTGCTCCGTCGCTCTGTTGGTCCGTCGCTCTGTTGCTCCGTCGCTCTGTTGCTCCGTCGCACTGTTGCTCCGTCGCCCTGTTGCTCCGTGGCCCTGTTGCTCCGTGGCCCTGTTGCTCCGTGGCCCTGTTGCTCCGTGGCCCTGTTCCTCCGTGGCCCTGTTGCTACGTCGCCCTGTTGCTCCGTCGCTCTGTTGCTCCGTCTCTCTGTTGCTCCGTGGCCCTGTTGCTCAGTCGCCCTGTTGCTCCGTCGCCCTGTTGCTCCGTCTCCCTGTTGTTCCGTCACCCTGTTGCTCCGTCGTCCTGTTGTTCCGTCGCCCTGTGGCTCCGTCGCTCCGTGGCTCCGTCTCTCCGTTGCTGCGTCTCTCTGTTGCTCCGTCTCTCTGTTGCTCCGTCGCTCTGTTGCTCCGACTCTCTGTTGCTCCGTCTCTCTGTTGCTCCGTCGCTCTGTTGCTCCGTCTCTCTGTTGCTCCGTCGCTCTGTTGCACCGTCTCTCTCTTGCTCCGTCGCTCTGTTGCTCCGACTCTCTGTTGCTCCGTCGCTCTGTTGCACCGTCTCTCTGTTGCGCCGTCGCCCTGTTGCTCCGTCGCCCTGTTGCTCCGTTGCCCTGTTGCTCCGTCGCTCTGTTGGTCTGTCGCACTGTTGCTCCGTCTCTCTGTTGCTCCGTCGCCCTGTTGCTCCATCGCCCTGTTGCTCCGTCGCCCTGTTGCTCCGTCGCCCTGTTGCTCCGTCTCTCTGTTGCTCCGTCACCCTGTTGCTCCGTCTCTCTGTTGCTCCGTCTCTCTGTTGCTCCGTCGCCCTGTTGCTCCGTCGCCCTGTGGCTCCGTCGCTCTGTTGCTCCGTCGCTCTGTTGCTCCGTCTCTCTGTTGCTCCGTCGCACTGTTGCTCCGTCTCTCTGTTGCTCCGTCACCCTGTTGCTCCGTCTCTCTGTTGCTCCGTCGACCTGTTGCTCCGTCGCCCTGTTGCTCCGTCGCCCTGTTGCTCCGTCGCCCTGTTGCTCCGTCGCCCTGTCGCTCCGTGGCCCTGTTGCTCCGTGGCCCTGTTGCTCCGTGGCCCTGTTGCTCCGTCGCCCTGTTGCTCCGTCGCCCTGTTGCTCCGTCGCTCTGTTGCTCCGTCGCTCTGTTGCTGTGTCGCACTGTTCCTCCGTCTCTCTGTTGCTCCGTCACCCTGTTGCTCCGTCTCTCTGTTGCTCCGTCGCTATGTTGCTCCGGCGCCCTGTTGCTCCGTCGCTCTGTTGCTCCGTCGCTCTGTTGCTGTGTCGCACTGTTGCTCCGTCTCTCTGTTGCTCCGTCACCCTGTTGCTCCGTCTCTCTGTTGCTCCGTCGCCCTGTTGCTCCGTCGCCCTGTTGCTCCGTCTCTCTGTTGCTCCGTCGCCCTGTTGCTCCGTCGCCCTGTTGCTCCGTCGCCCTATTGTTCCGTCGCCCTGTTGTTCCGTCGCCCTGTTGCTATGTCGCCCTGTTGCTCCGACGCCCTGTTGTTCCGTCGCCCTGTTGTTCCGTCGCCCTGTTGCTATGTCGCACTGTTGCTCCGTCGACCTGTTGTTCCGTCGCCCTGTTGCTCCGTCGCCCTGTTGTTCCGTCGCCCTGTTGCTCCGTCGCCCTGTTGCTCCGTCGCCCTGTTGCTCCGTCGTCCTGTTGCTCCGTCGCCCTGTTGCTCCGTCGCCCTGTTGCTCCGTCTCTCTGTTGCTCCGTCTCTCTGAGGCTCCATCGCTCTGTTGCTCCGTCTCTCTGTTGCTCCGTCGATCGGTTGCTCCGTCTCTCTTTGCTCCGTCTCTCTGTTGCTCCGTCTCTCTGTTGCTCCGTCTCTCTGTTGCTCCGTCGCCCTGTTGCTCCGTCTCCCTGTTGCTCTGTCGACCTGTTGTTCCGTCGCCCTGTTGCTCCGTCGCCCTGTTGCTCCGTCGCCCAGTTGCTCCGTCGCCCTTTTGCTCCGTCGCCCTGTTGCTCCGTCTCTCTGTTGCTCCGTCACCCTGTTGCTCCGACTCTCTGTTGCTCCGTCGACCTGTTGCTCCGTCGCCCTGTTGCTCCGTCTCTATGTTGTTCCGTCTATCTGTTGCTCCGTCGCGCTGTTGCTCCGTCGCCCTGTTGCTCCGTCGCCCTGTTGCTCCGCCGCCCTGTTGCTCCGTCGCCCTGTTGCTCCGTGGCCCTGTTGCTCCGTCGCCCTGTTGCTCTGTCGCCCTGTTGCTCCGTCGCCCTGTTACTCCGTCTCCCTGTTGCTCCGAATCACTGTTGCTCCGAATCTCTGTTGCTCCGTCTCTCTGTTGCTCCGTCGCTCTGTTGCTCCGTCTCTCTGTTGCTCCGTCTCTCTGTTGCTCCGTCGCCCTGTTGCTCCGTCGCTCTGTGGCTCCGTCGCTCTGTTGCTCCCTCGCTCTGTTGCTCCGTCTCCCTGTTCTTCCGTCGCTCTGTGGCTCCATCGCTCTGTTGCTCCGTCTCTCTGTTGCTCCGTCTCTCTGCTGCTCCGTCTCCCTAATGCTCCGACTCTCTGTTGCTCCGTGGCCCTGTTGCTCCGTCGCCCTGTTGCTCCGTCGCCCTGTTGCTCCGTGGCCCTGTTGCTCCGTCGCCCTGTTGCTCCGTCGCCCTGTTGCTCCGTCTCCCTGTTGCTCCGCCGCTCTGTGGCTCCGTCGCTCTGTTGCTCCGTCGCCCTGTTGCTCCGTCTCTCTGTTGCTCCGTCTCTCTGTTGCTCCGTCTCTCTGTTGCTCCATCTCTCTGTTGCTCCGTCGCTCTGTTGCTCCGTCGCTCTGTTGCTCCGTCGCTCTGTTACTCCGTCTCCCTGTTGCTCCGAATCTTTGTTGCTCCGTCGCTCTGTTGCTCCGTCGCTCTGTTGTTCCGTCGTTCTGTGGCTCAGTCGCTCTGTTGCTCCGTCGCTCTGTGGCTCCGTCGCTCTGTGGCTCCGTCGCTCTGTTGCTCCGTCTCTCTGTTGCTCCGTCTCTCTGTTGCTCCGTCGTCCTGTTACTCCGTCTCCCTGTTGCTCCGTCTCTCTGTTGCTCCGTCTCTCTGTTGCTCCGTCTCTCTGCTGCTCCGTCTCCCTAATGCTCCGACTCTCTGTTGCTCCGTGGCCCTGTTGCTCCGTCGCCCTGTTGCTCCGTCACCCTGTTGCTCCGTGGCCCTATTGCTCCGTCGCCCTGTTGCTCCGTCGCCCTGTTGCTCCGTCTCCCTGTTGCTCCGTCTCTCTGTTGCTCCGTCTCTCTGTTGCTCCGTCGCTCTGTTGCTCCGTCGCTCTGTTGCTCCGTCTCTCTGTTGCTCCGTCTCTCTGTTGCTCCGTCGCTCTGTTGCTCCGTCGCTCTGTTGCTCCGTCGCTCTGTTGCTCCGTCTCTCTGTTGCTCCGTCTCTCTGTTGCTCCGTCGCTCTGTTGCTCCGTCGCTCTGTTGCTCCGTCTCTCTGTTGCTCCGTGGCCCTGTTGCTCCGTCGCCCTGTTGCTCCGTCTCTCTGTTGCTCCGTCTCTCTGTTGCTCCGTCGCTCTGTTGCTCTGTCGCTCTGTTGCTCCGTCTCTCTGTTGCTCCGTCTCTCTGTTGCTCCGTCGCTCTGTTGCTCCGTCGCTCTGTTGCTCCGTCGCTCTGTTGCTCCGTCTCTCTGTTGCTCCGTCTCTCTGTTGCTCCGTCGCTCTGTTGCTCCGTCTCTCTGTTGCTCCGTCTCCCTATTGCTCCGACTCTCTGTTGCTCCGTCGCCCTGTTGCTCCGTCTCTCTGTTTCTCCGTCTCTCTGTTGCTCCGTCTCTCTGTTGCTCCGTCGCTCTGTTGCTCCGTCGCTCTGTTGCTCCGTCTCTCTGTTGCTACGTCGCTCTGTTGCTCCGTCGCTCTGTGGCTCCGTCGCTCTGTTGCTCCGTCTCTCTGTTGCTCCGTCTCTCTGTTGCTCCGTCGTCCTGTTACTCCGTCTCCCTGTTGCTCCGTCTCTCTGTTGCTCCGTGGCCCTGTTGCTCCGTGGCCCTGTTGCTCCGTCTCCCTGTTGCTCCGCCGCTCTGTTGCTCCGTGGCCCTGTTGCTCCGTCTCCCTGTTGCTCCGTCGCCCTGTTGCTCCGTGGCCCTGTTGCTCCGTCTCCCTGTTGCTCCGTCGCCCTGTTGCTCCGTCGCCCTGTTGCTCCGTCGCCCTGTTGCTCCGTCTCCCTGTTGCTCCGTCTCTCTGTTGCTCCGTCGCCCTGTTGCTCCGCCGCTCTGTGGCTCCGTCTCTCTGTTGCTCCGTCTCTCTGTGGCTCCGTCGCTCTGTGGCTCCGTCTCTCTTTTGCTCCGTCTCTCTCTTGCTCCGTCGCCCTGTTGCTCCGTCGCTCTGTGGCTCTGTTGCTCCGTCTCTCTGTGGCTCCGTCGCTCTGTTGCTCCGTCTCTCTGTTGCTCCGTCGCCCTGTTGCTCCGTCTCTCTGTTGCTCTGTGGCTCCGTCGCTCTGTTGCTCCGTCTCCCTGTTGCTCCGAATCTCTGTTCCTCCGTCGCTCTGTTGCTCCGTCGCTCTGTTGCTCCGTCACCCTGTTGCTCCGTCGTCATGTTGTTCCGTCGTTCTGTGGCTCCGTCGCTCTGTTGCTCCGTCGCTCTGTTGCTCCGTCGCTCTGTTGCTCCGTCGCCCTGTTGCTCCGTCGTCATGTTGTTCCGTCGTTCTGTGGCTCCGTCGCTCTGTTGCTCCGTCGCTCTGTTGCTCCGTCGCCTTGTTGCTCCGTCGTCATGTTGTTCCGTCGTTCTGTTGCTCCGTCGCCCTGTTGCTCCGTCGCTCTGTTGCTCCATCTCTCTGTTGCTCCGTCGCCCTGTTGCTCCGTCGTCCTGTTGCTCCGTCGCCCTGTTGCTCCGTCGCCCTGTTGCTCTGTCGCCCTGTTGCTCCGTCGCCCTGTTACTCCGTCTCCCTGTTGCTCCGAATCTCTGTTGCTCCGTCTCTCTGTTGCTCCGTCGCTCTGTTGCTCCCTCGCTCTGTGGCTCCGTCGCTCTGTTGCTCCCTCGCTCTGTTGCTCCGTCTCCCTGTTCTTCCGTCGCTCTGTTGCTCCATCTCTCTGTTGCTCCGTCGCCCTGTTGCTCCGTCGTCCTGTTGCTCCGTCGCCCTGTTGCTCCGTCGCTCTGTTGCTCCATCTCTCTGTTGCTCCGTCGCCCTGTTGCTCCGTCGTCCTGTTGCTCCGTCGCCCTGTTGCTCCGTCGCCCTGTTGCTCTGTCGCCCTGTTGCTCCGTCGCCCTGTTACTCCGTCTCCCTGTTGCTCCGAATCTCTGTGGCTCCGTCGCTCTGTTGCTCCGTCTCTCTGTTGCTCCGTCGCTCTGTGGCTCCGTCGCCCTGTTGCTCCGTCTCTGTTACTCCGTCTCTCTGTTGCTCCGTCTCTCTGTTGCTCCATCGCCCTGTTGCTCCGTCGCCCTGTTGCTCCGTCGCCGTGTTGCTCCGTCGCCCTTTTGCTCCGTCGCCCTGTTGCTCCGTCGCCCTGTTGCTCCGTCGCCCTGTTGCTCCGTCGCCCTGTTGCTCCGTCGCCCTGTTGCTCCGTCGCCCTGTTGCTCCGTCGCCCTGTTGCTCCGTCGCCCTGTGGCTCCGTCTCTCTGTGGCTCCGTCTCTCTGTTGCTCCGTCTCTCTGTTGCTCCGTCTCTCTGTTGCTCCGTCTCTCTGTTGCTCCCTCGCTCTGTTCCTCCGTCTCTCTGTTTCTCCGTCTCTCTGTTGCTCCGTCGCCCTGTTGCGCCGTCGCCCTGTTGCTGCGTCGCTCTGTTGCTCCGTCGCTCTGTTGCTCCGTCGCTCTGTTGCTCCGTCGCCTTGTTGCTCCGTCGCCCTGTTGCTCCGTCGCCCTGTTCCTCCGTCGCCCTTTTGCTCCGTCGCCCTGTTGCTCCGTCGCCCTGTTGCTCCGTCGCCCTTTTGCTCCGTCGCTCTGTTGCTCCTTCGCTCTGTAGCTCCGTCGCTCTGTTGGTCCGTCGCACTGTTGCTCCGTCGTCCTGTTACTCCGTCTCCCTGTTGCTCCGTCTCTCTGTTTCTCCGTCTCTCTGTTGCTCCGTCTCTCTGCTTCTCCGTCTCCCTAATGCTCCGACTCTCTGTTGCTCCGTCTCTCTGTTGCTCCGTCTCTCCGTTGCTCCGTCTCACTGTTGCTCCGTCTGTCTGTTGCTCCGTCTCTCTGTTTCTCCATCTCTCTGTTGCTCCGTCGTTCTGTTGCTCCGTCTCTCTGTTTCTCCGTCTCTCTGTGGCTCCGTCGCTCTGTTGCTCCGTCGCTCTGTTGCTCCGTCGCTCTGTTGCTCCGTCTCTCTGTTGCTTCGTCTCTCTGTTGCTCCGTCTCTCTGTTGCTCCGTCGTCCTGTTACTCCGTCTCTCTGTTGCTCCGTCTCTCTGTTGCTCCGTTGTCCTGTTACTCCGTCACCCTGTTGCTCCGTCTCTCTGTTGCTCCGTCTCTCTGCTGCTCCGTCTCCCTAATGCTCCGGCTCTCTGTTGCTCCGTCGCTCTGTGGCTCCGTCGCCCTGTTGCTCCGTCGCTCTGTTGCTCCGTCTCTCTGTTGCTCCGTCTCTCTGTTTCTCCGTCTCTCTGTTTGTCCGTCTCTCTGTGGCTCCGTAGCTCTGTTGCTCCGTCGCTCTGTTGCTCCGTCTCTCTGTTGCTCCGTCTCTCTGTTGCTCTGTCGCTCTGTTGCTCCGTGTCTCTGTTGCTCCGTCTCTCTGTTGCTCCGTCTCTCTGTTGCTCCGTCTCTCTGTTGCTCCGTCGCTCTGTTGCTCCGTCTCTCTGTTGCTCCGTCGCTCTGTCGCTCTGTTGCTCCGTCCCTCTGTTGCTCCGTCTCTCTGTTGCTCCGTCGTTCTGTTGCTCCGTCTCTCTGTTGCTCCGTCTCTCTGTTGCTCCGTTGTCCTGTTACTCCGTCTCCCTGTTGCTCCGTCTCTCTGTTGCTCCGTCTCTCTGCTGCTCCGTCTCCCTAATGCTCCGACTCTCTGTTGCTCCGTCGCTCTGTGGCTCCGTCGCCGTGTTGCTCCGTCTCTCTGTTTGTCCGCCTCTCTGTGGCTCCGTTCCTCTGTTGCTCCGTCGCACTGTTGCTCCGTCTCTCTGTTGCTCCGTCTCTCTGTTGCTCCGTCTCTCTGTGGCTCCGTCGCTCTGTTGCTCCGTCTCTCTGTTGCTCCTTCTCTCTGTTGCTCCGTCGCTCTGTTGCTCCGGCTCTCTGTTGCTCCGTCTCTCTGTTGCTCCGTCTCTCTGTTGCTCCGTCGCTCTGTGGCTCTGTCGCCCTGTTGCTCCGTCGCCCTGTTGCTCCGTCGCCCTGTTGCTCCGTCGCCCTGTTGCTCCGTCTCTCTGTTCCTCCGTCTCACTGTTGCTCAGTCGCTCTGTTGCTCCGTCGCTCTGTTGCTCCGTCGCGCTGTTGCTCCGTCTCTCTGTTGCTCCGTCTCTCTGTTGCTCCGTCGCTCTGTGGCTTGTCTTTCTCTTGCTCCGTCTCTCTGTTGCTCCGTTTCACTGTTGCTCCGTCGCTCTGTTGTTCCGTCGCCCTGTTGCTCCGTCGCCCTGTTGCTCCGTCTTCCTGTTGCTCCGTCGACCTGTTGTTCCGTCGCCCTGTTGCTCCGTCGCCCTGTTGCTCCGTCGCCCTGTTGCTCCGTCGCCCAGTTGCTCCGTCGCCCTGTTGCTCCGTCGCCCTGTTGCTCCGTCGCCCTGTTGCTCCGTCGCCCAGTTGCTCCGTCGCTCTGTTGCTCCGTCGCCCTGTTGCTCCGTCGCCCTGTTGCTCCGTCGCCCAGTTGCTCCGTCGCCCTTTTGCTCCCTCGCCCTGTTGCTCCGTCGCCCTGTTGCTCCGTCGACCTGTTGCTCCGTCGCCCTGTTGCTCCGTCGCCCTGTTGCTCCGTCGCCCTGTTGCTCCGTCGCCCTGTTGCTCCGTCGCCCAGTTGCTCCGTCGCTCTGTTGCTCCGTCGCCCTGTTGCTCCGTCGCCCTGTTGCTCCGTCGCCCAGTTGCTCCGTCGCCCTTTTGCTCCCTCGCCCTGTTGCTCCGTCGCCCTGTTGCTCCGTCGCCCTGTTGCTCCGTCGCCCAGTTGCTCCGTCGCCCTGTTGCTCCGTCGTCCTGTTACACCGTCTCCCTGTTGCTCCGAATCACTGTTGCTCCCTCTCTCTGTTGCTCCGTCGCCCTGTTGCTCCGTCTCTCTGTTGCTCCGTCTCTCTGCTGCTCCGTCTCCCTAATGCTCCGACTCTCTGTTGCTCCGTCTCTCTGTTGCTCCGTCTCTCCGTTGCTCCGTCTCTCTGTTGCTCCGTCTCTCTGTTGCTCCGTCGCCCTGTTGCTCCGTCGCTCTGTTGCTCCGTCGCTCTGTTGCTCCGTATCTCTGTTGCTCCGTCGCTCTGTTGCTCCGTCTCTCTGTTGCTCCGTCTCTCCGTTGCTGCGTCTCCCTGTTCTTCCGTCTCTCTGTTTGTCCGTCTCTCTGTGGCTCCGTCGCTCTGTTGCTCCGTCGCTCTGTTGCTCCGTCTCTCTGTTGCTCCGTCTCTCTGTTGCTCCGTCTCTCTGTTGCTCTGTCGCTCTGTTGCTCCGTCTCTCTGTTGCTCCGTCTCTCTGTTGCTCCGTCTCTCTGTTGCTCCGTCTCTCTGTCTCTCCGTCTCTCTGTTGCTCCGTCTCTCTGTTGCTCTGTCTCCCTGTTCTTCCGTCGCTCTGTTGCTCCGTCTCTCTGTTGCTCCGTCGCCCTATTGCTCCATCTCTCTGTTGCTCCGTCGCCCTGTTGCTCCGTCTCTCTGTTGCTCCGTCTCTCTGTGGCTCCGTCGCTCTGTTGCTCCGTCTCTCTGTTGCTCCGTCTCTCTGTTGCTCCTTCTCTCTGTTGCTCCGTCGCCCTGTTGCTCCGTCGTCCTGTTACTCCGTCTCCCTGTTGCTCCGAATCACTGTTGCTCCGTCGCTCTGTGGCTCTGTCGCCCTGTTGCTCCGTCACCCTGTTGCTCCGTCGCCCTGTTGCTCCGTCGCCCTGTTGCTCCGTCGCCCTGTTGCTCCGTCTCTCTGTTGCTCCGTCTCTCTGTTGCTCCGTCTCTCTGCTGCTCCGTCTCCCTGATGCTCCGACTCTCTGTTGCTCCGTCTCTCTGTTGCTCCGTCTCTCCGTTGCTCCGTCTCACTGTTGCTCCGTCTGTCTGTTGCTCCGTCTCTCTGTTTCTCCATCTCTCTGTTGCTCCGTCGTTCTGTTGCTCCGTCTCTCTGCTGCTCCGTCTCTCTGATCCTCCGTCTCTCTGTTTCTCCGTCTCTCTGTGGCTCCGTCGCTCTGTTGCTCCGTCGCTCTGTTGCTCCGTCGCTCTGTTGCTCCGTCTCTCTGTTGCTCCGTCGCTCTGTCGCTCTGTTGCTCCGTCCCTCTGTTGCTCCGTCTCTCTGTTGCTCCGTCGTTCTGTTGCTCCGTCTCTCTGTTGCTCCGTCTCTCTGTTGCTCCGTTGTCCTGTTACTCCGTCTCCCTGTTGCTCCGTCTCTCTGTTGCTCCGTCTCTCTGCTGCTCCGTCTCCCTAATGCTCCGACTCTCTGTTGCTCCGTCGCTCTGTGGCTCCGTCGCCCTGTTGCTCCGTCTCTCTGTTTGTCCGTCTCTCTGTGGCTCCGTCGCTCTGTTGCTCCGTCGCTCTGTTGCTCCGTCTCTCTGTTGCTCCGTCTCTCTGTTGCTCCGTCTCTCTGTGGCTCCGTCGCTCTGTTGCTCCGTCTCTCTGTTGCTCCTTCTCTCTGTTGCTCCGTCGCTCGGTTGCTCCGGCTCTCTGTTGCTCCGTCTCTCTGTTGCTCCGTCTCTCTGTTGCTCCGTCGCTCTCTGGCTCTGTCGCCCTGTTGCTCCGTCGCCCTGTTGCTCCGTCGCCCTGTTGCTCCGTCGCCCTGTTGCTCCGTCTCTCTGTTCCTCCGTCTCTCTGTTGCTCAGTCGCTCTGTTGCTCCGTCGCTCTGTTGCTCCGTCGCGCTGTTGCTCCGTCTCTCTGTTGCTCCGTCTCTCTGTTGCTCCGTCGCTCTGTGGCTTGTCTTTCTCTTGCTCCGTCTCTCTGTTGCTCCGTCTCACTGTTGCTCCGTCGCTCTGTTGTTCCGTCGCCCTGTTGCTCCGTCGCCCTGTTGCTCCGTCTCCCTGTTGCTCCGTCGACCTGTTGTTCCGTCGCCCTGTTGCTCCGTCGCCCTGTTGCTCCGTCGCCCTGTTGCTCCGTCGCCCTGTTGCTCCGTCGCCCTGTTGCTCCGTCGCCCAGTTGCTCCGTCGCCCTTTTGCTCCCTCGCCCTGTTGCTCCGTCGCCCTGTTGCTCCGTCGCCCTGTTGCTCCGGCGTCCTGTTGCTCCGTCGTCCTGTTACACCGTCTCCCTGTTGCTCCGAATCACTGTTGCTCCCTCTCTCTGTTGCTCCGTCGCCCTGTTGCTCAGTCGCCCTGTTGCTCCGACGCCCTGTTGCTCCGTCGTCCTGTTACTCCGTCTCCCTGTTGCTCCGTCTCTCTGTTTCTCCGTCTCTCTGTTGCTCCGTCTCTCTGCTTCTCCGTCTCCCTAATGCTCCGACTCTCTGTTGCTCCGTCTCTCTGTTGCTCCGTCTCTCCGTTGCTCCGTCTCACTGTTGCTCCGTCTGTCTGTTGCTCCGTCTCTCTGTTTCTCCATCTCTCTGTTGCTCCGTCGTTCTGTTGCTCCGTCTCTCTGTTTCTCCGTCTCTCTGTGGCTCCGTCGCTCTGTTGCTCCGTCGCTCTGTGCTCCGTCGCTCTGTTGCTCCGTCTCTCTGTTGCTTCGTCTCTCTGTTGCTCCGTCTCTCTGTTGCTCCGTCGTCCTGTTACTCCGTCTCTCTGTTGCTCCGTCTCTCTGTTGCTCCGTTGTCCTGTTACTCCGTCACCCTGTTGCTCCGTCTCTCTGTTGCTCCGTCTCTCTGCTGCTCCGTCTCCCTAATGCTCCGGCTCTCTGTTGCTCCGTCGCTCTGTGGCTCCGTCGCCCTGTTGCTCCGTCGCTCTGTTGCTCCGTCTCTCTGTTGCTCCGTCTCTCTGTTGCTCCGTCTCTCTGTTGCTCTGTCGCTCTGTTGCTCCGTCTCTCTGTTGCTCCGTCTCTCTGTTGCTCCGTCTCTCTGTTTCTCCGTCTCTCTGTTTGTCCGTCTCTCTGTGGCTCCGTAGCTCTGTTGCTCCGTCGCTCTGTTGCTCCGTCTCTCTGTTGCTCCGTCTCTCTGTTGCTCTGTCGCTCTGTTGCTCCGTCTCTCTGTTGCTCCGTCTCTCTGTTGCTCCGTCTCTCTGTTGCTCCGTCTCTCTGTTGCTCCGTCGCTCTGTTGCTCCGTCTCTCTGTTGCTCCGTCGCTCTGTCGCTCTGTTGCTCCGTCCCTCTGTTGCTCCGTCTCTCTGTTGCTCCGTCGTTCTGTTGCTCCCGTCTCTCTGTTGCTCCGTCTCTCTGTTGCTCCGTTGTCCTGTTACTCCGTCTCCCTGTTGCTCCGTCTCTCTGTTGCTCCGTCTCTCTGCTGCTCCGTCTCCCTAATGCTCCGACTCTCTGTTGCTCCGTCGCTCTGTGGCTCCGTCGCCGTGTTGCTCCGTCTCTCTGTTTGTCCGCCTCTCTGTGGCTCCGTTCCTCTGTTGCTCCGTCGCACTGTTGCTCCGTCTCTCTGTTGCTCCGTCTCTCTGTTGCTCCGTCTCTCTGTGGCTCCGTCGCTCTGTTGCTCCGTCTCTCTGTTGCTCCTTCTCTCTGTTGCTCCGTCGCTCTGTTGCTCCGGCTCTCTGTTGCTCCGTCTCTCTGTTGCTCCGTCTCTCTGTTGCTCCGTCGCTCTGTGGCTCTGTCGCCCTGTTGCTCCGTCGCCCTGTTGCTCCGTCGCCCTGTTGCTCCGTCGCCCTGTTGCTCCGTCTCTCTGTTCCTCCGTCTCACTGTTGCTCAGTCGCTCTGTTGCTCCGTCGCTCTGTTGCTCCGTCGCGCTGTTGCTCCGTCTCTCTGTTGCTCCGTCTCTCTGTTGCTCCGTCGCTCTGTGGCTTGTCTTTCTCTTGCTCCGTCTCTCTGTTGCTCCGTTTCACTGTTGCTCCGTCGCTCTGTTGTTCCGTCGCCCTGTTGCTCCGTCGCCCTGTTGCTCCGTCTCCCTGTTGCTACGTCGACCTGTTGTTCCGTCGCCCTGTTGCTCCGTCGCCCTGTTGCTCCGTCGCCCTGTTGCTCCGTCGCCCAGTTGCTCCGTCGCCCTGTTGCTCCGTCGCCCTGTTGCTCCGTCGCCCTGTTGCTCCGTCTCTCTGTTGCTCCGTCTGTCTGTTTCCTCCGTTTCTCTGTTGCTCCATTATCTGCTGCTCCGTCTCTCTGTTGCTCCGTCACTCTGTGGCTCCGTCTCTCTGTTGCTCCGTCTCTCTGTTCCTCCGTCTCTCTGTTGCTCCGTCTCTCTGTTGCTCCGTCGCTCTGTGGCACCGTCTCTCTTTTGCTCCGTCTCTCTGTTGCTCCGTCTCTCTGTTGCTCCGTCTCTCTGTTGCTCCGCTCTCTGTTCCTCCGTCGCTCTGTTGCTCCATCTCTCTGTTGCTCCATCACCCTGTTGCTCTGTCTCTCTGTTGCTCCATCACCCTGTTGCTCCATCACCCTGTTGCTCTGTCTCTGTTGCTCCATCGCCCTGTTGCTCCGTCGCCCTGTTGCTCCGTCGCCCTCTTGCTACGTCGCATTGTTGCTCCGTCTCTCTGTTGCTCCGTCGCTCTGTTGCTCCGTCTCCCTGTTGTTCCGTCGCCCTGTTGTTCCGTCGTCCTGTTGCTCCGTCGTCCTGTTGCTCCGTCGCCCTGTTGCTCCGTCGCCCTGTTGCTCCGTCTCCCTGTTGTTCCGTCGCCCTGTTACTCCGTCGCCCTGTTGCTCCGTTGCCCTGTTGCTCCGTCGCCCTGTTGCTCCGCCGCCCTGTTGCTCCGTCGCCCTGTTGTTCCGACGCCCTGTTGTTTCGTCGCCCTGTTGTTCCGTCGCCCTGTTGTTCCGTCGCCCTGTTACTTCGTCGCCCTGTTTCCTCCGTCTCTCTGTTCCTCCGTCTCTCTGTTCCTCCGTCTCTCTGTTGCTCCGTCGCCCTCTTGCTCCGTCGCCCTGTTGCTCCGTCGCCCTGTTGCTCCGTCGCCCTGTTGTTCCGTCGCCCTGTTGTTCCGTCGCCCTGTTGCTCCGTCGCCCTGTTGATCCGTCGCCCTGTTATTCCGTCGCCCCTGTTATTCCGTCGCCCTGTTGCTCCGTCGCCCTCTTGCTCCGTCGCCCTGTTGCTCCGTCTCTCTGTTGCTCCGTCTCTCTCTTGCTCCGTCGCTCTGTTGCTGCGTCGCTCTGTTGCTCTGTCGCACTGTTGCTCCGTCGCCCTGTTGCTCCGTCGCCCTGTTGCTCCGTCGCCATGTTGCTCCGTCGCCCTGTTGCTCCGTCGCCCTGTTGCTCCGTCGCCCTGTTGCTCCGTCGCCCTGTTGCCCCGTCGCCCTGTTGCTCCGTCTCTCTGTTGCTCCGTCGCTCTGTTGCTCCGTCACCCTGTTGCTCCGTCGCCCTGTTGCTCCGTTTCTCTGTTGCTCTGTCGCCCTGTTGCTCCGTCGCCCTGTTGCTCCGTCGCTCTGTTGCTCGTCGCACTGTTGCTCCGTCTCTCTGTTGCTCCGTCACCCTGTTGCTCCGTCGCCCTGTTGCTCCGTCTCTCTGTTGCTCCGTCGCCCTGTTGCTCCGTCGCCCTGTTGCACCGTCGCCCTGTTGCTCCGTCGCACTGTTGCTCCGTCGCTCTGTAGCTCTGTCACACTGTTGCTCCGTCTCTCTGTTGCTCCATCACCCTTTTGCTCCATTTCTCTGTTGCTCCGTCGCCCTGTTGTTCCGTCGCCCTGTTGTTCCGTCGCCCTGTTGTTCCGTCGCCCTGTTGTTCCGTCGCCCTGTTGCTATGTCGTCCTGTTGCTCCGTCGCCCTGTTGCTCCGTAGCCCTGTTGCTCCGTCGACCTGTTGGTCCGTCGCCCTGTTGTTCCGTCGCCCTGTTGTTCCGTCGCCCTGTTGCTCCGTCGCCCTGTTGCTCCGTCGCCCTGTTGCTCCGTCGCCCTGTTGCTCCGTCGGCCCTGTTGCTCCGTCGCCCTGTTGCTCCGTCGCTCTGTGGCTCCGTCTCTCTGTTGCTCCGTCTGTCTGTTGCTCCGTCGCTCTGTTGCTCCGTCTCTCTGTTGCTCCGTCTCTCTGTTGCTCCGTCTCTCTGTTGCTCCGTCTCTCTGTTGCTCCGTCGCTCTGTTGCTCCGTCGCCCCGTTGCTCCGTCGCTCTGTTGCTCCGTCTCTCTGTTGCTCCGTCTCTCTGTTGCTCCGTCTCTCTGTTGCTCCGTCGCTCTGTGGCTTGTCGCTCTGTTGCTCCGTCGCTCTGTGGGTCCGTCTCTCTGTTGCTTCCGTCGCTCTGTTGCTCCGTCGCCCTGTTGCTCCGTCTCCCTGTTGCTCCGTCTCTCTGTTGCTCCGTCGCTCTGTGGCTTCTCTTTCTGTTGCTCCGTCGCTCTGTGGGTCCGTCTCCCTGTTGCTCCGTCACTCTGTTGTTCCGTCGCCCTGTTGCTCCGTCTCTCTGTTGCTCCGTCGCTCTGTTGTTCCGTCGCCCTCTTGCTCCGTCGCCCTGTTGCTCCGTCGCCCTGTTGTTCCGTCGCCCTGTTGCTCCGTCGCCCTGTTGTTCCGTCGCCCTGTTGTTCCGTCGCCCTGTTGCTCCGTCGCCCTGTTGCTCCGTCGCCCTGTTGCTCCGTCGCCCTGTTGCTCCGTCGCCCTGTTGCTCCGTCGCCCTGTTGCTCCGTCGCCCTGTTGCTCCGTCGCCCTTTTGCTCCGTCGCCCTGTTGCTCCGTCGCCCTGTTGCTCCGTCGCCCTGTTGCTCCGTCGCCCTGTTGCTCCGTCGCTCTGTGGCTCCGTCTCTCTGTTGCTCCGTCTGTCTGTTGCTCCGTCGCTCTGTTGCTCCGTCTCTCTGTTGCTCCGTCTCTCTGTTGCTCCGTCTCTCTGTTGCTCCGTCTCTCTGTTGCTCCGTCGCTCTGTTGCTCCGTCGCCCCGTTGCTCCGTCGCTCTGTTGCTCCGTCTCTCTGTTGCTCCGTCTCTCTGTTGCTCCGTCTCTCTGTTGCTCCGTCGCTCTGTGGCTTGTCGCTCTGTTGCTCCGTCGCTCTGTGGGTCCGTCTCTCTGTTGCTCCGTCGCTCTGTTGCTCCGTCGCCCTGTTGCTCCGTCTCCCTGTTGCTCCGTCTCTCTGTTGCTCCGTCGCTCTGTGGCTTCTCTTTCTGTTGCTCCGTCGCTCTGTGGGTCCGTCTCCCTGTTGCTCCGTCACTCTGTTGTTCCGTCGCCCTGTTGCTCCGTCTCTCTGTTGCTCCGTCGCTCTGTTGTTCCGTCGCCCTCTTGCTCCGTCGCCCTGTTGCTCCGTCGCCCTGTTGTTCCGTCGCCCTGTTGCTCCGTCGCCCTGTTGTTCCGTCGCCCTGTTGTTCCGTCGCCCTGTTGCTCCGTCGCCCTGTTGCTCCGTCGCCCTGTTGCTCCGTCGCCCTGTTGCTCCGTCGCCCTGTTGCTCCGTCGCCCTGTTGCTCCGTCGCCCTGTTGCTCCGTCGCCCTTTTGCTCCGTCGCCCTGTTGCTCCGTCGCCCTGTTGCTCCGTTGCCCTGTTGCTCCGTCGCCCTGTTGCTCCGTCGCCCTGTTGCTCCGTCGCCCTGTTGCTCCGTCGCCCTTTTGCTCCGTCGCCCTGTTGCTCCGTCGCCCTGTTGCTCCGTTGCCCTGTTGCTCCGTCGCCCTGTTGCTCCGTCGCCCTGTTGCTCCGTCGTCCTGTTACTCCGCCTCCCTGTTGCTCCGTCTCTCTTTTGCTCCGTCTCTCTGTTGCTCCGTCTCTCTGTTGCTCCGTCTCTCTGTTGCTCCGTCTCACTGTTGCTCCGTCTTTCTGTTGCTCCGTCTCTCTGTTTCTCCATCTCTCTGTTGCTCCGTCGTTCTGTTGCTCCGTCTCTCTGTTTCTCCATCTCTCTGTTGCTCCGTCGTTCTGTTGCTCCGTCTCTCTGCTGCTCCGTCTCCCTAATGCTCCGACTCTCTGTTGCTCCGTCTCTCTGTTGCTCCGTCGCTCTGTTGCTCCGTCGCTCTGTTGCTCCGTCTCTCTGTTGCTTCGTCGCTCTGTTGCTCCGTCGCTCTGTGGCTCCGTCGCTCTGTTGCTCCGTCTCTCTGTTGCTCCGTCTCTCTGTTGCTCCGTCTCTCTGTTGCTCCGTCTCTCTGCTGCTCCGTCTCCCTAACGCTCCGACTCTCTGTTGCTCCGTGGCCCTGTTGCTCCGTCGCCCTGTTGCTCCGTCGCCCTGTTGCTCCGTGGCCCTGTTGCTCCGTCGCCCTGTTGCTCCGTCGCCCTGTTGCTCCGCCGCTCTGTGGCTCCGTCGCTCTGTTGCTCCGTCGCCCTGTTGCTCCGTCTCTCTGTTTCTCCGTCTCTCTGTTGCTCCGTCTCTCTGTTGCTCCATCGCTCTGTTGCTCCGTCGCTCTGTTGCTCCGTCTCTCTGTTGCTACGTCGCTCTGTTGCTCTGTCGCACTGTGGCTACTTCGCTCTGTGGCTCCGTCGCTCTGTTGCTCCGTCTCTCTGTTGCTCCGTCTCTCTGTTGCTCCGTCTCTCTGCTGCTCCGTCTCCCTAACGCTCCGACTCTCTGTTGCTCCGTGGCCCTGTTGCTCCGTCGCCCTGTTGCTCCGTCGCCCTGTTGCTCCGTCGCCCTGTTGCTCCGTCTCTCTGTTGCTCCGTCCCTCGGTTGCTCCATCTTTCTGTTGCTCCGTCTCTCTGTTGCTCCGTCGCTCTGTTGGTCCGTCGCTCTGTTGCTCCGTCGCTCTGTTGCTCCGTCGCTCTGTTGCTCCGTCGCACTGTTGCTCCGTCGCCCTGTTGCTCCGTGGCCCTGTTGCTCCGTGGCCCTGTTGCTCCGTGGCCCTGTTGCTCCGTGGCCCTGTTCCTCCGTGGCCCTGTTGCTACGTCGCCCTGTTGCTCCGTCGCTCTGTTGCTCCGTCTCTCTGTTGCTCCGTGGCCCTGTTGCTCAGTCGCCCTGTTGCTCCGTCGCCCTGTTGCTCCGTCTCCCTGTTGTTCCGTCACCCTGTTGCTCCGTCGTCCTGTTGTTCCGTCGCCCTGTGGCTCCGTCGCTCCGTGGCTCCGTCTCTCCGTTGCTGCGTCTCTCTGTTGCTCCGTCTCTCTGTTGCTCCGTCGCTCTGTTGCTCCGACTCTCTGTTGCTCCGTCTCTCTGTTGCTCCGTCGCTCTGTTGCTCCGTCTCTCTGTTGCTCCGTCGCTCTGTTGCACCGTCTCTCTCTTGCTCCGTCGCTCTGTTGCTCCGACTCTCTGTTGCTCCGTCGCTCTGTTGCACCGTCTCTCTGTTGCGCCGTCGCCCTGTTGCTCCGTCGCCCTGTTGCTCCGTTGCCCTGTTGCTCCGTCGCTCTGTTGGTCTGTCGCACTGTTGCTCCGTCTCTCTGTTGCTCCGTCGCCCTGTTGCTCCATCGCCCTGTTGCTCCGTCGCCCTGTTGCTCCGTCGCCCTGTTGCTCCGTCTCTCTGTTGCTCCGTCACCCTGTTGCTCCGTCTCTCTGTTGCTCCGTCTCTCTGTTGCTCCGTCTCTCTGTTGCTCCGTCGCCCTGTTGCTCCGTCGCCCTGTGGCTCCGTCGCTCTGTTGCTCCGTCGCTCTGTTGCTCCGTCTCTCTGTTGCTCCGTCGCACTGTTGCTCCGTCTCTCTGTTGCTCCGTCACCCTGTTGCTCCGTCTCTCTGTTGCTCCGTCGACCTGTTGCTCCGTCGCCCTGTTGCTTCGTCGCCCTGTTGCTCCGTCGCCCTGTTGCTCCGTCGCCCTGTTGCTCCGTGGCCCTGTTGCTCCGTGGCCCTGTTGCTCCGTGGCCCTGTTGCTCCGTCGCCCTGTTGCTCCGTCGCCCTGTTGCTCCGTCGCTCTGTTGCTCCGTCGCTCTGTTGCTGTGTCGCACTGTTGCTCCGTCTCTCTGTTGCTCCGTCACCCTGTTGCTCCGTCTCTCTGTTGCTCCGTCGCTATGTTGCTCCGGCGCCCTGTTGCTCCGTCGCTCTGTTGCTCCGTCGCTCTGTTGCTGTGTCGCACTGTTGCTCCGTCTCTCTGTTGCTCCGTCACCCTGTTGCTCCGTCTCTCTGTTGCTCCGTCGCCCTGTTTGCTCCGTCGCCCTGTTGCTCCGTCTCTCTGTTGCTCCGTCGCCCTGTTGCTCCGTCGCCCTGTTGCTCCGTCGCCCTATTGTTCCGTCGCCCTGTTGTTCCGTCGCCCTGTTGCTATGTCGCCCTGTTGCTCCGACGCCCTGTTGTTCCGTCGCCCTGTTGTTCCGTCGCCCTGTTGCTATGTCGCACTGTTGCTCCGTCGACCTGTTGTTCCGTCGCCCTGTTGCTCCGTCGCCCTGTTGTTCCGTCGCCCTGTTGCTCCGTCGCCCTGTTGCTCCGTCGCCCTGTTGCTCCGTCGTCCTGTTGCTCCGTCGCCCTGTTGCTCCGTCGCCCTGTTGCTCCGTCTCTCTGTTGCTCCGTCTCTCTGTTGCTCCTTCTCTCTGTTGCTCCGTCGATCTGTTGCTCCGTCTCTCTTTGCTCCGTCTCTCTGTTGCTCCGTCTCTCTGTTGCTCCGTCGCCCTGTTGCTCCGTCTCCCTGTTGCTCTGTCGACCTGTTGTTCCGTCGCCCTGTTGCTCCGTCGCCCTGTTGCTCCGTCGCCCAGTTGCTCCGTCGCCCTTTTGCTCCGTCGCCCTGTTGCTCCGTCTCTCTGTTGCTCCGTCACCCTGTTGCTCCGACTCTCTGTTGCTCCGTCGACCTGTTGCTCCGTCGCCCTGTTGCTCCGTCTCTATGTTGTTCCGTCTATCTGTTGCTCCGTCGCGCTGTTGCTCCGTCGCCCTGTTGCTCCGTCGCCCTGTTGCTCCGCCGCCCTGTTGCTCCGTCGCCCTGTTGCTCCGTGGCCCTGTTGCTCCGTCGCCCTGTTGCTCCGTCGCCCTGTTCCTCCGTCGCTCTGTTGCTCCGTCGCTCTGTTGCTGTGTCGCACTGTTGCTGCGTCTCTCTGTTGCTCCGTCACCCTGTTGCTCCGTCTCTCTGTTGCTCCGTCGCCCTGTTGCTCACACAGTGAGCACGTGAGTCGTTCTGTGGCTCCGTCGCTCTGTTGCTCCGTCGCTCTGTTGCTCCGTCGCCCTGTTGCTCCGTCGTCATGTTGTTCCGTCGTTCTGTTGCTCCGTCGCCCTGTTGCTCCGTCGCTCTGTTGCTCCATCTCTCTGTTGCTCCGTCGCCCTGTTGCTCCGTCGTCCTGTTGCTCCGTCGCCCTGTTGCTCCGTCGCCCTGTTGCTCTGTCGCCCTGTTGCTCCGTCGCCCTGTTACTCCGTCTCCCTGTTGCTCCGAATCACTGTTGCTCCGAATCTCTGTTGCTCCGTCTCTCTGTTGCTCCGTCGCTCTGTTGCTCCCTCGCTCTGTTGCTCCGTCTCCCTGTTCTTCCGTCGCTCTGTGGCTCCATCGCTCTGTTGCTCCGTCTCTCTGTTGCTCCGTCTCTCTGCTGCTCCGACTCCCTAATGCTCCGACTCTCTGTTGCTCCGTGGCCCTGTTGCTCCGTCGCCCTGTTGCTCCGTCGCCCTGTTGCTCCGTGGCCCTGTTGCTCCGTCGCCCTGTTGCTCCGTCGCCCTGTTGCTCCGTCTCCCTGTTGCTCCGCCGCTCTGTGGCTCCGTCGCTCTGTTGCTCCGTCGCCCTGTTGCTCCGTCTCTCTGTTGCTCCGTCTCTCTGTTGCTCCGTCTCTCTGTTGCTCCATCTCTCTGTTGCTCCGTCGCTCTGTTGCTCCGTCGCTCTGTTGCTCCGTCGCTCTGTTACTCCGTCTCCCTGTTGCTCCGAATCTTTGTTGCTCCGTCGCTCTGTTGCTCCGTCGCTCTGTTGTTCCGTCGTTCTGTGGCTCAGTCGCTCTGTTGCTCCGTCGCTCTGTGGCTCCGTCGCTCTGTGGCTCCGTCGCTCTGTTGCTCCGTCTCTCTGTTGCTCCGTCTCTCTGTTGCTCCGTCGTCCTGTTACTCCGTCTCCCTGTTGCTCCGTCTCTCTGTTGCTCCGTCTCTCTGTTGCTCCGTCTCTCTGTTGCTCCGTCTCTCTGCTGCTCCGTCTCCCTAATGCTCCGACTCTCTGTTGCTCCGTGGCCCTGTTGCTCCGTCGCCCTGTTGCTCCGTCACCCTGTTGCTCCGTGGCCCTATTGCTCCGTCGCCCTGTTGCTCCGTCGCCCTGTTGCTCCGTCTCCCTGTTGCTCCGTCTCTCTGTTGCTCCGTCTCTCTGTTGCTCCGTCGCTCTGTTGCTCCGTCGCTCTGTTGCTCCGTCTCTCTGTTGCTCCGTCTCTCTGTTGCTCCGTCGCTCTGTTGCTCCGTCGCTCTGTTGCTCCGTCGCTCTGTTGCTCCGTCTCTCTGTTGCTCCGTCTCTCTGTTGCTCCGTCGCTCTGTTGCTCCGTCGCTCTGTTGCTCCGTCTCTCTGTTGCTCCGTGGCCCTGTTGCTCCGTCGCCCTGTTGCTCCGTCTCTCTGTTGCTCCGTCTCTCTGTTGCTCCGTCGCTCTGTTGCTCCGTCGCTCTGTTGCTCCGTCTCTCTGTTGCTCCGTCTCTCTGTTGCTCCGTCGCTCTGTTGCTCCGTCGCTCTGTTGCTCCGTCGCTCTGTTGCTCCGTCTCTCTGTTGCTCCGTCTCTCTGTTGCTCCGTCGCTCTGTTGCTCCGTCTCTCTGTTGCTCCGTCTCCCTATTGCTCCGACTCTCTGTTGCTCCGTCGCCCTGTTGCTCCGTCTCTCTGTTTCTCCGTCTCTCTGTTGCTCCGTCTCTCTGTTGCTCCGTCGCTCTGTTGCTCCGTCGCTCTGTTGCTCCGTCTCTCTGTTGCTACGTCGCTCTGTTGCTCCGTCGCTCTGTGGCTCCGTCGCTCTGTTGCTCCGTCTCTCTGTTGCTCCGTCTCTCTGTTGCTCCGTCGTCCTGTTACTCCGTCTCCCTGTTGCTCCGTCTCTCTGTTTCTCCGTGGCCCTGTTGCTCCGTGGCCCTGTTGCTCCGTCTCCCTGTTGCTCCGCCGCTCTGTTGCTCCGTGGCCCTGTTGCTCCGTCTCCCTGTTGCTCCGTCGCCCTGTTGCTCCGTGGCCCTGTTGCTCCGTCTCCCTGTTGCTCCGTCGCCCTGTTGCTCCGTCGCCCTGTTGCTCCGTCGCCCTGTTGCTCCGTCTCCCTGTTGCTCCGTCTCTCTGTTGCTCCGTCGCCCTGTTGCTCCGCCGCTCTGTGGCTCCGTCTCTCTGTTGCTCCGTCTCTCTGTGGCTCCGTCGCTCTGTGGCTCCGTCTCTCTTTTGCTCCGTCTCTCTCTTGCTCCGTCGCCCTGTTGCTCCGTCGCTCTGTGGCTCCGTCGCTCTGTTGCTCCGTCTCTCTGTGGCTCCATCGCTCTGTTGCTCCGTCTCTCTGTTGCTCCGTCGCCCTGTTGCTCCGTCTCTCTGTTGCTCTGTGGCTCCGTCGCTCTGTTGCTCCGTCTCCCTGTTGCTCCGAATCTCTGTTGCTCCGTCGCTCTGTTGCTCCGTCGCTCTGTTGCTCCGTCACCCTGTTGCTCCGTCGTCATGTTGTTCCGTCGTTCTGTGGCTCCGTCGCTCTGTTGCTCCGTCGCTCTGTTGCTCCGTCGCCCTGTTGCTCCGTCGTCATGTTGTTCCGTCGTTCTGTTGCTCCGTCGCCCTGTTGCTCCGTCGCTCTGTTGCTCCATCTCTCTGTTGCTCCGTCGCCCTGTTGCTACGTCGTCCTGTTGCTCCGTCGCCCTGTTGCTCCGTCGCCCTGTTGCTCTGTCGCCCTGTTGCTCCGTCGCCCTGTTACTCCGTCTCCCTGTTGCTCCGAATCACTGTTGCTCCGAATCTCTGTTGCTCCGTCTCTCTGTTGCTCCGTCGCTCTGTGGCTCCGTCGCTCTGTTGCTCAGTCGCTCTGTGGCTCCGTCGCTCTGTGGCTCCGTCGCTCTGTTGCTCCCTCGCTCTGTTGCTCCGTCTCCCTGTTCTTCCGTCGCTCTGTGGCTCCGTCGCTCTGTTGCTCCGTCTCTCTGTTGCTCCGTCTCTCTGTTGCTCCGTCGCTCTGTGGCTCCGTCGCTCTGTTGCTCAGTCGCTCTGTGGCTCCGTCGCTCTGTGGCTCCGTCGCTCTGTTGCTCAGTCGCTCTGTGGCTCCGTCGCTCTGTGGCTCCGTCTCTCTGTGGCTCCGTCTCTCTGTTGCTCCCTCGCTCTGTTGCTCCGTCTCCCTGTTCTTCCGTCGCTCTGTGGCTCCGTCGCTCTGTTGTTCCGTCTCTCTGTTGCTCCGTCGCCCTGTTGCTCCGTCGCTCTGTTGCTCCCTCGCTCTGTTGCTCCGTCTCCCTGTTCTTCCGTCGCTCTGTGGCTCCGTCGCTCTGTTGCTCCGTCTCTCTGTTGCTCCGTCGCTCTGTGGCTCCGTCGCCCTGTTGCTCCGTCTCTGTTACTCCGTCTCTCTGTTGCTCCGTCTCTCTGTTGCTCCATCGCCCTGTTGCTCCGTCGCCCTGTTGCTCCGTCGCCGTGTTGCTCCGTCGCCCTTTTGCTCCGTCGCCCTGTTGCTCCGTCGCCCTGTTGCTCCGTCGCCCTGTTGCTCCGTCGCCCTGTTGCTCCGTCGCCCTGTTGCTCCGTCGCCCTGTTGCTCCGTCGCCCTGTGGCTCCGTCTCTCTGTGGCTCCGTCTCTCTGTTGCTCCGTCTCTCTGTTGCTCCGTCTCTCTGTTGCTCCGTCTCTCTGTTGCTCCGTCTCTCTGTTGCTCCCTCGCTCTGTTCCTCCGTCTCTCTGTTTCTCCGTCTCTCTGTTGCTCCGTCGCCCTGTTGCGCCGTCGCCCTGTTGCTGCGTCGCTCTGTTGCTCCGTCGCTCTGTTGCTCCGTCGCTCTGTTGCTCCGTCGCCTTGTTGCTCCGTCGCCCAGTTGCTCCGTCGCCCTGTTCCTCCGTCGCCCTTTTGCTCCGTCGCCCTGTTGCTCCGTCGCCCTGTTGCTCCGTCGCCCTTTTGCTCCGTCGCTCTGTTGCTCCTTCGCTCTGTAGCTCCGTCGCTCTGTTGGTCCGTCGCACTGTTGCTCCGTCGTCCTGTTACTCCGTCTCCCTGTTGCTCCGTCTCTCTGTTTCTCCGTCTCTCTGTTGCTCCGTCTCTCTGCTTCTCCGTCTCCCTAATGCTCCGACTCTCTGTTGCTCCGTCTCTCTGTTGCTCCGTCTCTCCGTTGCTCCGTCTCACTGTTGCTCCGTCTGTCTGTTGCTCCGTCTCTCTGTTTCTCCATCTCTCTGTTGCTCCGTCGTTCTGTTGCTCCGTCTCTCTGTTTCTCCGTCTCTCTGTGGCTCCGTCGCTCTGTTGCTCCGTCGCTCTGTTGCTCCGTCGCTCTGTTGCTCCGTCTCTCTGTTGCTTCGTCTCTCTGTTGCTCCGTCTCTCTGTTGCTCCGTCGTCCTGTTACTCCGTCTCTCTGTTGCTCCGTCTCTCTGTTGCTCCGTTGTCCTGTTACTCCGTCACCCTGTTGCTCCGTCTCTCTGTTGCTCCGTCTCTCTGCTGCTCCGTCTCCCTAATGCTCCGGCTCTCTGTTGCTCCGTCGCTCTGTGGCTCCGTCGCCCTGTTGCTCCGTCGCTCTGTTGCTCCGTCTCTCTGTTGCTCCGTCTCTCTGTTGCTCTGTCGCTCTGTTGCTCCGTCTCTCTGTTGCTCCGTCTCTCTGTTGCTCCGTCTCTGTGTTTCTCCGTCTCTCTGTTTGTCCGTCTCTCTGTGGCTCCGTAGCTCTGTTGCTCCGTCGCTCTGTTGCTCCGTCTCTCTGTTGCTCCGTCTCTCTGTTGCTCTGTCGCTCTGTTGCTCCGTCTCTCTGTTGCTCCGTCTCTCTGTTGCTCCGTCTCTCTGTTGCTCCGTCTCTCTGTTGCTCCGTCGCTCTGTTGCTCCGTCTCTCTGTTGCTCCGTCGCTCTGTCGCTCTGTTGCTCCGTCCCTCTGTTGCTCCGTCTCTCTGTTGCTCCGTCGTTCTGTTGCTCCGTCTCTCTGTTGCTCCGTCTCTCTGTTGCTCCGTTGTCCTGTTACTCCGTCTCCCTGTTGCTCCGTCTCTCTGTTGCTCCGTCTCTCTGCTGCTCCGTCTCCCTAATGCTCCGACTCTCTGTTGCTCCGTCGCTCTGTGGCTCCGTCGCCGTGTTGCTCCGTCTCTCTGTTTGTCCGCCTCTCTGTGGCTCCGTTCCTCTGTTGCTCCGTCGCACTGTTGCTCCGTCTCTCTGTTGCTCCGTCTCTCTGTTGCTCCGTCTCTCTGTGGCTCCGTCGCTCTGTTGCTCCGTCTCTCTGTTGCTCCTTCTCTCTGTTGCTCCGTCGCTCTGTTGCTCCGGCTCTCTGTTGCTCCGTCTCTCTGTTGCTCCGTCTCTCTGTTGCTCCGTCGCTCTGTGGCTCTGTCGCCCTGTTGCTCCGTCGCCCTGTTGCTCCGTCGCCCTGTTGCTCCGTCGCCCTGTTGCTCCGTCTCTCTGTTCCTCCGTCTCACTGTTGCTCAGTCGCTCTGTTGCTCCGTCGCTCTGTTGCTCCGTCGCGCTGTTGCTCCGTCTCTCTGTTGCTCCGTCTCTCTGTTGCTCCGTCGCTCTGTGGCTTGTCTTTCTCTTGCTCCGTCTCTCTGTTGCTCCGTTTCACTGTTGCTCCGTCGCTCTGTTGTTCCGTCGCCCTGTTGCTCCGTCGCCCTGTTGCTCCGTCTCCCTGTTGCTCCGTCGACCTGTTGTTCCGTCGCCCTGTTGCTCCGTCGCCCTGTTGCTCCGTCGCCCTGTTGCTCCGTCGCCCAGTTGCTCCGTCGCCCTGTTGCTCCGTCGCCCTGTTGCTCCGTCGCCCTGTTGCTCCGTCGCCCAGTTGCTCCGTCGCTCTGTTGCTCCGTCGCCCTGTTGCTCCGTCGCCCTGTTGCTCCGTCGCCCAGTTGCTCCGTCGCCCTTTTGCTCCCTCGCCCTGTTGCTCCGTCGCCCTGTTGCTCCGTCGACCTGTTGCTCCGTCGCCCTGTTGCTCCGTCGCCCTGTTGCTCCGTCGCCCTGTTGCTCCGTCGCCCTGTTGCTCCGTCGCCCAGTTGCTCCGTCGCTCTGTTGCTCCGTCGCCCTGTTGCTCCGTCGCCCTGTTGCTCCGTCGCCCAGTTGCTCCGTCGCCCTTTTGCTCCCTCGCCCTGTTGCTCCATCGCCCTGTTGCTCCGTCGCCCTGTTGCTCCGTCGCCCTGTTGCTCCGTCGCCCTGTTGCTCCGTCGCCCTGTTGCTCCGTCGTCCTGTTACACCGTCTCCCTGTTGCTCCGAATCACTGTTGCTCCCTCTCTCTGTTGCTCCGTCGCCCTGTTGCTCAGTCGCCCTGTTGCTCCGACGCCCAGTTGCTCCGTCGTCCTGTTACTCCGTCGCTCTGTTGCTCCGTCTCTCTGTTGCTCCGTCTCCCTGTTGCTCCTTCTCTCTGTTGCTCCGTCGCTCTGTTGCTCCGGCTCTCTGTTGCTCCGTCTCTCTGTTGCTCCGTCTCTCTGTTGCTCCGTCGCTCTGTGGCTCTGTCGCCCTGTTGCTACGTCGCCCTGTTGCTCCGTCGCCCTGTTGCTCCGTCGCCCTGTTGCTCCGTCTCTCTGTTGCTCCGTCTCTCTGTTGCTCAGTCGCTCTGTTGCTCCGTCGCTCTGTTGCTCCGTCGCCCAGTTGCTCCGTCGCCGTTTTGCTCCGTCGCCCTGTTGCTCCGTCGCCCTGATGCTCCGTCGCCCTGTTGCTCCGTCGCCCTGTTGCTCCGTCGCCCTGTTGCTCCGTCGTCCTGTTACTCCGTCTCCCTGTTGCTCCGAATCACTGTTGCTCCCTCTCTCTGTTGCTCCGTCGCCCTGTTGCTCCGTCTCTCTGTTGCTCCGTCTCTCTGCTGCTCCGTCTCCCTAATGCTCCGACTCTCTGTTGCTCCGTCTCTCTGTTGCTCCGTCTCTCCGTTGCTCCGTCTCTCTGTTGCTCCGTCTCTCTGTTGCTCCGTCGCCCTGTTGCTCCGTCGCTCTGTTGCTCCGTCGCTCTGTTGCTCCGTATCTCTGTTGCTCCGTCGCTCTGTTGCTCCGTCCCTCTGTTGCTCCGTCTCTCCGTTGCTGCGTCTCCCTGTTCTTCCGTCTCTCTGTTTGTCCGTCTCTCTGTGGCTCCGTCGCTCTGTTGCTCCGTCGCTCTGTTGCTCCGTCTCTCTGTTGCTCCGTCTCTCTGTTGCTCCGTCTCTCTGTTGCTCTGTCGCTCTGTTGCTCCGTCTCTCTGTTGCTCCGTCTCTCTGTTGCTCCGTCTCTCTGTTGCTCCGTCTCTCTGTCTCTCCGTCTCTCTGTTGCTCCGTCTCTCTGTTGCTCTGTCTCCCTGTTCTTCCGTCGCTCTGTTGCTCCGTCTCTCTGTTGCTCCGTCGCCCTATTGCTCCATCTCTCTGTTGCTCCGTCGCCCTGTTGCTCCGTCTCTCTGTTGCTCCGTCTCTCTGTTGCTCCGTCTCTCTGTGGCTCCGTCGCTCTGTTGCTCCGTCTCTCTGTTGCTCCGTCTCTCTGTTGCTCCTTCTCTCTGTTGCTCCGTCGCCCTGTTGCTCCGTCGTCCTGTTACTCCGTCTCCCTGTTGCTCCGAATCACTGTTGCTCCGTCGCTCTGTGGCTCTGTCGCCCTGTTGCTCCGTCACCCTGTTGCTCCGTCGCCCTGTTGCTCCGTCGCCCTGTTGCTCCGTCGCCCTGTTGCTCCGTCTCTCTGTTGCTCCGTCTCTCTGTTGCTCCGTCTCTCTGCTGCTCCGTCTCCCTAATGCTCCGACTCTCTGTTGCTCCGTCTCTCTGTTGCTCCGTCTCTCCGTTGCTCCGTCTCACTGTTGCTCCGTCTGTCTGTTGCTCCGTCTCTCTGTTTCTCCATCTCTCTGTTGCTCCGTCGTTCTGTTGCTCCGTCTCTCTGCTGCTCCGTCTCTCTGATCCTCCGTCTCTCTGTTTCTCCGTCTCTCTGTGGCTCCGTCGCTCTGTTGCTCCGTCGCTCTGTTGCTCCGTCGCTCTGTTGCTCCGTCTCTCTGTTGCTCCGTCGCTCTGTCGCTCTGTTGCTCCGTCCCTCTGTTGCTCCGTCTCTCTGTTGCTCCGTCGTTCTGTTGCTCCGTCTCTCTGTTGCTCCGTCTCTCTGTTGCTCCGTTGTCCTGTTACTCCGTCTCCCTGTTGCTCCGTCTCTCTGTTGCTCCGTCTCTCTGCTGCTCCGTCTCCCTAATGCTCCGACTCTCTGTTGCTCCGTCGCTCTGTGGCTCCGTCGCCCTGTTGCTCCGTCTCTCTGTTTGTCCGTCTCTCTGTGGCTCCGTCGCTCTGTTGCTCCGTCGCTCTGTTGCTCCGTCTCTCTGTTGCCTCGTCTCTCTGTTGCTCCGTCTCTCTGTGGCTCCGTCGCTCTGTTGCTCCGTCTCTCTGTTGCTCCTTCTCTCTGTTGCTCCGTCGCTCGGTTGCTCCGGCTCTCTGTTGCTCCGTCTCTCTGTTGCTCCGTCTCTCTGTTGCTCCGTCGCTCTCTGGCTCTGTCGCCCTGTTGCTCCGTCGCCCTGTTGCTCCGTCGCCCTGTTGCTCCGTCGCCCTGTTGCTCCGTCTCTCTGTTCCTCCGTCTCTCTGTTGCTCAGTCGCTCTGTTGCTCCGTCGCTCTGTTGCTCCGTCGCGCTGTTGCTCCGTCTCTCTGTTGCTCCGTCTCTCTGTTGCTCCGTCGCTCTGTGGCTTGTCTTTCTCTTGCTCCGTCTCTCTGTTGCTCCGTCTCACTGTTGCTCCGTCGCTCTGTTGTTCCGTCGCCCTGTTGCTCCGTCGCCCTGTTGCTCCGTCTCCCTGTTGCTCCGTCGACCTGTTGTTCCGTCGCCCTGTTGCTCCGTCGCCCTGTTGCTCCGTCGCCCTGTTGCTCCGTCGCCCTGTTGCTCCGTCGCCCAGTTGCTCCGTCGCCCTTTTGCTCCCTCGCCCTGTTGCTCCGTCGCCCTGTTGCTCCGTCGCCCTGTTGCTCCGGCGTCCTGTTGCTCCGTCGTCCTGTTACACCGTCTCCCTGTTGCTCCGAATCACTGTTGCTCCCTCTCTCTGTTGCTCCGTCGCCCTGTTGCTCAGTCGCCCTGTTGCTCCGACGCCCTGTTGCTCCGTCGTCCTGTTACTCCGTCTCCCTGTTGCTCCGTCTCTCTGTTTCTCCGTCTCTCTGTTGCTCCGTCTCTCTGCTTCTCCGTCTCCCTAATGCTCCGACTCTCTGTTGCTCCATCTCTCTGTTGCTCCGTCTCTCCGTTGCTCCGTCTCACTGTTGCTCCGTCTGTCTGTTGCTCCGTCTCTCTGTTTCTCCATCTCTCTGTTGCTCCGTCGTTCTGTTGCTCCGTCTCTCTGTTTCTCCGTCTCTCTGTGGCTCCGTCGCTCTGTTGCTCCGTCGCTCTGTTGCTCCGTCGCTCTGTTGCTCCGTCTCTCTGTTGCTTCGTCTCTCTGTTGCTCCGTCTCTCTGTTGCTCCGTCGTCCTGTTACTCCGTCTCTCTGTTGCTCCGTCTCTCTGTTGCTCCGTTGTCCTGTTACTCCGTCACCCTGTTGCTCCGTCTCTCTGTTGCTCCGTCTCTCTGCTGCTCCGTCTCCCTAATGCTCCGGCTCTCTGTTGCTCCGTCGCTCTGTGGCTCCGTCGCCCTGTTGCTCCGTCGCTCTGTTGCTCCGTCTCTCTGTTGCTCCGTCTCTCTGTTGCTCTGTCGCTCTGTTGCTCCGTCTCTCTGTTGCTCCGTCTCTCTGTTGCTCCGTCTCTCTGTTTCTCCGTCTCTCTGTTTGTCCGTCTCTCTGTGGCTCCTTAGCTCTGTTGCTCCGTCGCTCTGTTGCTCCGTTTCTCTGTTGCTCCGTCTCTCTGTTGCTCTGTCGCTCTGTTGCTCCGTCTCTCTGTTGCTCCGTCTCTCTGTTGCTCCGTCTCTCTGTTGCTCCGTCTCTCTGTTGCTCCGTCGCTCTGTTGCTCCGTCTCTCTGTTGCTCCGTCGCTCTGTCGCTCTGTTGCTCCGTCCCTCTGTTGCTCCGTCTCTCTGTTGCTCCGTCGTTCTGTTGCTCCGTCTCTCTGTTGCTCCGTCTCTCTGTTGCTCCGTTGTCCTGTTACTCCGTCTCCCTGTTGCTCCGTCTCTCTGTTGCTCCGTCTCTCTGCTGCTCCGTCTCCCTAATGCTCCGACTCTCTGTTGCTCCGTCGCTCTGTGGCTCCGTCGCCGTGTTGCTCCGTCTCTCTGTTTGTCCGCCTCTCTGTGGCTCCGTTCCTCTGTTGCTCCGTCGCACTGTTGCTCCGTCTCTCTGTTGCTCCGTCTCTCTGTTGCTCCGTCTCTCTGTGGCTCCGTCGCTCTGTTGCTCCGTCTCTCTGTTGCTCCTTCTCTCTGTTGCTCCGTCGCTCTGTTGCTCCGGCTCTCTGTTGCTCCGTCTCTCTGTTGCTCCGTCTCTCTGTTGCTCCGTCGCTCTGTGGCTCTGTCGCCCTGTTGCTCCGTCGCCCTGTTGCTCCGTCGCCCTGTTGCTCCGTCGCCCTGTTGCTCCGTCTCTCTGTTCCTCCGTCTCACTGTTGCTCAGTCGCTCTGTTGCTCCGTCGCTCTGTTGCTCCGTCGCGCTGTTGCTCCGTCTCTCTGTTGCTCCGTCTCTCTGTTGCTCCGTCGCTCTGTGGCTTGTCTTTCTCTTGCTCCGTCTCTCTGTTGCTCCGTTTCACTGTTGCTCCGTCGCTCTGTTGTTCCGTCGCCCTGTTGCTCCGTCGCCCTGTTGCTCCGTCTCCCTGTTGCTCCGTCGACCTGTTGTTCCGTCGCCCTGTTGCTCCGTCGCCCCTGTTGCTCCGTCGCCCTGTTGCTCCGTCGCCCAGTTGCTCCGTCGCCCTGTTGCTCCGTCGCCCTGTTGCTCCGTCGCCCTGTTGCTCCGTCGCCCAGTTGCTCCGTCGCTCTGTTGCTCCGTCGCCCTGTTGCTCCGTCGCCCTGTTGCTCCGTCGCCCAGTTGCTCCGTCGCCCTTTTGCTCCCTCGCCCTGTTGCTCCGTCGCCCTGTTGCTCCGTCGACCTGTTGCTCCGTCGCCCTGTTGCTCCGTCGCCCTGTTGCTCCGTCGCCCTGTTGCTCCGTCGCCCTGTTGCTCCGTCGCCCAGTTGCTCCGTCGCTCTGTTGCTCCGTCGCCCTGTTGCTCCGTCGCCCTGTTGCTCCGTCGCCCAGTTGCTCGGTCGCCCTTTTGCTCCCTCGCCCTGTTGCTCCGTCGCCCTGTTGCTCCGTCGCCCTGTTGCTCCGTCGCCCTGTTGCTCCGTCGCCCTGTTGCTCCGTCGTCCTGTTACACCGTCTCCCTGTTGCTCCGAATCACTGTTGCTCCCTCTCTCTGTTGCTCCGTCGCCCTGTTGCTCAGTCGCCCTGTTGCTCCGACGCCCAGTTGCTCCGTCGTCCTGTTACTCCGTCGCTCTGTTGCTCCGTCTCTCTGTTGCTCCGTCTCCCTGTTGCTCCTTCTCTCTGTTGCTCCGTCGCTCTGTTGCTCCGGCTCTCTGTTGCTCCGTCTCTCTGTTGCTCCGTCTCTCTGTTGCTCCGTCGCTCTGTGGCTCTGTCGCCCTGTTGCTACGTCGCCCTGTTGCTCCGTCGCCCTGTTGCTCCGTCGCCCTGTTGCTCCGTCTCTCTGTTGCTCCGTCTCTCTGTTGCTCAGTCGCTCTGTTGCTCCGTCGCTCTGTTGCTCCGTCGCCCAGTTGCTCCGTCGCCGTTTTGCTCCGTCGCCCTGTTGCTCCGTCGCCCTGATGCTCCGTCGCCCTGTTGCTCCGTCGCCCTGTTGCTCCGTCGCCCTGTTGCTCCGTCGTCCTGTTACTCCGTCTCCCTGTTGCTCCGAATCACTGTTGCTCCCTCTCTCTGTTGCTCCGTCGCCCTGTTGCTCCGTCTCTCTGTTGCTCCGTCTCTCTGCTGCTCCGTCTCCCTAATGCTCCGACTCTCTGTTGCTCCGTCTCTCTGTTGCTCCGTCTCTCCGTTGCTCCGTCTCTCTGTTGCTCCGTCTGTCTGTTGCTCCGTCTCTCTGTTTCTCCATCTCTCTGTTGCTCCGTCGTTCTGTTGCTCCGTCTCTCTGCTGCTCCGTCTCTCTGTTCCTCCGTCGCTCTGTTTCTCCGTCTCTCTGTTTCTCCGTCTCTCTGTTGCTCCGTCTCTCTGCTTCTCCGTCTCTCTGTTCCTCCGTCGCTCTGTTTCTCCGTCTCTCTGTTGCTCCGTCTCTCTGTTGCTCCGTCGCTCTGTTGCTCCGTCGCTCTGTTGCTCCGTCGCTCTGTTGCTCCGTCTCTCTGTTGCTCCGTCGCTCTGTCGCTCTTTTGCTCCGTCCCTCTGTTGCTCCGTCTCTCTGTTGCTCCGTCGTCCTGTTACTCCGTCTCTCTGTTGCTCCGTCTCTCTGTTGCTCCGTTGTCCTGTTACTCCGTCTCCCTGTTGCTCCGTCTCTCTGTTGCTCCGTCTCTCTGTTGCTCCGTCTCTCTGCTGCTCCGTCTCCCTAATTCTCCGACTCTCTGTTGCTCCGTCGCTCTGTGGCTCCGTCGCCCTGTTGCTCCGTCTCTCTGTTTGTCCGTCTCTCTGTTTGTCCGTCTCTCTGTGGCTCCGTCGCTCTGTTGCTCCGTCGCTCTGTTGCTCCGTCTCTCTGTTGCTCCGTCTCTCTGTTGCTCCGTCTCTCTGTTGCTCTGTCGCTCTGTTGCTCCGTCTCTCTGTTGCTCCGTCTCTCTGTTGCTCCGTCTCTCAGTTGCTCCGTCTTCCTGTTCTTCCGTCGCTCTTTTGCTCCGTCTCTCTGTTGCTCCGTCGCCCTGTTGCTCCGTCTCTCTGTTGCTCCGTCGCCCTGTTGCTCCGTCTCTCTGTTGCTCCGTCTCTCTGTGGCTCCGTCGCTCTGTTGCTCCGTCTCTCTGTTGCTCCGTCTCTCTGTTGCTCCTTCTCTCTGTTGCTCCGTCGCTCTGTTGCTCCGGCTCTCTGTTGCTCCGTCTCTCTGTTGCTCCGTCTCTCTGTTGCTCCATCGCTCTGTGGCTCCGTCGCCCTGTTGCTCCGTCGCCCTGTTGCTCCGTCGCCCTGTTGCTCCGTCGCCCTGTTGCTCCGTCTCTCTGTTGCTCCGTCTCTCTGTTGCTCAGTCGCTCTGTTGCTCCGTCGCTCTGTTGCTCCGTCGCGCTGTTGCTCCGTCTCTCTGTTGCTCCGTCTCTCTGTTGCTCCGTCGCTCTGTGGCTTGTCTTTCTGTTGCGAAGTCTCTCTGTTGTGCCGTCTCACTGTTGTTCCGTCGCCCTGTTGCTCCGTCGTCCTCTTGCTCCGTCTCCCTGTTGCTCCGTCGACCTGTTGTTCCGTCGCCCTGTTGCTCCGTCGCCCTGTTGCTCCGTCGCCCTGTTGCTCCGTCGCTCTGTTGCTCCGTTGCTCCGTCTCTCTGTTGCTCCGTCGCACCTGTTGTTCCGTCGTTCTGTGGCACCGTCGCTCTGTGGCTCCATCGCTCTGTTGCTCCGTCTCTCTGTTGCTCCGTCTCTCTGTTGCTCCGTCGCTCTGTTGCTCCATCTCTCTGTTGCTCCGTCGCACTGTTGCTCCGTCGCCCTGTTGCTCCGTCGCCCTGTTGCTCCGTCGCCCTGTTGCTCCGTCTCTCTGTTGCTCCGTCGCTCTGTTGCTCCGTCACTCTGTTGCTCCATCGCTCTGTTGTTCCGTCTCTCTGTTGCTCCGTCGCTCTGTTGCTCCGTCGCTCTGTTGCTCCGTCGCACTGTTGCTGCGTCGCCCTGTTGCTGCGTCGCCCTGTTGCTCCGTCGCCCTGTTGCTCCGTCGCCCTGTTGCTCCGTCGCCCTGTTGCTCCGTCGCCCTGTTGCTCCGTCGCCCTGTTGCTCCGTCGCTCTGTTGCTCCGACTCTCTGTTGCTCCGTCTCTCTGTTGCTCCGTGAACCTGTTGCTCAGTCGCCCTGTTGCTCCGTCGCCCTGTTGCTCCGTCTCCCTGTTGTTCCGTCGCCCTGTTGCTCCGTCGTCCTGTTGTTCTGTCGCTCTGTGGCTCCGTCGCTCTGTGGCTCCGTCTCTCCGTTTCTGCGTCTCTCTGTTGCTCCGTCTCTCTGTTGCTCCGTCGCTCTGTTGCTCCGACTCTCTGTTACTCCGTCTCTCCGTTGCTCCGTCTCACTGTTGCTCCGTCTGTCTGTTGCTCCGTCTCTCTGTTTCTCCATCTCTCTGTTGCTCCGTCGTTCTGTTGCTCCGTCTCTCTGCTGCTCCGTCTCTCTGTTCCTCCGTCTCTCTGTTTCTCCGTCTCTCTGTGGCTCCGTCGCTCTGTTGCTCCGTCGCTCTGTTGCTCCGTCTCTCTGTTGCTCCGTCGCTCTGTCGCTCTGTTGCTCCGTCCCTCTGTTGCTCCGTCTCTCTGTTGCTCCGTCGTCCTGTTACTCCGTCTCTCTGTTGCTCCGTCTCTCTGCTGCTCCATTGTCCTGTTACTCCGTCTCCCTGTTGCTCCGTCTCTCTATTGCTCCGTCTCTCTGTTGCTCCGTCTCTCTGCTGCTCCGTCTCCCTAATGCTCCGACTCTCTGTGGCTCCGTCGCTCTGTTGCTCCGTCGCTCTGTTGCTCCGTCTCTCTGTTGCTCCGTCTCTCTGTTGCTCCGTCTCTCTGTTGCTCTGTCGCTCTGTTGCTCCGTCTCTCTGTTGCTCCGTCTCTCTGTTGCTCCGTCTCTCTGTTGCTCCGTCTCTCTGTCTCTCCGTCTCTCTGTTGCTCCGTCCCTCTGTTGCTCCGTCTCTCTGTTCTTCCGTCGCTCTGTGGCTTGTCGCTCTGTTTCTCCGTCTCTCTGTTGCTCCGTTGCCCTATTGCTCCGTCTCTCTGTTGCTCCGTCGCCCTGTTGCTCCATCTCTGTTGCTCCGTCTCTCTGTTGCTCCGTCGCTCTGTTGCTCCGTCTCTCTGTTGCTCCGTCGCTCTGTTGCTCCGTCTCTCTGTTGCTCCGTCTCTCTGTTGCTCCGTCGCTCTGTTGCTCCGACGCTCTGTTGCTCCGTCACACTGTTGCTCCGTCGCCCTGTTGCTCCGTCGCCCTGTTGCTCCGTCGCCCTGTTGCTCCGTCGCCCTGTTGTTCCGTCGCCCTGTTGCTCCGTCGCCCTGTTGTTCCGTCGCCCTGTTGCTCCGTCTCCCTGTTGTTCCGTCGCCCTGTTGCTCCGTCGCCCTGTTGCTCCGTCTCTCTGTAGCTCCGTCGCTCTGTGGCTCCGTCGCTCTGTTTCTCCGTCTCTCTGTTGCTCCGTGTCTCTGTTGCTCCGTCTCTCTGTTGCTCCGTCGCCCTGTTGCTCCGTCTCTCGTCTCTCTGTTGCTCCGTCGCTCTGTGGCTCCGTCGCTCTGTTGCTCCGTCTCTCTGTTGCTCCGTCTCTCTGTTGCTCCGTCTCTCTGTTGCTCCGTCGCCCTGTTGCTCCGTCGCCCTGTTGCTCCGTCTCTCTGTTGCTCCGTCGCTCTGTGGCTCCGTCGTTCTGTTATTCCGTCGCTCTGTGGCTCCATCTCTCTGTTGCTCCGTCGCTCTGTTGCTCCGTCTCTCTGTTGCTCCGTCTCTCCGTTGCTCCGTCTCACTGTTGCTCCGTCTGTCTGTTGCTCCGTCTCTCTGTTTCTCCATCTCTCTGTTGCTCCGTCGTTCTGTTGCTCCGTCTCTCTGCTGCTCCGTCTCTCTGTTCCTCCGTCGCTCTGTTTCTCCGTCTCTCTGTTTCTCCGTCTCTCTGTTGCTCCGTCTCTCTGCTGCTCCGTCTCTCTGTTGCTCCGTCTCTCTGTTGCTCCGTCTCTCTGTGGCTCCGTCGCTCTGTTGCTCCGTCTCTCTGTTGCTCCTTCTCTCTGTTGCTCCGTCGCTCTGTTGCTCCGGCTCTCTGTTGCTCCGTCTCTCTGTTGCTCCGTCTCTCTGTTGCTCCGTCGCTCTGTGGCTCTGTCGCCCTGTTGCTCCGTCGCCCTGTTGCTCCGTCGCCCTGTTGCTCCGTCGCCCTGTTGCTCCGTCTCTCTGTTCCTCCGTCTCTCTGTTGCTCAGTCGCTCTGTTGCTCCGTCGCTCTGTTGCTCCGTCGCGCTGTTGCTCCGTCTCTCTGTTGCTCCGTCTCTCTGTTGCTCCGTCGCTCTGTGGCTTGTCTTTCTCTTGCTCCGTCTCTCTGTTGCTCCGTCTCACTGTTGCTCCGTCGCTCTGTTGTTCCGTCGCCCTGTTGCTCCGTCGCCCTGTTGCTCCGTCTCCCTGTTGCTCCGTCGACCTGTTGTTCCGTCGCCCTGTTGCTCCGTCGCCCTGTTGCTCCGTCGCCCTGTTGCTCTGTCACCCTGTTGCTCCGTCGCCCTGTTGCTCCGTCGCCCAGTTGCTCCGTCGCCCTTTTGCTCCCTCGCCCTGTTGCTCCGTCGCCCTGTTGCTCCGTCGCCCTGTTGCTCCGTCGCCCTGTTGCTCCGTCGCCCTGTTGCTCCGTCGTCCTGTTACACCGTCTCCCTGTTGCTCCGAATCACTGTTGCTCCCTCTCTCTGTTGCTCCGTCTCTCTGTTGCTCAGTCTCTCTGTTGCTCCGTCTCCCTGTTGCTCCGTCTCTCTGTTGCTCCGTCTCTCTGTTGCTCCGTCTCTCTGCTTCTCCGTCTCCCTAATGCTCCGACTCTCTGTTGCTCCGTCTCTCTGTTGCTCCGTCTCTCCGTTGCTCCGTCTCACTGTTGCTCCGTCTGTCTGTTGCTCCGTCTCTCTGTTTCTCCATCTCTCTGTTGCTCCGTCGTTCTGTTGCTCCGTCTCTCTGTTTCTCCGTCTCTCTGTGGCTCCGTCGCTCTGTTGCTCCGTCGCTCTGTTGCTCCGTCGCTCTGTTGCTCCGTCTCTCTGTTGCTTCGTCTCTCTGTTGCTCCGTCTCTCTGTTGCTCCGTCGTCCTGTTACTCCGTCTCTCTGTTGCTCCGTCTCTCTGTTGCTCCGTTGTCCTGTTACTCCGTCACCCTGTTGCTCCGTCTCTCTGTTGCTCCGTCTCTCTGCTGCTCCGTCTCCCTGATGCTCCGGCTCTCTGTTGCTCCGTCGCTCTGTGGCTCCGTCGCCCTGTTGCTCCGTCGCTCTGTTGCTCCGTCTCTATGTTGCTCCGTCTCTCTGTTGCTCTGTCGCTCTGTTGCTCCGTCTCTCTGTTGCTCCGTCTCTCTGTTGCTCCGTCTCTCTGTTTCTCCGTCTCTCTGTTTGTCCGTCTCTCTGTGGCTCCGTAGCTCTGTTGCTCCGTCGCTCTGTTGCTCCGTCTCTCTGTTGCTCCGTCTCTCTGTTGCTCTGTCGCTCTGTTGCTCCGTCTCTCTGTTGCTCCGTCTCTCTGTTGCTCCGTCTCTCTGTTGCTCCATCTCTCTGTTGCTCCGTCGCTCTGTTGCTCCGTCTCTCTGTTGCTCCGTCGCTCTGTCGCTCTGTTGCTCCGTCCCTCTGTTGCTCCGTCTCTCTGTTGCTCCGTCGTTCTGTTGCTCCGTCTCTCTGTTGCTCCGTCTCTCTGTTGCTCCGTTGTCCTGTTACTCCGTCTCCGTGTTGCTCCGTCTCTCTGTTGCTCCGTCTCTCTGCTGCTCCGTCTCCCTAATGCTCCGACTCTCTGTTGCTCCGTCGCTCTGTGGCTCCGTCGCCGTGTTGCTCCGTCTCTCTGTTTGTCCGCCTCTCTGTGGCTCCGTTCCTCTGTTGCTCCGTCGCACTGTTGCTCCGTCTCTCTGTTGCTCCGTCTCTCTGTTGCTCCGTCTCTCTGTGGCTCCGTCGCTCTGTTGCTCCGTCTCTCTGTTGCTCCTTCTCTCTGTTGCTCCGTCGCTCTGTTGCTCCGGCTCTCTGTTGCTCCGTCTCTCTGTTGCTCCGTCTCTCTGTTGCTCCGTCGCTCTGTGGCTCTGTCGCCCTGTTGCTCCGTCGCCCTGTTGCTCCGTCGCCCTGTTGCTCCGTCGCCCTGTTGCTCCGTCTCTCTGTTCCTCCGTCTCCCTGTTGCTCAGTCGCTCTGTTGCTCCGTCGCTCTGTTGCTCCGTCGCGCTGTTGCTCCGTCTCTCTGTTGCTCCGTCTCTCTGTTGCTCCGTTGCTCTGTGGCTTGTCTTTCTCTTGCTCCGTCTCTCTGTTGCTCCGTCTCACTGTTGCTCCGTCGCTCTGTTGTTCCGTCGCCCTGTTGCTCCGTCGCCCTGTTGCTCCGTCTCCCTGTTGCTCCGTCGACCTGTTGTTCCGTCGCCCTGTTGCTCCGTCGCCCTGTTGCTCCGTCGCCCTGTTGCTCCGTCGCCCAGTTGCTCCGTCGCCCTGTTGCTCCGTCGCCCTGTTGCTCCGTCGCCCTGTTGCTCCGTCGCCCAGTTGCTCCGTCGCTCTGTTGCTCCGTCGCCCTGTTGCTCCGTCGCCCTGTTGCTCCGTCGCCCAGTTGCTCCGTCGCCCTTTTGCTCCCTCGCCCTGTTGCTCCGTCGCCCTGTTGCTCTGTCGCCCTGTTGCTCCGTCGCCCTGTTGCTCCGTCGCCCTGTTGCTCCGTCGTCCTGTTACACCGTCTCCCTGTTGCTCCGAATCACTGTTGCTCCCTCTCTCTGTTGCTCCGTCGCCCTGTTGCTCAGTCGCCCTGTTGCTCCGACGCCCAGTTGCTCCGTCGTCCTGTTACTCCGTCGCTCTGTTGCTCCGTCTCTCTGTTGCTCCGTCTCTCTGTTGCTCCTTCTCTCTGTTGCTCCGTCGCTCTGTTGCTCCGGCTCTCTGTTGCTCCGTCTCTCTGTTGCTCCGTCTCTCTGTTGCTCCGTCGCTCTGTGGCTCTGTCGCCCTGTTGCTACGTCGCCCTGTTGCTCCGTCGCCCTGTTGCTCCGTCGCCCTGTTGCTCCGTCTCTCTGTTGCTCCGTCTCTCTGTTGCTCAGTCGCTCTGTTGCTCCGTCGCTCTGTTGCTCCGTCGCCCAGTTGCTCCGTCGCCGTTTTGCTCCGTCGCCCTGTTGCTCCGTCGCCCTGATGCTCCGTCGCCCTGTTGCTCCGTCGCCCTGTTGCTCCGTCGCCCTGTTGCTCCGTCGTCCTGTTACTCCGTCTCCCTGTTGCTCCGAATCACTGTTGCTCCCTCTCTCTGTTGCTCCGTCGCCCTGTTGCTCCGTCTCTCTGTTGCTCCGTCTCTCTGCTGCTCCGTCTCCCTAATGCTCCGACTCTCTGTTGCTCCGTCTCTCTGTTGCTCCGTCTCTCCGTTGCTCCGTCTCTCTGTTGCTCCGTCTGTCTGTTGCTCCGTCTCTCTGTTTCTCCATCTCTCTGTTGCTCCGTCGTTCTGTTGCTCTGTCTCTCTGCTGCTCCGTCTCTCTGTTCCTCCGTCGCTCTGTTTCTCCGTCTCTCTGTTTCTCCGTCTCTCTGTTGCTCCGTCTCTCTGCTGCTCCGTCTCTCTGTTCCTCCGTCGCTCTGTTTCTCCGTCTCTCTGTTGCTCCGTCTCTCTGTTGCTCCGTCGCTCTGTTGCTCCGTCGCTCTGTTGCTCCGTCGCTCTGTTGCTCCGTCTCTCTGTTGCTCCGTCGCTCTGTCGCTCTTTTGCTCCGTCCCTCTGTTGCTCCGTCTCTCTGTTGCTCCGTCGTCCTGTTACTCCGTCTCTCTGTTGCTCCGTCTCTCTGTTGCTCCGTTGTCCTGTTACTCCGTCTCCCTGTTGCTCCGTCTCTCTGTTGCTCCGTCTCTCTGTTGCTCCGTCTCTCTGCTGCTCCGTCTCCCTAATTCTCCGACTCTCTGTTGCTCCGTCGCTCTGTGGCTCCGTCGCCCTGTTGCTCCGTCTCTCTGTTTGTCCGTCTCTCTGTTTGTCCGTCTCTCTGTGGCTCCGTCGCTCTGTTGCTCCGTCGCTCTGTTGCTCCGTCTCTCTGTTGCTCCGTCTCTCTGTTGCTCCGTCTCTCTGTTGCTCTGTCGCTCTGTTGCTCCGTCTCTCTGTTGCTCCGTCTCTCTGTTGCTCCGTCTCTCAGTTGCTCCGTCTTCCTGTTCTTCCGTCGCTCTTTTGCTCCGTCTCTCTGTTGCTCCGTCGCCCTGTTGCTCCGTCTCTCTGTTGCTCCGTCGCCCTGTTGCTCCGTCTCTCTGTTGCTCCGTCTCTCTGTGGCTCCGTCGCTCTGTTGCTCCGTCTCTCTGTTGCTCCGTCTCTCTGTTGCTCCTTCTCTCTGTTGCTCCGTCGCTCTGTTGCTCCGGCTCTCTGTTGCTCCGTCTCTCTGTTGCTCCGTCTCTCTGTTGCTCCATCGCTCTGTGGCTCTGTCGCCCTGTTGCTCCGTCGCCCTGTTGCTCCGTCGCCCTGTTGCTCCGTCGCCCTGTTGCTCCGTCTCTCTGTTGCTCCGTCTCTCTGTTGCTCAGTCGCTCTGTTGCTCCGTCGCTCTGTTGCTCCGTCGCGCTGTTGCTCCGTCTCTCTGTTGCTCCGTCTCTCTGTTGCTCCGTCGCTCTGTGGCTTGTCTTTCTGTTGCGAAGTCTCTCTGTTGTGCCGTCTCACTGTTGTTCCGTCGCCCTGTTGCTCCGTCGTCCTCTTGCTCCGTCTCCCTGTTGCTCCGTCGACCTGTTGTTCCGTCGCCCTGTTGCTCCGTCGCCCTGTTGCTCCGTCGCCCTGTTGCTCCGTCGCTCTGTTGCTCCGTTGCTCCGTCTCTCTGTTGCTCCGTCGCACCTGTTGTTCCGTCGTTCTGTGGCACCGTCGCTCTGTGGCTCCATCGCTCTGTTGCTCCGTCTCTCTGTTGCTCCGTCTCTCTGTTGCTCCGTCGCTCTGTTGCTCCATCTCTCTGTTGCTCCGTCGCACTGTTGCTCCGTCGCCCTGTTGCTCCGTCGCCCTGTTGCTCCGTCGCCCTGTTGCTCCGTCTCTCTGTTGCTCCGTCGCTCTGTTGCTCCGTCTCTCTGTTGCTCCATCGCTCTGTTGTTCCGTCTCTCTGTTGCTCCGTCGACCTGTTGTTCCGTCGCCCTGTTGCTCCGTCGCCCTGTTGCTCCGTCGCCCTGTTGCTCCGTCGCTCTGTTGCTCCGTTGCTCCGTCTCTCTGTTGCTCCGTCGCACCTGTTGTTCCGTCGTTCTGTGGCACCGTCGCTCTGTGGCTCCATCGCTCTGTTGCTCCGTCTCTCTGTTGCTCCGTCTCTCTGTTGCTCCGTCGCTCTGTTGCTCCATCTCTCTGTTGCTCCGTCGCACTGTTGCTCCGTCGCCCTGTTGCTCCGTCGCCCTGTTGCTCCGTCGCCCTGTTGCTCCGTCTCTCTGTTGCTCCGTCGCTCTGTTGCTCCGTCTCTCTGTTGCTCCATCGCTCTGTTGTTCCGTCTCTCTGTTGCTCCGTCGCTCTGTTGCTCCGTCGCCCTGTTGCTCCGTTGCACTGTTGCTGCATCGCCCTGTTGCTCCGTCGCCCTGTTGCTCCGTCGCCCTGTTGCTCCGTCGCCCTGTTGCTCCGTCGCCCTGTTGCTCCGTCGCCCTGTTGCTCCGTCGCACTGTTGCTGCGTCGCCCTGTTGCTGCGTCGCCCTGTTGCTCCGTCGCCCTGTTGCTCCGTCGCCCTGTTGCTCCGTCGCCCTGTTGCTCCGTCGCCCTGTTGCTCCGTCGCCCTGTTGCTCCGTCGCTCTGTTGCTCCGACTCTCTGTTGCTCCGTCTCTCTGTTGCTCCGTGAACCTGTTGCTCAGTCGCCCTGTTGCTCCGTCGCCCTGTTGCTCCGTCTCCCTGTTGTTCCGTCGCCCTGTTGCTCCGTCGTCCTGTTGTTCTGTCGCTCTGTGGCTCCGTCGCTCTGTGGCTCCGTCTCTCCGTTTCTGCGTCTCTCTGTTGCTCCGTCTCTCTGTTGCTCCGTCGCTCTGTTGCTCCGACTCTCTGTTACTCCGTCTCTCCGTTGCTCCGTCTCTCCGTTGCTCCGTCTCACTGTTGCTCCGTCTGTCTGTTGCTCCGTCTCTCTGTTTCTCCATCTCTCTGTTGCTCCGTCGTTCTGTTGCTCCGTCTCTCTGCTGCTCCGTCTCTCTGTTCCTCCGTCTCTCTGTTTCTCCGTCTCTCTGTGGCTCCGTCGCTCTGTTGCTCCGTCGCTCTGTTGCTCCGTCTCTCTGTTGCTCCGTCTCTCTGTTGCTCCGTCGCTCTGTCGCTCTGTTGCTCCGTCCCTCTGTTGCTCCGTCTCTCTGTTGCTCCGTCGTCCTGTTACTCCGTCTCTCTGTTGCTCCGTCTCTCTGCTGCTCCATTGTCCTGTTACTCCGTCTCCCTGTTGCTCCGTCTCTCTATTGCTCCGTCTCTCTGTTGCTCCGTCTCTCTGCTGCTCCGTCTCCCTAATGCTCCGACTCTCTGTGGCTCCGTCGCTCTGTTGCTCCGTCGCTCTGTTGCTCCGTCTCTCTGTTGCTCCGTCTCTCTGTTGCTCCGTCTCTCTGTTGCTCTGTCGCTCTGTTGCTCCGTCTCTCTGTTGCTCCGTCTCTCTGTTGCTCCGTCTCTCTGTTGCTCCGTCTCTCTGTCTCTCCGTCTCTCTGTTGCTCCGTCCCTCTGTTGCTCCGTCTCTCTGTTCTTCCGTCGCTCTGTGGCTTGTCGCTCTGTTTCTCCGTCTCTCTGTTGCTCCGTTGCCCTATTGCTCCGTCTCTCTGTTGCTCCGTCGCCCTGTTGCTCCATCTCTGTTGCTCCGTCTCTCTGTTGCTCCGTCGCTCTGTTGCTCCGTCTCTCTGTTGCTCCGTCGCTCTGTTGCTCCGTCTCTCTGTTGCTCCGTCTCTCTGTTGCTCCGTCGCTCTGTTGCTCCGACGCTCTGTTGCTCCGTCACACTGTTGCTCCGTCGCCCTGTTGCTCCGTCGCCCTGTTGCTCCGTCGCCCTGTTGCTCCGTCGCCCTGTTGTTCCGTCGCCCTGTTGCTCCGTCGCCCTGTTGTTCCGTCGCCCTGTTGCTCCGTCTCCCTGTTGTTCCGTCGCCCTGTTGCTCCGTCGCCCTGTTGCTCCGTCTCTCTGTAGCTCCGTCGCTCTGTGGCTCCGTCGCTCTGTTTCTCCGTCTCTCTGTTGCTCCGTGTCTCTGTTGCTCCGTCTCTCTGTTGCTCCGTCGCCCTGTTGCTCCGTCTCTCGTCTCTCTGTTGCTCCGTCGCTCTGTGGCTCCGTCGCTCTGTTGCTCCGTCTCTCTGTTGCTCCGTCTCTCTGTTGCTCCGTCTCTCTGTTGCTCCGTCGCCCTGTTGCTCCGTCGCCCTGTTGCTCCGTCTCTCTGTTGCTCCGTCGCTCTGTGGCTCCGTCGTTCTGTTATTCCGTCGCTCTGTGGCTCCATCTCTCTGTTGCTCCGTCGCTCTGTTGCTCCGTCTCTCTGTTGCTCCGTCTCTCCGTTGCTCCGTCTCACTGTTGCTCCGTCTGTCTGTTGCTCCGTCTCTCTGTTTCTCCATCTCTCTGTTGCTCCGTCGTTCTGTTGCTCCGTCTCTCTGCTGCTCCGTCTCTCTGTTCCTCCGTCGCTCTGTTTCTCCGTCTCTCTGTTTCTCCGTCTCTCTGTTGCTCCGTCTCTCTGCTGCTCCGTCTCTCTGTTGCTCCGTCTCTCTGTTGCTCCGTCTCTCTGTGGCTCCGTCGCTCTGTTGCTCCGTCTCTCTGTTGCTCCTTCTCTCTGTTGCTCCGTCGCTCTGTTGCTCCGGCTCTCTGTTGCTCCGTCTCTCTGTTGCTCCGTCTCTCTGTTGCTCCGTCGCTCTGTGGCTCTGTCGCCCTGTTGCTCCGTCGCCCTGTTGCTCCGTCGCCCTGTTGCTCCGTCGCCCTGTTGCTCCGTCTCTCTGTTCCTCCGTCTCTCTGTTGCTCAGTCGCTCTGTTGCTCCGTCGCTCTGTTGCTCCGTCGCGCTGTTGCTCCGTCTCTCTGTTGCTCCGTCTCTCTGTTGCTCCGTCGCTCTGTGGCTTGTCTTTCTCTTGCTCCGTCTCTCTGTTGCTCCGTCTCACTGTTGCTCCGTCGCTCTGTTGTTCCGTCGCCCTGTTGCTCCGTCGCCCTGTTGCTCCGTCTCCCTGTTGCTCCGTCGACCTGTTGTTCCGTCGCCCTGTTGCTCCGTCGCCCTGTTGCTCCGTCGCCCTGTTGCTCTGTCACCCTGTTGCTCCGTCGCCCTGTTGCTCCGTCGCCCAGTTGCTCCGTCGCCCTTTTGCTCCCTCGCCCTGTTGCTCCGTCGCCCTGTTGCTCCGTCGCCCTGTTGCTCCGTCGCCCTGTTGCTCCGTCGCCCTGTTGCTCCGTCGTCCTGTTACACCGTCTCCCTGTTGCTCCGAATCACTGTTGCTCCCTCTCTCTGTTGCTCCGTCTCTCTGTTGCTCAGTCTCTCTGTTGCTCCGTCTCCCTGTTGCTCCGTCTCTCTGTTGCTCCGTCTCTCTGTTGCTCCGTCTCTCTGCTTCTCCGTCTCCCTAATGCTCCGACTCTCTGTTGCTCCGTCTCTCTGTTGCTCCGTCTCTCCGTTGCTCCGTCTCACTGTTGCTCCGTCTGTCTGTTGCTCCGTCTCTCTGTTTCTCCATCTCTCTGTTGCTCCGTCGTTCTGTTGCTCCGTCTCTCTGTTTCTCCGTCTCTCTGTGGCTCCGTCGCTCTGTTGCTCCGTCGCTCTGTTGCTCCGTCGCTCTGTTGCTCCGTCTCTCTGTTGCTTCGTCTCTCTGTTGCTCCGTCTCTCTGTTGCTCCGTCGTCCTGTTACTCCGTCTCTCTGTTGCTCCGTCTCTCTGTTGCTCCGTTGTCCTGTTACTCCGTCACCCTGTTGCTCCGTCTCTCTGTTGCTCCGTCTCTCTGCTGCTCCGTCTCCCTAATGCTCCGGCTCTCTGTTGCTCCGTCGCTCTGTGGCTCCGTCGCCCTGTTGCTCCGTCGCTCTGTTGCTCCGTCTCTATGTTGCTCCGTCTCTCTGTTGCTCTGTCGCTCTGTTGCTCCGTCTCTCTGTTGCTCCGTCTCTCTGTTGCTCCGTCTCTCTGTTTCTCCGTCTCTCTGTTTGTCCGTCTCTCTGTGGCTCCGTAGCTCTGTTGCTCCGTCGCTCTGTTGCTCCGTCTCTCTGTTGCTCCGTCTCTCTGTTGCTCTGTCGCTCTGTTGCTCCGTCTCTCTGTTGCTCCGTCTCTCTGTTGCTCCGTCTCTCTGTTGCTCCGTCTCTCTGTTGCTCCGTCTCTCTGTTGCTCCGTCGCTCTGTTGCTCCGTCTCTCTGTTGCTCCGTCGCTCTGTCGCTCTGTTGCTCCGTCCCTCTGTTGCTCCGTCTCTCTGTTGCTCCGTCGTTCTGTTGCTCCGTCTCTCTGTTGCTCCGTCTCTCTGTTGCTCCGTTGTCCTGTTACTCCGTCTCCGTGTTGCTCCGTCTCTCTGTTGCTCCGTCTCTCTGCTGCTCCGTCTCCCTAATGCTCCGACTCTCTGTTGCTCCGTCGCTCTGTGGCTCCGTCTCTCTGTTGCTCCGTCTCTCTGTGGCTCCGTCGCTCTGTTGCTCCGTCTCTCTGTTGCTCCTTCTCTCTGTTGCTCCGTCGCTCTGTTGCTCCGGCTCTCTGTTGCTCCGTCTCTCTGTTGCTCCGTCTCTCTGTTGCTCCGTCGCTCTGTGGCTCTGTCGCCCTGTTGCTCCGTCGCCCTGTTGCTCCGTCGCCCTGTTGCTCCGTCGCCCTGTTGCTCCGTCTCTCTGTTCCTCCGTCTCCCTGTTGCTCAGTCGCTCTGTTGCTCCGTCGCTCTGTTGCTCCGTCGCGCTGTTGCTCCGTCTCTCTGTTGCTCCGTCTCTCTGTTGCTCCGTTGCTCTGTGGCTTGTCTTTCTCTTGCTCCGTCTCTCTGTTGCTCCGTCTCACTGTTGCTCCGTCGCTCTGTTGTTCCGTCGCCCTGTTGCTCCGTCGCCCTGTTGCTCCGTCTCCCTGTTGCTCCGTCGACCTGTTGTTCCGTCGCCCTGTTGCTCCGTCGCCCTGTTGCTCCGTCGCCCTGTTGCTCCGTCGCCCAGTTGCTCCGTCGCCCTGTTGCTCCGTCGCCCTGTTGCTCCGTCGCCCTGTTGCTCCGTCGCCCAGTTGCTCCGTCGCTCTGTTGCTCCGTCGCCCTGTTGCTCCGTCGCCCTGTTGCTCCGTCGCCCAGTTGCTCCGTCGCCCTTTTGCTCCCTCGCCCTGTTGCTCCGTCGCCCTGTTGCTCTGTCGCCCTGTTGCTCCGTCGCCCTGTTGCTCCGTCGCCCTGTTGCTCCGTCGTCCTGTTACACCGTCTCCCTGTTGCTCCGAATCACTGTTGCTCCCTCTCTCTGTTGCTCCGTCGCCCTGTTGCTCAGTCGCCCTGTTGCTCCGACGCCCAGTTGCTCCGTCGTCCTGTTACTCCGTCGCTCTGTTGCTCCGTCTCTCTGTTGCTCCGTCTCTCTGTTGCTCCTTCTCTCTGTTGCTCCGTCGCTCTGTTGCTCCGGCTCTCTGTTGCTCCGTCTCTCTGTTGCTCCGTCTCTCTGTTGCTCCGTCGCTCTGTGGCTCTGTCGCCCTGTTGCTACGTCGCCCTGTTGCTCCGTCGCCCTGTTGCTCCGTCGCCCTGTTGCTCCGTCTCTCTGTTGCTCCGTCTCTCTGTTGCTCAGTCGCTCTGTTGCTCCGTCGCTCTGTTGCTCCGTCGCCCAGTTGCTCCGTCGCCGTTTTGCTCCGTCGCCCTGTTGCTCCGTCGCCCTGATGCTCCGTCGCCCTGTTGCTCCGTCGCCCTGTTGCTCCGTCGCCCTGTTGCTCCGTCGTCCTGTTACTCCGTCTCCCTGTTGCTCCGAATCACTGTTGCTCCCTCTCTCTGTTGCTCCGTCGCCCTGTTGCTCCGTCTCTCTGTTGCTCCGTCTCTCTGCTGCTCCGTCTCCCTAATGCTCCGACTCTCTGTTGCTCCGTCTCTCTGTTGCTCCGTCTCTCCGTTGCTCCGTCTCTCTGTTGCTCCGTCTGTCTGTTGCTCCGTCTCTCTGTTTCTCCATCTCTCTGTTGCTCCGTCGTTCTGTTGCTCTGTCTCTCTGCTGCTCCGTCTCTCTGTTCCTCCGTCGCTCTGTTTCTCCGTCTCTCTGTTTCTCCGTCTCTCTGTTGCTCCGTCTCTCTGCTGCTCCGTCTCTCTGTTCCTCCGTCGCTCTGTTTCTCCGTCTCTCTGTTGCTCCGTCTCTCTGTTGCTCCGTCGCTCTGTTGCTCCGTCGCTCTGTTGCTCCGTCGCTCTGTTGCTCCGTCTCTCTGTTGCTCCGTCGCTCTGTCGCTCTTTTGCTCCGTCCCTCTGTTGCTCCGTCTCTCTGTTGCTCCGTCGTCCTGTTACTCCGTCTCTCTGTTGCTCCGTCTCTCTGTTGCTCCGTTGTCCTGTTACTCCGTCTCCCTGTTGCTCCGTCTCTCTGTTGCTCCGTCTCTCTGTTGCTCCGTCTCTCTGCTGCTCCGTCTCCCTAATTCTCCGACTCTCTGTTGCTCCGTCGCTCTGTGGCTCCGTCGCCCTGTTGCTCCGTCTCTCTGTTTGTCCGTCTCTCTGTTTGTCCGTCTCTCTGTGGCTCCGTCGCTCTGTTGCTCCGTCGCTCTGTTGCTCCGTCTCTCTGTTGCTCCGTCTCTCTGTTGCTCCGTCTCTCTGTTGCTCTGTCGCTCTGTTGCTCCGTCTCTCTGTTGCTCCGTCTCTCTGTTGCTCCGTCTCTCAGTTGCTCCGTCTTCCTGTTCTTCCGTCGCTCTTTTGCTCCGTCTCTCTGTTGCTCCGTCGCCCTGTTGCTCCGTCTCTCTGTTGCTCCGTCGCCCTGTTGCTCCGTCTCTCTGTTGCTCCGTCTCTCTGTGGCTCCGTCGCTCTGTTGCTCCGTCTCTCTGTTGCTCCGTCTCTCTGTTGCTCCTTCTCTCTGTTGCTCCGTCGCTCTGTTGCTCCGGCTCTCTGTTGCTCCGTCTCTCTGTTGCTCCGTCTCTCTGTTGCTCCATCGCTCTGTGGCTCTGTCGCCCTGTTGCTCCGTCGCCCTGTTGCTCCGTCGCCCTGTTGCTCCGTCGCCCTGTTGCTCCGTCTCTCTGTTGCTCCGTCTCTCTGTTGCTCAGTCGCTCTGTTGCTCCGTCGCTCTGTTGCTCCGTCGCGCTGTTGCTCCGTCTCTCTGTTGCTCCGTCTCTCTGTTGCTCCGTCGCTCTGTGGCTTGTCTTTCTGTTGCGAAGTCTCTCTGTTGTGCCGTCTCACTGTTGTTCCGTCGCCCTGTTGCTCCGTCGTCCTCTTGCTCCGTCTCCCTGTTGCTCCGTCGACCTGTTGTTCCGTCGCCCTGTTGCTCCGTCGCCCTGTTGCTCCGTCGCCCTGTTGCTCCGTCGCTCTGTTGCTCCGTTGCTCCGTCTCTCTGTTGCTCCGTCGCACCTGTTGTTCCGTCGTTCTGTGGCACCGTCGCTCTGTGGCTCCATCGCTCTGTTGCTCCGTCTCTCTGTTGCTCCGTCTCTCTGTTGCTCCGTCGCTCTGTTGCTCCATCTCTCTGTTGCTCCGTCGCACTGTTGCTCCGTCGCCCTGTTGCTCCGTCGCCCTGTTGCTCCGTCGCCCTGTTGCTCCGTCTCTCTGTTGCTCCGTCGCTCTGTTGCTCCGTCTCTCTGTTGCTCCATCGCTCTGTTGTTCCGTCTCTCTGTTGCTCCGTCGCTCTGTTGCTCCGTCGCCCTGTTGCTCCGTTGCACTGTTGCTGCATCGCCCTGTTGCTCCGTCGCCCTGTTGCTCCGTCGCCCTGTTGCTCCGTCGCCCTGTTGCTCCGTCGCCCTGTTGCTCCGTCGCCCTGTTGCTCCGTCGCTCTGTTGCTCCGACTCTCTGTTGCTCCGTCTCTCTGTTGCTCCGTGAACCTGTTGCTCAGTCGCCCTGTTGCTCCGTCGCCCTGTTGCTCCGTCTCCCTGTTGTTCCGTCTCCCTGTTGCTCCGTCGCTCTGTTGCTCCGTCTCTATGTTGCTCCGTCTCTCTGTTGCTCTGTCGCTCTGTTGCTCCGTCTCTCTGTTGCTCCGTCTCTCTGTTGCTCCGTCTCTCTGTTTCTCCGTCTCTCTGTTTGTCCGTCTCTCTGTGGCTCCGTAGCTCTGTTGCTCCGTCGCTCTGTTGCTCCGTCTCTCTGTTGCTCCGTCTCTCTGTTGCTCTGTCGCTCTGTTGCTCCGTCTCTCTGTTGCTCCGTCTCTCTGTTGCTCCGTCTCTCTGTTGCTCCGTCTCTCTGTTGCTCCGTCGCTCTGTTGCTCCGTCTCTCTGTTGCTCCGTCGCTCTGTCGCTCTGTTGCTCCGTCCCTCTGTTGCTCCGTCTCTCTGTTGCTCCGTCGTTCTGTTGCTCCGTCTCTCTGTTGCTCCGTCTCTCTGTTGCTCCGTTGTCCTGTTACTCCGTCTCCGTGTTGCTCCGTCTCTCTGTTGCTCCGTCTCTCTGCTGCTCCGTCTCCCTAATGCTCCGACTCTCTGTTGCTCCGTCGCTCTGTGGCTCCGTCGCCGTGTTGCTCCGTCTCTCTGTTTGTCCGCCTCTCTGTGGCTCCGTTCCTCTGTTGCTCCGTCGCACTGTTGCTCCGTCTCTCTGTTGCTCCGTCTCTCTGTTGCTCCGTCTCTCTGTGGCTCCGTCGCTCTGTTGCTCCGTCTCTCTGTTGCTCCTTCTCTCTGTTGCTCCGTCGCTCTGTTGCTCCGGCTCTCTGTTGCTCCGTCTCTCTGTTGCTCCGTCTCTCTGTTGCTCCGTCGCTCTGTGGCTCTGTCGCCCTGTTGCTCCGTCGCCCTGTTGCTCCGTCGCCCTGTTGCTCCGTCGCCCTGTTGCTCCGTCTCTCTGTTCCTCCGTCTCCCTGTTGCTCAGTCGCTCTGTTGCTCCGTCGCTCTGTTGCTCCGTCGCGCTGTTGCTCCGTCTCTCTGTTGCTCCGTCTCTCTGTTGCTCCGTTGCTCTGTGGCTTGTCTTTCTCTTGCTCCGTCTCTCTGTTGCTCCGTCTCACTGTTGCTCCGTCGCTCTGTTGTTCCGTCGCCCTGTTGCTCCGTCGCCCTGTTGCTCCGTCTCCCTGTTGCTCCGTCGACCTGTTGTTCCGTCGCCCTGTTGCTCCGTCGCCCTGTTGCTCCGTCGCCCTGTTGCTCCGTCGCCCAGTTGCTCCGTCGCCCTGTTGCTCCGTCGCCCTGTTGCTCCGTCGCCCTGTTGCTCCGTCGCCCAGTTGCTCCGTCGCTCTGTTGCTCCGTCGCCCTGTTGCTCCGTCGCCCTGTTGCTCCGTCGCCCAGTTGCTCCGTCTCCCTTTTGCTCCCTCGCCCTGTTGCTCCGTCGCCCTGTTGCTCTGTCGCCCTGTTGCTCCGTCGCCCTGTTGCTCCGTCGCCCTGTTGCTCCGTCGTCCTGTTACACCGTCTCCCTGTTGCTCCGAATCACTGTTGCTCCCTCTCTCTGTTGCTCCGTCGCCCTGTTGCTCAGTCGCCCTGTTGCTCCGACGCCCAGTTGCTCCGTCGTCCTGTTACTCCGTCGCTCTGTTGCTCCGTCTCTCTGTTGCTCCGTCTCTCTGTTGCTCCTTCTCTCTGTTGCTCCGTCGCTCTGTTGCTCCGGCTCTCTGTTGCTCCGTCTCTCTGTTGCTCCGTCTCTCTGTTGCTCCGTCGCTCTGTGGCTCTGTCGCCCTGTTGCTACGTCGCCCTGTTGCTCCGTCGCCCTGTTGCTCCGTCGCCCTGTTGCTCCGTCTCTCTGTTGCTCCGTCTCTCTGTTGCTCAGTCGCTCTGTTGCTCCGTCGCTCTGTTGCTCCGTCGCCCAGTTGCTCCGTCGCCGTTTTGCTCCGTCGCCCTGTTGCTCCGTCGCCCTGATGCTCCGTCGCCCTGTTGCTCCGTCGCCCTGTTGCTCCGTCGCCCTGTTGCTCCGTCGTCCTGTTACTCCGTCTCCCTGTTGCTCCGAATCACTGTTGCTCCCTCTCTCTGTTGCTCCGTCGCCCTGTTGCTCCGTCTCTCTGTTGCTCCGTCTCTCTGCTGCTCCGTCTCCCTAATGCTCCGACTCTCTGTTGCTCCGTCTCTCTGTTGCTCCGTCTCTCCGTTGCTCCGTCTCTCTGTTGCTCCGTCTGTCTGTTGCTCCGTCTCTCTGTTTCTCCATCTCTCTGTTGCTCCGTCGTTCTGTTGCTCTGTCTCTCTGCTGCTCCGTCTCTCTGTTCCTCCGTCGCTCTGTTTCTCCGTCTCTCTGTTTCTCCGTCTCTCTGTTGCTCCGTCTCTCTGCTGCTCCGTCTCTCTGTTCCTCCGTCGCTCTGTTTCTCCGTCTCTCTGTTGCTCCGTCTCTCTGTTGCTCCGTCGCTCTGTTGCTCCGTCGCTCTGTTGCTCCGTCGCTCTGTTGCTCCGTCTCTCTGTTGCTCCGTCGCTCTGTCGCTCTTTTGCTCCGTCCCTCTGTTGCTCCGTCTCTCTGTTGCTCCGTCGTCCTGTTACTCCGTCTCTCTGTTGCTCCGTCTCTCTGTTGCTCCGTTGTCCTGTTACTCCGTCTCCCTGTTGCTCCGTCTCTCTGTTGCTCCGTCTCTCTGTTGCTCCGTCTCTCTGCTGCTCCGTCTCCCTAATTCTCCGACTCTCTGTTGCTCCGTCGCTCTGTGGCTCCGTCGCCCTGTTGCTCCGTCTCTCTGTTTGTCCGTCTCTCTGTTTGTCCGTCTCTCTGTGGCTCCGTCGCTCTGTTGCTCCGTCGCTCTGTTGCTCCGTCTCTCTGTTGCTCCGTCTCTCTGTTGCTCCGTCTCTCTGTTGCTCTGTCGCTCTGTTGCTCCGTCTCTCTGTTGCTCCGTCTCTCTGTTGCTCCGTCTCTCAGTTGCTCCGTCTTCCTGTTCTTCCGTCGCTCTTTTGCTCCGTCTCTCTGTTGCTCCGTCGCCCTGTTGCTCCGTCTCTCTGTTGCTCCGTCGCCCTGTTGCTCCGTCTCTCTGTTGCTCCGTCTCTCTGTGGCTCCGTCGCTCTGTTGCTCCGTCTCTCTGTTGCTCCGTCTCTCTGTTGCTCCTTCTCTCTGTTGCTCCGTCGCTCTGTTGCTCCGGCTCTCTGTTGCTCCGTCTCTCTGTTGCTCCGTCTCTCTGTTGCTCCATCGCTCTGTGGCTCTGTCGCCCTGTTGCTCCGTCGCCCTGTTGCTCCGTCGCCCTGTTGCTCCGTCGCCCTGTTGCTCCGTCTCTCTGTTGCTCCGTCTCTCTGTTGCTCAGTCGCTCTGTTGCTCCGTCGCTCTGTTGCTCCGTCGCGCTGTTGCTCCGTCTCTCTGTTGCTCCGTCTCTCTGTTGCTCCGTCGCTCTGTGGCTTGTCTTTCTGTTGCGAAGTCTCTCTGTTGTGCCGTCTCACTGTTGTTCCGTCGCCCTGTTGCTCCGTCGTCCTCTTGCTCCGTCTCCCTGTTGCTCCGTCGACCTGTTGTTCCGTCGCCCTGTTGCTCCGTCGCCCTGTTGCTCCGTCGCCCTGTTGCTCCGTCGCTCTGTTGCTCCGTTGCTCCGTCTCTCTGTTGCTCCGTCGCACCTGTTGTTCCGTCGTTCTGTGGCACCGTCGCTCTGTGGCTCCATCGCTCTGTTGCTCCGTCTCTCTGTTGCTCCGTCTCTCTGTTGCTCCGTCGCTCTGTTGCTCCATCTCTCTGTTGCTCCGTCGCACTGTTGCTCCGTCGCCCTGTTGCTCCGTCGCCCTGTTGCTCCGTCGCCCTGTTGCTCCGTCTCTCTGTTGCTCCGTCGCTCTGTTGCTCCGTCTCTCTGTTGCTCCATCGCTCTGTTGTTCCGTCTCTCTGTTGCTCCGTCGCTCTGTTGCTCCGTCGCCCTGTTGCTCCGTTGCACTGTTGCTGCATCGCCCTGTTGCTCCGTCGCCCTGTTGCTCCGTCGCCCTGTTGCTCCGTCGCCCTGTTGCTCCGTCGCCCTGTTGCTCCGTCGCCCTGTTGCTCCGTCGCTCTGTTGCTCCGACTCTCTGTTGCTCCGTCTCTCTGTTGCTCCGTGAACCTGTTGCTCAGTCGCCCTGTTGCTCCGTCGCCCTGTTGCTCCGTCTCCCTGTTGTTCCGTCTCCCTGTTGTTCCGTCGCCCTGTTGCTCCGTCGTCCTGTTGTTCTGTCGCTCTGTGGCTCCGTCGCTCTGTGGCTCCGTCTCTCCGTTTCTGCGTCTCTCTGTTGCTCCGTCTCTCTGTTGCTCCGTCGCTCTGTTGCTCCGACTCTCTGTTACTCCGTCTCTCCGTTGCTCCGTCTCACTGTTGCTCCGTCTGTCTGTTGCTCCGTCTCTCTGTTTCTCCATCTCTCTGTTGCTCCGTCGTTCTGTTGCTCCGTCTCTCTGCTGCTCCGTCTCTCTGTTCCTCCGTCTCTCTGTTTCTCCGTCTCTCTGTGGCTCCGTCGCTCTGTTGCTCCGTCGCTCTGTTGCTCCGTCTCTCTGTTGCTCCGTCGCTCTGTCGCTCTGTTGCTCCGTCCCTCTGTTGCTCCGTCTCTCTGTTGCTCCGTCGTCCTGTTGCTCCGTCTCTCTGTTGCTCCGTCTCTCTGCTGCTCCATTGTCCTGTTACTCCGTCTCCCTGTTGCTCCGTCTCTCTATTGCTCCGTCTCTCTGCTGCTCCGTCTCCCTAATGCTCCGACTCTCTGTGGCTCCGTCGCTCTGTTGCTCCGTCGCTCTGTTGCTCCGTCTCTCTGTTGCTCCGTCTCTCTGTTGCTCCGTCTCTCTGTTGCTCTGTCGCTCTGTTGCTCCGTCTCTCTGTTGCTCCGTCTCTCTGTTGCTCCGTCTCTCTGTTGCTCCGTCTCTCTGTCTCTCCGTCTCTCTGTTGCTCCGTCCCTCTGTTGCTCCGTCTCTCTGTTCTTCCGTCGCTCTGTGGCTTGTCGCTCTGTTTCTCCGTCTCTCTGTTGCTCCGTTGCCCTATTGCTCCGTCTCTCTGTTGCTCCGTCGCCCTGTTGCTCCATCTCTGTTGCTCCTTCTCTCTGTTGCTCCGTCGCTCTGTTGCTCCGTCTCTCTGTTGCTCCGTCGCTCTGTTGCTCCGTCTCTCTGTTGCTCCGTCTCTCTGTTGCTCCGTCGCTCTGTTGCTCCGACGCTCTGTTGCTCCGTCACACTGTTGCTCCGTCTCCCTGTTGCTCCGTCGCCCTGTTGCTCCGTCGCCCTGTTGCTCCGTCGCCCTGTTGTTCCGTCGCCCTGTTGCTCCGTCGCCCTGTTGTTCCGTCGCCCTGTTGCTCCGTCTCCCTGTTGTTCCGTCGCCCTGTTGCTCCGTCGCCCTGTTGCTCCGTCTCTCTGTAGCTCCGTCGCTCTGTGGCTCCGTCGCTCTGTTTCTCCGTCTCTCTGTTGCTCCGTGTCTCTGTTGCTCCGTCTCTCTGTTGCTCCGTCGCCCTGTTGCTCCGTCTCTCGTCTCTCTGTTGCTCCGTCGCTCTGTGGCTCCGTCGCTCTGTTGCTCCGTCTCTCTGTTGCTCCGTCTCTCTGTTGCTCCGTCGCCCTGTTGCTCCGTCTCTCTGTTGCTCCGTCGCTCTGTGGCTCCGTCGTTCTGTTATTCCGTCGCTCTGTGGCTCCATCTCTCTGTTGCTCCGTCGCTCTGTTGCTCCGTCTCTCTGTTGCTCCGTCTCTCCGTTGCTCCGTCTCACTGTTGCTCCGTCTGTCTTTTGCTCCGTCTCTCTGTTTCTCCATCTCTCTGTTGCTCCGTCGTTCTGTTGCTCCGTCTCTCTGCTGCTCCGTCTCTCTGTTCCTCCGTCGCTCTGTTTCTCCGTCTCTCTGTTTCTCCGTCTCTCTGTTGCTCCGTCTCTCTGCTGCTCCGTCTCTCTGTTCCTCCGTCGCTCTGTTTCTCCGTCTCTCTGTTGCTCCGTCTCTCTGTTGCTCCGTCGCTCTGTTGCTCCGTCGCTCTGTTGCTCCGTCGCTCTGTTGCTCCGTCTCTCTGTTGCTCCGTCGCTCTGTCGCTCTTTTGCTCCGTCCCTCTGTTGCTCCGTCTCTCTGTTGCTCCGTCGTCCTGTTACTCCGTCTCTCTGTTGCTCCGTCTCTCTGTTGCTCCGTTGTCCTGTTACTCCGTCTCTCTGTTGCTCCGTCTCTCTGTTGCTCCGTCTCTCTGCTGCTCCGTCTCCCTAATTCTCCGACTCTCTGTTGCTCCGTCGCTCTGTGGCTCCGTCGCCCTGTTGCTCCGTCTCTCTGTTTGTCCGTCTCTCTGTTTGTCCGTCTCTCTGTGGCTCCGTCGCTCTGTTGCTCCGTCGCTCTGTTGCTCCGTCTCTCTGTTGCTCCGTCTCTCTGTTGCTCCGTCTCTCTGTTGCTCTGTCGCTCTGTTGCTCCGTCTCTCTGTTGCTCCGTCTCTCTGTTGCTCCGTCTCTCAGTTGCTCCGTCTTCCTGTTCTTCCGTCGCTCTTTTGCTCCGTCTCTCTGTTGCTCCGTCGCCCTGTTGCTCCGTCTCTCTGTTGCTCCGTCGCCCTGTTGCTCCGTCTCTCTGTTGCTCCGTCTCTCTGTGGCTCCGTCGCTCTGTTGCTCCGTCTCTCTGTTGCTCCGTCTCTCTGTTGCTCCTTCTCTCTGTTGCTCCGTCGCTCTGTTGCTCCGGCTCTCTGTTGCTCCGTCTCTCTGTTGCTCCGTCTCTCTGTTGCTCCATCGCTCTGTGGCTCTGTCGCCCTGTTGCTCCGTCGCCCTGTTGCTCCGTCGCCCTGTTGCTCCGTCGCCCTGTTGCTCCGTCTCTCTGTTGCTCCGTCTCTCTGTTGCTCAGTCGCTCTGTTGCTCCGTCGCTCTGTTGCTCCGTCGCGCTGTTGCTCCGTCTCTCTGTTGCTCCGTCTCTCTGTTGCTCCGTCGCTCTGTGGCTTGTCTTTCTGTTGCGAAGTCTCTCTGTTGTGCCGTCTCACTGTTGTTCCGTCGCCCTGTTGCTCCGTCGTCCTCTTGCTCCGTCTCCCTGTTGCTCCGTCGACCTGTTGTTCCGTCGCCCTGTTGCTCCGTCGCCCTGTTGCTCCGTCGCCCTGTTGCTCCGTCGCTCTGTTGCTCCGTTGCTCCGTCTCTCTGTTGCTCCGTCGCACCTGTTGTTCCGTCGTTCTGTGGCACCGTCGCTCTGTGGCTCCATCGCTCTGTTGCTCCGTCTCTCTGTTGCTCCGTCTCTCTGTTGCTCCGTCGCTCTGTTGCTCCATCTCTCTGTTGCTCCGTCGCACTGTTGCTCCGTCGCCCTGTTGCTCCGTCGCCCTGTTGCTCCGTCGCCCTGTTGCTCCGTCTCTCTGTTGCTCCGTCGCTCTGTTGCTCCGTCTCTCTGTTGCTCCATCGCTCTGTTGTTCCGTCTCTCTGTTGCTCCGTCGCTCTGTTGCTCCGTCGCCCTGTTGCTCCGTTGCACTGTTGCTGCATCGCCCTGTTGCTCCGTCGCCCTGTTGCTCCGTCGCCCTGTTGCTCCGTCGCCCTGTTGCTCCGTCGCCCTGTTGCTCCGTCGCCCTGTTGCTCCGTCGCTCTGTTGCTCCGACTCTCTGTTGCTCCGTCTCTCTGTTGCTCCGTGAACCTGTTGCTCAGTCGCCCTGTTGCTCCGTCGCCCTGTTGCTCCGTCTCCCTGTTGTTCCGTCTCCCTGTTGTTCCGTCGCCCTGTTGCTCCGTCGTCCTGTTGTTCTGTCGCTCTGTGGCTCCGTCGCTCTGTGGCTCCGTCTCTCCGTTTCTGCGTCTCTCTGTTGCTCCGTCTCTCTGTTGCTCCGTCGCTCTGTTGCTCCGACTCTCTGTTACTCCGTCTCTCCGTTGCTCCGTCTCACTGTTGCTCCGTCTGTCTGTTGCTCCGTCTCTCTGTTTCTCCATCTCTCTGTTGCTCCGTCGTTCTGTTGCTCCGTCTCTCTGCTGCTCCGTCTCTCTGTTCCTCCGTCTCTCTGTTTCTCCGTCTCTCTGTGGCTCCGTCGCTCTGTTGCTCCGTCGCTCTGTTGCTCCGTCTCTCTGTTGCTCCGTCGCTCTGTCGCTCTGTTGCTCCGTCCCTCTGTTGCTCCGTCTCTCTGTTGCTCCGTCGTCCTGTTGCTCCGTCTCTCTGTTGCTCCGTCTCTCTGCTGCTCCATTGTCCTGTTACTCCGTCTCCCTGTTGCTCCGTCTCTCTATTGCTCCGTCTCTCTGCTGCTCCGTCTCCCTAATGCTCCGACTCTCTGTGGCTCCGTCGCTCTGTTGCTCCGTCGCTCTGTTGCTCCGTCTCTCTGTTGCTCCGTCTCTCTGTTGCTCCGTCTCTCTGTTGCTCTGTCGCTCTGTTGCTCCGTCTCTCTGTTGCTCCGTCTCTCTGTTGCTCCGTCTCTCTGTTGCTCCGTCTCTCTGTCTCTCCGTCTCTCTGTTGCTCCGTCCCTCTGTTGCTCCGTCTCTCTGTTCTTCCGTCGCTCTGTGGCTTGTCGCTCTGTTTCTCCGTCTCTCTGTTGCTCCGTTGCCCTATTGCTCCGTCTCTCTGTTGCTCCGTCGCCCTGTTGCTCCATCTCTGTTGCTCCTTCTCTCTGTTGCTCCGTCGCTCTGTTGCTCCGTCTCTCTGTTGCTCCGTCGCTCTGTTGCTCCGTCTCTCTGTTGCTCCGTCTCTCTGTTGCTCCGTCGCTCTGTTGCTCCGACGCTCTGTTGCTCCGTCACACTGTTGCTCCGTCTCCCTGTTGCTCCGTCGCCCTGTTGCTCCGTCGCCCTGTTGCTCCGTCGCCCTGTTGTTCCGTCGCCCTGTTGCTCCGTCGCCCTGTTGTTCCGTCGCCCTGTTGCTCCGTCTCCCTGTTGTTCCGTCGCCCTGTTGCTCCGTCGCCCTGTTGCTCCGTCTCTCTGTAGCTCCGTCGCTCTGTGGCTCCGTCGCTCTGTTTCTCCGTCTCTCTGTTGCTCCGTGTCTCTGTTGCTCCGTCTCTCTGTTGCTCCGTCGCCCTGTTGCTCCGTCTCTCGTCTCTCTGTTGCTCCGTCGCTCTGTGGCTCCGTCGCTCTGTTGCTCCGTCTCTCTGTTGCTCCGTCTCTCTGTTGCTCCGTCGCCCTGTTGCTCCGTCTCTCTGTTGCTCCGTCGCTCTGTGGCTCCGTCGTTCTGTTATTCCGTCGCTCTGTGGCTCCATCTCTCTGTTGCTCCGTCGCTCTGTTGCTCCGTCTCTCTGTTGCTCCGTCTCTCCGTTGCTCCGTCTCACTGTTGCTCCGTCTGTCTTTTGCTCCGTCTCTCTGTTTCTCCATCTCTCTGTTGCTCCGTCGTTCTGTTGCTCCGTCTCTCTGCTGCTCCGTCTCTCTGTTCCTCCGTCGCTCTGTTTCTCCGTCTCTCTGTTTCTCCGTCTCTCTGTTGCTCCGTCTCTCTGCTGCTCCGTCTCTCTGTTCCTCCGTCGCTCTGTTTCTCCGTCTCTCTGTTGCTCCGTCTCTCTGTTGCTCCGTCGCTCTGTTGCTCCGTCGCTCTGTTGCTCCGTCGCTCTGTTGCTCCGTCTCTCTGTTGCTCCGTCGCTCTGTCGCTCTTTTGCTCCGTCCCTCTGTTGCTCCGTCTCTCTGTTGCTCCGTCGTCCTGTTACTCCGTCTCTCTGTTGCTCCGTCTCTCTGTTGCTCCGTTGTCCTGTTACTCCGTCTCTCTGTTGCTCCGTCTCTCTGTTGCTCCGTCTCTCTGCTGCTCCGTCTCCCTAATTCTCCGACTCTCTGTTGCTCCGTCGCTCTGTGGCTCCGTCGCCCTGTTGCTCCGTCTCTCTGTTTGTCCGTCTCTCTGTTTGTCCGTCTCTCTGTGGCTCCGTCGCTCTGTTGCTCCGTCGCTCTGTTGCTCCGTCTCTCTGTTGCTCCGTCTCTCTGTTGCTCCGTCTCTCTGTTGCTCTGTCGCTCTGTTGCTCCGTCTCTCTGTTGCTCCGTCTCTCTGTTGCTCCGTCTCTCAGTTGCTCCGTCTTCCTGTTCTTCCGTCGCTCTTTTGCTCCGTCTCTCTGTTGCTCCGTCGCCCTGTTGCTCCGTCTCTCTGTTGCTCCGTCGCCCTGTTGCTCCGTCTCTCTGTTGCTCCGTCTCTCTGTGGCTCCGTCGCTCTGTTGCTCCGTCTCTCTGTTGCTCCGTCTCTCTGTTGCTCCTTCTCTCTGTTGCTCCGTCGCTCTGTTGCTCCGGCTCTCTGTTGCTCCGTCTCTCTGTTGCTCCGTCTCTCTGTTGCTCCATCGCTCTGTGGCTCTGTCGCCCTGTTGCTCCGTCGCCCTGTTGCTCCGTCGCCCTGTTGCTCCGTCGCCCTGTTGCTCCGTCTCTCTGTTGCTCCGTCTCTCTGTTGCTCAGTCGCTCTGTTGCTCCGTCGCTCTGTTGCTCCGTCGCGCTGTTGCTCCGTCTCTCTGTTGCTCCGTCTCTCTGTTGCTCCGTCGCTCTGTGGCTTGTCTTTCTGTTGCGAAGTCTCTCTGTTGTGCCGTCTCACTGTTGTTCCGTCGCCCTGTTGCTCCGTCGTCCTCTTGCTCCGTCTCCCTGTTGCTCCGTCGACCTGTTGTTCCGTCGCCCTGTTGCTCCGTCGCCCTGTTGCTCCGTCGCCCTGTTGCTCCGTCGCTCTGTTGCTCCGTTGCTCCGTCTCTCTGTTGCTCCGTCGCACCTGTTGTTCCGTCGTTCTGTGGCACCGTCGCTCTGTGGCTCCATCGCTCTGTTGCTCCGTCTCTCTGTTGCTCCGTCTCTCTGTTGCTCCGTCGCTCTGTTGCTCCATCTCTCTGTTGCTCCGTCGCACTGTTGCTCCGTCGCCCTGTTGCTCCGTCGCCCTGTTGCTCCGTCGCCCTGTTGCTCCGTCTCTCTGTTGCTCCGTCGCTCTGTTGCTCCGTCTCTCTGTTGCTCCATCGCTCTGTTGTTCCGTCTCTCTGTTGCTCCGTCGCTCTGTTGCTCCGTCGCCCTGTTGCTCCGTTGCACTGTTGCTGCATCGCCCTGTTGCTCCGTCGCCCTGTTGCTCCGTCGCCCTGTTGCTCCGTCGCCCTGTTGCTCCGTCGCCCTGTTGCTCCGTCGCCCTGTTGCTCCGTCGCTCTGTTGCTCCGACTCTCTGTTGCTCCGTCTCTCTGTTGCTCCGTGAACCTGTTGCTCAGTCGCCCTGTTGCTCCGTCGCCCTGTTGCTCCGTCTCCCTGTTGTTCCGTCTCCCTGTTGTTCCGTCGCCCTGTTGCTCCGTCGTCCTGTTGTTCTGTCGCTCTGTGGCTCCGTCGCTCTGTGGCTCCGTCTCTCCGTTTCTGCGTCTCTCTGTTGCTCCGTCTCTCTGTTGCTCCGTCGCTCTGTTGCTCCGACTCTCTGTTACTCCGTCTCTCCGTTGCTCCGTCTCACTGTTGCTCCGTCTGTCTGTTGCTCCGTCTCTCTGTTTCTCCATCTCTCTGTTGCTCCGTCGTTCTGTTGCTCCGTCTCTCTGCTGCTCCGTCTCTCTGTTCCTCCGTCTCTCTGTTTCTCCGTCTCTCTGTGGCTCCGTCGCTCTGTTGCTCCGTCGCTCTGTTGCTCCGTCTCTCTGTTGCTCCGTCGCTCTGTCGCTCTGTTGCTCCGTCCCTCTGTTGCTCCGTCTCTCTGTTGCTCCGTCGTCCTGTTGCTCCGTCTCTCTGTTGCTCCGTCTCTCTGCTGCTCCATTGTCCTGTTACTCCGTCTCCCTGTTGCTCCGTCTCTCTATTGCTCCGTCTCTCTGCTGCTCCGTCTCCCTAATGCTCCGACTCTCTGTGGCTCCGTCGCTCTGTTGCTCCGTCGCTCTGTTGCTCCGTCTCTCTGTTGCTCCGTCTCTCTGTTGCTCCGTCTCTCTGTTGCTCTGTCGCTCTGTTGCTCCGTCTCTCTGTTGCTCCGTCTCTCTGTTGCTCCGTCTCTCTGTTGCTCCGTCTCTCTGTCTCTCCGTCTCTCTGTTGCTCCGTCCCTCTGTTGCTCCGTCTCTCTGTTCTTCCGTCGCTCTGTGGCTTGTCGCTCTGTTTCTCCGTCTCTCTGTTGCTCCGTTGCCCTATTGCTCCGTCTCTCTGTTGCTCCGTCGCCCTGTTGCTCCATCTCTGTTGCTCCTTCTCTCTGTTGCTCCGTCGCTCTGTTGCTCCGTCTCTCTGTTGCTCCGTCGCTCTGTTGCTCCGTCTCTCTGTTGCTCCGTCTCTCTGTTGCTCCGTCGCTCTGTTGCTCCGACGCTCTGTTGCTCCGTCACACTGTTGCTCCGTCTCCCTGTTGCTCCGTCGCCCTGTTGCTCCGTCGCCCTGTTGCTCCGTCGCCCTGTTGTTCCGTCGCCCTGTTGCTCCGTCGCCCTGTTGTTCCGTCGCCCTGTTGCTCCGTCTCCCTGTTGTTCCGTCGCCCTGTTGCTCCGTCGCCCTGTTGCTCCGTCTCTCTGTAGCTCCGTCGCTCTGTGGCTCCGTCGCTCTGTTTCTCCGTCTCTCTGTTGCTCCGTGTCTCTGTTGCTCCGTCTCTCTGTTGCTCCGTCGCCCTGTTGCTCCGTCTCTCGTCTCTCTGTTGCTCCGTCGCTCTGTGGCTCCGTCGCTCTGTTGCTCCGTCTCTCTGTTGCTCCGTCTCTCTGTTGCTCCGTCGCCCTGTTGCTCCGTCTCTCTGTTGCTCCGTCGCTCTGTGGCTCCGTCGTTCTGTTATTCCGTCGCTCTGTGGCTCCATCTCTCTGTTGCTCCGTCGCTCTGTTGCTCCGTCTCTCTGTTGCTCCGTCTCTCCGTTGCTCCGTCTCACTGTTGCTCCGTCTGTCTTTTGCTCCGTCTCTCTGTTTCTCCATCTCTCTGTTGCTCCGTCGTTCTGTTGCTCCGTCTCTCTGCTGCTCCGTCTCTCTGTTCCTCCGTCGCTCTGTTTCTCCGTCTCTCTGTTTCTCCGTCTCTCTGTTGCTCCGTCTCTCTGCTGCTCCGTCTCTCTGTTCCTCCGTCGCTCTGTTTCTCCGTCTCTCTGTTGCTCCGTCTCTCTGTTGCTCCGTCGCTCTGTTGCTCCGTCGCTCTGTTGCTCCGTCGCTCTGTTGCTCCGTCTCTCTGTTGCTCCGTCGCTCTGTCGCTCTTTTGCTCCGTCCCTCTGTTGCTCCGTCTCTCTGTTGCTCCGTCGTCCTGTTACTCCGTCTCTCTGTTGCTCCGTCTCTCTGTTGCTCCGTTGTCCTGTTACTCCGTCTCTCTGTTGCTCCGTCTCTCTGTTGCTCCGTCTCTCTGCTGCTCCGTCTCCCTAATTCTCCGACTCTCTGTTGCTCCGTCGCTCTGTGGCTCCGTCGCCCTGTTGCTCCGTCTCTCTGTTTGTCCGTCTCTCTGTTTGTCCGTCTCTCTGTGGCTCCGTCGCTCTGTTGCTCCGTCGCTCTGTTGCTCCGTCTCTCTGTTGCTCCGTCTCTCTGTTGCTCCGTCTCTCTGTTGCTCTGTCGCTCTGTTGCTCCGTCTCTCTGTTGCTCCGTCTCTCTGTTGCTCCGTCTCTCAGTTGCTCCGTCTTCCTGTTCTTCCGTCGCTCTTTTGCTCCGTCTCTCTGTTGCTCCGTCGCCCTGTTGCTCCGTCTCTCTGTTGCTCCGTCGCCCTGTTGCTCCGTCTCTCTGTTGCTCCGTCTCTCTGTGGCTCCGTCGCTCTGTTGCTCCGTCTCTCTGTTGCTCCGTCTCTCTGTTGCTCCTTCTCTCTGTTGCTCCGTCGCTCTGTTGCTCCGGCTCTCTGTTGCTCCGTCTCTCTGTTGCTCCGTCTCTCTGTTGCTCCATCGCTCTGTGGCTCTGTCGCCCTGTTGCTCCGTCGCCCTGTTGCTCCGTCGCCCTGTTGCTCCGTCGCCCTGTTGCTCCGTCTCTCTGTTGCTCCGTCTCTCTGTTGCTCAGTCGCTCTGTTGCTCCGTCGCTCTGTTGCTCCGTCGCGCTGTTGCTCCGTCTCTCTGTTGCTCCGTCTCTCTGTTGCTCCGTCGCTCTGTGGCTTGTCTTTCTGTTGCGAAGTCTCTCTGTTGTGCCGTCTCACTGTTGTTCCGTCGCCCTGTTGCTCCGTCGTCCTCTTGCTCCGTCTCCCTGTTGCTCCGTCGACCTGTTGTTCCGTCGCCCTGTTGCTCCGTCGCCCTGTTGCTCCGTCGCCCTGTTGCTCCGTCGCTCTGTTGCTCCGTTGCTCCGTCTCTCTGTTGCTCCGTCGCACCTGTTGTTCCGTCGTTCTGTGGCACCGTCGCTCTGTGGCTCCATCGCTCTGTTGCTCCGTCTCTCTGTTGCTCCGTCTCTCTGTTGCTCCGTCGCTCTGTTGCTCCATCTCTCTGTTGCTCCGTCGCACTGTTGCTCCGTCGCCCTGTTGCTCCGTCGCCCTGTTGCTCCGTCGCCCTGTTGCTCCGTCTCTCTGTTGCTCCGTCGCTCTGTTGCTCCGTCTCTCTGTTGCTCCATCGCTCTGTTGTTCCGTCTCTCTGTTGCTCCGTCGCTCTGTTGCTCCGTCGCTCTGTTGCTCCGTTGCACTGTTGCTGCGTCGCCCTGTTGCTCCGTCGCCCTGTTGCTCCGTCGCCCTGTTGCTCCGTCGCCCTGTTGCTCCGTCGCCCTGTTGCTCCGTCGCTCTGTTGCTCCGTCTCTCTGTTGCTTCGTCTCTCTGTTGCTCCGTCTCTCTGTTGCTCCGTCGTCCTGTTACTCCGTCTCTCTGTTGCTCCGTCTCTCTGTTGCTCCGTTGTCCTGTTACTCCGTCACCCTGTTGCTCCGTCTCTCTGTTGCTCCGTCTCTCTGCTGCTCCGTCTCCCTAATGCTCCGGCTCTCTGTTGCTCCGTCGCTCTGTGGCTCCGTCGCCCTGTTGCTCCGTCGCTCTGTTGCTCCGTCTCTCTGTTGCTCCGTCTCTCTGTTGCTCTGTCGCTCTGTTGCTCCGTCTCTCTGTTGCTCCGTCTCTCTGTTGCTCCGTCTCTCTGTTTCTCCGTCTCTCTGTTTGTCCGTCTCTCTGTGGCTCCGTAGCTCTGTTGCTCCGTCGCTCTGTTGCTCCGTCTCTCTGTTGCTCCGTCTCTCTGTTGCTCTGTCGCTCTGTTGCTCCGTCTCTCTGTTGCTCCGTCTCTCTGTTGCTCCGTCTCTCTGTTGCTCCGTCTCTCTGTTGCTCCGTCGCTCTGTTGCTCCGTCTCTCTGTTGCTCCGTCGCTCTGTCGCTCTGTTGCTCCGTCCCTCTGTTGCTCCGTCTCTCTGTTGCTCCGTCGTTCTGTTGCTCCGTCTCTCTGTTGCTCCGTCTCTCTGTTGCTCCGTTGTCCTGTTACTCCGTCTCCCTGTTGCTCCGTCTCTCTGTTGCTCCGTCTCTCTGCTGCTCCGTCTCCCTAATGCTCCGACTCTCTGTTGCTCCGTCGCTCTGTGGCTCCGTCGCCGTGTTGCTCCGTCTCTCTGTTTGTCCGCCTCTCTGTGGCTCCGTTCCTCTGTTGCTCCGTCGCACTGTTGCTCCGTCTCTCTGTTGCTCCGTCTCTCAGTTGCTCCGTCTCTCTGTGGCTCCGTCGCTCTGTTGCTCCGTCTCTCTGTTGCTCCTTCTCTCTGTTGCTCCGTCGCTCTGTTGCTCCGGCTCTCTGTTGCTCCGTCTCTCTGTTGCTCCGTCTCTCTGTTGCTCCGTCGCTCTGTGGCTCTGTCGCCCTGTTGCTCCGTCGCCCTGTTGCTCCGTCGCCCTGTTGCTCCGTCGCCCTGTTGCTCCGTCTCTCTGTTCCTCCGTCTCACTGTTGCTCAGTCGCTCTGTTGCTCCGTCGCTCTGTTGCTCCGTCGCGCTGTTGCTCCGTCTCTCTGTTGCTCCGTCTCTCTGTTGCTCCGTCGCTCTGTGGCTTGTCTTTCTCTTGCTCCGTCTCTCTGTTGCTCCGTTTCACTGTTGCTCCGTCGCTCTGTTGTTCCGTCGCCCTGTTGCTCCGTCGCCCTGTTGCTCCGTCTCCCTGTTGCTCCGTCGACCTGTTGTTCCGTCGCCCTGTTGCTCCGTCGCCCTGTTGCTCCGTCGCCCTGTTGCTCCGTCGCCCAGTTGCTCCGTCGCCCTGTTGCTCCGTCGCCCTGTTGCTCCGTCGCCCTGTTGCTCCGTCGCCCAGTTGCTCCGTCGCTCTGTTGCTCCGTCGCCCTGTTGCTCCGTCGCCCTGTTGCTCCGTCGCCCAGTTGCTCCGTCGCCCTTTTGCTCCCTCGCCCTGTTGCTCCGTCGCCCTGTTGCTCCGTCGACCTGTTGCTCCGTCGCCCTGTTGCTCCGTCGCCCTGTTGCTCCGTCGCCCTGTTGCTCCGTCGCCCTGTTGCTCCGTCGCCCAGTTGCTCCGTCGCACTGTTGCTCCGTCGCCCTGTTGCTCCGTCGCCCTGTTGCTCCGTCGCCCAGTTGCTCGGTCGCCCTTTTGCTCCCTCGCCCTGTTGCTCCGTCGCCCTGTTGCTCCGTCGCCCTGTTGCTCCGTCGCCCTGTTGCTCCGTCGCCCTGTTGCTCCGTCGTCCTGTTACACCGTCTCCCTGTTGCTCCGAATCACTGTTGCTCCCTCTCTCTGTTGCTCCGTCGCCCTGTTGCTCAGTCGCCCTGTTGCTCCGACGCCCAGTTGCTCCGTCGTCCTGTTACTCCGTCGCTCTGTTGCTCCGTCTCTCTGTTGCTCCGTCTCCCTGTTGCTCCTTCTCTCTGTTGCTCCGTCGCTCTGTTGCTCCGGCTCTCTGTTGCTCCGTCTCTCTGTTGCTCCGTCTCTCTGTTGCTCCGTCGCTCTGTGGCTCTGTCGCCCTGTTGCTACGTCGCCCTGTTGCTCCGTCGCCCTGTTGCTCCGTCGCCCTGTTGCTCCGTCTCTCTGTTGCTCCGTCTCTCTGTTGCTCAGTCGCTCTGTTGCTCCGTCGCTCTGTTGCTCCGTCGCCCAGTTGCTCCGTCGCCGTTTTGCTCCGTCGCCCTGTTGCTCCGTCGCCCTGATGCTCCGTCGCCCTGTTGCTCCGTCGCCCTGTTGCTCCGTCGCCCTGTTGCTCCGTCGTCCTGTTACTCCGTCTCCCTGTTGCTCCGAATCACTGTTGCTCCCTCTCTCTGTTGCTCCGTCGCCCTGTTGCTCCGTCTCTCTGTTGCTCCGTCTCTCTGCTGCTCCGTCTCCCTAATGCTCCGACTCTCTGTTGCTCCGTCTCTCTGTTGCTCCGTCTCTCCGTTGCTCCGTCTCTCTGTTGCTCCGTCTGTCTGTTGCTCCGTCTCTCTGTTTCTCCATCTCTCTGTTGCTCCGTCGTTCTGTTGCTCCGTCTCTCTGCTGCTCCGTCTCTCTGTTCCTCTGTCGCTCTGTTTCTCCGTCTCTCTGTTTCTCCGTCTCTCTGTTGCTCCGTCTCTCTGCTGCTCCGTCTCTCTGTTCCTCCGTCGCTCTGTTTCTCCGTCTCTCTGTTGCTCCGTCTCTCTGTTGCTCCGTCGCTCTGTTGCTCCGTCGCTCTGTTGCTCCGTCGCTCTGTTGCTCCGTCTCTCTGTTGCTCCGTCGCTCTGTCGCTCTTTTGCTCCGTCCCTCTGTTGCTCCGTCTCTCTGTTGCTCCGTCGTCCTGTTACTCCGTCTCTCTGTTGCTCCGTCTCTCTGTTGCTCCGTTGTCCTGTTACTCCGTCTCCCTGTTGCTCCGTCTCTCTGTTGCTCCGTCTCTCTGTTGCTCCGTCTCTCTGCTGCTCCGTCTCCCTAATTCTCCGACTCTCTGTTGCTCCGTCGCTCTGTGGCTCCGTCGCCCTGTTGCTCCGTCTCTCTGTTTGTCCGTCTCTCTGTTTGTCCGTCTCTCTGTGGCTCCGTCGCTCTGTTGCTCCGTCGCTCTGTTGCTCCGTCTCTCTGTTGCTCCGTCTCTCTGTTGCTCCGTCTCTCTGTTGCTCTGTCGCTCTGTTGCTCCGTCTCTCTGTTGCTCCGTCTCTCTGTTGCTCCGTCTCTCAGTTGCTCCGTCTTCCTGTTCTTCCGTCGCTCTTTTGCTCCGTCTCTCTGTTGCTCCGTCGCCCTGTTGCTCCGTCTCTCTGTTGCTCCGTCGCCCTGTTGCTCCATCTCTCTGTTGCTCCGTCTCTCTGTGGCTCCGTCGCTCTGTTGCTCCGTCTCTCTGTTGCTCCGTCTCTCTGTTGCTCCTTCTCTCTGTTGCTCCGTCGCTCTGTTGCTCCGGCTCTCTGTTGCTCCGTCTCTCTGTTGCTCCGTCTCTCTGTTGCTCCATCGCTCTGTGGCTCCGTCGCCCTGTTGCTCCGTCGCCCTGTTGCTCCGTCGCCCTGTTGCTCCGTCGCCCTGTTGCTCCGTCTCTCTGTTGCTCCGTCTCTCTGTTGCTCAGTCGCTCTGTTGCTCCGTCGCTCTGTTGCTCCGTCGCGCTGTTGCTCCGTCTCTCTGTTGCTCCGTCTCTCTGTTGCTCCGTCGCTCTGTGGCTTGTCTTTCTGTTGCGAAGTCTCTCTGTTGTGCCGTCTCACTGTTGTTCCGTCGCCCTGTTGCTCCGTCGTCCTCTTGCTCCGTCTCCCTGTTGCTCCGTCGACCTGTTGTTCCGTCGCCCTGTTGCTCCGTCGCCCTGTTGCTCCGTCGCCCTGTTGCTCCGTCGCTCTGTTGCTCCGTTGCTCCGTCTCTCTGTTGCTCCGTCGCACCTGTTGTTCCGTCGTTCTGTGGCACCGTCGCTCTGTGGCTCCATCGCTCTGTTGCTCCGTCTCTCTGTTGCTCCGTCTCTCTGTTGCTCCGTCGCTCTGTTGCTCCATCTCTCTGTTGCTCCGTCGCACTGTTGCTCCGTCGCCCTGTTGCTCCGTCGCCCTGTTGCTCCGTCGCCCTGTTGCTCCGTCTCTCTGTTGCTCCGTCGCTCTGTTGCTCCGTCTCTCTGTTGCTCCATCGCTCTGTTGTTCCGTCTCTCTGTTGCTCCGTCGCTCTGTTGCTCCGTCGCTCTGTTGCTCCGTTGCACTGTTGCTGCGTCGCCCTGTTGCTCCGTCGCCCTGTTGCTCCGTCGCCCTGTTGCTCCGTCGCCCTGTTGCTCCGTCGCCCTGTTGCTCCGTCGCCCTGTTGCTCCGTCGCTCTGTTGCTCCGACTCTCTGTTGCTCCGTCTCTCTGTTGCTCCGTGAACCTGTTGCTCAGTCGCCCTGTTGCTCCGTCGCCCTGTTGCTCCGTCTCCCTGTTGTTCCGTCGCCCTGTTGCTCCGTCGTCCTGTTGTTCTGTCGCTCTGTGGCTCCGTCGCTCTGTGGCTCCGTCTCTCCGTTTCTGCGTCTCTCTGTTGCTCCGTCTCTCTGTTGCTCCGTCGCTCTGTTGCTCCGACTCTCTGTTACTCCGTCTCTCCGTTGCTCCGTCTCACTGTTGCTCCGTCTGTCTGTTGCTCCGTCTCTCTGTTTCTCCATCTCTCTGTTGCTCCGTCGTTCTGTTGCTCCGTCTCTCTGCTGCTCCGTCTCTCTGTTCCTCCGTCTCTCTGTTTCTCCGTCTCTCTGTGGCTCCGTCGCTCTGTTGCTCCGTCGCTCTGTTGCTCCGTCGCTCTGTTGCTCCGTCTCTCTGTTGCTCCGTCGCTCTGTCGCTCTTTTGCTCCGTCCCTCTGTTGCTCCGTCTCTCTGTTGCTCCGTCGTCCTGTTACTCCGTCTCTCTGTTGCTCCGTCTCTCTGTTGCTCCGTTGTCCTGTTACTCCGTCTCCCTGTTGCTCCGTCTCTCTGTTGCTCCGTCTCTCTGTTGCTCCGTCTCTCTGCTGCTCCGTCTCCCTAATTCTCCGACTCTCTGTTGCTCCGTCGCTCTGTGGCTCCGTCGCCCTGTTGCTCCGTCTCTCTGTTTGTCCGTCTCTCTGTTTGTCCGTCTCTCTGTGGCTCCGTCGCTCTGTTGCTCCGTCGCTCTGTTGCTCCGTCTCTCTGTTGCTCCGTCTCTCTGTTGCTCCGTCTCTCTGTTGCTCTGTCGCTCTGTTGCTCCGTCTCTCTGTTGCTCCGTCTCTCTGTTGCTCCGTCTCTCAGTTGCTCCGTCTTCCTGTTCTTCCGTCGCTCTTTTGCTCCGTCTCTCTGTTGCTCCGTCGCCCTGTTGCTCCGTCTCTCTGTTGCTCCGTCGCCCTGTTGCTCCGTCTCTCTGTTGCTCCGTCTCTCTGTGGCTCCGTCGCTCTGTTGCTCCGTCTCTCTGTTGCTCCGTCTCTCTGTTGCTCCTTCTCTCTGTTGCTCCGTCGCTCTGTTGCTCCGGCTCTCTGTTGCTCCGTCTCTCTGTTGCTCCGTCTCTCTGTTGCTCCATCGCTCTGTGGCTCCGTCGCCCTGTTGCTCCGTCGCCCTGTTGCTCCGTCGCCCTGTTGCTCCGTCGCCCTGTTGCTCCGTCTCTCTGTTGCTCCGTCTCTCTGTTGCTCAGTCGCTCTGTTGCTCCGTCGCTCTGTTGCTCCGTCGCGCTGTTGCTCCGTCTCTCTGTTGCTCCGTCTCTCTGTTGCTCCGTCGCTCTGTGGCTTGTCTTTCTGTTGCGAAGTCTCTCTGTTGTGCCGTCTCACTGTTGTTCCGTCGCCCTGTTGCTCCGTCGTCCTCTTGCTCCGTCTCCCTGTTGCTCCGTCGACCTGTTGTTCCGTCGCCCTGTTGCTCCGTCGCCCTGTTGCTCCGTCGCCCTGTTGCTCCGTCGCTCTGTTGCTCCGTTGCTCCGTCTCTCTGTTGCTCCGTCGCACCTGTTGTTCCGTCGTTCTGTGGCACCGTCGCTCTGTGGCTCCATCGCTCTGTTGCTCCGTCTCTCTGTTGCTCCGTCTCTCTGTTGCTCCGTCGCTCTGTTGCTCCATCTCTCTGTTGCTCCGTCGCACTGTTGCTCCGTCGCCCTGTTGCTCCGTCGCCCTGTTGCTCCGTCGCCCTGTTGCTCCGTCTCTCTGTTGCTCCGTCGCTCTGTTGCTCCGTCTCTCTGTTGCTCCATCGCTCTGTTGTTCCGTCTCTCTGTTGCTCCGTCGCTCTGTTGCTCCGTCGCTCTGTTGCTCCGTTGCACTGTTGCTGCGTCGCCCTGTTTCTCCGTCGCCCTGTTGCTCCGTCGCCCTGTTGCTCCGTCGCCCTGTTGCTCCGTCGCCCTGTTGCTCCGTCGCCCTGTTGCTCCGTCGCTCTGTTGCTCCGACTCTCTGTTGCTCCGTCTCTCTGTTGCTCCGTGAACCTGTTGCTCAGTCGCCCTGTTGCTCCGTCGCCCTGTTGCTCCGTCTCCCTGTTGTTCCGTCGCCCTGTTGCTCCGTCGTCCTGTTGTTCTGTCGCTCTGTGGCTCCGTCGCTCTGTGGCTCCGTCTCTCCGTTTCTGCGTCTCTCTGTTGCTCCGTCTCTCTGTTGCTCCGTCGCTCTGTTGCTCCGACTCTCTGTTACTCCGTCTCTCCGTTGCTCCGTCTCACTGTTGCTCCGTCTGTCTGTTGCTCCGTCTCTCTGTTTCTCCATCTCTCTGTTGCTCCGTCGTTCTGTTGCTCCGTCTCTCTGCTGCTCCGTCTCTCTGTTCCTCCGTCTCTCTGTTTCTCCGTCTCTCTGTGGCTCCGTCGCTCTGTTGCTCCGTCGCTCTGTTGCTCCGTCTCTCTGTTGCTCCGTCGCTCTGTCGCTCTGTTGCTCCGTCCCTCTGTTGCTCCGTCTCTCTGTTGCTCCGTCGTCCTGTTACTCCGTCTCTCTGTTGCTCCGTCTCTCTGCTGCTCCATTGTCCTGTTACTCCGTCTCCCTGTTGCTCCGTCTCTCTATTGCTCCGTCTCTCTGTTGCTCCGTCTCTCTGCTGCTCCGTCTCCCTAATGCTCCGACTCTCTGTGGCTCCGTCGCTCTGTTGCTCCGTCGCTCTGTTGCTCCGTCTCTCTGTTGCTCCGTCTCTCTGTTGCTCCGTCTCTCTGTTGCTCTGTCGCTCTGTTGCTCCGTCTCTCTGTTGCTCCGTCTCTCTGTTGCTCCGTCTCTCTGTTGCTCCGTCTCTCTGTCTCTCCGTCTCTCTGTTGCTCCGTCCCTCTGTTGCTCCGTCTCTCTGTTCTTCCGTCGCTCTGTGGCTTGTCGCTCTGTTTCTCCGTCTCTCTGTTGCTCCGTTGCCCTATTGCTCCGTCTCTCTGTTGCTCCGTCGCCCTGTTGCTCCATCTCTGTTGCTCCGTCTCTCTGTTGCTCCGTCGCTCTGTTGCTCCGTCTCTCTGTTGCTCCGTCGCTCTGTTGCTCCGTCTCTCTGTTGCTCCGTCTCTCTGTTGCTCCGTCGCTCTGTTGCTCCGACGCTCTGTTGCTCCGTCACACTGTTGCTCCGTCGCCCTGTTGCTCCGTCGCCCTGTTGCTCCGTCGCCCTGTTGCTCCGTCGCCCTGTTGTTCCGTCGCCCTGTTGCTCCGTCGCCCTGTTGTTCCGTCGCCCTGTTGCTCCGTCTCCCTGTTGTTCCGTCGCCCTGTTGCTCCGTCGCCCTGTTGCTCCGTCTCTCTGTAGCTCCGTCGCTCTGTGGCTCCGTCGCTCTGTTTCTCCGTCTCTCTGTTGCTCCGTGTCTCTGTTGCTCCGTCTCTCTGTTGCTCCGTCGCCCTGTTGCTCCGTCTCTCGTCTCTCTGTTGCTCCGTCGCTCTGTGGCTCCGTCGCTCTGTTGCTCCGTCTCTCTGTTGCTCCGTCTCTCTGTTGCTCCGTCGCCCTGTTGCTCCGTCGCCCTGTTGCTCCGTCTCTCTGTTGCTCCGTCGCTCTGTGGCTCCGTCGTTCTGTTATTCCGTCGCTCTGTGGCTCCATCTCTCTGTTGCTCCGTCGCTCTGTTGCTCCGTCTCTCTGTTGCTCCGTCTCTCCGTTGCTCCGTCTCACTGTTGCTCCGTCTGTCTGTTGCTCCGTCTCTCTGTTTCTCCATCTCTCTGTTGCTCCGTCGTTCTGTTGCTCCGTCTCTCTGCTGCTCCGTCTCTCTGTTCCTCCGTCGCTCTGTTTCTCCGTCTCTCTGTTTCTCCGTCTCTCTGTTGCTCCGTCTCTCTGCTGCTCCGTCTCTCTGTTGCTCCGTCTCTCTGTTGCTCCGTCTCTCTGTGGCTCCGTCGCTCTGTTGCTCCGTCTCTCTGTTGCTCCTTCTCTCTGTTGCTCCGTCGCTCTGTTGCTCCGGCTCTCTGTTGCTCCGTCTCTCTGTTGCTCCGTCTCTCTGTTGCTCCGTCGCTCTGTGGCTCTGTCGCCCTGTTGCTCCGTCGCCCTGTTGCTCCGTCGCCCTGTTGCTCCGTCGCCCTGTTGCTCCGTCTCTCTGTTCCTCCGTCTCTCTGTTGCTCAGTCGCTCTGTTGCTCCGTCGCTCTGTTGCTCCGTCGCGCTGTTGCTCCGTCTCTCTGTTGCTCCGTCTCTCTGTTGCTCCGTCGCTCTGTGGCTTGTCTTTCTCTTGCTCCGTCTCTCTGTTGCTCCGTCTCACTGTTGCTCCGTCGCTCTGTTGTTCCGTCGCCCTGTTGCTCCGTCGCCCTGTTGCTCCGTCTCCCTGTTGCTCCGTCGACCTGTTGTTCCGTCGCCCTGTTGCTCCGTCGCCCTGTTGCTCCGTCGCCCTGTTGCTCTGTCACCCTGTTGCTCCGTCGCCCTGTTGCTCCGTCGCCCAGTTGCTCCGTCGCCCTTTTGCTCCCTCGCCCTGTTGCTCCGTCGCCCTGTTGCTCCGTCGCCCTGTTGCTCCGTCGCCCTGTTGCTCCGTCGTCCTGTTACACCGTCTCCCTGTTGCTCCGAATCACTGTTGCTCCCTCTCTCTGTTGCTCCGTCTCTCTGTTGCTCAGTCTCTCTGTTGCTCCGTCTCCCTGTTGCTCCGTCTCTCTGTTGCTCCGTCTCTCTGTTGCTCCGTCTCTCTGCTTCTCCGTCTCCCTAATGCTCCGACTCTCTGTTGCTCCGTCTCTCTGTTGCTCCGTCTCTCCGTTGCTCCGTCTCACTGTTGCTCCGTCTGTCTGTTGCTCCGTCTCTCTGTTTCTCCATCTCTCTGTTGCTCCGTCGTTCTGTTGCTCCGTCTCTCTGTTTCTCCGTCTCTCTGTGGCTCCGTCGCTCTGTTGCTCCGTCGCTCTGTTGCTCCGTCGCTCTGTTGCTCCGTCTCTCTGTTGCTTCGTCTCTCTGTTGCTCCGTCTCTCTGTTGCTCCGTCGTCCTGTTACTCCGTCTCTCTGTTGCTCCGTCTCTCTGTTGCTCCGTTGTCCTGTTACTCCGTCACCCTGTTGCTCCGTCTCTCTGTTGCTCCGTCTCTCTGCTGCTCCGTCTCCCTAATGCTCCGGCTCTCTGTTGCTCCGTCGCTCTGTGGCTCCGTCGCCCTGTTGCTCCGTCGCTCTGTTGCTCCGTCTCTCTGTTGCTCCGTCTCTCTGTTGCTCTGTCGCTCTGTTGCTCCGTCTCTCTGTTGCTCCGTCTCTCTGTTGCTCCGTCTCTCTGTTGCTCTGTCGCTCTGTTGCTCCGTCTCTCTGTTGCTCCGTCTCTCTGTTGCTCCGTCTCTCTGTTGCTCCGTCTCTCTGTCTCTCCGTCTCTCTGTTGCTCCGTCCCTCTGTTGCTCCGTCTCTCTGTTCTTCCGTCGCTCTGTGGCTTGTCGCTCTGTTTCTCCGTCTCTCTGTTGCTCCGTTGCCCTATTGCTCCGTCTCTCTGTTGCTCCGTCGCCCTGTTGCTCCATCTCTGTTGCTCCTTCTCTCTGTTGCTCCGTCGCTCTGTTGCTCCGTCTCTCTGTTGCTCCGTCGCTCTGTTGCTCCGTCTCTCTGTTGCTCCGTCTCTCTGTTGCTCCGTCGCTCTGTTGCTCCGACGCTCTGTTGCTCCGTCACACTGTTGCTCCGTCTCCCTGTTGCTCCGTCGCCCTGTTGCTCCGTCGCCCTGTTGCTCCGTCGCCCTGTTGTTCCGTCGCCCTGTTGCTCCGTCGCCCTGTTGTTCCGTCGCCCTGTTGCTCCGTCTCCCTGTTGTTCCGTCGCCCTGTTGCTCCGTCGCCCTGTTGCTCCGTCTCTCTGTAGCTCCGTCGCTCTGTGGCTCCGTCGCTCTGTTTCTCCGTCTCTCTGTTGCTCCGTGTCTCTGTTGCTCCGTTCTCTGTTGCTCCGTCGCCCTGTTGCTCCGTCTCTCGTCTCTCTGTTGCTCCGTCGCTCTGTGGCTCCGTCGCTCTGTTGCTCCGTCTCTCTGTTGCTCCGTCTCTCTGTTGCTCCGTCGCCCTGTTGCTCCGTCTCTCTGTTGCTCCGTCGCTCTGTGGCTCCGTCGTTCTGTTATTCCGTCGCTCTGTGGCTCCATCTCTCTGTTGCTCCGTCGCTCTGTTGCTCCGTCTCTCTGTTGCTCCGTCTCTCCGTTGCTCCGTCTCACTGTTGCTCCGTCTGTCTTTTGCTCCGTCTCTCTGTTTCTCCATCTCTCTGTTGCTCCGTCGTTCTGTTGCTCCGTCTCTCTGCTGCTCCGTCTCTCTGTTCCTCCGTCGCTCTGTTTCTCCGTCTCTCTGTTTCTCCGTCTCTCTGTTGCTCCGTCTCTCTGCTGCTCCGTCTCTCTGTTCCTCCGTCGCTCTGTTTCTCCGTCTCTCTGTTGCTCCGTCTCTCTGTTGCTCCGTCGCTCTGTTGCTCCGTCGCTCTGTTGCTCCGTCGCTCTGTTGCTCCGTCTCTCTGTTGCTCCGTCGCTCTGTCGCTCTTTTGCTCCGTCCCTCTGTTGCTCCGTCTCTCTGTTGCTCCGTCGTCCTGTTACTCCGTCTCTCTGTTGCTCCGTCTCTCTGTTGCTCCGTTGTCCTGTTACTCCGTCTCTCTGTTGCTCCGTCTCTCTGTTGCTCCGTCTCTCTGCTGCTCCGTCTCCCTAATTCTCCGACTCTCTGTTGCTCCGTCGCTCTGTGGCTCCGTCGCCCTGTTGCTCCGTCTCTCTGTTTGTCCGTCTCTCTGTTTGTCCGTCTCTCTGTGGCTCCGTCGCTCTGTTGCTCCGTCGCTCTGTTGCTCCGTCTCTCTGTTGCTCCGTCTCTCTGTTGCTCCGTCTCTCTGTTGCTCTGTCGCTCTGTTGCTCCGTCTCTCTGTTGCTCCGTCTCTCTGTTGCTCCGTCTCTCAGTTGCTCCGTCTTCCTGTTCTTCCGTCGCTCTTTTGCTCCGTCTCTCTGTTGCTCCGTCGCCCTGTTGCTCCGTCTCTCTGTTGCTCCGTCGCCCTGTTGCTCCGTCTCTCTGTTGCTCCGTCTCTCTGTGGCTCCGTCGCTCTGTTGCTCCGTCTCTCTGTTGCTCCGTCTCTCTGTTGCTCCTTCTCTCTGTTGCTCCGTCGCTCTGTTGCTCCGGCTCTCTGTTGCTCCGTCTCTCTGTTGCTCCGTCTCTCTGTTGCTCCATCGCTCTGTGGCTCTGTCGCCCTGTTGCCTCCGTCGCCCTGTTGCTCCGTCGCCCTGTTGCTCCGTCGCCCTGTTGCTCCGTCTCTCTGTTGCTCCGTCTCTCTGTTGCTCAGTCGCTCTGTTGCTCCGTCGCTCTGTTGCTCCGTCGCGCTGTTGCTCCGTCTCTCTGTTGCTCCGTCTCTCTGTTGCTCCGTCGCTCTGTGGCTTGTCTTTCTGTTGCGAAGTCTCTCTGTTGTGCCGTCTCACTGTTGTTCCGTCGCCCTGTTGCTCCGTCGTCCTCTTGCTCCGTCTCCCTGTTGCTCCGTCGACCTGTTGTTCCGTCGCCCTGTTGCTCCGTCGCCCTGTTGCTCCGTCGCCCTGTTGCTCCGTCGCTCTGTTGCTCCGTTGCTCCGTCTCTCTGTTGCTCCGTCGCACCTGTTGTTCCGTCGTTCTGTGGCACCGTCGCTCTGTGGCTCCATCGCTCTGTTGCTCCGTCTCTCTGTTGCTCCGTCTCTCTGTTGCTCCGTCGCTCTGTTGCTCCATCTCTCTGTTGCTCCGTCGCACTGTTGCTCCGTCGCCCTGTTGCTCCGTCGCCCTGTTGCTCCGTCGCCCTGTTGCTCCGTCTCTCTGTTGCTCCGTCGCTCTGTTGCTCCGTCTCTCTGTTGCTCCATCGCTCTGTTGTTCCGTCTCTCTGTTGCTCCGTCGCTCTGTTGCTCCGTCGCCTGTTGCTCCGTTGCACTGTTGCTGCATCGCCCTGTTGCTCCGTCGCCCTGTTGCTCCGTCGCCCTGTTGCTCCGTCGCCCTGTTGCTCCGTCGCCCTGTTGCTCCGTCGCCCTGTTGCTCCGTCGCTCTGTTGCTCCGACTCTCTGTTGCTCCGTCTCTCTTGTTGCTCCGTGAACCTGTTGCTCATTCGCCTGTTGCTCCGTCGCCCTGTTGCTCCGTCTCCCTGTTGTTCCGTCTCCCTGTTGTTCCGTCGCCCTGTTGCTTCCGTCGTCTGTTGTTCTGTCGCTCTGTGGCTCGTCGCTCTGTGGCTCCGTCTCTCCGTTTCTGCGTCTCTCTGTTGCTCCGTCTCTCTGTTGCTCCGTCGCTCTGTTGCTCCGACTCTCTGTTACTCCGTCTCTCCGTTGCTCCGTCTCACTGTTGCTCCGTCTGTCTGTTGCTCCGTCTCTCTGTTTCTCCATCTCTCTGTTGCTCCGTCGTTCTGTTGCTCCGTCTCTCTGCTGCTCCGTCTCTCTGTTCCTCCGTCTCTCTGTTTCTCCGCTCTCTGTGGCTCCGTCGCTCTGTTGCTCCGTCGCTCTGTTGCTCCGTCTCTCTGTTGCTCCGTCGCTCTGTCGCTCTGTTGCTCCGTCCCTCTGTTGCTCCGTCTCTCTGTTGCTCCGTCGTCCTGTTGCTCCGTCTCTCCTGTTGCTCCGTCTCTCTGCTGCTCCATTGTCCTGTTACTCCGTCTCCCTGTTGCTCCGTCTCTCTATTGCTCCGTCTCTCTGCTGCTCCGTCTCCCTAATGCTCCGACTCTCTGTGGCTCCGTCGCTCTGTTGCTCACGTCGCTCTGTTGCTCCCGTCTTCTGTTGCTCCGTCTCTCTGTTGCTCCGTCTCTCTGTTGCTCTGTCGCTCTGTTGCTCCGTCTCTCTGTTGCTCCGTCTCTCTGTTGCTCCGTCTCTCTGTTGCTCCGTCTCTCTGTTTCTCCGTCTCTCTGTTGCTCCGTTGCCCTATTGCTCCGTCTCTCTGTTGCTCCGTCGCCCTGTTGCTCCATCTCTGTTGCTCCTTCTCTCTGTTGCTCCGTCGCTCTGTTGCTCCGTCTCTCTGTTGCTCCGTCGCTCTGTTGCTCCGTCTCTCTGTTGCTCGTCTCTCTGTTGCTCCGTCGCTCTGTTGCTCCGACGCTCTGTTGCTCCGTCACACTGTTGCTCCGTCTCCCTGTTGCTCCGTCGCCCTGTTGCTCCGTCGCCCTGTTGCTCCGTCGCCTGTTGTTCCGTCGCCCTGTTGCTCCGTCGCCCTGTTGTTCGTCCTGTTGCTCCGTCTCCCTGTTGTTCCGTCGCCCTGTTGCTCCGTCGCCCTGTTGCTCCGTCTCTCTGTAGCTCCGTCGCTCTGTGGCTCCGTCGCTCTGTTTTCTCCGTCTCTCTGTTGCTCCGTGTCTCTGTTTGCTCCGTCTCTCTGTTGCTCCGTCGCCCTGTTGCTCCGTCTCTCGTCTCTCTGTTGCTCCGTCGCTCTGTGGCTCCGTCGCTCTGTTGCTCCGTCTCTCTGTTGCTCCGTCTCTCTGTTGCTCCGTCGCCCTGTTGCTCCGTCTCTCTGTTGCTCGTCGCTCTGTGGCTCCGTCGTTCTGTTATTCCGTCGCTCTGTTGGCTCCATCTCTCTGTTGCTCCGTCGCTCTGTTGCTCCGTCTCTCTGTTGCTCCGTCTCTCCGTTGCTCCGTCTCACTGTTGCTCCGTCTGTCTTTTGCTCCGTCTCTCTGTTTCTCCATCTCTCTGTTGCTCCGTCGTTCTGTTGCTCCGTCTCTCTGCTGCTCCGTCTCTCTGTTCCTCGTCGCTCTGTTTCTCCGTCTCTCTGTTTCTCCGTTCTCTGTTGCTCCGTCTCTCTGCTGCTCCGTCTCTCTGTTTCCTCCGTCGCTCTGTTTCTCCGTCTCTCTGTTGCTCCGTCTCTCTGTTGCTCCGTCGCTCTGTTGCTCCGTCGCTCTGTTGCTCCGTCGCTCTGTTGCTCCGTCTCTCTGTTGCTCCGTCGCTCTGTCGCTCTTTTGCTCCGTCCCTCTGTTGCTCCGTCTCTCTGTTGCTCCGTCGTCCTGTTACTCCGTCTCTCTGTTGCTCCGTCTCTCTGTTGCCTCCGTTGTCCTGTTACTCCGTCCTCTGTTGCTCCGTCTCTCTGTTGCTCCGTCTCTCTGCTGCTCCGTCTCCCTAATTCTCCGACTCTCTGTTGCTCCGTCGCTCTGTGGCTCCGTCGCCCTGTTGCTCCGTCTCTCTGTTTGTCCCGTCTCTCTGTTTGTCCGTCTCTCTGTGGCTCCGTCGCTCTGTGCTCGTCGCTCTGTTGCTCCGTCTCTCTGTTGCTCCGTCTCTCTGTTGCTCCGTCTCTCTGTTGCTCTGTCGCTCTGTTGCTCCGTCTCTCTGTTGCTCCGTCTCTCTGTTGCTCCGTCTCTCAGTTGCTCCGTCTTCCTGTTCTTCCGTCGCTCTTTTGCTCCGTCTCTCTGTTGCTCCGTCGCCCTGTTGCTCCGTCTCTCTGTTGCTCCGTCGCCCTGTTGCTCCGTCTCTCTGTTGCTCCGTCTCTCTGTGCTCCGTCGCTCTGTTGCTCCGTCTCTCTGTTAGCTCCGTCTCTCTGTTGCTCCTTCTCTCTGTTGCTCCGTCGCTCTGTTGCTCCGGCTCTCTGTTGCTCCGTCTCTCTGTTGCTCCGTCTCTCTGTTGCTCCATCGCTCTGTGGCTCTGTCGCCCTGTTGCTCCGTCGCCCTGTTGCTCCGTCGCCCTGTTGCTCCGGTCGCCCTGTTGCTCCGTCTCTCTGTTGCTCCGTCTCTCTGTTGCTCAGTCGCTCTGTTGCTCCGTCGCTCTGTTGCTCCGTCGCGCTGTTGCTCCGTCTCTCTGTGCTCCGTCTCTCTGTTGCTCCGTCGCTCTGTGGCTTGTCTTTCTGTTGCGAAGTCTCTCTGTTGTGCCGTCTCACTGTTGTTCCGTCGCCCTGTTGCTCCGTCGTCCTCTTGCTCCGTCTCCCTGTTGCTCCGTCGACCTGTTGTTCCGTCGCCCTGTTGCTCCGTCGCCTGTTGCTCCGTCGCCCTGGTTGCTCCGTCGCTCTGTTGCTCCGTTGCTCCGTCTCTCTGTGCTCCGTCGCACCTGTTGTTCCGTCGTTCTGTGGCACCGTCGCTCTGTGGCTCCATCGCTCTGTTGCTCCGTCTCTCTGTTGCTCCGTCTCTCTGTTGCTCCGTCGCTCTGTTGCTCCATCTCTCTGTTGCTCCGTCGCACTGTTGCTCCGTCGCCCTGTTGCTCCGTCGCCCTGTTGCTCCGTCGCCCTGTTGCTCCGTCTCTCTGTTGCTCCGTCGCTCTGTTGCTCCGTCTCTCTGTTGCTCCATCGCTCTGTTGTTCCGTCTCTCTGTTGCTCCGTCGCTCTGTTGCTCCGTCGCTCTGTTGCTCCGTTGCACTGTTGCTTGCGTCGCCCTGTTGCTCCGTCGCCCTGTTGCTCCGTCGCCCTGTTGCTCCGTCGCCCTGTTGCTCCGTCGCCCTGTTGCTCCGTCGCTCTGTTGCTCCGTCTCTCTGTTGCTTCGTCTCTCTGTTGCTCCGTCTCTCTGTTGCTCCGTCGTCCTGTTACTCCGTCTCTCTGTTGCTCCGTCTCTCTGTTGCTCCGTTGTCCTGTTACTCCGTCACCCTGTTGCTCCGTCTCTCTGTTGCTCCGTCTCTCTGCTGCTCCGTCTCCTAATGCTCCGGCTCTCTGTTGCTCCGTCGCTCTGTGGCTCCGTCGCCCTGTTGCTCCGTCGCTCTGTTGCTCCGTCTCTCTGTTGCTCCGTCCTCTGTTGCTCTGTCGCTCTGTTGCTCCGTCTCTCTGTTGCTCCGTTCTCTCTGTTGCTCCGTCTCTCTGTTTCTCCGTCTCTCTGTTTTGTCCGTCTCTCTGTGGCTCCGTAGCTCTGTTGCTCCGTCGCTCTGTTGCTCCGTCTCTCTGTTGCTCCGTCTCTCTGTTGCTCTGTCGCTCTGTTGCTCCGTCTCTCTGTTGCTCCGTCTCTCTGTTGCTCCGTCTCTCTGTTGCTCCGTCTCTCTGTTGCTCCGTCGCTCTGTTGCTCCGTCTCTCTGTTGCTCCGTCGCTCTGTCGCTCTGTTGCTCCGTCCCTCTGTTGCTCCGTCTCTCTGTTGCTCCGTCGTTCTGTTGCTCCGTCTCTCTGTTGCTCCGTCTCTCTGTTGCTCCGTTGTCCTGTTACTCCGTCTCCCTGTTGCTCCGTCTCTCTGTTGCTCGTCTCTCTGCTGCTCGTCTCCCTAATGCTCCGACTCTCTGTTGCTCCGTCGCTCTGTGGCTCCGTCGCCGTGTTGCTCCGTCTCTCTGTTTGTCCGCCTCTCTGTGGCTCCGTTCCTCTGTTGCTCCGTCGCACTGTTGCTCCGTCTCTCTGTTGCTCCGTCTCTCAGTTGCTCCGTCTCTCTGTGGCTCCGTCGCTCTGTTGCTCCGTCTCTCTGTTGCTCCTTCTCTCTGTTGCCTCCGTCGCTCTGTTGCTCCGGCTCTCTGTTGCTCCGTCTCTCTGTCTGCTCCGTCTCTCTGTTGCTCCGTCGCTCTGTGGCTCTGTCGCCCTGTTGCTCCGTCGCCCTGTTGCTCCGTCGCCCTGTTGCTCGTCGCCCTGTTGCTCCGTCTCTCTGTTCCTCCGTCTCACTGTTGCTCAGTCGCTCTGTTGCTCCGTCGCTCTGTTTGCTCCGTCGCGCTGTTGCTCCGTCTCTCTGTTGCTCCGTCTCTCTGTTGCTCCGTCGCTCTGTGGCTTGTCTTTCTCTTGCTCCGTCTCTCTGTGCTCCGTTTCACTGTTGCTCCGTCGCTCTGTTGTTCCGTCGCCCTGTTGCTCCGTCGCCCTGTTGCTCCGTCTCCCTGTTGCTCCGTCGACCTGTTGTTCCGTCGCCCTGTTGCTCCGTCGCCCTGTTGCTCCGTCGCCCTGTTGCTCCGTCGCCCAGTTGCTCGTCGCCCTGTTGCTCCGTCGCCCTGTTGCTCCGTCGCCCTGTTGCTCCGTCGCCCAGTTGCTCCGTCGCTCTGTTGCTCCGTCGCCCTGTTGCTCCGTCGCCCTGTTGCTCCGTCGCCCAGTTGCTCCGTCGCCCTTTTGCTCCTCGCCCTGTTGCTCGTCGCCCTGTTGCTCCGTCGACCTGTTGCTCCGTCGCCCTGTTGCTCCGTCGCCCTGTTGCTCCGTCGCCCTGTTGCTCCGTCGCCCTGTTGCTCCGTCGCCCAGTTGCTCCGTCGCACTGTTGCTCCGTCGCCCTGTTGCTCCGTCGCCCTGTTGCTCCGTCGCCCAGTTGCTCTGGTCGCCCTTTTGCTCCCTCGCCCTGTTGCTCCGTCGCCCTGTTGCTCCGTCGCCCTGTTGCTCCGTCGCCCTGTTGCTCCGTCGCCCTGTTGCTCCGTCGTCCTGTTACACCGTCTCCTGTTGCTCCTGAATCACTGTTGCTCCCTCTCTCTGTTGCTCCGTCGCCCTGTTGCTCAGTCGCCCTGTTGCTCCGACGCCCAGTTGCTCCGTCGTCCTGTTACTCCGTCGCTCTGTTGCTCCGTCTCTCTGTTGCTCCGTCTCCTGTTGCTCCTTCTCTCTGTTGCTCCGTCGCTCTGTTGCTCCGGCTCTCTGTTGCTCCGTCTCTCTGTTGCTCCGTCTCTCTGTTGCTCCGTCGCTCTGTGGCTCTGTCGCCCTGTTGCTACGTCGCCCTGTTGCTCCGTCGCCCTGTTGCTCCGTCGCCCTGTTGCTCCGTCTCTCTGTTGCTCCGTCTCTCTGTTGCTCAGTCGCTCTGTTGCTCCGTCGCTCTGTTGCTCCGTCGCCCAGTTGCTCCGTCGCCGTTTTGCTCCGTCGCCTGTTGCTCCGTCGCCCTGATGCTCCGTCGCCCTGTTGCTCCGTCGCCCTGTTTGCTCCGTCGCCCTGTTGCTCCGTCGTCCTGTTACTCCGTGTCCCTGTTGCTCCGAATCACTGTTGCTCCTCTCTCTGTTGCTCCGTCGCCCTGTTGCTCCGTCTCTCTGTTGCTCCGTCTCTCTGCTGCTCCGTCTCCTAATGCTCCGACTCTCTGTTGCTCCGTCTCTCTGTTGCTCCGTCTCTCCGTTGCTCCGTCTCTCTGTTGCTCCGTCTGTCTGTTGCTCCGTCTCTCTGTTTCTCCATCTCTCTGTTGCTCCGTCGTTCTGTTGCTCCGTCTCTACACAGTGAGCACGTGAGCTCCGTCTCTCTGTTCCTCTGTCGCTCTGTTTCTCCGTCTCTCTGTTTCTCCGTCTCTCTGTTGCTCCGTCTCTCTGCTGCTCCGTCTCTCTGTTCCTCCGTCGCTCTGTTTCTCCGTCTCTCTGTTGCTCCGTCTCTCTGTTGCTCCGTCGCTCTGTTGCTCCGTCGCTCTGTTGCTCCGTCGCTCTGTTGCTCCGTCTCTCTGTTGCTCCGTCGCTCTGTCGCTCTTTTGCTCCGTCCCTCTGTTGCTCCGTCTCTCTGTTGCTCCGTCGTCCTGTTACTCCGTCTCTCTGTTGCTCCGTCTCTCTGTTGCTCCGTTGTCCTGTTACTCCGTCTCCCTGTTGCTCCGTCTCTCTGTTGCTCCGTCTCTCTGTTGCTCCGTCTCTCTGCTGCTCCGTCTCCCTAATTCTCCGACTCTCTGTTGCTCCGTCGCTCTGTGGCTCCGTCGCCCTGTTGCTCCGTCTCTCTGTTTGTCCGTCTCTCTGTTTGTCCGTCTCTCTGTGGCTCCGTCGCTCTGTTGCTCCGTCGCTCTGTTGCTCCGTCTCTCTGTTGCTCCGTCTCTCTGTTGCTCCGTCTCTCTGTTGCTCTGTCGCTCTGTTGCTCCGTCTCTCTGTTGCTCCGTCTCTCTGTTGCTCCGTCTCTCAGTTGCTCCGTCTTCCTGTTCTTCCGTCGCTCTTTTGCTCCGTCTCTCTGTTGCTCCGTCGCCCTGTTGCTCCGTCTCTCTGTTGCTCCGTCGCCCTGTTGCTCCGTCTCTCTGTTGCTCCGTCTCTCTGTGGCTCCGTCGCTCTGTTGCTCCGTCTCTCTGTTGCTCCGTCTCTCTGTTGCTCCTTCTCTCTGTTGCTCCGTCGCTCTGTTGCTCCGGCTCTCTGTTGCTCCGTCTCTCTGTTGCTCCGTCTCTCTGTTGCTCCATCGCTCTGTGGCTCCGTCGCCCTGTTGCTCCGTCGCCCTGTTGCTCCGTCGCCCTGTTGCTCCGTCGCCCTGTTGCTCCGTCTCTCTGTTGCTCCGTCTCTCTGTTGCTCAGTCGCTCTGTTGCTCCGTCGCTCTGTTGCTCCGTCGCGCTGTTGCTCCGTCTCTCTGTTGCTCCGTCTCTCTGTTGCTCCGTCGCTCTGTGGCTTGTCTTTCTGTTGCGAAGTCTCTCTGTTGTGCCGTCTCACTGTTGTTCCGTCGCCCTGTTGCTCCGTCGTCCTCTTGCTCCGTCTCCCTGTTGCTCCGTCGACCTGTTGTTCCGTCGCCCTGTTGCTCCGTCGCCCTGTTGCTCCGTCGCCCTGTTGCTCCGTCGCTCTGTTGCTCCGTTGCTCCGTCTCTCTGTTGCTCCGTCGCACCTGTTGTTCCGTCGTTCTGTGGCACCGTCGCTCTGTGGCTCCATCGCTCTGTTGCTCCGTCTCTCTGTTGCTCCGTCTCTCTGTTGCTCCGTCGCTCTGTTGCTCCATCTCTCTGTTGCTCCGTCGCACTGTTGCTCCGTCGCCCTGTTGCTCCGTCGCCCTGTTGCTCCGTCGCCCTGTTGCTCCGTCTCTCTGTTGCTCCGTCGCTCTGTTGCTCCGTCTCTCTGTTGCTCCATCGCTCTGTTGTTCCGTCTCTCTGTTGCTCCGTCGCTCTGTTGCTCCGTCGCTCTGTTGCTCCGTTGCACTGTTGCTGCGTCGCCCTGTTGCTCCGTCGCCCTGTTGCTCCGTCGCCCTGTTGCTCCGTCGCCCTGTTGCTCCGTCGCCCTGTTGCTCCGTCGCCCTGTTGCTCCGTCGCTCTGTTGCTCCGACTCTCTGTTGCTCCGTCTCTCTGTTGCTCCGTGAACCTGTTGCTCAGTCGCCCTGTTGCTCCGTCGCCCTGTTGCTCCGTCTCCCTGTTGTTCCGTCGCCCTGTTGCTCCGTCGTCCTGTTGTTCTGTCGCTCTGTGGCTCCGTCGCTCTGTGGCTCCGTCTCTCCGTTTCTGCGTCTCTCTGTTGCTCCGTCTCTCTGTTGCTCCGTCGCTCTGTTGCTCCGACTCTCTGTTACTCCGTCTCTCCGTTGCTCCGTCTCACTGTTGCTCCGTCTGTCTGTTGCTCCGTCTCTCTGTTTCTCCATCTCTCTGTTGCTCCGTCGTTCTGTTGCTCCGTCTCTCTGCTGCTCCGTCTCTCTGTTCCTCCGTCTCTCTGTTTCTCCGTCTCTCTGTGGCTCCGTCGCTCTGTTGCTCCGTCGCTCTGTTGCTCCGTCGCTCTGTTGCTCCGTCTCTCTGTTGCTCCGTCGCTCTGTCGCTCTTTTGCTCCGTCCCTCTGTTGCTCCGTCTCTCTGTTGCTCCGTCGTCCTGTTACTCCGTCTCTCTGTTGCTCCGTCTCTCTGTTGCTCCGTTGTCCTGTTACTCCGTCTCCCTGTTGCTCCGTCTCTCTGTTGCTCCGTCTCTCTGTTGCTCCGTCTCTCTGCTGCTCCGTCTCCCTAATTCTCCGACTCTCTGTTGCTCCGTCGCTCTGTGGCTCCGTCGCCCTGTTGCTCCGTCTCTCTGTTTGTCCGTCTCTCTGTTTGTCCGTCTCTCTGTGGCTCCGTCGCTCTGTTGCTCCGTCGCTCTGTTGCTCCGTCTCTCTGTTGCTCCGTCTCTCTGTTGCTCCGTCTCTCTGTTGCTCTGTCGCTCTGTTGCTCCGTCTCTCTGTTGCTCCGTCTCTCTGTTGCTCCGTCTCTCAGTTGCTCCGTCTTCCTGTTCTTCCGTCGCTCTTTTGCTCCGTCTCTCTGTTGCTCCGTCGCCCTGTTGCTCCGTCTCTCTGTTGCTCCGTCGCCCTGTTGCTCCGTCTCTCTGTTGCTCCGTCTCTCTGTGGCTCCGTCGCTCTGTTGCTCCGTCTCTCTGTTGCTCCGTCTCTCTGTTGCTCCTTCTCTCTGTTGCTCCGTCGCTCTGTTGCTCCGGCTCTCTGTTGCTCCGTCTCTCTGTTGCTCCGTCTCTCTGTTGCTCCATCGCTCTGTGGCTCCGTCGCCCTGTTGCTCCGTCGCCCTGTTGCTCCGTCGCCCTGTTGCTCCGTCGCCCTGTTGCTCCGTCTCTCTGTTGCTCCGTCTCTCTGTTGCTCAGTCGCTCTGTTGCTCCGTCGCTCTGTTGCTCCGTCGCGCTGTTGCTCCGTCTCTCTGTTGCTCCGTCTCTCTGTTGCTCCGTCGCTCTGTGGCTTGTCTTTCTGTTGCGAAGTCTCTCTGTTGTGCCGTCTCACTGTTGTTCCGTCGCCCTGTTGCTCCGTCGTCCTCTTGCTCCGTCTCCCTGTTGCTCCGTCGACCTGTTGTTCCGTCGCCCTGTTGCTCCGTCGCCCTGTTGCTCCGTCGCCCTGTTGCTCCGTCGCTCTGTTGCTCCGTTGCTCCGTCTCTCTGTTGCTCCGTCGCACCTGTTGTTCCGTCGTTCTGTGGCACCGTCGCTCTGTGGCTCCATCGCTCTGTTGCTCCGTCTCTCTGTTGCTCCGTCTCTCTGTTGCTCCGTCGCTCTGTTGCTCCATCTCTCTGTTGCTCCGTCGCACTGTTGCTCCGTCGCCCTGTTGCTCCGTCGCCCTGTTGCTCCGTCGCCCTGTTGCTCCGTCTCTCTGTTGCTCCGTCGCTCTGTTGCTCCGTCTCTCTGTTGCTCCATCGCTCTGTTGTTCCGTCTCTCTGTTGCTCCGTCGCTCTGTTGCTCCGTCGCTCTGTTGCTCCGTTGCACTGTTGCTGCGTCGCCCTGTTTCTCCGTCGCCCTGTTGCTCCGTCGCCCTGTTGCTCCGTCGCCCTGTTGCTCCGTCGCCCTGTTGCTCCGTCGCCCTGTTGCTCCGTCGCTCTGTTGCTCCGACTCTCTGTTGCTCCGTCTCTCTGTTGCTCCGTGAACCTGTTGCTCAGTCGCCCTGTTGCTCCGTCGCCCTGTTGCTCCGTCTCCCTGTTGTTCCGTCGCCCTGTTGCTCCGTCGTCCTGTTGTTCTGTCGCTCTGTGGCTCCGTCGCTCTGTGGCTCCGTCTCTCCGTTTCTGCGTCTCTCTGTTGCTCCGTCTCTCTGTTGCTCCGTCGCTCTGTTGCTCCGACTCTCTGTTACTCCGTCTCTCCGTTGCTCCGTCTCACTGTTGCTCCGTCTGTCTGTTGCTCCGTCTCTCTGTTTCTCCATCTCTCTGTTGCTCCGTCGTTCTGTTGCTCCGTCTCTCTGCTGCTCCGTCTCTCTGTTCCTCCGTCTCTCTGTTTCTCCGTCTCTCTGTGGCTCCGTCGCTCTGTTGCTCCGTCGCTCTGTTGCTCCGTCTCTCTGTTGCTCCGTCGCTCTGTCGCTCTGTTGCTCCGTCCCTCTGTTGCTCCGTCTCTCTGTTGCTCCGTCGTCCTGTTACTCCGTCTCTCTGTTGCTCCGTCTCTCTGCTGCTCCATTGTCCTGTTACTCCGTCTCCCTGTTGCTCCGTCTCTCTATTGCTCCGTCTCTCTGTTGCTCCGTCTCTCTGCTGCTCCGTCTCCCTAATGCTCCGACTCTCTGTGGCTCCGTCGCTCTGTTGCTCCGTCGCTCTGTTGCTCCGTCTCTCTGTTGCTCCGTCTCTCTGTTGCTCCGTCTCTCTGTTGCTCTGTCGCTCTGTTGCTCCGTCTCTCTGTTGCTCCGTCTCTCTGTTGCTCCGTCTCTCTGTTGCTCCGTCTCTCTGTCTCTCCGTCTCTCTGTTGCTCCGTCCCTCTGTTGCTCCGTCTCTCTGTTCTTCCGTCGCTCTGTGGCTTGTCGCTCTGTTTCTCCGTCTCTCTGTTGCTCCGTTGCCCTATTGCTCCGTCTCTCTGTTGCTCCGTCGCCCTGTTGCTCCATCTCTGTTGCTCCGTCTCTCTGTTGCTCCGTCGCTCTGTTGCTCCGTCTCTCTGTTGCTCCGTCGCTCTGTTGCTCCGTCTCTCTGTTGCTCCGTCTCTCTGTTGCTCCGTCGCTCTGTTGCTCCGACGCTCTGTTGCTCCGTCACACTGTTGCTCCGTCGCCCTGTTGCTCCGTCGCCCTGTTGCTCCGTCGCCCTGTTGCTCCGTCGCCCTGTTGTTCCGTCGCCCTGTTGCTCCGTCGCCCTGTTGTTCCGTCGCCCTGTTGCTCCGTCTCCCTGTTGTTCCGTCGCCCTGTTGCTCCGTCGCCCTGTTGCTCCGTCTCTCTGTAGCTCCGTCGCTCTGTGGCTCCGTCGCTCTGTTTCTCCGTCTCTCTGTTGCTCCGTGTCTCTGTTGCTCCGTCTCTCTGTTGCTCCGTCGCCCTGTTGCTCCGTCTCTCGTCTCTCTGTTGCTCCGTCGCTCTGTGGCTCCGTCGCTCTGTTGCTCCGTCTCTCTGTTGCTCCGTCTCTCTGTTGCTCCGTCGCCCTGTTGCTCCGTCGCCCTGTTGCTCCGTCTCTCTGTTGCTCCGTCGCTCTGTGGCTCCGTCGTTCTGTTATTCCGTCGCTCTGTGGCTCCATCTCTCTGTTGCTCCGTCGCTCTGTTGCTCCGTCTCTCTGTTGCTCCGTCTCTCCGTTGCTCCGTCTCACTGTTGCTCCGTCTGTCTGTTGCTCCGTCTCTCTGTTTCTCCATCTCTCTGTTGCTCCGTCGTTCTGTTGCTCCGTCTCTCTGCTGCTCCGTCTCTCTGTTCCTCCGTCGCTCTGTTTCTCCGTCTCTCTGTTTCTCCGTCTCTCTGTTGCTCCGTCTCTCTGCTGCTCCGTCTCTCTGTTGCTCCGTCTCTCTGTTGCTCCGTCTCTCTGTGGCTCCGTCGCTCTGTTGCTCCGTCTCTCTGTTGCTCCTTCTCTCTGTTGCTCCGTCGCTCTGTTGCTCCGGCTCTCTGTTGCTCCGTCTCTCTGTTGCTCCGTCTCTCTGTTGCTCCGTCGCTCTGTGGCTCTGTCGCCCTGTTGCTCCGTCGCCCTGTTGCTCCGTCGCCCTGTTGCTCCGTCGTCCTGTTGCTCCGTCTCTCTGTTCCTCCGTCTCTCTGTTGCTCAGTCGCTCTGTTGCTCCGTCGCTCTGTTGCTCCGTCGCGCTGTTGCTCCGTCTCTCTGTTGCTCCGTCTCTCTGTTGCTCCGTCGCTCTGTGGCTTGTCTTTCTCTTGCTCCGTCTCTCTGTTGCTCCGTCTCACTGTTGCTCCGTCGCTCTGTTGTTCCGTCGCCCTGTTGCTCCGTCGCCCTGTTGCTCCGTCTCCCTGTTGCTCCGTCGACCTGTTGTTCCGTCGCCCTGTTGCTCCGTCGCCCTGTTGCTCCGTCGCCCTGTTGCTCTGTCACCCTGTTGCTCCGTCGCCCTGTTGCTCCGTCGCCCAGTTGCTCCGTCGCCCTTTTGCTCCCTCGCCCTGTTGCTCCGTCGCCCTGTTGCTCCGTCGCCCTGTTGCTCCGTCGCCCTGTTGCTCCGTCGTCCTGTTACACCGTCTCCCTGTTGCTCCGAATCACTGTTGCTCCCTCTCTCTGTTGCTCCGTCTCTCTGTTGCTCAGTCTCTCTGTTGCTCCGTCTCCCTGTTGCTCCGTCTCTCTGTTGCTCCGTCTCTCTGTTGCTCCGTCTCTCTGCTTCTCCGTCTCCCTAATGCTCCGACTCTCTGTTGCTCCGTCTCTCTGTTGCTCCGTCTCTCCGTTGCTCCGTCTCACTGTTGCTCCGTCTGTCTGTTGCTCCGTCTCTCTGTTTCTCCATCTCTCTGTTGCTCCGTCGTTCTGTTGCTCCGTCTCTCTGTTTCTCCGTCTCTCTGTGGCTCCGTCGCTCTGTTGCTCCGTCGCTCTGTTGCTCCGTCGCTCTGTTGCTCCGTCTCTCTGTTGCTTCGTCTCTCTGTTGCTCCGTCTCTCTGTTGCTCCGTCGTCCTGTTACTCCGTCTCTCTGTTGCTCCGTCTCTCTGTTGCTCCGTTGTCCTGTTACTCCGTCACCCTGTTGCTCCGTCTCTCTGTTGCTCCGTCTCTCTGCTGCTCCGTCTCCCTAATGCTCCGGCTCTCTGTTGCTCCGTCGCTCTGTGGCTCCGTCGCCCTGTTGCTCCGTCGCTCTGTTGCTCCGTCTCTCTGTTGCTCCGTCTCTCTGTTGCTCTGTCGCTCTGTTGCTCCGTCTCTCTGTTGCTCCGTCTCTCTGTTGCTCCGTCTCTCTGTTTCTCCGTCTCTCTGTTTGTCCGTCTCTCTGTGGCTCCGTAGCTCTGTTGCTCCGTCGCTCTGTTGCTCCGTCTCTCTGTTGCTCCGTCTCTCTGTTGCTCTGTCGCTCTGTTGCTCCGTCTCTCTGTTGCTCCGTCTCTCTGTTGCTCCGTCTCTCTGTTGCTCCGTCTCTCTGTTGCTCCGTCGCTCTGTTGCTCCGTCTCTCTGTTGCTCCGTCGCTCTGTCGCTCTGTTGCTCCGTCCCTCTGTTGCTCCGTCTCTCTGTTGCTCCGTCGTTCTGTTGCTCCGTCTCTCTGTTGCTCCGTCTCTCTGTTGCTCCGTTGTCCTGTTACTCCGTCTCCGTGTTGCTCCGTCTCTCTGTTGCTCCGTCTCTCTGCTGCTCCGTCTCCCTAATGCTCCGACTCTCTGTTGCTCCGTCGCTCTGTGGCTCCGTCGCCGTGTTGCTCCGTCTCTCTGTTTGTCCGCCTCTCTGTGGCTCCGTTCCTCTGTTGCTCCGTCGCACTGTTGCTCCGTCTCTCTGTTGCTCCGTCTCTCTGTTGCTCCGTCTCTCTGTGGCTCCGTCGCTCTGTTGCTCCGTCTCTCTGTTGCTCCTTCTCTCTGTTGCTCCGTCGCTCTGTTGCTCCGGCTCTCTGTTGCTCCGTCTCTCTGTTGCTCCGTCTCTCTGTTGCTCCGTCGCTCTGTGGCTCTGTCGCCCTGTTGCTCCGTCGCCCTGTTGCTCCGTCGCCCTGTTGCTCCGTCTCTCTGTTCCTCCGTCTCCCTGTTGCTCAGTCGCTCTGTTGCTCCGTCGCTCTGTTGCTCCGTCGCGCTGTTGCTCCGTCTCTCTGTTGCTCCGTCTCTCTGTTGCTCCGTTGCTCTGTGGCTTGTCTTTCTCTTGCTCCGTCTCTCTGTTGCTCCGTCTCACTGTTGCTCCGTCGCTCTGTTGTTCCGTCGCCCTGTTGCTCCGTCGCCCTGTTGCTCCGTCTCCCTGTTGCTCCGTCGACCTGTTGTTCCGTCGCCCTGTTGCTCCGTCGCCCTGTTGCTCCGTCGCCCTGTTGCTCCGTCGCCCAGTTGCTCCGTCGCCCTGTTGCTCCGTCGCCCTGTTGCTCCGTCGCCCTGTTGCTCCGTCGCCCAGTTGCTCCGTCGCTCTGTTGCTCCGTCGCCCTGTTGCTCCGTCGCCCTGTTGCTCCGTCGCCCAGTTGCTCCGTCGCCCTTTTGCTCCCTCGCCCTGTTGCTCCGTCGCCCTGTTGCTCTGTCGCCCTGTTGCTCCGTCGCCCTGTTGCTCCGTCGCCCTGTTGCTCTGTCGTCCTGTTACACCGTCTCCCTGTTGCTCCGAATCACTGTTGCTCCCTCTCTCTGTTGCTCCGTCGCCCTGTTGCTCAGTCGCCCTGTTGCTCCGACGCCCAGTTGCTCCGTCGTCCTGTTACTCCGTCGCTCTGTTGCTCCGTCTCTCTGTTGCTCCGTCTCTCTGTTGCTCCTTCTCTCTGTTGCTCCGTCGCTCTGTTGCTCCGGCTCTCTGTTGCTCCGTCTCTCTGTTGCTCCGTCTCTCTGTTGCTCCGTCGCTCTGTGGCTCTGTCGCCCTGTTGCTACGTCGCCCTGTTGCTCCGTCGCCCTGTTGCTCCGTCGCCCTGTTGCTCCGTCTCTCTGTTGCTCCGTCTCTCTGTTGCTCAGTCGCTCTGTTGCTCCGTCGCTCTGTTGCTCCGTCGCCCAGTTGCTCCGTCGCCGTTTTGCTCCGTCGCCCTGTTGCTCCGTCGCCCTGATGCTCCGTCGCCCTGTTGCTCCGTCGCCCTGTTGCTCCGTCGCCCTGTTGCTCCGTCGTCCTGTTACTCCGTCTCCCTGTTGCTCCGAATCACTGTTGCTCCCTCTCTCTGTTGCTCCGTCGCCCTGTTGCTCCGTCTCTCTGTTGCTCCGTCTCTTTGCTGCTCCGTCTCCCTAATGCTCCGACTCTCTGTTGCTCCGTCTCTCTGTTGCTCCGTCTCTCCGTTGCTCCGTCTCTCTGTTGCTCCGTCTGTCTGTTGCTCCGTCTCTCTGTTTCTCCATCTCTCTGTTGCTCCGTCGTTCTGTTGCTCCGTCTCTCTGCTGCTCCGTCTCTCTGTTCCTCCGTCGCTCTGTTTCTCCGTCTCTCTGTTTCTCCGTCTCTCTGTTGCTCCGTCTCTCTGCTGCTCCGTCTCTCTGTTCCTCCGTCGCTCTGTTTCTCCGTCTCTCTGTTGCTCCGTCTCTCTGTTGCTCCGTCGCTCTGTTGCTCCGTCGCTCTGTTGCTCCGTCGCTCTGTTGCTCCGTCTCTCTGTTGCTCCGTCGCTCTGTCGCTCTTTTGCTCCGTCCCTCTGTTGCTCCGTCTCTCTGTTGCTCCGTCGTCCTGTTACTCCGTCTCTCTGTTGCTCCGTCTCTCTGTTGCTCCGTTGTCCTGTTACTCCGTCTCCCTGTTGCTCCGTCTCTCTGTTGCTCCGTCTCTCTGTTGCTCCGTCTCTCTGCTGCTCCGTCTCCCTAATTCTCCGACTCTCTGTTGCTCCGTCGCTCTGTGGCTCCGTCGCCCTGTTGCTCCGTCTCTCTGTTTGTCCGTCTCTCTGTTTGTCCGTCTCTCTGTGGCTCCGTCGCTCTGTTGCTCCGTCGCTCTGTTGCTCCGTCTCTCTGTTGCTCCGTCTCTCTGTTGCTCCGTCTCTCTGTTGCTCTGTCGCTCTGTTGCTCCGTCTCTCTGTTGCTCCGTCTCTCTGTTGCTCCGTCTCTCAGTTGCTCCGTCTTCCTGTTCTTCCGTCGCTCTTTTGCTCCGTCTCTCTGTTGCTCCGTCGCCCTGTTGCTCCTTCTCTCTGTTGCTCCGTCGCCCTGTTGCTCCGTCTCTCTGTTGCTCCGTCTCTCTGTGGCTCCGTCGCTCTGTTGCTCCGTCTCTCTGTTGCTCCGTCTCTCTGTTGCTCCTTCTCTCTGTTGCTCCGTCGCTCTGTTGCTCCGGCTCTCTGTTGCTCCGTCTCTCTGTTGCTCCGTCTCTCTGTTGCTCCATCGCTCTGTGGCTCTGTCGCCCTGTTGCTCCGTCGCCCTGTTGCTCCGTCGCCCTGTTGCTCCGTCGCCCTGTTGCTCCGTCTCTCTGTTGCTCCGTCTCTCTGTTGCTCAGTCGCTCTGTTGCTCCGTCGCTCTGTTGCTCCGTCGCGCTGTTGCTCCGTCTCTCTGTTGCTCCGTCTCTCTGTTGCTCCGTCGCTCTGTTGCTTGTCTTTCTGTTGCGAAGTCTCTCTGTTGTGCCGTCTCACTGTTGTTCCGTCGCCCTGTTGCTCCGTCGTCCTCTTGCTCCGTCTCCCTGTTGCTCCGTCGACCTGTTGTTCCGTCGCCCGGTTGCTCCGTCGCCCTGTTGCTCCGTCGCCCTGTTGCTCCGTCGCTCTGTTGCTCCGTTGCTCCGTCTCTCTGTTGCTCCGTCGCACCTGTTGTTCCGTCGTTCTGTGGCACCGTCGCTCTGTGGCTCCATCGCTCTGTTGCTCCGTCTCTCTGTTGCTCCGTCTCTCTGTTGCTCCGTCGCTCTGTTGCTCCATCTCTCTGTTGCTCCGTCGCACTGTTGCTCCGTCGCCCTGTTGCTCCGTCGCCCTGTTGCTCCGTCGCCCTGTTGCTCCGTCTCTCTGTTGCTCCGTCGCTCTGTTGCTCCGTCTCTCTGTTGCTCCATCGCTCTGTTGTTCCGTCTCTCTGTTGCTCCGTCGCTCTGTTGCTCCGTCGCCCTGTTGCTCCGTTGCACTGTTGCTGCATCGCCCTGTTGCTCCGTCGCCCTGTTGCTCCGTCGCCCTGTTGCTCCGTCGCCCTGTTGCTCCGTCGCCCTGTTGCTCCGTCGCCCTGTTGCTCCGTCGCTCTGTTGCTCCGACTCTCTGTTGCTCCGTCTCTCTGTTGCTCCGTGAACCTGTTGCTCAGTCGCCCTGTTGCTCCGTCGCCCTGTTGCTCCGTCTCCCTGTTGTTCCGTCGCCCTGTTGCTCCGTCGTCCTGTTGTTCTGTCGCTCTGTGGCTCCGTCGCTCTGTGGCTCCGTCTCTCCGTTTCTGCGTCTCTCTGTTGCTCCGTCTCTCTGTTGCTCCGTCGCTCTGTTGCTCCGACTCTCTGTTACTCCGTCTCTCCGTTGCTCCGTCTCACTGTTGCTCCGTCTGTCTGTTGCTCCGTCTCTCTGTTTCTCCATCTCTCTGTTGCTCCGTCGTTCTGTTGCTCCGTCTCTCTGCTGCTCCGTCTCTCTGTTGCTCCGTCGCACTGTTGCTCCGTCGCCCTGTTGCTCCGTCGCCCTGTTGCTCCGTCGCCCTGTTGCTCCGTCTCTCTGTTGCTCCGTCGCTCTGTTGCTCCGTCTCTCTGTTGCTCCATCGCTCTGTTGTTCCGTCTCTCTGTTGCTCCGTCGCTCTGTTGCTCCGTCGCCCTGTTGCTCCGTTGCACTGTTGCTGCATCGCCCTGTTGCTCCGTCGCCCTGTTGCTCCGTCGCCCTGTTGCTCCGTCGCCCTGTTGCTCCGTCGCCCTGTTGCTCCGTCGCCCTGTTGCTCCGTCGCTCTGTTGCTCCGACTCTCTGTTGCTCCGTCTCTCTGTTGCTCCGTGAACCTGTTGCTCAGTCGCCCTGTTGCTCCGTCGCCCTGTTGCTCCGTCTCCCTGTTGTTCCGTCGCCCTGTTGCTCCGTCGTCCTGTTGTTCTGTCGCTCTGTGGCTCCGTCGCTCTGTGGCTCCGTCTCTCCGTTTCTGCGTCTCTCTGTTGCTCCGTCTCTCTGTTGCTCCGTCGCTCTGTTGCTCCGACTCTCTGTTACTCCGTCTCTCCGTTGCTCCGTCTCACTGTTGCTCCGTCTGTCTGTTGCTCCGTCTCTCTGTTTCTCCATCTCTCTGTTGCTCCGTCGTTCTGTTGCTCCGTCTCTCTGCTGCTCCGTCTCTCTGTTCCTCCGTCTCTCTGTTTCTCCGTCTCTCTGTGGCTCCGTCGCTCTGTTGCTCCGTCGCTCTGTTGCTCCGTCTCTCTGTTGCTCCGTCGCTCTGTCGCTCTGTTGCTCCGTCCCTCTGTTGCTCCGTCTCTCTGTTGCTCCGTCGTCCTGTTACTCCGTCTCTCTGTTGCTCCGTCTCTCTGCTGCTCCATTGTCCTGTTACTCCGTCTCCCTGTTGCTCCGTCTCTCTATTGCTCCGTCTCTCTGCTGCTCCGTCTCCCTAATGCTCCGACTCTCTGTGGCTCCGTCGCTCTGTTGCTCCGTCGCTCTGTTGCTCCGTCTCTCTGTTGCTCCGTCTCTCTGTTGCTCCGTCTCTCTGTTGCTCTGTCGCTCTGTTGCTCCGTCTCTCTGTTGCTCCGTCTCTCTGTTGCTCCGTCTCTCTGTTGCTCCGTCTCTCTGTCTCTCCGTCTCTCTGTTGCTCCGTCCCTCTGTTGCTCCGTCTCTCTGTTCTTCCGTCGCTCTGTGGCTTGTCGCTCTGTTTCTCCGTCTCTCTGTTGCTCCGTTGCCCTATTGCTCCGTCTCTCTGTTGCTCCGTCGCCCTGTTGCTCCATCTCTGTTGCTCCTTCTCTCTGTTGCTCCGTCGCTCTGTTGCTCCGTCTCTCTGTTGCTCCGTCGCTCTGTTGCTCCGTCTCTCTGTTGCTCCGTCTCTCTGTTGCTCCGTCGCTCTGTTGCTCCGACGCTCTGTTGCTCCGTCACACTGTTGCTCCGTCGCCCTGTTGCTCCGTCGCCCTGTTGCTCCGTCGCCCTGTTGCTCCGTCGCCCTGTTGTTCCGTCGCCCTGTTGCTCCGTCGCCCTGTTGTTCCGTCGCCCTGTTGCTCCGTCTCCCTGTTGTTCCGTCGCCCTGTTGCTCCGTCGCCCTGTTGCTCCGTCTCTCTGTAGCTCCGTCGCTCTGTGGCTCCGTCGCTCTGTTTCTCCGTCTCTCTGTTGCTCCGTGTCTCTGTTGCTCCGTCTCTCTGTTGCTCCGTCGCCCTGTTGCTCCGTCTCTCGTCTCTCTGTTGCTCCGTCGCTCTGTGGCTCCGTCGCTCTGTTGCTCCGTCTCTCTGTTGCTCCGTCTCTCTGTTGCTCCGTCGCCCTGTTGCTCCGTCTCTCTGTTGCTCCGTCGCTCTGTGGCTCCGTCGTTCTGTTATTCCGTCGCTCTGTGGCTCCATCTCTCTGTTGCTCCGTCGCTCTGTTGCTCCGTCTCTCTGTTGCTCCGTCTCTCCGTTGCTCCGTCTCACTGTTGCTCCGTCTGTCTTTTGCTCCGTCTCTCTGTTTCTCCATCTCTCTGTTGCTCCGTCGTTCTGTTGCTCCGTCTCTCTGCTGCTCCGTCTCTCTGTTCCTCCGTCGCTCTGTTTCTCCGTCTCTCTGTTTCTCCGTCTCTCTGTTGCTCCGTCTCTCTGCTGCTCCGTCTCTCTGTTCCTCCGTCGCTCTGTTTCTCCGTCTCTCTGTTGCTCCGTCTCTCTGTTGCTCCGTCGCTCTGTTGCTCCGTCGCTCTGTTGCTCCGTCGCTCTGTTGCTCCGTCTCTCTGTTGCTCCGTCGCTCTGTCGCTCTTTTGCTCCGTCCCTCTGTTGCTCCGTCTCTCTGTTGCTCCGTCGTCCTGTTACTCCGTCTCTCTGTTGCTCCGTCTCTCTGTTGCTCCGTTGTCCTGTTACTCCGTCTCTCTGTTGCTCCGTCTCTCTGTTGCTCCGTCTCTCTGCTGCTCCGTCTCCCTAATTCTCCGACTCTCTGTTGCTCCGTCGCTCTGTGGCTCCGTCGCCCTGTTGCTCCGTCTCTCTGTTTGTCCGTCTCTCTGTTTGTCCGTCTCTCTGTGGCTCCGTCGCTCTGTTGCTCCGTCGCTCTGTTGCTCCGTCTCTCTGTTGCTCCGTCTCTCTGTTGCTCCGTCTCTCTGTTGCTCTGTCGCTCTGTTGCTCCGTCTCTCTGTTGCTCCGTCTCTCTGTTGCTCCGTCTCTCAGTTGCTCCGTCTTCCTGTTCTTCCGTCGCTCTTTTGCTCCGTCTCTCTGTTGCTCCGTCGCCCTGTTGCTCCGTCTCTCTGTTGCTCCGTCGCCCTGTTGCTCCGTCTCTCTGTTGCTCCGTCTCTCTGTGGCTCCGTCGCTCTGTTGCTCCGTCTCTCTGTTGCTCCGTCTCTCTGTTGCTCCTTCTCTCTGTTGCTCCGTCGCTCTGTTGCTCCGGCTCTCTGTTGCTCCGTCTCTCTGTTGCTCCGTCTCTCTGTTGCTCCATCGCTCTGTGGCTCTGTCGCCCTGTTGCTCCGTCGCCCTGTTGCTCCGTCGCACTGTTGCTCCGTCGCCCTGTTGCTCCGTCTCTCTGTTGCTCCGTCTCTCTGTTGCTCCGTCTCTCTGTTGCTCAGTCGCTCTGTTGCTCCGTCGCTCTGTTGCTCCGTCGCGCTGTTGCTCCGTCTCTCTGTTGCTCCGTCTCTCTGTTGCTCCGTCGCTCTGTGGCTTGTCTTTCTGTTGCGAAGTCTCTCTGTTGTGCCGTCTCACTGTTGTTCCGTCGCCCTGTTGCTCCGTCGTCCTCTTGCTCCGTCTCCCTGTTGCTCCGTCGACCTGTTGTTCCGTCGCCCTGTTGCTCCGTCGCCCTGTTGCTCCGTCGCCCTGTTGCTCCGTCGCTCTGTTGCTCCGTTGCTCCGTCTCTCTGTTGCTCCGTCGCACCTGTTGTTCCGTCGTTCTGTGGCACCGTCGCTCTGTGGCTCCATCGCTCTGTTGCTCCGTCTCTCTGTTGCTCCGTCTCTCTGTTGCTCCGTCGCTCTGTTGCTCCATCTCTCTGTTGCTCCGTCGCACTGTTGCTCCGTCGCCCTGTTGCTCCGTCGCCCTGTTGCTCCGTCGCCCTGTTGCTCCGTCTCTCTGTTGCTCCGTCGCTCTGTTGCTCCGTCTCTCTGTTGCTCCATCGCTCTGTTGTTCCGTCTCTCTGTTGCTCCGTCGCTCTGTTGCTCCGTCGCTCTGTTGCTCCGTTGCACTGTTGCTGCGTCGCCCTGTTGCTCCGTCGCCCTGTTGCTCCGTCGCCCTGTTGCTCCGTCGCCCTGTTGCTCCGTCGCCCTGTTGCTCCGTCGCTCTGTTGCTCCGACTCTCTGTTGCTCCGTCTCTCTGTTGCTCCGTGAACCTGTTGCTCAGTCGCCCTGTTGCTCCGTCGCCCTGTTGCTCCGTCTCCCTGTTGTTCCGTCGCCCTGTTGCTCCGTCGTCCTGTTGTTCTGTCGCTCTGTGGCTCCGTCGCTCTGTGGCTCCGTCTCTCCGTTTCTGCGTCTCTCTGTTGCTCCGTCTCTCTGTTGCTCCGTCGCTCTGTTGCTCCGACTCTCTGTTACTCCGTCTCTCCGTTGCTCCGTCTCACTGTTGCTCCGTCTGTCTGTTGCTCCGTCTCTCTGTTTCTCCATCTCTCTGTTGCTCCGTCGTTCTGTTGCTCCGTCTCTCTGCTGCTCCGTCTCTCTGTTCCTCCGTCTCTCTGTTTCTCCGTCTCTCTGTGGCTCCGTCGCTCTGTTGCTCCGTCGCTCTGTTGCTCCGTCTCTCTGTTGCTCCGTCGCTCTGTCGCTCTGTTGCTCCGTCGTTCTGTTGCTCCGTCTCTCTGCTGCTCCGTCTCTCTGTTCCTCCGTCTCTCTGTTTCTCCGTCTCTCTGTGGCTCCGTCGCTCTGTTGCTCCGTCGCTCTGTTGCTCCGTCTCTCTGTTGCTCCGTCGCTCTGTCGCTCTGTTGCTCCGTCCCTCTGTTGCTCCGTCTCTCTGTTGCTCCGTCGTCCTGTTGCTCCGTCTCTCTGTTGCTCCGTCGTCCTGTTACTCCGTCTCTCTGTTGCTCCGTCTCTCTGCTGCTCCATTGTCCTGTTACTCCGTCTCCCTGTTACTCCGTCTCTCTGTTGCTCCGTCTCTCTGCTGCTCCATTGTCCTGTTACTCCGTCTCCCTGTTGCTCCGTCTCTCTATTGCGCCGTCTCTCTGTTGCTCCGTCTCTCTGCTGCTCCGTCTCCCTAATGCTCCGACTCTCTGTGGCTCCGTCGCTCTGTTGCTCCGTCGCTCTGTTGCTCCGTCTCTCTGTTGCTCCGTCTCTCTGTTGCTCCGTCTCTCTGTTGCTCTGTCGCTCTGTTGCTCCGTCTCTCTGTTGCTCCGTCTCTCTGTTGCTCCGTCTCTCTGTTGCTCCGTTTCTCTGTCTCTCCGTCTCTCTGTTGCTCCGTCCCTCTGTTGCTCCGTCTCTCTGTTCTTCCGTCGCTCTGTGGCTTGTCGCTCTGTTTCTCCGTCTCTCTGTTGCTCCGTTGCCCTATTGCTCCGTCTCTCTGTTGCTCCGTCGCCCTGTTGCTCCATCTCTGTTGCTCCGTCTCTCTGTTGCTCCGTCGCTCTGTTGCTCCGTCTCTCTGTTGCTCCGTCGCTCTGTTGCTCCGTCTCTCTGTTGCTCCGTCTCTCTGTTGCTCCGTCGCTCTGTTGCTCCGACGCTCTGTTGCTCCGTCACACTGTTGCTCCGTCGCCCTGTTGCTCCGTCGCCCTGTTGCTCCGTCGCCCTGTTGCACCGTCGCCCTGTTGTTCCGTCGCCCTGTTGCTCCGTCGCCCTGTTGTTCCGTCGCCCTGTTGCTCCGTCTCCCTGTTGTTCCGTCGCCCTGTTGCTCCGTCGCCCTGTTGCTCCGTCTCTCTGTAGCTCCGTCGCTCTGTGGCTCCGTCGCTCTGTTTCTCCGTCTCTCTGTTGCTCCGTGTCTCTGTTGCTCCGTCTCTCTGTTGCTCCGTCGCCCTGTTGCTCCGTCTCTCGTCTCTCTGTTGCTCCGTCGCTCTGTGGCTCCGTCGCTCTGTTGCTCCGTCTCTCTGTTGCTCCGTCGCCCTGTTGCTCCGTCTCTCTGTTGCTCCGTCGCTCTGTGGCTCCGTCGTTCTGTTATTCCGTCGCTCTGTGGCTCCATCTCTCTGTTGCTCCGTCGCTCTGTTGCTCCGTCTCTCTGTTGCTCCGTCTCTCTGTTGCTCCGTCTCTCTGTTGCTCCGTCGCTCTGTTGCTCCGTCTCTCTGTTGCTCCGTCGCTCTGTGGCTCCATCGTTCTGTAATTCCGTCGCTCTGTGGCTCCATCTCTCTGTTGCTCCGTCGCTCTGTTGCTCCGTCTCTCTGTTGCTCCGTCGCTCTGTTGCTCCGTCTCTCTGTTGCTCCGTCGCCCTGTTGCTCCGTCTGTCTGTTGCTCCGTCTCTCTGTTGCTCCGTCGCTCTGTTGCTCCGTCTCTCTGTGGCTCCGTCGCTCTGTTGCTCCGTCGCTCTGTTGCTCCGTCTCTCTGTTGCTCCGTCGCACTGTTACTCCGTCGCTCTGTTGCTCCGTCTCTCTGTTGCTCCGTCGTCCTGTTACTCCGTCTCCCTGTTGCTCCGTCGCTCTGTGGCTCCATCGCTCTGTTGCTCCTTCTCTCTGTTGCTCCGTCTCTCTGTTGCTCCATCGCTCTGTTGCTCCATCTCTCTGTTGCTCCGTCGCACTGTTGCTCCGTCGCCCTGTTGCTCCGTCGCCCTGTTGCTCCGTCGCCCTGTTGCTCCGTCTCTCTGTTGCTCCGTCGCTCTGTTGCTCCGTCTCTCTGTTGCTCCATCGCTCTGTTGTTCCGTCTCTCTGTTGCTCCGTCGCTCTGTTGCTCCATCGCCCTGTTCCTCCGTCTCTCTGTTACTCCGTCTCCCTGTTGCTGCGTCGCCCTGTTGCTCCGTCGCCCTGTTGCTCCCTCGCCCTGTTGCTCCGTCGCCCTGTTGCTCCGTCGCCCTGTTGCTCCGTCGCCCTGTTGCTACGTCGCCCTGTTGCTCCGTCGCTCTGTTGCTCCGTCTCTCTGTTGCTCCGTGACCCTGTTGCTCAGTCGCCCTGTTGCTCCGTCGCCCTGTTGCTCCGTCTCCCTGTTGTTCCGTCGCCCTGCTGCTCCGTCGTCCTGTTGTTCTGTCGCTCTGTGGCTCCGTCGCTCTGTGGCTCCGTCTCTCCGTTTCTGCGTCTCTCTGTTGCTCCGTCTCTCTGTTGCTCCGTCGCTCTCTTGCTCCGACTCTCTGTTGCTCCGTCGCCTTGTTGCTCCGTCGCCCTGTTGCTCCGTCGCCCTGTTGCTCCGTCGCCCTGTTGTTCCGTCGCCCTGTTGCTCCGTCTCCCTGTTGTTCCGTCGCCCTGTTGCTCCGTCGCTCTGTGGCTCCGTCTCTCTGTGGCTCCGTCGCTCTGTTTCTCCGTCTCTCTGTTGCTCCGTCTCTCTGTGGCTCCGTCGCTCTGTTGCTCCGTCGCTCTGTTGCTCCGTCTCTCTGTTGCTCCGTCGCACTGTTACTCCGTCGCTCTGTTGCTCCGTCTCTCTGTTGCTCCGTCGTCCTGTTACTCCGTCTCCCTGTTGCTCCGTCGCTCTGTGGCTCCATCGCTCTGTTGCTCCTTCTCTCTGTTGCTCCGTCGCTCTGTTGCTCCATCGCTCTGTTGCTCCATCTCTCTGTTGCTCCGTCGCACTGTTGCTCCGTCGCCCTGTTGCTCCGTCGCCCTGTTGCTCCGTCGCCCTGTTGCTCCGTCTCTCTGTTGCTCCGTCGCTCTGTTGCTCCGTCTCTCTGTTGCTCCATCGCTCTGTTGTTCCGTCTGTCTGTTGCTCCATCGCTCTGTTGCTCCATCTCTCTGTTGCTCCGTCGCACTGTTGCTGCGTCGCCCTGTTGCTCCGTCGCCCTGTTGCTCCCTCGCCCTGTTGCTCCGTCGCCCTGTTGCTCCGTCGCCCTGTTGCTCCGTCGCCCTGTTGCTACGTCGCCCTGTTGCTCCGTCGCTCTGTTGCTCCGTCTCTCTGTTGCTCCGTGACCCTGTTGCTCAGTCGCCCTGTTGCTCCGTCGCCCTGTTGCTCCGTCTCCCTCTTGTTCCGTCGCCCTGTTGCTCCGTCGTCCTGTTGTTCTGTCGGCCTGTGGCTCCGTCGCTCTGTGGCTCCGTCTCTCCGTTTCTGCGTCTCTCTGTTGCTCCGTCGCCCTGTTGCTCCGTCTCTCTGTTGCTCCGTCTCTCTGTTGCTCCGTCTCTCTGTTGCTCCGTCGCCCTGTTGCTCCGTCTCTCTGTTGCTCCGTCGCTCTGTGGCTCCGTCGCTCTGTTGCTCCGTCTCTCTCTTGCTCCGTCGCTCTGTTGCTCCGTCTCTCTGTTGCTCCGTCGCCCTGTTGCTCCGTCTCTCTGTTGCTCCGTCTCTCTGTGGCTCCGTCGCTCTGTTTCTCCGTCTCTCTGTTGCTCCGTCTCTCTGTTGCTCCGTCTCTCTGTTGCTCCGTCGCTCTGTGGCTCCGTCGCTCTGTTGCTCCGTCTCTCTGTTGCTCCGTCGCTCTGTTGCTCCGTCTCTCTGTTGCTCCGTCGCCCTGTTGCTCCGTCTCTCTGTTGCTCCGTCGCTCTGTGGCTCCGTCGTTCTGTTATTCCGTCGCTCTGTGGCTCCATCTCTCTGTTGCTCCGTCGCTCTGTTGCTCAGTCTCTCTGTTGCTCCGTCGCCCTGTTGCTCCGTCTCTCTGTTGCTCCGTCTCTCTGTTTCTCCGTCTCTCTGTGGCTCCGTCGCTCTGTTGCTCCGTTGCTCCGTCTCTCTGTTCCTCCATCGCACTGTTGCTCCGTCGCTCTGTTGCTCCGTCTCTCTGTTGCTCCGTCGTCCTTTTACTCCGTCTCTCTGTTGTTCCGTCTCTCTGTTGCTCCGTCGTCCTGTTACTCCGTCTCCCTGTTGCTCCGTCGCTCTGTTGCTCCGTCGCTCTGTTGCTCCGTCGCCCTGTTGCTCCGTCGCCCTGTTGCTCCGTCGTCCTGTTGTTCCGTCGTTCTGTGGCACCGTCGCTCTGTGGCTCCATCGCTCTGTTGCTCCGTCTCTCTGTTGCTCCGTCTCTCTGTTGCTCCGTCGCTCTGTTGCTCCATCTCTCTGTTGCTCCGTCGCACTGTTGCTCCGTCGCCCTGTTGCTCCGTCGCCCTGTTGCTCCGTCGCCCTGTTGCTCCGTCTCTCTGTTGCTCCGTCTCTCTGTTGCTCCGTCGCTCTGTTGCTCCGTCGCTCTGTTGCTCCGTCGCCCTGTTGCTCCGTCGCCCTGTTGCTCCGTCGCCCTGTTGCTCCGTCGCCCTGTTGCTCCGTCGCGCTGTTGCTCCGTCGCCCTGTTGCTCCGTCGCCCTGTTGCTACGTCGCCTTGCTGCTCCGTCGCTCTGTTTCTCCATCTCTCTGTTGCTCCGTCGTTCTGTTGCTCCGTCTCTCTGCTGCTCCGTCTCTCTGTTCCTCCGTCTCTCTGTTTCTCCGTCTCTCTGTGGCTCCGTCGCTCTGTGGCTCCGTCGCTCTGTTGCTCCGTCGCTCTGTTGCTCCGTCTCTCTGTTGCTCCGTCGCTCTGTCGCTCTGTTGCTCCGTCCCTCTGTTGCTCCGTCTCTCTGTTGCTCCGTCGTCCTGTTACTCCGTCTCTCTGTTGCTCCGTCTCTCTGTTGCTCCGTTGTCCTTTTACTCCGTCTCCCTGTTGCTCCGTCTCTCTGTTGCTCCGTCTCTCTGTTGCTCCGTCTCTCTGCTGCTCCGTCTCCCTAATGCTCCGACTCTCTGTTGCTCCGTCGCTCTGTTGCTCCGTCTCTCTGTTGCTACGTCGCTCTGTTGCTCCGTCTCTCTGTTGCTCCGTCTCTCTGTTGCTCCATCGCTCTGTGGCTCCGTCTCTCTGTTGCTCCGTCTCTCTGTTGCTCCGTCTCTCTGTTGCTCCGTCTCTCTGTTTGTCCGTCTCTCTGTGGCTCCGTCGCTCTGTTGCTCCGTCGCTCTGTTGCTCCGTCTCTCTGTTGCTCCGTATCTCTGTTGCTCCGTCTCTCTGTTGCTCTGTCGCTCTGTTGCTCCGTCTCTCTGTTGCTCCGTCTCTCTGTTGCTCCGTCTCTCTGTTGCTCCGTCTCTCTGTCTCTACGTCTCTCTGTTGCTCCGTCTCTCTGTTGCTCCGTCTCACTGTTCTTCCGTCGCTCTGTTGCTCCGTCTCTCTGTTGCTCCGTCGCCCTATTGCTCCGTCTCTCTGTTGCTCCGTCGCCCTGTTGCTCCATCTCTGTTGCTCCGTCTCTCTGTTGCTCCGTCGCTCTGTTGCTCCGTCTCTCTGTTGCTCCGTCGCTCTGTTGCTCCGTCTCTCTGTTGCTCCGTCTCTCTGTTGCTCCGTCGCTCTGTTGCTCCGTCGCTCTGTTGCTCCGTCGCACTGTTGCTCCGTCGCTCTGTTGCTCCGTCTCTCTGCTGCTCTGTCGCTCTGTTGCTCCATCTCTCTGTTGCTCCGTCTCTCTGTTGCTCCGTCTCTCTGTCTCTCCGTCTCTCTGTTGCTCCGTCTCTCTGTTGCTCCGTCGTTCTGTTTCTCCGTCTCTCTGTTGCTCCGTCTCTCTGTTTCTCCGTCTCTCTGTTGCTCCGTCTCTCTGTTGCTCCGTCGCTCTGTTTCTCCGTCTCTCTGTTGCTCCGTTGCCCTATTGCTCCGTCTCTCTGTTGCTCCGTCGCCCTGTTGCTCCATCTCTGTTGCTCCGTCTCTCTGTTGCTCCGTCGCTCTGTTGCTCCGTCTCTCTGTTGCTCCATCGCTCTGTTGCTCCATCTCTCTGTTGCTCCGTCTCTCTGTTGCTCCGTCGCTCTGTGGCTCCATCTCTCTGTTGCTCCGTCGCTCTGTTGCTCCGTCTCTCTGTTGCTCCGTCGCTCTGTTGCTCCGTCTCTCTGTTGCTCCGTCGCCCTGTTGCTCCGTCTCTCTGTTGCTCCGTCTCTCTGTTTCTCCGTCTCTCTGTGGCTCCGTCGCTCTGTTGCTCCGTCGCTCTGTTGCTCCGTCTCTCTGTTGCTCCGTCGCACTGTTGCTCCGTCGCTCTGTTGCTCCGTCGCTCTGTTGCTCCGTCTCTCTGTTGCTCCGTCGCACTGTTGCTCCGTCTCTCTGTTGCTCCGTCGCTCTGTTGCTCCGTCTCTCTGTTGCTCCGTCGCCCTGTTGCTCCGTCTCTCTGTTGCTCCGTCTCTCTGTTTCTCCGTCTCTCTGTGGCTCCGTCGCTCTGTTGCTCCGTCGCTCTGTTGCTCCGTCTCTCTGTTGCTCCGTCGCACTGTTGCTCCGTCGCTCTGTTGCTCCGTCGCTCTGTTGCTCCGTCTCTCTGTTGCTCCGTCGCACTGTTGCTCCGTCGCTCTGTTGCTCCGTCTCTCTGTTGCTCCGTCGTCCTGTTACTCCGTCTCCCTGTTGCTACGTCGCCTTGCTGCTCCGTCGCTCTGTTTCTCCATCTCTCTGTTGCTCCGTCGTTCCGTTGCTCCGTCTCTCTGCTGCTCCGTCTCTCTGTTCCTCCGTCTCTCTGTTTCTCCGTCTCTCTGTGGCTCCGTCGCTCTGTGGCTCCGTCGCTCTGTTGCTCCGTCGCTCTGTTGCTCCGTCGCTCTGTTGCTCCGTCTCTCTGTTGCTCCGTCGCTCTGTCGCTCTGTTGCTCCGTCCCTCTGTTGCTCCGTCTCTCTGTTGCTCCGTCGTCCTGTTACTCCGTCTCTCTGTTGCTCCGTCTCTCTGTTGCTCCGTTGTCCTGTTACTCCGTCTCCCTGTTGCTCCGTCTCTCTGTTGCTCCGTCTCTCTGTTGCTCCGTCTCTCTGCTGCTCCGTCTCCCTAATGCTCCGACTCTCTGTTGCTCCGTCGCTCTGTTGCTCCGTCTCTCTGTTGCTACGTCGCTCTGTTGCTCCGTCTCTCTGTTGCTCCGTCTCTCTGTTGCTCCATCGCTCTGTGGCTCCGTCTCTCTGTTGCTCCGTCTCTCTGTTGCTCCGTCTCTCTGTTGCTCCGTCTCTCTGTTTGTCCGTCTCTCTGTGGCTCCGTCGCTCTGTTGCTCCGTCGCTCTGTTGCTCCGTCTCTCTGTTGCTCCGTATCTCTGTTGCTCCGTCTCTCTGTTGCTCTGTCGCTCTGTTGCTCCGTCTCTCTGTTGCTCCGTCTCTCTGTTGCTCCGTCTCTCTGTTGCTCCGTCTCTCTGTCTCTCCGTCTCTCTGTTGCTCCGTCGCTCTGTTGCTCCGTCTCTCTGTTGCTCCGTCGCCCTATTGCTCCGTCTCTCTGTTGCTCCGTCGCCCTGTTGCTCCATCTCTGTTGCTCCGTCTCTCTGTTGCTCCGTCGCTCTGTTGCTCCGTCTCTCTGTTGCTCCATCGCTCTGTTGCTCCGTCTCTCTGTTGCTCCGTCTCTCTGTTGCTCCGTCGCTCTGTTGCTCCGTCGCTCTGTTGCTCCGTCGCACTGTTGCTCCGTCGCTCTGTTGCTCCGTCGCTCTGTTGCTCCGTCGCCCTGTTGCTCCGTCGCCCTGTTGCTCCGTCGTCCTGTTGCTCCGTCGTCCTGTTGTTCCGTCGTTCTGTGGCACCGTCTCTCTGTGGCTCCATCGCTCTGTTGCTCCGTCTCTCTGTTGCTCCATCTCTCTGTTGCTCCGTCGCTCTGTTGCTCCATCTCTCTGTTGCTCCGTCGCACTGTTGCTCCGTCGCCCTGTTGCTCCGTCGCCCTGTTGCTCCGTCGCCCTGTTGCTCCGTCTCTCTGTTGCTCCGTCGCTCTGTTGCTCCGTCTCTCTGTTGCTCCATCGCTCTGTTGTTCCGTCTCTCTGTGGCTCCGTCGCTCTGTTGCTCCGTCTCTCTGTGGCTCCGTCGCTCTGTTGCTCCGTCGCTCTGTTGCTCCGTTGCACTGTTGCTGCGTCGCCCTGTTGCTCCGTCGCCCTGTTGCTCCGTCGCCCTGTTGCTCCGTCGCCCTGTTGCTCCGTCGCCCTGTTGCTCCGTCGCCCTGTTGCTACGTCGCCCTGTTGCTCCGTCGCTCTGTTGCTCCGTCTCTCTGTTGCTCCGTGACCCTGTTGCTCAGTCGCCCTGTTGCTCCGTCGCCCTGTTGCTCCGTCGCTCTGTTGCTCCGTCTCTCTGTTGCTCCGTCTCTCTGTGGCTCCGTCGCTCTGTTTCTCCTTCTCTATGTTGCTCCGTCTCTCTGTTGCTCCGTCTCTCTGTTGCTCCGTGACCCTGTTGCTCAGTCGCCCTGTTGCTCCGTCGCCCTGTTGCTCCGTCGCTCTGTTGCTCCGTCTCTCTGTTGCTCCGTCTCTCTGTGGCTCCGTCGCTCTGTTTCTCCGTCTCTCTGTTGCTCCGTCTCTCTGTTGCTCCGTCTCTCTGTTGCTCCGTCTCTCTGTTGCTCCGTCTCTCTGTTGCTCCGTCTCTCTGTTGCTCCGTCGCTCTGTGGCTCCGTCGCTCTGCTGCTCCGTCTCTCTGTTGCTCCGTCGCTCTGTTGCTCCGTCTCTCTGTTGCTCCGTCGCCCAGTTGCTCCGTCGCTCTGTGGCTCCGTCGTTCTGTTATTCCGTCGCTCTGTGGCTCCATCTCTCTGTTGCTCCGTCGCTCTGTTGCTCCGTCGCTCTGTTGCTCCGTCGCTCTGTTGCTCCGTCTCTCTGTTGCTCCGTCGCCCTGTTGCTCCGTCTCTCTGTTGCTCCGTCTCTCTGTTTCTCCGTCTCTCTGTGGCTCCGTCGCTCTGTTGCTCCGTTGCTCCGTCTCTCTGTGGCTCCGTCGCACTGTTGCTCCGTCGCTCTGTTGCTCCGTCTCTCTGTTGCTCCGTCGTCCTGTTACTCCGTCTCTCTGTTGTTCCGTCTCTCTGTTGCTCCGTCGCCCTGTTACTCCGTCTCCCTGTTGCTCCGTCGCTCTGTTGCTCCGTCGCTCTGTTGGTCCGTCGTTCTGTTGCTCCGTCTCTCTGCTGCTCCGTCTCTCTGTTCCTCCGTCTCTCTGTTTCTCCGTCTCTCTGTGGCACCGTCGCTCTGTTGCTCCGTCTCTCTGTTGCTCCGTCTCTCTGTTGCTCCGTTGTCCTGTTACTCCGTCTCCCTGTTGCTCCGTCTCTCTCTTGCTCCGTCTCTCTGTTGCTCCGTCTCTCTGCTGCTCCGTCTCCCTAATGCTCCGACTCTCTGTGGCTCCGTCGCTCTGTTGCTCCGTCGCTCTGTTGCTCCGTCTCTCTGTTGCTCCGTCTCTCTGTTGCTCCGTCTCTCTGCTGCTCTGTCGCTCTGTTGCTCCATCTCTCTGTTGCTCCGTCTCTCTGTTGCTCCGTCTCTCTGTCTCTCCGTCTCTCTGTTGCTCCGTCTCTCTGTTGCTCCGTCGTTCTGTTTCTCCGTCTCTCTGTTGCTCCGTCTCTCTGTTTCTCCGTCTCTCTGTTGCTCCGTCTCTCTGTTGCTCCGTCGCTCTGTTTCTCCGTCTCTCTGTTGCTCCGTTGCCCTATTGCTCCGTCTCTCTGTTGCTCCGTCGCCCTGTTGCTCCATCTCTGTTGCTCCGTCTCTCTGTTGCTCCGTCGCTCTGTTGCTCCGTCTCTCTGTTGCTCCATCGCTCTGTTGCTCCATCTCTCTGTTGCTCCGTCTCTCTGTTGCTCCGTCGCTCTGTGGCTCCATCTCTCTGTTGCTCCGTCGCTCTGTTGCTCCGTCTCTCTGTTGCTCCGTCGCTCTGTTGCTCCGTCTCTCTGTTGCTCCGTCGCCCTGTTGCTCCGTCTCTCTGTTGCTCCGTCTCTCTGTTTCTCCGTCTCTCTGTGGCTCCGTCGCTCTGTTGCTCCGTCGCTCTGTTGCTCCGTCTCTCTGTTGCTCCGTCTCTCTGTTGCTCCGTCGCACTGTTGCTCCGTCTCTCTGTTGCTCCGTCTCTCTGTTGCTCCGTCGCTCTGTGGCTCCATCTCTCTGTTGCTCCGTCGCTCTGTTGCTCCGTCTCTCTGTTGCTCCGTCGCTCTGTTGCTCCGTCTCTCTGTTGCTCCGTCGCCCTGTTGCTCCGTCTCTCTGTTGCTCCGTCTCTCTGTTTCTCCGTCTCTCTGTGGCTCCGTCGCTCTGTTGCTCCGTCGCTCTGTTGCTCCGTCTCTCTGTTGCTCCGTCTCTCTGTTGCTCCGTCGCACTGTTGCTCCGTCGCTCTGTTGCTCCGTCGCTCTGTTGCTCCGTCTCTCTGTTGCTCCGTCGCACTGTTGCTCCGTCTCTCTGTTGCTCCGTCTCTCTGTTTCTCCGTCTCTCTGTGGCTCCGTCGCTCTGTTGCTCCGTCGCTCTGTTGCTCCGTCTCTCTGTTGCTCCGTCGCACTGTTGCTCCGTCGCTCTGTTGCTCCGTCGCTCTGTTGCTCCGTCTCTCTGTTGCTCCGTCGCACTGTTGCTCCGTCGCTCTGTTGCTCCGTCTCTCTGTTGCTCCGTCGTCCTGTTACTCCGTCTCCCTGTTGCTCCGTCGCTCTGTTGCTCCGTCGCTCTGTTGCTCCGTCTCCCTGTTGCTCCGTCTCTCTGTTGCTCCGTCGCTCTGTGGCTCCGTCGCTCTGTGGCTCCGTCGCTCTGTTGCTCCGTCTCTCTCTTGCTCCGTCTCTCTGTTGCTCCGTCTCCCTGTTGCTCCGTCGCTCTGTTGCTCCGTCGCTCTGTTGCTCCGTCTCCCTGTTGCTCCGTCGCTCTGTTGCTCCGTCGCTCTGTTGCTCCGTCGTCCTGTGGCTCCGTCTCTCTGTTGCTCCATCGCTCTGTGGCTCCGTCGCTCTGTCGCTCCGTCTCTCTATTGCTCCGTCTCTCTCTTGCTCCGTCTCTCTGTTTCTCTGTCTCTCTGTTGCTCCGTCGCCCTGTTCCTCTGTCTCTCTGTTGCTCCATCGCCCTCTTGCTCCATCGCCCTGTTGCTCTGTCTCTGTTGGTCATCGCCCCGTTGGTCCATCGCCCTGTTGCTCTGTCTCTCTGTTGCTCCGTCGCCCTGTTGCTCCGTCGCTCTGTTGCTCCGTCTCTCTGTTGCTCCGTCGCCCTGTTGCTCCGTCGCTCTGTTGCTCCGTCGCTCTGTTGCTCCGTATCTCTGTTGCTCCGTCGCTCTGTTGCTCCGTCTCTCTGTTGCTCCGTCTCTCCGTTGCTGCGTCTCCCTGTTCTTCCGTCTCTCTGTTGCTCCGTCGCCTGTTGCTCCGTCGTCCTGCTGCTCCGTCGTCCTGTCGCTCCGTCTCTCTGTTGCTCCGTCGCTCTGTTCCTCCGTCGCTCTGTTGCTCTGTCGCACTGTTGCTCCGTCTCTCTGTTGCTCCGTCACCCTTTTGCTCCGTCATCCTGTTGCTCCGTCACCCTGTTGCTCCGTCGCCCTGTTGCTCCGTCGCACTGTTGCTCCGTCTCTCTGTTGCTCCGTCACCCTGTTGCTCCGTCGCCCTGTTGGTCTGTCGCACTGTTGCTCCGTCTCTCTGTTGCTCCGTCTCTCTGTTGCTCCGTTGCTCTGTTGGTCTGTCGCACTGTTGCTCCGTCTCTCTGTTGCTCCGTCACCCTGTTGCTCCGTCGCCCTGTTGGTCTGTCGCACTGTTGCTCCGTCTCTCTGTTGCTCCGTCTCTCTGTTGCTCCGTCGCTCTGTTGGTCTGTCGCACTGTTGCTCCATCGCTCTGTTGCTCCGTCTCTCTGTTGCTCCGTCGCTCTGTTGGTCTGTCGCACTGTTGCTCCGTCTCTCTGTTGCTCCGTCTCTCTGTTGCTCCGTCACCCTGTTGCTCCGTCGCCCTATTGGTCTGTCGCACTGTTGCTCCGTCTCTCTGTTGCTCCGTCTCTCTGTTGCTCCGTCACTCTGTTGGTCTGTCGCACTGTTGCTCCGTCTCTCTTTTGCTCCGTCTCTCTGTTGCTCCGTCGCTCTGTTGGTCTGTCGCACTGTTGCTCCGTCTCTCTGTTGCTCCGTCGCTTTGTTGGTCCGTCGCTCTGTGGCTCCGTCGCACTGTTGCTCCGTCTCTCTGTTGGTCCGTCTCTCTGTGGCTCCGTCTCTCTGTTGCTCCGTCGCTCTGTTGGTCCGTCTCTCTGTTACTCCGTCTCTCTGTTGCTCCGTCTCTCTGTTGCTCCGTCGCTCTGTGGCTCCGTCGCACTGTTGCTCCGTCTCTCTGTTGCTCCGTCTCTCTGTTGCTCCGTCGCTCTGTTGGTCTGTCGCACTGTTGCTCCGTCTCTCTGTTGCTCCGTCTCTCTGTTGCTCCGTCGCTCTGTTGCTCCGTCTCTCTGTTGGTCCGTCGCCCTGTTGCTCCGTCTCTCTGTTGCTCCGTCTCTCTGTTGCTCCGTCTCTCTGTTGCTCCGTCTCTCTGTTGCTCCGTCTCTCTGTTGCTACCTCGCTCTGTTGCTCCGTCTCTCTGTTTCTCCGTCTCTCTGTTGCTCCGTCTCTATGTTGCTACCTCGCTCTGTTGCTCCGTCTCTCTGTTGCTCAGTCTCTCTGTTGCTCCGTCTCTCTGTTGCTCCGTCGCTCTGTTGCTCCGTCGCTCTGTGGCTCCGTCTCTCTGTTGCTCCGTCGCCCTGTTGCTCCGTCTCTCTTTTGCTGCGTCGCTCTGTTGCTCCGTCGCTCTGTTGCTCCGTCGCCCTGTTGCTCCGTCGCCCTGTTGCTCCGTCGCCCTGTTGCTCTGTCGCCCTGTTGCTCCGTCGCCCTGTTGCTCCCTCGCCCTGTTGCTCCGTCGATCTGTTGCTCCGTCGCCCTGTTGCTCCGTCTCTCTGTTGCTCCGTCGCTCTGTTGGTCTGTCGCACTGTTGCTCCGTCTCTCTGTTGCTCCGTCGCCCTGTTGCTCCATCGCCCTGTTGCTCCGTCGCCCTGTTGCTCCGTCGCCCTGTTGCTCCGTCGCCCTTTTGCTCCGTCGCCCTGTTGCTCCGTCGCCCTGTTGCTCTGTCGCCCTGTTGCTCCGTCGCCCTGTTGCTCCGTCGCCCTGTTGCTCCGTCGCCCTGTTGCTCCGTCGCCCTGTGGCTCCGTCTCTCTGTGGCTCCGTCTCTCTGTTGCTCCGTCGCTCTGTTGCTCCGTCGCTCTGTTGCTCCGTCGCCCTGTTGCTCCGTCGCCCTGTTGCTCCGTCGCCCTGTTGCTCCGTCGCCCTGTTGCTCCGTCGCGCTGTTGCTCCGTCGCCCTGTTGCTCCGTCGCCCTGTTGCTACGTAGCCTTGTTGCTCCGTCGCTCTGTTTCTCCATCTCTCTGTTGCTCCGTCGTCCTGTGGCTCCGTCTCTCTGTTGCTCCATCGCTCTGTGGCTCCGTCGCTCTGTGGCTCCGTCTCTCTATTGCTCCGTCTCTCTCTTGCTCCGTCTCTCTGTTTCTCTGTCTCTCTGTTGCTCCGTCGCCCTGTTCCTCTGTCTCTCTGTTGCTCCATCGCCCTGTTGCTCCATCGCCCTGTTGCTCTGTCTCTGTTGGTCCATCGCCCTGTTGCTCCATCGCCCTGTTGCTCTGTCTCTCTGTTGCTCCGTCGCCCTGTTGCTCCGTCGCTCTGTTGCTCCGTCTCTCTGTTGCTCCGTCGCCCTGTTGCTCCGTCGCTCTGTTGCTCCGTCGCTCTGTTGCTCCGTATCTCTGTTGCTCCGTCGCTCTGTTGCTCCGTCTCTCTGTTGCTCCGTCGCACTGTTGCTCCGTCGCTCTGTTGCTCCGTCGCTCTGTTGCTCCGTCTCTCTGTTGCTCCGTCGCACTGTTGCTCCGTCTCTCTGTTGCTCCGTCGCTCTGTTGCTCCGTCTCTCTGTTGCTCCGTCGCCCTGTTGCTCCGTCCCTCTGTTGCTCCGTCTCTCTGTTTCTCCGTCTCTCTTTGGCTCCGTCGCTCTGTTGCTCCGTCGCTCTGTTGCTCCGTCTCTCCGTTGCTCCGTCGCACTGTTGCTCCGTCGCTCTGTTGCTCCGTCGCTCTGTTGCTCCGTCTCTCTGTTGCTCCGTCGCACTGTTGCTCCGTCGCTCTGTTGCTCCGTCTCTCTGTTGCTCCGTCGTCCTGTTACTCCGTCTCCCTGTTGCTCCGTCGCTCTGTCGCTCCGTCGCTCTGTTGCTCCGTCTCCCTGTTGCTCCGTCTCTCTGTTGCTCCGTCGCTCTGTGGCTCCGTCGCTCTGTGGCTCCGTCTCTCTGTTGCTCCGTCTCTCTCTTGCTCCGTCTCTCTGTTGCTCCGTCTCCCTGTTGCTCCGTCGCTCTGTTGCTCCGTCGCTCTGTTGCTCCGTCTCCCTGTTGCTCCGTCTCCCTGTTGCTCCGTCGCTCTGTTGCTCCGTCGCTCTGTTGCTCCGTCGTCCTGTGGCTCCGTCTCTCTGTTGCTCCATCGCTCTGTGGGTCCGTCGCTCTGTGGCTCCGTCTCTCTATTGCTCCGTCTCTCTCTTGCTCCGTCTCTCTGTTTCTCTGTCTCTCTGTTGCTCCGTCGCCCTGTTCCTCTGTCTCTCTGTTGCTCCATCGCCCTGTTGCTCCATCGCCCTGTTGCTCTGTCTCTGTTGGTCCATCGCCCTGTTGCTCCATCGCCCTGTTGCTCTGTCTCTCTGTTGCTCCGTCGCCCTGTTGCTCCGTCGCTCTGTTGCTCCGTCTCTCTGTTGCTCCGTCTCTCTGTTGCTCCGTCGCCCTGTTGCTCCGTCGCTCTGTTGCTCCGTCGCTCTGTTGCTCCGTATCTCTGTTGCTCCGTCGCTCTGTTGCTCCGTCTCTCTGTTGCTCCGTCTCTCTGTTGCTCCGTCTCTCCGTTGCTGCGTCTCCCTGTTCTTCCGTCGCTCTGTTGGTCTGTCGCACTGTTGCTCCGTCTCTCTGTTGCTCCGTCGCTCTGTTGCTCCGTCGCTCTGTTGCTCTGTCGCACTGTTGCTCCGTCTCTCTATTGCTCCGTCACCCTGTTGCTCCGTCATCCTGTTGCTCCGTCACCCTGTTGCTCCGTCGCCCTGTTGCTCCGTCGCACTGTTGCTCCGTCTCTCTGTTGCTCCGTCCCCCTGTTGCTCCGTCGCCCTGTTGGTCTGTCGCACTGTTGCTCCGTCTCTCTGTTGCTCCGTCTCTCTGTTGCTCCGTTGCTCTGTTGGTCTGTCGCACTGTTGCTCCGTCTCTCTGTTGCTCCGTCACCCTGTTGCTCCGTCGCCCTGTTGGTCTGTCGCACTGTTGCTCCGTCTCTCTGTTGCTCCGTCTCTCTGTTGCTCCGTCGCTCTGTTGGTCTGTCGCACTGTTGCTCCGTCGCTCTGTTACTCCGTCTCTCTGTTGCTCCGTCGCTCTGTTGGTCTGTCGCACTGTTGCTCCGTCTCTCTGTTGCTCCGTCTCTCTGTTGCTCCGTCACCCTGTTGGTCTGTCGCACTGTTGCTCCGTCGCTCTGTTACTCCGTCTCTCTGTTGCTCCGTCGCTCTGTTGGTCTGTCGCACTGTTGCTCCGTCTCTCTGTTGCTCCGTCTCTCTGTTGCTCCGTTGCTCTGTTGGTCTGTCGCACTGTTGCTCCGTCTCTCTGTTGCTCCGTCACCCTGTTGCTCCGTCGCCCTGTTGGTCTGTCGCACTGTTGCTCCGTCTCTCTGTTGCTCCGTCTCTCTGTTGCTCCGTCGCTCTGTTGGTCTGTCGCACTGTTGCTCCGTCGCTCTGTTACTCCGTCTCTCTGTTGCTCCGTCGCTCTGTTGGTCTGTCGCACTGTTGCTCCGTCTCTCTGTTGCTCCGTCTCTCTGTTGCTCCGTCACCCTGTTGCTCCGTCGCCCTGTTGGTCTGTCGCACTGTTGCTCCGTCTCTCTGTTGCTCCGTCTCTCTGTTGCTCCGTCGCTCTGTTGGTCTGTCGCACTGTTGCTCCGTCTCTCTGTTGCTCCGTCTCTCTGTTGCTCCGTCGCTCTGTTGGTCTGTCGCACTGTTGCTCCGTCGCTCTGTTACTCCGTCTCTCTGTTGCTCCGTCTCTCTGTTGCTCCGTCGCTTTGTTGGTCCGTCGCTCTGTGGCTCCGTCGCACTGTTGCTCCGTCTCTCTGTTGGTCCGTCTCTCTGTGGCTCCGTCTCTCTGTTGCTCCATCGCTCTGTTGCTCCGTCTCTCTGTTACTCCGTCTCTCTGTTGCTCCGTCTCTCTGTTGCTCCGTCGCTCTTTGGCTCCGTCGCACTGTTGCTCCGTCTCTCTGTTGCTCCGTCTCTCTGTTGCTCCGTCGCTCTGTTGGTCTGTCGCACTGTTGCTCCGTCTCTCTGTTGCTCCGTCTCTCTGTTGCTCCGTCGCTCTGTTGCTCCGTCTCTCTGTTGGTCCGTCGCCCTGTTGCTCCGTCTCTCTGTTGCTCCGTCTCTCTGTTGCTCCGTCTCTCTGTTGCTCCGTCTCTCTGTTGCTCCGTCTCTCTGTTGCTCCGTCTCTCTGTTGCTCCGTCTCTCTGTTGCTACCTCGCTCTGTTGCTCCGTCTCTCTGTTTCTCCGTCTCTCTGTTGCTCCGTCTCTATGTTGCTACCTCGCTCTGTTGCTCCGTCTCTCTGTTGCTCAGTCTCTCTGTTGCTCCGTCTCTCTGTTGCTCCGTCGCTCTGTTGCTCCGTCGCTCTGTGGCTCCGTCTCTCTGTTGCTCCGTCGCCCTGTTGCTCCGTCTCTCTTTTGCTGCGTCGCTCTGTTGCTCCGTCGCTCTGTTGCTCCGTCGCCCTGTTGCTCCGTCGCCCTGTTGCTCCGTCGCCCTGTTGCTCCGTCGCCCTGTTGCTCCGTCGCCCTGTTGCTCCCTCGCCCTGTTGCTCCGTCGATCTGTTGCTCCGTCGCCCTGTTGCTCCGTCTCTCTGTTGCTCCGTCGCTCTGTTGGTCTGTCGCACTGTTGCTCCGTCTCTCTGTTGCTCCGTCGCCCTGTTGCTCCATCGCCCTGTTGCTCCGTCGCCCTGTTGCTCCGTCGCCCTGTTGCTCCGTCGCCCTTTTGCTCCGTCGCCCTGTTGCTCCGTCGCCCTGTTGCACTGTCGCCCTGTTGCTCCGTCGCCCTGTTGCTCCGTCGCCCTGTTGCTCCGTCGCCCTGTTGCTCCGTCGCCCTGTGGCTCCGTCTCTCTGTGGCTCCGTCTCTCTGTTGCTCCGTCGCTCTGTTGCTCCGTCGCTCTGTTGCTCCGTCGCCCTGTTGCTCCGTCGCCCTGTTGCTCCGTCGCCCTGTTGCTCCGTCGCCCTGTTGCTCCGTCGCCCTGTTGCTCCGTCGCCCTGTTGCTCCGTCGCCCTGTTGCTACGTCGCCTTGTTGCTCCGTCGCTCTGTTTCTCCATCTCTCTGTTGCTCCGTCGTTCTGTTGCTCCGTCTCTCTGCTGCTCCGTCTCTCTGTTCCTCCGTCTCTCTGTTTCTCCGTCTCTCTGTGGCTCCGTCGCTCTGTGGCTCCGTCGCTCTGTTGCTCCGTCGCTCTGTTGCTCCGTCTCTCTGTTGCTCCGTCGCTCTGTCGCTCTGTTGCTCCGTCCCTCTGTTGCTCCGTCTCTCTGTTGCTCCGTCGTCCTGTTACTCCGTCTCTCTGTTGCTCCGTCTCTCTGTTGCTCCGTTGTCCTGTTACTCCGTCTCCCTGTTGCTCCGTCTCTCTGTTGCTCCGTCTCTCTGTTGCTCCGTCTCTCTGCTGCTCCGTCTCCCTAATGCTCCGACTCTCTGTTGCTCCGTCGCTCTGTTGCTCCGTCTCTCTGTTGCTACGTCGCTCTGTTGCTCCGTCTCTCTGTTGCTCCGTCTCTCTGTTGCTCCATCGCTCTGTGGCTCCGTCTCTCTGTTGCTCCGTCTCTCTGTTGCTCCGTCTCTCTGTTGCTCCGTCTCTCTGTTTGTCCGTCTCTCTGTGGCTCCGTCGCTCTGTTGCTCCGTCGCTCTGTTGCTCCGTCTCTCTGTTGCTCCGTCTCTCTGTTGCTCCGTCTCTCTGTTGCTCTGTCGCTCTGTTGCTCTGTCGCTCTGTTGCTCCGTCTCTCTGTTGCTCCGTCTCTCTGTTGCTCCGTCTCTCTGTTGCTCCGTCTCTCTGTTTGTCCGTCTCTCTGTGGCTCCGTCGCTCTGTTGCTCCGTCGCCCTGTTGCACCGTCGCCCTGTTGCTCCGTCGCCCTGTTGCTCCGTCGCCCTGTTGCTCCGTCGCCCTGTGGCTCCGTCTCTCTGTGGCTCCGTCTCTCTGTTGCTCCGTCGCTCTGTTGCTCCGTCGCTCTGTTGCTCCGTCGCCCTGTTGCTCCGTCGCCCTGTTGCTCCGTCGCCCTGTTGCTCCGTCGCCCTGTTGCTCCGTCGCGCTGTTGCTCCGTCGCCCTGTTGCTCCGTCGCCCTGTTGCTACGTCGCCTTGTTGCTCCGTCGCTCTGTTTCTCCATCTCTCTGTTGCTCCGTCGTTCTGTTGCTCCGTCGCTCTGTTGCTCCGTCGCTCTGTTGCTCCGTCTCTCTGTTGCTCCGTCGCTCTGTCGCTCTGTTGCTCCGTCCCTCTGTTGCTCCGTCTCTCTGTTGCTCCGTCGTCCTGTTACTCCGTCTCTCTGTTTCTCCATCTCTCTGTTGCTCCGTCGTTCTGTTGCTCCGTCTCTCTGCTGCTCCGTCTCTCTGTTCCTCCGTCTCTCTGTTTCTCCGTCTCTCTGTGGCTCCGTCGCTCTGTGGCTCCGTCGCTCTGTTGCTCCGTCGCTCTGTTGCTCCGTCTCTCTGTTGCTCCGTCGCTCTGTCGCTCTGTTGCTCCGTCCCTCTGTTGCTCCGTCTCTCTGTTGCTCCGTCGTCCTGTTACTCCGTCTCTCTGTTGCTCCGTCTCTCTGTTGCTCCGTTGTCCTGTTACTCCGTCTCCCTGTTGCTCCGTCTCTCTGTTGCTCCGTCTCTCTGTTGCTCCGTCTCTCTGCTGCTCCGTCTCCCTAATGCTCCGACTCTCTGTTGCTCCGTCGCTCTGTTGCTCCGTCTCTCTGTTGCTACGTCGCTCTGTTGCTCCGTCTCTCTGTTGCTCCGTCTCTCTGTTGCTCCATCGCTCTGTGGCTCCGTCTCTCTGTTGCTCCGTCTCTCTGTTGCTCCGTCTCTCTGTTGCTCCGTCTCTCTGTTTGTCCGTCTCTCTGTGGCTCCGTCGCTCTGTTGCTCCGTCGCTCTGTTGCTCCGTCTCTCTGTTGCTCCGTCTCTCTGTTGCTCCGTCTCTCTGTTGCTCTGTCGCTCTGTTGCTCCGTCTCTCTGTTGCTCCGTCTCTCTGTTGCTCCGTCTCTCTGTTGCTCCGTCTCTCTGTTGCTCCGTCGTCCTGTTACTCCGTCTCTCTGTTGCTCCGTCTCTCTGTTGCTCCGTCGTCCTGTTACTCCGTCTCTCTGTGGCTCCATCTCTCTGTTGCTCCGTCTCTCTGTTACTCCGTCTCCCTGTTGCTCCGTCTCTCTGTTGCTCCGTCTCTCTGTTGCTCCGTCTCTCTGCTGCTCCGTCTCCCTAATGCTCCGACTCTCTGTTGCTCCGTCGCTCTGTTGCTCCGTCTCTCTGTTGCTACGTCGCTCTGTTGCTCCGTCTCTCTGTTGCTCCGTCTCTCTGTTGCTCCATCGCTCTGTGGCTCCGTCTCTCTGTTGCTCCGTCTCTCTGTTGCTCCGTCTCTCTGTTGCTCCGTCTCTCTGTTTGTCCGTCTCTCTGTGGCTCCGTCTCTCTGTTGCTCCGTCGCTCTGTTGCTCCGTCTCTCTGTTGCTCCGTCTCTCTGTTGCTCCGTCTCTCTGTTGCTCTGTCGCTCTGTTGCTCCGTCGCTCTGTTGCTCCGTCTCTCTGTTGCTCCGTCTCTCTGTTGCTCCGTCTCTCTGTCTCTCCGTCTCTCTGTTGCTCCGTCTCCCTGTTCTTCCGTCGCTCTGTTGCTCCGTCTCTCTGTTGCTCCGTCGCCCTGTTGCTCCATCTCTGTTGCTCCGTCTCTCTGTTGCTCCGTCGCTCTGTTGCTCCGTCTCTCTGTTGCTCCATCGCTCTGTTGCTCCGTCTCTCTGTTGCTCCATCTCTCTGTTGCTCCGTCTCTCTGTTGCTCCGTCGCTCTGTTGCTCCGTCGCACTGTTGCTCCGTCGCACTGTTGCTCCGTCGCCCTGTTGCTCCGTCGCCCTGTTGCTCCGTCGCCCTGTTGTTCCGTCGCCCTGTTGCTCCGTCGCCCTTTTGTTCCGTCGCCCTGTTGCTCCGTCTCCCTGCTGTTCCGTCGCCCTGTTGCTCCGTCGCTCTGTGGCTCCGTCTCTCTGTGGCTCCGTCGCTCTGTTTCTCCGTCTCTCTGTTGCTCCGTCTCTCTTTTGCTCCGTCTCTCTGTTGCTCCGTCGCCCTGTTGCTCCGTCTCTCTGTTGCTCCGTCTCTCTGTTGCTCCGTCTCTCTGTTGCTCCGTCGCCCTGTTGCTCCGTCTCTCTGTTGCTCCGTCGCTCTGTGGCTCCGTCGCTCTGTTGCTCCGTCTCTCTGTTGCTCCGTCGCTCTGTTGCTCCGTCTCTCTGTTGCTCCGTCGCCCTGTTGCTCCGTCTCTCTGTTCCTCCGTCTCTCTGTTTCTCCGTCTCTCTGTGGCACCGTCACTCTGTTGCTCCGTCGCTCTGTTGCTCCGTCTCTCTGTTGCTCCGTCGCTCTGTTGCTCCGTCCCTCTGTTGCTCCGTCTCTCTGTTGCTCCGTCGTCCTGTTACTCCGTCTCTCTGTTGCTCCGTCTCTCTGTTGCTCCGTTGTCCTGTTACTCCGTCTCCCTGTTGCTCCGTCTCTCTGTTGCTCCGTCTCTCTGTTGCTCCGTCTCTCTGCTGCTCCGTCTCCCTCATGCTCCGACTCTCTGTGGCTCCGTCGCTCTGTTGCTCCGTCGCTCTGTTGCTCCGTCTCTCTGTTGCTCCGTCTCTCTGTTGCTCCGTCTCTCTGCTGCTCTGTCGCTCTGTTGCTCCGTCTCTCTGTTGCTCCGTCTCTCTGTTGCTCCGTCTCTCTGTCTCGCCGTCTCTCTGTTGCTCCGTCTCTCTGTTGCTCCGTCGTTCTGTTTCTCCGTCTCTCTGTTGCTCCGTCTCTCTGTTTCTCCGTCTCTCTGTTGCTCCGTCTCTCTGTTGCTCCGTCGCTCTGTTTCTCCGTCTCTCTGTTGCTCCGTTGCCCTATTGCTCCGTCTCTCTATTGCTCCGTCGCCCTGTTGCTCCATCTCTGTTGCTCCGTCTCTCTGTTGCTCCGTCGCTCTGTTGCTCCGTCTCTCTGTTGCTCCATCGCTCTGTTGCTCCGTCTCTCTGTTGCTCCGTCTCTCTGTTGCTCCGTCGCTCTGTGGCTCCATCTCTCTGTTGCTCCGTCGCTCTGTTGCTCCGTCTCTCTGTTGCTCCGTCGCTCTGTTGCTCCGTCTCTCTGTTGCTCCGTCGCCCTGTTGCTCCGTCTCTCTGTTGCTCCGTCTCTCTGTTTCTCCGTCTCTCTGTGGCTCCGTCGCTCTGTTGCTCCGTCGCTCTGTTGCTCCGTCTCTCTGTTGCTCCGTCGCACTGTTGCTCCGTCGCTCTGTTGCTCCGTCGCTCTGTTGCTCCGTCTCTCTGTTGCTCCGTCGCACTGTTGCTCCGTCTCTCTGTTGCTCCGTCGCTCTGTTGCTCCGTCTCTCTGTTGCTCCGTCGCCCTGTTGCTCCGTCCCTCTGTTGCTCCGTCTCTCTGTTTCTCCGTCTCTCTGTGGCTCCGTCGCTCTGTTGCTCCGTCGCTCTGTTGCTCCGTCTCTCCGTTGCTCCGTCGCACTGTTGCTCCGTCGCTCTGTTGCTCCGTCGCTCTGTTGCTCCGTCTCTCTGTTGCTCCGTCGCACTGTTGCTCCGTCGCTCTGTTGCTCCGTCTCTCTGTTGCTCCGTCGTCCTGTTACTCCGTCTCCCTGTTGCTCCGTCGCTCTGTTGCTCCGTCGCTCTGTTGCTCCGTCTCCCTGTTGCTCCGTCTCTCTGTTGCTCCGTCGCTCTGTGGCTCCGTCGCTCTGTGGCTCCGTCTCTCTGTTGCTCCGTCTCTCTCTTGCTCCGTCTCTCTGTTGCTCCGTCTCCCTGTTGCTCCGTCGCTCTGTTGCTCCGTCGCTCTGTTGCTCCGTCTCCCTGTTGCTCCGTCTCCCTGTTGCTCCGTCGCTCTGTTGCTCCGTCGCTCTGTTGCTCCGTCGTCCTGTGGCTCCGTCTCTCTGTTGCTCCATCGCTCTGTGGGTCCGTCGCTCTGTGGCTCCGTCTCTCTATTGCTCCGTCTCTCTCTTGCTCCGTCTCTCTGTTTCTCTGTCTCTCTGTTGCTCCGTCGCCCTGTTCCTCTGTCTCTCTGTTGCTCCATCGCCCTGTTGCTCCATCGCCCTGTTGCTCTGTCTCTGTTGGTCCATCGCCCTGTTGCTCCATCGCCCTGTTGCTCTGTCTCTCTGTTGCTCCGTCGCCCTGTTGCTCCGTCGCTCTGTTGCTCCGTCTCTCTGTTGCTCCGTCTCTCTGTTGCTCCGTCGCCCTGTTGCTCCGTCGCTCTGTTGCTCCGTCGCTCTGTTGCTCCGTATCTCTGTTGCTCCGTCGCTCTGTTGCTCCGTCTCTCTGTTGCTCCGTCTCTCTGTTGCTCCGTCTCTCCGTTGCTGCGTCTCCCTGTTCTTCCGTCGCTCTGTTGGTCTGTCGCACTGTTGCTCCGTCTCTCTGTTGCTCCGTCGCTCTGTTGCTCCGTCGCTCTGTTGCTCTGTCGCACTGTTGCTCCGTCTCTCTATTGCTCCGTCACCCTGTTGCTCCGTCATCCTGTTGCTCCGTCACCCTGTTGCTCCGTCGCCCTGTTGCTCCGTCGCACTGTTGCTCCGTCTCTCTGTTGCTCCGTCACCCTGTTGCTCCGTCGCCCTGTTGGTCTGTCGCACTGTTGCTCCGTCTCTCTGTTGCTCCGTCTCTCTGTTGCTCCGTTGCTCTGTTGGTCTGTCGCACTGTTGCTCCGTCTCTCTGTTGCTCCGTCACCCTGTTGCTCCGTCGCCCTGTTGGTCTGTCGCACTGTTGCTCCGTCTCTCTGTTGCTCCGTCTCTCTGTTGCTCCGTCGCTCTGTTGGTCTGTCGCACTGTTGCTCCGTCGCTCTGTTGCTCCGTCTCTCTGTTGCTCCGTCGCTCTGTTGGTCTGTCGCACTGTTGCTCCGTCTCTCTGTTGCTCCGTCTCTCTGTTGCTCCGTCACCCTGTTGCTCCGTCGCCCTGTTGGTCTGTCGCACTGTTGCTCCGTCTCTCTGTTGCTCCGTCTCTCTGTTGCTCCGTCGCTCTGTTGGTCTGTCGCACTGTTGCTCCGTCTCTCTGTTGCTCCGTCTCTCTGTTGCTCCGTCGCTCTGTTGGTCTGTCGCACTGTTGCTCCGTCTCTCTGTTGCTCCGTCGCTTTGTTGGTCCGTCGCTCTGTGGCTCCGTCGCACTGTTGCTCCGTCTCTCTGTTGGTCCGTCTCTCTGTGGCTCCGTCTCTCTGTTGCTCCATCGCTCTGTTGCTCCGTCTCTCTGTTACTCCGTCTCTCTGTTGCTCCGTCTCTCTGTTGCTCCGTCGCTCTTTGGCTCCGTCGCACTGTTGCTCCGTCTCTCTGTTGCTCCGTCTCTCTGTTGCTCCGTCGCTCTGTTGGTCTGTCGCACTGTTGCTCCGTCTCTCTGTTGCTCCGTCTCTCTGTTGCTCCGTCGCTCTGTTGCTCCGTCTCTCTGTTGGTCCGTCGCCCTGTTGCTCCGTCTCTCTGTTGCTCCGTCTCTCTGTTGCTCCGTCTCTCTGTTGCTCCGTCTCTCTGTTGCTCCGTCTCTCTGTTGCTCCGTCTCTCTGTTGCTACCTCGCTCTGTTGCTCCGTCTCTCTGTTGCTCCGTCTCTCTGTTGCTCCGTCTCTCTGTTGCTCCGTCTCTCTGTTGCTCCGTCTCTCTGTTGCTCCGTCTCTCTGTTTGTCCGTCTCTCTGTGGCTCCGTCGCTCTGTTGCTCCGTCGCTCTGTTGCTCCGTCTCTCTGTTGGCTCCGTCTCTCTGTTGCTCCGTCTCTCTGTTGCTCTGTCGCTCTGTTGCTCTGTCGCTCTGTTGCTCCGTCTCTCTGTTGCTCCGTCTCTCTGTTGCTCCGTCTCTCTGTTGCTCCGTCTCTCTGTTTGTCCGTCTCTCTGTGGCTCCGTCGCTCTGTTGCTCCGTCGCCCTGTTGCACCGTCGCCCTGTTGCTCCGTCGCCCTGTTGCTCCGTCGCCCTGTTGCTCCGTCGCCCTGTGGCTCCGTCTCTCTGTGGCTCCGTCTCTCTGTTGCTCCGTCGCTCTGTTGCTCCGTCGCTCTGTTGCTCCGTCGCCCTGTTGCTCCGTCGCCCTGTTGCTCCGTCGCCCTGTTGCTCCGTCGCCCTGTTGCTCCGTCGCGCTGTTGCTCCGTCGCCCTGTTGCTCCGTCGCCCTGTTGCTACGTCGCCTTGTTGCTCCGTCGCTCTGTTTCTCCATCTCTCTGTTGCTCCGTCGTTCTGTTGCTCCGTCGCTCTGTTGCTCCGTCGCTCTGTTGCTCCGTCTCTCTGTTGCTCCGTCGCTCTGTCGCTCTGTTGCTCCGTCCCTCTGTTGCTCCGTCTCTCTGTTGCTCCGTCGTCCTGTTACTCCGTCTCTCTGTTTCTCCATCTCTCTGTTGCTCCGTCGTTCTGTTGCTCCGTCTCTCTGCTGCTCCGTCTCTCTGTTCCTCCGTCTCTCTGTTTCTCCGTCTCTCTGTGGCTCCGTCGCTCTGTGGCTCCGTCGCTCTGTTGCTCCGTCGCTCTGTTGCTCCGTCTCTCTGTTGCTCCGTCGCTCTGTCGCTCTGTTGCTCCGTCCCTCTGTTGCTCCGTCTCTCTGTTGCTCCGTCGTCCTGTTACTCCGTCTCTCTGTTGCTCCGTCTCTCTGTTGCTCCGTTGTCCTGTTACTCCGTCTCCCTGTTGCTCCGTCTCTCTGTTGCTCCGTCTCTCTGTTGCTCCGTCTCTCTGCTGCTCCGTCTCCCTAATGCTCCGACTCTCTGTTGCTCCGTCGCTCTGTTGCTCCGTCTCTCTGTTGCTACGTCGCTCTGTTGCTCCGTCTCTCTGTTGCTCCGTCTCTCTGTTGCTCCATCGCTCTGTGGCTCCGTCTCTCTGTTGCTCCGTCTCTCTGTTGCTCCGTCTCTCTGTTGCTCCGTCTCTCTGTTTGTCCGTCTCTCTGTGGCTCCGTCGCTCTGTTGCTCCGTCGCTCTGTTGCTCCGTCTCTCTGTTGCTCCGTCTCTCTGTTGCTCCGTCTCTCTGTTGCTCTGTCGCTCTGTTGCTCCGTCTCTCTGTTGCTCCGTCTCTCTGTTGCTCCGTCTCTCTGTTGCTCCGTCTCTCTGTTGCTCCGTCGTCCTGTTACTCCGTCTCTCTGTTGCTCCGTCTCTCTGTTGCTCCGTCGTCCTGTTACTCCGTCTCTCTGTGGCTCCATCTCTCTGTTGCTCCGTCTCTCTGTTACTCCGTCTCCCTGTTGCTCCGTCTCTCTGTTGCTCCGTCTCTCTGTTGCTCCGTCTCTCTGCTGCTCCGTCTCCCTAATGCTCCGACTCTCTGTTGCTCCGTCGCTCTGTTGCTCCGTCTCTCTGTTGCTACGTCGCTCTGTTGCTCCGTCTCTCTGTTGCTCCGTCTCTCTGTTGCTCCATCGCTCTGTGGCTCCGTCTCTCTGTTGCTCCGTCTCTCTGTTGCTCCGTCTCTCTGTTGCTCCGTCTCTCTGTTTGTCCGTCTCTCTGTGGCTCCGTCGCTCTGTTGCTCCGTCGCTCTGTTGCTCCGTCTCTCTGTTGCTCCGTCTCTCTGTTGCTCCGTCTCTCTGTTGCTCTGTCGCTCTGTTGCTCCGTCGCTCTGTTGCTCCGTCTCTCTGTTGCTCCGTCTCTCTGTTGCTCCGTCTCTCTGTCTCTCCGTCTCTCTGTTGCTCCGTCTCCCTGTTCTTCCGTCGCTCTGTTGCTCCGTCTCTCTGTTGCTCCGTCGCCCTGTTGCTCCATCTCTGTTGCTCCGTCTCTCTGTTGCTCCGTCGCTCTGTTGCTCCGTCTCTCTGTTGCTCCATCGCTCTGTTGCTCCGTCTCTCTGTTGCTCCATCTCTCTGTTGCTCCGTCTCTCTGTTGCTCCGTCGCTCTGTTGCTCCGTCGCACTGTTGCTCCGTCGCACTGTTGCTCCGTCGCCCTGTTGCTCCGTCGCCCTGTTGCTCCGTCGCCCTGTTGTTCCGTCGCCCTGTTGCTCCGTCGCCCTTTTGTTCCGTCGCCCTGTTGCTCCGTCTCCCTGCTGTTCCGTCGCCCTGTTGCTCCGTCGCTCTGTGGCTCCGTCTCTCTGTGGCTCCGTCGCTCTGTTTCTCCGTCTCTCTGTTGCTCCGTCTCTCTTTTGCTCCGTCTCTCTGTTGCTCCGTCGCCCTGTTGCTCCGTCTCTCTGTTGCTCCGTCTCTCTGTTGCTCCGTCTCTCTGTTGCTCCGTCGCCCTGTTGCTCCGTCTCTCTGTTGCTCCGTCGCTCTGTGGCTCCGTCGCTCTGTTGCTCCGTCTCTCTGTTGCTCCGTCGCTCTGTTGCTCCGTCTCTCTGTTGCTCCGTCGCCCTGTTGCTCCGTCTCTCTGTTCCTCCGTCTCTCTGTTTCTCCGTCTCTCTGTGGCACCGTCACTCTGTTGCTCCGTCGCTCTGTTGCTCCGTCTCTCTGTTGCTCCGTCGCTCTGTTGCTCCGTCCCTCTGTTGCTCCGTCTCTCTGTTGCTCCGTCGTCCTGTTACTCCGTCTCTCTGTTGCTCCGTCTCTCTGTTGCTCCGTTGTCCTGTTACTCCGTCTCCCTGTTGCTCCGTCTCTCTGTTGCTCCGTCTCTCTGTTGCTCCGTCTCTCTGCTGCTCCGTCTCCCTCATGCTCCGACTCTCTGTGGCTCCGTCGCTCTGTTGCTCCGTCGCTCTGTTGCTCCGTCTCTCTGTTGCTCCGTCTCTCTGTTGCTCCGTCTCTCTGCTGCTCTGTCGCTCTGTTGCTCCGTCTCTCTGTTGCTCCGTCTCTCTGTTGCTCCGTCTCTCTGTCTCGCCGTCTCTCTGTTGCTCCGTCTCTCTGTTGCTCCGTCGTTCTGTTTCTCCGTCTCTCTGTTGCTCCGTCTCTCTGTTTCTCCGTCTCTCTGTTGCTCCGTCTCTCTGTTGCTCCGTCGCTCTGTTTCTCCGTCTCTCTGTTGCTCCGTTGCCCTATTGCTCCGTCTCTCTATTGCTCCGTCGCCCTGTTGCTCCATCTCTGTTGCTCCGTCTCTCTGTTGCTCCGTCGCTCTGTTGCTCCGTCTCTCTGTTGCTCCATCGCTCTGTTGCTCCGTCTCTCTGTTGCTCCGTCTCTCTGTTGCTCCGTCGCTCTGTGGCTCCATCTCTCTGTTGCTCCGTCGCTCTGTTGCTCCGTCTCTCTGTTGCTCCGTCGCTCTGTTGCTCCGTCTCTCTGTTGCTCCGTCGCCCTGTTGCTCCGTCTCTCTGTTGCTCCGTCTCTCTGTTTCTCCGTCTCTCTGTGGCTCCGTCGCTCTGTTGCTCCGTCGCTCTGTTGCTCCGTCTCTCTGTTGCTCCGTCGCACTGTTGCTCCGTCGCTCTGTTGCTCCGTCGCTCTGTTGCTCCGTCTCTCTGTTGCTCCGTCGCACTGTTGCTCCGTCTCTCTGTTGCTCCGTCGCTCTGTTGCTCCGTCTCTCTGTTGCTCCGTCGCCCTGTTGCTCCGTCCCTCTGTTGCTCCGTCTCTCTGTTTCTCCGTCTCTCTGTGGCTCCGTCGCTCTGTTGCTCCGTCGCTCTGTTGCTCCGTCTCTCCGTTGCTCCGTCGCACTGTTGCTCCGTCGCTCTGTTGCTCCGTCGCTCTGTTGCTCCGTCTCTCTGTTGCTCCGTCGCACTGTTGCTCCGTCGCTCTGTTGCTCCGTCTCTCTGTTGCTCCGTCGTCCTGTTACTCCGTCTCCCTGTTGCTCCGTCGCTCTGTTGCTCCGTCGCTCTGTTGCTCCGTCTCCCTGTTGCTCCGTCTCTCTGTTGCTCCGTCGCTCTGTGGCTCCGTCGCTCTGTGGCTCCGTCTCTCTGTTGCTCCGTCTCTCTCTTGCTCCGTCTCTCTGTTGCTCCGTCTCCCTGTTGCTCCGTCGCTCTGTTGCTCCGTCGCTCTGTTGCTCCGTCTCCCTGTTGCTCCGTCTCCCTGTTGCTCCGTCGCTCTGTTGCTCCGTCGCTCTGTTGCTCCGTCGTCCTGTGGCTCCGTCTCTCTGTTGCTCCATCGCTCTGTGGGTCCGTCGCTCTGTGGCTCCGTCTCTCTATTGCTCCGTCTCTCTCTTGCTCCGTCTCTCTGTTTCTCTGTCTCTCTGTTGCTCCGTCGCCCTGTTCCTCTGTCTCTCTGTTGCTCCATCGCCCTGTTGCTCCATCGCCCTGTTGCTCTGTCTCTGTTGGTCCATCGCCCTGTTGCTCCATCGCCCTGTTGCTCTGTCTCTCTGTTGCTCCGTCGCCCTGTTGCTCCGTCGCTCTGTTGCTCCGTCTCTCTGTTGCTCCGTCTCTCTGTTGCTCCGTCGCCCTGTTGCTCCGTCGCTCTGTTGCTCCGTCGCTCTGTTGCTCCGTATCTCTGTTGCTCCGTCGCTCTGTTGCTCCGTCTCTCTGTTGCTCCGTCTCTCTGTTGCTCCGTCTCTCCGTTGCTGCGTCTCCCTGTTCTTCCGTCGCTCTGTTGGTCTGTCGCACTGTTGCTCCGTCTCTCTGTTGCTCCGTCGCTCTGTTGCTCCGTCGCTCTGTTGCTCTGTCGCACTGTTGCTCCGTCTCTCTATTGCTCCGTCACCCTGTTGCTCCGTCATCCTGTTGCTCCGTCACCCTGTTGCTCCGTCGCCCTGTTGCTCCGTCGCACTGTTGCTCCGTCTCTCTGTTGCTCCGTCACCCTGTTGCTCCGTCGCCCTGTTGGTCTGTCGCACTGTTGCTCCGTCTCTCTGTTGCTCCGTCTCTCTGTTGCTCCGTTGCTCTGTTGGTCTGTCGCACTGTTGCTCCGTCTCTCTGTTGCTCCGTCACCCTGTTGCTCCGTCGCCCTGTTGGTCTGTCGCACTGTTGCTCCGTCTCTCTGTTGCTCCGTCTCTCTGTTGCTCCGTCGCTCTGTTGGTCTGTCGCACTGTTGCTCCGTCGCTCTGTTGCTCCGTCTCTCTGTTGCTCCGTCGCTCTGTTGGTCTGTCGCACTGTTGCTCCGTCTCTCTGTTGCTCCGTCTCTCTGTTGCTCCGTCACCCTGTTGCTCCGTCGCCCTGTTGGTCTGTCGCACTGTTGCTCCGTCTCTCTGTTGCTCCGTCTCTCTGTTGCTCCGTCGCTCTGTTGGTCTGTCGCACTGTTGCTCCGTCTCTCTGTTGCTCCGTCTCTCTGTTGCTCCGTCGCTCTGTTGGTCTGTCGCACTGTTGCTCCGTCTCTCTGTTGCTCCGTCGCTTTGTTGGTCCGTCGCTCTGTGGCTCCGTCGCACTGTTGCTCCGTCTCTCTGTTGGTCCGTCTCTCTGTGGCTCCGTCTCTCTGTTGCTCCATCGCTCTGTTGCTCCGTCTCTCTGTTACTCCGTCTCTCTGTTGCTCCGTCTCTCTGTTGCTCCGTCGCTCTTTGGCTCCGTCGCACTGTTGCTCCGTCTCTCTGTTGCTCCGTCTCTCTGTTGCTCCGTCGCTCTGTTGGTCTGTCGCACTGTTGCTCCGTCTCTCTGTTGCTCCGTCTCTCTGTTGCTCCGTCGCTCTGTTGCTCCGTCTCTCTGTTGGTCCGTTCGCCCCTGTTGCTTCCGTCTCTCTGTTGCTCCGTCTCTCTGTTGCTCCGTCTCTCTGTTGCTCCGTCTCTCTGTTGCTCCGTCTCTCTGTTGCTCCGTCTCTCTGTTGCTACCTCGCTCTGTTGCTCCGTCTCTCTGTTTCTCCGTCTCTCTGTTGCTCCGTCTCTATGTTGCTACCTCGCTCTGTTGCTCCGTCTCTCTGTTGCTCAGTCTCTCTGTTGCTCCGTCTCTCTGTTGCTCCGTCGCTCTGTTGCTCCGTCGCTCTGTGGCTCCGTCTCTCTGTTGCTACGTCGCCCTGTTGCTCCGTCTCTCTTTTGCTGCGTCGCTCTGTTGCTCCGTCGCTCTGTTGCTCCGTCGCCCTGTTGCTCCGTCGCCCTGTTGCTCCGTCGCCCTGTTGCTCCGTCGCCCTGTTGCTCCGTCGCCCTGTTGCTCCCTCGCCCTGTTGCTCCGTCGATCTGTTGCTCCGTCGCCCTGTTGCTCCGTCTCTCTGTTGCTCCGTCGCTCTGTTGGTCTGTCGCACTGTTGCTCCGTCTCTCTGTTGCTCCGTCGCCCTGTTGCTCCATCGCCCTGTTGCTCCGTCGCCCTGTTGCTCCGTCGCCCTGTTGCTCCGTCGCCCTTTTGCTCCGTCGCCCTGTTGCTCCGTCGCCCTGTTGCACTGTCGCCCTGTTGCTCCGTCGCCCTGTTGCTCCGTCGCCCTGTTGCTCCGTCGCCCTGTTGCTCCGTCGCCCTGTTGCTCCGTCGCCCTGTTGCTCCGTCGCCCTGTGGCTCCGTCTCTCTGTGGCTCCGTCTCTCTGTTGCTCCGTCGCTCTGTTGCTCCGTCGCTCTGTTGCTCCGTCGCCCTGTTGCTCCGTCGCCTGTTGCTCCGTCTCCCTGTTGCTCCGTCGCCCTGTTGCTCCGTCGCCCTGTTGCTCCGTCGCCCTGTTGCTCCGTCGCCCTGTTGCTACGTTCGCCTTGTTGCTCCGTCGCTCTGTTTCTCCATCTCTCTGTTGCTCCGTCGTTCTGTTGCTCCGTCTCTCTGCTGCTCCGTACACAGTGAGCACGTGA